>CM060082.1:41504316-42901816 GCA_030533445.1 Cyprinodon diabolis | reverse complement strand
AAAGACTAGAAAATAAAATTAAGACAGGCGTCATTTGAGCTTCTTAAATATGTAACATAATGAATCACAACTCATCAGTTAAAAAAACAGAAATAAATCATTTAAAGTCCCACTAAAAACTTTAACAGGGGACGCCATGGATCTCTAAGTTGGCTGAAAGTTCAGAGGTCAACATGGCGTCCATGTTCAAACAATGGTTACATCTAAAGGAATAAACAACTAGCCTCTTATTGCAGCCTCTGGGTGTGTTTGATTTCCGCATCTGCATCCTCCAAGGATCCGGTCTACCTGGACTGGGTGCTTGGAGGCGAGTGAAAATAAGGAGGCTACCTTGCAGCAGCCTGATGTGACCCAAATCCCATATTTTTGTCCAGATGCGACCTGCACCTGATCTTTTTAAGACAGTCTGAACGACACAGATCAGATTTTTTTCCAATGTGACCTGTGTCTGAACAGCCCGGTCGCATTAATCCAACCTGAACGCCATTAATACTCAACAAAGGTCACTATTCTGCATCTTGCTACACAGAAGCGGGAAGAAAAACAACAATCATGGCGGACGACGATGCGGAGAGCAGTCTATTTTCAACCATCTTGAAATGATTGCTTTGTTAATGTAAAAGAAATAAAAGATGGCAATACGCACTGCATGCATGTTTACTTCCGTAAACACAGAGAATGCTCACTTATGATGTCATTGCGTCCTCTACTGCACATGAGGGACACTTAAGTTGCATGAATGCAGTTCACATACAAGCCGCATCTATTTGCAAATGTGAATGGCCACGCAGAAGAATCAAAATTAAGCAATAAGGCCTGCAGTGTGAAAGTAGCTACAGCCAAGGGGCCTGGATCATATTACAAAGTTAGATTCTAGACGGTTGTGGAAAGATTGGAAGCAGGTAAAGAAAAAATAAAATAAATAAGAATTAGATTTGGGTCCCTTCAGGCTGCTGTGTGAACGCAGCCAAGGTCCAGTCCTTAAAGTCTGGTTTTATTTTCTCTGCTTCAACACACCTGAATCAAATAATGGGTCATTAGGAGGACTTTACTACAAACATTTGGGTCTTTGGTCAAACAGGGCAACTACTTCGCAGGACTGGAGGTCAACATCGAAGCATTTCAAAAAGTATAAAACTAGATGAAAGACGTCATCTTCCATTATTTCTACAACTGAAGTCTCCAATAAGCCTAATCTTTAAGCTGCAGTGTTCCTCCTTCAGCTGCATTCTTTCCATCCATTGCTCCTCAGTCTGTTTGTTCTCCTGTTTTCATGCCAACATTCATCACTGATGGAATCCCTCTGTTCCCTCGCTGGTTTGCTTCAGTTTAGCTGTTGATCTCAGAGCAGAACTGTCTCTGAAATACATGTTTAAATGTTTCAATATAAACCAGAAGAGATATTCCTCTCTCTGGAATTTAAGAGGGATTGCAGCAAATGAAACTTCCTGATTAAAGTGAAACTAGATGTAAACATATGTAAACAGTCAAGGAAAGAGCCTCCCTAAATATCATTTCAATGTTTTGTTTCAATGCAGAGCTTTTGATAAAGTTTTTTTTTCATTATTTTGTATTTTTTAGATGAAGCATTTCAGTCAGACTTTCAGATCAGATCTTTCTGCATGGAAGGCATCATGGAGTCTGTTTTGTTTTGTGGCTCTGAAATCGCTCCGACTTGTTTTAGGTTGAACTTGTGTGTCTTTAGACGCTCAGCTCATTTGGATCGGACGTGTTAAAGAGGCAAAGCAGGATGTACGGAAGACCAGGAGAGCCACTAAAAAAAATTAACATTTAAAATCATACAATTAGAAACCCATCTTCCAAATTAACTTGTAATTCGATATTTTAGAATGAGCTGTTGAAGAGCAATTGTAAACTGAATTTATTAATCCATAATTAAATACTGCATTTTTAAATCTTCTGTCTGAATTGAGATTTAAAAACCATAAATAATTAAAAGCTTAAAAAATATTTCAAAAAGCAATAGCTTTTTACAATTCCAGTTGTTTTTTAACTTATAATGATCTAATCCTTTATAAAATTGTCTTCCCTTCTCACCTTGTTCTCTTCATGACCCTGAACTCATGGAGCTGCTCCTCAGGTGCAACCAGCCATCTCATTGGTTAGACCTGGCCTGCCCAAAATTGGTCCTCAAGGGCCACCGTCCTGCAGATTTTGCTCTGCTTTCGGCTGAGCTAAAGCAGAGAAACCTCTAAAACCCTTGAGGACCAACTTTGGGCAGGCCTGGGTTAGACAGACACACTTCGAACACATCACCATGGTAACACAGTTAGGAGGCTGTGATTTCTGCTCCACCTCATCACTTTGTAACTCCGTACAGACTTGGCAAAGTAACAGTTTAATCCCTCCTACTTGTGAGAGAAACTCTCTGGATGCCTCAAAGATTTTTCTTTTCTGTAAGAGTCTCCTTCACTGAAAAAATATAATGTAGCCGTGCAACAAATGATCGGTGTTTTTAATCAAGAGTAATTTTCATGTGAATGTGCTTTACTGGAGGCATCCATGTTTGTCAAAGAACACTACTGCCACCTACTGGTTAGTGACGTCACGGTGCGGTATCGGCTGTTGATCAAGTCCCAGTGCTGTATCTGGTGTTTGTCACAACGCGCTATTATCCAAGTCATCTTGAAAACATTCTTCTTCCAAATGTTGGCTACATATTACGTGTTTTTTCTCTGGCCAGAAGTTCGATGGCAAATCCTCCCTCTTCAAGTTGGCGATCCAACGACCAACCCGTCCGTGGAGGATCAGGAATCAGAAAGGTGGAATAACTCTTTTTTCCACTTTTCCCCGATGTATTCCAGCATCCAGCTGCCATGCACGTGGGCATTGTCAGTTTCACTATAGCTCTGGTGAATTTCAATGGTGAAGTCCTCTGGAAATCTTCAATAATTGTTGTTGATTGCAGATGTGTCTAGTAGTTCCCATTGATTTAGCTTGTAAAGCGGGGAGAATGGCGCTAGGCTTACCGCACCGTGACGTCACTGCTGGAAGATGGCACGAGGGAGGGGCTACTATATTTGGGCAAAAATGGCCGCTCCCAGACTCAGTGATCGCAATGAAATGTATTGTTTTTATTTTTTTTTACTGATTAACGCTAAATTCATTGAATCACCGCGATTGTTAAATATATCCTGGTTAACTGGAAATCCAAAAATTCACCGTCAGTAAGACACTGGATCAATAAGCTTGTATCTTACTGCACACACGAAAATATATTATATAAAGTTAGAGCAAAACAAAAAAGACAGACATTCTGCGGTTTCTGGACCTGCTTCAAATTAGCACTTTGCAGGTTCCTCTTAAAAAACTTCCTCACTTATGTACCTTGATAGAAGTAGTGTGTTGAATTATACACAGATGAATGGCCTCAAATGGATGTGTTGTGTACAGAAAAGAAAAGATATAGAGAACTATACGAGAAGGGGGGGTGGGAGGGGAAAAGTTTGTTATATTTCGTTTGTTGTTTTCTTTTGGTGTTAAAAATCTAAAATCATCTTCCTTGTATTTTGTGTCTGTAAGACTAAATATCAATAAGTTTGTTTTATAAAATACAGTTTTTAGTATAACTGTAAATGCTTGCTTTACACCATAAATATCTTATAAAAGCTTCTGTTAATAAAACAAATGTTAAAAAAATAAATAAATATCACTGTGAACGTATTAGTTTTAGGTATAAATAATTATCTATTAATTATTATCATTGACCGGACTTTTCCTTTAAAACCGTTTCTGTTCTTAAATACAACCGAGTTGATAAACCAATTCATTTTTCATTGGGTTATTTAAATGTTATGAGTTAATTGAATATAACTTAATTAAATGCAGGGACAAATTTAGGTCAACAGAATCAGATTTTATTAAGTTTAACCAACCAGAGTCAAATTTGGTGTCTCTATTAATTTCCTTTAAAAGTGTTTTATAAAATTGTGTTGATTTTATTCAGCTAGAGAAAATATGTTGGATGGAAAAAGTTCCATTAATTAAATTAAGTTAATTTAATTAGTAATTTTTACATCTGAGGACTAATTCTGATTGGTGGAACGGTGGAATTGGTGGAAAATGAAAGAAGATAAAAGAAATTACCTTTTTAAATATTGAATTAAAAAGTATTTATAATTAGATCTAAGATTTAGGTTTTTAAAAACTCTTTATTTTAGATTTAAAAATACACCTTCACTCTGCATAATTTAATGATGGATTAATAAATACTATTTAATTTAAAAGTGAACATATAAAAACACTTTTGAAATTTATTTGATCTTTTTAAGTGACTCTAAAACCAAATCCGAACAACAATGAATATAAATCACGTATATAAGAAAAGCCTTTCAGAGTGAAAATTAAGAGTAAAAGCATCGCTGGTTTATTAAATTAAAGTAGAATTAGATCCAAACCTTGGTGCCGATCTGGTTCCCGCATTGTCCCGCCTGGATGTGGACTATTTCCCTCATGATGTCCCTGCGTGTCTCTCTGCTGAGTGGGTGAATGTGAAGCTCTGGACGCTTGTAGCCGCTTATATAGGCTCCTGACAGCTGCTTTCATGAGGCCACACCCTGTCCAATGGTTAAAGAGAATCACTTTAAAATCACAATATTTACCCAATGGCAGAGTTATTGCACAAAAGATTTAAATTTAATTTAACATGCTGCGCCTTTTGTTAATCTCCAGATTAATCCATTAACAATTTTTTTCTGTCCCTTTTCTTTTAAACTATATAGAGACATTAAAAATGGGCTTTCCCTTAAAATTGAGGATATCCCGGAAATAACAATAACCCTCATAGTGTATTATGTTACAGTAAAATGTCAGATATGGTTAATATTGTTTTCTTGCTTGTTAAATGTAGCAAAGTGTTTGAATAATTAAATGAAAATGTAGAAAAGTGTTTGAAATTTAATCTGACTTCAGTTGTTCAGAGGAATGAGGAAGGATACCATGAGGCGAACATTCCTGCTGATGAGGGATCAGTCAGCTGCTGCAGAGGTCAGCACTGAGATCGGTTTACGGCACGCCGTGAGCAATGAAACAGGAATCCGTCTGTGATGCAGCGAGTCTGTGGGAGCAAATGGATTCCTCCTGCAGCCAGGGGAGGGATTCAGATTCCTGCTCTGCTGCCTTTCTAAGGATTAGTCGTCTTTTCCCTCTTTTGGACTTCTGGCGTTTTACTCCATATCCTTCCAGCTTTTCTTGACATGTTTGGTTTCTTTTTAGCTTGTCCCAAAAAAAAACCTCCAAAACTTACATCCATCCATTCTCCTTCATGCTCATCCCCACTGGGTTCGTGAGGGGTGCTGGTGTCTATCTCCAGCTGTCACGAGAGGCGGATGCACCCTGGACAGGTCACCAGTCTATTTCCAAGGCAAAAACTGACAAAGAGCTTTAAATAAACTAGTCTTTATTCAAACTTTTCATTCACAAAGTCAAACAATTATAAAAAAAATGAGTTTTTTTGTTTATCTAAAGCACATCAAATCTAAAACCTTCGACAAATGATAAACTATCACTTTTCCTGATCTAAGCACATTAAACTCTGAGGTTTAGCGTGAAACAGGCTCTCTGTGCAGAAAGACCATAAATCAGTCTGAGCCCCAAACATGCGGAGGAGTCCATCCAGCCTCAGGGTGGCGCTGGCGTTAACGAGGACTCTAGCTGCCGTCGTCATCGTCTGTGGTGAACTGGAGCAGTGAGGAGGACGTGCAGAGCAGCAGCTGCCCGGTGATTCTGGTCAGACAGGTGACGCAGCGCAGGACGGACCTGAACACACAGATGCACCATCAGAATGACCTGATTAGTCTGGATCCTCAGGAGGAGAGACGTGTCCAACTAGGATCCAAACAGAACCAGATGTCCTCCTCAGCTGGACCCACCTGAGGACGTGTTTGACGCGAGTGCATCTGAAGTCGTAGGACAGCGTGTAAACCTCGTACAGCGTGGCTCTGACAGCCAGGCAGCACAGGAACTCCTTAGGGTGCAGTTTATAAAGGTCAAAGGTCAGCTTGGCAATAGCTTTCTTCTTCGGCTCTCGGAAGCTTGGGAGAACCTGAAAAGTTTAAAAAATAAAACCTAATCAGATATTTAAAGCACCATTTAGGTGAACCTGATCTCTGAGATGCTTTGGACCTGCTGCCACCTGCTGGAAGAGCCGAAGAATGCAGCATTCTGTTATCCCATCTAGGAACCAATTCAAGTTTGGTTTTCAAATTAAAACAAATTTTATTTGATTCATAAAATGTATAAAAACTGAAGCACCTGTAATAATTTAGCTTTGGGCTCTCATAGCATCTCTTGTTTCTGAATATTTTCACAAACACACACAAGCCGCCTTTATCTGAGAAACAAAACCAGCTGCTCTGCTAATAATATACAAACAAACATAATAGGTCCTTTCAATAAGAAAGTCATTAGTTAATTTAAGAGCTGTATTTGGATGTTAAAACGTGTCCTTAATCCCCTGTCACACCTTGACGATTTAGCCAGCATGTGCCTGACGTCCCAGAATCGTCTAAAATTCTGGCATATCTAATCTTCAACTACCAAAGTATACATGTCAGATTAAATAATACCACTTATACTTCAGCGATAGTATCTAGGTGTTACTTTATTCTATGTCTTGTACCATGTTGGTTGGTTGTGTTGTTCTGTTTACATCTCTTTGCAGGTGATGAAACAGAATTAAGATTTTTTATCGTTATCTCCTTTTTATCTCCTCTTTCTTTCATCTTTTTTTCCTGTTTTTCCTTTCCTGTTCTACTTTCCCATAGCAGTGTCCATATAATCTGTAAAACTTCCTGCATGAATTATAATAAAGCAATTTATATGCATAAATCAAGCAGAACACTATAGAGATAGCCGTACTGCTCCACTCGTGAAAGTAAAATCTGTTGGGCTCTTTTTGGCATCTTGATGAAAATAAAAATTAATTAAATGCTGGCATACATTGAACTTTCTATGTATTTTTTTTTTTCAATTTTGGAGATATAACGAGTCCAGAACTGATGTCCAACGACACCCTTCTGCAAAACGCACAGCAGCGTAATGCACATGAAATGATGCACAAGCCAGTTTCCTTAGGGGGCTAAAAAGTTCTTTTTGATCACAGTAATAACCTAGCTGTTGTTTAAAAAAAAGAAATGAAGAAAAAAGAAAGGAGGTTTTCGGTGTCCGCAGATTGAGCGTCATGTCTGTTAGGAAGTGTGTTGGTGGTGGTTGAACGCAGGGAGGATCCATCACTCCCCTTCTGGCTCACCCTATGATGGGGATGAAGTCTGGAGGAGAACTGACGGTTTCCTCCTGTGAACCCCCTTTATACCAAAACGCTGCCAATACGCCATTATGCAGTAGCTGGAAGCTAGAAACACGTTCGGCGCTCGTCTGCAACACGTCAGATACGTTATGCACAAGTTACTCAGAGGTTTAGGATAAGCTAGACGCCACGACTGATGAGTAACTTAGACTTAACGAATGTCAACCATCAGATAACTGACCTGGAACTTATGGCCCATGTATGGCATACTCTGGCACACGGCGGGATGTATACGCTGTATGCCGAAGTGGGCCAGCGTGCTTCAGCCACTCATAACTAGGGCTGGGTAAAAAAAAAAATATCGATACATTTTTGCAAAATCGATGTCTAGGGAATAAGATTAATTAGTTTTATAGTGACGTGCGTGACGTTCACATTCAAATAAGCAGCAAAGATGCAAATATATTTGACATTAACAAATGGAGGCTGACCGGCAAACACCCTGTAGTTGTTACAGACAATGCTGCACATATGGTTTGTGCAGCGGAGATAATGCAGCTCATGCATGTCTGCTGTGTCCCCGCTTTGTCTCGTCAGTTTGCTCCAGTGAGGCTTTTTCACTTTTCACAAACAAGTTTGCACTTTTGAGACACATCTCAAGTTTAAACTGACCGATTTACAAGTTTGCACTTTCTGTTGGAAAAAATAAAATACATGAGTGTTTTGAAACACAGTTGAACCACTTTCATTATTGTAAAAACAGATCGAATGGAAATTAATCGATTTAGAACCCTATGAATCAAAATCGAATCGATTCAGGACTCTGGCGAAAATAGCCAGCCCTAATCATAACTTATACAAAACGTACCCATAACTTATCCAATGTATGCCAGAGTTTTTGTGGATTTTCCATACGTCAGAAACATGCTGGCTAAATCATCAAGGTGTGACAGGGGCTTTAAAAAAAAAAAAAAAAGAAAAAGGCAAAATGTTCTCATACAACCAATCAAAGACCCTCCAGCTGGATGAAGAAATAATCCAACAGCATCGGTCTGTACAGTAGGCTTCCGTAGTAGAACAATGAAGCTCTCACCGGGTGGTGACTCGCCATCCGCTATCAGAGATGGGAAGTAACCAAGTACAAATACTTCGTTACTGTACTCAAGTAGATTTTTCTGATATTTTTACTTTACTTTACTACTTATTTTTATGGCGACTTTTTACTTCTACTCCTTACATTTTTAAAAATTGTCTCGTTACTTTAGTTTTGAATCATTTCAATGGAGTTACCGTTATTATTTTTCACGTCATCAATACCAAATTCAATCTAATTGGATGGGAATCTACGTTGCATTTGACGCACCGCTACAAGATGAATCGACAGATTCGGCGGTATTCATTGGCGGCAAATCATTGCAGCTTGGTGGCGGATGCGTTAGCATAGTAGCATGGACGACGAGATGATTGAGAATGAACACAACGGAGATCTAGTCCTATTAGCAGACATCCATTTAAAATGTAGGCAACGGCATGAAAAAAGTGGTTTCTACTTTTACTTTTATACTTTAAGTAAATTTACAAGCCTGTACTTTGTTACTTTTACTTGAGTAAAGAAGTTTAATCAGTACTTCCACTTTTACCAGAGTATTTTTTAACACAAGTATCTGTACTTTTACTCAAGTACGGAAAGTGAGTACTTTTGCCATCTCTGTCCGCTATGCACACAGCTTAAGACCCATCTCCTCGTAGCGTCATGTTACAGTTTTAACTGGTCTGCACAGGCGGGACAGGCTATTCCACATTCAGGAAGTGGAATATTTATTTTCCTTTTTGCAGGGCAGCCGCTGAACTTCTCCACTCCAAGGTTTAATGGTGCAGTTTATAAAAGGATCCTCATATTAGATTATTTTATATATCCTTATATTTACTTTGCACAAATAATATTAATAATATGTTCAGTGTTATGCATGAACGGCGTTAACTGAATACGTTCCTGTTTTTAGTGAACGGATCAGTTTTGAAGTAATGAACGTGAACAAGAGCGAAGTTCACTCTAATAATGAGCGACACATACAGCTAACGTTGGCGTTAAATTGATAATGACACTTTTCATTGGATAACGTCAGGTTTTGCAGCACTTATTACAGCAAATCTGTAATAAGATTCAGTGTCCACCATATTGGATCAGTCCATTTGCTGCACATGTTCAGAAAGGTCCAAACAGACAGCAGCAAACCATTTGAAAACAAACCATGCAAAGAGCAGTGTTGCCAACTTAGCGCTTTAGTCGCTATATTTAGCCACTTTTCAGACCCCTCTAGCACTTTGATTTCTAAAAAGCTCCTAGCGCCAAATCTAGAGACTTTTTTCTGCTACTGGAGACTTTGGAGACAACATCTAAAAGCAGCGAACTCTGCTCTCCAGAGCAAGTAGATTGGTAACCCCGCCTCCTGCTCTCCTCTATCTTGTCTGCTGTCATGATTCATGCAGCTATTATTTCATCCAAATGAAAAATGGAGAACAGATAAGCAGATCATGGCTTGTCTACAGTGAAAAGAAGGACTGGGTTATTTACTTTGGCCTTTTTGGAAACACAGGAAGGAGCAATCAGCTAAGTGAGCTTAGTGCTTGGAAAAAATCTTTCATTCCTTTAGAGACAGCATGAAAAGTCAGCTGAGTACAAAACATAGAGAGGAAAACAAGAAGAAAAGGGACAAGAAGAGAGGGACACAACCTAGAACAGATAATGGATGTCTATTCTATTAACATTTCTCTATCTGGAGAATGGGGCTGTTTTATGTGTTGTCTTCTCCATTCAGAGGCTCCCTGCCTGTCTTTGCCTAGGGCCCCACATTTCCTAAATCCGCCCCTGCTCACAGTCTAGTTCCAGTTAAATCAGCCTTCATTGGTCTGTCTGCTGTTTCCAGCTGAAGAGTCTCACCTTACTTTGGCTCCACATCTCCCCTTTATCCAGAACCATCAGCGTAGTGCTACAGGGCAGCGACTGGAAGAACTCCTCCGAGTCCACCACAGTGCCGTCCTCCTCCAGGACCAGAGTCAGGAGGTTACAGCAAGACAGCATGAAGACCCTCGCTGCCTGGGACACGCCACCATGGAAGAGAAGAAGCCAGTAAAGCGGAGCGTTTAAAGGTGGAACTTCCCAGAGGAACCTCCATGTTCACCTGCTCCAGCAGCTCAGGAAGCGTAGACGCCACCAGGCTCCTGCGCCGCCGCCGGCTGTGGGTGCAGACTTTATAGCAGCGAGGCTGAGGGGATGGCAGGATGTGGAGAGAGATGGTGGTGTGGACCGTGGACACGGACCTGATGGGGAGTTAGGATGTCAGGAGGAGAAGTTCATCGGAAACAAGGAGGACTGAGAACTTCTATAGAGAAGATTCTGATCAAAAACTGAACAGAACAAAATCTATAATTTAACACCTGCATTAAAAATTAAAAACACCTTTATGAAATTGAACTGTAGTGTGGGGCTAAGGGTCTTGCTCAGAGACCCAGAGTGCCAGCTTTGGGAATCGAACCGGGTACTTGCAACCTTCTTGGGGTACAAGCATGTGATGTTATGAACAACAACTATGACCATTGTTTATGGAAGAAAAACAGTCTAATTGGAATCTGCCTTATTTTGTTCACCGAATTTTAAACACTGAACTTTTATCCGGTGAAAATTAAGCTGCAAATGAGCCCATTTGGTCAGAGAAAAAAAAAAAGTATAAATTGTCGCCGGTCACTTCTTCTGCATCAAACCAAGAGCCTTGGCAGACATGGTGCAGTTATTTCATCCAGTCTGATTAGATGAAAACTCTAATGGCTGTCTATATTAGCTACCTGATGTTTTTTTAATAATCAATTTAACAAGTAAAACTCCTTATCCAGCTTCATTCAGCCGGGAACAAAGCTATGCCCAACTTTTGTGTCATGTGACCAAATTACCTCATTTCATTGGCTAGAATCTGCTCGACTCGTTGAGTGTAGATTGCTTTGGCTTGATTTCACCAAAAGATCGACACATTTCGAGTCAAATTTTTTGCAGGCAAATTATTACCAGATAAAAATTTTGTGTAAGAAATTCAATGTATAAAAAAATCCAGTGTTTCATAATTGTTCTTCATCATAGAGGAAGACTTTATCTTGAGCACAGCTGGTTATCTGGAAAGGTTTAAAACAATAATGAATCCATCACAGATCTGCATCAGATGCATTCAGGAAAATAGATGATAAACATTCATTCTGTCCTGAACAGAAGCAGCAGAACCGTTGATCAAATCAAGGCTGGTCCAGATTTCACAGAGAGGTTCTGCAGCCCGTTTCCTGGTCTGACCCAAAGAGGCTTTAATGAGCTGAAAGCTGCTGCAACAATGGCTTGGATTTCCACACAGTTTATGAAACGGATCAGTGGGTTGAAAAGGTCGGCTGCTGCTGCAGGAGCAGAGCTGAGGTCAGCTGCTCACTAACAGCTACATATAATGCAGATGTCAGCGAGTCGTTTGGACTATTTTCTGCAGGAGTTCTGGTCCGTTTATAGCATCTTAAACTGGAAACCTTTGAGGGAAATATTCAGATTAATCCAGATCTGATCAGAACCAGAACTCCATCACTCTGATGGACCAGAACCAGGAGACTTCATTATTCTCTGATTAGCTATTTGATCTTTATAAAAACATGTTTAGCTAAAAGAAAATCCCTAAATCACTCTGAGTGATCCAGTTTTAAACCAGAGCAGAGACCTGAATGTTTACTGGAAGAATTCTGGGTGGATAATCTCTGAGCTCCAGTCTGCATGTCTGCAGAGTCCAGGAATAATGATGCTTTATCAAACTTTCCCCTGGAGAATAAAATCAAGCTGCAGTTTCACAAACAAAGTCTAACTTAGAAACAGACTTTAGGAAAGTTTCTGAAAAAAACTACAAAATATTTGGAAGCTTCTGAGTTAAAACAACTTTTAAAACTAAGACTCTAAATCTCCTTTCATGTAAAATGTTGTTCTTGCTTTATTTTCAGACAAATACAGTAAAATATTTTATTTAACATCTTTAACTATTGAGCCTTTAATGTTTACTTGCTGTTCTGTTAAAATTATTCACACCATCAGCAGATTTAGAGCAATGATTTATTTTGACCGATGTTCCTCTGCCAGGAATTAATGTTAATGTTTTAGATTAGGGTGATGGTCAGGAGGCCTTCCAACCTGTAAGATTTAAAGGTAAAGAAAATTAATCAAAATACCAGAAGAAACATGGAAAACAATGCTGGACCAAAAATAAGGAGGGGAACAGGATTTTCCTTTATTATTTAAAAAAGGAATTTTTTACTAAAATGCACAGAAACAAAATATTTGCATATCGTACTTTTATCCCAGAACATAACTTTTAGTAGAAAGAAAATTAAAACTTTAAATCAACCAGAGGTGTGAATAGTTTTTAATCAAGCCTTCAGAAATGATGAGATGGCAGCAAACTTACTGAATTATGAGGAGATTTGATTGGATGGATTGAAATATTTTTTATTATTTGGTGAGAAAATGAATTTCTGCAGGATTTTAAACAAACCAAACTACATTTAAGCCCAGCTTACCTAAGCTAAAGCTAAAATCTTGCCAAATTACCAACCAAGCTTTAAACTCAAACCTTCCCTCTCTGTTTCTGGATGAAACATTTCTCAGCCCTTTGCCCTCCTCACCTCTTCAGAGTTTCTGGCAGCAGCGTTTTGGCGTAATTCAGCCCAGACTGGATGGAGAGAGGAGCCATCATGAAGTCTGCAGGTCAGAGAGGTGGAAAAAAGAGCAGCTCTGTACCAGGAGGTCCGTTCAAACACTGTGTGAGGGTCACCTGCTGAGGAAAACAAACAGACCATTTAACAACAGAGGCGGCCTCTGATTGGCCAGCAATCAGCTCAGAAACCCGCCCATAGGCTACCTGACCAATGATCACCCACACAGTTCAAGAAGCCATTACTGGATCAGAAAATAATTCATCAAAATGGAAACATCAAGGAAAACAGAAAACATAGAGATCAGTATTATTTGATGAGAAAAAAAATCAACATGAAAATAAACCTTCAAAATAAAAACCTTTGCAGGTAATAAAGCAGATTTTTAAAGATACAGTGTGTAATAATTAAATGGATTTACTAACACAATTGGTAAATATAATCTATATGAGTTCTGATGAAAATGAAAAAGAGAGATCATATCTCTCCTATCCTGGCTTCTCTTCATTGGCTTCCTGTTAAATCAAGAATAGAATTTAAAATCCTCCTTCTCACATATAAAGCCTGAAATGGCCAAGCTCCATCTGATATCAGAGATCTGATTGTTCCTTATGTTCCTAACAGAGCACTTCGCTCTCAATCTGCAGGTTTACTAGTGGTTCCTAGAACTTCTAAAAGTAGAATGGGAGGCAGATCTTTTAGTTATCAGGCTCCTCTCCTGTGGAACCAACTACCAGTTTTAGTCCGTGAGGCAGACACCCTGTCTACTTTTAAGACTAGGCTTAAAACTTTCCTTTTTGATAAAGCTTCTAGTTAGAGTGGCTCAGGTTATCCTGATCTATCTCTATAGTTCTGCTGCTATAGGCTTAGACTGCTGGAGGACATAGGGACCCCTTTTTCATCATCCTGCTTCATTCTATCTCTATTCTCCCACTCTGCAGAATCTGTTAGTTCAATCTCTAACGTTCTGCTATCTCTGCTTTTTCTCATAGTAGCTTCATCTGGTCTGTTCCTGTTTGGCTGTTACACCAAACCTCCAGCAGAACCAGGCTCAGTGTGAGCGACCATCTGCTGAGGCCCACTGGGGTTCAAGGAGATAGAAGCAGACATAGAAAAAGAAGCATAGATACAAAAGGCAACTGTCAACCAGCTCCACAGGCGGCCCCGTCCAGGAAACACACAGCCAGGCAGACGAGCTCCGAGCCAGCTCCCATGTCAGAGGATGAAGAGAGCACATCCAGTTAGTCACAGTCAGAGAAACAGAGGGATTGCTGAAGAGTCAATGAGTCGATCCAATCAACTGGTTTTCCTTAGATAGAAAACTTTTACTAGTCTGACTGGATGATGAGGTTGAATTGTCTCTATAAAGGACCTTGAGATGACATGTTGTGAAAAAGCGCATATAAATTGAATCAAGACCAAAATATAATGTAAAATATAAAAAAAATGATACAAAGCCTATAAAAATAATCAGACATACAAATAAAGATTATTACACAAATTTATTTTTTGAAAGAAAAGACGATATTAAAGGAATGTTGAAATCGAAGGATTGACAGTTCAAGCCCCGTTTCCGACTTTCATTGTTGTTGTGTCCTTGGGCACAGGGCAGCTGTGGCTACAGTGTAGCTTGCCACCATCAGTGTGTGAGTGTGTGCATGAATGGGTGAATGAATGTAGTGTAAAGCACTTTGGTCAACTCTCCTGACTTGAAGAAAGGTGCTATATAAGTACATACCATTTACCATAATGTTGGTCGGAATCTATTCCATCGTATATTAATGATAGTTGGAAACGAAACCCATTACTTTGGTGAAATCTATAACAGTGTTTATTTCCTGAATAAATAAAAAAGATTATCCATCTTTTCAAATAGGGTAATAAGTTCAGTCTTAATAATTACAGGTCTATATCTTTGCTCTCTGTTTTCAAAAATCTTTGACAAATGTTTTGTTAAAATTGATTCTTTTATAGAAATATATTTTCATTTGAATGAAAATCAGTTTGGTTTTAGAAGTTTTCGCTCAACAGCTTTGGCACTAATAAATATCACAGACGAAAGAAATGACATAAAAGTTGAAATATGAAGGAATTTGTTCAATGATTATTACTGGAGAGGCTGTTTTGCTGCCATCTGCTGTGTCTTATGAGTACTGCAGTTATATTGAACTGTTCTGAAACAAAATAAATATAAGACATGCACGTTAAAACGGCTGTTCTCTTCAAAAATGATTAAATAAAACTCAGTTGGAGTGATAGACTTGAAAAAGGGTTTAGATTGTCCCGATCACAGCAAAGGTATGGAATAAGAGGTTTAGAGCTAAACAGGGTCACTAGATATTTAGAAACTAGACAGCAATAAACACCGAATATGTGAGTCACCATGACAATAAAATTAAGTATAATTCTAGGTGGGGTGTCTCAGGGCTCAGTGTTGGTGACTAAACTTTTTATTAAATGAACTCAAGGATGAATCACAGACACTGTGGTTTGTTCTCTTTGCATATGTTACTCATTTCTTTCTGTCAGAAATTAATATCAATATGAGATCTGTTGAGCAAGAAATTATGCATCTACAATCATGCTTTATTAAAAATAGGCAATCATTAAAAATCATTAAAACAAAGCTTTGATGTCTTTATTCATTGTAAAAAAGAGGAGAATAAGAATGATTAATTGCTCTGCTCCAAAAGAGCATCAGGACTGTTTGTGAAATCAAGAGGATTGAAGGAGCTGATGGTTCTACAAACACTCTGAGTTTAGCAGAGAGTAAAGTTTGGCCTCTGACCAGCTGGTCTGCAAACATTTTCACTGCAAACTGAGAAACTAGCAGAAGAAATAATGACTTTAAATATCTTTTTGTTAAAATCAAACTAAAACATGTGTTTCTGTGGCTGAAGTGGAAATCTGGAGAAGATTTAAAGTAATGCTTAAATATTCAGATTTATTCAGCTTATATTCAGCTTAATTATAAATATAAACAAAATCGTTCATGAAAAAGGAGGTGTAAAAATCTAAAAGAAAAAAGAGAATAGAAAGAAAAGAAAGGAAAAGGGAAGATAAAAAAGAACAATTGAGGATGATGTAGGAAAATATTAACAACATTCCGTAAAAGTTTAAAAATAATCCACTTGACTTGGTTTCCTAGGTTTGCAAACATCCTCAGCATATTAACAACATTGTGTTTATCTATATGTGTATTTTCACAGACATAGAAAAAAATGACTGATTGGATTTATAGATTTTAAAACATGAATGAGGCTGAAGTCAGTGAGAATTGTTCTTCCTGCTCCTTTTATTGCAGGAAACGTTTCATTGTCATCCTGTTTAAGGACGTTAGTTTAACAGCCAATCATGAGATCAGGTGAAACTGAAAGTATTTCAGTTCATTTCCTTCAGACTCCATTTTAAGTCGCAGACATCCAGACAGTCAGCAGGGTGAGTACTGACACTTTCTGCTAAACACTTTAGGATCGGTTTGAAACTTTTCTTTGGCTTAAAGTGAAATATGTTCCTCCACCGCAGACAGGAGGGTCAGACTTTTATTTCTCAGGTAAACCTTTGATCTCGTGTTGAACCAATAAGGAAGTGATCTGTTCCGTAGTTTGCTAAATGTCTGATCCACATACACTATATTGCCAAAAGTATTTGCTCACCTGCCTTGACTCACATATGAGCTTAAGTGACATCCCGTTCCTAATCCATAGGGTTCAATATGACGTCGGTCCACCCTTTGCAGCTAGAACAGCTTCAACTCTTCTGGGAAGGCTGTCCACAAGGTTTAGGAGTGTGTTTATGGGAATTTTTGACCATTCTTCCAGAAGCGCATTTGTGAGGTCGCACACTGATGTTGGACGAGAAGGCCTGGCTCTCAGTCTCCGCTCTAATTCATCCCAAAGGTGTTCTATCGGGTTGAGGTCAGGACTCTGTGCAGGCCAGTCAAGTTCATCCACACCAGACTCTGTCATCCATGTCTTTATGGACCTTGCTTTGTGCACTGGTGCACAGTCATGTTGGAAGAGGAAGGGGCCAGCTCCAAACTGTTCCCACAAAGTTGGGAGCATGGAATTGTCCAAAATGTCTTGGTATGCTGAAGCATTCAGAGTTCCTTTCACTGGAACTAAGGGGCCAAGCCCAGCTCCTGAAAAACAACCCCACACCATAATCCCCCCTCCACCAAACTTTACACTTGGCACAATGCAGTCAGACAAGTACCGTTCTCCTGGCAACCGCCAAACCCAGACCCGTCCATCAGATTGCCAGATGGAGAAGCGCGATTCGTCACTCCAGAGAACGCGTCTCCACTGCTCTAGAGTCCAGTGGCGGCGTGCTTTACACCACCGCATCCGACGCTTTGCATTGCACTTGGTTATGTATGGCTTGGATGCAGCTGCTCGACCATGGAAACCCATTCCATGAAGCTCTCTGCGCACTGTTCTTGAGCTAATCTGAAGGCCACATGAAGTTTGGAGGTCTGTAGTGATTGACTCTGCAGAAAGTTGGCGACCTCTTCGCACTATGCGCTTCAGCATCCGCTGACCCCGCTCCGTCAGTTTACGTGGCCTACCACTTCGTGGCTGAGTTGCTGTCGTTCCCAAACACTTCCATTTTCTTATAATACAGCTGACAGTTGACTGTGGAATATTTAGGAGCGAGGAAATTTCACGACTGGATTTGTTGCACAGGTGGCATCCTATCACAGTTCCACGCTGGAATTCACTGAGCTCCTGAGAGCGACCCATTCTTTCACAAATGTTTGTAAAAACAGTCTGCATGCCTAGGTGCTTGAATTTATACACCTGTGGCCATGGAAGTGATTGGAACACCTGATTCCAATAATTTGGATGGGTGAGCAAATACTTTTGGCAATATAGTGTATCTGTGAAAGTCTGATCAGAAATCAGCAGATCAAACACAGGAACTATTAAAGGAGCTCAAATAGAGAAGTGGAGGGAAGAAGGTCCGTGTTCTTTCAGGCAACTCGTTTTTTCTCTCTTGAAAAACCAAAAACGGAAACTACTTCCGTGTTTCCATTTACAAATCAATAAGAAGCTGTAAACCAAAAAGATAGAAAGTTTACTTAATGAATATTTTTCTCATCAAGCAAAATCCACCTTCACATAGGATTACTCTCTATATGTGTATTAATTTTAGTGAACAGTACATATTTTTCAAGCTAACAGAAAAACAAAGATTTTTTTTGATTGATTTAATTGTTTTATCTTCACCCACACCAAATACTGCCACTGGGATAGAGTGCCTCATATATTTCCTATTTGTCATACAAAAGATGCTAATTAAAAAGTTAAACTCTTCCTGTCGGGGCTAGAAAAGCGTCTAGTTATTTTTTCAACAGGCTTGCATTATGTTCACGTTTATCTAGGCTTTTATTTTGAAATACTGTCCTGCATTTCCGGGCCAGCCGTCAAACCTTCTTCATCTTTCAACTCTGAAGAAGAAAATGCTAAATGGAATTTGCGAAATCCAAAAAACGGGCCGTTTTTTACATCAAGTTTTTCTGTTTTTTCTTTTCTAAATTCTGGTGACAGGAAAGGGAAAACAGCTTTGTTCTCCGTTTTTCCGTTATTGATTCGTAAATGGAAAAACAGAAATAGTATCCATTTTTGGTTTTGGTTTTCAAGAAAAAAAAACGAATTGCCTGAAAGTACATAGACGATAGAAGCCCAGCATCAGTCCTTCACTGAGGAGTCCCAGCTATTCAGCTTTATTAGAAATCCTGCTGTTTAAAAACACTTTGCTAGAAGTTAGAGGAGCAACCTTAGCTTTTTACTCAGTAAAACTACTTAAGTATTAAAGCAAAAATAATGCATCAAACAATGTTAAAAAAACAAAGGATTTAAACCTGGTTACTGCTCTGCCCTACTAAAGGAACATCTTTGGATGATAACTTCCTTGGATTTCATTTTTTTTAGTTTTATAACTAATGGTGTCAGATTTAACTTTGCATCATCTTGAAAAACTATTTATTTTGTTTGTGGTGAAGTTTGGGAACCAAGTTCAACCACAGAAATTAATTGTCTGGATGAAAATTATTTTGATGGTTTTTATTTATTTTTTTTAAATATCAACAGGCCATAATTTTTAAATAAAAAAAAACTATCGAATATATTTTAAAAATGTAAGGAGTAAAAGGAAAAAGTTGTTTAAATAATAATTACTACAGAAAAGTATAGATAGGCAACATTTCTACTTCAGTAATGAACCAAAGTATTTTTACTTTCTTTCCTGAACATCAGACCCATATGGTTCACAATATTATGATTATCATAGTTTATTATTATTATGGTAACTCTTAATTGTTTATCTGAAGTTAATCATTTATTTATTTAATATTCTGTATATTAATCAATATATAAATATCCATTTAAAGATTAAATCAAGCTAAGAGAAAGAAAAAGCAAAAGCAAACAAATATTATTAAAATAAGGCTTTTTTGCACATTTCCATTTTTTAATACATAGTTTTGCATCTTCTGTGTATATTTTGATTCCTTAAGGACTCATTGTTCGGATATCAAAGAAAGTTATTAATGAAGCTTGAGGGACGATTGTGGTCAGAAAATTTAGATGTATCTTATTTCATATATTGAGTTGTGCTATTTAGCCAGTCTGTTTCACCTACAGTGTACAAGGCCACAAAATGCCTGAGTCAGTGTTAGAAATATTTATACCCATAACAAGCCAGATCCTTTCTCGGGGTTTATTCTTATCATTTTACTGTTTAACCAAAGTGTCTGTTATTTGTTTTGATTCTGCCCAGATAAGAACAGGACAGATTACCATGTAATAAGGAGGATATGATGAACTGTTCTCTCTTTGCAAAGATGAACTAAGATGCCTGATTGAGATCCATCGATCTCCGTTTATTTAATTAAAGTGAATATTTGAATACTTTTTTCCCAGGAAAACGATGCAGATGAGTTGCTGCTTGTTTAGTTGCTCTCACAGATCATTTAGAGCAGAAAATAGTTAATATTTACTACATATTTATAGCATATAATAGTTCCTAATCACAAACCGACCAACTTTAGATGCAGTGTGGTAGATTATACAGTAGACTATCTACTATAAATTTATTACCTCTGCAATAACTACAGTAAAATGTGTTTATAGGACACTTTATCATTTGTTTTATTACTTTATATGCAGTAATGTTTTACAATAAGTTGTTTATTGATAATTAATTACTTTACTTTGGATTCTTAATGGCTGTGGGTTTTATTTAAACTTACTTTCATCAAGGTTTCAGAATATTTAAAACATTTTCATTAACTGCTTGTAATGGTTACACTAAATAAAGCAAAGTGACCATCGGAGCTCAGAAACATCTCCTCAGATCAGTTTAATTAACCAAATGCTTTCTGAACCTGCTGCCTTCTGCATCAGCCTAACCTAAACCAGCAGAGCTGGGTACTACTTCCATTTACTATAGTAACTTTATTTAAAAGATCATTTAATGTGTAGTTTGCTGTATTCTACTTTTACTGGAGTGAAACAATAATGAAGCATCGTTGCTCTTTAGTAAAGTTTCTGGTTGCTCTGCCCATCATTAGTCATTTCACTCAATGAAGAACAAGCTTGTCTTGAACTAAAATGCTGCAGAGAGACAAACACCTTCAGTTCATGTTTAGCTGAGACTCATTTTTAGGACCTGAGCTTCTTTATTTTAATCTGATTTTATTTGCTGGTTCTGTTGGATCATTTGAAGCCAAGTGAACAGACAGTAAACAGAGTCTGGAAACTGGAAGAAACGAAACCTGTTCTGATCATTACATGCTAGAAGAATCAGTTTCAAAAGTTTTACAATAAAAAAAACTTTGCCTGAAATTAGGACTGAAATAATTAATTGATTATTGAAATAATCATCAACTAATTTAATAATAAAATAATCGTTAACTGGAGCATAGAGACTCTAAAAAATGTCTTTAGCTGACAGAGCGACCCAGTTAGAAACAGTCAGACTTTCTGTCAGATTTACTGAGAATAGAATCAGCTTCCTGCTCTACAGGACAGATCAGAGAGCAGCTAACTGGGAACACTGGGACTGAACCACATGTTAACTGAGAGTCTCTGCTTTCCTCTCAGACTGACTTCATGTCTGCAGAGACCATCAGTTATAGTTATGAACACAGAGGAGAACAGAGCAGAGTCTCCATCACCCAGCTGTGTTTCTATGAAGAGTGACGAGTCCAAAGATCTTCCTGCAGGGTTCAGTAATGATCCTGGAGCAGCAGATCCAAGGTGAGTCATCTGTTACTAGCTGCTATAATCATGTTTAAACATCATCAACCTCTGATAGATGGAAACTAAGTCAGACTGAACTTTAAGCTGAGAAGTTCAGCTGCAGAAAAGAAGCTTCAGGACGTCCAACCAGCTCCAGGAACGTTCTCTGATGAGAGGGAAGCTGCAGCATCATGCTGCCTCCAGTGCAGAGCTTGATCAGCAATCAGAGCTGCTAAAACTACTGTGCTTAAATACTAGAGGGAAAATATATTTTTCCTCCTTAAATATATAACTTTTAAAACTCTTATTTTTTTCATTATTAGGATCAGATAATGAGTTAATTTTCCTCCATCTCTAACTGTGTTGGTAGAGAAGCAATGAAATAAACTGACTCAGTCTAGTTTTGTTCTAAATTCTAATTTCAGACAGGATGATATAAACTGAACTGAACCTCAGTCCTTGATGAGCAGCTGAATATTTTTAGAGCTCTGATATTTACAGCATTAAAGCTGCAAACAGCATTAAAATGAAAATAGAACTAGAAACATAATCAACATGTAAATGAAAAACCTCCTAAAGGGGGAATAGATGGAGAATGTCCTGCTTCCCAGAATCTGATCCATCATCTGCAGTGTTTTCCAGCCTCCTGTCTTCATCCATGTCTCTATCAGGGTTTTTCTATAACCTAACTGGGCTCCAGATGGACACATTCTATTCTCTGTTTTCCTGCTTTGTTGCAGCTGTTACATCATGTCTTTATCAATATTATAGAATTAATGAGACACTCTGGAGATAATAAGGAGGAAAATGTTCAGATATATGTGTTCAAATGCAGTGAGTGAAAGGAAAAAATCCTCAGGAAAATAAAAAATCAAGTTAAGTATATATAATAAAAAAGCAACAAAGTATTTCTACTTAGTTACTTCACACCTCTGTCAACAATACCAGCAGGCAGCTGTTAGTGCTTCTGCCACACAGCTGGTTGGAGACTTTGAGCCGTTACAGTCCTGCTCAGTTACGGAGTCAACCCAAGGAAGGCCCCAGGGCCTGATATCACACCTGGGGGGGGTGTCTCATTAGTGGTTAGATTTTAGGTTTCCTTCAATTATTGGGAAGATTGTAATCAATCCCATTCTAGGTCAAACTGGCCTGGTTCTAACTGTTCCAGTTCCATAGAAGTAATCATTAAATTCAGCAAAAGACTAGGAATCCTAAATCATGAAATTTAGGATTTTAGGGGATCTAATAATAAAAATAATTAGAATAGAATTATATAAGTAAAAATAACAACTAATGGAAATTACTAAACAACATCTAAAAGAGATAAATTTAATCAGTCCCTCATTTTAGTTTTTAATGTTAGATATAGTTTAGCATCACATCTTCATTTCTGTAATAGATGGTAAACAGCTACTGTATCCTACAGGTGGGAATCAGTGAATGTTAATGTAGCTTCATCCTGTGTTCTTGGCTGCAGCTGCAGGTGTGTGAGCTGATGTGAAGTGAGCAGCATGGATCAGTGTGAGGACAGAGAGGACAGAGTCCCTCCCTCTAAAACCACTCTGTGTGGAGAACATGAGGACCAGAGCAAAGTTCAGAGGTCAGATCACCATCTCTAACTGTCCAGGACTCTTCTCCATGTCAGAGCTCAGCATGAACATCACCAAACCATCTTTATTCACAGGAAACAACCAGAACCAGAACCTGGACCAGAACCCAGCTGTGTGTCTTTAAAGAGCAATGATTCAAAGGATGCCATCATTGATTTTAAATCAGACCAACCTCCATCAGCAAACAGGTGAGCTGTTTCTAAATGTTCCACTAATTAGTTTAAACTAACTTCATTCCAACATATTAATGTGAACTCAACTCTTTCTCTCACATGTCTGTGTTCACATGTGAAGCAGTGAGTGATGGAGGCTAAATAATGGAAATAATCAAAGGATTGTTTTATTGTGATGATATGAAATGATCTTGTTAGATGATATTGGAGCTAAAATCAGTTGTTCTTCCATCCAGTTGAATCTTTCTGGATCACCTTGTGTCACATTAGTGAACCAGAGTTGGTGCTTCTGCAGAGCTTAAGGTGATGCACATGTAGGCAAGTCATGATGCTGATTCAACTATTAGATGGAAACTAAACCATCAAACTAAATCTGATGGAAAACATGATCTCTCACTGTTATCTGCAAACATCGGTGAAATCAGCAGCTTCTAAAGTTCATCTGTGTTCATTCAAAATGATCATCAGTCTGATTATTAGCAAACTGCTCCACAGTCTCCTTCAGCAGCCGCTACATGTCATCAGAAATACAAGATCATTGACCTGCTGCTGGGAGGAAGATTGATGATCATAACAAGATGAATCTTTGATAGGAAACTTAGTGTGGATTACTACATTAGTGAAAGGTCCTTGAATGCACCACCATGGCCTGTATTACCATAAAAAGCTGAACAGAAGCTCAGAAATGATCAGCTGAGAATAAAGCTGCTGCTCTAAATGCGTTTGATCATCAGTTTTAGACTAGAACAAGTAAAACAATCAACTAGAAGATAAATGAACTTGTTTCTCCATCAGCAGTTCTGACTCTGATCCAAAGGAAGAAAGTTTATCAGGATAGAAGATCAGAACACATCAAACACTGTTCTACATCCAGACTTTCTGATTATTGTTCAGTTCCTGCTAACAAACCCAAACATCATCCCTTATTAATTATCATCAGAGCTAATTATTAATCCATCATTAATATACGGTTTACAGTGAAACCAGGAATATTTGGATCCACTTCAAACTAGAGCCACTGTGGGACACTTTAGAGTTCTGGGCTTCACTGTTTAACTTTAAATACATTATTAGACTGAGACTGAATTCAGGCTTTTTCCTTCAGCATCCAACAGAACCTACAACCAGAACCAGAACCCAGCTGTGTTTCCTTAAAGAGCGACAGGTCAATGGGTCTCTTTCATGATTTTAAATCAGACCAGCCTTCAGCTGCAAAGAGGTGAGCTCCTTCTAAAAGTTTTAACTGTTTTTAAACTGAAACGACTCATTTTGAAATTTTCTGATTCCACATTTTTATTCCTTTTAATGAAACTGTTTGTTTCTTCTGGATGTTTTTCCACTAATTCGGTCTCCAGTGAGTTCAGGGGAAACATTGTTGGAGGTGTTTCTAAGTGTCTGTAGTTCACCTGTTGGTCCAGCAGGGGGCAGGCTGATTTCTGCTGAATCCAGAAGTCAGATGAATCATTTTACAGAAATAATCAATGAAAGAAATAGTTATTCCCAGTTCAGACTCGAGAGGATTGTTTTTCCCTGATTTTGGGCTTCTGTTAATTTTTTCAATCAGTTTTATTTGATATTTCGAATCAAACGACTTTTAAATTAAATCACTTTTATCTGATTGTATTCAACTCAAAGATTTAAGAGTAACACTTTAAACAAATTGAAATGTTTAAATACTAAGGGACAGTTTTACTGGTGGTTAATATAGTAATAACAAAATTCACCTGTAGAAATACCGAAACTTTATTTTTCTTTGAAAATTTAATCTAAGATCTTAAATTTAAAATTAATGAATCCTCCTGTTAGCTTTCTGCAGATGTTGGACCATGTTTATAATGAAGCAAACAGATTCATCTCAGGATGTAAACCTTTAACCTTCCTCTGGACTTTGCTGTGTCTGATGAACTTGCCTTCATCAATATTTTCATGAACTGATCAGTTAAGGTTTAATAACTGTGTCTCCAGCTTCCTGTCAGTCATTGAAACAGAGCAGCTGCAGCCTCTGATCACAGACTAGGATTAGATTTACTGATCCTTCAGTAGAGTTAGATTTAGGGATGGGAAACGTTGGTAAGAAGACATTTCTCTAAGAAACTACAGCAGGAGCTGGAGCTTAATTAAACTGAAATATTTCAGAGACATTTTACAGAAAATAGAAAATCACTGCATGACTGTTGTTGATTAAACTGTTTTTTTTTTATATTTGGTCTATTTTGACATTATTAATTAAAGTATTTTATGAAATGTTAAACCTATGATATTTAATGGATTTAGAATATTTTCACTTCTGCATAAAGCTGAGCATCAGAAACTCAAACTCTAATCAGGTAGGAGCTTCTTTGCTACAGAAAGTCGTCCCTTAGAGAAGTGAAAAGACACATAGCTTTAGGATCAGGACTCCACAGGGACCTTGGTCTTTGTCTGTTTGTTGTTCTACAGAATGTGAGTTAATGCTTCCTGGTTCCTCCACAGAGTGAACCAGCAGAACTCAGAGGTTCCCAGTGCTCCATCTGCCCAGCAGCATCAAACCCAGCTGGACTCCATATTTATGGTCTGTACATGAACTACAACTACTTCTCCATGGGTTCTGCTTACAGTCATCTCCATGCTGCACTTTGTGGACCAGAGGACTGTCAGTCTGTCCAACATGGATCTGATGTTTGGCTCCATGATCTCAGTCTGATGTGTCCTTCATTTATTGTTCTGTTCAGCTGCTGGAGGAAAACATTGTTAGTTTTGTGAAGAAGGAGCTGAAGAAGATCCAGAAGCTTCTGAGTCCAGATGATCCAGAAGCTCAAATGGAGGATGAGGAGGTGTTGGAAGGAGAGGATGAAGAGCAGAGGAGGAGCAGAGAGGCTTTGGTGAAGATCACCCTGACCTTCCTGAGGAGGATGAAGCAGGAGGAGGTGGCTGATCGTCTGCAGAGCAGTAAGAGGATTTCTATAAAGATTTAACCTGATGGATAAATTATTAATTTATTATAGTCAGAAGAGAAGGAAGAGCCGATGATCTATTGACAGGAATAATTTCAGTGCTAAAGATATTCTCTGTTCCTACGGCACATTTGTTTTCAGTTTAACCTAAACTTAAATCCAGTCTGAAGCAGAGGTTCCAGTCTGTGTTTGAGGGGATCGCTAAAGCAGGAAGTCCAACCCTTCTGAACCAGATCTACACAGAGCTCTACATCACAGAGGGGGGGACTGGGGGGGTCAATGATGAACATGAGGTCAGACAGATTGAAACAGCATCCAGGAAACCAACCAGACCAGAAACAACAATCAGACAAGAAGACATCTTTGAAGTCCCACCTGGAAGAGATCAGCCAATCAGAACAGTGATGACTAAGGGAGTGGCTGGCATTGGGAAAACAGTCTGTGATCTGCAAAGAGGGGAACTTTTTAAACAAGATGCACCAGAACACAGAATAGTCTACAATACTTTATCAAACAATTTCATGAAAACATTTCTTTGTGTTACAGCGTGGCTACAGCCCTACTACTCAGTCCCTGGAAAGAAAAGGGATCATAGAAAATTAGGACAATTTAAATTATTTCCAAAAAATAAATGAACAAACAAAACAAGCACTTCAAACAGTTGAACAAATTGTCGTTGTCCAATTTCATATGCCTTTCAATCGGGCCAGAGGAGTCATGCCCCGCACAGCCTGTCCAAGCAGCAGCAGGTGTTGTTGAAAACGGCCCAAACAAACACCGTCAATACAAGACAGCAGAGCGTCCAAAGCACTGCAGCTCCAAGACAACCCTAAACCAGAAAACCCATTAGAAAACCTGTAGATTCATCCATCCAATATCTGACATGCCTGTCCCAATTGGGGTCACGAGGGATACTGGTGCCTATCTCCAGCAGTCAATGGGCGAGAGGTGGGGTACACCCTGGACAGGTCCCCTGTCCATCACAGGGCAACACAGACACAAACAGGACAAACAACCATTCATGCACACTCACACCTAAGGAGAATTTAGAGAAGCCATTTAACCTAACAGTAACCTGTAGATTCAGGTAGAATAAATGAAAATCTAAACAGGTAGCCGGGAGTGGAAACACAGCCTAACCAGGGAGAAAGCAGATCAGCAGGCGAGGACTAGACGAAAAACGCACACCGCAACCCCTTTAACTATAAGCTTTATCAACAAGGAAAGTTTTAAGCCTAGCCTTAAAAGTAGACAGGGTGTCTGCCTCACGGACTAAAACTGGTAGTTGGTTCCACAGGAGAGGAGCCTGATAACTAAAAGATCTGCCTCCCATTCTACTTTTAGAAATTCTAGGAACCACTAGTAAACCTGCAGATTGAGAGCGAAGTGCTCTGTTAGGAACATAAGGAACAATCAGATCTCTGATATCAGATGGAGCTTGGCCATTTAAGGCTTTATATGTGAGAAGGAGGATTTTAAATTCTATTCTTGATTTAACAGGAAGCCAATGAAGAGAAGCCAGGATAGGAGAGATATGATCTCTATTTTTCATTTTCATCAGGACTCTGGCTGCAGCATTTTGGATCAGCTGAAGGCTTTTAACTACAGTTTGTGGACTTCCTGATAGTAAAGAATTACAATAGTCCAGCCTTGAAGTAACAAATGCATGGACTAGTTTCTCAGCATCACCCCTGGACAGGAGATTGCTCATTTTAGCAATATTCCTCAGATGAAAGAAGGAAATTCCAGAAACCTCTTTGATCTGGGATTTAAATGACAGGTCCTGATCAAAAATAACACCAAGATTTTTACTTTATTATCTGAAATCAGTTTAATCCCATCCAAATGAAGTGACTGGCTAATCAGCTTCTTTTGCAAAGACTGTTGTCCAAAAACTATAACTTCTGTTTTGTCTGCATTCATGAGCAGAAAGTTAAGAGTCATCCAGGTTTTTATGATTTCAAGACATGCCTGTAATCTATGTAATGGGTTAGCTTCATCTGGACTATAGACAGATATAGCTGGGTATCATCAGCATAACAGTGGAAATTAATCCCATGCTGTCCCAAAGCCAGAAAGCTGCTTGTTTTTGCAGCCAAATACTACACAAGTAGAGTTTTTATGGCACATCTCCATGGGAGTGGGGAATACCAAGATGGTAGCAGGTGACTTCACTTTTTATAGGGTAGCAGAAATCAAGTGAATAAATAGAGATCAGTGGCTCTAATTCACAAGAACAATAAGACAGAAAACAGACAAAGTCCCTGGATGTTGTTGTGGCCCCTCCCTCTTTACCCAGCATGCATTAGAGCAGACTTGTCCGTTCTCTAGACTGACAGCTGTCCCAGCATGCACCACGGCAGCAGCAGCTTCCAGGTTAGCGCTCACAGAGCTCAGAGTATTGAGTTAAAAGTTCTATTTCCTATTCTATTTTCGGTTGCCACTGTTCTATAAAAGTTATTTTAAGATCATTTGAATCAAGACCATTATACTTTAAGCTGCACTATATGGCCAATTTTCTGATTTAGTGCGTAATAAAAGAAAGTTCAGATGTTGAGAAGACCACAGCAACCAGCTGACCTCCGTGTCTAACTGCAGGCAGGGCTAACGTCCGTCTGCAGCAGCCCCAGCTCTGCATAGCTGTGTGTGATGTACCGCTGGCTCTGATGCCGATTTTTCTTTTTTATTTTATTTGGCAAAATGTTTATTTGATTTGTGTTTATGTGACTGAGTTAATTATTATTCCTTCACTAAATGAAAAAGTAAGAATATCTTATTGTCTAGAAACTATTAAAGGAGCTTATTATTCTACTTTACACTTAATTTTATTATATTCCTGGTTTGAAGAATATTTTTATTGAAATTATTTAAGAACATGCTTAATATTTAATGTTTGATTTATTTGTGCTGTTGCTATTAAACAACATAACACTTTTATGTTAAATACACTGTATAATAGTTTATTTATTTTATTACCTTTATCGATACTAGATAATGCCACTGATGGTGGTCAGTGGGCCCAGTGGCGCCAGTGTACGGCAGCCTTGCTTCTGTCATGTAATATGAACTACAATGTAGTTTGCCACCATCAGTGTGTGAGTGTGTGCATGAATGTGTGAATGACTGTAGTGTAAAGCACTATATAAGTAGAGGCGATTTTACACATAAATAAAACTGTAATAAAACAGCATAAGCAGATCTGCAATGAGTTTATATCAGGTGTGAATGACCCGATCATCCGGCTGTAATTTATAGGATCAGCAAAGGGCCCCAACATCTTAATTTAGCTTAGGGTCCCTTAGAGGATAGGCCGGCCCTGGTTAAGTGACAGGTGCACACATAGTTTTAGATATCAGGGGTTTACTTGTTTGCTGCAAGCTTTAGAATTTCTTCCTAATCTGTTATTTTTGACAGCTGCACAATCTCTTTGTGCATAAGAACCTTGTTGGATACATGAAGTATCACTTGGCGTTGACACCTGTGTTAAAAAGCAATGTTTCTTCCATAGAAATACAAAGACCCCACAGAGAATGTCAGAAATTGTTCTTATTCTTTGTTTTTCTGAAATTATTCTTTCGTCTTTGTCTCTTTATTCAGAGGTTGTTGGTCGATGTCAACGTGACTTTAAAGCGTCTCTGAAGAAGGAGTTTGAACGTGTCTCTGAAGGCGTTGCTAAAGCTGGAAAGGACACCTTTCTGGATGAGATCTACACAGAGCTCTACATCACTGAGGGAAAGACTACAGAGGTCAACGATGAACATGAGGTCAGAAGGATTGAAGCAGCATCCTGGAAACAAAACAGACCAGGAGAAACAATCAGATCAGAAGACCTCTTCAAATCACGAGGAGGAAGGAGTCGGATCAGAACCGTGATGACGATGGGCGTGGCTGGCATCGGGAAAACAGTCTTAACACAGAAGTTCACTCTGGACTGGGCTAAAGGCAGAACCAACCAGAACATCCAGTTTATATTTCCATTCACCTTCAGAGAGCTGAATGTGCTGAAAGAGGAAAAGTTCAGCTTGGTGGGACTGATTAATAAACACTTTAAGCCAATCAGAGACGCAGGGATCAATGACTTTGAAAACTTGCAGGTTCTGTTCATCTTAGATGGTCTGGATGAGAGTCGACTTTCCCTCCGCCATGATGAGATCCTAACTGATGTTACAGAGTCCACCTCAATAGATGTTCTGCTGACTAACCTCATCAGGGGGAAACTGCTTCCAAAGGCTCTCCTCTGGATAACCACAAGACCCGCTGCAGCCAATAAGATCCCTCCTGAGTTTGTTGGCATGGTGACAGAAATCAGAGGGTTCACCGACCCACAGAAGGAGAAGTACTTTAGGAAGAGATTGAGAAATAAAGAGGTGGCCAACAGGATCATCTCTCACATTAAAAGATTAAAAAGTCTCTTCATTATGTGTCACATTCCTGTCTTCTGCTGGATCACTGCTGATGTTATGGAAGGTTTATTGGAGACCAGAGATGGAGGAGAGCTGCCAAAGACCCTGACTGGGATGTATATCCGCTTCCTGAAGCTTCAGATTGAACGGAAAATAATCAAGTATGATGGAAGCCCAAAGACAGACTCCCCATGGACTGCAGAGAACATCAAGATGGTTCAGTCTCTGGGAAAACTGGCCTTTGAACAGCTGCTGGAAGGAAACCTGATCTTCTATAAACCAGACCTGGAAAAGTGTGGCATCAATATGAAAGAGGCTTCGTGTTTCTCAGGACTGTTCACTGAGATCTTTAAAGAGGAGAGAGGGATGGACGACACCTCAGTCTACTCCTTTGTTCATCTGAGCTTCCAGGAGTTTCTGGCTGCAGTCTACATGCTCCACTGCTCCACCATCAGGAACACAGAGGTGGTGGAAAACTTCCTGGGAGAAACATACAGTGAAACATCTCTGGAGGACTTCATGAAGAGAATCATGGAGAAATCCCTCAGGAGTCCAAATGGCCACCTGGACCTGTTTGCTCGCTTCCTTCATGGCCTCATTGTGGAGTCCAACCACAAACTCTTAGACTTTCTACTGGGTCAGATGGAGACCAGTCCAGAAACCATCCAGAGAGTCATCAACAATCTGAAGGAGATGAACACTGATGATGATGATTATGATAGAATCTCTGCTGACAGAAGCATCAACATCTTCCACTGTCGTCTGGAGATGAAGGACCTCTCACTATTTCAGGAGATCCAACAGTTCCTGGAATCAGGGAAGAAGCTCTCAGAGTCCCAGTGCTCAGCTCTGGCCTGCATGCTGCAGATGTCTGATGTTCTGGATCAGTTGGACCTGGAGAAGTGCAACACATCAGAGGGAGGACGACGTAGACTGGTTCCAGCTGTGAGGAACTGCAGAAAGGCTCGGTGAGTCCAGATGTTTCCATGGGGTGATGCTGATTCAGCTCTATTGTCCTCCTGGTTCTTCTTCATGGTTCTAGATGCTTCTGGACATTTTTGCTCTTTAACTTCTTCCTTCATCCTTTGGACCATTTCAACCATTCAAACATCTAAACTTTCATCTCCTGCAGGACAGCTCTGCTGGAGCTTTTAGTGTTTAGAGATTTGAATCATTTTAATAATATTCTACTTTGGATCAGTTTCCATCTTCCATTGAAATGAATACAAAACCTTCAGAATGTAGAAAATCAGTGTTTTCTCTAAAGATCCAATCAGCCAGAGATCCATCAGAACCTTTAAACTCCTCTTCACTCATTGGGCTGTTAGCCCAGAATTCACCTTTTTAGTCTCTTTGATTGTTTTTATAAAATCACTGTTTAGCTTTGATGGAAACTTGGACCATTCAGATCAATCCCTGCATTGCTGCTGTTGCCATGGAGACGAGTTGTTTTGATCCAGAACCAACTTTTCCTCCTGCCACAGATTTCCCTCTGAGTTTGTAAATGAGAGCCAAAATGTGTTGATTTGTCTGGTTTCAGAAAATGTCATTTCTGTAGGAGTCCTAGTTTCTGTCAGATCCTCCCAAAGCTCTGAGAACTCTGCTTCCAGAGTTTGGAACCATTTTCCTCATCAACACTTCATCTGCAGCCTTTGTTGAAGCTGTTAGATGTCCTCCATAAAGACCTGCAGAGACATGAGCTTTAACCCTTTAGACATTCCTGACTCTTCTAATTACTGGGAGAACTTTCACTGCTTTCACATGAAAAATGCTGCTTGACCCAAACGCTCTGTCTCCTCCCAGAGGTTTGGGCCTTGATGTGGAGAGCAGATGTTCATCAGATGATGACATCACTGTTTGCTCATCATGGTTTAGTCTGTGTTTATCATCCAGATTGTCTGATTTCATTAGAACTGACTTTATTTCTCCTCTAATCACAGACTTGGTGGCTTTTCTCTCAATGAGGCTGACTGGGAAATTGTGGCCTCAGCTCTGAAGTCCAACCTTCATCTGACTGAAGTGATAATAGATGAGATCAGAGGAGGGAAAACCTTTGGAGACTCTGGAATGAAGCATCTGTGTGAGATACTGGAGAGTTCAATCTGCAAAGTGAAGAAACTGAAGTGAGTTTTCTCTTTATTCAAGCATCATCAACATCATCAAATATTGAACTTTATTTTCTTGTTGTTCAAACTCTAAAATGTTTTGCTGTGATGGAAAAAGTTGAGCAGAATTAGTGAAATTATGTTGAGTAATGATGTTTCAGTTTGATTTGGGAAAGATTCAGACGCTAAGACGAGATAAGATGGCTTTATTTCTCATTTCTTATCTATATCTTTAGATCTAAAATGGTGTTTGGTTCCTCTGGAGTAGAACCAGAACCATAAACATGTTGGAACAATTATAATGAAAAATAATGTTTAAGAAGACGACAATAAAAGCTTTAACCTCTTAAAATCCAATGCGTTTTAAGAGAGGTAATCACTCAGAGCGCATGGAAATTCCACCAGTAACATGTTTACCAATATGGACATGTTAAACATCATTGGAAAGCTTAGATTCTCCACAATTCAACCACGTGGTTCACTCTATAAACACAGCAAGCACCAAAGCAAAAATAACATAGATATAGCAGCATGGGAAAATATAAACATGACAAAGCAGCCACAACAACATACCTATGAAGGCATCCAGAAGCTGTTTTATAAATCCAATCTTCAATTGTTTATTCTCCATTTTCCATAAGGGTCCACAGATTAAAAGTAATGCATCATATTTGTAAGGAAAATATTCCATGATGAGTAAATCGCCACATAACGTCAGGTTGGTGACATCAGAAAAGCTGGCTGGTCATGACTACTGCTCAGCATATTTCTAATATGACCTCCTTACTCATTAGTTTGCCCGCGGTGTTTGGTATGTTTCTTTACCTCATCTTCTTAGCTACAACACAAAAGTGTCCGCATCTTTCTATAACTCGATTTGAGTTCGGTACACTTCCTGAAATCTCCTAAGTGCTGCTTGTCTGTCAGCAAATTAGGCACCGATAAGATGGCTATAACGTCACACAATGCTGTTATTGATTATGATCAATGAGACTGTTGACACACGAAGCAGGAAAAGAATGAAAACCGAAGTTTTCAAAACTGATTGTTTATTTATTTATTTTTTATTATAAAGTGATCAAAGACAACACTCACGATAATCCAGAGTGGAATAAAGGTTCCAACCACCGGGAGCAGGAACAAATCAAATCAAATGTAATGATAGAAACCTTAGTCAGTTAAATAACCTGCTGCTGTCATTTTGCACATCTCTGATGTTGCTGCTATTTTAAAATGTCCATTACTGTAAAAATGTCCATAGCTGGATATTGGTTATTTATTCTCCAGGTGCACAGTTTGATATTGTTTAAACACTTTACAGTATTTTATTGTTTATATTTTAACTCTTCCCTATTATGTTATTCTTATACATTTTTCAAAGGTCCTCATTTTTGTGACCATTTTCATTAATCTTTCTGCTGCTGTAAATTTGCCCATTGTGGGACAATAAAGACATTTTCTATTCTATTCTATAAAAAAAGTAGAAAGATATAAGTAAATCTGAACACTGTATGTATAAAAATATATCTGCAAAATCTAATATTCAGCAACAAAAATACTTGGTTAAGCAAATTGTGCAAAACAGCAATAAAAAAATTAAACTCCTATCAGATTTATAGTCCCACACTGCAGATATATTAGAATCTGTCCTTAAATTACAGCCAAACCCATTTACACAGTAACAGATTCAATTCAATTCAATTCAGTTTATTTATATAGCGCCAAATTCACAACACATGTCATCTCAAGGCACTTTACAGTTCAACCAGATCATACAGTCAAATTGATACAAAGTTTTCTATCTAAGGAAAACCAGTTGATTGCATTGACTCATTGACTCAAATACAATCCCTCACACTAAGCATGCTTGTAGCGACAGTGGAGAGGAAAAACTCCCTTTTAACAGGAAGAAACCTCCAGCAGAACCAGGCTCAGTGTGAGCGGCCATCTGCCAAGGCCCACTGGGGTTCAAGGAGACAGAAGCAGAGATACAAAAAGCAGCTGTAAAAGGCGGCCCCGTCCAGGAAACACACAGCCAGGCAGACGAGCTCCAAGGCAGCTCCCATGCCAGAGGAAGAAGACATCACATCTACTCAGTCACGGTCAGAGAAACAGGACCGCACTGGAAGACAGGCCGATCTCCAACATCTACAAACAAGGGTGTTGATGGAAGCAGCACAGCTGATGTTTCTTTCCTGGATGACGTCACAGCCAAACAGGAACAGACGAGGCAAAGCTACTCTGAGGAAAAGCAGAGAGAGCAGAAGGTTAGAGATTGAACAAACAGATTCTGCAGAATAGGAGAACAGAGAGAGAATTAAGCAGAATGATGAAATGGGGGTCCCTATGTCCTCCAAAAGTCTAAGCCTATAGCAGCATAACTATAGAGAGAGAGCTCAGGATAACCTGAGCCACCCTAACTATAAGCTTTATCAAAAAGGAAAGTTTTAAGCCTAGTCTTAAAAGTAGACAGAGTGTCTGCCTCACGGACTAAAACTGGTAGTTGGTTCCACAGGAGAGGAGCCTGATAACTAAAAGATCTGCCTCCCATTCTACTTTTAGAAATTCTAGGAACCACTAGTAAACCTGCAGATTGAGAGCGAAGTGCTCTGTTAGGAACATAAGGAACAATCAGATCTCTGATATAAGATGGAGCTTGGCCATTTAAGGCTTTATATGTGAGAAGGAGGATTTTAAATTCTATTCTTGATTTAACAGGAAGCCAATGAAGAGAAGCCAGGATAGGAGAGATATGATCTCTCTTTTTAATTTTCATCAGAACTCTGGCTGCAGCATTTTGGATCAGCTGAAGGCTTTTAACTACAGTTTGTGGACTTCCTGATAGTAAAGAATTACAATAGTCCAGCCTTGAAGTAACAAATGCATGGACTAGTTTCTCAGCATCACCCCTGGACAGGAGATTTCTAATTTTTGCAATGTTCCTCAGATGAAAGAAGGAAATTCTAGAAACCTCTTTGATCTGGGATTTAAATGACAGGTCCTGATCAAAAATAACACCAAGATTTTTTACTTTATTATCTGAAATCAGTTTAATCCCATCCAAATGAAGTGACTGGCTAATCAGCTTCTTTTTCAGAGACTCTGGTCCAAAGACTATAACTTCTGTTTTGTCTGCATTCAGAAGCAGAAAGTTAAGAGTCATCCAGGTTTTTCTGTCTTCAAGACATGCCTGTAATCTATGTAATGGGTTAGCTTCATCTGGATTTATAGACAGATATAGCTGGGTATCATCAGCATAACAGTGGAAATTAATCCCATGCTGTCTAATAACTCTACCAATTGGGAGCATGTATAAAGTAAAGAGAATTGGTCCTAGCACTGATCCCTGTGGTACTCCACAGGTAACCTTTGAGTGTGTTGAAGATCTATCATTAACATAAACAAACTGAATTCGATCAGATAGATAGGATTTAAACCAGTCTAGTGCTGTTCCTTTAATTCCAACAAAATATTCAAGTCTTTCTAAAAGAATATTATGGTCAACTGTATCAAATGCAGCACTAAGATCCAACAGGACGAGCACAGATACAAGTCCATTATCTGAGGCCATGAGAATATCATTAGTGACTTTCACCAGAGCTGTTTCAGTGCTATGATGAGCTCTAAAGCCAGACTGAAACTCTTCAAAAAGTTCATTATGGTGTAAGTGGTCGCAAACTTGTTTGGCAACTACTTTCTCAAGAATTTTGGATAAGAAAGGAAGATTGGATATAGGTCTATAATTAACCAAGTCATCTGGGTCAAGAGACGGTTTCTTAAGCAGAGGTTTAATTACAGCAACCTTAAAAGCTTTAGGTACATATCCCTGTAACAGAGATAGATTAATCACATCTAAAATGGAGGAGGAGATCAAAGGGAATACCTCCTTAAATAACCTGGTGGGAACTGGATCTAACATACAAGTTGAAGGCTTAGATGAAGACAATAATTTTGCTAATTCAGAAAGTTCAACTGGATCAAAGCAGTCTAAACCCGGTTCAGATTCCATGACTACCTCAGGTACAATCGCGGATAGAGGAGTGCTTATGATCTTATTTTTAATAAGATCAATCTTATTTATAAAGAATCCCATAAAATCATTGCTGTTAAGAGCAGGTGGAATGGACGGTTCAACAGAGCTATGGCTCTGGGTGAGTTTGGCAACTGTATTAAAAAGAAATCTAGGATTATTCTTATTCTCTATTAATGAGGAGAAGTATGCTGCTCTTGCTTTACAAAGGGTCCTCTTATACAGCAGTAAACCATTTTTCCAGACTAGGAAGGACTCCCGCAGGCCTGTGGAGCGATATTTTCTCTCCAGTTTCCTAGCATTTTGCTTCAAAGTACGCAGCTCTGCATTAAACCAAGGAGCAAGCTTTCTATTTTTAACGGTTTTCATTTTCAAAGGAGCTGCGTTGTCTAAGGCAGTACGCAGAGAACTAGCAACCCCATCAACAAAATCATCAACCTGTGAAGGGGAATAAGCTATACTTTTGCACTCTGCAGCACTGCTCAGCGACACAGAGGAGAGAGAAAGTGAAGCCGATTCTTTAAAATTTATAACTGCACTATCTGATAAAGATCTACTAAAATTGAACCTTCTTTTGGGGGAGGAGAACTCTGTTAACGTAATCCTGAAGGTTATTAGAAAGTGGTCAGAGAGGACAGGGTTGTGAGGAAATACTGTTATTTCTTCACATTCTATGCCGTATGTCAGCACAAGATCCAAAGTATGAAGATGAGAATGTGTGGGACTATTCACATTTTGAACAAAGCCAATAGTGTCTAAGATAGCATTAAAGGCTGCTCTTAAGCTATCGCCTTCAATGTCAGCATGGATGTTAAAATCTCCCACTATGATGACCCTGTCAGTATTTAATACCAAATCAGAAAGGAACTCTGAAAACTCATCTAAAAATTCAGAGTAAGGACCTGGCAGACGATACAAAGTTACAAAAAGAAGAGGTTTTCTTGCCTTGAAATTTGGATGAGGGAAATTAAGGGCTAAATGTTCAAAAGAGTTGTAGGTATTAACTGTTTTGGGAGTAATCAGTAAGTCAGACTGGAAGATTGTTGCTACTCCTCCTCCTCGCCCAGAACTTCTGGGTATGTGAAAATTTAAATAGCTTGAAGGAGTTGCCTCGTTTATGCTCACATAATCCTCTTGCTGCAGCCAGGTTTCTGTAAGGCAAAACAAGTCAATGTGATTATCACAAATCAAGTCATTAACTAGCAGACTTTTAGAGGAAAGCGATCTTATGTTAAACAGACCGCATTTAATTGTTTTAACTTTTTCCCCAATTGGAGTTATTTTGATTTTAATTAGATTATCATGATTTACTTCTTTGGGAATCTTTGCTAATTTATTAGATTTTGGTCGTGGGCAAGACACTGTCTGGATGGAGTAAAGAGTGGGTAACAGTAGAGAAGCTGCAGAGATGTGTGTTAAACTACAACTCTGCTTCCTGGTCTGCACCCTGGGTGGTCAGGGTTTTGGAGGACTAATAAATGTGGCCAGATTCCTAGAAAGAAGAGCTGCACCATCCAAAGTGGGATGGATGCCGTCTCTCCGAATCAGACCAGGCTTTCCCCAAAAGGATTGCCAATTATTAATGTAGCCCACGTTGTTTTCAGGACACCACCTAGACAACCAGCGGTTGAATGACGACATGCGGCTAAACATGTCATCACTGGTCAGATCAGGGAGGGGACCAGAGAAAATTACGGAGTCCGACATTTTTTTGGCAAACTTACACACCGAAGCAACACTAATTTTAGTGACCTCCGATCGGCGTAACCGGGTGTCATTACCACCAGCGTGAATAACAATCTTACTGTATTTAACCTTATCCTTAGCCAGTAGTTTCAGGTAGGATTTGATGTCGCCCGTTCTGGCCCCCGGCAAACATTTGACTATGGTCCCTGGTGTCTCTAATGCCACGTTTCTGACTATGGAGCTGCCAATCACCAGAGTGGGCTTCTCAGTGGGTGTGTCACTGAGTGGGGAAAACCAGTTAGAAACGTGAACGGGTTGGTGGTGACCAGTGGGCAGAGATCCATGACTACGCTTTCTGCGTACAGTTACCCAAAAAAAAAAAACCTTTAGATAACCAAACATCACCGCCACATGAACTTCCAATATTCACCACTGTACCTTTTTCCTCTGATCACGGAGCAGCCGACTTGCTTGGTCTCTCAATGAATCCTGGGAAAACCAAGGATACCGAGGATACATTGGACCCGCCCTTAAAATCTGGCAAAAAAAGGACGCATTTTAAGGTCGCATAACGAGGAGTCTTGGAATCCGACCAGACCTCGTCGCCGTGCTATGACGTAATCGTCCTTCGATTCTGGCCTTCTGAGGACGCGTCCCATGACTTGGAACAGAGCCTCTGATATCAGTCAATCAGTTGTTGGTTGGCTGTAACAAATGTCCCTGAGGTTTGTTGACAAAGTCTCTCTGGGATGCCCTGATGGTGCCGTTTCCATGGTGATTTAGACACACGGTAACCTTTGCTGCTTTGGCATTATTTGAATCTCAACGATTCAGATTCCATGTTTCGATTCCGGTTCCTATCGATTCTCGATTCCAATTCTTTTAAGAGGAAGGATCATAAAATTTTCCATGTTATAAATTAGCTGCTAACCAGATTTCTGTCTGGATGAAATAATCTGAACTTCTCAATGAATTTTCCTTCCTTGAACATCTAACTTTGATCGTTAATATAAATATAGTTATTTATTTTATTATTTTGTCATAGTTATTTTTAACCAGTATATAAATATCGAATCAATGAACTGTAAGATTATCTGATGAAATTTATTTTCAGAGTTACATTTTCACGTAGAGCTTTATTGTTTAAAACCTCATTAAAACACATTTCCATATATCCAGTGTCTGATGCTGCAGGAAATGTTGCTGTTTAACACAATTTTATTATTTTATTTTCCTGATTCTGACTGCGGTGCAGTTCTAGGCTGAGTGTCTGAGCTGGAGCAGAAAGCAGAGCAGCAGGAAGGCATCCTGACAGAGTTTCTATCCTCAGCGTCTTTTACTGCACCTCAGCTCCACTCAGCTAGACGTGGAAGTAGTGATGTTTTACTTTTATGGACAGAGGAACCATCAGATTTTATCCTCCATTGTTCAGTTAGTGGGTTTTATCAGAGGAAAATGATCCCAAATGGACTAAAATAATCAATCCATGAAGTTATTCTTACAATTATTTAAAATTCTGGGAGATTTAGGTTAAAGTGCTTTTTATTCTATCCAGAACGAGCAGGAAACAAGGCAGGTGTCTGTTCAGACATAAGGTAATGTAACCCAGATAGCAAAACTAAAAGATATTTAAAATAATAAATAGCAAGGATACGTTAATTTATTATATTCTTTTATTTCAGTCAACCTTTCAAAGTTCACATAAATGTATTAGAAATATCTTTGCATTGTTTAAAATAAGTAATCTTTATTTTGTGGGGAATTGCCAGTGAACGTTTTATTTTCCTACAGGAGTACGGTCTGTGAAGGCAGCACAGGTGTGAAGGAAAAAAGGAAAGAACAGCAGAAGGAGAGAGTTTGGATGAGGAGATAGGAGAGGAGGAGCAGGTAGCTGGTGTGGAAGTGAGTTAGCTCAGACTTGTTGTCAGGAGAAGTTTAATATCCAGTCTGCAGGTTAGCAGGACACAGTAGAGTTTGAAGGAGAAGAGTACTTCTAGAGTACTTGTAGTTAAGAATAATCTTAACAAATCCCAGACCTGGTTTTAATTATTCTACAAGTAGATTAGAATAATCCGGTCCAGGTTAGATGTGTCTAGGTGTTGTAGTTTTTTAATTAGATTAAATTAAAAATGCTGAAGGTAGGGAGAAATTAGGTGGAATCGCCCTTTAGTCATTTCCTGAATCAGAAGCCAACTTCAGCTTCGTCTGGTTGCTCAGCTTCTCTGACCCAGAATAATTTGCTCTGTTTCTAATCTGCTTGTGTCCTTCAGATGTTAATGAGCACAGATGCTGGTGACTATTTACTGAGCTGATCCAGTTCATAAAGGTGATCCATCAGAGGATCAGATAGAATGAAAACTGGTCAGAAGTTCTATAAAACTGGATCTAGAGACAGTGATGTCATGGGTTCTAATAGGGATGACTACAGTACTACTAATGGGTTTTACAGTCCAAGTGTTTAGCAGGGGCGCCTCTAGAAATGTTTCATAGGGGGGGCCAGATGGGGCCTCTTAAATTCTTGGGGTGGAACAAGAAACATCATTTCAGGGTTTTATTCCAGTGCTGTGGTAGTAAACACCTACTCATATCTTTTGGCTTATTGTGTGATTATTAATGTTACTACTGATCTAATGTGCACAGACATAGACCAGTTAACATTTTGACTTGAACAATAGTTGTGTTTTATTTATATTTGAAATAAGTTGTACATTTATTCATTTTTTGAAAACTAAAAATGACTGCAGGTCCAGGAACAGGTGGAACACCTGCTTTCACTGAGTTCTGCTGCTTCTGTCATCAAAGCTGCTGACTGTCCCTGGTCTGCTGCTGTTTGATGCTTTTCCTCATCACTGTTCTTTACTAATGCTGCTCTGTGTCCTCATCATGCTGCTGGATCTGTTTCTCTCCTCCTCCTCCTCCTCCTCCTCTCTCTCCTCCTCCTGCTCCTCCTCACTGGTTATCTGTTGCTCCTGTCATCTTTCTCTGTTTCTGCTGTAATTCTCTTCTTAAAATCAGAACAGATTTCTGTGGACTTTCTCTTCATGTCTGTAAATTGACCATCCATCCACAATCACCAGCTCATCCAGTTAGCTACATAACTCTGTCAGAAACTCACTAAAAGCTGCTTTAACAGTATAATGTTACAGTTCACATATCCCCTTTCACAGACAAATTATTTGACTTGTTTACTTATTGTTAGTTTTATACGCTTTCTCACCATTAAAGCGGCTACAGGCTGAAGAGTCATCTGTACCGGTAGCTCATTTGCGCAAGCTAACATCGGGTAGAGGAGGGGGAGAGCAGGAGGACTACAGTGTGGGAGAAGGACAGGGAGAGCGGCTGCTTTGCTGGGTGCATAATGGGGGGAAACGCTAAACAGATGCTACTACAATTTACACTGGCCAGTGGGGGGGGCGTGGCCACCCTCGGCCACCCCCTGGTGGCGCCCTTGGTGTTTATTGTTGTGGTTGTGATAACATTGAGCAGAGAAGTGTAGTCAGTATGTGATGAGGCAGTGTACAGACAGCGCTCCGAGTCCACTCCTGTTAACCTGGATCCTCTGGTTTTACACTTTGCTAGAATCAATCTGATGATGGAGATGAGCTGACTCATTATTTTCTGCAGAGTAACGATGACCTCAGATCAGAAAAGGAGATTTGAAGCAGAAATGTCAGGCTGCTGAAAGTTCTGTTCATTTCTGTGCTCTCAGTACCGGGTCTGGGCTCCTTTGCATGAATGACTGCATCAATGCGGCGTGGCATGGAGGAGATCAGCCTGTGGTTCTGATGAGGTCCAATGGAAGTCCAGCTTGCTTTGATAGCAGCCTTCAGATCACCTGCATTGTTGGTTCTGCTGTTTCTCATCTTCCTCCATAGATTCAATTCAATTCATAAAATACTTTATTAATCCAGAAGGGAAATTAAATGTTGCAGTAACTCATAGGGTTTCATTTTAACCAGTTGTTGTAGGTGTTGATGCTGCAGGCAGGAAGGATCTTCTGTAGTGGTCTGTCTTCCACCAGATCTGGAGAAGCCTCTGACTGAAGACACTTTGTTGTTCATCAATCCTCTGCAGAGGATGCTCACTGTTGTCCATAATCTTCTTCTCTGTGAAATCATCTCCAGAGGTTCCAGAGGAGTTCCTAGAACAGAGCCGACCTTCTTTATCAGCTTGTTGAGCTTTTTTAAGTCATTTGCTCTGATACTGGATCCCATTTAGTTCACATATGGACGTGGCTCAGATCGGGTCTTATTTTAGGTGAACGGATCAGAACCGGGCCGTTCAGACATGAAAAAGATCAGATTTGTGTTACATTAGCCTGCTGTGTGTGAGTCAAGTCCAACACATCCAATGCTGGGATGAGTTTGAAGACTTTTCCTCTGAACTTTTTCTCATCTATTTCTTCTTGCAGTTGATGCTGCTTGTGTTGTTCTGGTTCTGGATTGTGTTGCAGCTCTGCTCTTTGTCCAACACAGATTTCTCCTGGAGGAGACTAATAAACACACCTTGATCTGGACCTTCACACGTCATTAGAACATGTTCTGGTTCTGCTTGGTTTACTACTTTAACTTGATCATTTTTCTGGGACTTTAGCTTTCAGTCAAATTATTTTCTACATTTTTATTAAATATTTTTTCATTATTTTAGTTCTAACCTGTCTCTCCAGTTGCTTCAACACGTCTTTTATTCTTTATTCAGATTGAATGACTGCAGTCTCTCAGAGATCAGCTGTGCTTCTCTGGTCTCAGCTCTGAAGTCCAACCCCTCCCATCTGACAGAACTGGACCTGAGCCTCAACAACCTGAAAGATGGTGGAGTGAAGCAGCTCTGTGGTTTTCTCCAGTCTCCCCTCTGCAAACTACAGACATTGAGGTCAGTCACCATGTTTTAGTTTAGTGCTGATGTTTCTAATGGTAAAGTTGTGTTGACTCTAAACTGCAGACATATGGCTGATATTCTACTGATCCACACTGAGGATCTTCAGGCTAAAGTCTGATTTCTTCTTCGCTGCTTTGATCCAGTTAAAGTTTATTTCTTTTTCAAACTTCCTCTCATGATTTATTCAATAATAAGCAGGAAACATGAAACAATGAGTTGAATTTCAGTGTGGGGTTGCAGCATTATCCAGAACTTCCCAGAATCCAGTGAATTTAGAGCTGATAATGCAGGAAATTCCCACTCCCATTCCCAAAAACATTATTTAGTGATGTTGAGCCAACATGGGCAGCAGTGTGGAACGCAGGAAGAATCCCAGAACCTCTCTAAGACTTCAGTCCTGGAGAGGACACTTGGTTCTCCCGTTCTCCTCCTCTGTACGAGGCTCTGAGCTCCCGGTGCTGCTGCTGCATCTCTCAGTAGCAGATCCAGAGAGGCTGGATGGATCTGGACTGGAAGGTGGAGGCATTGTTAGGCTTTAGTGTCCCTGCCCATCTGGAGATTCTTCCAGAGAATTTCTCCCTTGTTTTTATGGCCTCTGGTCAAATGGTTTGATTAGAAAGAAGAAATAACTGCTGGTAAAGAGGAAGATGGAAGAAATCAAAAACCCTGATGTGTCATTTAGTTTAATCCATGGATGTATTTCTGAGCTGAACTCACATTTCTGAGAACTTTGAACTGAACGATGCAGTTTTTGAAGTGAGGAACATCAAGTGAACGAAGCTCATCTTGACGTCATTTAACGTTGTTCTGTTTAAGGTGAACTAAAGATTGTCCCGTTTTTTGGGGGTAAACTTTAGTAAATTTCCTAGAGAAAGAGCAGCAGCATTTCTCCTTAGGCGCTCAGGTTCTGCTGTCGCTGCCATCGGGCAGCAGAGACCCAGTTCTGCTCTGTGAGAAACTCCATCAGTCATTTAGGCCTTTAAACGTGACTCTGCCGTCTTCAGCTTTGCTTTCTATGTCAGGACATGAACTGAAGGCTCCAACCTTAAAGCTCTCAGGTTCCTCTGAGGGATTTCTTCTTGGTTTGTGGACGGAGATGCAGCCCAGAGAACCATGAAGTAACATTGATCAGCTGGCTCATTTAAAGACACAATGACATTCATGCTGTGCTTTGATGGACCATTTCTGCTTGGATGGAGGCTTGAAGAGGCCTGAACATGAGGTGGAGCCTTGGACACAAACTTTGAGCTGCAGCTGGGATCTAGAAAGGAAAACTGCTTGGTTTTGTTCACAGAGTTTTAGAAATCAGGATTTTTTTGTCCTGCTCCATTTTCAGGCGTTTGCCGTCCGTAAACTTTTAGTCTGGATCCTACCAATGTTTTCTAAATGAGACCCAGGACTGGGAACCACTGGGCTGTTGGATCATCCAGACACTGATTACTGAAGGACATCATTACCTGTTTATGTTTGGACTTTATTTCAGCACATGAAGATAAATAAAGGAGAACTAGTTCCAGTAGGAGCTGTGAACTGAGTTCAGAATATTTAGGTAGAGAACTATGAACATGAATCAGTTGATCTGAACCTGCTTGAACTGAGTTCAGAACCAGTTCTAGTTCAGGGAGAACTGGGTCAGCACTGGTAGAAGGTTCTAGATCTCTTTCTAACCTTCATCAGGTTAGTTATTCTACAGGATGTCTTTAAAATAGTTCAGTTGATATTTCTGTGAAGAATTTGATAGAATCAGCTGGAAAACAAAGTTCATATCTTCTATTCTAATAAATCTTTTCCTGAGTTGGTCTTTGGACTTGGAGCCTTCAGTTCATATCCTAACATAGAAAGCAAAGCTGAAGTTGGCAGAGTCATGGAGGATGGAAATGAACTGGACTTCCTGTCATTCATTTTCAGGGTGTTATGGCTCAGGGTCCTAAAAACTGGAGACCATGCCACAAGGTGCAGAGAGAAACATTGATTTAGGATCAAACACAGGTTAACAAAAACTAGAATGGATGGAAGTGTCTGTATCAGTGGGGTAGAGCAAATGATTGGATGTGTCTGTGTGCAGAGTTGGGAGTGTTCTCTTTCTACGTGAACTAGTTCAAAGTTCAGTTCACACATTTTAAAATGAACTAGTTCAGTTCATAGTTCAAAATTCAAAATTTTGAACTAGGTCACAGTTAAAAAAATTAAGTAGTTCATAGTTCTTTTTTTCATATATTGCTCAATTACACCATAGCCTACTGTAGAACCACAGACAGCAAATATTTTATCAGTTGTAACTCTGAAACTGTGCGTCAGATTTCATCTTCATATCCAGTTTTTAATCCTTATCCAACCAGGGTTTACATTAGCATTTCCCCATTGTTGCTTTAACGCTTTGTTGCTGTCCATTCACTTCACACTAGTAGCAGCTGCAGCTTTCACCCCTACAGTATATTCTCAGAAACATCAGGAAAAATGTGCTGCTTGAATGGTCTTTTTTATGAGGAATTATTAAAAGAAAAACAGGAAAGTAGTCTTTAAAGCTACAGTGTGTAATAATTACAGGGATATACAGTCAGAAATGTAATATATTATACATAACTATGTTATTTATCATCATCTACGAGCTCAGCCTCTTAACCTTAATATTTGCGTTGCCTTAGAATTCGTTATTTATAATTACATAGGAGCGGGTCTCGCAGCCATGGAGGCAGACATCTTTGCGCTACGGCAGCGCAGAGCCAACAAACTAGCGATTGCGAGATCGCCCATTACAATAACATGCTGCTGTTACTCTCCAGTATACTTATTCAGCAACGTCCCTGACGTTTCACAGGTAATGATTCAGTAATTTTCTGTAAAATAATTTTCTGGATATATACCTCGGTTACTTCTCTCCGGCTCCTTTGGAGATCTTCAAGCCTTTCCTCCTCTGCTCTAGTCACCCCGCTGGCACCTCTCCCTCGCCTGGCCCTGGCTGCACGCCCACCCCGGCCTCTCCGCCCTCTTCCTCGCCCTCTTCCTCTCCCTCGTAACCCCCGTGCCACAAACAAGACTTGGACTCTGTAAACGGGGAATATATATTCTTCCAGCGAACACAATCTCGCTGTTAAACTAATGACTACAATTACTTCGTCTGTTTATCTCACCATGCAAAGCAGCTCACCAAAACGTCACAACGATGTAGAAGAAATAACGGGTATATTTATTATCTTAAGTCTACATGAAATCTATACCCTACACAGACTAATGAAATACTATCTGTAAAATTATCTATGTAAACAAACCTCATCACTTGAGAAGGTAGGTGATGCGGACGTCGTGGAAGACATTTTGTCCCGTAACGCTCGCCGTACTGTTGGGGGGGAGAAGCGGTGAGGGGGAGATGTTCATGTTGCTGCAGTCTGCAGTCTGACCGCTAGATGTCGCTGAAAATTACACACTGTAGCTTTAAGGTGCAAATGATTTTTTTATTTTTATTTTTTTTTCATTTGAAATTTCCTTTCAGTACATACTAGCAGGTTTAAGTGCAGATTTTTTTACTGAAAGCCGGCGGGCAAAGTTTGCAGAGAAATGTAAGATTGTTGCCATCATCCTCACGAACCACCTGGTCATAAACCTGTTTTAAGTGATCATACTGCTGCTTTGTAGCCTCCACGGTCGCCTCCATGCTGCTGTGGCTTCCACGTTGCATTTTGTTTTGATGACGCACGCGGCTGTAGGCTACGACACTGGTAGCTGGTGTTGCCAGATTGGGTGTTTTTCCCGCTACATATTAAGGCCTGTTTACGGTGGGATTTAGCCGGGGTTTCGCCTGGAGGGCTCTATAGAAATCTGGCAACCTATTGAACGGAGTTGAACTGAGAGAGCGTGCCGTTCACAGACACCAGAATGAACGAGTTCACAATAACGTTCATCAGGCAGTAATGCAGTACGTTCAGTTCACGTTCGCCCAAAATATGAACGAGTTCATGAACTTTCGTTCAATGAACGCGTTCAGGCACAACACTGTCTGTGTGATCATCAGAGTGACCACCATTTTTCTGATTTCACCATCAAAATGAGGACCGCTTGTTGTAAAGTGAGGACATTTTTCTGCTCCTGCTGAGCTGCTTTGCTAACAGTTAGCTTTAGGGTTAATGTCAGGGTCAGGGCATAGAAAGGGTTAAAATGACTGAAAATCAGTGGAAGTCAATACATGATGATGATGATGGTGTCCAGCAGCACGGCGTCCATCAGGGGGGCGTGGAGAGAGAGAGAAAGAGGCAGGGATTTCTATCCTCTGTTCAGGATCCCCATCACCATAACCTGCAAAGAGGAGGAGCAAACAGGGCAGAAACACCAACACACAACCCAGCTCACAAGGCCTAGGGCTGAACAAAGGGTAGCTGACACACACTGTGTGCAGAGATCCACCTAGGCATGGGCCGCTACTGAGCTCCAATAAAAGCAATAGAAAAGAAAAAGAAGAACTCTGAAATCCAGATGAAAACATGGAAGATGAAAAGAGGTACGATCAGTGCAGGTTCATCATCAACAGGATGGTAGCTTCACTTTTTTTCATTTCACACTTTATGTGATGCAGAGTTAGAAAAAATCCTAATGTCAGTTTTTCCAGTATTGTGCAGCCCTACTGTGGAATAATTGATCATCTAGTTGAATTGATCTGCATTCATCTCTATTTGTTCATCTTTCCTCCAAAGTTCTCCAGAACTTGTTTGTTTTTTTCTGTGAAACTTGAAGAATTTGGCAGCAGAAGCTGAGTTTGTATTGATGGAGCTGCTGGTGGAGCTGACAGAGATAAAGAGCTGAAGTCAGCAGGTCTTTATTGGAGCAGCAGCATGTTGGCATTAATATTAATGAGAGCTCTTTAACTGCTTCTGTTGGACTGTTCTAACCTGCATCCTGTTGGATCAGCTCACATCTTTCTATTCTTTATCCAGGTTGAAGAGATGCGGTTTGTCAAAGATCAGCTGTGATTCTCTGGTCTCAGCTCTGAAGTCAAACCCCTCCCATCTGACAAAACTGGTCCTGTGGGGCAACAACCTGAAGGAGTCAGATGTTCAGCAGCTGCAGGATCTTGTAAAGAGTCCAGACTACAAACTGCAGACTCTGTAAGTAGATGGTTGGAGTGAGTCCAGCTGCTGTCAGCAGGATTGTTCTAAACCCAGTTAGAATCAAAGCAAAGATCCAGTGTTTCCAGTAAAGCTGCAGCTTCCCAGTGGGAGGAGAACGGTGACAGGCTTCCTGATTGGACACAGAGACACCAATCAGCCAATCAGAGGAGCCAGAAGCTGGTTGTGTTCCTGTGTTTGTGTTGATGTGAAGACGACTGTTGTTGTTGTGTTCATGTCTCCAGGAAATGAAGCTGGATTCCAGCTGCCAGCCTTCCAACATGTCTAGAGACAGTGGTCCTCATCCATCAAACTGTGGGAGCATCAGATCTGATCTCAGACTCTTTGTTCTCTCATTTCAACAGGAAACAACTGATCAGTTTCATCTTAGCCACAGCTCTGAGATCAGTCTGAATGCAGCCTGGAAATCAGTGGCTCTGATTTCACAAACCATCATTCCATTTAGTCACCATGTGGTCTTTCTACAGAGCAGAAGCTCTGCTGAAGTCCACTCAGCACATCTGGACATGTGTCCTTCTGTCATTAGTCTCATCCAGATGTGTTCAGGGACAGCCTCCATGTTTATTAGTCAGCTGATATTTCAGAAACAGATGAGATGTTGATCAGCAGCCAGAGTTTCTGTGTCTAAATGGAGCAGCAGCTAACATGTAGCAGCAGTAAATCCATCACTACAGTGTTTGTGCAGCAATGAAGCCTTCAGGACTCTCAGCAGGTGGTTTCCACTGTGGACTGGAGGGAAACCTGCAGAGGAACCAGACTGGATGCTAAAAATGTGTTGAGCTGTGTGAGCTTGGAGCTCAGTGTGTTCACTCCAACACGTTAAGATGAGAGCTGAAAGGAAGCTGGCTCTGCTCCACAGCTGCTCTGAACAGGACTGAAGTCCCTGCTGCTCTTTATCCTGGATGTGCTGCATCACTGACTGACAGCTGATGGAGAGAGAGAGGCTGGAAACACTCACTGATCTCCTCTCTTCATCCTTCTTCTCTCTGCAGGAGGTGGAGGTGGTGATCTTAGTGGAGGAGAGAAGCTGATCTGTGTCCTGATGATCCTCAGAGGTTGAAGCTGCAGCAGTTTGAGTTTAAAGAGACTCTGACTGGATCCTGATGATGAACTCTGAGTTTAGAGATTTGTTTGTTTTCACTCCTTTTTCTCTTTGTTTTCATCGTCTCCATAATATCATGTTGATATTTTGATCTATAACATGTGAAAAGATGAATTTAAAAAAGAATCCTGAACAGTTTGAACAAACTTTTAATGAACTTTAATGTTAAATTTAGCGGATGCTGTTGTAAACCTCAGAAATTTCTCTCTCTTTGGTTTAATATTCCCACTGAACTTCCTGGATCAGATCTGAAAAGCTGCTCTGTCTTTCTGATTCTCTGAGAGCTGCAGCAGTTTCAGATGCTCAGATCTTTTTTCTTTGGGTGTTTCCTCTATTTCTCACCATTCATTCTGTCTCCATGTTCACCTGCTGAAACCTTTAGATCCTGCTGAAAATCTTTGTTGTTCCTGCTGATGAACCACCACTGTGGCTCATTGTTAGCAGGTTAGCTAAAGCAGGTGTGGAGCGATCCAGGACCTCAGATGGACTCAGGAAGCCCTTCCAGTCCGGCCCCAGCAGGGTGGAGGAGGGCTGCTGTCATTAAGGAGGAGCTGCTTGGACTGAAAATAGAGTCCAAGGCTGAATCCCATCATTTGGCCTTAACTCTTCCTCACCAACCCTAAGCTAGTGAGCTGTTGGGGGTCCTGGTTGTTCTGAGGAGTTGTAGGGGGGGGCACCCATTGGTCCTTGGACAGGGATTCTGTTTAGGAGACCGTTTGGAAGCAAAGATGTTAGAGCTGAGCTTGGAAATGTTTGTTTTCTCACTTCCAATGTTTTAATGACTCAATAACCATTGTAGTGTCTAATTCAACATGTTCTGATATTTCATGTTGTTTTCCACTGTTAATTATTCTGAACCAGCTTAAAGACAGCAAAGATAGAATATTTCATCCAATATTTTCCTCTACTAGTTACTATCCTGGTCCTGGAGGGTAGCAGCTGGTCTGGATCAGTGATCATCTGGACAATCGTCTAGTTTCCAGTCTGGTGTGAAGCTCAGAAATTGCTCATTATTCCATGTTAAAGTGTTGAAGTTTGAATGTGCCTGCGTGGTTCTCTCAGGGTACTCCAGCTTCCTCCCACGGTCCAACTAATGACTGTTAGGCTGTTTGCTGTTTCTAAGTTGCCCTTAGGTGTGAGTGTGTGTGTGCATGGTTGTGTGTCTCTGTGTTGCCCTGCGATGGACGACCTGTCCAGGATGGATGGATCCTATTAAATGGATCTAAAAAAACTGCAAATAAGAAAGAAAACCTCATAAAAATACTTCTTGAACCATTTAAGCTCATTTTATTGGAACCTGTAACAATGTTCAGCTCTTTGCTACCAAGTGTTTTGTTCCTCAACAGCCTGAAAAATGAATGTCTAATTTAGAAAACATATTGATTAAAAAGCTGAATGGAAAACACTTTCTGAATCCATGTACTTGTCTTTACTTGAACAAAAAAGAAAATCTTTGGTATAGTTGGAAAAACATCTTTAAAAGGAGAACAACTCTGCATGTTTAGCTGCATTGTTTGAAAAAACTCCAGCAGTAACTTCAGACATTGGTGTTTGTTGATGAGAATAATTATTTAGATTGAGGTTTATCAGCTGCTTCCATCAGACTTGTGCAAAAGTAGCTATAAACTGGTTAAAGCCACAACATCATAAAACATCAGCTATAAAAAACATTCATTAGAAAAAATGTTCCAACCTGCAGAAGTAATCTGGGTTTAATGCTTTAGTGTTTAAATCTATACAAACAGAATAATGTTGTTTACTTTGGGATCAAACTAAGCAATATCCATAATCCAGATGTTGCTCTAAAACTTTGTTCATTTCATGTCAGAAATCAGGGTAGCTTTCATTAGCGACTGTCAGCTCTAAGAAACCCCCACATGTGTGAACAATAGGTCTTCTTTGGAAGCCCTGAACCTGTGTGAAGGACACAGTGATGTTTTTCCCTGGAAACAGATCTGATCCTGGAGAAAACCTGAGAAAACTGGAAAGATGGACAGAATCACTCTAAGATCTGCAGTTAGCTACTTCCTGATTAGTTTTTAAGGGCATTTGGGTCACTATGGAAAGTGACTGAATGGATTATTTTAGGTTGTGTTGGTTGCAGTGCATCAAAGGCAGCTGAAGTTCCTGTCAGCTCTGGCTGATTTAGTGCAAACACATTACTCCACTCCTCTATAACAAAGGCTGACTCTTGGGGAAGTTTTTGGTGAGCAGCTCTTTTAAGATCTGCTGTGTTTCTTGCTGTCTGAGGCCTACGACAAATATGCAAATCAAGCAATTCTAATATCTTTGTCAAGACTTTCAGACTCTGAAATGCAGCCTCATTCACTGTTAGACACTCGTTCACTCTGAGTGTGAAAACAAACTATTTAATGGATCACTTTCAGCGACACCAAGAGCAGCTTGTTCAAGAAGCTCAGCTGAAAGTTTTCTGGCTCAGAGCTTTTCTTTTTCCAGCCCAAAGCAATGATTGGCCCTACACTTTCCCTTTCTTCTTTTCCAAAGTCGTGTCACAGGTTTGGACCTTTAAAGTCATTTCCCATGATGCACTGCTCACAAAGGTCATCCCAAACTCTGACAGCACATCTCTTAGAACACCACCATCCTCTACAGCCTTTTCCAATTTCCCATCAGGAAGAATAACATTAAAGGTCACATTATCATTCATGATCTTTCCTTCAGAAAACACTTGAATTCTCTCTGTTAGAGTTTGTTGTCTGTGAACCACATGGCTAGTCTTCCCTCTTTCAGACACATCCATGACAGGAGGCAGTGAAAGGTCCTCAGTGGCTGACATCCTGAAATCTGAAAAATGTCTTTGGTCGTCCAGCTCACGCATCTGTCAAACTGAAACACTATCTTCTCCCTGTTGATCTCTGGATTTATTCAGCGCTCTAACAAACCACCGCCGTTCACTGGTTTTCCAGCTTCCTGAGCTATCGCTGATAACAGCCAGGAATCTTCTTCCTCCTCCACTTCAAACCTTCTCATCTCCTCCTCCACCTGCATTGCTCCACTAAACTCCGCCCCCATGGTGACGTTCTGTTACTGTGCTGTCTGTGGTTGAGAAAAATGAGAAGTAACTTCTTCAATTCTGATGTTTTCAGTGAAGAGAAGTGGTTAGGAAATCTGTATCTGAGGCTATTTAGGCATTTAGTTGATCCACCGTTTGCTAAATCAATGAATCTGCCATAATCCCACCTGTGGAGCCTGGCTTGGTCAGAGTGAAACGGATAAAGCCAGGATGCACTGATCAGGCTAGATCAAGCCTGGCTTTATCTCATCCTGGATCTGAATTCAGCTTCTGTGAAATAGGCCTCTGGATGAGCCCAGACTTGGAAAGGTGATTTTAGTGGCTTTACACGGCATGGTTGTTGGTCTTAGTGCTTCAAAAATCTGCTGTGGTTTTCATCCACAACCATCTGTAGGTTTTTAGAGAATGGTGGGAGGAAGAGAGAAACAGCCAGTTAGCTGCCGTTCTCAGTGGAAATGCCTTATTGAGGCCAGAGGTCAGTGAAGATTGGCTGGACTGGTTGTTCCAGATAGAAAAGCAACAGGAACCCAAAGAAGCTTTGGTTCCCACCAACGTTCAGTCAATGTGAAGAGGAGAGTTACATTCTGAAGCCTGTTTCCCTGAGCAGTTAGTGAAGAAAAATAATCCTCAGCAGCAGCCAAGCTCAGCTAATGAGAATGAAAACAATGAGTCAAAGTTGCTCTCTTCCAAAGTTCCTGTCATCTGTAAACCATAGTGTTGGAAATGTTGCTGGATGGTCTGTGTCGCCTGTCTTAGTTCTTCATCTAACCTGGATCAGGTGAGTGGATGACCTCCTCATGTGTTCTGCTCTCATTTCTACCAACAGTTTTTAGTCCAATCCTGCCTCCCTGAGGATTAACTGCTCTTCTTCTTTAGGCCTTATTTTACGGGGAAATAAAAAGATAACTCTAGCAGCTTTGTTTTCTTTGTTTGAGGAAATCAGAGGCGTCACTAAGTTTAAAGGACAGGGGGGGTTTAGCCCCAAGGAGATGTACAGCATGTTTATCACATTTCTCAACAGCTAATGAAAATTTGAAAGTTGCTTTTTCTCAAATTGGAAAGATTTAGCAGAGACAACTTCCTGTGAAAATGTTTGAAGCTCCCAGTAGATTTTCAGGACTGTTCAATCTGTTTGTCCCTCAGCATTTTGCCTTAACCTTCCCGTTATGTTGAAACACAGTAAACTGATTGATCTCTGATCAACATCCAGGCTAATGCCATGGGGGCGACAGCAGCACAGGATGCTGCAGTTAGTCCTGCTACTGCAGGGTCGCCTGTTAGAAGCCCAGCTTCATCCATCTCAGCCGTTGTGTCCTTGGGCAAGACGCTTCACCCGCATCGCCTACTGATGGTGGTCAGAGAGATCAGTGGCGCCTGCATAGGCAGCATTGCTTCTTTAATATTTGCACATTTCATTTGTTCAAAGTTGCACAGTTTACATTTTGGGCCCAAAAGTGACTAAAATGGTTTTAATTTCAAGCCCTGAAAAATATTACTAGAATTAAAGAAATATTAAACTACTTATTTGGATCAAGTTCATCTGGAATATTTGCACAGTGGTTAAAAAAGTCAGTTTGAAACAAATTAGATTTTTAATAATACTTTTGTGTTTACGGGTTTGTCTTTGACTAATATTCTGACTAGTTTTATGTTTTGAATCAATTAAGTGTGAAAAACTTGTTAAAATAAGGAAATCAGGAAGAGGGCAAATACTTTTTCACACCACTGGATCTTTCTTGGCTATCTCCACTTTCTAATCATTACTCTCTTAAATAAAGGCTCATGGTTTCTAAGTCTGATATTGTTCGCTTTATTTTTTTAACAAATTATATATGTATTTATAGAACAATATATTTTCAGATCAGGTATTTAAACTTTATATTTTTTATTTCATTATTGTTTTTCTTCTGTCCATGGAAGGGAAATCCTAATTCAACGAAGATTCAAAAATCTCCAAAACTCCTTTTTAAATCAGTTTCAGTTTTATCTTTGGTGAATCTTTGCTATTTTCAGACGGCTACCTGCAGGTAGGTGAGCCCTGCCTTAGACTCAGCCTTCCAAGGGAATATCTCTCCTCCCCATCTGTGCTCCTCTGACTCCTACAGGCCAATATTGATGGGAAATGATTTTATATTAGTATATTATTATTATCATCATCCACAGGGCCGGAACCAGACTTTATAAAATACCGATGTCCTCTGAAACATTTTTTATAAAAGAACACGGATATAATAAACGTGTTTTAGTGAAAAAGAGAAACTGCCATTTGAAATTAAACATTTAAATCAAACAATTAGAAATCCTTTTTAAAAAGCGTTTTCTAATTGTACATTTTAAATTTAGTAATTAAAGAGGAATTGTAAATCGTATTTATTGATCCATTATTAAATCCTAAAGCGATGCCAGCCTACTTTATATGAACAAGTGGAACAGATTGGATAACGACTCACTGATGTGGCTCTCTATCTACACTGAAGCAAAGAAACCCTGATATATGATGATTATTATTTGTTTAGGGTTTTATTATTCTGACATTATAATGTAGGATTGGCCAACAGTTAACTGTAAAAATAAAATATAACCCCCAAACAGCAGATGTCATTTAGACGTTGGTTTTTAGGCTAAATCTGGTCGGTCCATCATAGTCTTGATTTAGTCCAGAAATCATTGTTGAATATTTGGCTGTTTGGTCGCTATGAATTGTTCCAAAATGAGTCCAACAACAGACGTTAAAAATACGTTCAAAACTGGGTTTTGAACGTATTTTTAGCGATCTTCAAATAACAGCTTTTCACCTTTCATTTATCAACTAAATGTTTACATCATTTGGATGTAAATCATCACATCATTACAAAAGAATGTTTGTTCAGTGGGAGGAGTTAAAAACAATCAATATAATTAAAAACCAACAAATTATCTTTTGAGGGGTTGAAAACATCTTAGTGCCTCTAAAATTTGCCTGGTGACTCAACTGGAGGGAATCAATTTTTCCTCCTTCGTTGCTAAAAATACACAGAATATACCAGCTGTTTGGAAAAATAAAGAAGCATGAATTACAACTTATTTCATTCTCAACAATACTTCCAGGACATAATCAGTGTTTTGCTGGAACGTATTCAATGAACGGCGTTCACTGAATACACTCCTATTTTAGTGAACGGATCAGTTTTGAAGTAATGAACCTGAACAAACAGCGATGTTCACTCTGCGAATAATGAGCGACACACACAGCTCACGTTGGCATTCAATTGATAACAACATTTTTAATTGGATAACGTCAGGTTTTACGGCACTTATTACAGCAAACAGCCTGACAGAGCAGCAGGTCTACTGCTAGTACCAGTCTGCTCCATTCAGACTCATCTGCTGGGATTTCTGATGCCAGTTTAGCAGAGCGCTTGGTTACTAGTTCATTCATAGGTTTGTGAACTTAGTTCATTGCTTAAAAAAGTGAACTATGAACTTTGAGCTTGTTGTTTTTAATCATGAACTGGAACAACATTAAATATGCTGTGATTTCTCAGCTGATAAATGATGTGGGCCTACAGTATGTCTGCATAACTTTCCAGGCTGCTATTGAAGGTTCTCTACTGGAGTCCCATCTTCCTTTACTCGCTGCTTCTGCCTCAAAACTTTAACTCTGAGTCCAAAGAAAGTTAAAAAATATAGTTGACATGCTCATTAATATTTGAATGCCAATTTGATCTAGTAGGAAAATGTTAAGATAAAACTAGAACTGCTCTGCATTTGTCAACATCACTTTGTTTAAAAAAAACTGTTGTTTCTCATATAGACAAAACAAATGAATCGTGGATTTATCTCCTCATTCTCTAGGATAGTTTTATTCCTGTCAGGGTCAAAATTTGGAGTCTGGTAGAAAAAGGTGACTGGCTACCTCAGGGTCAGAGGTCAATCTCTACCTTGGGTCGGGGGGATGGAGGAAGAGCAGGATTGGCTGACTGAAGCGCATCTATAAGGATTCTGGTGTTTCTCTCATGATCCAACCCTGACCTACAGCCATTAACCACCAGAATCAGATCCCAAGGAGATGGAATTGACATCAGAACGCTTATAATATTAAGTGTTTCTCACCCCCCACCCCCCGTTACATGTATATCGAAATATATTTTTATTTGAATGAAAATCAGTTTGGTTTTAGAAGTATTTGCCCAACAGCTTTGGCACCAATAAATATCACAGATGAAAGAAATAACAAAACAGTTGAAATATGAAGTAATTTGTTCAATGATTATTAATGGAGACGCTGTTATGCTGCCATCTGCTGTGTCTTTCTTAGTATTGCAGGTATATTGTACTGTTCTGAAAAAAATAAAAATAACACACTCACGTTGAAACGCCTGTCCTCTTCAAAAATAAGAGGTTTAGAGCTAAACAGGGTCACTAGATATTTAGAAAATAGATAGCAATACACCAAAAACACCACCATGACTCTAAATTAAGAATTATTCTAGGTGGGGTCCCTCAGGGCTCAGTGTTGGTGACTAAACTTTTTTATTTTCTATTAAATAACTCAGTCATGTATCACAGACACTGTGGTTTGTTCTCTTTGCCGATGATAATTTCTTTCTGTCAGAAATGAATATCAATATTAAATCTGTAGAGCAAGAAATTACTTACAATCATGCTTTATTAAAAATAGGCAATTGTTATAGCCCTGAAAATGGGGAGGAATAAAGACAATGAAAACAGATGTTTCCTCAGCGAGAACTTTTACTCTAATAAAATATTGGTTTTACAACAATACGCATTTAAACAATCTTAGAGCAAAAATGCCTGGGTATAGAGAGTGCACACATCTTACTAATATAGCATTTACCTGAGGCATAATCCCTACAACAAGCAACAGGTCCTCTGAGATTAACATTATAAGACCAAAAAGTGTTTATTTTAATAAAAGAAATGAAGCACATCATATAACCCATTAAACAACTAATAAGCAGCTTTTGTTCATTAAAAGGTAACTGTATTCTCACACATTAGAAAAACAACTTTATGCTTCAACACAAACTAGTAATGTAATAAAACTCTTACAAAAATAAATGTGTGCAAAACCTCCGAAATAAGTGCAAAATACACCACCAAGTGCGTTTATGCACATCTACCAACGACTTAAAATGGCGACGCCCGTTACAACTATGGCTGCGTCTCAATTCGCAGGCTGCGTACTTGGGAGGACGCATTTTGAGGCCGGTGACGTCACAACGCTGCGCGGAGGCCGTCCCATTTGGCAAAAATTCTGAGGACGCTTAAAATGCAGCCTTAAAATGCGTCCTCCTTTTCCCCGAATTCTGAGGATGCATCGCTACCGTCCTTAGTGGCCTCGCCTCCCACTAGATTTCCCGAGGTGCTTTGCGCTTCTTTTTTTTTTTAGTAGTTGAAGAAGAAGAAGAAGAAGAAGAAAGTCGGATTTTCAGCAGCAGCACCGGCAGTAGAGCGGAGAACACCTTTAAATGTAAGTAGTTTGTTTTTGTTTTTTAAATGAACATCTATTAACATACATGACGTAACGGAGCCACCGGGTTGTGTAAGACCTGCTAAAGCTAAGAGCTAACCTGTTGATACAAGATGCTCATCAACAATTAAAAGCCTTCATACAAATATCACTATTTTTTATTTTAACCTACATCTTACTGTACTGATAGCCGTATCCCTCACTAATCAGATCTATTTATTCTCAAACAGTTTATTACAAAGTATTAGAGCTGTTAAAGCTTAATGCAGCTGAAGAGATAACATTAGTCCAGCTGTACTGGGCTGTTAATACTGTAAACATTTTGTTTTAATACTCAATAATGTATAGTTAATTTACAGTACAGTATAATACGGTTTAAAGTATAATTCACTTGAAGAACAATACCGGTGTAATTTTACAGAACAATTATTTTGCCTGTTGACATAACAGAAATATGCTTTACATGTCATTTTGTTCCAGGGAGCAGACAGAGGAGATGATAAAATGACCACTTCATCATCGGGGCCTAAAATACTGCTGCAGTCGGATGGAGGGAAGAGTTGAGGCAGAATTCCATCTACATGTTGCATTTCTATGTAAAAGTCACACAAGTTAAAAGAAGTCCTGTTCAAACACCAACGTACAAATATAATCTTTTGATCACAACAAATGATGCTCAGATGACACTTTTTGTAAATCTCATATTTGTGATAGAAGTGATCCTTGTGTGGGACAACTTCAAAAAAAAATACAAAGTATGTTCAGGTTTGGATAATGTAATGAAACACACACACACATATATATATATATATATATATATATATATATATATATATATGTATATATGTGTGTGTGTGTTTGTAGGGAAATTACATCTTACATTTATTATATTCATGTTAATTTCCACTTTGAGTAAGCTTAAAAAAGTAATCTCCAGGTTACCATTCCAAAGTCTTTTTCTGTTTCATTAATCCATCCAAATCATGAAACCTTCCTTTTTTCTAGCATCTGTTGATACAAATAGTTTTCCTCTACTTTAGGAATGCAAAGATCCAGGGACAGGGCAGGGGGTCGGTGGGAATCCTACTGCTGCCACCTGGCCCTGGTTTGTCCTCATGGATGAGGTATTAGGACAGAGGCCCTCTGTTGCCCCACCTGTCCTAATTGCCTCCATCCCTGAGGACACAGCAGGGCCAGATGCTGCAGAGGCTGAGCAGCATCAGGGTGATAATGAGGAAGAGAATGAGGATGAGAGGCCAGGAGAGAGGAGGGAAAGGAGGAAGAGAAGAAGGAGTGACGAGTTGGTGGATTTAATCAGGGAGGATATCAGATGGCAGAGGGAGGCGGGAAAGGATGGACAGATTATTTCATTTATTGAAGAGGATGGTGGACAGTTATTATTTTTTTGGTGTTTTTTTTTTTTAAGTTGAGGTTCTGTGTTGCTGTTATTGTTAAATTAAGTTATTAAATTGTTTATAAAAGTTATTGTTGTCGGTGTGTTTTTAAAGTCTTTTAACCTTTTTACATTTTCTGATTCATCACTTCTTTATAATTTAAGTAAACTTAGAACAACTTCTCAGTGACATCAGTTTATTTTTAGAGAAGCAAGTATTTAACAATAAACTATTAAAAACATTTTTAACTATATAAAATTTAATACAACTATTTACAGAAGATAGAAAAAAAATATTACTAGAGAACATATATATCTAATTGTGACTGAGCAGGAGTGCCTGGTGCTGCTGGACTGGATGCGGTGCCACACAGATGAGCTTTGAGTCTTCTGACTGCGAGACGGACATCATCTGGGGGGTCGGGGTGCCTCTCTCCACTGTTCACCACATCGTCCATCAGGGTTTGCAGGGCTGACCCAATCAACGGCTGCCATGTTACTAAAAAAGTTTAAAAAGACGCAGAAAAGAATGACTTTACTAAAACTGTTTTCATTACCCTGAAATGAGAACAGCTAAAATGTGATTCTACTTGCCATCTAAATGTCTCCAGGGCAGACACCTCAGCAGACAGCTGGTCCCGCCATGGAGCACCACTGACTGCCTCCAACACGTTCTCCCCTCCTCATCCTCTGGCATGTCATCCTCTGGGGCCGTGATGTCACCGGCTCCCAGGCAGATGTTGTGCAGGACAGCACATGCTGTTATGACCTGTAGAAAAAAAAAGACAAACATATTTATTTTTATTCAGTCATCTATCTTTTTTTCATTATCTTTATTACATGATTTATTAGAAATTAAATTTTACTTCATCTAGATCCACTATTTTTCGTTTTTATATTTTGATTTTTTTATATATATATAATTGCAAATAAAGTCAGGCAGTAAGGGGATAACAATTTAGACAAAAAATGATTTATTTCTCAACAGTTTTCTCAACAGTCGCAACCAGGAAGTGCTCCAAAGGCTGGACCGTCCCATTTACCAACGGCTGAGGATCCTCCGGAGCAGCCTACCAAGTCTGGGTCCTCCGGAGGCTAGGCAGGCTGCGTCCTCGGAAGTACGCAGCCTGCGAATTGAGACGCAGCTATAGTGATGGTCGGTGCGTTCTAGCAGGGAGCCAGCTGACACGCCCACACTTACACACGTCACTACACTCGGTAAAAAACCTTTCTGAATAACTTAAATTATAACAAACACTTAACATTGCTTCAACATGTTAGCTGATTACTAAAATCATGCTAAATATGTTTAACAGTGACAACATACCTGAAAATGGGGAGGAATAAAGACAATGTTTCCGAGCAAAATAAACATACTCGCATGTGTGTTAGACTACTTCTGCGCATGTTTATCTACCGCTGCGCGAGAAACTGCTGCTTCAAGAGGACAAAATCTCTCTCCGCGCGCAGCAGCTCCTCTACGTGCGCGCGAGACAACTGTAAGCCTCCTCCTGATTGGGCCTTGCAGACACGATCTCACAGGAAGCATTTGACTGACAGCTCGTCAGTTAAACACAAATGACGCATCTTTCATGTCCTGATAGCACAGACTATGATCTACAAGAATCAAAAAGCGTTATTTTCGAGAAAAACGAGCCGTTCTCCGAGCTGGATGTATTACATTGATCTCTATGCACAGGCAGCGGCCAGGCGAGTTGTTAGGGACCGTCTGCAAATGGTAAAACAACAGAAAAACGTTGCAAATAAAGATCAATAACTCCACTGCCATAGAGTGCAGAGACTCCAAAATCACCACACACACCAAGGGGCTCTTGATCGCACTACAACAGCTGTTTATGAAAAAATACACTTTTTTTTATTTTTTAGAAATTTTTTTATTGTTATTAACCATTAATATCATCCTATTTTAATCAATAGCTCTGTGATTATACAGTGCAGACGCTCCAAAATCACCACACACACCAAGGGACTCCAGATGAACATACTACAATAGCTGTTTTTGAAAAAGACACCTTTACCTATTTTTTTAAATTTTTTATGGTTATTAACCATCAGGGACTCTTGGTGATCGCACTACAACAGCTGGTTTGGAAAAAATACACCTTTTTGTCTCCGCCCAACCTGTCAAAACCACTTTTCCTCCGCGCGAGGAGAAAATCTGTCCGAGCGCAGAGACGCTTTCAAGAGGGCAGCCGTCTTCGAGCGTGGCCGCTGGATAGAAAATTGTGCGCGCAGGGAGATCCCGCGCGCACGTGGGAGGGGCTGGCGCGTGCTGAGAGCTTCCGTGCGCGCGTAGAGGAGCTGGCGCGCGCGGAGAGAGATGTTCTCCTCTTGAAGCAGCAGTTTCTCGCGCGGCGGTAGATAAACCATGCGCAGAAGTAGTCTAACATACATGCGAGTATGTTTATTTTGCTCGCGTTGGTTATGACATAAATGTAACGCCATACTGAGTCCTCCATGGGGCCTTGAATCCAGCCTGTGGTCCTTTGCTGCATTCCTTTCCTTTCAGCAAAAAACGAGCTACTAGCGCCGCAAAAGATACTACTTGGTGCATCAGAAACTCAGAAGATCTGGACCCTATGTGTTTCTAAACCATCAAACTAAACAGATGGATTTTATGCTCTATTAAAGCTTCAGACAGTTTAATACAAGGAAATATATATTTTAATAAAAATGATATTTAATAACATTGATGATCTTATTATGAAAGGCTCCACAGGAAGCAGCTGCTCTGCTTGTCGATTGACATTAAAGGAGAAAATGAAAGTTTGATCTAAAGACCTGAAAAAGAAGCATTTTTTAAGGGAAGAACAAACATCATCTGCTCTTCATGTTGACTGTTTCAGAAAATAATCTAGTAATTCTGGAGATTTTCCTTCATTTAGAGTAAAATGTAAACTTCTTGTGGACTTAAACTGGTCTGGAATAAAAACAGAATGTTTTCTAAAAACCCCAGAAAGCAGAAACAGACTGTTAAACGATTTAACCTCAACTTTTACTATGAAACAAAGTTAAATAGAAAGTTAAACTTACGGCGTCTTTAGGCGAAGCAGAGAACAGACGACGGTCTGAAGAAAACAGACTCTGAGATGGAGGCAGAAAAGGAGAACCAGTAGAACCAGTTTACCTGCAGTCAGAACTTCACCTGAGATGGAGGCTGGGCAGGTAGGAGGAGTTAAGGTGAGGGACGGTAACCATGACAACAGAACAAGAGCTTTCACTTTTGAGTTCTGATTTTTATTGATAACATTTGTAGTTACATTTTAGATTTCCTTCTGTATTTATCTCTCTTAGTTGTTGTTCAGTAATTTCCATTAGTTGTTATTTTTACTTATATAATTCTATTCTATTTATTTTATTGTTAGATCCCCTAAAATCTTAAAGTTAAGGAGTAATTTTTCCTAGTCTTTTGCTGAATTTAATGATTACTTCTACGAAACTGAATCATAGAATATGATCTATATTGATATGAAACTATATTGATAAAGACATGATGTAACAGCTGCAACAAAGCAGGAAAACAGAGAATAGAATGTGTCCATCTGGAGCCCAGTTAGGTTATAGAAAAACCCTGATAGAGACATGGATGAAGACAGGAGGCTGGAAAACACTGCAGATGATGGATCAGATTCTGGGAAGCAGGACATTCTCCATCTATTCCCCCTTTAGGAGGTTTTTCATTTACATGTTGATTATGTTTCTAGTTCTATTTTCATTTCAATGCTGTTTGCAGCTTTAATGCTGTAAATATCAGAGCTCTAAAAATATTCAGCTGCTCATCAAGGACTGAGGTTCAGTTCAGTTTATATCATCCTGTCTGAAATTAGAATTTAGAACAAAACTAGACTGAGTCAGTTTATTTCATTGCTTCTCTACCAACACAGTTAGAGATGGAGGAAAATTAACTCATTATCTGATCCTAATAATGAAAAAAATAAGAGTTTTAAAAGTTATATATTTAAGGAGGAAAAATATATTTTCCCTCTAGTATTTAAGCACAGTAGTTTTAGCAGCTCTGATTGCTGATCAAGCTCTGCACTGGAGGCAGCATGATGCTGCAGCTTCCCTCTCATCAGAGAACGTTCCTGGAGCTGGTTGGACGTCCTGAAGCTTCTTTTCTGCAGCTGAACTTCTCAGCTTAAAGTTCAGTCTGACTTAGTTTCCATCTATCAGAGGTTGATGATGTTTAAACATGATTATAGCAGCTAGTAACAGATGACTCACCTTGGATCTGCTGCTCCAGGATCATTACTGAACCCTGCAGGAAGATCTTTGGACTCGTCACTCTTCATAGAAACACAGCTGGGTGATGGAGACTCTGCTCTGTTCTCCTCTGTGTTCATAACTATAACTGATGTTCTCTGCAGACATGAAGTCAGTCTGAGAGGAAAGCAGAGACTCTCAGTTAACATGTGGTTCAGTCCCAGTGTTCCCAGTTAGCTGCTCTCTGATCTGTCCTGTAGAGCAGGAAGCTGATTCTATTCTCAGTAAATCTGACTGTTTATCTTTAATCTACTGTAGAGGTGAGATAATCAGGAGACACTGTGGATGCAGAGCAGGACTAAAGTGGAAAGAGAGAAGGAGGAAGTTCAACCATCTCCTCCATCAATCATACTGGGGAACATGAGATCTCTGGCAAACAAAATGGTTGAACTTGAAGAGCTGATAAAGACTCAGCCACAGTATCAGGAATGCAGCCAGTGAGCATTTGGTGCTGAAAATACATGTTAGGTTATAAAATGCTGGAGTGAAGAACCCAAATGCAGAAGGTGGAAGGAGGGAGGCAGGAAAGAGGACAATAGAAAACTACAGAAGCTGAGAAGAAGATGGAAAATAGAAAAACATGGAAACAGGATTTAATGGATCTGACTGAGAACACAGAGAACGATCTAAGCTGGAGAAGCTGGAAACTGAAATGACAGGTGAGTTATTGAGGACATGAGAGACAGCTGGGTAGAGCAGGGAGCTGAGACACTGAGGGAAGGTACTGGATAAATCCTGGAACACAGAAAATAATCACTACCAACACATAGAAAACAGCAGCAGATCTAATGCAGCCCAGGAACACAGAGACTAGTAGAAAGACAATTAAAAGTCCTGTTTATGGTTAAAAAAAACACACACACACACACAGGGAAAGGTAAGAAAATGAATAATGGAAGATTAATAAAATACAAAAGCGGAGTTGAACTAGAAACTAAACTAATAATGTTTAGATTGTTCATTCAAAGGTCACCATAAAACTAAAGATTTAAAGCAACTGATGGTTTCAGCTCTTTTCCAGTTTTCTGGGAGTTTATTTCAGATTATTGGAGCAGAAGAACTAAGAGCTGCTTCTCCATGTTTGGTTCTGGTTCTGCGGGTAGATTAGATATAACAACCTGAGATGAAGGTTTGAACCTGTCTATAAAAACTGTTGTGCTTTCTGCAAATGTAAAACAGAGTTTAGGCCATCCTACAGGGAGCAGCTTTAAACACCCAGGGATTGATCTCAGGCTGAGGGTCTTTGCTCAGCCTCAGATTGATCCTTGACATTCATTGCAAAAATTAAATGAAAGAAATAGAACCAGTGTAGATGGAGAAGAAACGTCTAAGTCTTATTCGAGAAGAAATTGAGATTCATTGTTTCTTATTTAAACCAGCATTTTATTATATTTCTACCAATGAGGACAGATAAAGTGTTTCTTATATTCCTGCCTGTTCTGGTCATACAGAATTTTACTAACTACTTAAAGCCTGAGAAAATATATGAAGGTTTTTCACATACAGATAAGAAAAAAAGTGACAGACAGTGGGAGAAAACTGAATAATGTTTAAATAACCGGGAGTCTAATGGAGTCTGGCCTTTCTTCCAAATCAGTCACAGCTTCTCTCACCCAGACGCTCAATAGCCTTGAAGGTGTGACAAGGCTGAGTGAAAACTTTTAGAAGTACTTTATTGAAAATCAGCATTCATAGGAAAATATTATGAATGCAAATAGATACTAAATATATTTTTCTGAACCACATCACTTATAAATTAGAAGCAAGAAAGCTCTGATCATTCTAAGTCAAGCCTGGCTTTATGTTTAATCCTGCATTTCTAAATCAAACCTCTCTGAAGCAGCCCACAGATCTCTAAAATATTTAAGCCTGATTTATTTTTGGATTTTGAAAATGTTTTCTAAAATAATAATTTTATGACAAAGCTTTTTTTTGTTTGTTTTGTTTTGCAGATAGAAGTGGTTAATTTCTCCGTTTGTAAAATGAAGGCTACATCCTGTGTTTTCTTACATGTATAAAAACTGCAGAGACATTAATAACAATAACATGAGGCTAATGATCCAGTATTAAACTATTGTCAGACTGAGGCCAACACGGCCTGGTATCTGTTGGCCTTTATAACAGACTGTTAAGTCAGTCTAATCTAATGGGTGAATTAACAGAGTTAATCCTACAGAAGTTTCCTGTGCAGCTTTGTTCTAACTGGTAGCTCTAATGAAGGGATCTGCTCCTGGCTCTGCCATCGCACACAGAGAAAAGCTTAAAACATGACAGAAACACTTTTTTAGAAAGTGTTAGTACTCACCCAACCTAGCTTCAAGATGTCTGCAGAACAAAATGGAGTCTATAGGGCCTTTCAGGGTGTGGTGTGATCTGAGCACGCCTTGGTCAAAGTTTAAATATGCTGAACTTTGACTGCAGAGCAGAATTGTTATCACGCAGATTGACTTTGATAGAAGGAGACGTGTAATTTAATATAGCTTTTATAGATACCAAGTGGGAGCAACTTATACTCCTTATAAATAAACATACAAAGATGTTTTGGGAGCACTGAGTGCTGCTAAGCTTCCTGTTAAGGAATAAATATTGGAGGATATATTTAAAAGTTAATCTTTAAGTTCATAATCTGTGAAATTATAGAAAATGTCATCATCCTGTTATCAGCTCTATGGTAAGGCAAAGGGGGGCTAAGCCCCTTCAAATCAAACCTGTCAAAAATAATAGAACATCTGACTGAGGTTCTTCTGTGCACTGAGCTCAGCTGGTTGTTATCTTCTCCTTTCTGTCTGCAGTCAGAGGAGAGGCCAAACCCCTCCTCCACTCCTTCATGGAAACGACCAATTAGTGATCAGTATGCAAATGAACCTGACCAACAACGATAGATAGATAGATAGATAGATAGATAGATAGATAGATAGATAGATAGATAGATAGATAGATAGATAGATAGATAGATAGATAGATAGATAGATAGATAGATAGATAGATAGATAGATAGATAGATAGATAGATAGATAGATAGATAGATAGATAGATAGATAGATAGATAGATAGATAGATAGATAGATAGATAGATAGATAGAAAATATTTTAATCATGATGTGCTGCCAGGTCCTCTCTGGTTCATTCATTAGTTCTGGATCAACAGAAAACATAAAAATAATTAAAAAGAACTGTAAAATATTTTTCTGGAGCTTGATTTATATGTCAAAGCAAAAAATGGTTTAAAATTACCTGTAAACATTGATATGCTCAATGTTGATCAGGTTTTTAATTCTTTGGTATTCATAATAAAGTGCCAAATTTATTTTTAGACTGGTTCAATTCACGAGGTTGCCAGAAATCTTGTGATGTTACTGAGTGGCAGCTTCAAGCGGATGAACCTCAGCAGACTGAACCAACTGTCCCCCCCCAACCCAGTCCACACATTTAAAACCACAACAGACTTCATCAAGCACTACAGTTCATCGAGAAATGTCTAGATAAGGGAATTATTTTAATAAAACAATATATTCAATATTCCAAGTTTTTGACCAAACTGAATGAAACTCATGATACATTTCTATTATTCTCTTAAGGGATTTTCTGTTAATGACTGTATCTTTGCCTTTCAGCTGGTATTTTCTGTGTATTTTTCAGCCAGAGAAGAATACAAAATTATTCCCTCCAGTTGAGTCACCAGGCAAATTTTAGAGGCACTAAGATGTTTTCAGCCCCTCCAAAAATTATTCCATGGTTTTTAATTAGATTCATTTTTTTAAATCATCATTTCATTTTTACAATGAACTGTTGAACAATGAACGTAAACGTCGCTCTCGCTCACGTTTATTACTTCAAAACTCATCCGTTCACTAAAAATAGGAATGTATTCAGTGAACGCCGTCCATGGTAAACACTGATTATGTCCTGAAAGTATTGTTGAGAATGAAATAAGTTGTAATTTATGCTTCTTTATGTAACCCGGTTAAAAACATTGAGCAATACTACTAGTTCACAAATTAAAGAATTAGTCTGATAAAAAAAAGCTTTGAAATTCATTAAAAGGTTCTAAACATGTTGAAAGCATTTTTAAAATAAGTATTATGCTTATTATGTTGATTGTTTTCTTTAAAATGTAAAAAATGTATCTGTGTCTGTATGTATCTGTAAAACTGTTTAAACCAGCATTTATGGGGTTAATGTAGACAGGCAGGTGTTATGCCCAAAAGTGCATGCCTGCCGAAATATGCATCCCCAGTCGCGGGAGCGCGCCTCGCTCTGTTGAACTGCATATCGACGAGGAAAACGGATTAAAATATGTTCAATGGAGCTTAGGTTCTTATATTAATGATATAAAAACGTTTAAAAATACCTCTCGTGGGGAAAAAGTTGTGGTTATTTGGCAGATTAATTTACAAAAGTACGGATTTTTTGAACAACATTAAATCCAAAGATTTTGACCATGGTACGGCTGATTTATTTGTTGTGGTCTCTTGCTATTTAAACATAACACTAAACCGTGATAGCCGACGTGAGTTTTGAGTTTGCAAAGCTTTCTCTTAAGTGGAAAATCAAACGCGCATCTACACAGCACAGCGTTCACAGACCAGTGAGATGCGTTCGCTGCGCGTCAGAAAGCTATGGTGCATTCAGGAGCATTGGAACATTTTAAACTGACAGGAATGAGGCATAAAACAGAACTGTATTTTTACTGAACTGTATTGTATTTTTTATTTGTTTGTTTATGCACATCTGCTAGCTTTTTATTCTAAAAAATCTATAATATTACAGCAGCAATTTATCAAGGTTTTTCATAATCCATGTTTAAAAGCTCCAAATTGGGCTTCAGATATATGAAGCAACAATTGCACTGTCATTGTTTTACAGGGCAGAATTTGCATTTGCTGATCCTTGTACTTAATTACTGATGAATATACAGGAATACAGACGTACAAGTGTCAACTCCTCTGAGATAGCAGGGGATGCAATTTTTGGCAAGGACCTGCCAAAAATTGCATCCCCTGCTTTTTTCCAGAAATATACAGTTGTAGCTGATGTTTCAATTTCTACATGCTTCCACATGTGTGCTGAGCTACCAGTGTGGATTTCATGTGTGTGGGACAATCTTTAAGTTAAAAACAAGGGGGATGCAATTTTTGGCAGGTCCTTGCCAAAAATTGCATCCCCTGCTATCTCAGAGGAGTTGACACTTGTACGTCTGTATTCCTGTATATTCATCAGTAATTAAGTACAAGGATCAGCAAATGCAAATTCTGCCCTGTAAAACAATGACAGTGCAATTGTTGCTTCATATGATCTGAAGCCCCATTTGGAGCTTTTAAACAGGATTTTGAAAAACCTTGATAAATTGCTGCTGTAATATTATAGATTTTTTTAGAATAAAAAGCTAGCAGATGTGCATAAACAAACAAATAAAAAATACAATACAGTTCAGTAAAAATACAGTTCTGTTTTATGCCTCATTCTTGTAAGTTTAAAATGTTCCAATGCTCCTGAATGCACCATAGCTTTCTGACGCGCAGCGAACGCGTCTCACTGGTCTGTGAACGCTGTGCTGTGTAGATGCGCGTTTGATTTTTTACACTTAAGAGAAAGCTTTGCAAACTCAAAACTCACGTCGGCTATCACGGTTTAGTGTTATGTTTAAATAGCAAGAGACCACAACAAATAAATCAGCCGTACCATGGTCAAAATCTTTGGATTTAATGTTGTTCAAAAAATCCGTACTTTTGTAAATTAATCTGCCAAATAACCACAACTTTTTCCCCACGAGAGGTATTTTTAAACGTTTTTATATCATTAATATAAGAACCTAAGCTCCATTGAACATATTTTAATCCGTTTTCCTCGTCGATATGCAGTTCAACAGAGCGAGGCGCGCTGCCGCGACTGGGGATGCATATTTCGGCAGGCATGCACTTTTGGGCATAACACCTGTTTCTTTCTCCGCGAGGCGAGGGGGGAGCAGGGAGAGATGGCGTGTTGTATAAGAGCATCTGCCTCTGTGATGTGTTGTTGAACCAGTAGATGGTGCTGTTGGATCACCTGACTGGAAAGAGATAATATTGATGTATAGCCTGTTTGTATGTTTGTTGATAGAACTTTGTTTAAATACCTGATATTTGAATATATTGTTTATTGTTTCCTTTTTCAGAACTGTTCCAACACGGAGTTCACAATAAAGTGCACAGCTAGTGAAGCCTGTTGCAAAGGAAAACACCTCTTGCTCTTCATTCCTGTGTCCTGACCGACACCCATCCTGTGTGTTGCATATTCCATACGGATTACCATCCAGTTTAAATCTCCTTAACAATTATGAATAACTTTATAAGAAACTTCTCTTACTTTATTGTATATTAAATGTTTCTTAAGGAGCAACCCAGTCTACTTCCAGTTTATATTTTCAAAAATGCTGGAGCAGTCAATTAAACAAGCTGGCGAAAAAACAACATGTTGTAATAAAATATTTCTTAAACTTTTGTTGGTTTCTTTATAAAGGACAATCATAATCAATATAAATAGATTTTGGATCAAATCTTGGTATAGAGTAAATTTGACGTGTCGGTAAAGATGATAAAAGCTTTAATGACCCACTGGGAATTGTGTCAAAGACAACAGCATGTTCTTTAGGGGTAACAGGAAAATGGAAAAGTGATGTTAGTAAGAATAAAACAATAAATGACCATTTGGATTTAGTAATTGGCTTACAAGTTATATTCCTTTATCAAATCACTTTCTGTAAGATTGTCTTATTTTTGTATTTAATGTCTTCATTATTCCAGATATAATATTTATGGAGCGAAAAGTTGTGGTTTTACGCCTGCCCATTAGTTCCTGTCTCTTTAAATTAGCAGCGCTCCTTACTGTGCTCCTCTGTTTAACTCCTCTCTCATTGGCTGTTATGTTATGTTATGTTCTGCCTTCTCTCTTTCTGATTGGCTGTTTTCCTAGTCTGTATGTGTGCCTGCTTGGGCGGTTAAATAAAGGCTGTGTTCCAATTTATGAGCTGCATCTTGCAAGGACGCGGCCTACCTGGACTGGATCCTTCAAAGTCCTTAAGGAGACTGGAAGAGTTAGGCTGTGGATTCAAACAGTTCCAGGGTTTTACCGCCATAAATCTGTCGCTTAGCAACCGTGACAGTTGGCAGACAAACAGGAAAAGAGTGAATACTTAACTTTTCAAAACTGTTTTCGTTTCTTTTCTTATTGTAAAGTGAACAAAGACTTCAATCATGTGAATCCAGAGTGGAATAAAGGTTCCAACCACCGGGAGCAGGAACAAATCAAATCAAATGTAATGATAGAAACCTTAGTCAGTTAAATAACCTGCTGCTGTCATTTTGCACATCTCTGATGTTGCTGCTATTTTCAAATATCATTACAATAAAAATGTCCATAACTGGATTTTGTTTATTTATTCTCCAGGTGCAAAGTTTGATATTGTTAAAACACTTTACAAGATAGCATATTATTGTTTATCGTTTTACTTTTCACCATTATGTTACTTTAATAAATTTTCTAAGGTCCACAGTTGTGTGAGCATTTTCAATAATCTTTCAGCTGGTGTAAATTTGCCCATTGTGAAACAATAGAGAGATTTTCTATTCTATAAAAAAGGTGGAAAGACAAAACAATACATTTATAAAAAAATACATCTGCAAAATCTCTAATAATACACAACAAAAATACTTAGTAACTCAAATTTGTGCAAAACAGCAATTAAAAATAAAACTCCTATCAGATTTATAGTCCCACACTACAGATATATTAGAATCTGTCCTTAAACTACAGCCAAACCCATTTACACAGTAACAGATAAAAATATTTTGATAAAACAAACATTACCACCACTATTTTTAATTAATTTTAGATGGAACTATTCATGGAACTATTAAAACTTGTGTTTTATTAAACTGAACTTCCAATATTCACCACTGTTCGGCGCCAAGTAACCTTTCCTCTGATCACTGAGCAGCCGGCTTGCTTGATCTTGCAATGAATCCTGGGATATCCAAGGATACAGAGGATACATCGGACGCATTTGTACGCCAAATAACGAATCCAACCAGACCTCGGCGCTGCACTGTGACATAATTGGCCTTGAAATCTGGCCTTTCGGAGCCAAAAATTTTATTGACGCTAGAAAACAACAATTAATATTAGTCAACGAAATTAGTCCCAATTAAAAAAAAACAAAATATTATCTACACCAAAACAGACGAAAGCTGCCGATTGCAGTTCTGTAAATGAAGCTGTATCAGCCAATTATTTTTTTTTTATAATTAACAAAATTTCTTATTTTTGTGGATAATCTAGTTAAGTTTATTCTACTTTATTGTTTGATATCTGTTATGAGATTATGTTTTTTGGTTATTTAGTTATGTTCCTTTGTTTCTGGTTAGTTGTAATTAAATGGGTGAATTCTTTTTTATAAATAGGCTGTCAGTGGTTGGACCAGCATGCATCTGGGTAGGTGTATGGTTTTTTTTTACCAGCACAAGAGAAGCATGGAGAAAATATTTGTCCTTTTCTGTTTGCTTGCCTGAGGAGAAATAAACCAAGACAACTGAAGGAGTTTACCTGGAACATTTTTCTTTTGTCTGCATAAAATTAGTCCATGGTGCATCTGTGGCCTTTGTGGACCTTTCTTTGTGTGTCATCAAAGCTGAGCCACAATAGAAGCAGAAGGGAGTGTTTTGATTTGTGAAACCAACATTTGCAGCTCAAAATGATATTTAATAGATTTCAAAAAAAAAAAAAAAAAAAACTTTTTCTAATACTAAATATTCTGAGTCAGACAGGAGTTTTGAAAAATGCTGGAAAATGGACAAGCAAAGACTGTAAGCTATTAAAAATATTGATTATATGAAGAACATATGAGGGTTTCCCTTTGTTTTTGTTTTTATTTTTATTTTATTTTATTTTTTTATTGTAAAGTGAACAAAGACTACACTCATGAGAATCCAGAGTGGAGCAAAGGTGCCAACCAGCGGGAGCAGGAACAAATAAAAGCAAATGTAACAATAGAAACCTTAGTCAGTTAAATAACCTGCTGCTGTCATTTTGAGGATCTCCGATGTTGCTGCTATTTTCAAATATCAATTACTGTAAAAATGTCCATAGCTCTATTATTATTTGGTTTCCCTTTCTTCTTTGTTACTGTTTTCATTTTATGACGACCCTTTGAGGCAGTTCAGGTATAAATAGCAGGTCTTATTTCTTTGATGGAGAGTAACATCACAAGATGTAGAAAGCATAATTAGGGTGTCACATAATTATACTGATATCTAATTCACCATTTCTACTTCTAGAAATAGGATAAAGACAAACAGAGGAACACTACTTACACTGATTTTATTTTACATACATTCCACACAGTCCAAAAGTAAATCAGTACAAAGATTAGTGTCTGGTAAAAATGCTTGAATCTGGCTGTTTCTTTAGGATATTAATACATTGCAGATAAAATGGTGTTATATTTTCTTTTATAATTGTTAAAACCTCATGCTCTAATGGTGAATTCAAATCAAAAGTGGAACCTTTGAAAAAAAACATAACTTTCTTATATCTTTGCTGGTCTGTCTTTTTGACAGAAAGTCACGTGGTGTAGAACAGAGGTCCATACGGTTGGTGAGATGCTCCACTTAGCCATCAAATCTTATGGTTGTCAGTTTCACTTTAACATGCTGAGCCTTGATTTTACGGAACAAGTCTTTAGTTTGGGAAGCAGAACAGAGTCACCAATGTCCCTGGGTCCAGCAGATCCTTCACTGATGCTTCCAGTTCAGGGAGTCCAGGAGCTACAGGTGCATCATGGTTGGTCGCGGTGGGGATTAAGATAAGGTGAGTAAGATGAGACGTGTTCTGGAGCTGTGACAGGAGCAGCAGGGAAATCAGAGCGAGAAGAGAGAAAGAACCAGGACCGGGATGAGGCGATCAGTCATGCTTATTTCTGGAATCGCAGGAAGAAAATGGAGAAGTTGATGCTTGCATGTATGTCATTCCGAAAAATATTTATGATGATGTAAAAACAGTCATTAGTTTATATTACATCTTCTTGTTGAAAACCAATGGAAAAATTGTCAAAATTTCATAAACGTTTGGTCGGTCTGGAGGCGTTTTGAGAAAAAGTATAAACCCTACAGCAATTCTAAATACATTGTGTGAAAACAGAGGCTTCAGTCTACAAAATGACCAAAATTTGTGTCTCTAGAGAGAAATATGCGGCTGTGACAGTGATTCAAAACTTCTGATCCTTTAAAAAAACGATGGCTGCCTCTCTGAAAAACCAGTTGTCATGCTCTAGATTGCAGGCATTTGGTCAAACTTTGTGGTACTTGAAGGCTGATTTTAGAAAAACTGTAGCAGTAATCAACATACTTTCTTCAGTTTTAGTAAGATGAAGGATTTATCTAAAAAAAATTTACTTTAAGCTGTTTTTGTAGGTAAGTGTATGGCCACACGGCAAAGGCTCAAAAATAGTGCATCTTCTTTCTCCTCTCTCCCCATTCATTCCTATGTGATTTTATGGGCGTTTTTTTTTATTACGTCACCATGGTAACTCCAATCGCTTATAAAAGTATTAGTACCCATCTCGAGACCGAGTCAGATGTTTTGATACCTATATTATGTGGGTGCGTCCTACAGTTCGGGCTGCATTACTGTTGACGGAAGAAGAAGAGATAAATAAATGAATAAAGAGTCTGTTTTTTTGGCAACAAAAAATGTCGACAAAAAATGGCTTCACAATGGCATTCTATGCTCCTTGCATTGCAATGCCAGGCACCAATGATTTAACAGTCCTTCTAGGCTAATTAAAACAGCTTTTTTAACAACACCTACAACCTCTTAAAAGCATTGTCTGCTTCATTCTTAATCAGTATTATTTTCTCATTTTTTGAACCATGTTCCTCTCCACTGCGCTCCTTCACCCTATGTTCCAGTCACATCTAGTCCCTTATTATTCTCCTGACTTAAATATAAACAGTTTAGATTTATCCACGACTGCAAATTTTGCCTGTCTTATTTTATAGGAACAACAGTGCTCTCGCCAGGCTAGAGTGGCAACCTTTGCCTCTGCTCTCTTGAGCCACCCTCAACACTTGAAAAAATCGAAATCTAGATAAGTAATTTTTTCTTAAAATAAGGTCATTTGTTCTTGAATTGAGGAAGTAAAAGAGACATTTTGCCAATAAAACAACACAATTTGCATTTAATCAAATTGCATTGCATTGTTTTATTTCAAGTGCATATTATCTAATAATCTTAATTTAAGAGTAAAAATAGTCATTCCATTGGCAAACGATTTTAGTTACCTACTGAAATGAAAGGTGAATTCCTTAATTTAAGAAATCTTTACTTATTTCTAGATTGTTTTTCTAGTGTATAGTTGGGATAACAGAAATCCTTCACTCAGAGTGCTCAATTCATGTTTGGTGTGAACTAACCTTCTGAATTCTAGGCCAAAGCTCCTCCATAATGTAGAAACAGATACACTTTGACTCAGATAAACTACTGGCCAGTGGCGGATCTACATGTAGAACATTTTACATTGAGGGGAGAATAAGAGGTCTACAATATCTAAGCATGGAGGTGAAGCTGAACCTCTTCATCCAAAGATGTTAGAAATCTCTATATGTAAATGTAATCAACGTAAAAATAAACTAAAAACGCTTTTTGTTCCCAAAAAAAAATAAACATAGAAGACAATCTCAGAACTTTAATTACTAAACAGTAATTTTTTTTTTATTTCTTCCCTTTTATGTGATAATTGTTATGCAATTGGAAAGACTGAAACGTGACTTTTTTTTTTAAAGAGAAGTAAAGCTAGTCAAAGTTGTTAAAGTCAGATGTTTGCCCCTGAAAAGTCTCTGACTTTGTTCAGGCTTCAGAAATGCTGTGATGTGTATCTATAGAGTCATGATATGAGCAACACCCAGAAAGGGAGAGATGGTTTGGTTATGAGCCAAGGGTCCTCTGCTAGTTTATTAAGCAAAATTACATAAAATGGAAACAAAACTCCTTTCTCAAAGTTTAATAAATCACGGACGATAATAAAAAACAAAAAATAATACTAACCACAAGATATCTTAGTTATAAATAGAGTTTAAAAAGGTATTTACAGTTCATTTAGATTATTATCACAAATATTCAGATATTCATAACCATTATATAATAACATTAGCTGAGAAATGCTGGTTTAGATAATGTTGCAAAAAATCTAGATCTTCCAAAATGAATTTCACTCCGGTTTATGACCCATGGTTAACAAACACTTTATTCTTGCTTCTGTTTGTCAGTAACATAAATTAGGAGGCGAGTTGACATTTCGTCCTTAGAGTGGATCTGTTAAAATCAAAGAAGATTGGGAATCATAAGGATCTGCATAAGCTTGATGATGCAGCTTCAAAACTTCTATGTGTTGTATCTATCAGAAATGATGTGATTAAGGAATAACAGTAACACCTGAAATGGTCATAAAGATCGAAAGATTAATCAAGTAGAAGAGGAAAGGCTGTGTGTTCCTTCCATTAGATAAAATACTGTAATTCAAATTGCTGAAGAAATTAGTGCTGGTTTTGATAAATAGTGTCAAAAGACACAAGGTAGTCAGAATATTCTGAATTGATTCAGCAGAATCGGACTGAAATACATTTACACCTTATTTGCTCATATATATGAGAAAACTATTTGAGGACCTCCAGTCAGCGCTATAAAAACATGGACCATGTCCGCCAGATGCCCTTCAGATGCTTTCATCTGCCTAGGCTCACCCTAGATGCCCCTGCAGACAAGTAAAAACATATACCATACATATATGGCCAGAGGGGTATTTTTCTTTCAGGCCAATGGTTTCAATTTGGGTTAAATTAAAATAGATACAAAATTAAAAAAAACATATGACTGCAACAGAGGATTTAAAAAAATCGTTTTGCTTTATCAACCCTCCCTGCTGAATGCTATGTCAGATAAGTCTATTGTATTCCAAATACATCTCATCTAAATGGTAAAACATTCAAGGACATTCATAAAAATATAAAAAAAATTTTAAGGCGTTACAATTCTTTTTTTTTTAAGTTGTAGGGAAGCAGCTGTTCCAACCATCGCATTTCCCAATTCTCCCGAGTGGTGCACAACTTCACACGAGTGAATATAGTGAATGTGATTGGTCGATTATCAAGGTGGTGGGATTGTTGTGGCGGAAGGTTTGCAAGTAAGTTTGGTTGTGGCCGGTTTGTCAGAAGCATCTTGTTAGCCAGTTTGCAACTTAGTGCTAGTAGGTTCCCAATGGGCAAGTAGCACTAAATTTGTGACTTAGCAACAACACTGTCAATGGAGAGCGGAAACAGGCAAGAGGAGGAGGGCTTTGAGTTGCATCTTGTGGAAGAGGACGCCATCGCGGCAGAAGCTTGGTTTGGTGTAGAAGGCTTCCAGCCGTACATGTTTGAGCCCTTGCCTCGCAACGCTGCCAGTTCTGTTAGCTCTACGCCTGCCGAAGACAAAGACGTCCATCCCCGTGAACACTGGGACGCAACTCAATGGGAAAGGAAAGGATTCTGATTTCAACCGTTGCATATATTAGCTGCTACATATGAATCAAGATGCTATGACCAAAAAAATTTGATTGACAGATGACCGTTGATATATGATTGGCCGAATTTAGGTGTTCAGGCTGACGTAGAACTAACTGGCCTGCATAAGATAACGAAAAAAAATATATATTAAGACAGGATCAAAATTTTCTAAATTTTGGAACAACATCGTCTGATAAAGAGTAAATTTATATACACTTTTAATCAAGAATGATTTGACATGTAAATGTGACTTCCCTATGAGTTTAAGATTCAGTAATACAAAAGAGCACAACAGTAAGTTGCCTGATGGATGTTTTGGAAAAACAGGCCCAATCCATACAGGCCCCGCTGAAATTCATTACTCTAATTAAATACATGTCTTGAGAGTTCAGTAATGTCTTACCACCAAACAGGGGGAAAACTTGGTTATAAGCAGGTGGTCATAAGGTTTTACCTCATCAGTGTAAAAGCATATGGTCTTCTAGTTATTAGTGCCAAGCTAAAATACAGAACAGGTTAGTTATATGATGGAAAACACATGCAGATGATGGGGTAGTGAGTAATAGCAATGTAGCGAAGGTTAGTCTCAATATCTTATGCATATTTTCTTAAATTCCGAACAATTAATTTATATTCAACAGATTTATGGTAAAACATATTAAGGAACAATATTCAGAGAAAGGCAGAGGTAGATATTCATAAAGACCAAAACTATCAGTCTCTGTTGGATTAGAAATCCGAACATTTCAGGTTAGGAATTAGGAAACATTTAGCAGGGAATTCTGAGGAAACTTGTCTTCTGGATTACTGGCCATCTTTGGTCCTGAACCTCATGATCTTAGACAACCTTTCACATGTAATGAGGTTACTGCCTACTGCCTCCAGTGCAAACATCCCCACACAGTCTCTTTTGAGGGAGTCAACAGCGATACAGTGAATGACTTCCTCCAAACATTTGAATGTATAACCAGTCAGTATTTCTGGCACATCATCAGACGTGGGGTCCTTTGTTGTAGTGTTGCCTGTGGCCGTAGTTACGATAACACATCGATATATCGCAAACTCCTGGAAGTCCTGGGTTGCCCTGTTTGCCGGGGTCTCCTGGTATTCCAGGCTTCCCAGGAGTACCCTGGTAGCCTGGATAGCCAATTCCATCAAAGCCACGAGGACCCTGGATTCCTGCAGTGTTGGGAAGAATAGAAACAAATTAGAGAAACGTAACAATAGAAGTACTCCGCCTGAAATAAAGTTAGATAAGCACCAAAGATTTTACTGCCAAACAACAAGAACTCCTCCTGGAAGTAACTTAAAATGCCTCAAATCATTTCATTCAATATAGGTTCTCTAACCTCCACCAAACAAAGAACACATGATGTTGCTTAGGTTAGCTTTTGTTTATATGAAGTCTAGCCTTGGAAGTGAAACATGTCTGCTAAGATGAAAAAGAAATTCAATTTTTCCTAAGCATAAGTGAGTTCTTTAATTTGTTCATTTAGAATTTAAGCATTGTTGGTATCAAACCTTAAAGGTGTACTCCACTCAATCAAATCATTTAATGTTTTAGGAAAATACTTCTCTAAAACACAAACAGCAAACACCAAAAAGCCTCCTATGCTAACAGTTATCATTTTTAAGAGTACCCTAAGTCTGCGTCTGATTGGTTGATCAGGCTCTAGTGATTTCTCTTTCTCCATATGCTTGTTTATCTGTGGCAAGCCTTGGTTTAGTAAAGAGAAGCTAGTGAATTCAACAACATGCCCTGCTAAATCATATCAATTTTATTTTTCCCTGAATATCCAACATGTTTCTAAATCAAAGGTAGTAAGTTATTTCTTTAAAGGTGGTTATAATGGACAGAACTGATGGGTCCATGTGAGTCAAAAACTTTGAATTGAACCTTTGTTTTCTTTTCTCCCGGAGATCCATTATAATATTCAAACCAGTATTTGGACAAAAATCCCCCCCCCCCCCCCCCCCCCCCCCCCGCAACATATAAAGTTTCTATCAAAAATATGTTGGATTTTAATCCTCCACAAATTTCATGATCATATTGGTTGCTACTTCTAATTTAGTTTGTTTTGTTTTTTGTCTAATCAAAGGGTATATACCGGAATTCATTGAAATTAATACATTTTAATACCTTTAACAGCCTTACAACCGTCTTTGAATATTTCTTAAAAATCCTGTTTTTGTTTCAAGGCACTTATAAGTTGACCACGTATGCACACTGATAGATGTCGTTGATGTCACAGATCCTTCTCGCAGGTAAAGATATAAATCATAGACCCGATTAATTATTGTATTATACGGAGGTATGTATTTCACACAAATGGGGGATGAAAAAACAGCTGAGCAGTCATAAAAAATACTTTGTCAGCCCTGTTAATTACTTCTTAATGGCCTTGACTCTTGTGTATTTTCTTTTATTACCTTATACCTTTTACATCCCTGGGGACACCCTGTACAGATGTACTAATACAGATAGCTCCATTGAAAGGTGTACAAAGTTAACCTTTAAAACTTCTAGATAATGAGACTGAATGGTTTTTGAACTTTAATAACTCATACTCGTCATCTCCCTCTTCATCGGGGATCGGGTCGTGGGGCATGAGTCTGAGGAGAGACTCCCAGACTTCGCTCTCCGCAAGATACGCTTCCAGGCCAGTAGAGACATATTATAGACCCATTATAGAAATGGAGCCTAGGCAGAAGTTCAACTGAAGAAAATTATTGTTCGCCTACATTCACCTACGACACAGCCAATCAGCTTTGAACCACACCTCCACAAAAGCCAATCGGCATCCATAGTTCATCTTTAAAGCCCTCCGATCCACAACTCTTCCATCTTCCAGGTCTCTGAGTGAAGCTCTAGTATCAGCTCACACAGTCCACTGGATCTCCACATAAAGCTCAGCAGACCGTCTCACTAACCAGCAGTCTACAGACAGACCAACTTCATCTATCTCCACTCCACCACCAGTTTCAGGCCTGGGGGGAAACATCCCTGTTCTTTACTCCTGTTCATTCATATCTATCAAAATTCAGTGCTATGTTTCCTGCTGAGGTCTGAGCGCCAAAGACAAAGTAATTGTATCAATACATTTCTCCTAATTGTCTTTTCTCTTTGTGAGTTTTTCAGATTGAACTCAATGCAGTCATAAGGTTTTCAGAAAGCCTTCTCCTGAAAGGTCTCCTAAAGTTCCAACGTCTGTAAAAATGGATAACTACAATACACAACAGACACAATACACTTGATAAATTTGCTAGAAATAAAAGTTACTCAATCCTTAAACTGATATGTTAAAATTGATTTAAGCTCGAAAATCTCAGAAAATTCCTATGCTTTATAAAGCAGGATGACAGCATACATACCTGGCTGCCCAGGAGGTCCTGGAGGACCTCTATAACCATCTCCTTTGCTGCCTTTTAGACCTCTTTCCCCGCTGTCTCCTGTGAACATAAACAGTGTTTAAAACGTTTATAATTTCAGTTCAACATGTTTTCTAAAGCAGGTAAGAGATTTAATGTTCACACCTTTGAAAAAACTCATGTTTAATTTTAAGTTTTTAGAGAAAGTGAGGCTGTCAGTAATTCTTTTGTCCAACAAAATCAGGAACATGTAACAATTTCACTTGATATCAATACGATATGATTAACAACATTTTTTAAAAGATGGGAATGACCAAAATCTGAATAGCTGATACAGATTTAAGGGGGAAATATGGAAACAACAACTTAAAAACAACAGAAAATCTAGTTGCATTATCAGAACTTTCAGAAATAAATTATCTTTATTATTTATTACATAGAATATTCGAAAAGAAGCAAGAGAACAACTGGAAGTTTCTAATAGTTATTTTACCCTGTTGGAATGAGGAATATGCACGGATGAGCTAAATCTGTCCTATTTGTAGGTTCTCGTTTCAGTTTAAAAACATGTCATATCAAACCTTTGATGCCTGCGGGACCCTGCATTCCAGGGGGTCCAGGGTAGCCTGGAGCACCACTTCTTCCGGGGTATCCTGGAGCTCCCATAGACCCTTTTGGACCTGGTGCTCCTGGCTCACCTGGTGGTCCCTTCACGGTTTGGCAGGATTCACAGCTTGCTTGGAGGGAAAGGCTTTGGAGCATTGCTGGGAGTTGGTCTGAAGGGTACATCAAGAATAAGATAATTTATATTTGGTATCAGGTGTTACTTTAATATGATGAGGGTATATTCAAAACAAAAAAGTTATAGAAAAGCATGGAAACAGAATTTTTGGAAAGTTGGTTGTTTCAAAAAGGCCCAGTAGATGATGAATCAGTTGGTATTTCCATTCAGGTTTGCAAAACTGCTGAGTCATTTAGAATTGACCCCTTGGTTAAATCAATCACCCATTGACATACCTGACCATTTGGTCACATAAAATGATAAAAGCATTCCTATAGCTTAGAATGAGAAGTTTATAAATACACACTGGTGGTGCACCAAATGGAAAACACCATGTTGTGTTGCCACCTTTGATTACAGTAGCTGAAAGGGGACAAATTTCTTGACCTGTTTATGAACGTGTATTGTCCATGGAGGAGTATGAAACAAGAAAAGACAACAGGAGATCAGTCTACTTGCACTTTTCTGACCATCTTTGCTCTTTGTATCAGAGCCCTGATGATGTCAGCATAACTTAAAAATGACGACGTCTCAAAAACAAAAAAGGTATAAACAAAAGATTTATGGCATAAATATGCACTGATAAAGCACTAAAAAGTAGACCACTGTGGTTCAATTAGAAGACTAATTGGAGGGGATGGTTGACCTCTGGATGACCTAGAAAATAATCTTTAATATATCTGAAACAAAAGTAGCAAAAATGATCATTTTACGGCTAAACAAAAGAATGGAAGCTGATTTTTATGTCACCAAAGGGTAGCAAGCATGTAGTGCAGGGCACTGATAGCAAAAGAAGTCTCCGTATGAGTGTCGGCCAGTAATGGAGCCATGGACGTATTCTCCATCCAACACTCTACCATCAGAGTGAGGGTGGGGAGTTCGATTTGTCTTTTCAAAGGTAGATAAACAGAATTAAAACCATACATACTGCGGAAAACATCGGTACACAGCTTAAGAAGATGTTCATCTGAAGGAGTCTTGCCCTGAAACAAACATGTATACCATAGGTCAAGTTACAAAGACAGAAAATTAAACACAATTTCATCTTGTTTGTAATTATTTCTCTATACATACAGGAACCTCTTGACACACACACACAACAGAACTTTCTCTCTAACATCATTCAGCCTTTATTCTGATTGCATCTTTAAGCTCCTTCCATCAAAATTAAACTTGGGGACTCTAGAGAGTTTCTGTTTACCGGTTTTCCAGGGTATCCAGGTTGGCCCGGCTGACCTGGCAGTCCATCTTGGCCAGGAAAGCCCCGGGGACCGACAATGCCCAAATGGCCCGTATCACCCTTCTTTCCTTCAGGCCCCCTTGGCCCACTTTCACCTCTCACTCCTCTCTGAAGGGAAATAAAGGACAGTAGAAAATGGCATTGTGATGTTTGTATTATAATAACTGACCTGAGAAGAAATCTTTCTTTGGTAAATATACTCCTTAGATGGAAACTAGAACAGTGTCTTATATACAGTAATTACAGTAACAATTCGTGTATGTATTCATATTTATTTTATTGGAATTTTATGTATAAATCAACACAAAGTAGCATAAGCTGATGTGAAAAAAAAACAGTTCCTGGATATGCCATTAAGAGACACTGCAAATTGGCTAGTATTAAAGTTACAGAGAGTTAATGCAGGGTTGGGTAATCACAATGGAGCCGCTGCAGGACTCAAAAGGCTCCAGAGATCCACAGCTAAGAAGAATCTGTTGGCAGGTATACTGTGAATCGGGTCTTTGTGGAAGAGAGTTGACACTGAACATGATTTTCAAGCAAATTATTCTCATGGAGAGGGCGGCTTAATAACATTGCCAGGCCAAAGGCGCCACCACACCTGTAGAGTATGCCAAGCAAAATTGAAAAATCTGAAACTTTTGTGCTTTTTCACAATACCCTGGCTGTATTGTAGGGTGAAGAAGGCCAGCAACAAATTTTTTTTTTCAATCAAAATGGAAGATGGAGAAAATAACAACAAAGGATGAAGCAAGGAAAGGTTTGTTGGTGGGTTCTAAAAAAGTTGTTTTAATTAAGCCCAAGAGGAACTGTTCATCTCTCAGGCTGATTAGGATTTACCACTGTCCTCCTTCGATATACCGCTATCTGATTCTAAAGTTATTTCTATCCAGCCTCCACCTCTCCACTGCTCTAGCACTCTCTCTGCCCAATGAGCTGTTCTGATTTTCCACTGTGGTTCCTTAGCTCCGTATGAGGACAGCATCGTCCTGGTTCCCTCCTGAGGTTCTAGCTCTGATTTCCCTGCTGCTGCTGTCTGAGCTCCAGAATGCCGCCTAACCTCACCTCAACCTCCATGAAAAACCATAGCTAAATAAAGCATTGCAACTCACTTTGTAAGATGTTTGAGATCTTGAGATGTTAAAGTGACACTGAAACCAACAGATTCATTGATGTAGTAAAGCCTTTCATCTACTGTGCGAATTTCAGTCGTTCACCAGACAATTTTCTGGTGAAATTTAACGTGAGCAACAGCATGTGAAACTGGCAATTTTTTTTAACATTACATTTGGTGTAAAGAAACATAAACATGAAAAAATGGTTATTGGTCTGTGGTAATATAGCACCTTTTTAAATGAGATGGCAGCGAATGACTGAATTATAGCCACAGCAATACACTGACATAAGCAAGGCTGCCATACACTGCGACCATCTGACCACCATGAGTCAGCAATGCAGGTTAAGTAGAAGAAAGACTCATGAGGACCCATGAGACTCTCAAAAATGGTAAATGTCGTGTACCTAGTGCTTTTTCAAGTCGGAAGACTCGACCAAAGGGTTTTACTCTACGTTGAGCCATTCACACACACACACTGATGCTGCGAGGTATGCTGTAGCTACAATTGCCCCGTGGCTCACTGCCAGAAGCAAGTTGAAAAGTCTTTTGAAAAGGCTGAAAGCCGAAGACAAAAACTTGAACCAGCAACCCTCCGGTTGGAAGGCCATTTCCTGCATCCAAGGCTACTGTCGCCCCATACATTTTTCCTAGGTGGTCAAAATGTCCTACCCTCATTTCAGATGGCATGCCCAGTCAGAAAAAAAACACAATCTGTGTGGTTGCACAGGTCCCGCAGCCTTTGTGAAAGCATGAGCTTCTAAAGCATCAAGGCTTTGGTATATTTCCTACTGAGTTCATCAGTAAGACAGAATAGAAGTCTAACAAACCTCTCCTTTCAGTCCCCTGGGTCCGACTTCGCCCTGCCAGGAAAAAAAAAGAAGATTTAAGAGGAAGATTACAGGGATTGATAAAGTTAATTTCTAACTGTTGAAATTATTGAGCCTGTAGTTCAAAGATTTCATGTGTTCATTAAAGGGGAGTTTGAAGCAACAGAAGAGTTTAGATGCGGCTGCTAAGTTGATGGATGCATGAGTAAACATCCTTTTTTTATGCTGATAACAGTAAAAACAATCCTATTCCTATACTCTCCAGTCTAGGTAAGGGCAATGTTGTAAATAGATAATCCCTTACTAACAGAATGTTGTTTTTCCTGATAGAAGGCTCTGAGGAAGATTGACTAGAACTTAGGTTTGCTGTAGATCGTTTTATTTAATTAATATTAGTTGGTCTTCATCCATGCTGATCTGGCTTTCTGATAGTTCCTTGGTACTGCCAGTAGGTGGCGCCTTGTTTGTTCGTGTCTTCTTATCTTGCTTAGTGCTGGAATTCTATTCAGGCTCAAAAAATAACTAACTCAACACTAACATAATGAAAACTCTGAATATATAACCTTATTTTATCAGGATAAAATAATTTCAAATTGCATTTGGAAACTTTTTTTTATTATTAAATCTGTTTTCTTTAATTGGAGTAATCTTTCTTGTGTTTTGGCTGTACATGGGTAGAACAACTTTTCCTTAATCATTCAATCCAATTAAAAGGGGCTTCAATCAAAGAAAAAAAATTTTAAATAAAAAAAAAGAAGTTAAAATAAAATATTGAAAGGAACGTTTATTTTGTTGTTAATTTTTAATTTGAAGTGAAAACAAAAGAAAACTGTTTCATGAAAAATGCGTTCAAATGAAAATTTTTAAATCTCAAATATATTTTTGCATTGAAAATCTTCTGTTGATTGAAGTGACTTTTTTTTATTGATTTATTGTTTTTGCTTGAGGCAACTTATTTTTTTATTGAATTATAAATACACTAATGTCTTACCCATAATAGGGCCAAAACAAAAAAACAACATTACTTCAATTGAAAAGTTGCTTCAAACAAAAAACCCTCACTACTAAAAAAAAATAGAAAACATTTTCAAAGAAAAACATTGTTCAAATGTGGTTTTTTTGCCTGTTATATTTTTGTATTCACAAACTTGTTTCTTTGATTGAAAAAAGTTTTTTTGATTGAAAATATTTTTGACTGAAACAAATAAAAAATAAAAAAAGGATATATCAACATTAAGGCTTTGAAAATATATAGGTTCTGCTGCCCTCTAGTGGAGGCACAGACACTCACAGGCACGCCGGGAGTCCCTGGTTCTCCATCTTCTCCTCGCTCCCCCTGCAAACAAACACATGATCGTTTGTCTTGTGTGCCATTTTATGTTGTGTGAGAAAAACAAAAAGCTCCTTCTTATTCCCCGCAGCCATTAAGATTAAACTCCATGAGATGGGGAACAGGGATTAGGCCAAAAAATCCTTTATATGACATTTTATCTAATGAGTCTTTTCCATCACACATACTGCACCTCTTTATTTAAATCTCAGTTCTAGAACTAAACTAGCTTTACAGAGGTGGACATGCAAAAGCAAGCGAACTTGACATTCTGTGTGAATTCACCTCAACAGCAATTTCTATGCATGAGTTAAACTGACAGTAGTTGTTTTTTGTTTTCTTTTTGTAAGAGTGATCTGGAGTACCCAGTGAAAGTCAAACCGTGAACAGGGAGAATCTAAAGACTGACAGCAGAAGATCCCAGCCCAGGGTTCAACAGCACTGTTTTACCTGTGAGGCTGTAGAGCCTAGAGAGACCTTCTTTGGCTCTGGTTTACACAATCTAGGCTTTTGATTGAGTTTAGAAAATGTTTTTGTAACTTTGCAACAGTGCAAGCGATGCTAAACTACATTACATTAGTTAACTGTAGAATTTCCAAAATTAAACCCGTAATGTCACTGAAAAAGAAGCAACCTTTGGATAAACCATTTGAACAAGCTGATATTTAAATTATATTATTAGAAATCCAATTGGAAAATCTATATTTTAAATGTTTATTTAACTTAAAGATGAATTGTACATGTTATCTATTATTTCATTATTAAATACTGCTATTTAGAAATGTATTTCCAAATTTAATTTCTAAATGGATTTTAAAATCTGTTTTATAATTGGGGTTAAGTTATATTACTTTACAGCTTATTAAGCTTTTGCATATATAAAATGCCCTATTGCAGCATTTATTTTTTGGGTTATTAAATAACAAATGGATAAACACGGTCGTGAAGTTCAGCTGCTTCCTTTGATTCTCAAACTGCAAAGATGAAGTCATATCTTTCAATCAAAGTCCTTAAAAATGATTAAGGCTACTTAATAGCCTATTAAGACTATTAAATGATTCTGGCTACTTCCTGTTTTTTTTTAGTAATTATTTCAAGAGTTTGGGTGCAGATGCAGGTTAAATTTCAGATGTGATCAGGGTTTTTTTTTTTTGTGCTCTAAATTTTAGGATGGTTTACCTTTTTAAGTAAACTGAGATTTTTAAATCTTTACTCAAGACCCGTTTCTATTATTTGGTGTGTGATTACCTTTTAAAATGATAGATTTGGAGTGTATTTAGTTTACTTTTAACCTAAATATATTTTCTTGTTCTGGTTTTCTTGGTTTATGTAATTGAATTGTCAACATTTTGGTAAATAATCTGTTATGTGATACTGAAATAAACCTGCATTTACATTAATAATGAGACTGTGTGTATTCAAATGGTTCAAAACCCTTAAAAACTCTTCCCACCATAAAGTTACACCCAGAAGATTTCTGTATGGAAACTATAGACCAGGAACTGCTATGATCATCTTAACATGGTGGAAGAATTCTGGTTTTGAAGAATAAACAACCACAAGAAATGCCCCTAAAATGTATCAATTCAGATAAAAATATAAGTTCAGGTAACAAAAATTAATAAAACAAGTTGAATAAAAGAACCATAAAAGGATTGATTTATGTTTCTCTACCTGGTTTCCTTTAGAGCCAGTCTCTCCTCTCTCTCCCTTTAAAAGACAAACAAAGTTAGACTCCAGGAAACTTAAATGAAAAACAGGAAGGTAAACAGGACTCTATTAAAAGAGAGGCAGTAATGTCCTCTTACTGTGCAGCAGTAAAGTAGAGTGAAAGACAAGTGTTTTTTAACATATACATATTAAGGTAAAGTTGTGAGAATTTCCAGAATACTTCATGGAGGCTTCCTAAAGCCTTTTGTAAATCAAGGCAGACATCCGTCTGATGCGTTGAATCTCACCTTATGACCTTTAAAGCCTGGTAGCCCTCTAGCACCCGGCTGGCCTGCAAAGCCCGGCTCCCCCACCAACCCCTGAAGAAGTCAAAAGTTACAGATCTTTATCAGAAAAGTCATCTTCTTAGAATCAATCTGATATACAGGAAACATCCTCCATAAAGTGTTTTGATCTGAGCCTGTAAAAAAAAACTATCTATTAGGGATTATTATGTCCTTTAAACAGTGCTGTGGTGAAGACCATACAAACTGAGACTATGGAGTGAATTTTGTTCCATTATTGTTGCAAATAACATATTTCATAAATTGTAATTAGGAAAAAAATGCAATCCAGAAATGAAACTTTGAAAAATCCTTTAATATAAGAAAAATGATTTGTGTCTACCTTTGCTGTTTTCTCAGATTTTGTTTTTTCTTATTATTTTGTTTTTAAATAAAGTTGGCAAGATGGGCTGTGTCACTCTAGGGACTTTAGATGATTCTTCTGAGCCATGTGTTTGGGATCATTATCCTCCAGAAGAACAAGCCATGTTAAATCTTCAATGCTTTCACTGATGGAAGGAGGATTTGGTTTAATATTTCACCATTCTGTTCACCGGGGCCTTTTCATTTCCCTCTATACTGAAAAGTCTTCCTGTGCATTAAAATGGCTCCAATGCTTGATGCTTCCACTCCCATGTTTCACAACTAATCATGTTTGTTAGAAGAGCATTCCTCTTCCACCAAACATGATGAGTTGATTTATGCCTAAAATTTGGACTTTGGTTACTGATCACACAATTTTCTCCCAGTCCTCGTCTGGATCATCCATATGCCCCTCAGTAAACTTTAGAGACGCATTTCCTTCCACTTGCTCCCACAGTTGGTTTATTCACATAATTTACAGATTATTCTTTAAAATCCCACAATGTAGGTAACTCGTATTGTAAATCATCCACTGCAATACCACTTGTTCTTTTATTGCACATTAATATAGCTTTTTTCTTTATTGTATGTGATCTTTAGAAGAAAAAAAATGAAAAGGGCCCAAAGAGACCCTTTAGGTACCTCACACATTAGGCCCACAGAAATGGACATAATGTGATCTAAAGAGTTGATGACACTATATTCATATTTTTTGTAGTTGTTTTTAAACATTGTCATTCAGAGGACTTTATTACTTTGTGATTTTTTTTAGAATAAATAAATGAATTAGGCGAATATTAAAACACGAGTTTCTTAAAAAGACACCAGTTGATGTTATCATTGGGTTTTGGTTCTAAATGTAAAAAGAGAATGTGAAATGTTTGTTTTTACCAACATTAAGTGACTTCAAAAACATTAAATACATTGAGACTAGTTACATTTCTGACACCCAAAAGATAATCTTTACCCACTTTTAGTCCTGGAAGACCAGGGGGGCCGGCAACTCCTGGATCACCACACTTCCCCTGAAAAGCCAAGGAGAAAGATTCTTAACCTCATCCATACAGATCTGGATCACATGTTCAGTCTGTAACCTTCTCAATGAGCGGCACACTGGAAAATATGACTAACTAAACATCATCTATGCTTTTAGTGGGTTTGTAACAACAGGCACCCTGGAATGAAGTTATTGGTTATATCTCACTGTGCAGCGCCCGGGGAGCAGTGTGGGGTTAAGGGTCTTGCTCAGGGACCCAGAGTGGAGGCTGTGGGGATCGAACCGGGTACTTGCAACCTAAACACTACGCCAACACTCCCCCACTCAGCCAATGGAACAGATCAACATGCAAGTTGGAGAGAATATAGGCCAAACTCCTTTATAATCGTATTGACTCTCAAACATGCTGGAGCTCTACGGTGTCTCCGTCTGCAAAGCTTGGCCATGTGTTAGGAAACCATTTTCATGTCCTTAGAATATAAGCATTTGAACATTTTCTCTCTGAGTTTCAATGCTCAGGAAATATAATCTAACAGTAATGTTAAAAAGCTGTTTCAGCCTGACTAAGATGAAGACGTTGCTAAAAAACCTTGCAGTGTCAAGTGTGATAAAATATTAGAATTGTTTGTTGCTGTGTAACTCTATAAAGAATTCAGGGGAAAATTATAAAAACATGTTTGCCTCTATTAAAAGCTTTAAGTGTAATGAAAAATAAATAAAAGGGGTTCAATGAACCCCTCTAAGGAAACTTTGTTAGTTATTAGTGGAATCAGTATCAGAAATTAATGGGATAACTACTTATCACTGACCTTGGGGCCACCTTGACCGATCTCTCCAGGTGGACCCTGGGGTCCTTGGATTCCCTGGAAAGAGAGAGGGAACATGTGAGGAAAGATTAGGGGAATAGGGAGAGAGAGAAAACATGTTGGCCGACTGAAATTCCACTGTCATCAGCATAGCATAAAATCTGTCAGGAAGAAGGAGGAGGCTTCAGGAATGTTTATTACTATTGTCATTAAGCGTCATTTTGAAAAGTATGGCGGTTTAAATCCAAACTTGAAATTGTTTAAAATCAATGCCAATATCCTCTAATGAAATATCCAGATATTTGTTAAACCTGATTTTTGTTTCCCTACACTCCTATATTGCGCCATCAGTAGTTTGCATAAAATAAAGTGGATGTAATTTTTTTAATTCAGCCATAACCTTTTTGTTATCTCTAAAACATCAGGGCTAATTTTAAAGGGTGCATTGCACAAGTTTAAAAGGTCAATATTATTATTTTCTCTGTAATCTTTTCTTTAAAGCTGTGTGCAAAAGACTGATTTCACACCGTCATCAGCATAGTGCAACACCTGTCAGGGACTGACTGCCTTTGGCTGCTCTCATTAAGAGTAATTTGTTAAATTATGATACTTTAAATGCAATGCAATCTCAGCTCCACTCCACTAGTTAGAACAGTAGAACCCTCCTGGATGAGAGTAGAAACATCTTCAAGAAAACTTTACCTCCAGTTGCCTAAACTGAACTTTTCAAACTTGACCTGGATGACTGAGAATCTTCATATATGTGTTCAGATGCAAAATTGACAATTTAAAATTATTTATTACAGATTTATATTAACAGAACCAAAACTCTAACTGTAATATCTACTAGGCAATAACCAAGAAATCAAAAACCATCATAGATATGTCATAACAGGACTTATTATTAACCTTTAAAAAGTTTTTATGCTGTTTTAACTTTATATTAATCTGTCATATGTGATTTCCTTAACTTTGGTTGTCATGAGACCACTTTAATTTTTCGAAGTATGTAAAGTTAAACATGTAGAACTGGTTGTGAAGATGTCATTAATAGGTATAGTGGTGAGAGATTGCTTTAAAGAGTCAGCAATTACCTTACCTCAGTTTAAGGAGGACAAATAGGACGAGTTGCAGGATGCAAAAAAGTTTTATAATATCATCAAATGCTTTAATGATAGGATCTTTATGACAGTGTAAAGTCATATTAATGCATTCATATAGTCCCCACCAAGTAGGAAAAATTTGTACACTCACACACAGATTCTGCTTATCATCATGTCTTCTACATGCACAACCCTATATAGAGAGGATTAACTTGCTCAGAGAAGTCAGAGCAGTGTTCAGGGTTCTACTGCCCTCTTGTGTTCAGACTTGAATGTTACAAATAAGCAACAGCAATTTGCAACCCTTTCAAATTTTGTTTTTGCAGATTTCATCGTTAGCAACAACAATTCTATAGGCAGAGACCACTGAGAAGACAAAAGGGGAAATCTGTGAAACAGGGTTTGAAAAGGGTTCAAGTCTTTAAATTAAGTTGCCCCCCCGAACACCCAAAAAAGAAGTGGCAAGTTTAATCTATTTTAGTGTTTATTAATAGACCCCATGCTCATTAAGCATCTATCTAACTATTGCAGTTAGGATCAGGGTGAAGTTTGGGATTTGATTACTAATGAAGAGGTCAGAGAAGTTAGAAGAGTGTTTGGGTCTCTGCCATCTTGTGTTCAGACTTGTATATTACAAGCTAATACATTTTCCCCTTGTGATTTTTTAAATTGATTTATTTTTACACACCTTCACTAGCAGCAGGGGAGCTTTACAAGGAAATGAATTTGAATCTAGTTGTTTTTTTCAATAAACAGAAATAAGACAAATATCTGATGATTTCTAAAAGAATACTGAAAAAAAAAATATTGTCATTTTGTATACACAGAGTATATACAACACAAAATAAAATAAAGATGTTGAAAAAGAAGTTACTACTGACCATGTTTCCTTTGAGACCAGGTGGCCCCTGAGGCCCAGGTAAGCCTTGTTCACCCTAAGAGAAACACAGGGATTATATTAGGAAATTTACAACCAACATGACCTCCAGCAGAAGTTTAGATATTACCGGAGATCCCTGCAGGCCCACTTCACCAGGAGGTCCATTAAAACCCTGTGGATGACAGAAATGAATGAAGTTCAGATCAAATTTGCTTCTTGTTGAGCTTTTTGTTATGTTCCGGAGCACGTTGCTCTCAATCTGCAGGTTTACTAGTGGTTCCTAGAATTTCTAAAAGTAGAATGGGAGGCAGATCTTTTAGTTATCAGGCTCCTCTCCTGTGGAACCAACTACCAGTTTTAGTCCGTGAGGCAGACACCCTGTCTACTTTTAAGGCTAGGCTTAAAACTTTCCTTGTTGATAAAGCTTCTAGTTAGAGTGGCTCAGGTTATCCTGAGCTATCTCTGGAGTTGGTTTACAACCAATCAGACGACCGCACATATGATGCAAATACAAACTTTTTCCTTTTGAAAGAAAATCCCTTATAGAGGTAAGTTGTTCAACCTTTAACAATATAAACTTTATAGCTATTTGGTGACATAACAAATGGCATAAAAAAACATTTTAGGTGCAGTTTTTAATGTTAGTGTTACAAAACAAAACTATTGCATTGTGGGGCCCGCCTCCCACACCATGATTGGTCTGTTTTAGAGTAGTTTGCTAGGTACAAATTAAACCTAACTAGAGACAGAGTGATGTCATGATGATGCTTCAGATTTGGTAGGTAAATGTAGGAGTGTTATGTGATCTCATGACAAAAACCAGCACTGTGTAGCTACTGTTAGCATGAGACTTTGAGAAGTAAGTAAATACATTTGATACATATTGTGCTCTACAGAGTGCAAATAAAGTAGAATGCAAATGTTAGCTAAATATAAAACTAATACTATGAGAACACTAAAAAATAATTGTTATAGTTAATTGAAGATTAAAAGGTTAATAAGCTGTTTTTTTTTTTAAAGAGTCAAGGGATTCGTCTGCACGACTGCAGATTTTTAAAACTCCAATTTGAGCCAAAATTTAATCTATTTATGAAAAAAATAAAATAGTAATGATTCTGCCCTTTGTGGACTTCTGTTTAAGTTTTTTTTTTTTTTTTTAGTTTTCAGTTACACTTTGATTTATGTCATTCTGTTCTGTTGGTCACTGGTTTCTTTTCCCTTTTGTGTTATATTTAAACAGTGTTGTTACTATCTGTTGCACCCTTGTGCAAGTCTCCTTTCCTCTAGCTCCCTTCTAGTTACTTTTATCCACACCTGCTCCCTATCAGCTGATTAGCCCATTCTTTGTTCTGTCCCCCATATATACACCTCCTGTGCAGTTCCTCATTGATGGATTTTCTTAATTGCTTTGCTCCTCATATGTGTATTGCATCTCCTGGTTTTGTGTTTCTGTTTTCCTTGTTACTGGATTTGTGTTTTTGTTGCTACCTGCATTTAAATTAAATCTGCAAGAACTAATCTCTGCAACTGGGTCCTCAACTAACTTCTGACAAAAATGTCATTCTAAAACCTCGCTCTGCATCCTGAGGAGGACGAAATGTTACATTCCAACATTAAAAAAATTCCAAGATCGACAACAATAACACACTATTTATGCAATCTGTTATATAGACTTTCAAAGAAACAGACAGAATACACATTAGACTTCTTTAAGAACATTACATTCTGTCTGAGTCTAAGACAGTAAATCTTAAACTCAGTGTAACAAACATGGAGACAGTTTTATGTTTTGTTACAAGGCAGTAAGAACCTAGACAATATATACTACAGTAAAAACTATACACTGCAATAAAACTAGCTGCCTGCTAACATCAGTCTGATGAGTGGGGGTGGTTTGGGTTTACATTCCTGGAAGAAACAAAATTAGATTCTGTTAGGAACTATTTAGATTCTATTCATCAAAAGGGTGTGAGGAACAAAAGACAAAAACAAGAGTTTTGCCTTTTGGATCTATTGGAAACGACTTTTTCTCCACCACTTTCTATAAATGAAGACTGTGATGTGGGGTGTGACTGAGATGGGTTTTACACTTAGAATATTAAAGCATGGGCATCGCAAGTCTCAGTTTGTACAATAGTTTTAGAGAAACATTCTTTATCGTGATCCTTCTAGAGATGATAAAGTCTGAGTTGATCATATGTATATCTGTTGCAATTGGACACAAGTTTATGTTGTAAAACCTCAAATTAGTTTCAACTCACAGGGGCACCTTTCGGTCCAACGGCACCAACTGGTCCGACATCACCTCTCTCACCCTGAGGAGACAGGAACAATGGCATTGTTACATTCCACCTCAAAGACATTGTTTTTTTTATTTTCTTTGTTGTTAACCATTGTGTTAACATCACTCTGGGTGTATATATACATCCAGAATGAGGAAGTCGCTGGTCATCGACAAAAAACTAAATGTTATTTATGTTATGTTACCTATTAGGCTGGCTGTGTTTTTCTATGCTTTGGGATTTTTAGCTTTTCCTAGACCACTCTACTTCCTACCTCAGACTTTTTAGACCATTTTACACATAAATGTCAAAAAGAGGCCTAAGATAGAGCCTTGAGGAACTCCATGAGTGATTTTGTAATAGCTTAGACTTGTATGTTTTAAACTGCAAAACAACCCTAGTTCCAGCTACAAGTTATTTGTGGTGTCTGTATTAAGTTTGCACATCCAGAGATGGAAGCTCTTACTCATCTTTTTTTCCACACTCGTTAAGACCCAGCATCTGTGGACCCAACAGATAGTAGATCTATATGTTCTATTACTTATTTTTACTCTGTTGTGCCAAAAGCAACAATATTAATTTTGGACATTGGGGACCAATGTATATGCTAGTTTTCTTTGCAAACTCTTAAGGTGCATTCACACCAAATACGACCTGGGCATCATAAACGGTTAAATACTGACATTTCGACACGGGGTCAAACACAAGTAAATATGCTTTGATGCAGACACAAGTGGGGAAAAAGCAAATCCTTTTCTGAAGAGTGTAAATGGGGATGAGGACGAGGAAAATCAAATATGGCTGGCTCTCAGCAAGTGATGCACAGCGGAACATTAATGGCTCAGGATTCAGCAGGACAGAAATACAACAGATCGACATTAGTTAAGACATTTTAACCGAAATAAGGTTGACTTGGAGTTGAATGATTTTTGTTCATAGATTCTTATATTTTAAAAGTGATCTGTGAATTTATTATTGTTAATGGTTTGATATTCCTAACACACAGCCAGTTTGGTCTGTGTTCACAGAACAACACATGACAGTTCGAAAGTTGGTCGATTAAATCACAAAGTTATAACAGAATTTAATTTCCTAACATTTCAAAACCAAATAAATGCTTTGATCTACTTTTTTAAATTGTATGTTTATGCTCACTGACCAGGTAGGTTCCAATGTTGAGACTTTTACAACCCTTTAAATATTTCGTCAGAGTCACCAACAGTCAAACGTTTCTCCTGCATTTGCTGTGAATCTCTGCAGCGCTGCTTTAAGCGGACGGTCATGCCTTGGAAGGTTTCTAGCTGTGCCAGTATCTTCTTTGCAGATGATGGACTGACCCCTTACTCACATTGGCTCCGGTGCGGTTACCGAGCCGACGGAGACCGCAACTCCCGCACACCCCCTCTCACACCGCCCTTTTGACTACGGTGCGGTGCGGCTCTGCGGCTCCGGCAACAGGTCTGGAGATTTAACTCGCGACAACAGAAGTTCACTTGAGTTCACGTAACTTCACGCGATAACACGGCCCAAATAAGGATATTTGCGAGAGCTTGTTGCGGAGGGCTCCGGCACGCCGCAACGATAGCTTTCTTGCTGAATTTTCTGCAGCGCCGGAGTGTCTCGGTAACCGCAGCCGGACAGCTCAGCAGCCGGTGAGAGAGGTTTACGTCTTTTTAATGACTTGGAATCACTTCTGCGCCGCTCCCACCGCACCGCAACGGTAAGACCGGAGTCGGTGTGAGCCGGGGGTTAGCATTCTTGTTTTTAAAGCCATGTATAAATTTATTCCGTTTCAGAACTATGCACTTTTTTTTGTCGTTCACATAAAATCTCAGTAAAAAAATGTAATGTACAAAACAGCTCAAGGCAATTTAAGACATTTGCAACGTTCTGTTTTCTTAATTTCTAAACCACTATGACATTTACTCAAGCTATGTGCAAGCAGCATTTCAAGGTAGGGCTACCTGACATTTGCATTCCATGAATGTAATCATGCATTTTCTTCCTTCAAACCTCTGAAACACCTTCTGGTCATAGAGTAAAGAATACTGTCTCTGCTTCTGTCTCCTTGAACCCCAGTCGGCCTCGGCAGATGGCCGCACACACTGAGCCTGGTTCTGCTGGAGGTTTCTTCCTGTTAAAAGGGAGTTTTTCCTCTCCATTGTCGCTACAAGCATGCTTAGTGTGAGGGATTGTATTTGAGTCAATGAGTCAATGCAATCAACTGGTTTTCCTTAGATAGAAAACTTTGAATCAATTTGACTGTATGATCTGGTTGAACTGTAAAGTGCCTTGAGATGACATGTGTTGTGAATTTGGCGCTATATAAATAAACTGAATTGAATTGAAATTGAATTGTTAATTTTAAGGAAAACCGATTATGTTTTAAAACTTAAATAAAGAAGCTCATACTTTATCCATGCCATAAGGTGGCTCTACCATAAATCCTGAAATCCATTCTCTAGATTTGCCCAGAGTAAAAGTTTAGGGACTTTATGTTGGATTTTTTATGCCATGAGTTCATTTCTGGCAGCAGTTTTTACAGCTTATGCAGTGAGTCCGTGGTCAGAGCTCTCACAGGGAACGGGTGGGCGGCTTGTTAAAAACCCCAAAACTGAGGCGACAAACAAACATGCTCAAAACCACAATACAACAATATTAATTCTTCAGCAAGAGCATCTTATACCGCTGATCTATATTTGCTGACTCTGTTATGACAGTTAGTGGTACCCAAACTGGTTCCAGGGTGGACCACAGCAATACGCTGGGAATGAACAAGTAAAATAAGCTGTAAAATATATTCTGGAACAGGATTGGAATTCAGTCATAAATCCTTTCTCCTCTGGTTTCCTTTAATGTGATTCTGTCCAGTTTAACTAAAAATTTAGAATCTACCACATTTTGAGGGTGAAGTAGCTCATTTCTTTGTTCTGAGGTATTAAATTACACAATTTAATGAGTATATTTCTATGAACTTTGAATATTTAACAATTTTAAGAAAATGTATTTTATTAGCAAGGGATTGAGTTTTCTTATTTTTAAATAAAAAGTACTACTGAAGATCTATGTTCTTTTGAAGAGACAGCTTACTTTTGTGAGTTTTAACATGTTTCCAAATGAAGTCTTTAAAGGCTGGCATTCTCTAACTTTTACATTTGTTCCTGGTCTAAAACAAAGGAATCACATGGCTTAATAAACATAAAATCCACGTCATGCTGTCAAGGGCTTAACCTAAACAGAGAAAAGGAATTTTAAGCCAAAGTGGAAGTGCATTGATGGTCGCCATGATAAGTGCTATCTGAATAGTGCTGAGAGTCAGGAAGGAGATAGGAAAAGGAAGTAGAATGCTTCCTATTATAGTTATGATAACAACAAGCTTACTGGCTAAAAAACTTAAATAGGTGATTTCTTATCAAATTGCGAAGACACTGACATGTGGGTGATCAAATCATAGGGAATATTGCAGATAATTTAATAACTTTGCTATTAAATTATCATGCCAAGTGATAAATGCCAGCTCAGATACACGAATGTGTGTAGTGCACTTTGCAGCTTCTGGGGTGACATTCCGTTTTTTCAGCTTCACAGCAATGCAAAATGGTGCCACCATGAAGTAAAAATACATGGTGAGTTTACTTTTTTCAGAAAATGTACTAATTGTTGGCCAAAGCGAAATGTGGTGAAAATCTCAATGGGAGCAGGGTATAAAAATGATGGGGATGTATATAAAGATGTATCAACCCAGAATTTGGCTTTTTCATGTTTTTGAGGGTTAAAGTTTTCAGATACAGTCCGTACTTTGCAGTCATAACACCTCACTAAGTACAACTTACAACTTTTCCCTCAGATGAAAGTAAAATAGATTAGCATGTGGTTCAACCTAAAAAGCTTCCCAGAAACAGTCCAAGTTCATAGTCTTTAGTTGCAACCTGGCGATCCCAAAGCATTATCACATCGTAATGTTCTAGTTATGCCCTGTGGTAACCCACCAACTGCAATCTGCTCAAGAAAACCACATAATGGCAGCCAGGAAGAAGCCTTATCAGATTCTAGCACCAGTTCAACTGGATCCTTCAGGCTTTAAAGAGCAGCAGCTCACCCCCATCCTTCCAGTAAAACATCTTCTCCTTGCAAAAACGTTGCATATCTTAGTCATTCATGATTGTCCCCAGCTGTTTATCTAAAAACCCGACCTTGGAAGAAACTACAGATGCAAAGAAAAGTTTATTATTAGTATTATTTCCCCTCTGATTGAAAACTTTGGCAAAGAGAAGCACTTTGAAAGTAGGTCTTTTATAAGGTGTATAGTCATTCCTCCTAAACTTATTAAATTTTGTTAAATTACAGCCCTAAACTGTTTCAATAGTATTTTGACATCGAAAGTATCAATTATATAGGAAAATGTTTAAATATTCCCTTTTGTATTTTTATTCAGCCCATTTTATTTTCTTATCGCAAAATCAAAAAAAGAAATTTACTGTTTACTTAAAGTTACGCAAGTTTTCTTTTACACTGCAGAATTATATATTTGAGGGTTTTAAATGTTCGTATTGAGATTTTAAAGTACATTCAGGCCTAAATATGTCAAAAAATCTTAGGAAGTGAGAAAATTAATCAGGTTAACAGAAATTAGCTTCAAGGTGAATCTAAATCAGGGGTTCCCAAACATTTCATATCCCGACAACCAAAAATTTAAATAAGACAAATTGGCAACTCCCTAAAAAAATACTATAATTACTTGACTCTACATTTAATTTTAACATATAAAATTGTCATGGTTTTGGTTCTGTTGAAGTTTTAACTCTGAGTTTTTATTGGTCTTGTTTCCATTCTTGTGTTCTAGTTATCTTTTATTATATTTTAGTTCTTAGTTATTTCCTGTTTGCTCTCTTGTTTCAGTCTCCTTCCTCCTAGCTCCCTTCCTGCCTCCTCTGTTCACACCTGCTCCCAATCTGCTAATTAGCCTGGTCTTTGTTTCTCTCTCCCATTTATTCTCCTCCTATTAAGCCACTCTTTGCAGGTCTGTCATACTTTTTTCCCCCCTTGCAAATATTCCAGGTTTTCAGTATTTTTGTGGATTCTGAGGATTTATGTTTATGGATTTTTGCTTCTGTAACCCTTTTTGTTATCAAACCTTCAAGTTAACATCTCAAGCTTTTGTGTCTGCATTTGGGTCCTCTCAAACCTCCACTGTGACTGGGTTGTAAATAAGTAAATAAGTATATTTAATTTTAAATGAATACATTTTAAATTTATTTAAATGATCATTTAAAACATTTTTCATTATTTGATAAGACATTTAATTGTGAATTTACAATTACATGTCATATTTAATATGTGAATCATGTAATGGATCAGCAGTTCCCAAACATTTCAGTCTGTGACCAGCAGCCCCATCACATCACAATGGTTTTGAAAACCATATTACAACCCTCAACTTGGTTATCCCTACTTTGAAAACTCCTGCTCTAGAGCAGCGACTGCCAACCAGAGGTAATAGTACCCCTAGTGGTCCACCAATGCATTGCAGGGGGTATGTGAAAACATTTCATATTTTACTTCCTAGATAAAGAAATACAATAAAATCGGGATTGGGTGGGTTTTACTCTGTAAGGACTCAAATTTAAAATAAACCAAGATTTTATCAACCAAGAAGATAGAAAGTAAATGCCCTAATCAATACTTTCATGGAAGACTAGAGTGGGTATCGGTGCTGTGCATCTGCACTACTACCCTGAGAGTGAGAGTGGAGAGATGGGGGCAGAGACAAAGGTCACAAGAGAAGAATGCACCAAAGCAGTTGCAGTTAAGGATAAATGGCTAAAATATCCGATTGCTGCAGATTCAGGAGAAGGTCAGGTGTTTCATTAACACAATGAATGATAGTTAAATTGAGATTGAGAATCTGAAAATTATTTTGCTTTTTTCCTGATTTGCCAAGTTTCGATCTTTGTATAGGGGACTTAATCAGAAGAGCTCCAATTTGAAGATTTTTAACTTGATTTTGTACTTATTAACTTTTCAGGCAACATATGAAATGTTCAGGTTAAGGAAATTAAATAAATATTTATCATTTTTTAATCAATTATACTTTCTATTTTTGGAAAACAACACATTTGACCCAGGGGGAACTGATGAAGTGATAAAATGGCTAAGGGGGTATAAAAGTCAGAAAAGGTTGGTAGCCCCTGCTCCAGAGGAGCTGCAGATGTCCATGGCTACTGGTAGCAATGAAAGGGAAAACCTTTAGTAGTTGTGTTTGCAGTTTAAAGTGATGTGGGGGGGGGGACAAGGCAAACATGTGGAAGAAGTTTCTGGCATCACAGGAAACCAAAAATAAACCATTGGGCTACATGCAAAGCTCCATTGCTCAGAAAATTAACTCTTCAAACCACCCTGAACACACCGTCCCCTTTATTAAACATGGTGATCGCAGCTTTATGTTATCAGAAAATCTTATTTTTGTGAGTACAGGGAAGCTAGTCAGAGGCGGATGGAGTTAAATACAGAGCAAGAAAACCAATAGTTTTGAGACTAAGGTGGAGGTTTGGTTTGTAGGACCACAATCATGACCACGGAGCCAAAGCTGCAACGAAACACTGCAAATTATTTAGCTCTTTCCTAAACAAAAATAAATATTTAGATTTAGAAGTGTGAGATGATTTTTCTGTTAAAATCTAGATGGCCATCTTGTACTCTTTCTCTGCCAGATATCATCTGGGGAGCCAAGCAGTTTCCATCAAGCAGTGAGACATCACATGCAGAATGAAAGATGTTGAGAGCAAGTTCCCCGTTTACTGGCCGGTTGGAGTTTATCTTCTATCTAATACCTTTATCTTCTTATTTTTAGTCTCCAAGTTTAACCTCTGACTGTAACTCAAGAACAAAAGTTAATTTTTCTTACAGAAAAGACAGATAGTTTTACTTGCTTTAAGTTTCCTTTGTTTCACACTATTGATTTTTATCCTACCCCACTAAACAAATCAAGGGAAAATACATTTATTTCAAGAAGATTTGACTTACTTTTGTTCATGTATAGGATCGTAGACAAAAAATTAGCTTCTCATTTATTTTTCCAATGCATTTTTTTGTCCTTTTATAATTTAAGGTTGTTTTTCAGCCTTAATCTTAGAGTTTAATCTAGAGACTCAGCCGGTTAAAAACTTAGACTAAGATGCCTCACAGCTTTTAGTGATTTTTAATTACTGCTCTGCTTAATTCTTGCTTTGAAACTATGTTCCAGACACACAATACATTCAATTGTGGTTCGCTGTTATTTTTTTTTTTCAGCCTCTTTTGTTTATAACTTTTGTATTTAGAGCTTCAGTCCCCAGACGAGAAGATGATCCAGTTTTTAAGAGAATGTAATAGTAAACTGGGAATTAGTCTTCCTTTAAACAAAGGACAGCGCCACATCAACTTCTCTGGACCTGTCTATTTTCCCTTATTTTAGACATCCCCACATTTCTGTCCCGCTTGTCATTTATTGGACCATTGTGGGCGTCTTGGCTGCTTAATTAAGAGGTCTGCTGCTCGTATGGGTTTATGCGCGTAGTGTGGTGAGACACTTCAAAAAAAAAAAAACAGAGGCAGTGAAGAGCAAATTCAGTTGTTTCCTTGCGACAAACATACTGCAAACTGCATTTAACATCAGGGCTGATTTAGAGGAAGAAGCAGCTCTTCGTCTGTGTTGACAGCTTAAACTGAGACACATGGTGCTGAAATCCTCATTGCTCATATTTGGTCCACAGGGGACAGACGTCGATCTAAAGCTGGACCGTGGACTGGTTCAGGCTGTCAATGTCAACAATAAGTCCTCATCTAATAAAACGAGAGCTTTGTCTGACTTTGATTAATCCGCCACTTTCAGCGATCGCAAGTGGGAGGAACCAATAAAAATAGTTTAGACTTTTTGGTTATTCAATTAACATGATTTCTTTACTTTCTTCACAAGCTCATATCATAGCAAACGGTCTAAAATATGCACATATTAGTTTATTTCTATAGCACTAATTCACAACAAGTTAGTCTACAGAGAGAATTCAATCAGATCATACATTCAGATTGGCTCAAAGTTTTCAATCAAGCCAAATGGAGAGCAATCCCTCACTCCTAGCATGCATTTAGCAACAGTGGAGAGGATAACAGACTAAGAATCTCCAACAGAACCAGGCTTTCTGTGATCGGCCTTCTGCTGAGGTCGACTAGGGTTCAAGGAGACAGAAGCAGACATAGAAAACAACATAGAGGCACTGATCTGTAAATACTTTCTACGTTTAAAAAGGTAAAATAGCTGCTCAGGAGGCTCTGTCTAAGAAAGAAACAGTTGATTAGATCAGCTCTGAAACTGTTTTCATATCAAAAGATGAAAGACGGTACATACAGTTAGTTACAGTAAAAGCTGAGCCCACAACAATGTCTAGGAGAGAAATAGGACTAAACACTGAAAAACGCTGTCAGATCTATAATCTAAGCAAAATGAAAATAACATTAAACTGATGAACCATTAGCAGAGAAAAAAGAAGGTTTGTCTCCCTCTGGGGAATTTTTTTTTAGTTGTTTAAAACAAGCTTGTTTTCATTAAGTGAAGAATATAAACTTAACTCAAGTAAGAGTAGTAATACCTAGGATTCTACTACTAGAAGCCTATGGTGGTCTCTATGTATGAAGACTAAAACCCAAACCCAACATGGATTTCTCCTTTTGTTTCTTGCATCTGTTACTTGTGACAAGTGACGATTTACAGGTCTAACAGCCTGGTAGAGCAACAACTTCAGGCTGACTTTTATATTTAGGAGGCCTCTGAAGTAAATTACAAGCACATGGGTTAAAAATAACCCAGCCGTAGACCTTTTCTCTATTTGTCTGCACAAGTAGGTAATTTTTTTGATAATAGGTCATCATTCAGAGTTAAAACGAGAGCTGAAGTTTCCCGTTTTACACACCGAAACAACTTACTGTGCTTATTGAGATAACAATTATACATTTCCTGATTATAGGGTAGAAATATGAGACTGTATCTTTGTCACATCAAACCTCACACATCCTCAGCCGAGTTACTCATAACGCGCATCGTAAACTCAGTCTGATAATGAGAGACCTAATCCTGCATCAAAGATGCGTTTTTAATCTCCAGCGCCACGCTGGGTCGGTGGTGTGACGTGTAAACGCAGCAGCGTTGTGATTAAAGGCCGATGTGACAGCCTGAAGGCCCTGCATGCCGTATCTGTCTCTAGGCCTCATTAACATGCAATGGAGCTATTACGGATGATCGGGAGGAGATTTTCTACAGTAGATAGGCAATGTTTCCTCAGGAGACCACACTGCTTGCTAATTTGGTTCACATGCAGATCTTTATTTTGTCGCCTTTCTATCTCTGGCTGCCGTGGGAACGACATCACTGCACAGCAGCACGATTAGAACTGAATACCTTTCTCTTACTTATAGCAAATATTTACATCCCCACCCTGTCCCACTGTGCTACTGGTGAATGTAGGAAAACCCTCCTTGGGTCATTAGAATTCCCAGATTCCCAGAAAAGAAAAGGGCTACAGGGAATACCAGCCGTTTGTTGTCCAACATGGTGAGCAGGAGAGAGGTATGAAAAGGAGATCCTTTTATCTGACAGAAATGTCTGGTGTTGATTTATTTAGTCTGAGCCTGAAGTGTTTCCCAACAATATGACCGATGGAATGTTTAATGTGTTAAATAGTTAGGAATAAACTTTGTCCCAAACTGTGATTTTATTTATACTGAAGTCAATCAAGGCTGTATGACAGCAATAATGTTTTAAATTGGCAGTGTTGGTGTTCTATGTTTAAGGTATGGAGCTAATTTAACACTTGTTTAGTCTAATTTAACTATGCATTAGTTAGTTAGTCCAAAGAGTTGGTATTAATTCGCAGAGTTAAATTGAACTAGCTTTTTTAAGTGTTAGTTTTATGATAAACAGTTGGCAGAGTTTCTTAGAGAATTACAGATATCTGGGAACTATTTTCAGTTAAAATACAACATCAGTGAAATTAGGAGTTGTAATATAATCTGCAAAAGCTTTTCCTGCAACTTGAGGTTTGCAGGTTAGCATCCCAGCTCAGTCACTGTGACCTAACTCGCTGTGGTGAAGCGTTGATGGTGTTCAGACGAGCCGCTACACTGGAAAAAATTGAAATCTAGATAAGTCGTTTTTTTCTTAAAATAAGTGCATTTGTTCTTGGATTAAGGAAGTAAAGGTGACATCTTGCCAATGGAAAAAGACAATTTACACTTAAAATAAGAAAACACAATTGCATTGTCTTATTTTAAGTGCATATTATCTAATTATCTTATTTTTAGAGTAAAAATTTCCATTCCATTGGCAAACTATCTCATTTACCTTCTCAAATTAAGTGTAAATACACTTAATTTAAGAAACTTACTCACAAACAACAGTACAATAAGTATTCAACAAAAAAAGATGAAATGAAATACCTCTCCTTCAAAACTTTAGGTCAATTTTCTGCATACTCTTAAAGGGAAATATAAAATTTGACATGATAATGCACTTGGCCTTATGGTCAGTTATAACTAACATATTCACTCAGCATGCTTTTATTCTGAAATATTAATATTGGTTGTGATTTTATAGAAAATCATTCTTTTTATACTAGTTGAAGTATTTATTTTATTACTTATGCTGTTTTAAATTGTAACTTGAAACCAGTTTTCTCAGTGGAGATAAAAAATACAAAATTACATCAAACATTAAATATTAGTAATACTAACTTTAAAAATGTTGAAAGTTGACAGATTCAAGTTCCAATTTTGTACCAAATATTTTTCCTTGTTGCAGAATTCATATTTTTTTCAAAGGGATTGGAATTGGGCTGTTCTGACTGCCATGAGAAAGTCATGTATGAATCGCATTTGCCTGTACATAGTCAAACTATGATAAACCAACCATGGCTAACTGCTAAAGTTGCTAATCTTATAGCCACCTAAACATGCATACACTGTCCAAATTCTCCTATGTACCCTAATTGGATTTTTTTTTTTTTTTTAAAGTAATTTGTCTGGGTTTTTTTCCTGCTGAAAATAAATAAACATAAATTTAAACACAATTTGAAACTATTAAATATGTAAAATATCAGTTTATGACTCCTTTAATGAAACCAGGGTTGGTTAGCAGTTGTTCATTCTGGGTGTGGTTTGCCGATTAACACAGACAACACAGACATATGCTGTTCCTGCCCCCCTTCTGTTGATGTAGAACAGTTTATTATGATAACAGGAAGGATCCCTAATTACTAAGTGAAAGTGGAGTTCAGAGCGGTCCATAAATAGCATCAGAAACTTGTTGCTGGTGGGAGTGTTCACATGTTTGCAGATGTTTGCCTCTGCACTCTCATATTAGCTGGAGAGAACTTACCACAGGAGGACTTTTCATCTAACCTATAGTTCTCTCTTTCTCTGATTATGTCCTATTAATGAGTCACAAACTTTTTTTTTTTCTTAACTAGATGGTCCTCCTAGTGCATTGTTCTTTATTCCACAATGTTGTTGAGGGTATTATTAACTTGTGTAAAAATAAATTAAAACCGATAGGCTTAGAAAAATATAAAACTTCAACAAAATTATATTATTATATAATTATCTTTATCATTTAAAATATATGCCCTTTAAGAGTGATTTTCTGTCATGATTTGAGGTTAAATATTTCTTGTCTTAATTTTATGGGGTTAATTTGGAATCATAAAGTTTTGTCAAAAATATTGTTTATATAACTGGAAAAATAAAAAGATTTGAAACGTATTTTTTCTGTTTCAGATTTGTTTTTTTGTATGAGACTGCTGGTTTCTCCATGAGGAGGCGGGACTTAGATGACAGATTCCCTAGACTCCTGAACAAAATATTCACAGGTGTTGTATTCAGGAACCATGAAAACTAGGAATGCAGGTATTTCTTATCCCAAACATAGAATATTGAGGTTGTTTTAAAGACATTTCTAGTTTCTACCTGAGAAAATTTCTTTCAGGAACCTGAGCTGTTACTCATCATTCTATAACTCATGTCATAAAAGTTCAGCCGTCACACTGGGGGGGCACTAGTTTAAATAAAAAAAATAAAAAATAGAATATACAACGCAGTTTTAAACATTTCTTTTCTGAAATCTTTTTCTTTTGGTTCTTAAGTTCAAACACTATTTAGTTTTATTTTCCAGTTTTAAAAATAATGTTTTTGAATACACTTTATGACCCCAATTTAGCTCCATATAGTTTTTTTGGTTTTTCTGAGTTTCAAGTATTGGTTTAAGCTCCATATTACTCTGCATACTCAGACATCACAGCATCTTAAAATGTGTCAAGATGTGTCTCAAGACACATCTGTTGCAAAGTCTTGAGATGTCTTGGTAAGTCAAGATGTGTCTATAGATATGCGTCTCAAGATGTCTTTGAAATATTTCTATCTTTAGATGTCTTACTGTATAATGTCACTGTCCTTTATTCCTTGTCTTTGGTTTATTATTTTATCAACTGACTCAAAAGAGAATTATAAAACAAATGATGGACTCAGTATTTAAGAATAAAAAATAGGAAAATAAAATTTCAATACAAGTTCTACTTTGAGTTTTTCTTTGTTTGGCTCTAGTTTTTACATGAGGAAGTTTGTGCTCTGGTCTCCTAGCCCAATTATTATTATTATTTAAATTTTTCCTTTAATCTTTTTTTTTACTTAGTTATTTTTTCAGTTGTATTTTATTCGTTTTTCTTTTCTTGCTGGTAAAATCCCCCAGATATCCTTCTATTTTTGTCCGCCACAATCTTGTAATTCAGTCCCCTTTGCTTTATCCTGTCAGCTTCTCTTATATACCAGTATCAGTTTTCTATAATCCATCTTTCACTTCTGATAACGTTATTTATTACCAGTTAAAGGATTTTACATTATTAGGCTAAACTTGGGCTGTCTTGTTAAAATATTTGGGACCAAAATGGTTTAAATGGAAAAGAAACATGTTTCTGTGGTTGATCTGCTGGTCGTCAGGTAAGCAGGCAATAAAAAATCTGACAGTTTCAGTCACCTCCTGAACAAATAGGCTTCTATACAACCTGTGCAACCTTTTCTGCAATTACCTTCTGCCCCACCGGTCCTTCGATGCCCGGTAGTCCAGGCTCCCCCTGGTACACAAACAAAAACAGTGTCACATGAAAAAGGCAGACTCTGCAGCATAGTCCAGCACTATCAACGTACAAATCACAGGATTCTGTGCAAGAAAACTTTGTTCCTCTATCATTGATTCCTCATATTTTAGGACTTTGTTTTTACCCTTCAGTGTTTCAAACCAGTATGTAAAACACAATAGTCCACTAAACCTAAAACCACATTTCTATTGGCTGCAATATTAGACCTAAAATGTTTGCCATACGTGCTAATCATTCTTTTTTATATCAGAAAGCAGAAACGTCCTAAAAAACAAAAGCAGCCGCAGAGGATAACACTGACAGATAACAGTGACTTTGTTCTTTATCTGTTTGTGAATTTCCATGTATCACAGCATGATATGTTGCTGTTTTATAGTTTGATAGGAATTAGCTGTAAATGCAGGTCCTCCAGGCCAGTAGATGGTGCACTCACCCACTCTTATTCTGTAATGTTTGTCAGCCATTTGCCGGTTGCTAATGCTTAGGCTTGTCAAGCAAGATCAGCTCTTTTGTGCAACCAGAAAAATATCCAGACTGCTCTATTAAAACGATTGAATTTACTTAATTCTATAAATAATTATGAAGAGTGTAATAAAATACACTGTGTAAAAGGTTGATATTAATCTTGTTAGGAGAATAAAGGCATTCGCATCCTATGCAAGTCAGGTCTACCGGTAGTCTTAGACATGGCGTCTAACATTTACCCTCTTTTTTTAAAACAACTAGGCTAATTTCTCTGATTTAATTGAATTTCCTAAAAATTATTTGGATAAATTGTTTCGCTGTATGAATATCTACGTTAATTTGTATTCAGCTGTTTCTGCTTCACTTCAGCTCTCGCATCAGTTCAGCTTATAGTTTTTGACGCTGTATTTTTTATAGTTTAGCGTCCGTTTACTAACAACAGTTTAATCTCACCTTAAGGCCAGTTTCTCCTGCAGGTCCTGGTTCACCCCTCTCTCCTGGAAGTCCCTGCAAAGAAGGAAGAGAGGAAATACTGTACGATCAAAGACATTTTGTTTGTTTGTTTGGTTTTTTTGTGAATAACCTGTATGATATAGTTTGTAAATTGATTTGTATCTAAGAATCCTACAATGAAATACATAATTTTACTTTATACTTAATTTCAGTTTAATAATAATTAACAGTGTTTAAAATAAAAAAGAAAATTAGAAAGAGATTCCTGTAAAACATTTTCTTGCCTGCTACGTCCTCACCTGTGGTCCGGTTGGTCCAGGTTTTCCTTGCAGTCCTGGTTCCCCTTGGTCTCCCTGGACATAAATTAAAACAAACTATTGTCAAAACTGTATTCAGATAATAAGTACAGATAAAACTGCATACTTAAGTACTTGCCTTGTCTCCTTTAACACCAGGCTCCCCTCTTAGTCCTTGGGGGCCTTCATCACCCTGCCCAGCAGAGGAAAGGCTGGAGGTTAGATAGGCAGCAATACATTGGTGCTGGACTAGGCTTCAGCTCTAGTATTTTCCTAATAAAGGTAAGCATTGATGTACTTATATGTCCCCAGTCATTTAGGACATAGTTCAGGTACAGAAGAAACAATGAACTCTTCAAAAGATTTTTTTCCATTCAAGAAATCCTTGACTTTACATATTATTGCTAATGAATTACATAATTTTGACTTAATATAATTTAGGCGAGGTTTCCCAATATGTTTATTTTGTGTAATTATTCAAAGGAAATTAATTTCCTTCAATTGTTGCATCTCAGAATTTCATCTTATTCATATTTAGGATTATCATATTTTTAATCAAACAATTTGTTTATTACGGTTAATTGTTTTCCAACAACGTCAAGTAATGCTCTTTGATTCTGACCATAACAGACTATGTCATCAGCGTAGAAAGTGAATGTAGCTTCTTTAAAGTAAAACATAAGTCAGTTTTATCCAGTAAGTGTTATTCTTGGTTACAGCATCTGCCCCGCGTGCGGCGTGATTGTACACATTGATTTTAATGATTTCTGCATTATGAAAATTCCAAAAATGTTCCCCACCAGTTAAACTGGCCTGTTGAATATCAATACCTTTATCCCTGGGAATCCAGGAGGGCCAGGATCACCAGGTTTACCTTCTTTACCCTAAAAACAGAGACAGATGATGCAGCTTTTATCACACGCAGTAACCTACAGAATGGAAGACGAGGTTAATAATGAAAACTAGAGTTGGTGAAAGCACTTACAGGCTTACCGTCAGGTCCTGGTGGTCCTTCTCTCCCTTTCTCTCCTCTGAAACCCTGCAGCAACAAAAATATTTTCACTATGGGCAGAAGCATCTTTAGATTGTCAGAGATCCCATTAGCTTGTGTTTAGGAACATACCATTTGTTTTATCACTTTCCTTTATCTCTAACATGTATCATTCAGTATACATTGAATTCATTAATTTTCATTTTGAGATTAGTGTTTTCCTTCCCAGTTTCTATTTGAGGAAGTCCTTTTTGAGTGTTTTCTTGCTACCACCATCATAGCATAATTATATAATTTTTGTTACATGTTTTAGACTTTTGTTAGAGAAGAATAGAATTCAACTTTATTGTCACTACACTTGGACAAGTACAAGCATTGAAATGAGCTCTCTGCATTTAACCTCCTTGGGGAGCAGTTGGCTGACAATGTGTGTCGCCCCCCGGAGCAGTGTGGGGTTAAGAGTCTCTGCCCTAACCACTATGTTACCACACCTCTTGATACCTCATATTGAGATAATCTTCAACAGTTGAATCAATGAAACCTGTCGATAATGAAAATAAAGATCCTTGAGCTTAAAATAAATTCCACTTTTGGGTTTATTATGGTTCTGTTCTTGAATGCATTAAGTCCAATCTTAAAAGTTAATCTCCATTAAACACCCAACAGAAGCCTTTAAAAGCCTCTTAAAAGTAGTGGCAGCATCTTTAACCACTTTCCTCTAGCCCTGACAAACCTTAAGTAATCTATCCTCATGCTGTACATCAATGAGGATGATTATTCTTATCCATATTCTAACAAAACTCTGCTGGGACTTTTGAGTGAGACTGAATAAAACATTAGAACTTATACCATATTACAACTTGGAAAATGTGCTCTATTATATATTCAACAATTACTTTAAGTTCTAACAAGGCTTTGATGAATAATATAGATTAGTCTATACAAGCAATTGTGAAAGCATAAGCGTAAGGCATCCTGAAATTACAGAGGGGTATCAGAACGTAGTGTCTTATAAAACGTTCTACAGGGTCAAAGCTACAGACCTCCAGACCTCATATAGCCTTCAAATTAGCTCTGGAAAAGAGAAGTCATTGAATATTTCTTGGAGTCAGGCTTGAAAAGTTCAGTTTGGGCAACTAGAAGTGAAGTTTTCTAGAAGTCTTGGATGACAGGCAAAATATCTGCTAGAAAATTTCACGCCCAGTTGCCTAAACTGAGCTTTCTAAGCCTGACTATGACCTGGATGATTGGGAATCTTCAAAGATGTTTATAGTGACAGGATCATCTTTCCGGGTAAGTTACGGTATGTTAAAGTGGACTATGGTGGTAGGCTGTTTTTTATGAGTTGGTCTCAGCTTCAATTCTCTCCATACCATCACTTTTTGAACAATTTCATTCTCCAAACCTTCTGACAGCAGTTTAGAAATGGTTCCATAAAGAGATGGATGAGTGAGCTGGAGGTAAAGAGCTTTTGACGGGGCTGCTCAGGTTCCTGACGTCAAACTGGGAGAAAACATTCGGGACAAACAAGGTCTTGTCCAACCTCATTTTAAAAACATTAGACATCTGATTCTACCTGACCATGGTGTTCTAATTTCAGCAGGAAGGAGCACAATAACCTAAACATCAGATTTGAACAAGACAAACTGTCTAAAGGCTTTAAGATGTTTCTCTAATCATGTTCACATGTAAATATCCATACGTTGAAATATGTGAGATAAAAACAGGTTTCTTGGCACGTCCTAATTTTTCACATATGTATTCAATATTTAAAATATAAACGGAGAAAACTCATCTTCGTCTTTTAAACACTTAGATGTCGGCAGCTCTTTCTTTCATTGAATGAATAAATAGTCATCAGGGGAATCATTACAAGCAACCTTCATCATAGGTCATTAGTGGAAAGCAGTACGTCTCGATGTTTAGTTTTTTATTCTGCCACATCAAATTCTCCCTAATAGCTATTGCGCATTTCCTAGTTCTCTGTTTTCCATATGCTGTGGTCTATTCCTGCCGTTTGCCATATATAGCACACACAACATAAGAATTAGCATCCGCCAACAACATGGTATATGATGTGGGGAGACTTATTGTTCAATCAGAGGTGGACATAAAACAGGACTGTCGGTGCCTAATGTCTTTATTTTTACAGCCAAAACATTCACATGCAAAAATTTAGATAATTATAAAGGTAATGTCAGGTCATTCATCAAACCTCTTTGTATTGGTTTGTCTATTACCATGCGCCCTGGTGGGCCACGCTGCCCCGGTGGGCCAAGTGCACAGTTGCAGTCTTCTTCCTCGTCTTGTTCTGCTGTGGCTGTTCTATTCAGCGGACACTTTGGGAGACAAGGAAAGATAATGTAAAGATAAAACAATCATATTAGCTAGAATTAGCCGTCAAGAAGCTTCTGGCATGATTCTGACTGGATATTTCTTATATTTTTTCTCATCTTTTACAATCCTTTGATCCATTGATTATTTCTCTAGCTCAAACCCTGCATTTAAACTCACTGATTGAGCAACAGAGTCCAGGTTTGATCCATTGAATTGCTGATTTGAGGGGATTTTGATAAGGAAGCTTGATGTGGAACCAGTTCAAGAGGTTAAGTAGAGTTAGTCGGCTTCAGTCTTGCCCAAACACCTTTTAACCCATTTAGTTAGCATCCATCAGTTTTTGGGTATCTGGTTCAGCATGATGGATAACTGCTAGGTCAGTGGGTAGCACCAAAGGGCAAGCTCTTGGTACTCATGACTACTGTTTGCCAATCTATGCTAGACAAGGTAAGACAAGGCAAGGCGGGTCTATATTTAGTACAAAGACAATTCAAAGTGCTTTACAGAAATTAAACAATAGAATAAAAGTAAAATAAAAGAATAAAAGCAAGCAAAGATAAAAACAGGTAGTAAAGCAAATAAAACAGTTGGACCAAAACCTTAACAATTAACAGTTTGGCTTTAATAGCCAAAGACAGCTTTAAACAAATGGCTTTTTAACTTTTACTTAAAAGAACTCATGCTTTCAGCACTTTTACAGTCTTTAGTGTGGTAATTAATAACTGAGTCAAAATATGTAGAGTTGTCTTACATAGAATGGTGTCTAACCACTAAGGCAGTCAATGCAGTGTGTTGGTTGGTTAAACCAACGCAGGTGGTGTGAGATTTTGTTTGCTAATGCAGCCACTAAGGCAAATGGTGTAGCAGGTTGGTATACTGCATTGTTTAAATGCTAAGGATGCTGGTGTAGCATGATGATTAACGCAAGGATTATCTTAACCTTTATATTAAACACTAAGGATATTAGTGTAGATTGCTGGTTAAACAAGATTCTGGTTAATGATCCCAAAAAGCACGTCAAAATAAATGTTGTGATAGAATCAAAAATCTGTCGACCAGGCTTAAAATTCAGGTTTAGGTAATAAAATCAAATTGTCCTGCAAGCGATGTGACCAAATATGCAGCCAGATTTCTGCCAGAAGCTTTTTTATGACAACAAAATACATGCATCGTTCAATCAGAGCAAGGTCTGGGTTTGGACATGGAGTCAAATAATCAAGTTATTGCATGTGCACTGAGTTTCCCCATGTCTGGATAAACTACAGGCATAACCCAAAGTCATGAAAGAAGTCCAACACATTTCGGCTTTGAGGTTCTGTTAAAAACAATTCTCTAATAAAGTTATACAAATATATTGGGTCCAATAGACCGAAATGGTTGCGATGAAAATTTGAGGCTTCGGAACAGAAATTAACAAACCAATGAGTGATGTCACCGTCGAAGCATGCAAGCTCAGTTATGAAGGAAAGACCAATTAAAATGTAAAAAAATAAGGGAGAAAAAAAACACTTACCCTTTCATCATCCTATGAATAAGGAGAAAAAGAGGGAAAATATTTTAATGATTTAAATTTTGAGTATGGAAAGCACATATTTATTTTAGAGTGAAACAACAGCAGACAGCTCACCACTGAGTATATTTCACAAGCGGTTTCTCTCTCACTCTGATACGGGTCACAGTACAAACGCATTTTCTGGATCTCCACCTGCATCCAAAGAACACTGGAGCTTTATTCACGTGAATATTTTCCAAGTCAAGGGGAAAAATAGACTGTTAACATAGCAGAATATTAAGTGTTTGTCCTGAAGAGTTTTTAAATTTTGTAAGATTATAAAAAAAATAATAAAAAATGACCCGTCAACCACGGTATTTTAAGAGCAATAAATGATTACCTTACATTAACTAATATTATCCATTTCAAGACAAGAGTAAACTAGCCTAAAGCTTTCTTTCCTCTTTTACCTTCTCTTGTATCATATTTGTTTTTTTTTTTTGTTTGTTTTTTGTTTTACTTCACAAAAAAGGTAGCAAAAAAACAAAAATAGAGATATATGGCATCACACAGGTGAATTTCTGGATACTGACGTCATCATTGTCTCCCCTTACCTCTTCCTTCTCTGCAGACTATAAAATATGTATATTATTTTACTTAATTGATTGTGAGTAATGATGTATACACTGTAAGAAATAAAATATAGGTCAATATTTTTTTAAGGGTGTCTTTTCTGTTGTATTCAAAGGTAACTTAACAATTCGCCAGTGGATTAGTAGGATATATCCTTAAATAATAACAATAAACAAATCTATAATCTATTTCATGTGCATAATATCTAATTTAATTTAATTAAGGGCAGAAATCCTCCCTCTATTGGAAAATCATCTTATTTACCTGCTTAGATTATGGGCAAATAAACTTATTTTAAGACCATCTTACTTATTTTTAGATTTTACAGGGTATATTTTTTATTAAAAAAATTTGTCTGAACTTCTTTTGAAACATTACATTATTTTTACATTAGCTTCTACTCAATAGACCTTTACCTGCCTGGTTGCTGACATTAATGTTCCTTTATTGAGTTGATTAAGTTTATCTCATCTCCATATTAAAATAATGTGATTAAGGAAGTTTATCTTCACTCACTCCACTGTTTATATAGTTGATCAGCCAATCAGATCTCTATGTTTCCTCCATCAGTTTTTCTAAAGACAGTTTATAAAAGAAGCTGTAGAAAATATAAGGTGACTATAAAAAGAGTAATAATAAAACGACTGTAACTCTCAACCAAACTGATGGTTAAATTGATTTTAAAAATTTGATTAAAACAATAAATGTTTGTGTTGTTGCTCATGTTTTGTTTATTAAATAATTTAGGAGCAAGAGGGATTTCTTTTAACCAAAAATATTTATTTATTTAAAAGTTTATTTTGTTGTTGGGATTAATTAAACACAGATTCTGTAATTATTTCAATGTATTTTTTTTATGATACAATAATTTAAGAGAGGCTCACATATAGATATATATAGTGATACAAATACATCTATGACATGTTAATGCATAAGTCTACATATATATATATATATAATTTTTTATTATTATGTCTTTTTTACAAATTTTTTATTAATTAGAAAAATAAATAAACAAAAGAAACTAATAAAGCTGCTTACATACCGGCACAGTGACATGTGCCCCCCGCCTCTTTGACACATGTGTCTTCCCGTTTATGTAAATGGGCTCCACAGGCTTCAACAGGAAGTCTTGGACCATTTGATCGTCGAGGTAACCGACGACCCGCTGAGGCCTCACCAGAAGCTTCAGCTGATGCCATTTCCCATCATACAGATCCTGTGAAAGGACAAGAATGAGACAAATGTCTCCATTATTTCCTGATTATCCTTAATGGTCCATTAAAGGTGTCGACCGTCTGCTCGTTCACTGCTCGTCTGATGTGGAAACAATTATCCTGCATGTTCATTTTCTCGGTCTTCCTTCTGTTGTTGTTGGCTGTGTGCACGTGTTTCATCTTTGTTTACAAGTCCACCAATGTGTGTTTTCCCAAAATGAGCTGCAAATCATTTTAACCAGTGAGCCATTAGGACCAAAACCTTCTTCCATTTTCCATCACAAACCTCTTCCTGAAACATAGAGAGGGAGGAGGAAACACAGCCGCCGCTGTTTGGTTTGGATTAGACCACCATTTCCAAACCCTGCTTGTCACGTCAAGCAGGGTTTGATCAAACATGTTTGAATACATATTCCACATGAGTGCTGCCCTGTTCCTCACGGTGGACAGTTAGGGCTGCATTTAGAGAAAAAAATCAACCTGGCAAGTGCAACAGGCGTTTTTACTCCGTGCTGCCATCAAAACAGAGCTGCGCTCCAACAGCTACACTTCTGCAGACCCGTTTCCACCGTGGAGGTGGTTAAGAAGAAGAATTTTCTTTGAGCATCTTCCTGACTTCTGTCACATTCCACCTTCACAGCCTTGACAGAGAATTGAACATGACAGGACAATATTTTTAACCAGCTGCTATTTTTACATCTGTAGCGGTCATATTCAGAGCGGAGACTTAATATTGGAGTAATAATGTATGACATTATACAACATTCGCCGCCGTAGATGTTTACATTTTTCAGAATCTGCATTTTGTTTTTAAATGTGACTCTTCTCTGCAGCTAAGCCAGGGCCATAAGGTTTGTTTCAAAAAATTGCTTTTGAAATAAAAAAAAAATAAAAGATTTCTTTAAACTGAAAATAATGTACGAAATGTTTAAAGCTATACTTTTGAAATTAATTTTTTTCCTTTTTTAGGCTGGTCCCCCCTCAGTTTTGGGGGTGGGACTAATGATGACTGACAGTTGAACAAAATATTTATCTCAGTTTTGAATCTTTGCAAAAATATCTTCTGTTTTCATATATTTATGTATTTTGTTTTAAGATATGTTTCAGTTTTTTTCCAGTTTAAAAAAAGGCTTCAGTTCAAAGCCTGATGAATATATCTGCTGATTATTTATTAATTTGCCTATCAGATCCAGCTGCATCAGTCGAAAACTCCTGAGTTGCATTAATTATTTCAGTGAATTGTGAGGATAAACAATCAACTGCAATAAAAGTGAATTCATGCCCCTGCAGGCCCCATGTGCTCAGTTTTCTAAAAAGCTTTGCCGTTCATGATAGCCACACCCATGTTACTTATCTTAGGTCTCGAGATCTCCAAAAATCCTTACATTTTGATCACACTTAATTTCTGGGACATGCATTAAAGATTAAACGGTGATGTTAGGCATCTGCTCCTCTTTTCATTAATATGTTGTGTAAATGCTGTAAAGATGGTTGTGCTTCTAAGGCTCTTTTATCTCTGTTAGAATCTGCCACTATTTCAACCATCTTTTTTTTATAGAATTAGACTCATTAATACGCTGTCACGCTTAGGGTTTGCGAGGGGTGCTGGTCCCTATCTCCAGCTGTCAATGGGCAAGAGGCGGGGTACACCTTGGACAGTTGCCAGTCCATCGCAGGCGAACACAGAGACAAACAACCATTCACACTCACACCTAAGGAGAATTTAGAGGATCCAATTAACCTAACAGTCATGTTTTTGGACTGTGAGAGGAAGCAGGAGTACCCGGAGAGAACCCACACATGCTCAGGGAGAACATGCAAACACCATGCAGGAATCGAAACTCGGGGTGCTGCAAGGCAGCAGGGCTACCAACTGCACCACTATGGGGTCTATGTCAAAATTACAGTTGGAACAGGATGTAGCTGCGGGAGGCTTTGGTCTTCTGGTATTTAAACACTATTATTGGGCTGCAAACTTGAGAGCACCTTTTTTTTGACAGCAGGGCTTTCTTGATATTAACTGGCCTGATACAGTAAATGCCCAATATGGTGAAAAGTGGAAGCCAAATCAATCTTTGGAGCATCTCTCCCAGCACTCCTCACTGCAAAAAATGTAGATCTAGATCAGTCATTTTTTCCTAAAACAAGTTTATTTGTTCTTGAATTGAGGAGGTAAATGAGACACTTTTACAATGGACCAAGATAATTTACATTTAAAATAGAAAGAACAATTGCATTGTCTTATTTCAAGCGCATATTATCTAATTAGCTTCTTTTAAGAGTAAAAATACTAATTCCATTGGCAAATCGTCTTTTTTACCTATTCAAATTAAGGGTAAATACACTTAATTTATGTAATTTTTATTTTTACTTATTTTTAGATCGTTTTTTGTAGTGCTGTTTTCATCCACTAGGCCCCAAGTCTGCCTCGCTTGATTGTGGCATTATTGTAAAACTTATCTCAGAATTCTTGATAAAATTGACAAATTATTAAGCATACATACCAATAGCATATAATCATCAGTTTAAACCAGGATTAACGGATGGTGCTCCGCTGTGTTAAGGATCTTTATATCTGCAATAAATGTGCTTTATTTCTTCAGCTTCAAATGAAATATGATTTTCTACAGTCACATTTACAGGTTGGATACTTTGTTAGGGAGTCACTAGACAGGGATAGAGGAATATTAATCGACATTAGAATCCCATTGCTTTTTTGGCATGACTCAATGCAATGGTGCCTGAGATCCCACGTCACTAGCTGTAGCAGCTAAAATATGTTATTTCCAAAATATGTATCAAGGATTTCTATGATGTGATGATGATAAGTCCAGGTGTTAAATTTTCCCAGTACTAAATGTCGATTGGTAAAATATTTGTGGTTAATAGTTAGTAGAACAAAACTTGTTCTTTTTTACAAAAGTTTCATTTGTCTTTCTGATCCTAAGTGGTTTTAACTTCCTGCAAATTTGATGTTCCTTTTAAATTAGCATAGGTATTGAGCTTCAGTTAGTATCTATTGGTTAATGTTTGTAGGATTTTAAGTGAAGATCCTAATAGTTCAATATACCAACATATTGAGGTTAATTCAATGTTTTCAACTTCATAAGATGTCCTCTTTATTTTCCAACAAAACTGATCAATGAAAAAAGTCCATAAAAACAAAACTTGAAAAGGTTTTGTGAAAAACTTGACTGGTCTGCAGAGATGACTGCAAACCAGTCAACCTTAACCCTGTGTAAAAACCTTCCCAGAAGACTAGAAGCAGTTATAGTTGCAATTGGTGGGTCGAATAATTAAGAGGACGCCAATTAAGTTCACATCCATGTGCTGCTAAATAAACAACTTTGGGCTATTGGGAACATTTGGTTTCCCTGTACCAGGTGTTTAGCTAGCTGACTCAGAGCATGCTGTATTTTTGCTTTGCCAAAACTACAAACTTTGCAAGTTTTAGATCTGATAAAACAAGTCAGGGATATTGTTTCATTCCCCAAACAAATTAACACAGCAGGAAGTCATTTCCTGGGGATTTTCAAACACCCAAGGTTGTCCGGGCAGAACGTAGCGCTAATTTCAACTTAAATGCTAGAAGTTTAAACACCCTTGTATGTCTGCACAAATTAAACCCACAGTAACAATGGTAGATTTGGATTAAATGTTTAGTACACAAATGTACAAGAGCTATGGACACAGAGATTGTATCACAAGTCCAGCAACACTAACAGATTCTGTTTTGCAAAACAAACAATTTACATGCCAATAGCTCCAAACCCCATGATCAGAAATGAAAGGGTAATTTAGATAAGAGGTAAGACGTCTTTGTGGAACAAGAAAGGTTAACTGGCCTTCTAGTTAATGACTATTACACCCACTTACTATTGAGCCTGATGCTTATCAAAAAACAGTTTAGTCATTGCTCTGAGATTAACAAATAACCATGAAGTTCCTTTATGCAGCTGGGATTAGGAAGCTAGTAGTGTAGCTGGATTCACCTTGCCTGGGTAGGCAGACTGACTTAAGGGCTGGTTATATTGAAGTGTGGTCTGTGATATGTTTTTCCACGCCACAATGCCAGAGGGCCAATCAGGAACTAGCTGTGGGTCTAGATACGGCAGAGGCGGTGAGAAAGTCAGGGCAAGTTTGTGCAACAAAGGAGGTACATGAGGGCCAAAAAGAGCGGGGATCCAGGTGGAAAAGGGGTCCCAGCGTTCTCGGCTGCCTCGTTCTTCTAGCTGGTCCATCTTCATGAGTCATTTTCCACAATGGCGGTCAAAACAAAACAAGCCGGTAAGGTACCAAACAGGAAATACGGATAGAGTAAAGTGGATGTAGATCTGACCAATCAGAGGTCTCCTGTCTGGCCTCCTACTGACTGCTGCTAAAGCTTTTCTTTTATCCGTTTTTGTGCGTTAAATTCAAAGTTAGTTGATTGTTTCTCAACCGTTTCCATTGACTGTTAGTCCCAGCATTAAAATCCGACTTTATCCGTTCCTTTCCAGGCATTTCCTCTATTTCTAACAATATTTGACTGAGGTCTTCTACAAATAACACCATGGCTTGCAATGAACTTGTGGTTCATCTTCCCAAAGCTTGACATTGGAAGGTTGTAAAGTGTGGCTGCTCGGTGTGTGGGATATAAAGATGTTCTAAAGATGTGATGTTATTTGACAGTGCTGTAAATACAAACACTCTTTCACTAGAGAGAAGTACTAAGTAACATTTTCACCTTAATATTTCCTTTTCTAAGTCCCTGTGATGTAATTTGTGTGTTTATGAGACCTTTGAGGGGTATGTTATCCCCCCCAGTGTCTCTAGCTGGAAAACAGTATTAGCGGCTTTGTATGCCACTGACCCGGTGGTAGTCTAATGGCTCTTTTCTGGCAGTAGGATGAACAGTTTTATGGCAACCCAAAGTGGCTATTGGCATAACAGCCACAAGTCCTTTGCCAACCTACTCACAGATAATGTTAGGATTTTGGAGGTTAGAATTTTTTTTTCTGGAGAGCAGAGGAGGAGAAAACATGAATCGTATCAGGACAGGCCTTGAACAAGGGGGAATTTGGGCAAGGCATTTGTTCTGTGATGAGAATTCAAGGTAAAAACAAGGATGCAAAACTGACGATGTAGTTGCTAGACCTCTGTTATAGGCAGGCTTACACTTATTGAGGGGTGGCACTAGCAGGTCATTAGGATTTGCTGGTCATACTTGGCCAAGTTTTTACCCCAAATGCTGCTGCAAATGAAATCAGTGACTTAAATCTCTACCCCAATCAATACTACCCACTGCATCAGATATTTTATAGTGATATGTGTCTCCCTGCAACTTTGGGAGAGACAATAAAAACTTGTGTCACAAAAAGTGTCTCAGTTGGTTTAACCAACAACAGGTATAGAGGTAAAGTAGATGTTGTAGACATTATATATTAAAATAAGTGCATTTCTTCTTGAATTGAGGAGGTAAGTGAGACACTTTGCCGATGGAACAATACAATTTACATTTAAAATAAGAACAAAAAATTGTGTTGTCTTATTTCAAGTGCATATTATCTAATTATCTTATTTTAGGGGCAGATCATCTTATTTATCTACTCAAATTAAGGGGACATACACTTAATTTGACAATTTTTTACTTATTTCTAGATGGTTTTACTTTCCTCTGACCTGCACTGGAAAAACAATCTATAAATAAGTAAAACATTTTTAAATTACTTGTATTTACCCCTTATATGAGTTGGTAAATGAGATAGTTTGCCGATGGTATGAGTATTCTTACTCTTAAAAAAGATATTTAGATAAAATGCACTTAAAATAATACAATGAAACTGTGTTTTCTTATTTTAAATGTAAATTGTCTTGTTCCACTGGCAAAACGTCTCTTTTATCTTCTCAATTCAAGAACAAATGCAATTATTTTATGAAAAAATAACTTAACTAAATTTCGTTTTTTTTTTTTTTTCCAGTGTGGTCTTGCCTCTCAAAGAATATGACTTGGTAAAATATTACAAACATTTCCATTTGTGACACTATAGATGATCTGATTACATTTTATAAATATATCGCTTTGTTGCTGTGTAAGAGACACTTAATGATATCCAGTCACTCCTTCATGGTGCTTAACTTCCTGCTTCTAAGTTTTCACCTACTAGTCTTCACACTAACCTTGAAGCCTGTTTTGAAGACGACTCTTTGCTCTTTTCCGCTCACACTGGTGGTAACGAAGATGACAGACTGGTCTTTTCCATTTAGTGTTACTGCAGCCTGGATTTCCTTACTCTTTGCCAAAATCCTCCATAGGTCAAATATTACTTTGCTAGAGGTCCCCTTCAGACGTATAGTGGCAACAAACACATACGATGGAGGAAGACCTTCTGGGAATATATCTCTGTTTAAAAAATGGAGCAAAACAATTCAAACTCTTACATGATAATTATTCATTGTTATTAAATGAGCAGACCATTTAGATAGATTTGTACCTGGTGTTCTCAGTAATGTCTGTGGAGGTACTGAGAGCGTAGGCTGTCTCAGAAACAAGAGAGCCAGCAATCTTCTTGGCTTTCTTCTGAATGTTCATGCCCAGTAGCAGCTCAAAGCCCTTCTCATCACGAGATGCGACTGGGATTCTTGTGGGGCAAACAGATTCTGAATAGACAGGACATGAAGTAATCCATATATTCAGCACCTCATAATATGCCATAATAGTTGCAACCACATGTCAAGACTCAACTTCTTAACTTATTTTCAATCCAAACTTTGTTTTAACCCATGATTTAGAACTTACAGTAGGGTAAAAAAAAATCAATAAATGTGAAATAATACATTCAAGTTAAGCTTTTAAGGCTTGATAGTTTAACCTAACAGTCCCAAATTGTCTGACTGTTCACTTTGTAACAGTTTATTTCATTTTTTTCAGTTTTGTTTACTTTTAGAAGAGAGCTAAATAGATTTGTCCAAACAAAAGAATTTATTAAATCAACTTGTTTGGAATTTATTAATTAACCAATAGGAAAGTGTAACATCTATAGAAACCATTTTATTTTACTTCATGTTTTCTTATTTTCTGCATCCGGTTAGCATTAGGCCCTATGTTAAATCGATTAAATTGCTTAATTAAAATGGTTAATAATGTTAATACACTAAAGAAGTTAATTAGGGAATCAAATAATTATATTTTTATCTTAAACAACCAAAATATGTCAAACAGCCATATTTTGACGTGTCACTACTGTCAACATTACTATCATCTACTGATCTAGATTGAAAATTAGTCTTTTTCATTTTTTTATTCTGCATTGTTATCTGGAGAGAAGGATGTTTGTTAAAAATGTTGAAATGGTGATGCTGCTTAAATAAATGGCCTTAAATTCCTATCAATATCAATGTCTAAAATGCTAATGATATATCATGAGAATAAAAAGCTTCAGCCATGTGAAATCTAACGAAGACAAAATGTATCGTAACCTTCACACAGTTTCTGCTCCATGGAGTCTCTGAGGCGGTCGATAGTAGTGTAATCCTCAGCATAGAGGACATACGTAGACGATGGCTTATTGGCGATAGATATCAGTTCTGAGGTGGTGATCTCACTCCCAACTCCAACAGCAAATACTGTAATACCCTGAGCTCGTGCCTCCATACTTGCATCCACCTGAGGAACAAATACAACATTAGGTGTAAAAGTTCTGTTTGATCATCCTGTAGTTTTATTGCTATAGTTAGTCCACAGAACCATCTTGGGATAACTTTTCAGGCAATGTTGCACAGCTACTATTATACAGGCCGACCCACAGAAACATGAGTGAATAAAAACTAAGTGGAGACAAAGGCAGCACTGAATTTACCACATCATCCTGTGATTTGCCGTCGGTGACAACCACTGCGATTCTGTTCTTGACTTGGCTGGCCCGCTGGGAGGCTGGGAATACGTGGTCCACAGCAAACTTGATGGCCCTGCCAGTCTGCATACAAAAATCAGAAAATATTGTTAAAGTGACTTACTTTGTAAAAAAAAAAAAAAAACACTACATTTTAACTTTTTCATAGCTTGAAACATCACAACCAGTGCATTTCAAACAATATGATGCGCAAGGAAAGATAATTTGTGACATTAAAGGGAAATTCATACATCAGGTGGCAAATACTTTTGTCAGATATTAGTGGGTTTTGTTTCAGGTGCTTACCAATTCATTAGTGTATTCAGCAGCCATGCCTTGACATATTGTGAAGCACATGCCTTATAAATCCCACTATTTGTTTTCCACTGTTAATGCATGGTTAGATTTTTCTGATTAATAGTTCCTTTTTATTTGAGTAAAGATTTATCGTTGTCATTTTTTAAAGAATTGACCCAAAAACATTGCCAGCACTCAATGGGTATTGATTTAACAGATGTCAAAATAATCTAGATCAACATCATGTCATGGTTCTCCCCTTTTGGGACTCCTAGTTTTTAGTTTTCATTAGCCATCCTTTGTTCTGTTCCCCTTATATACTCCACCTCTGCAGTCACTCAGTGCTGGTTCCTTGTTGTTGTTAGTTGCTTCCTCATCTCTGGCTCCTCACCTGAGTTTTTCCTGATGTTTTCTGGTTAATTGGTTCTTTTGTATTTTGCATTTTTGGATGTCAGCTCAGTTTCTTATTAAATCCTCAAGAACTCATCTCTGCCTCACTCAACTCTCCTATTTGCAACACATTAGCCTTAAACGAAACATCAGTTACAGACGGTCTCTAAAATAACATAATATGGTTTTTGGTTTAGTTTTTTTGTTCATTAAGTTCTTAAAGGTGTGGAACACAATTATGCCCATGTATTTGACACCAGGAAAGGTTTCCTTCAAAAGCCACTTTTTCAGTAAAATCTGTTCGTTTTTTAAGTCTCACTTTAACTTCAGCTCTTCTGTAAAGGCTTCTGATAATTTCTTTTTTATTACTGAACAGTTTCACTAAAGAACACAGCGTACTTCTCCATCAACCTCAACGGACAGGTTTGGTACCAAGATCCTTAATAAGAGAAGAACTCTGGAGGCCTGTGGGACAGTTGATGGTTAAGACAAAGCAGCAGTACTTTCCCGCAGCCATGTTTCAGTGAAACACATAATACTACATCCACTATATATTCCGGCTAGGTCCTTGGCTTTGAGTGATTCTTACTAGTTCCTAAAGATCTCATATTCCCACAGGATTGATGGAAGTAATGGTTTGTATTTCTTATCCACTCTCTCCTTTCTCGTGTTCTGAATCCTCTGTCCCTCCTTAGCAACTCAGCTGAGCCTTGCAGAAGTAATTGAAGCATTATTTCAGCTTTTGAAATGTTAATGAGCTAATAAGTTAGTGAGCAAACTTTGGTTTGCAAATCATGAGAAAATGTCCAAACAAAATAAAATGATCATCAAAAACCTTTTAGCTGCAAAGCAAACCAAACCAGAGCTCAAAAGAACGATCAAAAAATGAAACTTTAATCTACAAGCAAAGGAAATGAAGTTCTCTCAAAAAAGAAAATCGGAATCACGCTAGAAGAGGTACTTCTCTATGCAGCCAATTAAAGCTGTGCAATTCTAGTGCAATAATGTAAAATTGATTAGTGATTGCATAACTAACATATTAATTAAGCAATCCATTAATTTGGCCTTTATGAATGAGGGGTGAAGAAGAAATCCATCACTGAAAGAAATCCTTTTTTTTCTATTCTATTCTATTATATTATATTATATTATATTATATTTATTATATTATATTATATTATATACTTCCTTGTCTTTCCAAGAAGAGCAGGACAGGTTATTGGACCAATGGAAAAACAAGCCTTCTAGCTTACCTGTGTGTTCCCTCCCATGTAGTTAATGCTGCGTATGGCCTGGATGAGCTGTGCTCCGCTGGAGTGACTCCCTAAGGGGATCTCCAATCGAGGTGTGTCGCTGTACTGAACCACAGCCACCTACAGCACAGAACACGTCAAATTCTTTCAATTCAAAGCGTCTTTTTTTCAGTTTTGCACTTCAGCTTGGTAGAAGCATAGACAAGATCTTGTTTTGTCTCAAATGAGTCTTGCTTTTTTTTTCTTAAATTCTCACAGCTCATCAGATTGTATTGCTGCAAAGCAAAAATATGTCAAACAATTACATGATTTAGTTTCCATATCTAATAAAATGGGACTAGCTTTACCTGTGTATAGTAAAGGCTGATATCAAACTGGCTGCTTATGTTGATTAGCCATTGCTTGGCTGTGTCAAAGTCCTCCATGCCAACACTCCAAGAACCATCGACAATATACACCAAGTCATTTACTGCTGTGCTGCACCCTGAGGACACAGAGAAGGACATAAAAAAGCAAATGCTTTATTTAACAAATCTCTACTGTGTTTCAATTTCTCTAACTGCAGTGTGTAACAGCCTTCTGCCATACCTGCTCGGACATCTTCATCCTCCACAGCGTCCACTGTGGTCAGAAGTAACAAAAAACTCCATACTGACCACAGCAACATGCTTCTGTGGATAAGTGTCTGTCCTCTGCTCAGTCCAACCTGGTTTAACAGAGGATGAAATCATTTTCTCTTAGTGTATTCAGTTTATTTATATATCTCAAAATCACAACACATTTGATCTCAAGGTACTTTACAGAGATAATTCAATCAGATCCTCGCTTCTGATTGGTAAATTTTCTATTCTAGGAAAACTAGTTGATTTTATCCAGTCATTGACTTGCAGGAGACGCTCCTCCTGGATGAGCATGTGTCGACAGTAGATTATCGCTTGTATTTTGTCATTAACTCATCAGCAATCCCTCACCCCAAGCATGCATGCAGATACAGTGGAGAGGAAAAACTCTTTTTTAACAGGAAGAAACCTCCAGCAGAACCAGGCTCAGTGTGAGCGGCCATCTGCCGAGGCCGACTGGGGTTCAAGGAGACAGAAGCAGAGATACAATATGAACAAAGAACAATTAGGAAATGATCTATAAATACTTTCTATGTTAGAAAAGTATCAGTAAACTAGATCAGTCGGTGGCTCTGTGTAAGGAAGAAGTGGTCAGGTGGATGAGCTCTGAGCCATTTTTATGTCAAAGGAATAAAACAAAGCACATACAGAAACAGTAACCCTATAACACAGGTCCTGGCCTATGCTATGGCCCCTGTACTGAAAACATACACTGCAAAAATTGAAATTCAAGTATTTCTAATTTTAATATAATTAAGTGTATTTTCCCTTGATTTGGACAGTTAGGTGAAACATTTTTCAGTAGAATAAGATTACTTTAGTTTAACAAAAGGCAAAAAATCTATTATTGTATTTCAAGTCCATCATATCTACTTATCTTATCATAAAGGCAAAGATGTTAATTCCTTTGGCAGAAGATCTTATTTAAAGTCCAGAGATAAGGGAAAATGCACTTACTTAAGAAATTTTTACTTATTTACACCATTTTTTTGCAGTGTAACTCTAAGCAGAATCTTATAGTATGTGCACTGACAAGAGAGACTGTTACTGATTTACACCTTGGATCAATTCAATATTTTGCCTCAAGTACCTAATTTAACAATTATTTAGAAATTACAGTCAGCTGTATTAAGATGGGATCACAGTTTTCACCTGTAGATCAGGGATCTGCAACCTTTTTTGTTCCTATATTTTATTAAACAATGTGCTCTTGGTCTGTGTTTGTTATGCCTTGGTCCCGTGCCCCAATAAAAAACACACCGGTCCCACCTCGGCCCCTTTGTAAATTTCATCCAGAACTGCCAGAGCATACATTTATTCACAGTAAAGGTTTAGTCCATGGTAAATGGAATGAATATATTACCCTTTTTCAAGTCAGGAAACTTGACCAAAGCTCTGTACACTACATTCAGTATTTTCATCCATTTACCCTCACACTGAGGGTTGCAAGCTCCATTGTAGCCACAGATACGTTAGGGCTCACTGACAGAAGCGAGGCTGCCGCACACAGGTGCTAAACTCGTGAGACCATCCTGATCTCGCGAGCTTTCAAGGTTTCACTCGCAGATCAGTCTGGAGACTCTCCGTTAAAGAAAATTTGGAGCCGTTCACCAAACGAACGTCCAATCAGCGTTGGCTTTGAGGCGGGTTGAGGTGTGACGCAACGAGAAGCGCGACAGTTCAGTCTAAAGAACATGGCGGCTTCAGCCAATGAAACTAGCGTTAGCGTGGCTATCGAGCAAGTTTTATCGGAATTACAGAGTATTTCTTCACTGAAAGAAGAGCAAAACACTGCTCTGGAGGCTTTTCTCAGAGAAAAGGATGTTTTTGCTCTTCTCCCGACTGGTTTCGCAAAGAGTAGCCTGGCTTGTGGTTGTGTTTTCGTCGTCGCTCTGTTAGTACGTCATATGCTTCGTTGATCTGATTGGTTTATTTGGCCCGTCTATCAGCAACATAGGCCAATCAGCTAACCAGTATTTTCGCCCCTTCCCAAAATAACTTCAACGGAAGCTTTCCAGATGGATATGTGGAGCAAATCCAGCAAATCCATCTGGCGGAGTCAGGTTACACAGGTGCAGCCACGATTAATATGCAATGCGGATGAAGTTTCTTACCCAAAGACACAATGAAATTGAAAGCAGGAGCTGAGGCTTGACCCAACAACCCTTCAGATGTAGGGTAAACTCCTGCATCAGATGCCAGTGTCGCTCCATATCTATGTCTAAGCAATGAAAAATAGGCCCCACTCCATCAGTATATTCCCAGGTTATGATGGCAGCAGCCAGGTTTAATTTCTCTTTAGCGTGATTTTAGGGGTTGAACTAAAAAGTACTGGTGAAAGAGAGAAAAGTGATAGAATGTAGCTTAATGATGAAAAGAGGTCCTTATGTCCTCCAGCAGTGTAAGCCTATAGCAGCATTAATATAGAGATAGCTCAGAATAGCCTGAATCACTCTAGGTCAGAGACATGAACTCCAATGTCTGTGATGCTAGCAAATACTTTGGTAGTTCATCTCTTATTTTTTTAACGTTTTTGAGTTGTCACCCAAAGCCCTTCTGAATATGGTTAAGAGATTCTACAAGTTTATAAGCTGAAGGTAGATCAATCAAACTAGCAGAGCCATAGACGTCACTAATGCTGCCATTTAGACATATGGCTTCTTTCTGTAGGAGGTTTAGTGTTTGTTCATGTTTTTTACAGATGGCTTCTTACATTCCTTTCAGCATAATGACGCTAAAATAAATACCCATAAATCATCTGTCTTTTCCTTTTTTTTGTTAGCCTTTGAAGTAAATTTGGTTATTGTTCACAGTACTTCAAATCCACGCGGCAGAAATTATAGCATTAATAAAGCTTTTCTTTGCCTTCCCAGTTATTGCAAACATAAATTGTCATATAAGCTGCCGTTTATTTGTTTTGTTGTTTTTGTTTTTTCAAATTAGGCACAGAAAACAAGAAGCAGTTGTTGAATTCCCTTAGAATTACTGGCTCAGCTGGACCTTCTTGTAGACAATGTGCACCTGTGGCATCAACTCTTACATAAAGAGTAAACATTAGAAGCATAAAGGATGAAAAAGATTTTCTTTTATTTTAACAAACTATATCTGATCTCTACAGAGATTATATAAATGCTGAGTTAAGCTCAGTCTGTCCTTCTTTGTTGCCCCTGCTATGGGTCCCCCCCTCCCCTTTTAAAGTGCTTCAGTGAGTTTTCATCTTGTGCCATGTGGTCCATAATAGAGCAGAAGTGTAATTTCTACACAGCTCGTTCCATTCTCCTTTTTTCAGGACACACTTGGTTCCAGCAACCACAAGGTCAAGCCAGAGAAAATAACCATGCTGGATGTGAAGACCCAAACACAAACAAGGCAGTGAGGGCTACAGTGTATTGGTAAAGAATGAAGCAGTGGCGGCTGGCCCATAGGGGGCGCTTGGGCACCGCCCTCCCTGATAAGAAGAGCGAAACGTAAAATATATTTTTAGAAATTAACTCATAAATGTCAGTTTTACTCTCTAGTGTGTACCTATAAGCAAAGCAAATTATATAAACTACATTTCCCAACCTACTGTCATTCATTTGTGGATTTCCACAGACAGACTCATACCGTCTCTGTTCTGGGAGCTGTGATCAGACAGCCCCACATTTGCAGAGAATCTGTCAATCATGTACTATTGCTAGGTGAATTTAATAACCAATCAGCGTCTCAGAACTTTATGGTCTTGGGGTGCTGAAAATACTGCGCATTAACAGGCTTCTGCACCCAAGCGCAGGTGCAGACAATTAGAGGGATGATGGCGAACGTAACGAGCGAGATGCAGCTTCCACCAAATTCGGTGAGATCCTTATTTATCTACCCGTTTGCCAGAAGAACATCCCTGTTGTAGGGTAGGAACATTTCATGTCATGGTTATTGTGACTGTGACGAATCCACATCCTCTAACTTTGTGCGCCACACACACATTCCTGTTATACTGTGTCTGTGAGGACCAATACACTCGCGCTGAGCCCAGTAGCTCCATTAACTTAAAACACACAAGCTGTCCTGGTTACCTGCTGTGCACACTTAATATTTCAGTGGGGTTAGCCGTGTGTGTGTGGGGGGGGGGGGGGGTGTACGTGTTTATGCTACGGGGACTTGTCATCTTCAGTCTGGCTGCGTCTTTGCTGGGTTCAAACCAAGTTTGGTGTAATTGAATAAGTCAATGAATCTGTGTAAAATAATTAAGTTGTAAAAATTATTTGTTTTTGTACATCAATTGTTTGTGGAGGTAATATATGGACAAAACTGATTAATGAGAAGAAATCAGAAATAAGAGAGCCTGTAGGGGCTTAAACTATTTAATGAGGGCTGTGGGAAGAAAAGCGGCCATTTCTGTTTTCTGTTTCTTTGTTACATTGCTGGTAACTGGAGGGAGGCTGAGGCCCAGAGTATCTTGTATATGTTTAGTTTCTTTTGCACCCTGTTTTGAGTTTTTGAGCACAATAAATATATATGGAGCTTTGTATATCTACAGCTATACAGATACTTACCCCCCCCCCCCCCCCAAAAAAAAAAACAAACAAACAAAACTGCTGTTGCTGTCATATGCGGACACACTGTATATACTGTATATATCCCATGTATCTTTTTCTTCCTTTGGCACCTTCTTCTTCTACTTTGACTATTTGAGCGCATGTAACGAGTAAATTTCTCAACTGTGAGATCAATAGAATCAATCAATCAATCAATCAATTTCCCATTGGCTGAAAAAAACGTTTTAAACCCAGGAGCAATGGGCTATTAGTGGCAGTGGGAACAGCTCACTGACAAGTGTCAACACAGGTCAAATGACTCGGCAAGCGACCTGAGTTAAAATTGCCCCGGCTCTGATCGGTTTGCATGACACCATTTAACACACTGGCACACCGTGCCAGTTGCTTCTGACCTAATAAACTGAAACAACTCTGTTTACATTAGATAAACGTGGAGCAGCTCTGGTAAGAGGGATTCGGACGGTTAATACAGCGAAATAATAAAGCACACTGACTACGCTCTAGCTTCCTTACATGTTGCTCTACATTATTTACTGAAGTGACTTTTTGTTGCACTGGTGACATCATCAACACTAACCCAGCGTGATGGCATCACCAGACACACAGCGACGGGGAGACAGAGTCCACACAGCTGCCAGCGAGGGGCTACACCCAGACAATGGGAAGAAAGCCAAATGCCGATTGTTAGCGGGTCGACCCATGTTTCAAAAACACGTGTGAAACGCGCTAACCTCAGTGGAAAAGAAGCTTTATAGATATATTTAAGCATACGGAGGGTGGACAGTCTGCAACAGTAAGCCATGGGCTCAAGGAAGGAATATTGACTCATGCAGGTGACATATTGGAGTCTAGTGGTACTAAATCTGGAGGTGTAAAAGGTTTCAAATGTGCATGGGGAGTTGCTTGTTGTTGTTTTTTTAAATGCTTGTATTAGTATTTATTGTGCATGATCCCTTTTAACAAAAACCTGAGTTCATAATTGAGCAGCTAGAAATATCAGCTGTCGGTAACAGATACAGGTTTCCGAGGTCCATCTATGGCACAGTAGACCCTTATTTCATCCAAAATTATGATTTCTAAAATGTGTTTCTTGTTTTCTTCTTATTGGTTGCAGCAAATGGAAAAAAAAAAACTAAAGATGATCCGTCTTTGATGATCCTTCAAAGAAATCCAAGTGTTTGCTAAGTAGAGCCACAGCTAACTGAGACACATTACATCTCTAGAGTGTGTCAGCCGTACAGCTGCTGGTTCCAGTCCCTGTGGTTGCCACTCTAAATAAGGTCCTCTCTGTAAATGTTTGTTCTGTATGTTTAGCACCAAAATACACAGGGACACATTTCATTGATGTGCTGGAGTTTTCCACTGCTTTAGAAATCGGTTTAACATAAAGTGTTATCCTACATAACCACCCCAAAAAACAATCTGCCATTAAAACAGGGAAAGTTTCTGGTTTGATTGTAAAGCAGCAGGTAGATGTTTCATGACGGTTCCTGGAGATTTGGAAAAGTTTAAGAGGAACTGGACTGTGATGGAGCTCAGCTGATTTTAAACTTGATTGCCTTGGGTTTGCTGGAATTATAAAACGGTTTGTTTACTGCGAGTAAATGACCATATCTAACATGATGATGTCACAGAGGGGCGGAGATTTAAATGCTGTGAAATGTGAAGTCAGAGGAAAGCAAGAGAGGTAAGGAAAAGATCTCTGTAACATATTTACACACATATGCTTTTATTGAGGCTAAGAGAGAGAGAGCAAGACTTTGACCTGATAACATGAAGGATGAACATAGACTTTATGGGGATTTTTTATTATTTTATTAAGGAAATATATAGACAACTTCTGGTAATACACATCAAGAAAGCCTTATCAGGAATGATAGTTTTACTAAACTGCCAGTTTAAAATTAATCTTACTAATGATTTTATCTTTATTTCGAAGTAACATCCTTATTTACCTCCTTTCATATTGAGCTAAATTAGGACTATAAAGTGTTCTTAAAGCAACTGACAAAAATGTTTTTAAAAATATAAAAAATTTTTTTAAATAAATAAGAAATGTTTAAATCTTCTATTCAAGTTCCTTTGTTGTAAACTGCTGATCCCTTGGTCTGGGGGAGGGTCTTAGATGAGTGTATGGAGCTAAACTGGGTACTTGACGTTTGATCAAAAACATAAAAACAGATTTTTAACTGAAAAGCATCTTTGAGTCAAAAAGAGAATGTTAAAGGTATAGTCTTTTGAAAAGACTTGCCCTCTCCAGTTTAAAAAAAAAAGGACATGCACAACCCTGTACCCACGCCTAAAGGGAACAATTATTAAACAGGTGTAAGAGTAAGTGTAAGTGCACAAGTCCATTTCTCCTCGCACACTCTGTTTAACAGATGCTGTCTGCATGTGTCATAAAAGCTTACTTTCTAAAAGAAGGTTTGCATTTTTTCCAGTGTCAGACTCACCACCAAAATGTGAAAATGGGGACGAGCACATAGGACGGCCTTATGTAAACATATCACCAGAATGATTGACAATTAGGAGGAGCACTTATTTTGATGATCCACCCAGATAAAGAACCTCCTCCACTATACCTTTAAACTTTTTTATTCTACTTTCTGATATTTTTGTTGCATTCAGGAACTGTGGGAACCAGGAACCCTGTTTCAAATGTTTGTTTTTTTTTCAGTTTTGAAAGACTTTTTTTTTTGGGATTCAAATATTTTTGGTTTTTCTTTCAGTTACAAAAACAATGTTTTTGGACAAACTTTATGGACCCAATTTAGCTACATACATCCTTCCTGCACACTTAAATTTTTTTAGCCAGAGGTTCTTCAAAGATAAATATAAAGTTAAAAGAGCATTGAGCTATTTATAATGAACTGGTCTCTAAGTATAGCAGCAGAATCTCCACACGCCCCTCACTCCAGTAGGTCTCCACCACGGTGCTTCATTTTTTCATTATTCATTAGGGACACAAATGTGTGGCACGGTGGCTTCTGAAACAGGATTCCTCTAAAGCCCAACCCTACATCTGGAAAACCATGAAGCGCGGCCCGCTGACCACATCAGCTGCCTCTGCAGGATCACACAGCAATCCTTGTGAGCAGATGCTAGAGGGATTGCTCTCCATCATTATATTAAAAAAAGGACCCAGTCTACAAATAGCAGAGCTGGAAATGCTGCTTACATTTACTGCCTTGTTTGACAGAGATGAGACTGAACTACAGGCGCCCATGATGGATCAACGCTGCAGCTGTTTTCACAAAGTTTTAGTTTCCTGGAAATGTGTTCATACCTCCTAAACTTGTTCATGTTGTTACATGAGGCAAAAAATTGCATTAGGATTTTATATAAAAGCTTTTCACCACGCTCAGTTGGCAACGGATAACTCTATGGAGAGGAATTTGTTCCAATATTATTGGAACTTCTCTATAACAAAAAAGAAGGTTTTAAGAGTAATTTATAGTGTGTGCAACAAAATCAACATATGTTTTTACAATTTTCTTTTTATATATATTTTGTCTTATTTCATTTTTTTATTTTATTTTATTTTACTTACTTTTTTTACTTTACTTTTATTTTGTGAGATTGAATTTTAATGAATTGCATTCATTTCAAAAACCTGTTTTCCAGATTTCTGCCTTGAAACTTCTGGGTGATTTCCGCATATGGTGTTAAATTGTTGCCATAAAGTTTGATCCAACTCATTATTTTAAAAATTGAAAAAAAAAAAAAAAATTGAAATGTATTTAAAATACAAAAAAGATCTTTCTTTTTTTAATTGGAAAGAAATCTATACATCTACTTTTCAGATTCAATTTTTTTCCAGTTTCAGCGGGGGTGGGACAGATGACATGTACCTTATTTACACTACCCCTCTGAATCTGATCTGTGCCGAGTTCAGACAAAGCTTGGATCAGGTAACCATGCCAAGCTTGGTTCTTATGACCATTTACACGTCACACTAGCACGGTTCCTCGCCCCCTATCGGCGGGCAATGATACTACAGCTCTCAAGGCGGGAATTATGAAAACAAAAAAATGGCGGCATCCATAATATTCAGGAGCTTTATGTGCCTGAATAGTATCTTCCAGATAAATTTCAATGAGAGCCTCGGTCTCGGCATCATCCTAGGTCGCACCACAATATTTGATGCCATTTAGTGTTAATAGGCTGAAAAGAAGTTTGTGTTTTTAACAGGTGAAGAGATCTGTGAATTGCAAAGCCGGACGTGCTGGAAAACTGGCAAAATTAGTCAGCTGAATATAAATAGGAGAAGACGCTCAGGCGCTCTTTGTTATCAGGGAGCTGAGCCACTAGTACTAGATTTAACGCAGTTCAGTTGTGTTTGGCACGGTCCAGTTCTGTGGCGTTACATTTAGACTCAACATTTATCTCGGTTACTGTGCTCGGACTCTTCTCAGCACGGTTTCCAAAGGGTAGTGTAAATGGGGCTATCGTTTATCAGATTGTGATTGACAGTTATTCTGAAGAATGCCCCCCTAGTGTTGCATTCGGTAGAAAAGTTGTGCAAACATAATAGAAATTATGTTCAAGTGACTGATTTTAATGCCATGCTTCACTGTTTTAAAGACATTTTAATTTCCATAGTTCCTGAATGCGACACATGTAAATATTTTGTTCAGGAGTCTTAGGTGTCAGTATTTTCATATAAGTCCCGACTCAACACAGAGGAACCAGCAGTGAAAAAAACTCTGAAAAAGAAAAAAAAAATACTTGAATCTGAAAAGCAGTTTAAAAATATTTCCTTTATTATAGTTTAAAAAAAGTTGTAGTTACTAAAACAATGTTTAACAGACTTTATGGCCGACATTTAGGTCCATAAACATAATTAAAATGAAACCCTTTAACTTATAGCAAGTAGTTATTTACAATTAAACTTAATAAAATCATAAATGTATTTATGTAGGAGCTGTATTCTGTTTTTTTTAATGAAGAGGACACAGTTAAAATGCACATAGCATTTTCCTTACATGCAAAACCCTGTGTGTGGAAGAGAACTACCACCAAGCTTTCACCCTGAAACACAGAGGAGGCTGCATCATTCTTTGGGGGTGTTTTGTTTTTGTTCTTTAGCAGGGACAGGGAAGCCAATCAGAATAGAAGGAAAGATGTTTGGAGCCAAAAAAACTTTTAAAAAATCTGTTTTAGGCAGTAATTGAAGAAAACTACCCCAAAGACTGAATCTGATCTAAAAATATGTTGTTTTTTTTATATAAGTGCATCTTCCTTTACTTGGAGCAGGTAAATAAAAGTATTTTGTATTTAGGTGTTATGCAGTGTAGATAAGATAACAATTGTTTTTTTTTTCTAACATGAATCATCTTATTCTGTTAGCAAATTGTTATTACTTTTTCAAAAAAGGAAAAATATACTTAATTTAAGAAAAAAATGACTTTCATACTTTCTTTTTTCGTGCAGGTGGGTTCTCTCATATACACTGCAAAAAAATTAAAAGTAAGTGATTTTTCTTTTCTTGAAATAAGTTTATTTTCCCTTGATTGGAGCAGGTAACAGAGTCAATCTGCTAATGGAATAAGACCATTTTCTTTTAAAATCAGAAGAAAAAGAACAACTTCTTTGAAGAGCATATTATGTAATTCTCTTATTTCAAGGGAAAAATTCTGCTTCAGTTGGGAAATCATCTTATGTACTTGTTTGGATCAAAAGGAAATGCACTGATTTCAAGACATGTTTATTAATTTTTAATAAATTTTTTGCAGATCAAAAAACATAACTAACTTGTCTGATCGTTTGATTGCATTTTTTCTGCAAAGTACTTTGAGTTGACGTGTTGTGAATTAGTGCTGTTGAAATAAACTAAAAAAACGATCCTCCAAAATCCCAGCCTGATCGATGACTGCTACAGAGGAGAGCAGAGGTGGCCCTAGGACCATCCTAAAAAGCATCCTTCATCACATTCACGCTGTAATTAGAAGTTATTTCAGGAAACAGACTCATCTAACAGGACGGGATCCAAATGCCAGAAAAGACTCAGACAGGAACGGGTGCCTTTGCTCCAAACCCAAAGCCCTTTCTGAACCATAATCACAGAGCGTCCTGTATGTTTAGCTGCTGTCCCCATGGCTGACCTTCTAACCTCCATCATGGAAACATTTGCAAAAAGAACCATAAAAGAACCAAGACTGATCACCAACATGAACTCTGATTGGAGAGACTCCCTGCTCTAAGTCCCAGTAATAAAGGCCTTACCTTCTCTTGTGCAGCTGCAGTGATGAATGCCACTGTGGAAGCAGAAGGTGGAAGGAGAGCAGCCCTGTCCTCTCTCTCTCTGGTGGGCAGAGGGAGTGGTGGGAGTGGCAGGGGCCTGCCTTTGTAAACTGTGGCCTGCTCCGCCACAGAGGGTGACACAACATAGACCAGTGTGGAACCTATGTGGAAACCTGCACACGCTCCTGTGTGGAGAAACCACAGACGACCAAATCCTGAGAAGTGTTTCTTTTAAAAAGGTGTGAAGGTTTTCCACCGAATGAATAAAAAATAACAAAAACTGAGCGTTGGGTTAGTCTGTCTGCATGAGCTCTTTTATTGAGATAAGAGGCTCATGTGGGGAGAAATAAATGATTTAACGGTAGTTATGTGATAACCTGTGTTGGGCATGTGGCTTTATTTTAACAGAGAGCAGATTTTCTCCACAGCTGCTCAGGGGTTGCATTTAATTACAGGATAAGAAATTCCTCGGCAAGACATGAAACAGCTTCTGCGCCGCATGTTGGATGCGTGTGGATGTCACGCTTACTGATTAGAAAGATGGAACCTGTTGCTGAAACTCAATACATCTGGGCTCTGGGTTTTTGAGTGAGTCTTGTTGTTTCAGACATGTTTTCTTGTTACACGTCTTGGTCTCCTAGGATTCTCTAAAGCAATGGTTCCCAAACATTTTAGACTTTTGTTCCCCTTTGGGCATTTTGTCTTACCATGAGCCCCCCCCCCCAGTCAAAAGTATTGATGATTGTCCAAAAGTGGAATGTAAAATAACGGTGTTATTTCATTTGAGCTTTTTATTTTTGGGCATTTTCTGCTTTCCATCTCGATTAAAAAACAAACAAACATAAATTTGTTGCCTGGAAGTTAGGAAGGAACATAATAAACACAAATAAATTCATAATATAAACCTGTATTTCTAAAACTTTCTCTTCTGAGAAACTCCCTTATAATCACATTTAAACTTGATGAATTTGGAACAAAATGCAGAACAGAAATTATACTTAGACCAACTTGATTAGTTTTCCTTTGTTTTCATAAAAACACCTGAGCTGCTTTGATGAGCTCCAATAGCTCAGTGTGAAACCAGCAGATCTCAGGCTGTTCTCTACATCCAGTCTGTTCCTCTGCTCGTGTGTCAAAGCTGAAGGTGAACTCACACATATAATAAAAGTTTACTTTTTGGTTGATAAAAGCTTGTTTCATTTTTCAATTGGGTATTCGCAAAGCAAAACACTTCCCAGCCCTATTTTAATTTACTACCGAAGAAATAAGATATTTTTATGTACCCCTTGCAGGGGTTGATGTTAAGGATTTTTACCACTTGCCCTTTGGGCAAGTGACTTTCACATTTCATTTGCCCAGAAACAATTTTTACTTGCCCAGTATAATGTTTGATAAATATAGTTCCTAATATTCATTTTTGTATATATATATCAATGAAACATGTTTGTTTTTTAAATGTTTTTTGTAATTCAGTATTTTTTAAGTTTCCAGGTTCCTGGTGTGTATCTGCATGCGTCAGATAATGAACTCAAGCCTACATTACCGTGTTAACATGCTTTTCAATCCTTCCTGCACATTCTTTTCAAACTAAACTTAGCTTTAAACTGTTGTGTGCTTGGAAAAATATAAATTGTAATGTTAAAAATCCAAAAAAAACTTGACAGGTTAAAAATTTACACTACTACTACTCACCAATTTAACATGTTTAGCTCTATAACATTTAAATGCACCACTCCAATGTCTAAGAGAATTAAAATTTATGAACATTATTTCATGTATGACCACTGTACAGAAGACTGCCATATGATAGAAATATTTACACTGTCCGCATACAGTTATTATTATTATTTTCATAGTCTCTGACTGATAATTTTTAATCTAGCGTGTATTATAGTATAGATTAAATTAATCATCCAGCTGCTGCTCTGCAGAATTCTCTCCCCAAGAGCTGAATCACGCCATCTAGCGGAAAATCACGTGGCTTTTTCAAGAAGAATGTGTACAAAACAAAAAAGATGGCGCCGGCAACGCTTGTGGGTCGTTTTCAGCGAATGTCGGTGATTTTAAAGTAATTTTGAGCGATAAATACTTTTTTTGCGATCATTGCACTTGCCCGGCGGGAAAATGCAATGAAATTTGTACTCTCCCAACAATAAAAACTACTTGCCCCGGGCGATCATGGGATGGTTAACATCGAGCCCTGCCTTGCAATGCACCCGCAGACCACTAGGGGTATGTGTACCCCCGGTTGGAATCATTGCTCTGAAGGACCAACCTCTGGCTTTTTCTTAGGTCTTGGAATATTATACCAGGTCTCTACAAACCATCATTTTGTGGATTTTGAAAAGACTTGCAATCATGTTGTTTGAAGCATTTCATCGGTTGCCAATTATTTAGCTGGACAGGGGCCATTAAATTTGTTTAAACACTTTTTAGCAACTAAAAAAGGGTGTGATGCTGAAAAGAAATGTTTAAAAAAATATTTCCAGGTTACTGTTTTTTTAAGGTTCAATTTTTTTTTGCATGGGACTTAGATGACATGGGGCGTTGAAGGATGACTTACAGCTTTGATGCATAAAAAAACAAGAGTTGCATGGAATGTTTTTTAAGAAGCTATTTTTCAAAACCAATCCAACAGACAGAACATCAGTTATGTTGTAAAGACATTTCTGGTTTCCACTGTTCCTGAATGCAACACCTGTGGCTGTTTCCTTCAGGCTTCTAAAGCTGTCAGTCATTTTTTAATGACCCATGTCATTTAAGTCCCGCCCCCATACTTAGGGGGCACGAGTTTTGAAACTGAGAAACAAAGAATCTGTTTTATATATTTCATTTAAGTTGAATTTTGATTTTCTAGTTTCCAAATCAAATCATTTTTCAGAATAATTTTTTTTTTCTGATGAAGTTTAAGTTTATGGCCCCAATTTAGCTCCATACAGAATTCAGTCTAAATGATTGTACTACATGGATTCCCTAGGGCTTCCTCTTGTACTCAACCTGCTTCTGATGTTCATGGGCACGATGATATTGTTTGGTCATTGGTTGTTGAACTTATAGGCTACATATAGACCAATGCAGACAGTAGGGTTTGCTGAGGGATTTGAACATGTCATGATCTTGGCACTGATTGCTGGGTTAATTATTCATTCCATTCACCTGTCCAACTCTGCCCGGTTTCTGATGACTGCTCATCTGATCCACCTGTTCCTGCCTCTATTTAAAGTGCTTGCATTCAGCTATCAGAGCCAGATTTTCTCGTTCTTGGGTGCCAGAGTTTACGAGTGGTTTCCTGATCCTGACCTGTTCTGCCTCTCAATTACTGAGCCTGTCTGTTCCCATCTGAATGGTTTGCCTGAACTGCCTTCAGACTCCTGGAACACTGAAGCAGCCTGTTCCTGTTTTGATCTGTTTGCCTGAGCTAGCTTGGGACTCCTGCATTTTCTCCGGAGCTGCAGCATCTGGGACACTCTGGGCGGCGGCCTCTGCATTTTGTTGGCAGCCCACCTGCTGGATCCAACCATGTGGTCTGGACACGAACTGCACTGTTAAACCAGAGTTTCCTGTGATAGACGCCTTAGCCGCTGCGACTGCAGACCTGTTTTTTTTTTTTATAAACACTTTTGAATTATCCTACTGTCTGTCTTGTCTTGAATACTCCTCTGTTTTGAATCATTACAGCATATTGGGTTAGGTTTAAACCAAAGAATGGATTAACGTAACCACCTGCTGTAAGGCTTTGCAACCCATTCTTCTTTTATGTCATTAAATCCCAACTTCTGTGTCGGTTAGGGATTCCATCACACAGCAGAACATTTAAAACCAGCCCAGGGAGTTTAACGTTTGTACCAAAATACTAGATTACGCTATCTAATATGCAATTTAGGGAAAACCAGCACAATTGGGCAAAAACTCTGACTTCTAGGTTATGGCAAAAATGCCCTTATGATCCTTTATATTTATATAAGATGAATCAACTGAAATTATTGGGGTACGTACGTAAATTAAGACCCGAAACGGTTTGAGGTGAACTTGGGACAGCACAGCAAAGGAAAGAATTATCCATAATCTCTATATTTAAACAATTATTTTCAAGATTTAAATTAATGATTTCTTTTCAGAATTACTCCATTTTAATATTAAAGTAGTGCATTTTTTCTTTAATTGAGGAGGTAAGTGAGACACTTTGCCAATGGAACAAAACAATTTATATTTAAAATAAGAAAAATCAATTGCATGGTCTTATTTTCATTGCATATTATTTGATTATCTTATTATAAGAGTAAAAATACTAGTTTCATTGGCAAATCGTCTTATTTACCTACTCAAATTAAGGGTAAATAAACTTAATTTAAGAAATATTGACTTATTTCAAGATGATTTTTGCAGCATAGACCGATCGCTAAAAGAAAAATAACCAAACCAAATTGAAAGGGTGCTAATTTTATAAGTTCAGCAGTCAGAATCTTGCACTGTAGAAGCCTGGTGTGTCACTGCCCTCTACTGGAGTTCAGAGGTAATTTTATTCACTTCCTTTAAAGGTCCCATTGGACAAGACTGACTTATTAAGACTTTTCTTATTGTCATGGTTTCTAATATAAATTACTGTTAGTAGGATGGGAATCTACTTTAGCTTCTAAATGTGCCTCAGATTCTACAACATTGTTTTGATGTATTTATATTAGCAAATGTGACTTTTTTCTGTGAGTCTGCATCATTCAGACAGTTTACATACTGCTGATTCTCTATAAAAAAGAAAAAGCTTATTATGTTTTTATATGGAAATTACTTTGTTTAAAGACCGACTCCATGTCCAATCAGCTGCCTATTCATTCTGTTTGTTTTCCTCTAGGGGGCAGCATTGTCTTAAATATTTATAATAGTATACAAGTATTCACACTATTGTCCATTTCTACGAACTTCAGTGTATTTTATTGGTATTTTTCTGTGTCAGATCTATGAAAAAACTGCATATAATGAAAGCATAAAGTAACCAGATGCACTTGACAGTTTGCTGTATTTTCACTCAACTTACCAACTGTGGACAATAAACCAACAAAGCTTCAGTTCAAAACAGAAATGTGAGTCAAACAGAAACTGTGTCTTTCTGCTGTGTGGGTTTTGTTTTTGTTTTTTTGTTTAAACATGATCATTTTTCATTGAGTGAAGTTGCTCACTGATGGAGCTGTCAAATATTTTACTCCGGCAAGAGAAGTGATACTTCATTATATTTTTAAATCAAGTAAAAAGTCCAATTCACTAAAAATAGTCCTAATGTTGCATTAAAGATTACATGTTTTTTTTTTTTTTAAACCAGTATAACCTTTGTATAACATCTAATCCACACTTTGGATTTTAGACTTTGAGCCTCTTCCTTCTCCATTATGATTATTCAAGATCCTTGAGAGGGGCTGGACATACTTCCACTCTGGAGTTGCCCACGGTGAGAGGCGCCAGGCAGGAGTGGGCATACTTGTTGCCCCCCATCTCGGTGCCTGTACATTGGGGTTTACCCCGGTGAACGAGAGGGTAGCCTCCCTCCGCCTACGGGTGGGGGGACGGGTTCTGACTGTTGTCTGTGCTTACGGGCCGAGCAACAGTTCAGATTACCCACCCTTCTTGGAGTCCTTAGAGGGGGTACTGGAGGGTGCCCCTCCTGGGGACTCCCTTGTTCTGCTGGGAGACTTCAACGCTCACGTAGGCAATGATAGTGAGACCTGGAGGGGCGTGGTTAGGAGGAATGGCCGCCCTGATCTGAACTCGAGTGGTGTTCTGTTGTTGGACTTCTGTGCTCGTCATGGATTTCTATAACGAACACCATGTTCAAGCATAAGGGTGTCCATATGTGCACATGGCACCAGGACACCCTAGGCCGCAGTTCAATGATCGACTTTGTCATCGTTTCATCGGACTTGCGGCCGTATGTCTTGGACACTCGGGTGAAGAGAGGTGCTGAGCTTTTCACTGACCACTACCTGGTGGTGAGTTGGCTCCGGTGGTGGGGGAGGATGCCGGTCAGACCTGGCAGGCCCAAACGTGTTGTGAGGGTCTGCTGGGAACGTCTGGCGGAATCCCCTGTTAGGCGGAGCTTTAACTCCCATCTCCGGCAGAACTTCGAACACATCCCGGGGGAGGTGGGGGACATTGAGTCCGAGTGGATCATGTTCCGTTCCTCCATTGTCGAGGCGGCTTATCTGAGCTGCGGCCGCAAGGTTGTCGGTGCCTGTCGTGGCGGCAACCCTCGAACCTGTTGGTGGATACCTCCGGTGAGGGATGCTGTCAGGTTGAAGAAGGAGGCCTATCGGGCCTTTTTGGCCTGTGGGACTCCGGAATCAGCTGATGGGTACCGGCGGACGAAGTGGCATGCGGCTTGGATGGTTGCTGAGGCAAAAACTCGGGTGTGGTAGGAGTTTGGAGAGGCCATGGAGAAAGACTTCCGCACAGCTCCGAAGCGATTCTGGTCCGCCATCCGGCGTCTCAGGAGGGGGAAGCGGTGCAGCACCAACACTGTTTATAGTGGGGATGGTGTGCTGCTGACCTCGACTCGGGACGTTGTGGGTCGGTGGGCGGAATACTTCGAAGACCTCCTCAATCCCACCAACATGTCTTCCATTGAGGAAGCTGGGCCTGGGGACTCTGGGCTGGGCTCTCCAATCTCTGTGGGCGAGGTCGCCGAGGTGTTTAAAAAGCTCCTCGGTGGCAGGGCCCCGGGGGTGGATGAGATCCGCCCGGAGTTCCTCAAGGTCCTGGATGTTGTAGGGTTGTGTTGGCTGACGCGACTCTTCAACATTGCATGGACATTGGGGGCAGTCCCCCTGGATTGGCAGACTGGGGTGGTGGTCCCCCTATTCAAAAAGGGGGACCGGAGGGTGTGCTCCAATTACAGGGGAGTCACACTCTTAAGCCTCCCCGGCAAGGTCTATTCGGGGGTGCTGGAGAGGAGGGTCCGTCGGATAGTCGAACCTCGGATTCAGGAAGAGCAGTGTGGTTTCCGTCCTGGTCGTGGAACGCTGGACCAGCTCTACACCCTCAGCAGGGTCCTGGAGGGTGCATGGGAGTTCGCCCAACCAGTCTACATGTGCTTTGTGGACTTGGAGAAGGCGTTCAACCGTGTCCCTCGGGGGGCCCTGTGGGGGGTTCGCGGGAGTACGAGGTGCCGGGCCCTTTGATATGGGCTGTCAGGTCCCTGTATGACCGGTGTCAGAGTCTGGTCCGCATTGCCGGCAGTAAGTCGGGCTCGTTTCCGGTGAGAGTTGGACTCCGCCAGGGCTGCCCTTTGTCACCGATTCTGTTCATTACCTTCATGGACAGAATTTCTAGGCGCAGCCAAGGTGTTGAGGGGATCCGTTTTGGTGGCCTTAGGATTACGTCTCTGCTTTTCGCAGATGATGTGGTCCTATTGGCTTCATCAGGTCGTGATCTGCAGCTCTCACTGGATCGGTTCGCAGCCGAGTGTGAAGCGGCCGGGATGGGGATCAGTGCTTCCAAATCCGAGGCCATGGTCTTGAACCGGAAAAGGGTAGAGTGCCTTCTCCGGGTCAGGGGGGGTGTCCTGCCCCAAATGGAGGAGTTTAAGTATCTTGGGATCTTGTTCACGAATGAGGGAAGAAGGGAGCGGGAGATCGACAGGCGGATTGGTGCAGCGTCTGCCGTGAAGCGGGCGCTGTACCGGTCCGTCGTGGTGAAGAGAGAGCTGAGTCAAAAAGCGAAGCTACCGATTTACCGGTTGATCTACGTTCCTACCCTCATCTATGGTCATGAACTCTGGGTCATGACCGAAAGAACGAGATCGCGGATACAAGCGGCCGAAATGGGTTTCCTCCGTAGGGTGGCTGGGCTCTCCCTTAGAGATAGGGTGAGAAGCTCGGTCATCCGGGAGGGACTCAGAGTAGAGCCGCTGCTCCTCCACGTCGAGAGGAGCCAGTTGAGGTGGCTCGGGCATCTGTTTAGGATGCCTCCTGAACGCCTCCCTGGTGAGGTGTTCCTGGCACGTCCCACTGGGGGGAGGCCCCGGGGAAGACCCAGGACACGCTGGAGAGACTATGTTTCTCGGCTGGCCTGGGAACGCCTTTGGGGTTCCTCCTGAGGAGCTAGAAGAAGTGGCTGGGGAGAGGGAAGTCTGGGCCTCCCTTCTTAAGCTGCTGCCCCCGCGACCCGACCCCGGATAAGCGGAGGAAGATGGATGGATGGATGGATGAAGATTAATAATATCTTTCTTTTATTAAATTTGGATTAATGCAAAACCTACTCTCTCTTTGTTCAAAGACAGATTTATAAAATATTAGGAGTAATATAACGCTTAACAACAGCTAAATTACTGGTTATAATAGTTTCATCCATGATGAAGTCCACTTACTTTTTTTAATTATCTCTTACGGGACTAAATTACAGAGGATCTCCAAAACTGCCTCATGATGTCATGAAAATTCAAAACTCAATTTTATAAGTTTAACATGTTGAAACATTTAAGGTAAATAGAGAAAGAAATTGTATAAAAATAAAAGGAAACATTGACGTCCTAATTGAATAGAAACTGAGGAGAGAAAAAAGAAACACCGTATAAAAAAAAAATAAGGTCTGTTTCATGTTATCTAGGTCTTTATCCAAAAATAAACCGATAAATCGGGAAAGAAGTGTTTCATTTAACTTTTAAGACTTTATTTAAGAAAAAACTTGTCTAAGAATAAGTTAATTTGCCCTTAATTTGAACTTATTAATAGAAGGGTCAGCCAAAGGAATGAGGATTTCTGTCTATAAATAACATAATGATATGTTATGCACTTCAAATATGGTAACTGATTTTTTTTTTTATCTTAAATGCAAATCATCTTATTCCATTGGCAGATTGTCTCACTTACCTGAACAAATCAAGTAAAAAAAACACTTTTTCAACAACAATCTATTTACAATACATCCGTTTTTGCAAGGGAAGAGAACTCTATTCCATTTTACAATCATTCAAACACAACATAGAAGGAAAAATAAAACCAATGGACCTTATATGCTTTGCTAAGGTACACCTTTCTAAATAATAAACAATATATCTATTTTATTATATGTATTTTTAGTATATAAGAATATGCTTCTACCCTCTTTTTATATATCTTGTATATTTTTATTTGATGGTCCATATTACTCTTCTTCTTTTCTAAAGCCACTTTGAACTTTTGATCGATAAACTTTATTCTCTGCTAAATAATAAAGTAAAAACTTTTCTCAGTCTACCCTGTGATTGTACAGATATGTTAAGTAAAACTTCCTGGATTCACAAACTAAACTCTTCTTGTTCTGTTAACTGCTGGTCTGCAAACCAGCTTCACGATGCTCTAACCTCAACATTTGAGTTATAGTACGTATGAGAGATGAAGCAAAAAAAGCATAAACAAGCAAAATCAAATGTTATTTCTCTTTTTCTTGCTTTTCTTTTTACAAAAAAGCATGTTTTTAGAATGATTACACTATATAATAGGTAATCCCAATATGCAGAAACTTTTATTTAGGGCATCTGAGTAAAAGAGACTGAAAGCAAATGAATGCCAACTTATTCATCAGGCTGTTAAACAACAAAAATATACAAAAATATGAGTTAGAATAACATTTAATTTCCATTTGGGATCAGTTAAGTATTTTTTTTATATTGAATTAAACATAATTTGTAAAGATTTGAATGTAAACATAAAGACTTATAAAATAAACATAATCTTCCAAAAAAAAAAAAAAACTCAATTTGGTTATTTTAAAGAAGCAATACTTTTGTGCAATGTTTTGCCATTTATTATTATTATTATTAACAGAGCCAATTAGTTTGTCATTAGAAGAAAAAAGAACATATGAATAGTTATAATTCCAGTTGCATCCGTTTAGTCTGTATATACAAGTGAAGAGGCTGCACAAGGGATTGTATGATGCTTCATGTTAAGAAAGATTATCCAAATCAGTTACCTTATTTTAAAAAATCAATAAATTTTCAATTGTTGCATCAGAAATTTGGTCGCTATAACTTTTTTTTTGGAGGTGATTGGTAAATTAAAGTATTTTTATGTAATCTTAATTTCTTCCTAAATGAAGTCCTAACTGTACTGAGCTGTTTTCAGTCAGTGTTGATGCAGTAAAAAACCAGCAGGTGGCAGCACTGCAGCGTCAACACAGAAGCACCCTGCCGGAAATTAGGAGTAGAAGAAGAAATCAACTTAGGAAAAAAGGAGCTACAGTTATGGCCGCGTCAGATGATTAGCTAAGAGAAGAAAAAGAAAAACAGTAATTTTATTGGAACTACGCGTTGTTTTTTGTCGTAATGCATCTTGTTGTTTTGTTTACACTTTGAAGTTTCTCCAGTATCGCCGATAATGATAAAAATGAAGCTACCGATGAAAACTGGCGACGAGACGGCGGAGGACGGCTCTTTGGATCCATCCGAGAGGCTCCAGGTCCCCAGGGCGGCTTCCCCCCCCTCCGTCTACCAAAGGCTCCGGGAACCGCCGCCCCGGGACCCCGCATCGAGTCTGGACAGGGAGACCGTGTTCGAGTGGTTCGGCCACCACCTGAACCCCGCCAAGCGGGTGGAGTTCATGTGCGGGCTGCTGCATATGTGCCAGCCCCTGGAGCTCCGCTTCCTGGGATCATACCTGGAGGACCTGGCCAGGAAGGACTACCATGTTTTACGGGACTTTGAGGGCAGGGCGAACAACCCGAGCGATTTGGGGGTTCTAACGGACGTGACCGACCCGGTGGTCCGGTCCAAACTGATCGTGTGTCTGTCCCTCCTCGGTTCTGACAGGAGGGAATGTGCTGGAATAGTGTCCAGGATCCTCAGCAGCGTGGACTTGTCCTTCAGGAGCTTCGGCTACCCCCTGTCCTCCTTCAGGGACCCGCAGCATCACCTCCACCCGTTCTACCCGCCCTGTCAGGACGGGTCCGTGTGTGAGCAGAACCGGGTCGAACCGGCCGGGGGGGCTCTGGAGCAGTTGGCGCTGCTCTACACGCTGGCCTCCCTGCACCCAGCCTTCCACTTTCACCAGCGGGAGGTAATCCGAGCTCAGCTGGACAAGATCGAGCTCTGCTTGGAGGAGGAGAGGCGGCGGCAGCAGCAGCTGAGGATGACCGCCCAGCCTACGGTAAGACACAGCTCTGATAGCCAGGCCTTCCCTGGAGCTGGAGCCCAGCAACAACCGCTAAAGTTATGATGAGAATTGCATTGTAAAACACCGAAAACCCGAATATAAAACCCGCTAAAACGGAGTAAACGCAGGCGATGAGTTCTGTTTTCACAAAGGAGCGTTAAGTTTCGTTTAAACGTCGTAGTTTAGCTTTAGGATTCGCTGTTTATACTGGCGGAGCTAATGATGCTAACTGTTAGCTAACAGGTTAGCCAGCTGCTAGAAAGCAGATAAAAGCAGCTCGAGCTGGACAGATGGTGGTGAGATATGGGAGGCCGGACGTGCCACAGTGTAAATGAATCATTGGAAAATAGAATATTGTTTTTCTTTAACAATAATATATTCCAGTGATATTCATGGAACAGAGATTATGCCATAATTGTTGCTAGCATAGAAATTTTTTTGTATATGAACATTTGAAAAACGAAACAAAAGAAATTATAAAATTAAATTTAAAAAATGGTTTTATATTTAAAGAGGTTTTGAGGTTAACTTTAATATTTTTTTGTTTTCAAATTTTGTTGGAAGTTTTTTTGTTTTGTTTCTTTCGTATTTTTTCCAAATGTAATTAAAAATATATATATATTGTTTAAAAATTTTATATATTTTTTTTTATTTGTCAGATTTTCGGTGTTTTAGATTAGGCCTGGGCGATAAAGCAAATTTTGGCTGGTTTGGAGTCAGCTCGGCTGTTTTTGAATTAATTATTCATTTGAGCAAACCATGGATATAACGCTTCAGTTTCACCCAGAACCAGAGATCTGGTAAGAGAGGGGAGCTTTTTAGCAATGGATCCGAGGAGGAGCCCCCTTAAGCGGATACAGTATGCTGAGTAAAGTGCCCCAAAGTGATGCTCCTAGAAGAAAGCCCTTTTTCAAAGGTCCTCAGGATGTATGATTGGTGGATGAAAAACCTCAAACCCTGGATGAAATATGTCATTTTCACTCAGAAACAGAGATCTTGTTAGAGAGGGGAGATTTTTCAGCACTGTATCCAAGAAGGGGGCCTTTTCAGCGGTTAGGGTTAGTAGCAAAGCCTCCCTGATCTTTCTCCATCATTGATTAGCTAATTTCGTCTGCCGGGGTGTTTACAACAGAGAACTGGTGTAATTATGCTAGTTTTAGTAACAGGTTAATCTGATGTAATAAGCGGTAAGATGCAGAAGTGGGGAAAATATAAGAAGAGTTACAGAAAATAGTGGGAAGGTGATGATGATCTTAAATCCTGGATAGCGCCATCTAAAAATGAAATAGCTGAACTAACATGAAATGGAAAGACACCAGCACCGTCCCCTCCTCCCTGACAGTTATTGGGAAGATTTAATTCAACCAATTACTGATCACAAATCACAATTATTACTTGAGAGCTTTAACTTGAATGTTTTCACAACTTTTATATTTAATTTAGAGTAATATGTAATGTGATTTGGTCAATAAATAAACGAAAAATAGTTGGATTTCCTGCTCCTGTCATTATTTTCTGAAAGCAGGAGCATTTATCAATACTGAGGTAAAGCTGCCCAATTTATTGTGATATTATTTTAAGGTCATATCGCCCAGCCCTGGTTTAGATTGCTTTATAAGTTGAAGTTTTACCAGATCACTAGAGCCATTTAGGTAAGAGAGTTCTGGCAACAATGTTGATGCACTAACGTTAAATAAGTAGAGGGGCATCACCTGGTCACTGCCATAGACACTGGTCAGCCATGCTTAACTACCCGGAAAAAATACAACATATCTTTAATTCAATTCAAAAATACTTTATTAATCCCAAAAGAATATTAAATATACCATCATTCTCTCTGCTTCTACCTAGTGTGAAGTAATTATGTTAAACAGTATGTTTGAGATGCATAAAATGTATATAAATAGTACAATGCATACAATAAACACCAATGTAAAGAGGTCAGTATTTATAAAACTATATCCTCTTCCACTTAACAGCCAGTATGTTAGTAGAAACTGATTTTTAAGTTGTTCTACTTTTCTTTGATCATGCAAACAACAATTTAACATCAATAAACGTTACATGTAAGTCAAATGAATATGATTGAAGAGATTCTATATTTAAAAAAAAATAACTGTTATAGATCTGTCTGCATGTTGAATGGGCCCGACCTGTCTGGTCTTGCACTGGCAGAACTCTTCAACTCAATGGCTCTGCAGATCACACTCTCGAGATCGGATCGGTCCGATCTTTACCTATTTACTAGTGATCGGAGCTCGGCTACAATAGCTGAGGAGTCGTGCCGATCTTTGCCGAATGACAACTTCCGTAAACTACCCGCTAGTTATGGGTGACTATAGCAGTGCAATCCAAACCTCTGTGGATGTGCAAATCACATACGTCAGAAGTGTTGAAATATTTTACTCTCTACAGTGAAACTGTCCTAAAGTTACATGCAATGTCTGCAACATGGTAATTCCAAGAGGAGGTAGCAGCAGGGCTACATTTAACACCACAAACTTGATTTGTCATCTGAGCATAAAACATGATGACGTGTATGAAGCGTTTTGTAAAGCTGCAGATGGAAAGATTGCTAAAGCAAAGCAACAGGCTCTGATCTTTATGAGGAGAGAAATACTCAGTTAAAAACGATAGATTACAATATTTTATTTTTTTATTTTTTACATAAAATGTTCTTTGCTTGCAATAATGAACAGGAGCTCCAGCGATCACCATTCTAGGTATTATAAGACAATAAGTTCATAAAAACATTTGGTTTCATTTCTCTTAAAAGCACAACAGATTCCACCGGATAGAGGCCTTATTAAGGTTGTGTTTTACCGGGAAGTTCCTTTGGCCGAGATTTTAAATGTTGTTTTATGCCTTAGTTAAATTTTTTATGCCATTTGATTCACTTTAGTTTTAAACATGGAGCCGTTCACTTCTGTTAACAGGACATGGTTCCAGATGCTAATGCTACAATTTTCTTTTCCTTCAGGATCCATTTCAAAGCAGTCCGTTGTCATTTTAATCTTTCCCAATCGTTCTGTCATGATTTTAACTTGTTATAGCCCTAACTGTAGCCTGTAGAGTGAAAAGGTTGAAATTGTTTCATAGCATTTGCTCTAACTTGTGGCTTTATTTGAACAATTATTGAAGCAAATTCATTCCATACACCTCAGGGATCCCATCATGAACTTTCTGAAAACCATCTCACGTCCCCTGAGTTGAGATTTGCTTCTGCGTTTACATCCATACGTGGTTCGAGCTGTAAGCAATGTAAAGCAGGTGAAACTCTGATGTAACACCTGATAGATCTATATGTTGCTGACAGACAGATTATGATCTGCGTACCCTGCAGCTGTCGCTCTGTAGCCTAACTGTCCAACGAGCTAACAGGTTTGTGATGTAGATCAAGAGGCTGATCCGTTTGGGTCGACCTCAGCTCTCCACCTTTTGTCCAAACCTTTTATTTGATCAGAGGGGATCAAGAATAAGTTTAGCTGCCAACTTTGTAATCATCAGCCTTTGTGTGGAGCAAATAGTTGGACAGAGCCCGCTGTTTCTAACGAGCACAATGTGACGGGTCGACACCATGAGGCTGATCTGATGTCTGATTTATCCCTGTAGAGACGATGTTGACTGATATCAGGATGAATAGACTGAAGCTTTACACAAAACCGAGGTCAGATGGGGCCAAAAAATAGGCTTATGTTGCATTTACTGCATCAGTGAACAAAGATCTACATTTGGGGGGAGATAATAAAGTGGAGACCTGTTTAGGTGAGGAAGATGCCTTCTTGTCAAGATAAAGACAGCTTGCTGCTCAGAGTAGACCGGGAGTTGGCAACCCACGGCTCTTTAGCGCCCCCTGTGGCTCCCTAGAGCTTTTTCAAAAATGTATGAAAATTGATTTTTTTGTTTGTTTTAATATGGCGTGCAGTTGGTCAAACAAAATTATGTTTTCCAATGCTGTAAACATTTTTATAGTAAATATATTTAAACAATAATTTGCATCATAGCCGTAGAGATCAGTGGTCATGACAAAGCTGCAGGTGTGTCTCAGACCCAAAGGGAAAAAAGGAAGATGGCGAATGAGAAAAGAGGATTCAAAGAATGGAGCGAATCATTTGCTTTATTATCAATACGGAAGGATTGCCTGCATTTTTGATTTCTAATGAGAGGTTGTCAAAAAATAAAAAGAAAAATTTGGAAAGGCGTTATAGAGAAGGCTAAATATGCAGCCGACCATCAAGCTGGGAGGGAGAGAAAAAGTGCGATTGCAGAACTTCTGAATAAATTAGAGGAGAGCAAAGATAGAAGAAATGGATTGCATCTCCAAACTCCACTACTGCTGCTAGTTTTGTTGCAAGGATGAAAAACCGTCCAAAGATCAAACAGGTAGCGCTCTGATGCAGGGATGGGAACTTTTTTCCATTTTCCCCCAAATCCTAAAAATATAAATCACACCAAGGAACGCTGGTGACGGAGGATGTGAGATTTCAGGGTTAGTCGGGTGAATTCAGAAATGTTGAGGACTTCTTGAGGCCTGTGGTACAGGGATGTAAACAAAAAAATCATGTAGGATTAATGTTTCAGTAGATTAAATTGTGAATTATGATTAATTAATTGATACTCTCAATTAATTAATCATTGCCTTGCCAAGTAGAGGTATCTGTGTTGTAGTGTTACCATCCTCTACTAGAGGTAGAACTACAAAATCCATTGTAAGAGAAGTAATGCCAGAGCAGAGTCAAGCGAGAACAGAAACATGAATGGATCCAGATTCCAGATCATTTCTACTGTTTAATGGATCAAATGATGCAGAATGAACCTTTTTTTTGTAAATATTAAGACTAAATAGGCCCATTTAGCTGTGCTGTGCGGAGGAGCAGCAGAACATCTGTGCTGGTATTGGAAGGTGAGGATTTGATGATAGAAAAGTGAAAGCATTACGCTAAATGATTGGAACAGGATAGAGAAGATGCAAGCATTTAGCACAGTAGATGGGGAATGCTCTATGTGTAAATTAATTCATGGAGCAAAGTTCTACCTTTTCTCCGAGAGCAACCAGAACCTCCTGTTTTGAAGATTTGCTAACAGCTAGAGCTGAAACAATCAGATCAATCGTGATTAATGAAATAATTGTCAACTAATTTAGTAATCGATGGATTACTAAGGTGGATTACAGACTCTAACATGCAGTTAGCTGACAGAGCAACCCACTTAGAGCAGTAATTCTATCAAGATTGTAGAAAAAATATATTAACATTTTGCATTTAAGATAAAAACAATTTTTTCATCTATCACTATGCTCTATTCCTGAACTCCTCAATGGAAAAGTTTTAGTTTCACCTGGTTTAATTTCTTAAAAAGTCTTCTTTAAGGAATCTTTGGCTATCCGATTATTTATTAATTCACCGGGGGAAAACAAAAAACGTCAGATTATCAATTAGCAAAACGATCGTTAGTTGCAGGACTACTGACAGCAACAACATATCTAGCAGCATTGACTGTTTTATTAGACTAAAAAAAGACAGCTATATCACAGTTAGTGTCTACTTTATCGAAACGATATGATAAATAGTCAGACAGTCTTTGAGCGACATACTGTCTGTCAGGCTTTTAGCTAACAGTGCGTATGGGCATACATTGTACAGCCTTTACTTTAAAAAAAGGCTGTACAATCTAACATCTACTAGCAGCCGCCACCAACAGTAGCGGAAGCCCCCAAGAGGCAACTGTGCCTGAGGCAGCTGCTGCTGGGGATTACTGGTGACAGAGCATAGCCGATGTACGGGGGTCTGAGCGTCTCCAACAGAGAAATAATATTTATAGGCAGGATAATAATCTGGATGAACTGACTGCATTGATTGAGTTTTCAGGTGGACTTTCTCACTTAGAACATATTTAAACTACTTTTTACCCACTGATCACAGCAAATATAGCAAAGCTGCTCTCTTCTATTAAACACAGGAGCATGAGACGCATCTGGACACGATTTACTGGACGTCTGACCTTAATCAGGGTTCCCACGGGTCCTTAAAAAGTCTTAAAAGGCATTGAATTCTTCAAAATAAAACTAAGGACTTAATTGGTATTAAAATGTCTTAAATCAGTCTTTCGTAGGTCTTAATTTTTAAAACATCATAAATAGGATTATTTTTATTAAGATTTATTTTTGTAATCTAAATAAAACATTAAAATTTAATTTTTTATTTTATTTCCGATAGCGGAACCAATATAGCGTTGTTGCGGCCGGGACATTTGTGAGATGCGCCATTAACTTTTTGTCTGGAAAATATGAGCAAGTGTAAATGTAACCAAAATTGTCTCCAGCCAAGAGTTTTCTCCATGGCTAAAACCACGGAACATACATGAGGCTCAGTGGGTTTTATGCAAGAAGTCATTCAAGCTCAGAACGATGGGAATTAAGGCAGTGGAGTCGCACATGCGAAGCGCGAAACACAAAGCGTCAAAATGGAGTTACGGAGAAACAGCCGGTATTTCTCAGTTTAGTTCCACCCTTGTCTCTGCAACGCCTCCACTTATCACCAAATCAAACATACTAAGAAAACCATACAAAGAAAAATAGCTGCAAAAAAGACTCAGCACTGGTTATGTTGTGGCTTTAAAACTGATTTGTTTTGTTCCCTGCTAAAACAAAGTTTGTGAATTCAGTTAAATAATTGTTAAAATATATCTGTCATTTGTGTGTTTTTAGCTTTCTTCCTATATGGGAAGCTTTTCAAAATCTGAACCCTTAGTGCAGTGGTTTATGTTAAAATAAACCTTTGGGTTAAGTTGTCGCAAGCAGGTTTTTCTTGTGAATTTGGTCTTAAATTTTTATTTCAAGTGGCATTAAAAAGTCTTGCATTTAACTTGCCTTATGCTGTAGGAACCCTGGTTTGTGGCGATAAATAACATCTGAGCTATAGAGGAGTTTTATAGCTGCGCTGCTGCGATCTGCTAACATCGGGGATGTTTCTTTTTCCAGGAGCCGATGGCTCAGCAGGTGGACTACCTGACCCCCTCGGTGCAGGACCTTGGAGAGCTCCCAGCCTCCCATCCTCCCTGCCAGAGCCGCCGCTGCAGTCGCTGGGCGGCGCAAAGAGAAGGTGAATTTTATTTTATTGTAATTTTTTATGCTTAAAAGTCTGAGTTTCTCCATTGATTTTATTTTTTTTTTTTTGTTGTGTAACTTTGTAGCCGTGCATATCGAGGGGATCGTGCTCAGAGGGATCTCTAGGACAGGAGCGGAGAAGGAATACAGCTTTGATGTGAGTAACGGGGCGCAACATCACTGCACTTTAACCCCAACCCTCATTAGCTGATGAGTCCTAACCCTTAGAAGCAGAATTAAACACAGTCACATTAGTGTTTAGACTTTCATATGATTCTCAGCTTTAAATTCACTGGAAGTCATTTCAGCTCTTTAATCTTCACTATCGGGTCACTCAGATTGTTAAGGCTGAAACGGCATCTGGTGTGTTTTATTCAGTGATTTACAGCTGAATGATGAGATAGATGTCTGGCTTCTCTGATGTTGGGGTGTGATTTGCAGCACAGCTAATAAAACATCTGGAAATTCAAAGAAAAAGAGTATATGGCAGTTCCATAGAGATAATATGTATTAGCAAAGAGAATTAAAACAATTTAAATAGAAGAAAATTAAATTGATAATTTTTTATTTATTTTTCTTATTACGAATAATTAAATTAATATATTAAATTATATAGAAAAGCCATGCAGTGGTTTATAGACTAACAGATACTGGGAGCCAGAGGAAGGACTTTAGAACTGAGCTGATGTTCTCAACTTTCTTAGTTTTAGTGAGGACACAGGCAGCAGCATTCTGGATCAGCTGCAGCTCTGATCCACTTTTTAGGCAGTTAGCTAAGGAAACTTTGCCCCATCGTGTTGATTTCTTCTCTGTATTTACCCAGAGCTGCAATGGATTTGATAAACTGGAAGTTTTGATCAATCAAAATGAATGCTGCAGATCTTCTAGAAAATCTGTATGATGTAAAAACTGCAGTACATGTTAGAAAGGAGACCATTCAGTTTGTAAATGACTAAACTTTGAGAAATGTCCTGCAGTCTGAGTCTCATATATGCTTTTAATTAGCTCTACTGCTCAGCTTGTACTTCCATCTTGGTTTGAACAAGAAGTTGTTTTTTTACTGAAAAGCTTAAAAATTTAGGAATATGGCGTGATGCCCATGCAAAGTAATCAAGAAATCAAATTCAGGCTCACCCATTCATATTGAACTGTAGGTTGATGCTGGAACAATGTTGCTGTGATAGACCTTCCCCTTTTCCCCATATCTCATCTGATATCCCTTTCAAAATAAAAGCCAATAGCCGCAGAAAAATAGAACATTCAGTACGAGACGCTTCCATTAAGAGAGACATTCGTTTGGTGCTGAAGTCGTAATTGAGGACGACGAGGCGTCTCTTCTCACAGCAGAGACATCAGGACCAGTTATCCTTAACTTAGACGTTTATTTATCTTTACAGAACCACAAGGAACTCTGAGGGATTTATAACCCTCAAGAAAATGTTGGAATTTTGTTTGGATTTTGATTTCAGCGTTAAAATTTTATGTTGCATCCAAAACCCAAAAGTTCAGACCTTTATTTACTTCTTTCATCTTCTGTTGGTCATTTAGTGTTTTGTTTGTGAGACATGTCCTCCCAAGAAATTACTGGTGCTTTTATTTTTAATAAAACAGACTCGATGCAGTTTAATGCTAGGCCTGGAGTCAGATATGATGTAGACCTTTTTATAAGGTCTACGTCAGATGGACCCAAAGAAGTTACTTCAAAGCAGAAACTATTTTTAAAAGCATAACTTTAGGATTTTGGAATCAGATATTTTCAAACAGCATTGATACTAAATGATCCACATCATCAACCCCTTCTGGGGTTTAGCCAGTGGGTCGTTAGCCAGTGGGTATAAATCCTGTTTGTGACGCCAATGTGAGTTTTTATGTTCTGGTTGTGATGTTTGGCTGCTATCTCAATCAATCTTTATTGTCAACAAAAATTTACATGCAATCTGCTGGTTTTAGGTCAAGTGGTCGGACTCTTCCTCCAGCAGCGTGACCAAAACCCATCATGAACTGGAGAACTTCCTCCTTAAGGTGACAGAATGAATAATCTCTTCTCTGAGCTTGAAATGTTTAAACCTGACTGATGCAGATCGAGTCTCACTGATCCAAACTGACGCTGTGCTCTGTTTTTTCTTTTCAGCTTCCAAAGGATCAGTGCACAGAGTCCTTTGAGAAAAGCATTCTGCGACTTCTGAGCCAGGGGGACCAGTATGAGAGCAGGGAGGTGGAGAAGAACCTCAGGTGATTTATGACACAGAATCGCCTCGCTTGGTTAGGGCATCTTTAAAAGGCGGACGCAGCTTTTGTTGAATTTAGTGAATGTTTTTATCCTTAAACTGGATTAGTTGAGTCAGAGGTTCTGCTTCAGGCCCTGAACTCAGGGAGCATCTGATGCTTCTTCATCACTGATTAGTCATCCAGACGCACTTTAGGAAAAACAGGGACATTTAGAGATCACAGTATCATAATTTAACTAACAGAAAGATGTATATTTTTAATTTTTTGGGGTATCTCTGTTGCCTTTGCTGTGGATTCATTCCCACATGATTTTTGCACATAATGCTGGTCAGTAGAGATCTGTCTTTAAAAAGATTTTAAACCTTAAATTCAACAGATTCTTTAGATCAGTGATTCCCAACCAGGGGTACTTTTACCCCTAGGGGTCTGCAGGTGCATTGCAAGGAGTACATGAAAATATTTTATTTTTTAGATAGTGAAATAAAATAGGGCTGGGATCTAATTGCTTTCTTAGGGCCCAGTTTAAATATTAAACAAACTTTAATCAACCAAAAAGTAAGTTTTTCTTATATGTCTGAGTTCAGCTGTGACACACATCCAAACCAAGCAGAGGAACAGACTGGATGTGGAGAACAGCTGGTTTTAGCACTGACCTATCAGAGTTTATCACAGCAGTTTAGGTGTTTGGATGAAAACAAAGTAAAACTAATTAAGTCAATCTGAGTATGATTTTTGTTCTGTATTTTGTTACCAATACAGTTTAAATGTCATTATAAGGGAGTTATTCAGAACTCCAGTTTGTATTAATACGGGTTTATAATATGATTTTATTTTGAATTTATTTTTGATTGCCTTCTTATTTCCGGGTACCATACTTATGTTTTTATTTTTAATTTGAGATGGAAAGAATAAAATGTCCAAGATTTAAATGCTTAAATTAAAATATTATTTAAAACAGTTTTTATTTTATAATCAGTTATTGTGCGTTCCACTTTTGGACGATCATCAATACTCATGGTTACACAAAATGCCCATAGGCCAAAAAAGTCCAAAAAGGCTGGGAAACGCTGCTTTAGAGGACACTCGTCTGTCAGGAATATTCAGTCAGACATTTAGTTACCAGATGAGGCGTCCAGAGAGCTCCGCCCTGCAGCTCTACAAAGCTGCTCACCTGCGAGGTGGAAAAGGCCTGTAGCTGTTAGCTGGGATGCTGCAGTGTGACTGAGGGAGTTTAGTTTTTATAATCAGCTCCACCTCACTGACAGAAGCTCCTCCCCACTGCTTTCCTTTCCTGTGAAGTGAAACTTGGGGAAAGTGAAACCTATCCTCCTCACAGCTCTCTGTGTTTAAAGGTTGCTGCCAATAAAACAGCATTTCAGTCCCAAACAATAAAACGTGTTTCTGTTTCATTCAATACGAAATCAATAACTGCTGGTATCAATAAATTAGTTTCATATGGAATGAAACAAAACAGAATAAAAAAAAAAAGGTTTTAATCTATTTTGTAATTTAAGATTTATTCATTTATTCAAGCTATAATTATTTATTTATTTTAATAGTTACTTTTTTTTTACAAGATTTAATTATTTTTTAATTATAATACAATTATTTAAAAACTAATTATTTCACGATGCCATAATTTCAGAAAACAGTTTTGATTTCAAGGAAAAATGAATACAGTTTTTAAATATTTTGTTTTTTTAATTACAAAATATATTTTTTAGAATTACTTCAAAATTTATATTTTAAAAGTTATAATTTTTTGTTATTTCAAAATAATATGAATCATTTATTTATATCAAGATATAATTATATTATCTCAAGGTTGTAGGAAACTAGTCAGCAGCTCATTTATAGCTTCATCTAACTAGCTTAGCATTAGCTATGATGCTAAACTAGCTACTGTTTACATTTTTCACAACATTCTGTCCTCATTCCACCTTCTAACCGGTGTGTAAAGTTTAATTATGTTGGTTTTGACCCAAACCTCAACTGGACTGCTGCCGTTTTTACTGCAGTCTGAGAATAAACAGGTCGACTTTCTCTGCCTTCAGTTATTCAGTTATTATGTAATAAATGCCTGTTTTGAATAATATAGAAAAATAAAAATAATTATAAACAACTAAAATTAATAAATATTGAAGTGAATAAATATATATTTAAACAAATTTGCTAGAGTATATTAAAAAAGAAATCTTTAATAACAAATGAAAGAATAAATCCTCAAGTAAATAACAAAAGATAAAAATCTAGATAGATTTTTACTTCCTTTATTTCGTGGATTCTAGTATTTTTTATTGTTAATTTTTGATTAAATGCTTTCATTAGTTTCCTCCTGGGTTTGATCCCTTATAGAGGCTGCAGAGCTTTATTGGAGCCTTTAGGTAAAGATTAGAAACATCGTCTAGTTTCTGTGAATTTAACCAGAAAAGAAAAATCTCAGCTGTACTTAATAAGTAAAAATAATACCTCTGATTGTTCTTTATACCATCTACACTTTATTAATAACTTTTAGTTATTTATTTTGGACATTAAAGCCTTTATTAGTAAATCCTGAGCTGCACTAAAGAAGCTGTGTATCTGTTTCTCTGCAGGGAAAGGTTTCTGTCTGCTCCGCCTCTTTTCAGACAGACCAGGAAGGTCTGCAGCTTCTTCAACTGTGACTCCGCCCACTCCTCCAGACCCGCTTGCAGCAGATGTGAGTTGAAACTCGGGTTTTTATGTTAATGATGGTTTGTATAAAAACTTCTGCTATACATTTCTATCTTTTCTGTTCAAATTTTCTGTCTTTCACTTTTTTTTCTTTTCACATTTAAGCCTTTTAATGTTTTCGATTACAATTCAGATACTAACTGCATTAAAATCTGCTGCCAATTCCCCGTTAAGCTGATGTTGTCATTTCACGTTGGATTCCTTTATTATTTCCAGGCAACTTGAAGCCTGGAAAAGCCTACCAGCCAGACTGCTCTGATGCCTCCAGTCAGGAAGAAGGTGAGCGGATGAAAAACCAATTTCTCCTGGGGATGGGTTCTATTCCTGACAAAAAGCTGAGCTCCACGGCGGCTGAAGGAAAGGGGTTTATTTTTGGACGTCGTTTGGAAATCCTCTGTCTCAAATCCTCATATTTCAAGGCTATATTTACTCTAGTTGGTGCTGATTTCAGATCAGCTCAGCCAGCGACGCAGGTTTTGTCTTCCACTCATGGAGCAGTTTTACCATGCAGAGCTTATTAATGTGCCATATTCAGAATTTCTTTCTCATTAGTCACAAATTAGGAGTTTATTTATTAATGGATAAAGGCTGAGTTTGATTGAAGGAAGTGGAAAGAATAAAAAAGCCAAAGTGCTGGAAGGCATTTTTATTATTTCCTTAAAAAAACATTCAACCTTAGTCAGATTGTATGGAGAGAGAATTTACACTAGAATGTGTTTTGACACTAGAATGATCTTTGATATAAGCTAAATTCTCTGGCTTTGAAGCAGGGCCGCCACCAACTTGTAACTTTAGAGGTGGACCAACACCTGCAGAGGTTCCTGTCCGCCACTGAGCTCTGGAACCCCAGTGAAATAGATCAGAACCACTGATCATTGATGTGACAGTGAGGAGTGGATAATGTGATCGGTCGTGAATTCTGATCTAGTTTTTGTGGCTCTCTCCCCACAGAGGGGTACGTTCAAGGGCACAAGAAGAAACACGCATCTAAGAGTCCAAGTCAGCTGTGAGTACCGCTGTCAGATCATCGCCGCAGCGCTGTGCACGTTTTACCGCGGCTCATGGTCCGTCATCTTTTTCTCTGCCAGGTCGTCGTGCACAAGAAGCCCTCAGGGGGACAGCTGGAGAGGAGGCCATGCAGCAGAGCTGAACGGACCCTCTGACAGAAGAAAGAAGGGCGGCCCACCGAGGAAGAGCCAGGAAGCAGAGCAGGTAGGAACACGTCCCGCTTCCTTCAGTCATTTTAAATTCCTCACAGGAGGATGTTTAAAGTGATTAGTGATGCTCCTCTGGAGCTCCACCGTACCTTTGGGTTCTCCTTCTAACTCCTGTTCTTCCTCCAGCAGCTGGATCCAGACAGGAGAAACCAGCCTACCCCGAAAACCAAGAGCAGGTTTTTACCCGTAGAGAGGTACGTTCTTTAAACAACAACCCAAAAACAATACATGACCCAGATTGTGACGCACTGCAGTTCTTATTAGTGAAAAGGCTGGTTAGAAATGCAGGGAACCACCAGGGGGCGCCCTTTGGAAGCCTTAACAGACCTCTACATGTCTGCTGATAAAAGTTCTCAGCAGGGATTGAATTTGAACGATTCTGGTTCCTTTCTCCTCCTGATTCTGATTTAAGAAGAAAAGTCAGTAAAGGTAAAAAAAAATGTTTAAATGAGCTCCGTCTGGATGAAGAAGTCTGAAAGTCTGAATTAATTTTATTTCTATGAACATTTGGGACAGACACCGAGAATATGTGTAGATACCAGATCTACTCGGGGTCCTGCATCTTTTTATGACGTCAGCAAATGGCAACTCCACTCAAACTGTATTGCACCCATTTCTTAAGGATCAAATCTCTTTTGGAGTCTCAACATATTATTACCTTTATTTGCTATTATTTAAAATTTCATTGGCAGTCTAAAGTAGCTAAAATTAGAAAACTATCATTGTCAGTCTTAAAGGAAAGCACTGCATTCTAAGACTGAGCTCTGCCATTTAACAAGGTGACAAAAAGTCTCTGCTTATTTTTATTCTTTTTATTAAGATCTGTGAGCAAGAAGGACAAATGGAACATTTTAAAAACGACTTTCGTAGAGATTTTAGTCAAATAAAACATTTATTCTACTTATTTAAGTAGTGTAGCTTAATATGGCTACCTGACCGAGCTAAAAGAGGCTAACCTGTTAGCTACTGAGCACAGCTAGCCACAGCGCTACCCAGCTCCCCCCTTTATATCATGGTCTAACAGTTACTTTGTTCACCGTAAACAGATTTTTTTCAGTTTTGTTATCAATCAGGTAAAACTTCATCTGCAATTAAACACACTAACACTACAGATCCTCCCAATTCGGCGCACCGACGCTACGTGATGAAACCGCGGCAGACCAAACCAGACGAAAGTGCGCATTCAGCTCGGCAAAGAACTCATGCTCTTCCTCAACACTGAACTCCTCAGACATTTTTCTTTCGTTGTTTCTTTCTTTGCACAGGTAAACGGCAAATTTCTTCTTCTACGCTTGCATTATCAAGAGCAGACGCTGAATGCGCACTTTCATCTGGTTTGGTCTGCCGCGGTTTCCGTAGAGTCGTGAACTCGCAGGCGCGCGCTTTTAGGAAATCCTATACACTACTGATTATGCTCTAAAACATTCTAAATGACTTCGTTTTGAGTAAATTATGGACGCTACCCACTCAGGACACTTGGAATACCTTGGACGAGCAGTATGGAGGAATATTGACACGTTTTTTGTGCTTTTATGGACCTTTCCGCCTCGGGCGCCATAGACCTCCATTATTTGAATGTCAGCAGACAGCAAGAAGCCTCCCAGATCTCCAGATGCATTTGAGATATCAAAAAAGTACTCCAGAGTGTTGTTCAGCATGGGGGTGAGTAGAAAATGAAGGCTAATCATGTTTTGGGTGTACTATTCCTTTAAAGTTTGGTTTGATTCTTTATTGCGGTTTTGTTTTAGTTTGAATTCAGACCATGGGATATTTTTCATAATATTCATTCTTGTAAGAAGTGATACCTGCCTCAAAAACTGACATACGGTTTAGACTTATGTCCAAAACAGCATCAGACTTAAAACCTGTATCAGCAGATCTTTGCTGCCTATTAAAGTGTCAGTGAGGATTGCTTAAACAGGCCAAATGACCAAAAGTGACGTCATTATGCGGAGCGTTAAGGTAAGTTCCCTAAAGGATCTTCACTGTAAGTTAAAACAAAGACTACAGGGGCCTTTTTATTTTTATCCAGCGTTTTATTGTCATTACACTGTAACAAGTACAGAGCCATCTCTGCATTTAACCCATCCCCTTAGGCTGCCATTGTGCGGCACCCGGGGAGCAGTGTGGGGTTAAGGGTCTTGCACAGGGAGCCAGAGAGGCAGTCTGTGGGAGTGGGCCTTGAATCAGAACCTTAGGATTCCAAGCTCTATGCCCTAACCACTAGGCCGCCCCCAAAGCAGGTGTTTGCGTGAAGAGTCTTGCCTAAGGAGGTCATTCCCCCCCAGCTGGGATATGAACCCTGTTTGCAGGATGGGTGCGTTATCACTTGAGCTAGCCTGCCGCTGACAAACGAGCTAGCCAGGACTTGAATCTAGAGTCTCCTGATCCGTAGTCAGATTCGTTATCATCACGCCATTAGCCCAGCCTGAAAACGTCTTGCTCAGGGACCAGAGTTCAGGCTGTGGGGATCAAACCGGGTACCTGCTACCTTCTTAGAACGCAAGCGCTCTGCTCTAACCACTAGGCCAACACTCCCCTTATAACATACTTCTTTTTAGCCGGATCATCTGGTCCGAAATTTAGCGACCTCCTAATCCGCTCCTATGGTGACATCTTCTTTCCCTCATTTCTACCTGCAGGGACAAGGGGACAATAAAGGGTGACAGACCCGCCTTCGTGACAAACGGCGGCTTTCTCCCAGCCCTGTCCCCGCAGCGGAAAGGTAAGAACTTAAAGGCAGATATTCTTAGTGACCACTTGAGTTAAAGCATGAGCAATGGGTGTTAAGAAGTTCAGTCCCTAAATGCTGAGGAGGAGGTTTCTGCTCCGTCAGTCACACCTTGATGTCTTACAGCTGGAGCTTCACATCCCGATGTGTTCGGGGAAACCTCGTCTGAAAGCTGCAGCTCTCCTTCCAGCCCTCAGTACCGAAGACGCCAGAGTCTGGAAAGCGACGACGACAACAACAAAGGTAAGGCGGAGCCACACCAGCAGGTCCACCTGTGGCTCTGTGATGTTTTCCTTCTACCAAACTTTCCGTCTCTCTCAGACACAGACAGCCACTCTGATGACGGCGGTAAAGGCACGGCTCCTGATCTATTCTACACGCGGCAGAGTGATGCGGTCGCCATGGGAGAAGGCCCCTCGGTGCTTCCTATGTCTTCCAGCAGCCACAAGCCTCGGGTGGAGCCCCCCCTCCCAGAAGCCGGCGCAGAGTTCCCCCCGCTGCCCTACATGCCCTCTCTGGGCTGCCTGCTCCCGAACGGGGCCACCGATCCTGACGGGAAGCCGCTGATGATGCCAATGGCCGTCCAGGGCCCCGGGATGGTGGGGGACGCAGAGAAGAGGGACGTCCTGACGACGTTTGGGGCCCCGCCTCTGGCCCTCCAGCCGCTGGTCCAGAGGTTTAGGACGGCGCTGTCCCATAACCAGGGCGCTGCAGACGGACCCCCCGGTGCTGATTCTGCCACCATCTCACACCAGGCCCCTCTAAGAGCTCTGGGCTCCATGTCCCCGGGGCCCTCCCCATACTCTTCCCCCCCGCTGCCCCCACAGGATCCAGGCCTGCCTCACATAGAGGCCCCCCACTCCAAGCTGCACCCCCTCAGCTTACCATCTCCCTACGCCCTGGCCCCTGTTCCTCCCTCTGTTCTGCCACCTCTGGGGGCCCCTGTAGTTGCTCCATCTCCTGCGCCAACAGCTGTCCCCTCCAACTCCCCCGTGCCTCCCCCAAGCCTCAGCCCGGCGCTCAGCTACAGCATGACGCAGACGGACTCGCCGCCGTACAGCAGCCCCAGTGCTTCCTGTGGAAGTGCTTCTGTTGCCCCTGGCAACCCAAACCCCGTTCAGCAAACCCAGCAGCAGCAGATGCCCCCTCAGCAGCAAACGCCGCCGCCGCCCGTGGGATGTGGGACCTGTGGTTGCCATAACAACTGCGGCAGCCGCATAGGAAGCTCCACCGCCTGTCAGCCCACCTTCTACTACCCCCACCAGATGGCAGCAGCGGTAGCTCGCCAGATGTTCGGCGTCCCTCAGTCCCTCCTCTACCTCACCCAGGCTCAGGCTCCTCCCCAGGCCAACGGACCCCCCACCCTCCCCCCGTTCTTCCCCACAGGTCCGCCCCCCGTACACCCTTCCCCCTACCTTCACCCTCACAGCCAGGCCGAGGCACCGTCTCACATGATGGCCGCCGCCAACTACGGCCTCCAGCAACAGATGGCGCAGGCCGGTTCCTTCTCCCAGCGCCTCTACCAGCACGTGTACCCAGGTCACCTGGGGATGCCGCCCGCCACCCTGGGAGGGGGCGGGATCAACAAGAAGAACGGCTCGGTGTCTTGCTACAACTGCGGCGTGAACGGACACTTCGCTCAGGACTGCAACCAGTCCACCATGGACGCCACACAGCAAGGTAAGGAAGCCTGGAAGGAAGAACATCTGCAACAATAATGGAATTCCAAAAAAGAAAATTAAAAACAATCCACTGGACTTTGTTTCCAAGTTTGAAGAAGTTTCTCTTCCATCCAGGAAACTTTTTCAATTCAGAATGTCAGAAATAGCGTTGAGTTCCAGGTTTTATCCAGTAGCCGAACAAAGCCTGGTTTTTGTTTAGAAAACATGCAAATAGAAACAGACGAAGGGGTCCATTCCTTTGGAATGGGGTCGTTTGGCATCTTTTGTTAGCCTGCAATGCCCCATACCCATATAAGGCTACATGGGTCGCATTCAGGTCGCATTCATCCGACCTGAGCGCCATTAATACCCGACAAAGGTCACTCTTCTGCTTCTTGCTACGCAGAGGTGGCAAGAAAAACAACAACCATAGCAGACGATGATGCGGAGAGCAGTATTTATGTTTAACCGTCTTGAAAAGATGGTGTTTTTAAGGTAGGGAAAGATCGCCAGATGCACTCCAGCGCTACCATCCATGTTTACTTCCTTAAACACAGAGCACGCTGGCTTGTGACGTCATTGTGTCCTCTCCTGCGCATGCGGGACACTTAGGTTGTTTGACTGTCGTTCACACAGGAGATCACATACAAGCCTCGTATATTTGGAAATGTGAGCAACCGCGCAAGAAAATTGGATTTCACAAAAAAATCAGAATTGAACATCAAGGCCTGCAATGTGATGTAGCCTAAGTGTCTGAAAGGAAGGTCGTTAAAGGGAATTGTTGTCCTGGTTGAATAGACGAGGTCCTTCGCTCACCTGTTCAGGAGCTGGGGCTGCGATGATAACGGGAATTCATTAACTTAATAGCTGCGTTGTAGGTTTTTGAAAGCTGGAACCTCCGTCTGTTTTAATTTACATGTTTTTAAAAACAAAAACAGGCCTTTGTTAGGCTACTGTATAAAACCTGGAACTCAACGCTATTCCTGACATTTTGAATTGAAAAAGCTTCCTGGATGGTAAGCAAAATATCTTAAAACTTGGAAACAAAGTCCAGTGGTTTGTCATTAATTTTCTTTTTTTTGGAATGACTTTGACCTGGATGACTGAGAACCTTCACCACAACAATAATGGAACTAAATAGCCTCCATACATCCAGATGTTTATGATCAGTATTTGAAAGGTTCCCGGGGCGGGCATGTGGAGCAGTGGTTAGCACCACAACCCATGTATGGAAGCCTTAGTCAGGTGCGGGCGACCCAGTTTTGAATCCCACCTGTGGTCTTTTGCCACACGTCTTTCCCCATCTCTCACCCCCCCTTTCCCTTCAGCCTACTGTTGAAAAAACGAGCCACTAGTGCCGCTAAAAACTAAAAAAAAAAAGTAGTATTTGAAGGGCTTCCGTTTCCTTTTTCCTCCCATAACGGACGGGTTGTCTCTGTGTCTGCAGGTGGCTTCAGGCTAAAATACGCAGCATCCAACATTTCAGAAGCACTTGACAATGCTGACTGAAGAAGAGGAAGGAGGATGGTGATAATGCTGATGTCATCATGATGTGACGGGCCTCTGTTGGTCCCACGTACAGCAGCGCGTCCAAGCGCCTCTGCACCACCTGCCAAGGGCTCAGCGGACCAAGCCTCAGCAGATGTGCCTGACAGATCTGTTGTTCCCATGGAAACGACGCGCAGTCTCCCACAGTCAAGTGACCCCTCCCCCCCTCTTCAGTTCCTTTGGACATTTTTGCACTGAGGGTTGGAAATTAAATTATTACTTAATAGGAAGATTTTAAGGATTTTTTTTTTTTTTTACTGAGAAATAAGACTTGAGTCTCTGCTTAATTGTTCTGATCCACTTATTTCTTAAGGAGTCTATTTATGTTTTTTTCTTCGCTTGACTTTTAATTGTTTGGATGAATTGTACAGCTGTTTTCACTAACCGGCAAAGAGTCCCGTAGAGCAGAAGGAGGGTTTATCTTGAAGTTCTCTGCACAGTTTTGAATGTAAACCTTTTAATTTAGGAATCTGTATATTTAAGGATTTATTTTCATGGATATATTAATCGGCTGCGGTGCAGAATTTCAGGCGAGGAGACCCGTCGCTTCTGAGACGTTTCACCGTTTTAAAGTAAGGAATATTGGAATCGTTTGATTCAGAGAGAGAAGTTTTCACAGCAGGTTCTTTACTTTGCCTCTGATCCACACAGATTAACTGTTGGGTTTTGCTTTTAGTATATAAAAGTAATCCTTTTTTTATATATTAGTTGATATTTTAGATAGAATGAGATGTCTGTTTTAAAATCACACTAGAAAAAAAACAAAAAACAAACTTGACTTCCTGCCCAGTTATTCAGACATCACGTTTTTAACCTTTGGTTATTTAAACTGAATCTCGATGTGTCAGAAAAAGAAATATTTTTTTTTATTATCTGGCATTTAAAGATCAACAACTTGAAAAAGATAATTGTGTATTTATCCCAACAAGACGTAGAAAGCCACGAATGTATTTGCTGCGCGTGAACAAAAGTAGAACTGGTTCAGCCCCTTTTCTATTTAATAGAACAAATTGCTAATTTACTAGCATGCATTAAACATAAGAGAAAATCGCAAATCTACAAACAATAAATGTAATTGAAAGAATTACAAATTCAGAAAGAATTTGCGAAAAAGAGTCAAACTTTTAAGTGAAAATTTTATTATATGAGTGAATATAATTTATGAGAAAATGTTGCAAACAATTGATCAAAAATTGTAATGGAAAAAATCTCCAACCCGGTTGATGCTGTTACACTTCTGCCCACTAGGAGGCCGTAACGCTCCTGAACACTGGCCCCCAACCAGTTGATCATACGCGAAACTGTGTGCTTAAATGTTTAAAACAGAGATAAGAAAACTATCAATGGATCAGTTTTGGTCTTTTTCTCGTTTGATGTTCATTGATGAACATCGGGTGCTTTACTGCCACCAACTGGTCAGGAGTGTAACAGCTTCATATTTACTTTACAAAGCTGTCGCCTCTAAACTTGTGTTCTCCCAGATGAAACAAAAACCTTAAATCCTTTTGTTTATTGACTTAAATTTGGAAATTCAGACATCTATGCGTCCTTTTAAGGTTATCTTTCCCTGTATTTTAGCCTGAGGTTTAATTTTTTTTCTCATGTAAACCTTGTTAACTGACACTTGATGATATTTTGTTGATAAACTTGAAAATCTTTAATTTGAAGCAACGGCATCAGCGGTGGTTTTGTGGGACGCCAGGAACAGCGTTCAGTGATCAAACGTGAGCTTTTTAAAGTGTTACCAGAGATGACAGAGAAACGGCTGATGGACAGAAGCTTGACTGTAACCGTAAATCAGCCTGCACTGATTCCAACCCTGTTCTCTGGGAGGAAGATTCTAGAAGATCTGAGCGTTCTGGTCACTTCCTTCCTTTGCTGTTTTAGACTTTTTGCCTTTTTTTTTTTTTAAACCACCTGGATTCTGGTGGAGACAGAAAGGCGCCGTATCGCCACAGAGAGGACGTCACAGTGCATCTGCCCCTGATATGAAAGACTCCACATTTATTTGGTCTCACAAGCCCCCCCGCCTGCTGATTTCCACCCCCCCCCCGGTTCTGTGGGTCCAGTTCGGGGCGACTTTTGACCTGCTGCTTGTATTTTTTTGTTGTTTTCTGTGTTTGTCAGCCTACAGTCACTGCAGCTGATCTATGCATTCGCTCACACCTGTTATTCCTAAATGTGACCGTCAGGAGAGCCTGGTGGTAAAACGCCGCCGGTCCAGAACCAAGAGATCTGACTGCCAGTGTGGATGAAGGAGGAAGTCCAGCGTACATGCCGAGGAAGCGCCAAACAACCCGAGTATTGTTCCACTGACCCATTTGAACAATGCTGTACTGTAAATCTGCTAAGGGAGGTCTGTCTGCTGCTGCCCTCAGCCGTTATGTTTACTGTACTTTGATATTAATGTACTGGAAAGGTCAAAATATATTTCTAGAGTGGAATTTGGATTTTATGCAAACTGATCTTTTTTTCTTTAATTATAAGCAATAAATAAAAAAAAGTTGTCCTGAATTCCTAATGATTGAAATCATTTAATGGAATAAACCATCAAAGCTGCTTAGATTTGAAGTTTAAACAGAATAAATGTATTGATTAGAAATGAGCTCCGAACATGAAAATAAGGCTCAGATTAAGGGTTAAATTAAAGAATCTGACAAATCAGGAGAGACTATTTCAAGCACCTTAAAAAACACAAATACCAGAATAACTAGAACAGAATAAATAGAACATTTGTAGAGATGACTGCATCTCCCAGGTCTCTGGTTTGCAGTGACTCTGAGGCTCTTGTTATAATTGGCCTCCTGCTGGGAGACGTTCTCCGCCACTGAGGCGAAGTCGCTCTCCTGATTCCTGGATGCAATGACTGATGATAAATTTAAAGAAAGATCAGGAAATAGATCATCACTAAATGACTACTATGGAAGTGGTGCAAACACCCTGCAAATATGTGAATTGACAGTAAATTTAGAAGGAGCTGCAAACAAATGATGCCAAGATACATCCTAAGGAAAAGTTGTAAGCATAGACAAACAATCCCCGAATCCTCAGGTGAGATGTGTGCTGACAGAGCTGCTGTCAGAGATAAAACCCTGCAGTTTCATTATACAGTGTGAGCTGTAGCGGCATACCGCGATTGAAAATAATCACACAGCGTATGACCGGCTTAACAGAGAACATCAGTTCCAAAGAAAGACTGAAGTCCCAGTTAGACCTGGATAGAGTTCTACTGTTCATCCCCTGACAGGTGAAGAATAGAAGCTACAAACTGAGGTATTCTGATTGAGCCAAAGCTTATGCCCTCCTAATCTCTGGGCGAGAATCCTGCATGTGACTTTCTACCACATCTCATCCATATATATTTTTTTAGTAATCTTTATAGTCCGGTCCCTACGAGTTGATGGTCGTCTTCCTCTAGTGGTCTGGAGAACTGCTGTGATGAGAGAGAGATTTTATATTTTCAGTGTTTACACTGCCATCAAAAGCATCCCTTCAGATGTTAAAAGACATTTAAAATGATTCATTAAATGTCAAAAAATAAGCTGAAGGTCCTGGAACGTATTTGAAAATAAGCATAAAGACACCCATCCTTGAAAGTGTTTGAAGGATGGCTGTCCTCACCATACACTGTTTTAGGACATCCTGCTGATTTTGAATATTATTCCAGTTAAACTCTGTGTTTCAGTTCCAGATGTTCAGTCCTGGTTCTGAAAGATATTTTTTTTTCATTAAGTATTTCTGCTCCAGGTTCTGCCACTTCCTGTCCAGATTAGTCAGCTAAGTTACAGACACCAGAAGTAAAGGTAATTCGGATCAAATGTGATGAAAATATTAGCTGTGGGTGTCCGTCCCTGTCCTGCTCTAACCTGAGTGTCCATATCGTTCTCCTGATGTTTAGTCTTCAGAGCTTTGTGTTTCTGGTTCATCTCCTCCAGCAGCTCTCCAAAGATGTCTCTACCTAGAGTCAGAGACTCAGGCTCCTCCAGGAGGCTCTACAGCAGAAGAGGAGAGATGAGGTGTTCTGTGTTTGACGGATCAGGATTGTGGGGTTTAGCTTCCTTCTCCTCGTCCTTTGCCGTCTGTTTCAGGATGTCCAGGTCTCTGTAGGTGTTCAGCTCAGACTCCATGGTGCTGATCTTCTCCTTCAGGGTGCTGGTCTCTCCTGGGAGCTTACCTTTCTGCTGTTGCAGCTTCTGAAAGTCCTGCTGCAGCCACCTGGACTCTGAGAGGGAGAGAAGTCGCCTCATCGGTCTACATCCTGCCATAGTTTCCAGAGGGTTTAGGGCCGCCAGGTTTACTCACCTGTCATCAGTCCACTGCCTGGGATTTCTGATCTTCTTCTTTAATCCAACTGTTTTTAATATTCTTTTTTTTGTTTCTGCATTTTTTATTTTTTTTATTTTTTTATTTTTTTTTCCTACTTGCTTTGATTCTGTTTTTTCTTCCTGTATTTTAATCATGTAAAGCACTTTGCATTGTCTTTGTACTGAATTGTGCTATACAAATAAATTTGCCTTGCCTTGGATCATGTCCGTCTCTTTGCTGAGCAGAACTTCCTGCATGCTCCTCAGCTCGTTGGTGGACACCCCATCTACATTGAGGAGCCTTATCATGATCTGGACAGAGAGACTAGAACGCACACTTATAATCCTAAACACCCTCCTCCTCTGCAGCGTTCCAGCAGGGAGACAATGTTCTCCTGGCTCTTTTTTAACAACTCCAAGAAACCTGGAAGCAGGAGAATGATTCCAAAAGACAACAGACTCTAAACCTTCAGCCAGAGATGGGAAATGTGGAGTCTACAAGTCATTTCCATGTCATGTATTTGTTCTACCCACCCACTGAAGCAGGGGAGTCCAATCTCCCCCGCTTCTGACTACATCCCATTGCAGAAATACTGTGAAGCACGGTGGCGGAGGGGTGATGATCTTACAATTAACTCCATCCGTTCTACCGCTGAAACTGGAACATGATCCAAAACATCTAAAACTGCTTGGCTAAAAAAAACTGCCTGGCTAAACCGTTATGGTGGAGTTAGTAAAAGATAGTGAGGCTGTACTTTGGTTTTAGTACAATCCATTGGTTTGAACGATTAAGCTTAGTTTAACATCCTAGATAACAGATAGAGGATAATTTTCTGTATGTGTAGAATAATTTAGAGGCTCCTCTTAAGGGTCCTGTAGCCAGTAGATATTTTATGTAGATGATATTAAGCTGTTACTCCTAATTTGCACATAAGACAATATGAGACATTCCTCGTCATCCTTCCTGCTGGAACTACAATCTCCAGAGCGCATTTTCAGCCTCGACCACGGAGGAACGACAATGAGGAAGTTGAGAGCAGCGGATAAGACTTGAGAGGTCATAAATGGTTAGCCAGCAGGAACGGTTCAAAGCAGTTCAAATTTTACAGGGGGCAAGGGTTGGAGGCTCTGCCAGCTGCTCGGAGACAACAGGTGAAGAGGTTCAGGTGTGGAAACACAGGTAAGAGTCTTTCTGGGCTAAACTCTCATATGATTAACAGCTTCTACCATGGCTGACATGTTTCAGTTTGGGCTGCTATAGCACTGCTTCTTCTATGAATGTCAGTCTTTGCAGCTTCCTGTGATTTATTTAAAACTGTCAGATTGTGTCAGTGCAGACTGATGGTTGTGCAAGAACAGACCAGACCGGGCCACAGCGTTTAGGCAGTTGCAACATAAGGGTTTTGTGGCTTCAGCATTTTTTCTAAAAGCTTAGCGAACTGTACCAGCTGTCAGAGAGGATGTAGATCTGGGGACGGCATGAAAAGGAGCCTTTTGTACGTCTTCCAGACACTACATCGCAGAAGGAGGAGGTCTGTGGGACCACAGGAACCTCCTGAAAGTTCTTCTTATGCACGAGTTTGGCAGAAAGCGTCAAAGTGAGTCTGAGAAATCAGAAGAAACCAAAACAACAAGCTCTTAGGAACAAATTTCCTCTGTTCAGAGTGAAAGAAAGAAGCAATGCTTTGGGGTTTCGTCTACAGAAAACTCAAGTGTTAGAGCTGTTTCTCTTATGCTGATGATACTCTGCTATATTTTTCCATAAATCCAGATGAAGCTAACCCATTACATAGACTACAGGCATGTCTTGATGACTCTTAACTTCCTGCTTCTGAATGCAGACTAAACAGAAGTTATAGTCTTTCGACCAGAGTCTGATTAGTCAGTCACTTCATCTGGACGGGATTACATTAATCTCAGAGTATAATATAAACAGCTTTTGTATTATTTTTGATCAGGACTTGATATTTAAATCCCATATCAAAGAGGCTTCTAGAATTTGCTTTCATCTCAACAATAATGCAAAAATCAGAAACATCTTGTCCAGTTGCGATGCAGAGAAAATCCTGTGAAGTCAGTCACTGGATGCCATTAGCTGTCTTTCTTCTTTGATAGAAAACTGAAACCTATCTGACCAAGTGATCTGATTGAACTGTGTATGTAAAGTGCATTGAGGTTACTTCTGTTATAAATTGGCCCTATAGATATAAACTGAATTCAATTAAATTAAAAACTTGGTTATGGGTGGATTTTCCAGCAGCTCACAACAAGAAAAGAAATCTGAAGATTTACAAGATTTAAATAAGGAAATCAGGCCAAGCTCCATCTGATATCAGAGATCTGATTGTTCCTTATGTTCCTAACAGAGCACTTCACTCTCAATCTGCAGGTTTACTAGTGGTTCCTAGAATTTCTAAAGTAGAATGGGAGGCAGATCATTTAGTTATCAGGCTCCTCTCCTGTGGAACCAACTACCAGTTTTAGTCCGTGAGGCAGAAAACCCTGTCTACTTTTAAGGCTAGGCTTAAAACTTTCCTTTTTGATAAAGCTTCTAGTTAGAGTGGCTCAGGTTATCCTGATCCATCTCTATAGTTCTGCTGCTATAGGCTTAGACTGCTGGAGGACATAGGGACCCCTTTTTCATCATTCTGCTTAATTCTATCTCTATTCTCCCACTCTGCAGAATCTGTTAGTTCAATCTCTAACGTTCTGCTCTCTCTGCTTTTTCTCATAGTAGCTTCATCTGGTCTGTTCCTGTTTGGCTGTGACTCCATCCTGGAGAGAAATATCAGCTGTGCTGCTGCCATCAACACCTTTGTTTCTAGATGTTGGAGATCAGCCTGTTTTTCCTTGTGTCCTGTTTCTCTGGCTGTGGCTGGCTAGATGTGCTTTCTTCCCCCCTCTGGTGTGGGGGTTGGCTTGGAGCTCGTCTGCCTGGCTGTGTGTTTCCTGGACGGGGCCGCCTGTGGAGCTGGTTGACAGTTGCCTTTTGTATCTATGCTTCTTTTTCTATGTCTGCTTCTGTCTCCTTGAACCCCAGTGGGCCTCAGCAGATGGCCGCTCACACTGAGCCTGGTTCTGTTGGAGGTTTCTTCCTGTTCAAAGGGAGTTTTTCCTCTCCACTGTCGCTACAAGCAATTGGCACTATATAAATAAACTGAATTGAATTGAACCCAAATCCTTTCTAAGATCAGTATGAAGCTTTTTTTTACTGGAAGCTGCTTGATTTAGCTATCTTTGATGACTGATATCGTTTCTCTCCTATGATATTACAGATGAACTCCTTCCTGACTCAGGTGATCTATTTTGCTGTTTGTCTCTAAAGTAAAATGATGGACTGTTGCTGGCAGTTCCTCCTCCTCCTGCCTTTATTCAGCGCTTATTGTGAAGGCACAAATACATCGGTATGAGTTTTTTCTTTTAGTCATTTTTTATATTTACTTCTTTCCATGTCCTGTTCATGGTTGTCCTTCTCCTTTAGTTGATCAAAAACCTAACAGACAACCTTCTGCCAACCATCCCTCCCAATGTCAACGATTCTGATGTTCAAACGCTGGTGATTGAAGGGAGTCAAATCACTCTGAATGAGACGGACCGACTGGCCTTAAATAGTTATACCAAGATGGTTGAACTGCATTTAGATGCTAACCAGGTCACTACCATACCAGCCAGGTACTTCTCTGGGCTACCATTACTCAGAGTGCTAACCCTAGCCAGAAACAACATCAGCAGGTAACCTATGACACAAAAATACAGTGGCCCTTAGGTTCACGTCTCACAATATCTTATGCGGAAATGAGTGATTTTTGATTTGGTTATTGTTCTTGTTCCAGTTTGGACCCTGAGGCTTTCTCTTGCTTGGATGTCCTGGAACAGCTGGACATGTCCTACAACAAGCTGACAGATCTCCCCGCAAAGCTGATCACCGACTTAAAAAGTCTAAAGGTTAAATTGGTCTAGATTTATCAAACATGATTATAGAAAGAAAGCCCTGAATCGTTAACATCTTATGGACAAAAAGAGCCAATCACAGAATGAATGGAGATCTCTTTATGAAAGAACATGAGGATCATTGTGGGGGTTGGATTATGCCAGGTGGCTGTAACTGCAATTTTAGCCACTAGCTGCAAACTTTTCCCAAAAAGCCTTTTAATGTTGTCCTTCCAAATGGCATAAAGGAAAGGTAACAGACAGTATATTTGGTAAGAGGAGCCTTTTACATTGACCAGCTTTGTTTTGGCTGTTCTTGTTAGGTACTGCACCTAGAAGGAAACCCCTGGAACTGCTCCTGTCCTTTGCTGAACACCGTTAGAAAGATGGAAGAAGCAAATGTCACGATCGGTAAAAAGATTTCTTAGCAGACACACAGCGACAAGCACTAGTTGTTACTAACAATCTAACCTAAATACCTGGATGGCTTTTGTCGTCTTGCTCTACAGTGGGCCCGACGATCACCTGTGAATCTCCAGCAGAGAATAGAAATAAATATCTCCTGGATTCTATGAATCTTTGTTTTACATCAACTCCAAAACCTGAGCAGATAGAACCAAGATCCACATCAACACCAGTCACCTCTCAGCAACCCAAAGGAGTCCACAAGGTGTCGATAACCCCTTCAACAACTCAGAACTGTACCATCGGTGCAGGTATGTTCGAACTTCTTCTACTTTGGGCCTTTCTTCCTTTAAACTTGGCACCTTAAAGTATTTAAAGTTTAACCCACCCCAGTGTGAAAGCATAACCCCACACAGAGACACATTCAGACCCTGAGGGGCAGGAATACGTATGAGCAGAGGTGTTGTCAGGACAAGAGAAAGTGGCAACTAGCTTAACCTCGCTTAGACACACGAAGCACAGAAAGAGACCAGAGGGATGCTGGTAGTTTAGATCTTTTAAGATGATTTCTTTTTCACCTCATTGACACTAGAGGTTGATGAAACGTTTGGGAAGGCCAGTGGGTCAGGTCCTCAACGGTTACTCAACTAGTGCCAAGGCAGTGAAGGACAGGATAACTCACTATAAAGCAATGTATTTATACCAGAATGAGGAGGTTTGATGATGAAAGTATTTGTCTTTAACTTAGGCGCGTTCAAGCATGAACTGATTGAAAATTCAACTGCAATAGCCACTGTTCGACCCAAAGAGGGCAGTAATGGAAGTTTTAAGAAAAATTTTGCAGAGCTGCCTGCCCAATCTCTTTCAGACTGTCAGTTGTACAGTTTGCCAAGCCCATTTATGCTAACTTCCCAGTTCAGAAGGAAAGCGACACAATCTAATACCACTTTCCCACTGGCAGAAACACCTATTTACACCCGGGAACAACTGGCTTTTAGTGGCAGTGGGAACAGCTCACTGATCCCCGCCTACCCCGTGCAAATCACTCGCTTTAAAATCACCTCGGCTCTGATTGGCATGCTGTGGAAACACCAGACCTGGGTTGACCTGCTAATTTACGTGACACCATTGAACGCAACTCTGTTTACATTTGTTAAACACGTTGCAGCACTGCTAAGAGGGATTCTGATAGATAAAAGACAGAAATAACAAAGAATATTTACTGCGCCCTGGCTCCCATCCATGTTGCTCTCCATTATTTACTTCCCTGATTTCTGTCGTACTGTCGACATCATCATCGCTCACTCAGTGTGAGACATGCAGCGGTGGGGAACAGAGGCCACATAGCTCCCAGCAGGGAGCCAGACTCAACTTTTCGGTCAAACTGGTAAAGAGCCAGAAGTCAATTGTTAGTGGTTTTGGAAAAACCTGGGTTTTTAGTGGGAAAGTGGCTTAAGTGGCTTCTTAGCTTCATTAGGTCAGCACCAGCGCTCAAAAGCTTGACCAGTGTTTACCCTCATTTTGCTTCTTTTTTAATCCTTTCTTATTGTAACCCAGGCTTTCCCTCTTTAACCTGCAACTGGTGGAAGACACCCTATGGACTCTGCGTTGTGTTTTCTTTTGGGTGAAGGTGGGATGTGTTCCGTGCAGAAGAGGAATCAGACACAGGGCTCTTAGTTGTGGGGAGACCTTGGAGCGTTTATTTTGTCCACCTTACAGGCAGTAAAACACACTGTCAGCAACCGTTTTTCTTTCCTTCTTTAATACAAAATAATCAAACATCACCAGTACAAAATGTAATATGTACTTAACTGGCAAACTAAACAAATAGAAATAGCTCAGTGTATTAGTGTAACGTATATTTTATACCGGGCTAGCGGAGCTGCTGCTTACCTTACAGGCAGTAAAACACACGGTAAGAAATACAGCAGCTCCTGTACAAAAATCCCCTGTTCTACGGTGTCCCCAGCAGGACAAACATGTTAGAATTGTAGTAACGCCAAGCAATTACAGAAAGCAACAGCGACATCCTGTGGAACATTTAGGCACTGCGTTACAGTATCTATGAAACGTAACTCTGAGTGACTAGGATCTGAGCTCGGACTTAAACCTACTATTCCTATTTGGGTAGAATCCTTTCATGATGATATCGGCATCTCATCTAGAATAAAATATTAATATATTTTGCACCAGTCACAATTTGTAAATCAATTATTTATATACTATTCATATTTCTGTCCAGTTTTTGTCTTTTTGTTATAAATAATCTATTTTTATTCTGCACGTACGTACCTACGTATAGTTCAGGCACGCTGTCTAAAGTGATTTCTACTTTACATCAAAGCTGCCCCTCATAGACCAGGTCTATAAACTTTAAGTGCAAAGAGGGAATTTTGGGGTGAGTTACCCTTTATGAATGACTTTTCATCTCTAATCGTCGAGCAGGTCGGAAACCTGCGCTTGGCCACACCTGGAAGTTCACAGCCTGCGTTGCCGCCTTGGCCATCGCCACCTGCGCCCTCATCCTTGCCGCCATCAAGGGACCTTCATGGTACAAACGCTTCCACAACTACAGGCATCGGAGGCTGTACGACGACAACGACGAAGATGAGAACGTCCCGGCGGTATTCTCTGAGACGGGGGGGCACGGCGACCTGCAGACCTTCGTGTTTGAAGAACTGAGTCATCAGATAGAGGAGGAAGACGGGGGCGATGGATACTTTGAGGATCCGTACATCAAGAGGGCAGACGACCAAGATGGAGAGATTCTAAGAGGGGATATCTAATTAGACCAGATCTATAGTTTCTAGATCTGTAAATTACATAAAAGATTTTAATCTGATTGGTATGTGGAATAAGCTAGTCGTTCAGTTTCTCTATACTGTGAAGAATGAAGGGTTTACCAAACCTTCTGCACATCGTCAGAGAGCAGAGGGTCCACTGAGCTACAGGGTTATGAGCAGATAACCCAACATCAATATTTATTACATCTATTATCATCACAGGGTGGAAGGGGATGATATGGAGAAATCCAAGCGATTCAAAGACAGAGGGGGGTGTTCAAACTCATTTTTCAAGGGTTGGTGTTCCGCATGTTTTAGATGCTTTTACACAACTAGTGTAGATTCTTCCTAAGCTTCATTGAGCCACAAATAAAACCCCAAAAATTACCTGTTTGTCCAAACCTCTGGGAAACAATAAAACAGTCCACAGTCGGTGGATTGATGGTAAAGAGGTTACTGACAGAAAATCAGCCAGTTGGGTCGGCCATGTTGGTGACGGAGAGGTTACTAGATACAGCCCCCCCTAACCGCATGCTGATGTTCTAGAAAATACCTTTTCTTGCTACATGCAATCATCTGGACTTCCATACACATGTTTTGTTAACGCAGTAGAGCTTTATTGTATATTATGGATGATTGGATTAACCTGGATGTAAACTGGATTGAAAAGGTATGAATTATTTTTATTTTAATATAAATTTCTAAAAAATTTGAAATAAGTTGAACAGATTGTCTTGAGATGAGAGCCGCTGTAAATTGTTGCTGTATAAAGAAACTGAATGGAACCCAGACTAAATGTCAGCTATCATCATTTTCTTTGATTATATTTCTCCTAACCGCCCAGCTGGTGTCTAACAGAACAGCTTTTCCCAAACTTTTCCACTCCTGCCTCCATAAAAGCTTTAACATTTGCAAAGTAACAGAAAATACTGCAAAATCTGGAAGAAGAAAAAAAAAGAGAGTAAAGTAGGTATTATTTCTTGTTGGTTTAATGAAATTTTAACAGATAAACAGCTGAGGCAGAAACTAGGCAGGAATCCAAAAATCGAAAAATCAAAAACATGAAAACAAAGTCAAAGAAACCAGAAATGATGGAGACATCAGGGGGGAAACCATCAAGAAGAGGACTCAGAGAGACGGAGCTGGAGGAAGTTAGACAAGGAACCAGCAAAGAGGAACTGAACAAAAAGAGTATTTAATGGAGACTGAGATAGGACTAATGAGCAGATTGGGAGCAGGTGTGAACAGAGCTGAACAGGAAAGGAGCTAGGGAAAAAGGAGAACACAAGAGGGCAGCAGAGGGCAACAAATAAAATCCTGAAAACTGAAAATAACCAGAAAACACAATAAAATAAGAATAAAACAACTAAAACTAGAAAACATGGAATAAAGTAAAAGAGAATACACAAAAGAAAACATAACAGAACCAAGACTGTGACACTAGCAGAATACTTGAACAGGTGTTTTATATGTTTTATATTTAACAGTAGCGCAGTGGGTAGCACTGCTGCCTTGCAGCAAGAAGGTTCTGGGTTTGATTCCTGGCCTGGGGTCTTTCTGCATGGAGAATTCATGTTCTGGGTGGAGTATTCATGTTTTGGTTCTCTCTGGGTACTCTGGCTTCCTCCCACAGTCCAAAAACATGACTGCCTCTAAATTCTCCTTAGGTGGGTGTGTGAATGGTTGTATGTCCTGTGTGTCTCTGTGTTGCCCTGCGATGGACTGGTGACCTGTCCAGGGTGGACCCTGCTTCTTGCCCATTGACTGCTGGAGATAGGCACCAGCACCCCTCGGTACAAGCGTGTCAGATAATGGATGTTTCTATGTTCCTTTTGTATCTCTGCTTCTGTCTCCCAAAAGGGATTTTTTTTCCTCCCTACTGTCACCAAATGTATGCTTGCTGTGAGGATTGCTGCAGTTAATGACAAAATGCAAGTTAATATAATTTCTATACACTGATCCAGGAGGAGTGAATCCTGTAAAGTCAATGAGTCGATGCAATCATCTGGTTTTCCTTAGATTGAAAACTTTGAATCAGTTTGACTGGATGATCTGGTTGAATTTTCTCTGTAAATTGCCTGGAGGTGACATGTGTTGCTAAGAATTTAACTAAACACTGCTTTTCTTCTATCGCACTACTGCATTGTCCTGGAAAATGTCTTATTTTGGACATTACAATATTTTAGTATGAAAAAATTTGTTATATGTAGTAAATGCAGTAAATGTGGCATGCAGATTTTCCCGCCATTTGTTTCCTGTAATGGTGTCATGGCTGAAACATTGACGATTACAGGCCTGGTATGGCACATGCTTCCATCTGAAGCCCTGTTGTGTCAAATGGAATCATGTTGCTTGGAAGATTCATTTACAGCACTACTGCTACAACATGGGGTTTGATTTTGGCAAGATTATGTTTGTTTTTTTCCCCCCTGTTTTTTTATTATCTGATTCAAACTTCAACTTTATTCTTGTAAAAATCTAGATTTCAAGAAGAGGATGTTTTTGCCGTTGAGCCATTTATTGCAGTATTGTTGGAAGAAAATAACGGGGGACTGGCGGCCTACTGGTTAGGGCATAGGGCTTTGAATCCTGAGGTTGTGAGTTCGATCGCCCACTGCCAAGACCCCTAACCCCACACTGCCACTGCTCCCCAAGGGGATGGGTTTCAGAGAATTCATTGTGTTGCTCTGGTCTTTGGACAGTGGAATGACAATAAAGTTGAATTCTATTCTACATGCTTAGTAAATGGAAATTTAAATAAAATGCAACCTAGAAATGAGAAAAACAACAAAACTTCCTTTTCCAAAAATGGTTTTGGGAGTAACAAAGTTACTCCATAGTCAGATTTCTCTAAATGATTGATTAAAACGAGACTCAATTACCACAACCAACAATCTAACAAGTACTATTAAAAAGTGGAGAGCTAACTTTTTACTTTTGAGAATGCAGTTAATGGCAAATTATTATACATAAACCAAAGATTAAAAACATGCATCCAAATGAAAGCTACTTATTAAAGTGAGCATATCTCCCTGCTCAATGAGCCTTATAAAGCTTTTATAAACAAACACACTCATTCATATAAACCAGGCATTCAGATAGTTATGTTTAACACTGTAGTGGGAAAAAGGTATTTAACTATTCACCCCAGTTAAATAAACGGAGATTGATGGATTTCTCTCGGCACTTTATTTTTTTTTTTTAACTTTCCTTTTCTTTCTTTCAGCTGTGGATTCAGACCTCTTGGTGTTATAAAGCTTTTTTTTTTTCTCCTTTATTCCCTCCATCTCTCTTCCCCTCTCAATTCCTCACCTCCCTTTCTGTCTCAGTGTCCAATGCATAGGTTTTTTTTTCTTTCTCCCAGTCCCACTTCTAATTACACTATATTGCCAAAAGTATTTGCTCACCTGCCTTGACTCACATATGAGCTTAAGTGACATCCCGTTCCTAATCCATAGGGTTCAATATGACGTCGGTCCACCCTTTGCAGCTAGAACAGCTTCAACTCTTCTGGGAAGGCTGTCCACAAGGTTTAGGAGTGTGTTTATGGGAATTTTTGACCATTCTTCCAGAAGCGCATTTGTGAGGTCGCACACTGATGTTGGACGAGAAGGCCTGGCTCTCAGTCTCCGCTCTAATTCATCCCAAAGGTGTTCTATCGGGTTGAGGTCAGGACTCTGTGCAGGCCAGTCAAGTTCATCCACACCAGACTCTGTCATCCATGTCTTTATGGACCTTGCTTTGTGCACTGGTGCACAGTCATGTTGGAAGAGGAAGGGGCCAGCTCCAAACTGTTCCCACAAAGTTGGGAGCATGGAATTGTCCAAAATGTCTTGGTATGCTGAAGCATTCAGAGTTCCTTTCACTGGAACTAAGGGGCCAAGCCCAGCTCCTGAAAAACAACCCCACACCATAATCCCCCCTCCACCAAACTTTACACTTGGCACAATGCAGTCAGACAAGTACCGTTCTCCTGGCAACCGCCAAACCCAGACCCGTCCATCAGATTGCCAGATGGAGAAGCGCGATTCGTCACTCCAGAGAACGCGTCTCCACTGCTCTAGAGTCCAGTGGCGGCGTGCTTTACACCACCGCATCCGACGCTTTGCATTGCACTTGGTTATGTATGGCTTGGATGCAGCTGCTCGACCATGGAAACCCATTCCATGAAGCTCTCTGCGCACTGTTCTTGAGCTAATCTGAAGGCCACATGAAGTTTGGAGGTCTGTAGTGATTGACTCTGCAGAAAGTTGGCGACCTCTTCGCACTATGCGCTTCAGCATCCGCTGACCCCGCTCCGTCAGTTTACGTGGCCTACCACTTCGTGGCTGAGTTGCTGTCGTTCCCAAACACTTCCATTTTCTTATAATACAGCTGACAGTTGACTGTGGAATATTTAGGAGCGAGGAAATTTCACGACTGGATTTGTTGCACAGGTGGCATCCTATCACAGTTCCACGCTGGAATTCACTGAGCTCCTGAGAGCGACCCATTCTTTCACAAATGTTTGTAAAAACAGTCTGCATGCCTAGGTGCTTGAATTTATACACCTGTGGCCATGGAAGTGATTGGAACACCTGATTCCAATAATTTGGATGGGTGAGCAAATACTTTTGGCAATATAGTGTATGTATCATACAGAATTATGAAGTGGAACCTCATGGCAACAGCTATGATGGTCGACTTGTGAAAGCAATTATCGATTCTCAGTGCTGTATTGGCAAATAGGACACATTTAAAAAAAGAATTGGAAAACATTCACTTCAAGATACATTTTTTCTCTTTTTTTTTCAAACATAAATCATTTAACCCCATTTCCAAAATGTCATGTTGGCCCAAAACAAAGGAAATATACTTATAAAAAATATATATTTGCAGTCTATATACCTTTTATTGGTTCTTGAGAAGCAAAATAAACTGCTGTGAGAGCTGTATTAATTGCATGTCTTTAACGTACCACACATTCAAACCACCCAGTTACATACAGCTCAGTTTTGATTTAATTTGTATTGTTTTATAATTGTTCATTAATAAAAGTGGCAGTACTGCTGCATGCTGCCACCTGTTGTTCTAGAATTTGAGTGAATTGGTCCTGAAAATCCATTAGTCTTTAAATTTGACATTAACCCAGAATATTAACCCAAAATAGTCAAACTTTTCCCTTCATATTAAGTTCATATCAAGGAGAAATTAATATAATTTAAATAGAAAAGGATAATTTATCATCATTTTCAATCAATAAATGAACCCAAAACACATAATTAGATCCAACACAAATGAGTTTAATCCAACTTTATTTTATGTTTAATAATCACATCACTAATTAACAAGTAATCACAATAAACACTTTTCAAACCAAAATAATAAAATTCAAAATATTGGAAAAAGAAAAAAAATAATCCCACACAAAAAACAATGAGGAAGTTTTGCAAGTGAGAGAAAGTCTACCAAACACAAGCCATTGTTGGTTTTCAGCATGCTCTGCAGGAACAGTAGCTGTTCTTTAGCTAGTGTTAATGTTTACATGTAGCTCCATGTTGCTCCTTGGAAGGTTTCAGAGGAGCGTCTCACATGCAGACCAAACCGACCGCTACGACCAGCTGTCTGCATCCAAAAACTGTGTGTTAGGCTCCTTCTCTGGCAGGCTGCAGCTTTATCGTCTCTAGATAATAAATCACCGCTTCAGTCCCATTTCTCTCCAGCAGAGGCCGCTGCATCCCTGACGTTTTTCAATTAATCACATTTGAATTTCTTAAGACTGGGCTTGTGGCGGCAGACACATTTAGAAATATGAGAAATTCTGTTAAAACTTTGAAAATGTGTTACAGCACTTCAAATAAAATCAATAAATCTGTTTAAATTTCTGTGCAACCTCCCAACTCCATCCGCTGCCCCCCCCCCCCCCCCCCCCAAAAAAAAAAAAATCACAACCAAGTTCAACCATGGAAAAAAAAAAGAGCCACGAGGCTACAGGAACACAACGATAAATACATTTACAAAAGTGTTGCGTCTTTTAGCACAATATATCTCAAAAGACATTCTTTCACTTTGGCGCCCTCCCGGGTGTCATTCTAACGATTTAGAAAAAGGGCCTGATCGCTTCCCGCTTTGTTACAACAGGTATATCAGGATATAACAGCCATAACAGTCATGAATAAAAGCACTTTCCTCCCATGTAAAGCTACATCATACGTACGTTGTTTGTTCGTTGATATCGGGGGCGATAAGCAGGGCATCGATATACACCCAAGAAGAAGTCGAAACTAGAGGCGAAAAGAAACTTTGAGGCGGGAAGCAAAAGCTAATCTTAGTGACGGACAGGCACAGGAAGAGTTCAGATAGAAAACCCTGCAGCTACATCTGTTAGCAACAAGGAATCATTTGCATATTGCCTTAATGTGTCAGAATGAACTGATTATAAAAAGGTACATAGTCACGTTATATGCAAAGAAGACCAATAATCAGTTATTTAAAATAAGGCGATATTCTCCAAGCGTCCTTTCTAATAGTGTGCTTTCTGAGTCCAATAGAATCCCATCACCAGTTGACATAAACCAACATGGCGCCATCTGCTGGCAGTACTGCTGAACTACCAGAAGGCCAGATAGTGACCATCAAGACAGCTGCTACATTAGTCCTGATGGAAAACCAGCAGCTGGGATGATAGCGGTTAAAAGCAGTGGCGGTTCTAGACCAAATCTTCCAGGGGACCAGGAGGGGGCCAGCGTGTTTTAATGTGGGCACAGAAAAGCATGAACTAAAAAAACAGGGCAAGGGATTAGAATATATTAAGAGAGCTGCATGAAGTGAAATTTCTATTCAATTACGTTTAATTCAAAATATTATGTCTTATTAGGTCAATACACATTCATAATTTTTACATTTTTTGACTTAATTTGAGTTAAAATTACCGTTTTCTATCAAATTTGAATTAGAGCTAAATAAAAAATCAGCTGTGAAAATTAGAGTATTTTTATTTTATTGTTTTTTTTATCAGATGAAAACTGGGATTGTATCTCAATACCACTGAAGCTATCACCTTATTGTTTTTAAATAATTAGTAAAACAGAACTTGTAAAGAAAAAGAACCAAATCCAAAGGACCAATCAGTAACCATGTCTGTTCCAGCACAGATCATCAATAGAACTTCTTTGAGTTTTATGTCTTCAATACAGGGGCCATAATAGCGGCCAGGACATGATCTACAGGGGCACTGGCCCCCGTTGGCCCCCTGTCTAGAACCACCCATAGTTAAAAGCATTGCTATGCTAACATCAGTAGCACTATTAGCAAGGACATGTCCTCACGCATTGATCAGCTTCACAGCGACATCAGAATGCTTCCTGAGGTTTAGTGTAATCCAACTGGTTTCAAAGCACAACTTCAGTTTTATCTTTGTTGGTATCAAAGATTTTGCACCTTTTTAAACTTGGTCTTGTACTTTTTTTGTTGCTGTAACTACGATAGGAGTTCCACACTGCAAAAACAATCCAAAAATGAAGAAAAATAGCTTATTTAATTTATTTAACCTTAATTTTAGCAGGTAAATAAGATTATTTGCCAATGGAATTAGTTTTTCTACTCTTCAAATAAGAGAATTAGATAATATGCACTCGAAATTAAACAAAGCAATTATTTCTCTTGATAAATGTAAATTGTCTTGTTCCATTGGCAACATGTCTCCCTTACCTCCTCAATTCAAGAAAAAAGCACCCATTTTAAGAAAAAAATTACTTATTAGATTTCAATTTTTTGCAGTGCGCTCATGTGCCTCCATTGTTTTTGCTTGTTGTCTAATTCTATGCAGGTGCAGCAAGGTTTGAAAATGTTCAAATTTTAATTGTTTTTATTTCCAATTGACTTCTGATTTTTTTACATTATAGTTTAGTTTTAATTCATTTTCAGTATGTTAGCTAGTTAAGTTTTTATTTTGCAAAAATACTTACTTTCAGTTTGGTTTTAATGTGGTTCATTTATGTGAAACGACTTATCAGGGGCAAAACATAAAAAAAATATAATAGTGATAGTAACACCAGAAAAAATCCCAGATAAGGACAGACCACTGAAGCAGCAGAAATTACCAAAACCTGCCGCAAGCTGCAAAAAAAAAAGTGAAAACAGACACTAGACCTCATATTAATGAATTATGATAAAGACATAAATGAAAACTAAGCACATTTTCTCTTAAATCTGCTTTAGTTTCAAAATTCTTATAGTTTCAGTTAGTTTTTGCGTTTTTGGGAGGTCTAGTTTTTATTTTAGGAAATGAAAATGGATTTTCATCCTAGTTTTTGTCATTTCCTTGGTCTTAGTTAAGTATAATAACCTCGGTGAAATGATGTCAGGGCAAATATACACAGAAAAGTTATATTTACAAACAGACCGAGCAAAAACAAAGCTTAGAAGACAAAAAATTAACTACACATGCAGGACGCCATATTTTGTCATAAAAACATGGTGGAACCAGGGTGTCGATGTCAAATAACGTGACTATGTACCTTTAACAAGTGAGAACAACTTTTATAAGACCTAAAGGGAACCTTAAAGTGTAATGAAGGAATCAGTTAGCTCTACACAAACTGTTACCAAGTAAAACCACATTCATGTTAAACTTACGACTCATTAAAAGTGGAATCACTGCTACATCACAGCTAATCCTCTATTATTATAGTATTAAGGTGCGGTTTAGTTTCATAAAATCAGCAGCAGCATATCAGTTCAATAAAGAAACTAACTTCAAAGAATAACTCAGCATTGTGATTGTGAATCTTATTATCTCATAAGGACTCGGACTGATGTTTATCGTTATTAATGGTCCTCTGTGTCCAACATGCAATTCAACATAAATCCAGAGATATGCAGTCAAAGCAGCCGTGTTATTTTCAAACATGTCAGAAAAGTTCAAATATATAGCTAAGAGTTGAAGCTAACATGCTAAGCTAAAGGCATTAGAGGTTAGTCGAATACTACCCATCGGTACATTCTTTTTTTAAATTTTTAGAGCAATGACTATTTTTTCGTTTACAAATTTGACTTTTTTGAACTACTGTGACATCTGTCAACACTTCAGGGTCTCCATTTTGAAAAATAAGAAGAAAACTGGTGTTAAAGCTCTAATGAGTACTTCCTCTAGTTCGGGACCAGTATTTGGTTAGTTTTTGTAAAATGGGGTTCTAATGTGAGGCTATAAGCAGTCAATATCCAACCTGTCACACTGTTTACCAATACAGATAAGTAGAAGTTCAAGGTTAAAACATTTTGAGTAAAGTGGAATCCCAAAAATTCTGTGATGGAAACTGTCTTAGGATGGAAAGTTTGCTTTAAAATAATCTACAAATAACTAGTTATTGGTTCGAAGAAAAAAAAAAAAAAGAAGCAAAACCAGGAAAAAATAAGAAAAATTAAGATACGAAGAGAGTTATCAGTTGTAGGCATGATATAAATTCATTACTTAAAAAAATATATTAATCCAAAAGTTATAAACTTACCATTTAATCTATTATATAGAAAATTTAAAGAAATTTAATTTTTATTATAATATTGCCAAACAGAAAAACAATTATTTAGTAGCTGGAAACAGAGCGTTTGTCTGAAACAACATTTCAGACATTTTAAAACACTTTTTTTTGTGGTGTTTACAATTTGCCTCTATTTGGGGAAAAAAATGAAAAAGATCAAAGGCCAATGAATTTACAGCAGATAATGTCAGCAAACAATCAAATTATATCAAAGTGTGAGAATGGCTAGCCGGTGGCTGCTGGATCTTGTCACCAGTTGATCTGTCCTGGTTTTATTGTTGAATGTTGTGGTACTTTATACACTTTAAAGCACCGAGGCTGAGATACTAAAACCATCGAAAAAAGTGGTGCAATCTTATTGTACCAGACTTCTCTGGGCATTTTGTTGATGAATTCATTGAGTAATATAACAGAAAGGATGTTAAAGAATCTTTGCTCTCAGCAAAATAACTTCTACCATTTTACTCTATGTAGTTAAGTACACTTTGATAACTAAAGATAGAAATAATTTCGGTAGTGTTTTCTAAAGTGCATTTAATGCCAGTAGGGATGTATTTCTAGTTGCAAATGAGGTGATGGCACAGATTGTGCAAAAATGATGAGAAAATATGACAAAAATTAACTTTCTGGGCGATATTAGATATAGCTATTTATTAATAAGAAGTTAAAAGTCTTGCAGTTCAGCAGCTGAAGTTTGCCACCAGCCAGAGCAGCCGGCCACTAGCCGGAGCTGCTGGCCTCCACCTGTAGCTTATGGCCACCCGGAGCTGCTGGCCACTAGCCGGAGCTGCTGGCAACAAGTCGGAGCAGCTGGCTACCAGCCTGAGCTGATGGCCACCAGCCGGAGCTGTTTGCTAACTGACGGATCTATTAGCTAACAGCCGGAGCTGCTGGCCTCCACCTGTAGCTTATGGCCACCCGGAGCTGATGGCCATCAGCCGGAGCTGCTGGCAACAAGTCGGAGCAGCTTGCTACCAGCCGGAGCTGATGGCCACCAGCCGGAGCTGTTTGCTAACTGACGGATCTATTAGCTAACAGCTGGAGCTGCTGGCTGACTGATGGAGCTAATGGCTACCAGCCGGAGCTGCTGGGCTCCACCTGTAGCTTATGGCCACCCGGAGCTGATGGCCATCAGCCGGAGCTGCTGGCAACAAGTCGGAGCAGCTGGCTACCAGCCGGAGCTGATGGCCACCAGCCGGAGCTGTTTGCTAACTGACAGATCTATTAGCTAACAGCTGGAGCTGCTGGCTGACTGATGGAGCTAATGGCTACCAGCCGGAGCTGCTGGGCCCCACCTGTAGCTTATGGCCACCCGGAGCTGCTGGCCACTAGCCGGAGCTGATGGCCACCAGCCGGAGCTGTTTGCTAACTGACAGATCTATTAGCTAACAGCTGGAGCTGCTGGCTGACTGATGGAGCTAATGGCTACCAGCCGGAGCTGCTGGGCCCCACCTGTAGCTTATGGCCACCCGGAGCTGCTGGCCACTAGCCGGAGCTGATGGCCACCAGCCGGAGCTGTTTGCTAACTGACGGATCTATTAGCTAACAGCTGGAGCTGTTGGCTGACTGATGGAGCTAATGGCTACCAGCCGGAGCTGCTGGGCCCCACCTGTAGCTTATGGCCACCCGGAGCTGCTGGCCACTAGCCGGAGCTGATGGCCACCAGCCGGAGCTGTTTGCTAACTGACGGATCTATTAGCTAACAGCTGGAGCTGTTGGCTGACTGATGGAGCTAATGGCTACCAGCCGGAGCTGTTGGCTAACTGATGGAGCTAATGGCTACCAGCCGGAGCTGTTGGCTAACTGATGGAGCTAATGGCTACCAGCCGGAGCTGCTGGCTATAAGCTGGAGCTGTTGGCTGACTGGTGGCCTTGGTGAAGCCTGTAGAAGTTCTGATAACTAATACTTTCCCAGAAGCTAGCAGTTTATAAGAAGCTGGTTTACATAAAAAAAGTAAACTATTAGTTGATAAAGTGTTTGAGTTTCAGTAGAATTAAAGTAGCGCTTTTTGCTCACAAACTATGTAATAACTATCATGTTTGCATGATATTGGCTAAATTAAGATACACTATATTGCCAAAAGTATTTGCTCACCTGCCTTGACTCACATATGAGCTTAAGTGACATCCCGTTCCTAATCCATAGGGTTCAATATGACGTCGGTCCACCCTTTGCAGCTAGAACAGCTTCAACTCTTCTGGGAAGGCTGTCCACAAGGTTTAGGAGTGTGTTTATGGGAATTTTTGACCATTCTTCCAGAAGCGCATTTGTGAGGTCGCACACTGATGTTGGACGAGAAGGCCTGGCTCTCAGTCTCCGCTCTAATTCATCCCAAAGGTGTTCTATCGGGTTGAGGTCAGGACTCTGTGCAGGCCAGTCAAGTTCATCCACACCAGACTCTGTCATCCATGTCTTTATGGACCTTGCTTTGTGCACTGGTGCACAGTCATGTTGGAAGAGGAAGGGGCCAGCTCCAAACTGTTCCCACAAAGTTGGGAGCATGGAATTGTCCAAAATGTCTTGGTATGCTGAAGCATTCAGAGTTCCTTTCACTGGAACTAAGGGGCCAAGCCCAGCTCCTGAAAAACAACCCCACACCATAATCCCCCCTCCACCAAACTTTACACTTGGCACAATGCAGTCAGACAAGTACCGTTCTCCTGGCAACCGCCAAACCCAGACCCGTCCATCAGATTGCCAGATGGAGAAGCGCGATTCGTCACTCCAGAGAACGCGTCTCCACTGCTCTAGAGTCCAGTGGCGGCGTGCTTTACACCACCGCATCCGACGCTTTGCATTGCACTTGGTTATGTATGGCTTGGATGCAGCTGCTCGACCATGGAAACCCATTCCATGAAGCTCTCTGCGCACTGTTCTTGAGCTAATCTGAAGGCCACATGAAGTTTGGAGGTCTGTAGTGATTGACTCTGCAGAAAGTTGGCGACCTCTTCGCACTATGCGCTTCAGCATCCGCTGACCCCGCTCCGTCAGTTTACGTGGCCTACCACTTCGTGGCTGAGTTGCTGTCGTTCCCAAACACTTCCATTTTCTTATAATACAGCTGACAGTTGACTGTGGAATATTTAGGAGCGAGGAAATTTCACGACTGGATTTGTTGCACAGGTGGCATCCTATCACAGTTCCACGCTGGAATTCACTGAGCTCCTGAGAGCGACCCATTCTTTCACAAATGTTTGTAAAAACAGTCTGCATGCCTAGGTGCTTGAATTTATACACCTGTGGCCATGGAAGTGATTGGAACACCTGATTCCAATAATTTGGATGGGTGAGCAAATACTTTTGGCAATATAGTGTATATTAGTTGTAATGTCCTAAATACAGTAAAGCAACATATTAGAATTATTCATAAACATCAAAACTTTTCTTTACAAATACAAGGACCACTGATGATAAAATATGTGGCTGAAAAGTTTCCATCAATGTTTAAGTAGTGCGGTCTGTATGTATAGAGTTGGAGCAAAGGAATAAATCTAAAGTATTTCCTCTTAACTTCCATTTTCTAAAAATCATACAAAGCGATACCAACACTTCGAAGTAACGGCGATGGCGTTAGGGGATGAGTTTTCTATTTTCTATGCATTAGAAAGGCATCAGGAGGCAACAGGCTGCTACAAGAGAAGAGAGAGTGACGACATGGCAACGAGCTGAGCACCGAACACACAGAACTGCAGAATTTGATTTTAAATGCAGCTGAATATTTTAGAAACTGCTAAAAACATGCAAACCAGACCGTCACAGAAACATCTGAAAAGGAACATAGAGTCTAGCAGGGCGGCTTGGTGTAGAAACCAGAACATCTCTTCATCTTTTTCTCTGTTAGGCGTGAGACTGCTTCACTCTTATCCACTGGGTTTCTCTTTTGTTAAGGTAAAACAAACAGGAGGCACATTTCAGACACGCAAACAATCTAAGCATCTTCCTCATCTCCCTCTGGACTCATTTGATGGTTCTCAACTTCAGCTGGCCTTCTGCCGAACATTTTTTCATCCCTTTAGTCAAAACACATCAGATATTTAACCCCAACTGTAAAATGAATCTTTTTCCCATGGAAAAATTATCTAGAAATAAGTAAAAATGTCTTAACTTAAGTGTATTTATCCTTAATTTCAGTAGGTAAATGAGATAGTTTGCCAATGGAATTAGTTTTTTTATCCTTAAAATAAGATAATTAGATAAAATGTACTTGAAATAAGACGATGCAGTTGTGTTTTCTTATTTTAAGTGTAAATTGTCTTGTTCCATTGGCAAGATTTCTCTTTTACCTCCTCAATTCAAGAACAAATACCTTATTTTAAGAAAAAATTACTTATCTATATTTCGATTTTTTCAAGTGTTATTCCGTTTAACCATTTTTACCTCAGCATTTTACAACCTTCTTCCTCCCTTCTTAGTTTGCAGGAACATGTGCGTGTTTTTCAAAGATTTTCTGAGCACTATTCGATGAAAATAAAACACCTGTTATATTGCTGTTTTTATTAAGAGTATTGAATAAATACAACCTAGTTCTATTATCAAGGGACAACATGGAAAGCAGGAAAAAAAAAATAGTTGATCCAAACGTATCAGAATCTCATTTCTACATAAAAACTTTTCAATCAAACACCTCGTCACAAACACAGAGAATAAAGAGTTAAAACGATTCAGACTTCTTTTTTCTTTTTTGTTAGCTTGTACATGAGGATGAAAGAGAGAGTTTGAGGAAGCCATGATGAGATGGACACTGAATTATTTAAGTATGCGCTTACTGAGGGAAAACGTTCCTAAAGTCACGAGGAAAAGCAGGAGATGAAGGCGGTTTTCTAGAAGGTCCGAGTTGACGATTCCTCAGAAGTAAAAGCCGTCCTAGATTTTTTTCCTTCACATAGAGTACCGATCAGGACCAAAGCAGAGTTACTTCAGGTAAAATATATGAAAGGGGCGACAGTAATGACGCATGATGAAGTGAGAGAAGAGCTACTGAACAATTCTAATTTTTGCAACAACAGATTTGAGATAAACAGGGGTTTAAAAAGGTCAGGATCCCATCGCAGAGCTGCTGCTCCTACTGCCGTCCGCCACGGACCTAGGTGCAGCAAAGAAGGGGGGAGGAAACACTGCGAGGATCTGGGTGGTGGCTTTGGTTGTCGTGCATGAAGAACAGGATCCGTCGCCGGAGGGGAGAGAGAGAGACAGGGGGGCTGGCCGAATGGTGATGTCAGCGCCGTGGTCCGTGCGAGAGCGAGCATTCTCGCGGAAGTTGAGCTTGAAAGACTCAATCTGCAGCAGAGGGGTTAAGGTTAGGGGAGGAGGGAGGTTGGGGAGGGAGGGAGGGAGTAAAAGTGAGGCAGGGAGAAAAATAAAAAAGATTTACAGTAAGGAAAATAAGGGGGGGAAGGGAAGGCGGTGAAGTTAGAGGGGGGCAGTTGAAATGAGGAGGGCAGAGGGATAGCAGAATTAGATGCCTGTAAGATAAAAAGTCAAAATATAATCAGATGGACGGCAGACATGATTAGCTTAAACACATTCAGACACAATGAGGGATAACATTAGCTCCAACGTCCCAAAAAATGACGGAAGTCATCGTTAACTATGATAGTTTTATATTTCTTTTATTAAACTGTGACGAATTATAGACATTTAGTAAAAATCGTGGCATAAAGATGCAAATATAACATTTTAGAGTCAGTGCTTACTGATGCGTAGGTTACGCATTTGAGGGCTCTCATTTATGATCAGTCAAGTTGTTTATGCTAGCAGCGTAATTGCGAAATGAGGGTGAACATCGGTCAAGATTTGGAGTGTCTTGTCGGCGTACGGAGAAAATACATTGTTACAACTCGTAAGCTCAACACAGCAGCGTGCGTAGGTTACGCAAGTGAGTGCTCTCATTTATGATCAGTCAAGTTGTTTATGCTAGCAGCGTAATTGCGAAATGAGGGTGAACATCGGTCAAGATTTGGAGTGTCTTGTCGACGTACGGAGAAAATACACCGTTACAACTCGTAAGCTCAACACAGCAGCGTGCGTAGGTTACGCATGTGAGCGCTCTCATTTATGATCAGTCAAGTTGTCAATGCTAGCAGCGTAATTGTGAAATGAGGGTAAACATCGGTCAAGTTTTGAAGTGTCTTGTTGACGTACGGAGAAAATACACCGTTAAAACTCGTAAGCTCAATACAGCAGCGTGCGTAGGTTACGCATTTGAGGGCTCTCATTTATGATCAGTCAAGTTGTTTATGCTAGCAGCGTAATTGCGAAATGAGGGTGAACATCGGTCAAGATTTGGAGTGTCTTGTCGGCGTACGGAGAAAATACACCGTTAAAACTCGTAAGCTCAATACAGCAGCGTGCGTAGGTTACGCATTTGAGTGCTCTCATTTATGATCAGTCAAGTTGTTTATGCTAGCAGCGTAATTGCGAAATGAGGGTGAACATCGGTCAAGATTTGGAGTGTCTTGTCGACGTACAGAGAAAATACATTGTTACAACTCGTAAGCTCAACACAGCAGCGTGCGTAGGTTACGCAAGTGAGTGCTCTCATTTAGGATCAGTCAATTTGTCTATGCTAGCAGCGTAATTGCAAAATGAGGGTGAACGTCGGTCAAGTTTTGAAGTGTCTTGTTGACGTATGGAGAAAATATACTGTTAAAACTCGTAAGCTCAATACAGCAGCGTGCGTAGGTTACGCATTTGAGTGCTCTCATTTATGATCAGTCAAGTTGTTTATGCTAGCAGCGTAATTGCGAAATGAGGGTGAACATCGGTCAAGATTTGGAGTGTCTTGTCGACGTACGGAGAAAATACATTGTTACAACTCGTAAGCTCAACACAGCAGCGTGCGTAGGTTACGCAAGTGAGTGCTCTCATTTAGGATCAGTCAATTTGTCTATGCTAGCAGCGTAATTGCAAAATGAGGGTGAACGTCGGTCAAGTTTTGAAGTGTCTTGTTGACGTATGGAGAAAATATACCGTTAAAACTCGTAAGCTCAATACAGCAGCGTGCGTAGGTTACGCATGTGAGCGCTCTCATTTTTGATCAGTCAAGTTGCTAGCAGCGTAATTGCGAAATGAGGGTAAACATCGGTCAAGATTTGGAGTGTCTTGTCGACGTACAGAGAAAATACACCGTTACAACTCGTAAGCTCAACACAGCAGCGTGCGTAGGTTACACATGTGAGCTCTCTCATTTATGATCAGTCAAGTTGTTTATGCTAGCAGCGTAATACATGTGTCCATCGCTGTTCTCTACATTAAGCTTCACCTAAATTAGGTTGAAGTTATTTTAGTCATCGTAGGCTACTATTTGGTAAGGAATAAAAAAGAAAATGGCCTCCAGAAATAAATCATCAGCAATTTTTAGTAGTTGTGATAAGCTACAAATCTAACATAATAAATGTTTTTATTTCTAACCTGATGATTAAGGCACTGACCTATAGGTGATCTAAACAGAATATATAACTTGTAATTTTAAAGTAAGTAAGTAATCAGTGAGAGCACAGATCTACGCCTCTTGCTTGCTTGGCGAGCAAGGTTATGCTGAGATGAGGGCGTGGTTAGCTGCTGAAGGCTAGGCCGTCCCAAATAACAGCTGATCATCTCCGGCTTTCATTGTTTTTAAGGTAAGGCCCACATAGAACGAAACCTGCGAAAGATGCAGCCCCTGAATCGGAAACACCCATAGCTGTGGAGCAAACGTTGATGCGTCTTTTAAAACCACGCACATAAGCGTTACGTCCTTAGTGTATTTACAGCTGTCAGGAAGCACAGAGGCTCAGAAGGCAGGTGGAAGTTTTTCTTTTTCCACAGAATGAGAAAATGAGAGTGGGTTAACACGCCAGTCATTGGCTGGGAGGAGTTTAAGTTGTAGATATAATATTTTCCTTTATCCTCAAAGTCATTCCAAAAAAGTTAAAGAATAATCCACTGGACTTTGTTTCCAAGTTTGAAGACGTTATCGCTTCCCATCCAGGAAGCTTTTTCAATTCAAAATGTCAGAAACAGCGTTTAGTTCCAGGCTTTATAGAGTGGACCAAAAACAAAGCCTCGTTTTGGCTTAGAAAACATGCGAATTGAACCGGACGAACGGGTCCACCCTTATGAAATGGGCGTCGTTATTTGTTTGCCTGTTATACACAAAACCTGTCTATGTTTCTGAAAGGGAGGTCATAGGGGAGACATAGACAGGTTTCGGAGAGGCTAACAAAGAAACCCCGATTCCATAAGGACGGACTCGTTCTTCAGGTTTGTTTTTAGTCCCTTCTATAAAGCCTGGAACTCAAGGCTATTTCTGACATTTTGAATGAAACAAAACTCCCTGGACGGGAAGCGAAACGTCTTCAAACTTAAAAACCAAGTCCTGTGGACTTTTAAAAAAAACTTTTTTTAAATGCCTATGAGCTGGATGACTGAGAAAGACGATTTCAGGGAATATAAAATTTGTAGCATCTTTGAATTTTTTTCATTAGGCTCCTCCGTCTTTGAGGGAATCAAACCTAAGGAACCGACTCTGAACTCATGACTTTAAACAAACACAGACTTACTTGTTTCTGGCATTTGGGAGTCCAGAGCCTGGGGCTCCCGGAGGCCCTCACCATCAATGGGAGCTCCATCCTTCAACCCATTCTCCTGGGTATTAGGGTCCCCCCCTGGCCCTGACTCGGGGGCCGGAGCCAGGCTGCTAATCATGGGAGTCCCAGTCCCCTCGGTCTGCTGGGGCCCCTCAGCCTAAAAAACACACAGCAGAGCATGGTGGCTGGTTCAGACGGAACATCCTGGATAAACTGTTACCATTTAGGCGTGAGGCTGAATCCAACCTAAACTATAAAGCTCAATTTAGTAAACATAAACATGAGAAAAAGTTTTTAAACAATTTTAAAACAACAGAAACATCAGATCTTTACTCCTTAAAACAACCCAAACCAAAGACAGGCGGAAGAAAGGAACCGTTACGTCCAGGTATGTGACCATTAGAATCTGTTGCTACACACTGCCAGTCAGCACGCTGAAAAAGGCTGCACAATTTCCTTTGTTTACAAGACAAATCTTGTTCTGATATAAAATCAAGGAGCATACATTGTTTGGAAATGAGCACAGCGCCACCTATTGCTCCATTAAGGTAGCACTCTTTACCACTACAGCTGGTAAAATAGAAAGGTTGTAATATTTTCTGGAAAATCTATAATTTTAATCTATAATCCAAAAAGTACTGATATACAAATGCTGCATCTGGACACAATACTAATCATGGTAAACATAGTATGGATGCTAAAGACATATTCTTGCTATTTATTAGGGTAAAATCTCAATCATTTGGACATTAAAAGGAAAATACCTCAGAAAACCCTGCAAGGCTTTAAACCTGGGTTTAACCGGAGACTAAGCTATTCTCAAACACATATCAAGGTGCTCATTTTGAGCCTGGATCCAGATTTATTGTTGATTCTGTTCATGGTGGGGAATCCTGCTTCTCAGCAGCAGGTTGAGCCAAACATCCTCTAAATGGGCAGGGTCATCTTTGAGCACGCCATTTCACTTTTCTTTCACCAGTTCACCGCAGTTCTTCCAGCAGTCCACACTTTCTCTGCTCTCTTTTTCTCATGGTCTTCTCCTTCTTTCCTATCGCCCGGCTTGCCACAGGTTTGCCTGCTGTGTCTAAAAGTAGCAGCAGCAGCAACCCAGACTGACAGCTCATTGGAGAAGAGGAGCAAGTGAAGTTAGATACTTTCGTAAGACAACGTGCGGTAATTTAATGCTAATCCGGACCTCTGGAGGATAGAATTAGCTTTTTTTTAACAAAATTATTTAACTAACATCTGTGACTCTGTTAAGGAAGCATCTTCCATGTTAAGTTTTGTAATTATTCCTGTTAATAATAAGATACCCTTTGAAGTTTAAAAGAGGCCATGCTTAGAAATCAGATTTCCAAACAGGACTTGTTCTTATAAACAGCAGCTCTCCAACTTCGACAGTCTTTCCATGTCAGCCTCACCTTGACGTTCTCTCCTCCAGGAGAACTGCTCACGTTGTCCTGCGACCCGACTTTGGCCTGAGTATCTTCTCTAAAGTTCACTTTGTGGGATTCGTTGTTCGTGGCGCCTCCTCCTGCATCATAAAAGAACAATCAGCCTGATAATCTCACCTTTAATACTAAAGTAGCCACACTAATACCTGAATTTATGACAAAAAAAGGTACATTCAGACAGAACGCAAAAGCTGCAAGTTTTTGGTTGGCGTTAGTCACTTGATATTCTGCCTTTTTCCTGCTTGGATTTCGTTCAGATATTGTGGCGAAATTTCACCCAGCTCGCTCCATCAGCATCTATCTGCTTGCTAGTTCATCTCTGCTAACCGGATCTTGATTTTAATGAGCGAATCACAGCTCTGTATTTGAAAGCCAACAGTATTGCAGACGGGATCCTTAGGTTCACCTAATCCGCTCCCGGTTTGCCAGCTCCAGCATGTGCTCCTGGACCCGTGACCAGATGAAAACTTCCAGGTTTCTGTCCAGCATCCAGAGCTGATTAACCACAGCAGGAGGACGGATCAACCTCAGGAAATTAGAGAAATATCTGTTCCTCTGTTGTGCTCCTTCAGCCAGTAAACATACTCATTCAATTGGCAAACTAATTTACCTGCTCCAATTAAGGGTAAATACACTTAATTTCAGAAATTTTTACTTATTTCTAGATTATTTTTCCAGTGCAGTTGGTCCACTGTGTCCACTAACAATGACACTTTGCTATAATCTACATTATTCACCATTCTTATCAATCAAAATGCATTTTACACACTGATTTAAACCTAATCTCTCCTAAATTGGACTTTTCATTGGCATAACACAGAAATAACTTAATCCAGTCTCTGCATTCGGTGTGAATGTACCTGAATGTAGCAGCTCGTCTTTGTTTCGTGCAATTATATGAATAAAGGAAACAAATTCTCATCAAACTAGAAGCCACCTTATTAATATCCTTTAAAGGTTTTTTTTCTTTAACCTAAATCAGTCTGCAGGAGTATATATTCTGAGCTACAGAGAGTCTGGTGTTTATTCTGTGAACTAACGGATCAGAGCAGGCGTCGGCTCACCAGGTTTGTGCTTAATGTTGTCCTTGGAGCCGCACTTTGAAGTCACCTTACTTACATCCACCTTCTTGTTGAGAATCTGCACCTGTTAAATTGGAAATAAAGATTTATTTTTTAGTTCAATCTTTATTCTGGAAGCACATTTGAATGTAAAGCTTCTTAATTCATCTTGAAAAGAAAAAACAAGGGTTTTACTTTTTACACCACGGTCAATGTTACAGTTACAAAAAGTTGTAAAAACTTTAACATTCTTTTAATTAGAAGCTAGACCGAAGTTCCTAAAGGAACAGAGTTTCATAGCTGCAAACAGTAAAGCAGCAAAGCCCCACTTTACTGATAACTGCTGGTCAGCTGGCTGAAAGAAGGCTACTAAACAAAGTTTAAAAGAGATTAATTTAGAAAATAAACTCTGCTATATAAATAGTAATAATTAAGGACAGCCAAATAAACTGTTAATTGTTTCAAGTTTCACAAAAAAAAAACAAAAAAAAAACAGAACAAAATCAAAATAACATGGTTTTTCTCGCCATAGAAGCTTCATCTTGCCTGGCGCTATGTTTTGTAGTTACACCATCCTGGAAGAAGGTTTTAGCTGGGCTTCTTTTGACATTAGATAATTATGGATGGTTCATCTATATTTTTATTTACATTTAATGCTACATTTATATATTTTGTGATTTTGTGCCATCACCGCTTTATCAGTTTCCCTGTTTTGGAAAAAGAAATGGTCAGAAAGTCTGGAGAATTATTTTGCCTAAAGCATCTAGGGATGCACGATATAATCGGCCCCCTATCGGCCTTAAAACTGAATATCGGACATCGGCCACCCCACCGATATTTAACCCGATTTTTGATCAGCTTCTGAGTTTCTAAAGTCTAAAAAAATATATAAAAAATACTGCTTCTTTTTCTTCCTCAAAAACTTTTTTACTGACTTAAAAACTTCTAAAGACGAGGGAAAAAATATTGATACATTAAAATATCCCAATATCTTCATATGCTGATATATTGCCATTTAAAAACACCATATCAATCTCTTTTACTAATGAAATATTGCTATATGTCATCGTTATGCTACGAAATCCCCCGAAAATTCACAAAATTTTGCCATATTTTTATATGTTGATATATTGACGCGGTATCGTTCTATTTTACTAACAAATTCTCACAAGAATTTGCAAAATATCACAAGTTTGTAACTGAACAATGAAATTTCACGAGATTCTGAAAGTAAAATGGATCGATACCGCGTTTTTAAAAATCAATTTGATATCAGCATATGAAAATATATTTGAGTATATTATTTTTCAAAGTGTCAGAAATGGATAACAAAACTGCTATTTTCAATGACTACTTATTTTTGTCCAGCTTTAACATCGGTATCGATATCGGTTATCAGCTACACGAGTTTTAAAATATCGGCATATCAGATATCGGCCAAAATCCCGATATCGTAAATCCCTAAAAGCATCACATCTATCCCTGTCATCAATCGAAGCAGATCTGCCGTAGCGTTCGAAGCTCTCAGGTCATCATACAGTAAGAACCTCTCCATTCAATTTTAAAAGATTTATCTATTGAGGAATAAAACTTTGATTGTGGGGATTTTTTTGAATTTGAAAATAGGCCCAGAAAACAAACAAAAAAAAATCCTACGATAGTGCGCTGAAAAACGTGACAGAGCCACAAACAAAACAGAACAAGCACAGCCAATCAGAGACCAGACAACCGCATTTGCTTAGTGAGTTAGAGGCAGAACAAGGTGAGAGAGGAGAAGCTTAAGGAAGCGTGGGGAAGGTAAAGCATGTTCTGTAGCAGGGGGAGCAGGTTCTTTGGGCGTGTACTTCCTGTCTGAGCGTCAGTGACGTCACCCACTGGTGTTTAGTCTATAAACTTTAAATCCTGTATTTTGGCCTTATGGTCGATCAGAAGTGACCTATCTTGTAATAACACCCAAGCACAGATTTGTATTTGTTGGTAACTTGGATGTCTTCAAATGATTTTAGAGGGAACCACCAACTAAGTGTGTTTATGGGTTCAAAATCTGATTTCTCACCCCTTCTGGTGGGAACTTTTTTGTTTGTGACACCCCTGACTGGGACCTGTGGGCCAGACAGTACTTACATTCCCTCCACCAGGAACATGCTTCAAATTGTCCTTGGAGCCCAAGCGTGAGGTGACATGGCTGAAGTCCAGCTTTTTGGAGACTATCTGAACCTACATGGACACAGCACAGTGGCAAGAAGAGAGAAGGCAGGGGAGGGTCGAGGAGGGGGAGGGGACCACATGGGAGAGAGTTAAAAAGGAAAGGAGGAACAGAAGGTAAGGGAGACAGGAGGACAGTAGAAGTTGGTACCACAGCCGAGGTTAGAAAGGACAAGACAGCAGGAAAAAGCAAGGTTCACCACCTTAATGTACACTAGTATAAAAAAGGGGAAAAGGCCCCACATAGTTGCGTGAACACATGTCAACAGATGCCTGCGCTGAGTTTGAAGGGACAGTTGAATTTTTACGACCACATATAGAATGTCTCACTGCTCGGTAGGAGAAAGACTTTTCATCCTGAACTGTTTTAAATGTGACTCTAAGATAACAAGACTTCTTGGGATGACAGGGAAAATCTACTCTGCTGCTCTTTGGGCCTCACTGATGGGTATATAGGGGGAGGCTTCAGATCTGCTTGGGTTTTGAGGGAACCATTGTTAACATATTATGACAAAAAACTTAACTGGGAGAGATTGGGTTGCAAAGAAGAATACTTTAAGATGTGTCCGAGTTTCTAGCTGCTGAATTAGGGTGCCCCCATTGCAGAGGCTATGATAGCATCTGAGTCTCCAGCTAGATGGAGACTTTAGGACCACAGCATTGTCACACCACAGAGGGAAAGAGGAAACCTGTGTCCAAGAAAAACAGAAATACGGTGACAGCTACTGTAAGTACCAAGTGGTACCACAGCAAAGCCACAAAGGTCCAGACTTTGTGTGAATCTGCTTCTGATCCAAAGTACTCGGCCAACTCTAGGTTTGAGATGAATATGTGCTTTTTCAAACATGATGGGGAATATAATGCACAGTTAAGAACACTGAAACTTGCACCCTGTAATGTAAACCACACACTAAGAACACATAGTCTGATTTCTAAACAGCAGGTGGAGAAGCAAAGGGGAACAAACTCTAAGGAGGAGGCCACCATCGTTAATCATTAGCATGTTATAAAGAGATTACATATAAAACGGTTACTCTGACAGGACAATAAACAGAGTACAACTTCACATGCGGCTGAAAATGTTTATTTGAAGAGCTGAAATACCACTATGGTCACCTTCAGATTGTCTAATTTCCTAGTAGAAAAGTAGAAAAGAAAAAAATAATAAACACAAACTCAAGTTGGGATTCTGATATGCATAAGGATGGACCTTCCAAAAGTATCCAATTGGTTGAAGGCATAAAGGTTTTTTGGTAATTTTTGTGTTGCATTAAAGCAGAAATGCACACAGTATGGTGGAATATTGTCTATAGCTGCTCACTAATGCGTCTCTTAGCTCTGTGGTAACACATCATGAGTTTACTTGAGTGCAAAATGGGACAATGCATCCGCCGTTCAACAGGTGGCGCCAAATACACAGCAGATAAACATAATGGATAGGGAGATCATGGAACAGATGGAAAAACAACTTTTTATTCTGGCTTTTAACAAAATTCACTAGTGAGTTTTGATTTTTTTTCTTTCTGGAGAAAAAAATAAATAAATATATATACACACACACACATATATATATATATATATATATATATATATATATATATATATATATATATATATATTGTCTCTTCTATTCTTCTCTTCTCTGTAAACTGGGAACAAACCACAGCAGTATCAACCTCACAGAACGTAGACCGTTGTGGTTCAACCATCTCTGAAAAAATGCAGATGTGATTTTTTTTCGTGTTTTAAAAGTAAAACAGTGAAGAAATCAGCAGTGGAATTTAGACGGCATAAAGAACCTGTGCTTTGCTTGAAAAATAATTGAAGAAAATTCACTTCAAACATTTATCAGTGCTTTATAAGATCTTCAAAGTAAAAAAAAAGAAATGTCAACACATTTGTAATAACCCCACTTTCCTTGTCCTCTTGTCTCTGAGGATAAGATATAGATCAGTGTCAAATGGAGCTGATTTACAGGAAAACGGAATGAATGAGTGAATGAATGGGAGATGAGGAAGTGCGTTTTGAGGGGAACTCACTTTGCTCTGGCTGCTTTCTTTGGAAGGCACGGCCCTTTTCTGAGTAACAGAGGACACCTGAGGAGAGAAGCCCCGCCCCCCCGTGATCAATGAAAGAATCATGTGACGACAAATGGAGAGAAGGAAGCGGCCAACGTGCACAGAGAAGTTTGTGGAAGTGAGTTATAATGGATCAAAAGAATACCGGAGAAAGTGAGAAAACATGGACAGCGAAGGCAGAGGCCCGAATAAAGAGGGAAAACCAGCAACCGGTCTGAATCAAATATGGAAGTGAAGAAGAACCGTGTCTATTTTGGTTTAACCCAAGTCTTTTAAAGAACGGAAACTTTGAGCTGTAACATCAACTAAAATGGGTTTATGATGCATTTTTTCGACAACTAAACAAGGTTTTGGCTCAAAAAAGGGCCGTAACAAGAGCATTAAACTTTGTGTACCGATGTGAGGCCTCTGGGGCGGAGGATTGTGTGTGCAACTGTTAAGGAGAGCATAATTAAACACAAGATGTCTGTCAGATGAGCATACCCCGGTCAGACCAGCATACCCATAGTCAAAACCAGTTTATCCCTTTAGTTTATCACTTTAGTTTATCTCTTTAGTTTATCCCTTTAGTTTATCCCTTTAGTTTATCTCTTTAGTTTATCCCTTTAGTTTATCACAGTTTTTCGCTTTAATTTATCACTAGTTTATTCCTGTTTATCTCTTTAGTTTATCTCTTTAGTTTATCCCTTTAGTTTATCCCTTTAGTTTATCCCTTTAGTTTATCCCTTTAGTTTATCCCTTTAGTTTATCCCTTTAGTTTATCCCTTTAGTTTATCCCTTTAGTTTATCTCTTTAGTTTATCCCTTTAGTTTATCCCTTTAGTTTATCCCTTTAGTTTATCTCTTTAGTTTATCCCTTTAGTTTATCCCTTTAGTTTATCTCTTTAGTTTATCTATTTAGTTTATCCCTTTAGTTTATCCCTTTAGTTTATCTCTTTAGTTTATCCCTTTAGTTTATCCCTTTAGTTTATCCCTTTAGTTTATCTCTTTAGTTTATCTCTTTAGTTTATCCCTTTAGTTTATCCCTTTAGTTTATCTCTTTAGTTTATCCCTTTAGTTTATCCCTTTAGTTTATCTCTTTAGTTTATCTCTTTAGTTTATCCCTTTAGTTTATCCCTTTAGTTTATCTCTTTAGTTTATCCCTTTAGTTTATCCCTTTAGTTTATCCCTTTAGTTTATCCCTTTAGTTTATCCCTTTAGTTTATCCCTTTAGTTTATCCCTTTAGTTTATCCCTTTAGTTTATCCCTTTAGTTTATCTCTTTAGTTTATCCCTTTAGTTTATCTCTTTAGTTTATCCCTTTAGTTTATCCCTTTAGTTTATCCCTTTAGTTTATCTCTTTAGTTTATCTATTTAGTTTATCCCTTTAGTTTATCCCTTTAGTTTATCTCTTTAGTTTATCTCTTTAGTTTATCCCTTTAGTTTATCCCTTTAGTTTATCCCTTTAGTTTATCTCTTTAGTTTATCACTTTAGTTTATCCCTTTAGTTTATCCCTTTAGTTTATCTCTTTAGTTTATCCCTTTAGTTTATCCCTTTAGTTTATCCCTTTAGTTTATCTCTTTAGTTTATCTCTTTAGTTTATCCCTTTAGTTTATCACTTTATTTTATTACAGTTTTTCGCTTTAATTTATCACTAGTTTATCCCTGTTTATCACTTTAGTTTTGTACAAAAAATGCACTTTAAACTACCTCAACGGGCGTTTATCTGATTGAGGATAAGGGAAACACGCCCGTTGAGGTAGTTTAAAGTGTATTTTTCTTACAAAACTAAAGTGACAGGTTTAAGGGATAAACACAAATCTGATGTCTTGCTCATGCTTATTGACTGGGGGTATGCTGGTCTGGAGGGGTATGCTGGTCTGATGGGGTATGGTGATCTGACAGAACACCGGCTACCAGAAAGTCATGCTTCCTTTGTTTCAAGTCAAAGCTTTGGTTAATGGAAGTTAGCTAACATGCAGGAGACGGTGTGAGAGGTGAGAAAAACGATGAATCCAAGAATAATTAGACTGAGATGATTTCTGTTGGCTGCAGGTAATTTCCTCCCTTTATTCTTCCTGCTCTCATAGTTTTGGTTCATAACCAGTGTTCCTGAATGTCATGGTAGATTGTCCAGGATCCATGCATCGGTTTTTACCAGCAATATGCACACAAATAACCAACGGTTTAGTTTTCTATATTCTAGTCATGGATCTAAAACTGGCACTTTTTGAGGTGCCCTACATGACTTCTTAAGATGCGCTACACAAGACAAATTGTTTTGGCTTAGAAAAGTGCAGGTTAACAAAGAACCCAAATGACTCCCCATTCCATATAATGAAAGGAAGGTTGAATCGACCCGGACTCAACAAGTTAACAACTGGTTGCTCTTGGAGACGCCTCCTCCAAGACAAGAGGGTTAAGAAGAAATAGAAGTTAAGAGATAATAACCAGAAGGTTCCAAACCATGTTAATCACAGACTCTGCAGTTTGACAGTACTTAAAGTTAGTAAACAAGCCTCAAGATCCCAACTAGCATGCTGGGAGCGAAACAGCGACACGAGACGTCACAGCAGGACCTACCTTCCCACCGCCGGGCTGGTACTTCATGTTGTCAGTGGAGCCAATCTTCGAGCGGACATTGCGAATGTCAGGAGCCGGAGCCGTGCCGGGGCGAGCCGCGGGCCTGGTGGCAGTGCTAGTCGTCATGGTTGCGGTCGATGAAGTAGGCCGTGTGGTGCGGGGCACCAGAGGCTTCTTCTCTGTGGTGACCGTGGTGGAGGACGCCGCAGCTGGCTTGGCTGCCGTTGTCCGAGTGCGAGAAGCAGTAGTGGTGGAAGATGCGCTCCTTGAGGCGGTGGTAGTGGTCTTTAGCTTGGTAGAGTCGGCTGGAGGGAAAGTTTTATACAAAGCTTCAAAACGTGGCTCGCATTGAATAGATATTCCTATCTTAGAATCTAGGGGTGGAAGGGTTCACAAAATCCATGGTTCGGTTCGGTTCACGGTTTCGTGGTCACGGTTTTCGGTTCGGTATATGTTGATTGTTAGCCTGACATGTTGGTCGTGTTGCTGTTAGCATAAACAAAACGTGTTGCACAATGCTTGCACACTGTTTTTATCCACAACTTTCTTTCCGCCGTCATCGTAGGTCACTCTAAATGCAAAGTGGTCCCATACAGCAGACCTATAAAGTGCTGCTGGCGCGTCTTCCAACTCCTATTCTTTCCCGCTCGCCATACCCACACAATTCTCCACAGCAACTGATTTTTTTCTGCTACACCCGGCTACGCTGCTCCGCTTCTTCTTCTTCTTGTTTAGTACTGGTGGTTGGCTTTGGTCGCAGTACCGCCACCTTCTGCTCTGGAGTGTAAATGCTTCGCCTATGAGAAAAAGGAGCAGCGCATGAACCGAACGAAACACACGCGAATCGAACCGAGACAGTCGAACCGAACGGTTCGGACAGTTTTCAAAAACCGTTCCAACCCTATTAGAATCCTCTACTTCCTCTGATTTGGATCTAGAAATGTAAGCGTTGGTCTTTGGCTCATCAAGACCATTTAACGTGGCATATCCCACAACTTCCGGTTGACAGCTGATGATTACGATAGACAACCATGACATATGATTCCTAAAAAGCCATTTCAATCTAATTGATAACCTAATGCTTCATAGCGATGGATATGCTGCTGTTATCTGCAGTTGAAAAATCTGACTTCAAACAGCTGCTCGCTAATCTTGATCCATGATACAACGTTCTTGGCCCCAATTTTTTCTCTAACTCAGCGCTCCCTAATTTGTGCAATGAGTGCAGAGAATCAGTGCTAAATGAGCTGCAATCTGTGTCTTACTACGCCACAACATCGGAGCTCTGGTCAAGTCACACATCTGAACCCAACCTCAATTCGCTACATGGACAGAGAATGGAACCTGGTAAGCGTCTAGAATCTAGACATCTCAACTGTCAGATTGACTTTCATGTGGCTCCAGCCTCCAATATTTTCCTTCTGCTGAAATTTTACATCTGCTTTTCTTGTGCTGAGGTTTTTTTTTTTGATATCTCAAACTGTATTCTGCCTGTATGGAAAAACAATCTAGAAATTAGTAAAAATGTCTTAAATTAAGTTTATTTAACCTTATTTTGAGTAGGTAAATGAGATAGTTTGCCAGTGGAATGAGTATTTTTACTCTTAAAATAAGATAATTGGATAATATGCACTTGAAATAAGGCAATGCAGTTGTGTTTTCTTATTTCAAATGTAAATTGTCTTGTTCTATTGGCAAAATGTCTCTTTTACTTCCTCAATCCAAGAACAAATGCACTTATTTTAAGAAAAAATTACTTATCTAGATTTAGATTTTTTCCACAGAATGAAGGCAGCGCTATAGGGGACTGCCTACAGGTTGGGGCCCTCGGCAGCCATAAAGCAACGTTCTGCGGCATGCATGGCCACAGTGAACCGTTCCTCGTCTCAGCCCCCCTCCACGCCACCCCAATATATATGGGATGTATCTGATGAATGGTTTGTACTGAAACTGAAATCTGAATTACAATGTAAATTGTAGTTGACAAAATAGAAATTGATTGATTAAATATTTTAGATAATTATTAATATACTTTTTTTTCTATATCATCCAGCCCCAGGTATTACCCATTTTTATGTATATACAGCCACACTTAAGGAAGTGAGTGTGACAGAAAATTAGACAAATGTTTGGGTAAAATCTAATTTAAAAAACAAACCATCACTATTAAAGGTGTGATTTCTTAAAGAACGTCTCAAACCCTCTTAAGGTTTCCTTCTTAATCTGAAGACGACCTGCTAGCTGCTAAACCAAAGCTGAACTGTGCAGAAGAGATTAAATACTAGAATGGTTTTCTCTGTCTATCAACCATGACAGATACGAGACAAAAGCGATGGAGACTATGGAGCGAAGCAGAACAGCAAACAAGAACAGACAGAAAGAAGGCTGTTTGGTTCGCCTCTATTAAAGGAAAATATTCAAACTGAGGACATTTTGACTGGAAAATCCTCTCCAGCGTGGGGGGGAGCAGACTTAACATAATATCTTTGACTTAAGCATCCAAAGGCAAGGTGCACTGAGGCAGTACATTTGTGCCAAGGCAAATCTGTCATCCATATTTCCTTGCAGTCCCTGTCAGCTAATTCCTCAAAGTGCTGAGCCAAAGAGAATCACATGTTGTTCCGTCAATCCTCCCTGAAAGCTCTGGGAATATCTCTGACTCGTTTTAGGACGTCTCTAATTGAGGAAATCCTCCCCCTTTGCTGTGATGAAGCTTAAGAATAATTTGACTCTATATGCGAACCCCGGCAGATTAAACAAGTTGAGGTTGCATCAGCAAGAGCTGCAAACTCCTGTCAGCAGCAAGCGGTTGCTAATCCACAGGCTGCTGTGCAGGAGCTTTTAGAGTCAGAGATTTTCTGCAACAAAGTCTTTCTTTACTGGAGGCTGGCCAGCAGAGTCATGGTTTGCTGTCTCAGCGCTTCTGATCCGTCAACAGGGGCAACGCAGGTCAATGCAACTTTATATGATTCAGACTCTTAATGTATTACAGAACACCAATCTGTAAAAATCTGTCATTTCCAATAGATAACCAGGGCATAGAGCTTGGAGTCCTGAGGTTCTGAGTTTGAGCCCCACTCCCACAGACTGCCACTCTAGGTCCCTGAGCAAAGACCCTTAACCCCAGACTGCTCCCCGGGCTCTGCACAATGGCAGCCGACTGCTCCCAAAGGGGAAGCGTTTACACTTTATAAGACAAGTTAGCATTTTTGATCACTTGCATCCATCTTACAAATGGAGTTACCCCTGGTCCCTCAGTGAGGTCTAGAAGCACAAGATCTATATCCAGCCATTCAGCAAAGATGCTGCTACATGGCTGCACATCTCATTTTGGTATTTAACTAATTATGCTACGTTCACACCTGACGCAGCAGGAGCAGCAAAATCGCGTCTGCCGTTTCATTTTTGCTGCTTGTACCAGTTAGTTCTGACGCGCGGCTGAAGCAGCTTTGCTGCTCTGGCTGCTCGGTGCAAAAGTGTGTCTGACGCGCGTTGGGCGGAGCTACTCTATCCTTTCTCTGCCTTGCAGCTATATTTGCTGTGATCAGTGGGAATAAAGTAGTTTTAATATGTTTTTAAGTGAGAAAATCCACCTGAAAACTTAATCAGTGCAGTCAGTTTATCCAGATTACAATCCCACCTTCCAATATTATTTCTGTCGGAGACGCTCAGACCCCCACATACCAGCGGTGCGCTGTCAGTAGGATCCCATTCAACAGCAGCCTCTGGCCGGGTCGCCTCCTCGCGGTTCACTGCGGTGGCTGGTAGGTGGTTTTCATCAAAATAACGTAAACTGCAGGCAGCAGGATGATTTCTACATTTTAAGTTAATTTAGGCGTCAATAAACTGTTTCAGAGGAGTGATCACAGCGCTCTGTGTCATCAGCGATGTGTCTGTCTCACTGCCAGCTCCCAGATCAGCTTCTCTGATTGGTTGATGCGGCGCGTCGAGCAACTCGAGCAGCAGCACGTTTGCGGCACATCAGATGCCTAAATGCTCCTGACGCGCTGCGCCTGCAGCTCAAAACGCGCTGCGGGACCTTTTGCTGCGCCTTGATGCGCGTCACCATTGACTTTGCATGTAAACTAGCTGCTTCTGCTGCATCCGGTGTGAACGTAGCATCAGGTGAGCCTTTGAATGATATATTACCTTCTGTAAATTAAGATGAAAAAAGTTAATAAGCCTAGTTAACAATTATATTTAGGTTTACAAACTAAAAAATGTAAATGCCAGTATCATTAATGCCTCTAAGATTATTTTGTACCAAAAAAATGTACAAAGTGTTTTTCATAAATTTCTAATAGAATAACTTTTGTTACTTTTTCTTAATATATTCGGGCAAATTGGCGTTTCTTTTTATTACATTTACATTCATTTTTGCTTTCAAAATATTCATATTTTTTTATGTTACAAAGGTAATAAGGTTAGTTTCTGGATTCTAACAACAACTATTGGCTTTAAATTTGGATTTTCAAAGTTTTTCACTGAGTTTCCTATAAAGGGATAAATTCAGAGTGAATTTCTCTGATTTAAGATCAATAAAGTTCAATTATTATTATTGTCATATTATGAACGTAAATAGATGCTAAATAAATCACTAAGCTCTCTATTCAAGCTCTATGCGGCTAACAAAGCATATATGCCTCAAAGTAGGAGAGCTCCGTTTTTCTGGGTGATCCCACAGTAGCGCTAAATCTAGAAAGAAAAACTGATGTGATAAGGTTTTTTAAACAGTTGGAGGGCGCCACACAGACGTTTTCAGAGACAAAAGCAGTATTATAACAATTGTGTCTTAAATCTTGTGTACGAAATGTAATCAGCACCATGACAGTTTGTCAGCATAACAACAGTTGATTTGGGGGTGAGTTGTCCTTTAACCATTGGTTTTTATTATAACTTGTGAAGAGTTTCCTTATTAAATTAAAACCTTTCTGTTTTCTTTAAAATATGCAAGATGCTTTGTAAATATCAGAGAATCAAATTAATTTTAGTTGTGATACCTGTTGAGGTCCTAACAGTGGTGGGCTTCTTCTGCTCTCCTGGTTTGCTGTCAGTTTTAGGCGCTGAAACACACATTGTGAGAAAATACGTCAGTTCATTTGTCGGATACGAATCATTGGCCTTTCCTGAATGTGAGGTCATCAAAGCTGGACAGACCCAGGGGCTTTTTGGCGGCAGGACTGGTAGTAGTGCGGGTGGACGTGGCCATGCGGACCGATGAAGCCGCTTTGTTGGCTGCAGCGCTGGCTGCTCCGTTTTTTGCTGTAGGGCCGGTTAGACTCGTGGTAGCGCTGGGGGCTTTTGGCACTAGGGGGCGCTTCTCTGTAATGGACTGTTAAGAAAGAAAAAAAAGAAGCGCATAAAAGTTAACATGCATGACAGGAAAAAAATCAGTGTGGAAATTAAACCATTTTTCACATAATCAGAAAAGAGGATTTAATTCTGTTAAAGTTAATTGCATCATCAAGAAGCCCTTTGGATGATGTCACGCTCTAAATACAGCCGAGCCGACCTGTGACAGACCGCTCATCCTGAACGCTGTCGCCCTGCTCCCTCGAAGGCTGAGGGGCTAAATAAAGACTGGCAGTGTCTGGGTTACAGTGTCACATTTAAGAAGGTCGCCAAAAGAGGGCGCCAGAGAGGTAGATTCAAACAAGCATCATTCTAACAGATGAAACCTGCATCACAGAGTGAAATAACCTTCCTTTTGTATGTTGGGGGTAAAAACAGAAATACATTTCTTTAAAAAAAAACATGCTTCAGAATTTTTTCTTACATTTTTGTACAATTCAAGTCGATTTTTTCAGAATAAGAACATGAGAATTATTCAAAAACAGCATCAAATATAGGTTATTAATGTTTTACACTATATCACCTGCAAAACAGCAACAGTTTTAATAGGTCTGACCTAATAATTATGAGGTTAAAGGGAAATGATTCCTGGCTTTGCTCAAAACCAGAACAGCTAAAGTCCATCACAGCCAAATATCTACAAAATATGTGTTACTTCACTGAAATGAAGCGGTGGATAGCGACATACCCTGTAATGATAGTTTTATATCTCTGTAAAGGGGAAATTATAATTGTTTCTCATATCTTTATTCATCTGTTTTTATTGTACAAACTTCATATTTACAAATATTGATTTTGTATAAATAATTTTTTTAAATTTAAAGTCTGTAGGAGGCTTTGAACATACATGGTGGAGGCAGCATCATGCTGTTGGATCTTTTTTTTCTGCAGGGTCACCAAAGGAAAGCTTTAACCAAAGAGTCAGAGGTACATCAGACTAAAGCAGAGGCGAGTTTTTCCTCTCCACTGTCGCTACAAGCATGCTTAGCGTGAGGGATTGCTGAAGAGTCAATGAGTCGATGCAATCAACTGGTTTTCCTTACATAGATAGTTGTGAATTGGAGCTATGTAAATAAAGTAAATTGAATCTTATTTTAAAATCATTTTTTTAAGGAAAGAAAAACTGTGAAATAGTTCAGTTTAAATATTCAAAATTAGGTTTTATCCAGCAGGAACATGTATATCATTCTTATTCTATATGGACAGAGGAGTTGGTTGTGTTTTCTGTAAACCTCCAAACACTCACCTTAGGTTTAACGTCACGTGTGCCCGTGGAGGGGGGCTGTGATGACAGGCGGCTAGTGGGATTGGTGGGGGGCCGTTTGGGCCCGGCAGCAGCTGTGGAAGCTGTCTTGAGTGTGCTTGTTTTTTTGTCAGTGGTAGAGCTGGTGGTGGTGGGTGTGGGGCGTTTGGTGGCGGCGGGAGCTGTGTTTGGCCGCGTTTTGACAGCGCCTGCTGGTTTGGTCGCCCCTACGGCAGCCTGCCGCATCAGAAAAGCACCGGGGTCGTTGATGGAGGGTAAAATGAAAAGGAAAAGCAAACAGAAAAAAATGAAATATAAAATCATAGATAAATGAAGCAGGCTAATGGAGGAATGATTTAACAAAATAAAATGCTGTACAAAATAGAAAACTTTTAAGGAAAACAGTTTAAAATAATAAGAAAATAAAATTGCAACTGAAGAAGGGTACTGTGCTCTTTAAGTGCAGCTAAGAGATGTGACGACTACTAACTGAACGAACCCTCCATACCGAACTACTAACACTCTTCAGTGTAAAAGACGCCATGAGAACCACTAAAACTTCAGATTTTATGTTGTTCTTCTGTCAAAGATGAAATTCTGGATTCTCACAAAACTGATGTGATTGTTTATTTACATGTTTATTTCTGGTTAGGCTGTTGGCTACGCACTTCCTGCTCCATCATCCAGCTGCTCCGGTCCCTGCGCCATCTTTTTTTCCCCCCTTCATCCCAAAAACAAATCATGATGCTTTGCAAGGAGAGTTCTTGCAAAGCATTCTTGGATATTTATGTTTGTCTAGTGACCATGGATGTCTTCTTTTCAAGGTGCATTGTGAGAAATTGTGAGTCCACTACTCTTTCATCCACTAGATGTTCTGACATAAAATGGCATAACTTCTATAAAGTTCTCTATATAGAGGCTGGACATTCGGACCACAGCCATGAAGAATTTTGTTTACAATGACAATGGTAACTAAATGTGTTATTAAAGGAATACCATGCAAAAGACTTCTTTTTTTTTTACTTTAACTACAGACCAGTCCAACACAGACTGTTCACTTTAACATTCTTATGCATGCTAATATTGAAAACCAATAACATACTGACTTCTCTCAAGCTTGGACAAATGTCCATCTTATATCAGAGCCATGATTATTTAGCATTTTCCTAACAGAGCACTTCGCTCTCAACCTGCAGGTTTACTAGTGGTTCCTAGAATTTCTAAAAGTAGAATGGGAGGCAGATCTTTTAGTTATCAGGCTCCTCTCCTGTGGAACCAACTACCAGTTTTAGTCCGTGAGGCAGACACTCTGTCTACTTTTAAGGCTAGACTTAAAACTTTCCTTATTGATAAAGCTTCTTGTTAGAGGTTTCTCTGTGCTGTCAGTGCATGCATGCTGACGGATTGCTGTAGCGTCGACAACACAATGCAAGCAAATGTTTACTGTCACAATGTGATCCTCTAGGAGGAGTGAATTCTACAAAGTCAATGGCTGGATGCACTCAACTGGTTTTTCCTAGATAGAAAACTTTAGATCTGTTTGATTTAAATTGAATTGAATATTTTCCCAGTTGGGCGGACTTTTTAGGTTCCCCAATGCTTACACTAAGAATATTGGAAACAATGTTTTCCTTGTTTGAATCAAAAGGTCCGTTTTCAGCATTATTTTCGGTGTTATCATAACTAAGGTTTTAAGTTGAGTTTGACTCACAGGTATATCTGTCCCATAGACCTAGAAATTCTCCTGTAATTGTAGATTTTCTAGTAGGGGAATCTGCTCTGTAGGTTTTGTGCTGTTTTTAGATAGAAATTGTTTCCGTTGACTTCATGAGATATGAGTCATTGCAAAAGAGAACGACAAATTCTTGAAATAATTGGAAGTTATGACCTCATACCTAAAGGTAAATTTAGAGGCACTTGTCAAACATTTCTTGATCCATTCCCAAAGCCTGACTTTTTACAGCCCTGACCCACTGATGCCAGATTTAGACAGCTAAGAAATCGCTTTAAGAGCTAGAAATATATACGTTTTTGGGTTAAAGTCAACAAACAATTTGTTGGACTGACTGTGACCAGTTGTAGCGTACGTCATTAGCTTTAAAGACAAATATGACTTTGACTCCAGTGACAGGTTTATGAGGACTACCAACATTAGCTATAGACCACAGCATCTAGTTAGTCCTACCTTGGTCTTCCTTTCTGCACCTGGGAGGTCCTTGCTAGCCGTTGAGCTGCCTCCGTTGGCTGCAGCCTTCACAGGTTTCTTGGCCTTGTCTCCGTCTACTTTAACAGCTTTTTCTTTCTTACTTTCCTTCTTCTCTACAGTTTTTTTGTCTTGCCTCTCCTCCTTTTCTGATTTTTGTCCTTCTTTCACAACAGGCTTTTCCAGGGGCTTGGTTCCTGCATCCTCTTTCTCCGTTGTTTTGGTTTCACCCCCGTCGGCCTTCTCTTTATCCATCGCTGTGGCGTCGCCCATGTCGGCCTTTTCTTTCTCCGTTGTTTTGGCTTCACCTGTGGCAGCCGTTTCTTTCTCTGTCAGTTTGGCTTCGCCCATGTCAACCTTCTCTTTCTCCATCTTTGTGGTGTTGGCAATGTCAACCTTTTCTTTTTCCATCTTTGTAGTGTCACCCGTCTCTACCTTTTCTTTCTCCATGGTTGTGGCTTCGCCTGTGGCAGCCGTTTCTTTTTCTATCGCTTTGTATCCGGCGGTGTCGGACATTTCCTTCTCCGCTTTCTCCTCGGTTTTAACCTCCACGCTGACCTTGGTCTCCATCTTGTCATGAGTCGGGTCAGGCTGGACATGTGCCAGCTGTTGCTCTGAAGCCGTTTCCTCTTTGTGCAGGTCTTTGTCCTCCTTTATCTCAACTTTTTCTGCAATTTGGTTTGTTTTGTTTTCCGCTTTTTCTTCCACATGGAAATCCTGTTTCATGTCCAACTTTTCTACATTTTCCTCTTTCTCAATGGGTTTGCTCTCCACTTTCTTCTCCTCCATGTTGGACTTTTCCTTCTCTTCCACCTTTTCTGCTTTCTCATTACGTTCATTCTCCACTTTCGTTTCTTCTTTCAGATTCTCGCTAGTTTTCTCCACCTTGTTGATTGTCTCCACCTTTTCTGGCTTTTCCACTGTGACGCATGGTTCTTCTACCTTGGTCTGTTTTTCATCCTTCTCTTCCTTCTTCTGAACAGCTTCCTCCTTTTCTATTACTTTCTCTGTTTGCTTTTGGTCATCCGGCTTATCCGTCTCCTTTGCTTTCTCTGGATGTTTTTCTTCTTCACCCTTTTTTGCCTCGTGTTCGTTTACCTTGGTCGTGTCCTTTCCCACCTCATTCTCCACTTTGACCGGACTTTCATTGCTGGTGAATTCAACCTTAACGCTCCCGTGCTCAGCTTTGTTCAAGTCTTCAAACGTCTCCACCTTCTTTTCCCCGTCCTTCTGTTTGTCATCCTTCTTCTCTATTGTCTCCATCTTGTTAGGTTTAACTGCAAATAAAAAAAAAAACAGCAATGTAAATTTTAAAAGAGTAGAGCCAGATAATGAAAACATCTGGAGAGCAATTTTTTATCCAGTGACAAAAAACAAAATACCGACTCGAAGCAACAACGACAACAGCTTTGGAAGCTCTAGCTTAGTAAATGCCAGATCCTTGAGCCACAGCGGCCGTTTCAAGGAATTAGGTCTTTAGCTAGGAAAAGAACTGCTGTTCTTTATTGTTTTCTGAAATATCAAACACCAAACACGCCTTTATGACCAATTCCAGTGTTTCTCAGAGTAAAATGAACAACAAACAGTTATTTTTTTCCACCCTATGTTGCATTTGTCTGCGATGGACTGGCGACCTATCCAGGGTGTACCCTGCCTCTCGCCCGTAGACAACTGGAGAAAGGCACCAGCATCCCTCGCCACCCCACTTGGGATTTAAGTCAGAAAATGGATGGATGTTGCATTCATCAAAGTAACGGTTTTCAGTGCGGTTTTGAGGAAACTCGCATTACCAAACCATAGAATTTAAAAGCTCCACAGCTGTCAATCTGAGGTAAACATGAATTGGTCTTATTACACTTGTTTTTCAATGTATTTTCTTAGTAAGATTATTCTTAGTTAAGATTATTTGACTTGTTTTAAAAAAAATCTGTTTTTTTTCATCCTAACTAGATAATAAAACTAATTCTGAGCAGCTTTTTTCTTAAAATAGCAAACATTGCGGACTGAGTCGCGTTAACATTTAGACTGTGAGTAAATTTTTACCTTTTTCAAGACAATAAGACAATCCATATTAACCTGTTTTAAGAACTGACCCCATCTCATTAAAATATTCCAGCTAATCAAATCCGATCGGGGGAATGGGTATTTCGCTTAATTCTGTGACATTTCTGCTAAAATAATAAAAAAAACGTTTTGAAGTTTTTGTCAAGTGTATTTTCCCATACATTCACTACACCTAAATAATGAAAGTAATTCTAGCTAAGAAAAACCGACTAGTTTTAAGCCTTTAAATGAACTGGTATCAAGTACATTTGCCTTGTTTTTAAGCCTGTTAGATGCTTGTTTTGAGCAATAATTGGTTAGAGGACATTTAATTCTAAGCAATAATGACTAATAAATGAGAATAAATTGCTTAAAATAAGAGAAAAATCTTAACAAGTAAAAGAAAAAATAGATTTTTCTACTTCATTAAATTTTTTTTGGATGCTTACAACTTGGATATTATGTTCTTGTTTTAAGAAATCTTACCAAGTCTCATTTGCTTGCTGCACTGGCAGATTATTTTGCTAAAAATAAGCAATTATTCACTTAAAACACTATACTTTTTTCGAAGGCATTTTTTGTTGTGTAGAAAAGTAGGGTATGTTTGAAACAGATAAATAATCTAAATATCCTTAAGACACAGAAATAATGTCTGGATTTCTATGAGTTCTGCAAAAACATAAATACTTCAGCTCCAACGTCACGCTCTGTGAGTTAAAACTCATACAAACTGATTACTCATCATTTAAACACTTTTAAATTTTAATAATCATGAAATGATTTAATAAAGAGGAATGTAAGGCTGTCACTATTGGATTAAAAATAAAAGACTTCAAAACTCAATTGAAGTGAATAAAATAATTTGTAATATCGCTACATTTAGGCAGCAGTGGTGATGTTGGTAAAATTCAGAAAAGACAAGACTCTTCTAACTTTAGGATAACATTTCAGCAGGTAAAATAAAACTCTTTCCTTCTGAAGTTGTATAAAATTAAAGGGAAAATGGATAATCTTTCATTACAATCTGGGAAAATCTGGTATTTTCTTCTTGGGAAGATGTCAGAAATTCAGTCCTGAATGGTCATGGTCAAACGGTACATTTCTTCCTTTCGTCCGTATCTTCACTTCACATCCAGCATAGCAGGACTTTCTAAGACTAAACTGAACATAAAGCAGCAAAAACCTCCACCTGTGACATCCGACCCTCTCAAAGATAAAACAAACACATCGATCACTGTCAGAAATCAACTCTCTGTGCTGTAACAACAGAGGGACTCAGGAGATCACCCTGATCTTTTAATTAGGGCAGAAACCTGATACATGTCGCAGCTGGGAAAAGCCTGCAGAAAATGGGTTCATTACAGTTTTCCATGGGGGGGTTGGGGACCTCAGGCTGCGTAACTCCCTCATTGCTTCCAAGGAATCTCATTCCACCACCGCATTGGGAGATTTTATTGCTTCATATCATCAGTGCCTTCATGCAGTAATATTTTACCTGTTAGCAATAACGCTTCCTTAGAAATAAATCTGCTTCTCAAAGTAACCAGATGAAAAGCAGCGTCTATAAAAACTGCAGATTGTTTGCTAGATAGATATGCTCAGTTACTAGAATTATATTTACATATTTGTGTGTAGGTATATAGCATACATGTACATTAAATGCTAATCACCGTCTCCATAATATATTTGTTTCTTTCAATATATTAATATATTTAAATATTAATATGTATAAATAGAAAAAAATTATAGAAATGTTTTATAGGTTGTGTCTTTTGCAATGCATAAACATCACATCTTAATATTCTTGCTGTTTAACTCCATTAAGAATATTTAAAAGCACTGAAATATGTCTTCCTATTAGGGCTGGGCGATAATTCAATAACGATATATATCGATCGATAGACGTGTGGCGCAATAGAAAAAAAGAGAGTCCATAAAAGTTCGATAAAAAAAAACAACGCAGTTTTCCTTCCTTCTCATTGTAGCCTAGCATGTAGGTTTATGCTAGTCACTGCTTCCTCCCAACCAATCACAATCGTGGACCCTGGCACGCCGTCACAAAGCCCCGCCCTCTCAAACCACAACACAGAGCACATGAAGATGTCGCAGCAGGAGAGGCGGAGGAAATTGTTCCAAAGAAGGGTTTCTGTAGTTCGCCAGTTTGGCAGTATTTCGGTCATGGCAAGTCGGACAAAAAACAAACCACAGTCATCTGTAAAATGTATCGGGAACCAGTGAAAACCAAGTCTGATAACACAACCAACTTCTTTTTTTTTTTTTATCATCTCAGCCGCTCACACCCGCAGGAGTACGAGCTGTTTAGGCCCCAGCGCGGCTCTCCTCCGAGGAATCTTCGGGAAAATATATATATATTTTCAGTTCTGGGCAGTTTCACACATAGTTCTAACAATTGAGAGAAAAATGCTGAGGGGCCAGAAACTTCAAAGTAATAAATCAGGTTAAAGCAGGAATGCGGGGGGTTGGGGGGTCAATTTATTTATTTGTTATATTATTTATTTTGGTCACATTTCTGGTCACATTTCTGGTCACTTTAATTTATTCTTTGTCAGTATTTAATAACATATCTCAGGTCTCTTAAGTTATTTTTCTTTTTCTTTAAAACAATTTTGTTATGGTTAAAAAAGTTGGTTGAATAAAGATTTAATTAGAAGTCTGTGTTTGTGTTCTTTATTATAATTAAATCATTTAGCAATATCATAAAATGTCCAGGCAGAGCTGCACATAAAATATGGTTTCAAATCTTTTCAATAATTATCGATAAATATGCATTTTTTTTCTTCGATACGCTGTTTTTCTATATCGCCCAGCCCTACTTCCTATACATGTAGCTAGGCTCGGTGGATTGAGAAGATTGGCATCGCAAAAAGCATTAAATGTTTTGTTTTCAGCGGGTTATGATTAATTTATTTGGCTGACACTTTACTGAGCATGTCAGCGGGCCACCTTTCCAAGATGGCCGCCTCACGGCAGTCCAGGCAAATGAGGAGTGTACTCTTAATATAAATCTACGTAGAGCACAGACAGCTAGCATATAAGCAGAGGTGGGGGCTCAGGTTAGAGACTTGGGACTAAAAATGGACTTGAACCAGTTTGTTTTGTTCTTTTTAAAGAAAAACATTAGGTTACCACAAAATCTAAAGTTTAAAGTTATATTAATTTTTTAGAAGCGCACGCCATAAAAGTATTAAAAGTATTACAAACTGCAGACCGTCTTTCCAGTCTTGTTATGTGTGTGTGAGCTGCAGCCAATCAAATTAATCAGATAAAAAATACAGAACATATACAAATATACTCCCTAAAGTTACTTCTTTCAGGTAAATAATAGTCTAAGTACTTAAACAAGAAAATTCAATATGCAAATCATGCAAAAAATTGAGTTAGATGAAAACACAACTTTCAACTTTAACTGAAATCTGAGGAACGTTAGGAAGTCTTTATCTTTCTACGTTGAGAAAGCAAACTTTAGTTCACTTTGACTTATTAGCAAATGTTCAGTTGCACTGGTTTTATCACTTGTTGAGATATATATTAAAACAATCATATGTGGTCAACTGTTTACATTAAAAATATTAGATTTTTAATATATTGAATAAAATTTAAAGTTTCTGACTTGACACTTGATTGTCTTTGCTTGTTGTCTTTTTAGACAGAAGGTGAAATAAAGAAAACATCCCACCTGTGGGTCCTTTTGCTAGCCTGAACATTTTGTCAGACCTTTGCCAGACCAGTGAAAGCCACTTGCATCGAATCAAGTGGTTGTCAGTTTTATCTGGAAATGGTGCTGTCATCTAATTTAATTCCTAATTCAACACACCTGTCAGCTCCGCCCTGGTCCTCATCAACCTCTATCAGATTCACCTGCTCACCTGAATATATAACCCACTCTCAGACCAGTCACCAGAGCCAGATTATTATGAGGCATCAGCGAATTTAATCCAGCATGCCCGTATACCTGATTCTGCCTACTGAGTCTCTGAGCCTGCCTGAACCCAATCGGACCTGTCCTATTGTGATCTCTGACCCATTTTCTGTGCCCTGACCTTGCTTTCAGAATCTCCTCTGGATTGTCTCTGGATCTCAGATCAAATGGCTTTCACTCCGATTCCGCCAAACCAACCTGGACGGATTCAGAAATCCCTCGAAGTTCACCAGTGACGTCAAACGGCTTCCCTCTGACTCTGAGAAGAAGTTCTAGTTGCTGACTCTGATGAATCCCTCCTGACCTGCGGCATTTTCACATTTAATAAACTGTTCAAACGTCAGCTGTTTCTGGTTGGATTCTGTGTCTCCTTTCTTCTGTTCTTTACAGGCGGACGTAGATTTAAGGAGTAAATTGTTGTACTTTGTTTCCTTTAGAAAGCCAAACCAAGCTGCCAGTACCCAACACACCATGGTAGCTAGAAACAACCCTCTTAACAGATTCCCTACTTCATTCTTTATTTTCACCCTGCGTCACCACCATATCTGGACCCTGATTGGTTTTCACAACATGAAAATTCACAGAAAATTTTATTTTTCAACTTGCACAAGCAGCCGTGGCGCTATTGCTTCGCTATATTTGGCAAAAAGTTGCTGTTGCCTCACCTTCACCGCTCTCCACTTAAGAGCGCTCCTCAGCTACCCACTACTTAGGAATAACGTAAATCGACCACTTCCGAGCATGAAAATTACATTCAGTGTGAGCAAACCCTAAAACTTGACTTAGGACTTGAAGATAAAAACTTGTAAACCATTTACTGAGTATCTCCTCTGCTTACAACACCACACAACATGTAGAAGTAGAAAACACAAAGGTTTCCAACATGTTCAAAGCCTCTTTGTCCATCTAAGAGTGACAGTAACTTTACTTCCCTGATTGAGGAGACATTTATGGCCTAAACCGCAACACGTCTATAGATGTCGCTGGTCCACCATGTTTTTCCCTGTCTGCAAAATGATAGCCTTTCCTGGATCAGATCAGGTCACAGAGCCGGCATAGATGTTAAAATCACCTATTTTGGTTCCAAACACCCTTGCAGATCATAAACCAGGCTGAAGAGCTGTTGATAGACACTCACCCAGCTTCTTTAATCAATGCTGTGAAGGGTCTCTATGCATTTTAGATAAATAAAACCTGCTAGAAAACGATGGGGATGAAGTGAACATGAAAAGGTCTAATAGTAAAGGATCTGGGTGTTTCTACATCTGGTAATCCCCTGCATTTAGCAAAAAGCAGCACCAGTGAGCATCTGGGTGCAGCGAGCCGCTTCATCTGAAGGTTTCATTTGCATAATGAGAACACTTACAGCTAATTTAGGGCTGTTACAGCTTAGACACTCCTGTAGAGCTCAGCTTCCACTCAAGTGTTTTTGTTCTCATGTTGCATTAAAAACATGCAGACTCTGCTCTTCTGTTTCAACTCTAATAAGAAAATAAGTTGGTCTCTTCTGACTTTCTGTGTGACACAGGTCTATTACAATGTAGAGCTTTTTCTTTGGTAAACCAATGCAGAGCAGTTCCTGAAAAAGAAAAAAACTGTAGGATAATGTAAGAGGATTGTGTAATTATCTTGTACAGGAACTGTCCTAATGAAACCCTGTCACAGCTCTGGGCCCGTCAGGGATGGAGATGCACATTTTCCATTTTTCTCTGTTCAAAATTATTCTGTTAATGTCTCATTATGTTAAAATATACATTAAATATCCTGCAGCGTCTCCCTTAAAATGTGCAGCACTTGTGGGTTGCCAGTTTTTTTACTCTTCCATCCAGATTATCCTCAATTCAGCAAAAGATGCGCTGGCTGCTCCAGGTTGTTAATCTAATGACCATGTTCTTCTTTCCCGAAGTAGTTCTACAGTTAGTATTTAAGTTTTGGGTTATTGTCCTGCAGAAAGGTGAACCCACGAATAACTTGGTGCATACCAGAATGCATTGCATGGTGCAGAATGCTGTGGTAGAATCAACCAACACAGGTCCACACCATTAAGCTTCCTCCTACATGTTTGCCGGGATCAACCAGATTCTTTGAACACTTTCTGCCAGTCTTCGGTTGTCTAGCGGCAGTAATTCATGGCTAATGCTAACATGGCGAAGGTTTTTCCTCTCCACTTTCGCTACAAGCATGCTTAGTGTGAGGGATTGCTGAAGAGTCAATGAGTCGATGCAATCAGCTGGTTTTCCTTAGGTAGAAAACTTTGAATCAAACTCACTGGATGATCTGGTGAAGTGGAAAGTGCTTTTAGATGACGTGATGTGAATTGGTGCTATAGAAATAAACTGAATTGTTTCCTAAAGAAGTTGCCTCATTTTTGACAATTTTTAAAGAGAGAAAGAAAAGAGCCTATTTTCCAGTATATGAATTTCATTTTTTTTATACTTAATTTGGAATTCTCTAACCCTTCTCTGCTTTTTCCTGTGTCCTGAAATTACCAAAGCTGTAGCAGGGTTCCTACAGCATAAGGCAAGTTAAATTCAAGACTTTTTAAGACTTTTTAATGCCACTTGAAATAAAAATTTAAGACCAAATTCACAAGAAACACAAGAAAAACAATTTTTCTTTGTATGGTTTTCTTAATATGTTTGATTTGGTGATAAGTGGAGGCGTTGCAGAGACAAGGGTGGAACTAAACTGAGAAATACCGGCTGTTTCTCTGTAACTCCATTTTGACGCTTTGTGTTTCGTGCTTCGCATGTGCGACTCCACTGCCTTAATTCCCATCGTTCTGAGCTTGAATCGCTTCTTGCACTAAATCCACTGAGCCTCATGTATGTTCCCTGGTTTTAGCCATGGAGAAAACTCTTGGCTGGAGACAATTTTCATTACATTTACACTTGCTCATATTTTGCAGACAAAAAGTTAATGGCGCATCTCCCAAATGTCCCGGCCGCAACAACGCTTTTATTGGTTCCGCTATCGGGACGGAACCAATAATCGTTATTTTTTTTTAAATAAAAAAAAAGTCAATTTTAAAGTTTTATTTAGATTACAAAATTAATCGTAATAAAAATAATCTTATTTATGATGTTTTAAAAATTAAGACCTACGAAAGACTGATTTAAGACATTTTAATACCAATTAGGCCTTAGTTTTATTTTGAAGAATTCAATGCCTTTTAAGACTTTTTAAGGACTCGCAGGAACCCTGTGTAGATGAAAAAAACAAACAAACAAAAAAACCCTGTGAATTTTGTCCTACCTCCTCTTGTAATTAAAAGTAAATACAGTGTTAACATGCCAGTGTTATCAGTACCTATGTAAATCAGGACAGTAAAAGCAAAAGACTCGCATTTAGCAAATATTGCACTTAAGGGAGTTGAGACAGGTTTCTTTTTATAAACTTTCCGTAAAAGTTCAAAAAAATATCCACTGGACTTGGTTTCCAAGATTTGAAGACGTTTCGCCACCTCTCCAGGAAGTTTTCTCAATTCAAATGTCTGGATCCGCAGTGAGTTTGAGTCTCTATATAGACAAAGCCTTGTATTGCTTGGAAAAATGCAAATCGTAACCGATGAATGGGTCGTTTGGTTCCATCGTTAGCCTGTAATATCTGAAACCTGTCTATGATTCTGAGGGTCGGTCGTTAAAGGGGGCGGTTGTCTCCTGTAATGCCTGAAACCTGTCTATGATTGTTAAGACAAACATTTATTTGTGTTTTTTTGTGATTTATTATCCAGACATCATAGCAGCCTTAACAGAGTTAACCATATGCTGGAAAATTTGTGCCTTTCTACAGAAATGTCAGTTCCCACATTGAAGTGTCTCTCTGGAAACAGACGATGGATACGTCCACAAACACCTTGAGAGACTTAATCATCAGAACAGTTGTTATTGATCGCGTATCCTTTAGATCAAACCTAGCCTTGGTTTGAATTGTGAACAAATTGAGGAGCACTGCTCAATGCAGCCAATAAAAACACCCATTTCAGTCTTTATTAGATGCTTTCCAGATTCTGTGTGTCTGGTGGCTTTTAGTCACCGCTTTGACTCACATGCAGACAGTCTTTACCTTAATTATATTCCTTCAAATATATTGTGGATGCTCTAAACAATTTGTTTCTTTTTTTCCAGGTATTTTCTATAATCAGTTTTATATGTCTTCACCTAAAAGATGTTAATTTAAATCTGTAAAAGAATAACATCTGTAATTAACTTGTGTGTTATTTATGTCTGTAAACACTTGCTCCAACCTCATCCATCTCAAGTTCCTCTTTGTTTTTTTCAGATTTTCTGACCCGTTCTGGAGACACGCACCAACAAATCCAGATCAATGCTTCGTCCTGGTTGGATCAAAACCAGACTGAAAATGTTGAGGCCTGACAAACGAGGCCACAACAGCCTGACACACATCAGCAGCTACAGATATCTCCCAATGACCTTGCTAGCAATGCAAGCAGATGAGTTCACCAGAAAACAGCCAAGAGCCGGATGACTCCATCACACTTCCGTTTAAACTTCCCAAGGGACAGAAAAAAAAAAATCAAGAAAGATGCCTCCATTAGTGGATAAAACCAGCAGCCTTTGTCAGCCTGTTAGCAAAGCAGGGGGAAGGAAAATAACATGCATACAGAAGAGGGGGACAAAGAAAGACTAAATGATGCAGGTAACACTGGCTTTAGATGGAGAAAAGGTTTCAGAGACGGTAACCTCCCTCTAAATGGGACATCTACCATTTGACCTGCTTTCAGAGCAACAAGAACACAGAGGAAGGATCTAGAACAACAAAGCAGTTTGGAAAAATGGTCTGGGAAAGGACTCATGCTCACTGCATCTATTATAATGAGCCAGAGCATCACCCAGTCAGCTACTATATGCATCCAATCAGTGTGTGGATGCAAACATAAACAGCCTGTTGAGCCTCTGAACAGAAGATGAAAAAGATGGAACCTTCGACTTAATAATCACAATTACATCTGTTTAGTTCTGTGGCTAAAATACCCGATTCAAAACGGAAATATTTCAGTGGCCAGGAGTTTTAACATGTGCCTCCTGTTGATTCCTTATTGCCTTTATGTTACTCTATGGAGTGAAGTTTGCTCCAATATTATTTCAAGGTAGGAACACTTTTTGTAAATGCAATCCAGAAATAAAAATAAACAAAAACAGTAACATCTGTTTTCAACAAATTGCATTATTTCAAAATGAATTTTTACAGATCAAATTATCTTTTCTTCAAGTTCGAAACATACACTCGACCTGGACCAATAAAAACTTTGCTGCTAACGTTCATCCAGACTAAAAGAAAAGCATCTTGGCTCCTCACGCCGCCCTCGAAATAGAGAATGTGATCTGTACTCAATTTGAAAGAAAATGCAATTTGTTAAAATCTGACAAAAAGATATTAGAATTAAATAAAATAAAAATTATCAAAAAAATAAAATAAAATATCAAAACATTTTCTTTAAACAGGCAATTTTAAAAAGCTTCATTTCAGGATTGGACTTGTTTGAAATTTCCATTTACAAAACATGTTCTTTGCTTGCAAAAGAAATGGAACAAAATTCACCCCATACTATTCAGTAAATTCAATCTCAGTCAGTAAATTCAATCTCAGTAGGCAGTTTGACATTAAATCTAAGCGGTCTAAACCCAGATAGCTGAGGTAATTCTGAGAGTGGAAACCCAGATCTGATCTGAAATTGCTCCTAGCCAATAGGGAAACCATTTGAAATATCATCTGAACACAGAAGCTTCCTTTAAGCTATACAACAAGCATTTTTACCAAAGAGAGAAAAACCACTCAAACTAAAAAGATGAAACAATACTGGGGCTCCACCTACCCTCCACCGTGATGAAGGGGTTTGTGTTGGAGTTGAAATCCAGGCTGAAGCAACCACCAGTTGCTTGGTCATCAGTCTCTGTGCTGCTAGCATCAAAGCCTTTTCCTTCAAATGAGCTCAGCTGTTGAAGCTTAACGCCACAAAAGTCATCATCTTTAGCGCCGTCATGTTTGGGGGACGTCTTCTCTTCAATTAGTGGGCCGACGCTTGCTGAAGGGTATAGGTCTTCACTAATGAACCCTTTGGGGCTAAGAGGCACTGGAAGCACAATCTCTCCCAGCTCACACTCCTCATGATGGGCCTCTAGTGTGGTCTCTAATGGCGAAAGAGGAAAGCCAACGCTTTGGTCCTTTAGAGGGGGTAACGGGGTGAGGCAGAGTTGGGGCTCAGGTGGGGTTTGCCGTAAATCGAGGTGTGTGGCGCCAGCAGCAGAAAGGGTCGGCGGCGGCGTTGGTGGTTGATCCTCTGCAACAGTTAGTGAGCGTTTCATGGAGTGCGATGAGCGGCGAGGGCCCAGTTGGGTGGATTCTGGTCCATCTCCGAGCGGGTATTTATCAGGTAGCTCCAGGCTGGAAGGTACCAACAGGTGGGAACATTCAGACATTGCACGCCGCATTGCCTTCCTCTGTTGCTGGGCTCGCCCCATGAAGCAGGGCCCCTGCTTCTCGTCTTCCTCAACCTCCTCGTCTTCGCTGTTGTTTTCTGAGGAGCCCTTGACTGATTTTTGGTCTCCAAGATCAGCCCCGACTGCAGTCACATTCCTTCCATCCTCCCTTAGGTGTATGTCAGGGTCTTCTCCAAAGATGGGATGATGAGGGGCCACATGGTGCGTGGCGACCTTTGGGTTGGATTCAGAGAAACTGGAATCGTTCCACGACTCGGGCAGAGGCTGCTTGCATAGCGTAGCCCCTGTCAGAGAGACTTCAACCGAGTTCGGATGTTCTGCACTTGTGGATGATGATGGTTCAACGTGTCTGATGGGAGATCCGGGAACTGGTGACAGGGACATTGCGGCGCTGCACGGAACGGAGGGTAGACGACCAGGGGATGCTGGGGAAGGAGATGGGGAAGAGGAGAGAGGGCTCTCTGGGCTTTCCCCCGTGCTGCCTAGTGAGGCGTTACCCACAGACGCGCTGCTGGAGATGCCCCCACCTCTGCCAGGTACCTTCAGCGCTGCATCCATGCCGCCTGTGCGGGGCTGTTCAAATAGGCAGAGTTTGTCTTCATCTGTAAGTCCTGCAGGCATCGGTCCGCCGCTCATCCCTATGCCCTGAGGGGCACCCATGTCTGCGCCCGATAGGTGTTGCCAATCCCAGCCTTGGACCGGCATGCTGGACGGTACCTTACACAGCTCACTGTACTCTGAGAAAGGAGAGCCAGGCTGCTGATTGGAGAGGGAAGACATGCCGTCTCTCCTTTCTGTTCACTCAATGCCTCTTCCCAAGTTTCCAAGTGTGTCTCGCCTTTGACTTCAAAAAGGGATCTTTACCACTGTTCAACAATCCTTCGTTGTCCTCCGTTGTTGATCTCTTGGTGACTCAGGTGTGCTCTGCTTTCTGTCAGTGCGTCTCTGCTCTGAACTCAATCACACACTGATACAAACTGAATCAGTCTGCTTTTTCTCTCTCCCCCTCTCCCTTTCTCTCTGGTCCTCATGGCTCATTGCAGTCATCATGTGACTAAGTTGTGGATTCCTATTGGCCAGTCGGTTCCTAGATCCCACCTACCTGTGGTGGAGTGAGTGAGCCCCCTCCTCCTCCTCCTCCTGATCTTCCATCAGCCCCTTCCTTCTGTTGCTGTGCCTTTTGGCAAAACGTAAAATCAAACACAAAAAACCTGATCTTCCCCTTGGGGAACCTTGAGTATTTGCTGAGGAGCGATAAAGAAGGAATACAAACTTGGTTCTTTATGTCCTACAAATGTGTACTTCTATAGACACAACTCCCAAAACCAATTTAATCATATTTTGCTGGCATTTGTCTTCATAAATATGCAAACTGTGTGAGTTTCAAAGATTTTTTATACAACGTTAATTCACCAAGTTTTCAGTAAATGTAAAATACACGTTCTTTTAGGTCTCTGTCCATTTTGTTGTTCACTTAGTTAACATTCTCCTTATCAAGAGAAAAAAATGTGTAAATCAGCTTAAATATGTCTATTTGCTGCTTTATTTGGTCTGTATGAAGCAACGTTTAGGAACTTTGGAGGACAGTGAGAATAATGCGGATCATGTTGGTGAAAGGGGATATGTAGTTTATATTTAGATGCAGAAAAGCCTCTTTGTTTGTACTTTTAAACAATTCTGACTTATAAATATGCACATTTTAAGAGTCACTGAGTAATCAATTTGACATGAAGCCAGGAAAATGTTGAGGAGAGACGGACATGCTTGTGCATGCACAAATAGAGTCATGCATGTTATAGCTCCGCATGTTCGGTTTTACTTCCTACAAAACTGTATTCAGCAACCATGATCTGTCTAATGCTGTAGATTTGGACAACAGAGGAGAAAAATCAAAGGGCTCTTCTTGATTTTTGTTGTTAAATTTAGGCTGAATTGGATTTTAATTCAAAATGAAAAAACTTTCCTGGACTAAAAATAACTCTGCAGTTGATGTAGTTCTTCTCTTCACTCCTCAATAAAAAAGCAACTTGTTTTGAGTTTTAACTTTGTGTGGAGGACTTGATTGATTTATTGACTTTATTGATCTCACAGTGGAGAAATTTAGTATGACTGTGATTGGGCAATAATCACAGGACGTCAGGAGAATGCTGGGTGGTTATACCTGGTGAGAAAGGAATCTAGTTATGCTACTATAGGTTTAAGCTGCTGGAGGACATAGGGACAACTTTACATCATTCTGCTTCATTCTCTCTCATTCTATCGCCTATTCTACAGTATTTCTTAGTTTAACCCTTAACGTTCTGCTCTCTCTGCTTTTTCTCATAGTAGCTTCATCTGGTCTGTTTCTGTTTGGCTGTGACTCCATCCTGGAGAGAAATATCAGTTGTGCTGCTGCCATTAACGCCTTAGATAATAACAGTTTTTATTCCGGGTTCTCTTCTAGACATAGCTAGGGGTTCCGCTTTTATGTGACCAACTGTATTTTCTCTGTTTTATCCGTTCTGGTACTAGTAACGTGTTTAATTAGGGAGTGTTGGCCTAGTCGTTACAGCAGTGCGCCTATGCTCTGAGGAGGTTGCGGGTACCCGGTTCGATTCCCACAGCCTCCACTGAGGGTCCCTGAGCAAGACCCTTAACCCCACACGGCTCCCCAGGCGCCGCATGATGGCACCTGGATGCTCCCAAAGGGGATGGGTTAAATGCAGAGGTTAATTTCTCCAATGTCAGATAAGTTCAAGTGAAGTTCTGGGGTGAAAACTGGCCCAGATTCTGCTCTACTTTTTTTTCCCAGACAGAGCCTCCAATGGAACTGGTTTACTTTAACCTTTTCTAAGATGTAAAGTATTTATAGATCACTGTTTTATGTCCCTATTGTGCGTCTTCTTCTGTCTACTCAAACCCCAAGTTGGCCTAAGCTGAAGGCTAATCAGACTGGTAATGTTCTGCTTCATATTAACATTTTTCCTCTCCACTGTCACTTCATGCATCCTTGGTGTGAGGTGTGCCGAATACATGACAAAATGTCTACCTTAACCACATCCTCATCCAGGAGGAGCAAATCCTACAAAGTCAATGCTTGTATGCAATCAGCTGGTTTTCACTGGATGGGAAACTGAACCAATCTGACTGGATGATCTGATTGATTTTTCTGACATCTGTTGTAAATTAGCTCTATATAAATAGACTGAGATGAATACAACATTTTTTAAATGCAATCTGAAATGATACCAAGACCCGATGTTACATGAGGAGCTGGATGATTTTGTTCTATATAGAGTTTTCTAAAAGAATACATTTAAAGTACCAAGTACCAAGAGATCAAGAGATAATTTACATAAACAGTAGAACTGTCAACTTTTCAGTTTCCCGTTTGACTGAGTCTAACTACTTTAGTAAAACATACTGTTTAGAAACTTTATTAGGGTAAAATGACTTAATCTTAACTGTGTAGCATTGATAAGATGTCCTCATAGTTGTCAGAATCTACTAAAGAAGGTGTAGATATAACAAAACAGGAGGAACCCAAAGACAGAGCCTTGGATAACACCAAACAAAAATGCATGTGGGGGATAAAAACATTACCGAACAGGTAGAATCTGACAACTTCAGAGCCGATTAATCTCATTAACCCAGCACACAATTCCAACTAAGGGTGAGTGTGGTGGAAATGTGAGGATTATCTGAGGGCAGAAAGTGACAGGCTTCTGTTAGGCTGAATTTAACACACACTGCAAGTCCGGGCGTTCCCGAGGCTGTTGGATTACACTGAGGGCTAAATGTCAGCACAAAACAACAATTTATGAAAAAGTCAGATGGGCACATGGGGACAAGGCAGGACTGGGAAGGAGGAGTGGGAGGCAGATAGATGAGGGCCGACAGATGGAGTCTAGAGGCATTAACTTGAGGAGGGGAGAGTGGCAACAATGGAAGACAGGAAAATGGGAATCAATATTTTTGTGTAGGTTCACAACACAAAAAGCCCTGGAAATAAAAGGAGGCTAGGCTAACAGGTGGGATAGTTTAAATTATTCTACCATTCTACCCCAAAACATCAAGGAAAACAATAAAGTACAGTCTGAGCCGTGGCTCTGAGGTTTTATATCCTAATTACACCATATTTTACTTTTATAGAAGCACCTGAATCGACTGACCAGCAAAATTATTGATCCCACTGAACTTGATCACATTCTGTTGTTGATTATGTTGTTTTTGTATTTTTCACATAATACAGCAACAAAATTAAAGACATTCAACTGTGATTTTACAGACCTACACAATGATGAGCATAAGAAGTGTGGTTTCCATTTGCTCTCCATACGCCTAAGATAAAGGACCGATAAAGATAAAATGTTTGTTAACTTTTAAAGTGATTCATCTTTAAAAAAACAAACAAAAAACAAACAAACACGCACATAACTTCTAGAGCAGCCCAGAATTAAAGCGTTATTTCAAAATAAAAGCTATATAGTATATTACCAATTGTTTTATAAATGATGATGGGTCTAAAATATGTAAATATTTTACTTCTGATTATGATGCTAACATCGACACGATATCATTTCAGCTGAGACTAAATTTATTTGCACAATGAAGATTCAATCCAAAAAAAAAACACTTAATATCCAAAGTTAGCAGAACTGTCACTCCCCGATCCGTGCCATCAGCTCATTTGCGCATGTGGAACCATATATACATCCGGGTTTCAATAAATAATGTAACTATGGCATTAAATTTACTTATTTCTATCCTTAACTCACTAAAGAATACCAATACACATCTTAAAACAATTTTTTTGATGCGTTTTAGATTCTTTTTGTTAAACTGCTTCTCTGACATCATCATCATGCTCAGAGCAGTCTGGCAAATATGATTAAACCATGTTTATCTGCATTTTAGTTGTTTCTTTCTTTAGGCTTCGCACTGTATACCATAATGTTAACACGAAAAAAAACATAAAACTCTAAAAGACTCGATTTATGTTTAAATCCAAACCTTAAAAAGTTGGTTCCCTGAAGTAGCGTAGGATCCCATTTCCGACACAGGTCGGGCACAGACCAGTGATAAAACAGAAAGGGTTTTAAAGGGATTACATAGTACAGGAAATACATTATTAACCTTTAACACATTATAATTTAATGCACTTACTATTTTTGGGGGAGGGAAAAACGTAATTTAGGTATTTTTCCAAATTAAAATATGTATATCTGATGTATATGTGTCACGTCATGTCTGTAGCTAACAGTGGTTACAACTCACGCTCTTCAAGTCGTGTTCTTTTCACTATTCCCAGGATCAACACAGATCTTGGCAAAACATCAATTTTCTATGCAGCACCATGGTCGTGGCACAATACTCCAAACTCCCTGCAATTACGGACTCTTATTCCGCTACAGCATTTTAAATCACTATCGAAAACTGCTTGCACAGAGAATTGTAACTGTTATTCTAGAGTCTAGTTTATGATTGATTTTATTATGTTGTCCTGTGTTCTTATATGTCTCACTGTACTGCTGCCTCTTGGACAGGTCTCCCTCGAAAAAGAGATTTCATCTCAAGGGACTTCTTGGTAAAATAAAGGTTAAATAAAAATAAAAAATAAAATAAAATATGTATATCTGGTTCATGTACCAAAACGCTGCCAATACGCCATTAAACAATAGCTGTAAGTTAGAAACACGTTCAGCGCTCGTCTGGAACTCGTCAGAGACGTTGAGACGCATTGATATTTTACGCATAAGTTATGCGCACCTAGGTTTTGAATAAGCTACACGCCACGACTTATGAGTAACTTGAACTTAACGTATGTCAACCATCAGATACCTTACCTGTAACGTAATGAAATTTTGCCGTATGCCAGATACGTATGCCAGATGTATCTCAATGTACTCGCTTACTGTCGACGTGTTACAGCGCACTTTAGCTAAATCGTCAAGGGGCTTGATATAATGAAATATGTTGCTAGTTCCTGTTTGTTTTCAGCAATACCAAATTGTGTTTAAACATGAAGATCTTTACAATTAAATCTGTTTAAAATATTAATTTTACATCAGTGTTTTGTTTTTTAGCTAAAGATGATTGGTTGTGGCGTCCTTAGTTGCTTCTGACTGGTATTAAAATGAATTGATAAAAACATCAGAGCAAACCCGGCTCCACTGATGATGTAACAGCACCCAGTGGATGGTGCGCCCTACGCTTCGGGGAGGTGGCATTTTCAGCACAGCTCCAGCAGATTTGGTATTTTGGTGACCCGTCATGAGTCTGACTTAGACGAAGTGCAAGGAGAAGCACAGCAGGGGGCTGTGTCACTAACAATCAGGCATCAGGGTGCACTGATGCAGCTTTTTAACATTTTCCAGAAGAAAACTTCAGAAACGTGGATATCAGAATTCTAAATGTTGCCATAAGATGTTTGGTTTGAACTCATTTACTTCAATCTCCTCGTGTGACTCAACCTTGTTACCATCTGAGAAGGTTCTGCTTTCATAGCTTCTTCAATCCGGCTTCAAAAAGCTCCAGCTGACACAAATTTAAAGGCATGTTTGGAAGGAAAAGTAGAGCAAAAATCTCCATCTGTCTCTTTTTATAGAACTATCTAGACGGCGGGCGGCCGTGGACGCCCAGGTAGACGGGTTGATTTCACCACGTCTGGCTGGCAGAAGCTATGATTACCCATGAGCTCTGGTGTTAGCCGGTCCTTCAATAAAATAAAAATCCCTCAGTTTCCTCTAAGTATAGAACAGCAGGAGATAAAGGAGTGCTGATCACAGGTGTAGAGGAGGAGAAGAAGGAAAATCCAAGACAGGATGAAGCGGCTGAGCTATAAATCTATTTATAGCTCAGCCGCATCCCACCACAACACCCCCCAAACGCCTATTGTTTCCTCGCTAGCCCCTATTCACATTAGTCGCCAGAAGCCTGCCTCATGTTGCTACGGCAACAGTCACCCCGCAAGAGGGGTGGCAGAAAAACCCCTGGTGGGCCAGCTGAAGGGAGGATGTGGAGAGGATGAGGGGATTGAGAGCAGCTGGGTGAACATCTATACACTTCCAACACTTTATAGACGCAGTTAGAGTAAACTTCACTGGAAAACACATGAAGACCTGGTCCAGTGGTACAGATGAGAATCAAAACTACTCTGTCAACCTTCTAGCACGCTCCAACCACAGATATTCTTAGGATAGAATAAGCTTAAAGTGGAGAATAACTGGGAAAATGCTTATAAACCTTTTAATTATAACCTGTGGGTAGAGAGGGTAGAGTATGTTTGTTCAGCTTCTGAGAGACAACATGTGGTGGAAACCCTTAATGGCTGCAGTTCTTTTGGGTCTCTAACTTAAGACTTAGACAACAACATTTCGTTTTGTACAGCTTTCATGACATTTCCATTTTTTAAAGTGCAGCAGTGATCGAATGTAAACAGAGTGGGAGAAAAAACATGGTGCAAAAAAAAACCTCACTGGTATGGGAGTTCAGAGTATTAATATATTTGGTGCAATTATGCAGTATTTTTGGTTTGGTGATGTCAGTGTGATGCAGAGTCTGTGACATGATTTAGAGTTTAATCAAAAATTCAGCAGTCTGATGGCGGTGGGGAAGAAACCTTTGCATTATTAGCTGGACCTGCATCGGATGCTTCAAAGTCTCTTCCCAGAGGGCAGCAGGAAAAATTAAAAAAAGTCCATGATGGGGGTGTGAGGGGTCATTGATAATGACGGCTGAGCTAACAGTTTTAAACATCTACAGAGAGACAACTGAGTGGATTTCTCAGAAATAGAGATCATCTAAAACACTTCAGGGCAATTTTAGCTCTAACAGAAGATTCTTAATTAGTTTATATTGGATGTTTTCTAATTCAGAAGGCCGCATTGATAGACTACTGATGTCTCTGTGCTGCATCAAAGGCTGTCCTAATCCATGCATCCCCTGAAGGAAGAGCGATAGATGGAGTATCCTTCATGGACTATCATGAGTCTTCTATCCCAGGGGAGGCACCTGCTTCCCAGCTTGATCCTACTGCTGTTTGACACTTCTGCTATAAGTTAAACACATTATTAATTCAGATAATATTAAAACCTTCATGTTTGGCTAATTTAAGACTTCTATTTGTTACTACTGGAGGTATAGGGGATAATAATTTAGTCAAGCTATACATGTCTGCAGCTATGGTACACCTGCTACAGTTCCTTAAGAACTAAAAGAAAAATTATCAAAGCAAATACTCAGGATCCAGAAAAAAATACTTAATTTATCCCCATCTTCCCAGTCAAACACCAGCCGAATGGCAGCCCACTTCCCTCCAACTTCCAGCCACTGGAGTGACCCCCACTTGCATAGTTGTTTACTCTGACTCCCACTTTCACTGAATAACATGGTCTGACCAGGAGATGACGCATCTCTTAAGGTCAGAAATCATAACAAAAAGAATATTTTAGTGCAAAGATTGATGTCTAAAAAGGAAATGTAGGGGACCATCCAAGGACCAGCAGAGGACCAGCTAAGGACCAGCCAAGGACCATCCAAGGAACAGCTAAGGACCAGCAAAGGACCATCCAAGGAACAGCTAAGGGCCAGCAAAGGGCCAGTCAAGGGCCAACCAAGGACCAGCAAAGACCCAGGTAAGGACCAGCCAAAGACCAGCCAAGGACCAGCCAAGGACCAGCAAAGGGCCAGGTAAGGACCAGCAAAGGGCCAGGTAAGGACCAGCAAAGGGCCAGGTAAGGACCCGCAGAGGGCCAGGTAAGGACCAGCAAAGGGCCAGGTAAGGACCCACAGAGGGCTAGGTAAGGACCCACAGAGGGCTAGGTAAGGACCCACAGAGGGCCAGGTAAGGACCCACAGAGGGCCAGGTAAGGACCAGCAAAGGGCCAGGTAAGGACCCGCAGAGGGCCAGGTAAGGACCAGCCAAGGGCCAGGTAAGGACCCGCAAAGGGCCAGGTAAGGACCCGCAGAGGGCCAGGTAAGGACCCACAGAGGGCCAGGTAAGGACCCACAGAGGGCCAGGTAAGGACCAGCAAAGGGCCAGGTAAGGACCAGCAAAGGGCCAGGTAAGGACCCACAAAGGGCCAGGTAAGGACCCGCAGAGGGCCAGGTAAGGACCCACAGAGGGCCAGGTAAGGACCCGCAAAGGGCCAGGTAAGGACCAGCAAAGGGCCAGGTAAGGACCTGCAAAGGGCCAGGTAAGGACCAGCAGAGGGCCAGGTAAGGACCCGGTGAGGGCCAGGTAAAAACCAGCAGAGGGCCAGGTAAGGACCAGCAGAGGGCCAGGTAAGGACCTGGTGAGGGCCAGGTAAGGACCAGCAAAGGGCCAGGTAAGGACCCAAAGAGGGCCAGGTAAGGACCAGCAAAGGGCCAGGTAAGGACCAGCAAAGGGCCAGGTAAGGACCCACAGAGGGCCAGGTAAGGACCAGCAAAGGGCTAGGTGAGGACCAGCAAAGGGCTAGGTGAGGACCAGCAAAGGGCTAGGTAAGGACCAGCAAAGGGCTAAGTGAGGACCAGCAGAGGGTCAGGTAAGGACCAGCAAAGGGCTAGGTAAGGACCAGCAAAGGGCTAGGTAAGGACCAGCCAAAGACCAGCCAAGGACCAGCAAAGGGCCAGGTAAGGACCAGCAAAGGGCTAGGTGAGGACCAGCAGAGGGTCAGGTAAGGACCAGCAAAGGGCTAGGTAAGGACCAGCAAAGGGCTAGGTAAGGACCCACAGAGGGCCAGGTAAGGACCAGCAAAGGGCCAGGTAAGGACCCACAGAGGGCTAGGTAAGGACCCACAGAGGGCCAGGTAAGGACCCACAGAGGGCCAGGTAAGGACCCACAGAGGGCCAGGTAAGGACCAGCAAAGGGCCAGGTAAGGACCAGCAAAGGGCCAGGTAAGGACCCGCAAAGGGCCAGGTAAGGACCCGCAGAGGGCCAGGTAAGGACCCACAGAGGGCCAGGTAAGGACCAGCAAAGGGCCAGGTAAGGACCAGCAAAGGGCCAGGTAAGGACCCGCAAAGGGCCAGGTAAGGACCCGCAAAGGGCCAGGTAAGGACCAGTAAAGGGCCAGGTAAGGACCTGCAAAGGGCCAGGTAAGGACCAGCAAAGGGCCAGGTAAGGACCCGCAAAGGGCCAGGTAAGGTCCAGCAAAGTGGCCAGGTAAAGACCTGTAAAGGGCCAGGTAACGACCAGCAAAGGGCCAGGTAAGGACCAGCAAAGGGCCAGGTAAGGACCCGCAGAGGGCCAGGTAAGGACCCGCAGAGGGACAGGTAAGGACCTGGTGAGGGCCAGGTGAGGACCAGCAGAGGGCCAGGTAAGGACCCACAGAGGGCCAAGTAAGGACCAGCAAAGGGCTAGGTAAGGACCAGCAAAGGGCTAGGTAAGGACCAGCAAAGGGCTAGGTGAGGACCAGCAGAGGGTCAGGTAAGGACCAGCAAAGGGCTAGGTAAGGACCAGCAAAGGGCTAGGTAAGGACCAGCAAAGGGCTAAGTGAGGACCAGCAGAGGGTCAGGTAAGGACCAGCAAAGGGCTAGGTAAGGACCCACAGACGGCCAAGTAAGGACCAGCAAAGGGCCAGGTAAGGATCAGCAAAGGGCCAGGTAAGGACCAGCAAAGGGCCAGGTAAGGACCCGCAGAGGGCCAGGTAAGGACCAGCAAAGGGCCAGGTAAGGACCAGCAAAGGGCCAGGTAAGGACCCGCAAAGGGCCAGGTAAGGACCCGCAGAGGGCCAGGTAAGGACCTGCAGAGGGCCAGGTAAGGACCAGCAAAGGGCCAGGTAAGGACCAGCAAAGGGCCAGGTAAGGACCCGCAAAGGGCCAGGTAAGGACCCGCAGAGGGCCAGGTAAGGACCCACAGAGGGGCAGGTAAGGACCCACAAAGGGCCAGGTAAGGACCAGTAAAGGGCCAGATAAGGACCTGCAAAGGGCCAGGTAAGGACCAGCAAAGGGCCAGGTAAGGACCCGCAAAGGGCCAGGTAAGGTCCAGCAAAGGGCCAGGTAAAGACCCGCAAAGGGCCAGGTAAGGACCAGCAAAGGGCCAGGTAAGGACCAGCAAAGGGCCAGGTAAGGACCCGCAGAGGGCCAGGTAAGGACCCGGTGAGAGCCAGGTAAAAACCAGCAAAGGGACAGGTAAGGACCAGCAGAGGGACAGGTAAGGACCTGGTGAGGGCCAGGTGAGGACCAGCGGAGGGCCAGGTAAGGACCCGCAGAGGGCCAAGTAAGGACCAGCAAAGGGCTAGGTAAGGACCAGCAAAGGGCTAGGTAAGGACCAGCAAAGGGTCAGGTAAGGACCAGCAAAGGGCTAGGTAAGGACCAGCAAAGGGCTAGGTAAGGACCAGCAAAGGGCCAGGTAAGGACCAGCAAAGGGCCAGGTAAGGACCAGCAAAGGGCTAAGTGAGGACCAGCAGAGGATCAGGTAAGGACCAGCAAAGGGCTAGGTAAGGACCAGCCAAAGACCAGCCAAGGACCAGCAAAGGGCCAGGTAAGGACCAGCAAAGGGCCAGGTAAGGACCAGCAAAGGGCCAGGTAAGGACCCGCAGAGGGCCAGGTAAGGACCAGCAAAGGGCCAGGTAAGGACCAGCAAAGGGCCAGGTAAGGACCAGCAAAGGGCCAGGTAAGGACCAGCAAAGGGCCAGGTAAGGACCAGCAAAGGGCTAGGTGAGGACCAGCAGAGGGTCAGGTAAGGACCAGCAAAGGGCTAAGTGAGGACCAGCAGAGGGCTAGGTAAGGACCAGCAAAGGGCCAGGTAAGGACCAGCAAAGGGCTAGGTAAGGACCAGCAGAGGGCCAGGTAAGGACCTCTGACTGTCATCATAATGATTCTATAGGGTCTTCTGCTTTTAAAGGTGAGCTACGACCTAAAGAACTTCCACCCTGAATACCAAAGGCTTTCTTCCAGAGGACCCAAACATAAACCAGATTCAATGGGACCAAAAATAGAAAGCATTCATGGTCTACAAAAGGCTGTTGTTGGTACATGCAGTATGGTTTTCCTTCTACATATCTGTTGCTGTTCTTGTAGAAATGTTAGCTGATATTCAGTCTCTATGGCAACCCCTGCTCCTTGATCTTTTTTTTTCCCTCCGTCTGTCTTTTTCCCCAAAGCCACCTCATGTCTTAGCCCATCTCCATCTCAGTCGCAGTGGGAAAACTTCAAAACAACAACTTTGTGACCTTCAGTGACATTTTACGTTCATTTCATCTCTTACAACGTGATCTTTCAAACGGGTTCATGTGAACGCTGCGCAGTGAGGAAAGGAAGGAAATGGCACTGGAGTGATGCTGATAATGGTTTGCATATTTCACCCTGCTGCTGAAGCTCTCATGGCAAGTTGTGCAAAACACCACCTGCTCATCTGCCTCGTCCAATCATCATTAGTGCTCAACTTCACCTAAAGGAGCAAATATAAGGGGTTTGACCTCATGCTGCCAAATATGAAGCCAAGCATTTTCAGCTGTAATGTATGAGACTGAGGATCTGATTCTCTATTCATAAACTCAACAAACAACAACGTGAAGGCAAAGGGAGACAACAATGACCTCTAGAAGACAAAGGCATATTTAATGGAGAAAGTCTAAATATCAGAGAATCTCCAGATGACCTCAGATCAGCTAAGTGAAAACATACGTACATTGACTGCCACTGATTTTCTGCCATTTTCAACTCTTTCTATGCCCTAAAACCGATTATAACCCTAATACTAACCATTAACATACCTAATCCTAAACGCCAGAACATAGCGAATCGGATTGTGCGTCCGATCCAACACGATTTCTGCAGGGGGCAGCATAGCTCCGACTAAGATAGACCCCAGGTCTATTTTAGTTGGACTACGCAGCAATTCAGCAGCAATTTCATGGGTCTGACAGGAAGAGAGACGCTGTTACGATGTAAAAAATTTAAAACACATCCACCTTGGGGGGGAAAATACTAAATAAAATCTGTTAATCGCACAGGAATGAGTCGTTTTTGAGTCGTACATCGCGTATAGCAGGACAGACTGGTTCAAAAACAATGACCAACCGTTAAAATAGAAAACTATACCTATGATAGGACTTCAGGAGGACAGAAAACAGATAAAGTGGTGATCCTCTCTGAGCTTAACAAAAAACTAAATATGAGGGGCAGACAGAGCAGGTCCCTCACCTCTTTATGGAAAAAAATAAAGATAAACTTGGATAAACTTTCCAGATCCCTCTATGAGAATCACCTTTCTGTCTCAGTCAGCATAGAAAGCACTCCACGGTGTTTATGGCTGTGTTTTTCTTTTATTTAGAAGTAGATGTCATTATGTTTTTAACCCTATAATGCCAAATGTATCATATTTGATACATACGGTTTCTGAAATGTTTTGCGTCTGACACCTTTTGCATAATTTAATGGTAAAAACTTTGCTCAAAATCCTATTTTACACAATCAGATATACCTGATAACAGAGGGCAGAAGACTACACAAAAAATAATCTTGACCTATCGCATAGTAGTAAATTATTAATATCAAAAATGTATTTCTGTTTTTTCTTTTTACATATTTTGTTAAAAGGGCAAATAAGGACTTCAAACCAAAAAAGAGATATTTTCTGTTTTGTTTTACTCTTGGATCGGGCTTTAAGGGGTTAAATATATGTGCATTCTCCATCTGTTCTGGTTTGAGATGCTGCACAGACTCGTTAAATGGGGCTTTGCATTATAGAATGCACAACATAACTTCTCATAATCTGTCCAAGTCAAATGTGGGAAGTTGTTTTAATAAATAATCTCTGCTCAGATCTACCCACCCTGCCTAGTCAGAGCTTCTCTATATGTAGTCAGTTTGTCATGGAAAAAAAAATGGGATTGGAGATAAAAAATTCATACGCTTCCGATGTGTTCAGACCTTAACCCTAAACTATACCCAATGTCCTCACTTTACTCACTAAGATACCAAGTACACACACACACACACACACACACACACACAGATGTATGTTTAAATTAGGCATGGGACTTTAATGTATTAATTCATATTAATTAATCTAAACTCAACTCAAACTTTATTTATAGAGCACATTTAAAACAACTGGGGTTGACCAAAGTGCTGCCAGGAATCACAGTTCAGGAACAAAAGTTAAAAACTGAAGGCTAAAATAGATCAACACATTTAAAAAAGAAAATGGAATAGAGATAAAATATCATAGCTTAATGTTTCAATTAAAATTCAAATACATTTTAAAATAAAATAGAATTTCAAATAAAATGTTGCGAAATGTCCACTTAGACTTGATGAAAAGCCAGGGAGAAGAAGTGTGCTTTTAGAGATACGTACTAAAGTCCATTTGTGTTCTGTTTCCTGTACACCTGTAAATCTGACACACAAGCAGCACCACAAGCGTTTGTTAACTGGTGGTATTCAGGCTGAAAAACCATCTCAGTGGCATGAACAGACACAGTTCGGACCAGATGACGAGCTTCAGAGCCACCGCCTGAAAAACTAAACAGCTCCCTGCTAAAGTGGGCGGCAACATGGATTGTTTGTCTTATTAACTGACTAGGGGAGGAGGAAGTATCCTCACTGGTTTATATAGGTTTGAAATTCACTAAATGTTACATTTTGATTAGCAAATGCTGAGCTCTTAATAGCAAAGCTTCAGCACTATGGCCATTAACCTGTTGTCAATTTTAGAAATGAATCTTTAACTTATGCATACAGAAAAAGTTAAGACTTTTCATATTATTGAGCTCCAATTAATATTAATGTACTTTAAAGAAGCAGTTTTTTAAAACAGGTTGCATAAAAATATCTGTGTTTTTTTGATAGCTGAATGATTATAACTTTCAATTAATCTGATGGTTGATTATTTAGGAGCAAAAAGGGTTTTTGAATAGATGTTTTTTTGTTGTTGATGTTGTTACGGGCTTTCATTAAAATGGGATTAATTGTGACTAATTAACATGATTGAAAAGTCTTAATACAACCCAACCAATATGTGTAAAATCATAAATGCTTTGGAGGAGAACTTTTCTGAATCCCATATTTCCATCTATTAACATAAATATTAACCTTCATTCTAGAAAAGCTGTCCTGTCTTATCCAATCGGAAACTGTTCCTAACATCTCGGTTGGCCTGTCAACCCTTTCTGTCCGCTCAGACCAGACAGTCCTCTGCCTCTTGTCTGTTTACCGCCCCTTTTTCTTTTAATTTCTTTTGACATCGTCCTTTGAGGCAGTGCTCTATTTTAGATTTATTCCCTCCAACCTGAAGTTTAAAAGGTTTCTTTATTTACAAAATGTTTTCTTTACAAATCAACACAAACTGCCAGTTAAAGAGACCATCCAGTTAGTTGTTTGTAGAATGAAACATGTCTAGGGAAAAAATTAATAAATAAAAAAAAAAAAAATATATATATATATATAGAACACATAAGGAACAAGATGTGATTCCTGGCAGACTAGAATAGAGATCCAGTGTTAGACTTTCTCTACAAAGACACCACAGCTTCAACCTGCCACAGCGCTAAATAAAACTGGACATTATAGACCTACCTTTTTTTTAGCTCACATCCTGGCTAAGTAAAGCTCAGAACATAAAGTTGCTGATATGAACAGAAAAGCAGGTCATAGATGATAGAAAACTTTTAAAGGAGTAAAAGGAGGACCTCCAAACAGCCTGTAGGGATTATCATCATCTGCTTCTGAGGCAGAAAATTCTTAACTGTAATTTTTTTAGGCTGTTTTTTTTACTTTGCTTTGGCTATATTAAAAGCTTGGTGTGTCTAATACCCCGTCAAACTGTTAAGCCAGGGTCACACCACCTCCCTCTGACTGCAGTTTCTTTCTATGTCCAACCGGTTGAAGTAAGTAGTGTATAGAGGCTCCTACTACACATAGCGTGGGGTGATGTCCCAGTCTATGGAGGACTTTGCTGCATTTAGCACCTCTATCCTTCACTTCAAGATGAAGGCATTGGAGCTATGGACCGGCCCGCCTGTTCCCCAGACCTGAATCCGATTAAGAACATCTGGGACATCATCTCTCGATTCATCCAACAATGTCACGTTACACCACAGACTGACAGGACAGAGGTAAGGTAAAAGCTGATTTTTACTTCGAAACTAGGTGGTCAAAGTGAATGCAGAGTTGTAGGTGACCGCAGACAGTGTCGCAGACAGAAGGCCTCTGATTGGTCAAATCTACATCCGCTCTACACTATGTATTTCCTGTCTGGTACCTTTCTGGCTTGTTTTCTTTATATGACCGCTATTGTGGAAAACGACTCGTGAAGTTGGACCAGCTAGAAGACTTAAGTGCAAGAGAACACTGGGACCCTTTATCCACCTGGATCCCTGCCCTTTTTCGCCCGCATGTCCCTCCGTTTGCACAAACTTGCCCCCACTTCCTCACCGCCTCGGCGTTATCTAGACCCACAGCTCGTTCCTGATAGTCCCTCTTGCGTTGTGGTGTGGAATTAAAACGATTCAATATTGGGCATAAATCAAAAATATCTGCAACAAGCTCACAGCGAATAACTTCTGCAGGAAGATAACCAGACCTTAAAGCGGTGTTCTGGCGTTCAGAGAGGAGCATTAGGAGATCAGAGTAATGACCGCGGCAGAGTGTGGACAAGAGCGGGGCAGAAGTGGGTGGAGCTACAAGAGGAGGACGATTTTTTTAAAGCCATTATAAACCTGTGAAGAGCATTCCCGACTCCATCCTAAGTCATCACAACCTTTTCTATCTATCACTTAGATTGAAAATGGCTTAGTCTTCACTGTGCTCCTTCACCCTACATAAAGTCCCAAATTTAGGGTCCCAACATGACAAGGGCTCCGGAAAAGATCTGAAATTTCCAATTCTAACAACCATCACAGGTGTAGCTTGCAGGTAATGTTCTCGTGTTGCTGTAATTGCCATAAACGGGCCGCTTGCATTGCTGGAAGCGCCTGTCGCGTTCCTTTGCATCATAATACTCAAAAACATGTCTCTACAAAGGGATACTATGTAAATTGATCGCTTTGGTTCCTGGAACCTACAGATGCCTACAGTAATCCTGAACTCTGTACAACGGTCCTTCAACAACAATAACTACAACTTAAACTCCTCGTGGCCAGTAAGCGGCACACTCTTGATCTGGACTGCGGTCTGTTTCCTGATGCTAACATCCGTTTGCTAATTAGGTCCAATTCAGAGAGAAGGTCCCATAAGAAATGAGGCATGTAGCAAAAATCCTTAACCAATTAGGCTGGGAGAAAATAAAAGTACAGGAGATGGTTAAATTTGTTCCTGACATTTAAAAGCTTAAAAAAGACTATTATCTCAATGCAGTTCTTTCTAGGGGGTAGAGAAGGATGGGTCGGTAGGTGTACCACCATACCGCCGTATTAGAAATATTAGGTTATGATATTGTTCATCTAGGCTGCTAGAAAAAGTTCCCCTTTGCTGAGCCTTTTTAGAGCCATTTTTATCACATCTCAAGTACGGCTCACACAGATGCCCCGGAGCCATCTCAGGAGGAACTCCAGAAACATGTTGTTCAGGAATCTTTAGAAAAACAAATCCCACAATGACTCACGCTCTGCTGCAGAAGTTAGCTGCTGGCTCCTAAATCGACGCCGACGAGGAAAAGAAACGTGACATTTTCACCCAAAGCCGTCAAAAGACATTAGCTGGCCACAGCTCCCGGTGGTGCCGTACTGTAAATGTGGCCCTTCCAGGCTACCATCTAACAGCCTGTTGTGAAGCATCAGAAAAGAACCCTATGTGGTGAAAACGGACCTCTGATACAGCGTATTTATGCCTTTTGAGGATCTGGGCTTGTCCTCAAATAGCCTTAGTGTAGAGTTGTGTAGAGTGTGCTTGTCTGAGTGGGCGTCTGTGTGTTTGTGCAGAAAAACAGGGGCAACGCTATTGATGCAGCTTTTATAGAAATCTAACACCTGTTTTTTGTTTTTTTAGCTCTGTTTCTGATAGAAAAAAAGATAGATATGGTGAGACTGAAATGTATTTATATTAGGATATTTTTGACCTAGCTAATATTAATTTGTTTAAAGTGGAGTTTTGGGGTTAATTAATGCTTAAAAGGGGAATCGAAAGCAATGATAACATAATAAGGAAATATAAATCTAAATTTGTAGTTTTAGAACATATGGTTTGTGTACCGTAGAGCTAATGTTCAGTCCAGCAGCAATAAGTGGTCGTAAAAGTGATTTGTTCTTTGGTTGCTGGTTAAGAATGTAAGATAGCTCAGAAAACAGACATCAACAAATAATCACATGCATGTGATGTTTGTGCTTTAATAACTTTTGCTATAAACTGCTAAGCTTTCTCCTTCTCTTCTTTCTTTACTTCCCATATTCTCTCATTCCTCACTTATTCTTTCCTCAGATTAATCTGAAAACCCTTCCTCCCTCACCCTGCATGTCTTTATTCCCTTTCCTTATCGTTCCCCACACACCCTATCCTCCTTACAGGGCTTAAATACCAGTTTTTCTGACACAGAGGCACACTTAGACCCTGACACAACCTCTCATTAAACAGAAAGCTCAGCCAGCTGCACCATGTCCCTCTTCTCAAGTGCACCAATATTTAATTCTCACACGGTTTGTATAAATCAAATGTGAACAAACACTTTAAAAGACAAAATCATACAATTGACAAATGTTTGATCAAGACAGCAGACTGAAACAGTAACATCCAGAGGAAAAATGCTGAGGTGAGGTTATGAAAACATTGATTTAGGTAAATTAATAGTCAGGTAGAGGATCCTGCTCTCAGGGTGGTGCGGCTGGTTCAGCCCTCATTGAAGCCACCAAAGGGAAGCAGACAGGAAGTGTTGAAATTGAGGAGGAGGAAATGACTCCCCTGGAGCTCAGCACCCCCATAAACACAACAGCACACATACCAAACACCTCATCTGCTGTTGGAAAGGAAAAACCCACACAGGTAGACACCAACCCAGACAAGACAGTACAGACATCATCACCAGAACAATCACTCCGAATGACACACAGCGTCCACTTTTAAATATTTGGCGTTCTGTGTTTTGGCACTTAGTCACACACAAAAACCAGAAAGTTTTTGTGTGTGTTGTAGACCAATAAAAAAAGTGAAAAATGCTTAAATAACATAGTAGTAGTAGTCTTTACCAAATGCTATCCACATTCTGGCTACTGGAACTCAGTGTTTTATGTTTGTTTATTGTTTATTGGTGAATTAACAGTATCATGTAAGACAAAGGAAGACAGCACAGGAAAGATAGAAAGCTGTTTAGACCTGCAGAAAAAAGACCTAAACATCTCAGGGTGCTCTGTTTAGTAGGCAATCTGAACAAGGAAAACAGTTTAACTGAAAACATACAAAGCCTTGGCAATGTACTTAAACCACAAAGTTAAGGGGGGCTCACTGCAAAGATACCTGCGCTGATTTCCTCCCTGATTATTCTGCCATTTGTGTTGAGAGTGATCGGGTTCTCAGATGGGACTAGATGGAGGATGGGCTGAGCTAAAACCAGGGGGGTCCTGGTAGAAAACCCATCCAAGGCAAAAAAAAATAGGCTGGATCTAATTTTTAGTCCCCTTCTCAATGAACTATGATGTATTTCTTTGCCACAAAAAAAAAAAAAAAGAAAATCGGCACAGTAGCACAAGAAGGTAGAGCAATAAAAGAGGTCTACCAGTTCGACTCCCGCCCGGGGTCTTTCTGGATGGAGTTTGCATTTTCTCTCCCAGCATGCATGGGTTCTCTCCAGGTACTCCAGCTTCCTCCCACAGTCCAAAAACATGACTGTTAGGTTAATTGGCTTCTCTTTAGGCGTGAGTGTGTGTGTGAATGGTGGCTATTCCTGTTTGTCTCTGTGTTGACCTATGATGCCCATAGACAGCTGGATACAGACACCAGCACCCCTCGCTACCCCAATTGGGACAAGTGCGAAAATGGATGGAATGGATGGGTTTCTAACATAATTGTGTCCAACCGCTTCCATATTAAAACCCAGTTTGAGTTTTTACAAAAGATGCCTTTTCTGACCTAAAGATTAAAAACCAGGTACCCCACATTAAAGTCAAAGACTTTACCCACTTTACCTTGGAGACCCCTTGGCTTGTAACACAACAGATTGTGAAAATGTTTACAAATTATGAATATCTTTAAAATTGACAGAAATACTAGAGATTTTGGTAAATCTCTGGGAAGAACCCAAATGTGTATAAAAATAAAATTTAGCTTAGTGTTGAACTTTTATGGTAAATGCAGTACTTGTATTGTGCTTAATCAGGTCCATGAGTCTTAGATAACAGATTGAGCTGGTCTCAAACCAGCAACCCACCAGTTACTGGATGAACTCCTACCTCCTGAGCCACTGTGGTTCCGGTCCTTTAAGACCAATGTGAGTGTATGTTATTAAAACATACCAGAACAAAATAAAGAAGCAGTGTTTTCTAGTGAACACCTTTAAGGAGAAGTAAACGAACAAAAGCCACCAAACACAAAAAATAAGTCAAATAGGACTCACCTATGGTAGAGACACGGCCAAGTCAAGAGACATGACATGGAAGAAAAAAACAAACAAGAAAGGCAATAAGAATTCTTCCTTCAATTACTGTATTTTCTAAAAAGACATCAGTTTTTAAAGTTCTTTTAAGTTTAAGTTAATATGAAAACAAACACATAGGACCAGCAGGGAAAAGATTGTAATTAAATGGCCAGAGAAAAAAGATAACATTAAAACTGCTGGGTGCAAAGTTAGGGGAGGGACATCATTATTGTGTTAGCACAAACCTCTGCCGAAGAAAACCCCCCCAAAAAGAGAAGATGTGTAGTTATTTTTTAATATCTACCAGTGTGTCTAAGGACAGAGAGACTGTGATTGGTTAGAGGCTGCATACCCATCAACAAGAAAATTGTTAATTATGGGAGAATCCTTGCAGTTGATCTTCGAAAATACAGGTTAGCATCAAGGCAATCCAGAGTCTCAAATAGTCGACAGTTGAGTTAGTCACCCCAAAACAAGTCCAACACATGCTACAGATTTTTAGTTGTAGTCATACAAGAAATGGCATAGATGGGTGCAATTCTCAGGATAATCCCCCTGATTAGTAGAAGACACTCAAGCAATCAATACAGCCCGATACTGGAACTACTGAAGCTGGTTGGAAGCATCATGCAGGGCAACAACTGGGTTCTATCTTTAAGGAGCCTTCAGTACTTCTACTGCGGTTATGGCTGTCTACAACCAACCTTCCATGATGGGGACAACTGGAGGGACCACAGCTGTGTCTTCCATTGGATCTGCAAAGCTAGGAAAGAAAGGCTTTGCTGCAGGATTGAGACCAGATCCTGGAACCCCGACAGCAGTGACCGAACCAGGAGATGAGGGTGAAGTAACGGGGGAAGCCTGCGGGGAGGGCTTTGCCTCTGGGGAGGTAGGACTCCTCAACGATGAGGGGGGAGATGATGAGGGTGACTTTCGGGACTGTTTCTGAGTTGACTTTCCATCTTTATGCTTGGGCTGGAACTCTTGCGCAGTGGTTTTAGGTGAGCGGAGAGGTGCTGGGCTCGGGGTGTTAAAGGACAGGCCCAGGGGCAAAGGATGGCCAGCAGCGCTGGTTTCACTGAAGTCAAATAGATCGCTGCTGCTGCTCATCTGAGAGTTATTCAGAAGCCATGAAGCATCAGAGGGGGACAGAGGTGGGGCAGAAGCCAGCACCTCACCTTTAGGGGAAAGGGCTTGGCTTGATTGTGAAGCAGAACTAAAAGCAGAGGTGTCTCCCTCTGAAACACCAGTCATAGAAGATTCGTGAATGGAACTTGAGGTGTCGAACATCCCACTGTCAACCATGTTACCGACTGCTTCTGTATTCTCTGAGGAGAAAGGATTATAAAAGGTTTGATTGCTTTGGCCCAAAACGGCATTTTCAGTATCCATCAGGATGTCAACTGGATCACCAGAGGAAGCAGCCCCTGCGAAGTTTCCAAGAGTTGCTTTGTTGGTGGGCGACGGCATTGTGAACGGAGCTGCTGTAGCATTCAGCTCACTGTTCAGAGCAAGTGGACTGATGACTGCTGCTGTTGGAGAAAACACATCCTGGGACAGAGGGGTTGAGTCTTCTTCTGGGTAAACTTCTTTCTTCATGGTGTGTTTGCCACCATCCATGTCTGCCAAAGACGTCTCCGACAGCTCATTATTTGGGCTCCCAAGATCCATCAGTATGTCCAATTTTGTTTCCGAGGCAATCGCTGAAGAGGGAACAAAGGGTTCTGTTGTCACCGCCCACTCCTCTGGAAGCTTCCTCCTGTTTTTACTTTTCTTCCCGCGGCCTCCGCTCTTCCCAATATGCTCTTCCCAGCCACCTTCTCCTCTGTCCCGTCTTGGACCAATCCTATGATAAAACTCTTCCGTCGGAGGAGTGTTCTCTCCTGCTCCCTGCATCTCTGATTGGTCCCTGCTCTCAAAGTTTTCATAGGATCCTTCATCTTTCTGTCTCCTTTTCTTCTTTTTCTTCTGTTTCCTGTCAGATCCGTCCATGTCTCTTTCATCACCTCCAGCATAGGCGGAGCTCTCACGGCTAGGCCAGCTGCCGGGCGCATCCTCTGGGCTGGCTGTGAGCTGTTCGGCTTGGTCGGAAAACGTCACTGTAATGCTTGGAGCCAACGGTGGGTCTGTTGATATGGCCCCAGTCTGGTCTTGCCAAGTGTCCTCTAAGGAACCTTATTGTGGGCGAAGAGGGGAAAGTTAAATGTTGGGGGTATACTGGTTCTTTTGGTCTAACTCAAAAAAACACTGTTATAGTAGCCACTTTTAAAGTTAGGCCCAAAAACTTTTAAATCAGGTTATTTGGGCTGCCAAGTTGTATTAATTGAGAAAAACAGATAGACTATCACTGCCATAGGATTAGATCAAGCTTTTAACCAGTCTACTGCTGGAATCCAAATATGAACTAATGCGCAAATTCTGTTTAAATTAATAGATTATTTGCACATGAAATTGGTAAAGATTTCCAAAAGTATGTATTATCTTAAAATCAATTTGCCCAATCTGTAAATATGACTTTTCTAGTTTAAACATTCTGGCTATGGTGCATCGATTTCGTTTAACAGATCAACAATGATGGAAACTGATGTCTGACTTAGAATTTCATTGGTTTCTCTACCTCTTTTAAAGTCCAGATGGGTGTTTAATTTTAATTAGGTGTTATTTTATGACAAGATCTATATAAAAACTTAGTTCTTTTTATTGTTTTGGATATTCCAGTACATTTGCTGCTTTGTTCCGGGTCCTTATTATGTGGAAGACACTGCTCCAGATTATGGCATTTGAGTCAAGCATATGTATAATCGTGAAAGTCTATGTTGACTGAATAACTGGGTGATTACCTCTGATACTGCTCAAAATGCCCCAACCATCACCCCTCCGCCACTGTGCTTTAACGCTTAAATGTGTTTAGTTTGTGCCTTTTAGGTCCACTAATCTACTTTGGCTTCATTTTTGTGGATCAAGTCTTTCCATAAAAACAACAAAAAGAGGATTTCTTGTGTCTGGACAATGTCTTTAGCAACTGATACTTTATGTTTATCAGTAACATGTTTCAATTCCAACCAATCATGACTTGTGCATGTTAAGCAAATGTTCTCTGCTTGGATGTGTTGTGCTTCAGGTGCAGCTTTGAAAACCCAAATTGTAGACTCTCTCCTCGCCCCCCTTCCAAACTAGCAATAGTTGTTCACTTTTTACGTTACTGTGAGTTCATGGATCTTAACAATTCACATTATTTAATGTAGAAGCTGACCTAAATCAGCTGGGTTTGTTGTAGTTGATTTTGGGTTTGCACATTTGAATATGGAACGACTAGTACTTCAAATGAAAGGAAGACTTCAGACCATTAATCTGCTAAAAATGCTTTTACACAGTAGAGACAGTTCAAATACTATATACCTTTTAGGCCTTATGGTGCCTTAATATTTCGTAATTCACAGTTGTGTGGTTTTTTTTTTACCTTCAATTGAAGCTATGTTAGGATAATTAACACTGATGATGTGTGATTTTATTACCCCTTAAGCCGGGCATACACTGTACGATTGTTTGCGAGAATTTTTCCATGACCCGGATGACTTTCACTGGTTACCTCTGTCTCTATTACTGATAGCCATTGTCTAAATTGTTCCTTTGGCAAAGTGCCTGAGCTCTCTAACATCCGATATGTGAAAACTGGCTCATAGTTCATCTGCTTAGCTCTATTTCTCTCTTAGATGAAGCTACTAAAAGAGCCATTAACTCTTTTTTGTAAAGTGCGCAGAGACAGCATATGTTGTAAAATGGCATTATCTAAATGACCTGAACTGAACCGTCGTATCAAAAGGAGGTCATTACAGACCACACTGCTCTAACTTAACTACGTGCTCAAAGCAGAAGTATAATTATGATGGATGGCAGCAAAACAACACATCTCTCAGTTCCAAGGTAAGGAAAGCAGGAAGATGCAAAGTAAATGAGAAGGAACACAACTCAGGAGGAAATTGCTCACTGAGGCGGATTTATTATTTCTACTGTGGCCCAGTTTAAAACAGTTCTCTATACCCACACACAAACACGCATGGATAGGAAGGAACAGCTAAAGTAGAGCAGATGTCAGGGTCCAAACCATACAGTGGCTCTCTGGAGGGCCATATTTCATGCTAACAAGGCAACGACAGGACTGTGCTCTACATGCTGAGTGTTCTAAACTTGGGAAAGGCATAAAAAAGCTGCCTGGATTCGTAGACCACAGACAGCTAGCACGTCAGGAATACCCTGTGCCCTGCCGAGCTCCACTGACTGACCAGAGACTGACACAGGCTTGGTTAGGTCTGCTTAGATCCTCCACCCGTATTAGAAGAATTCAATAAGTGTAAGCGAAGCTGATGAAGGAGCAGTTAAAGCAGAACGTTTTTCACCTGAAGGTACCCATCATGGCAGCTATTGCTGTTTTTATGACATTAAAACAACTTTTGAGTGTAGTCTTTTAATTCCATCAGGCAGATCTCAACCATTTAATGTGACTAACCAGCACAACAAAGAGAATACGTGAAGGACAAACCAAGAGAACCTTCCACATTTGCAGATCATGCAAACTACCAAACAACTTAGCAGTTTATAGCAGTTTTTACCATTATGCTAAAACGCTCAGGGTTGTGGAGAGGAAACCTGAATAATATCCTGTCCGCCGATTCTCCCACCTGAGCAATCAATTTCTGCAGCTCTTCCAGAGGTGCTGTAGGCTTGTCAGCTTATTTAACCCCATGTTAATGGTAAGTTTTCAGTTGAGACCTCCTCTTTGTATTCTATGATGAACAGATCCAAAATGAAAAATGTTAAAATTTAACTTAACCAGGATTTGTTTTTATTTCTGTTCTCTTGATTCTTCGCTCAGGCAATAGATTACACTAGTTTTAATTTATTGACAATGAGTCAATGGGGCTTTAGAAATTTGAGTCTTATTTTTTACACTGCAAAATTGATCTAGAAATAAGAAACATTTCACAAATTAAATGTATTTACCGTTAATTTGAGTAGATAATTAAGATGATTTGCCAACGGAATGAGAGTCGTTACTAATAAAACAAGATAATTGGATAATATGCACTTCATATAAAACAATGAAATTGTTCTCTCATTTTAAATATAAATTGTTTTGTTCCACCGACAAAGTTTCTCACTTACCTTCTCAATTCAAGAAAAAATGCACTTATTTTAGATTTTTAGGTTTTTTGCAATGTAGCTAACATATCAACTAATCACCATGGATTATTTTTCCTCCTTTTAAAAGTGTTCCCTGCTTTGAGGCAGTGAATCAGTCTATTTACCCAATAAAACCAGTAGAGATTAAGGCTCTAATGTAACCTGAATGGGAACCAAAAGTTACTGACTGATTAGAAAACTACTGTCCTTCTATTTAAGGTTGTCTCTGAATATACGTAGACTTAAATATAAAAAAATGGCAAACTGTAAAAATATTGCTTTAACTTTTGCATAAATATTTTAAATCAATCTAAATTTTTTTTTTTTTTTATAAAGATGTTTTTTTTTAAAGTTGCATTTTTCACTAAACATTTTCAACAAATTTCCTCGATTGGAACATGTTTTTTCCTTTCAACAATACTGAAACACATTTCTCTCCATAGCCGTAGACTCACTAACTTTTAGTTTAATCTTTATGTTGAGTAAAATTAAAATCTCTTTATTCACTGTGTATTATTATTTATTACATCTGTGTACTTTTTTTACAAATGCTAAAACAGCTTGCCATAATGACATGGTTTGAGTTATCCCGAATGAGCGCTATGACACAGGGGGTCTGCTTACTCTCTTTGAGCCCCCAGCGACGCCAAAAGCTTTGGAGGTTTGTTAACCGTTAAAATTCAAACTCAAAACAAGTCGATGCTACATAGGGGATTAGTGCTGATTGAAAGCATCTTCTAGAAAATACATGTCACCGTGTCAAAGACCAGGCTTGAAAAGAAACCAAGTGAATCTCTGTATAAGGACTCTCTGACAGAGGGGGACTCATGATGTTTTACCTGCTGAAGCATCCAGAGGGCTGCTGGGAGCATGGAACTCTGGGAGAGCAGCGCTGTGATCCTTCGGGACGTCCGTCGCAGCTTGAGGTGTAGGATACTGCGGCTCGGATATAATCGGGGTCTTCTGTGTTTGCACAGGTGAGGCTCCGACTTCCACGGTCATTCCAATCCCACCAGGCTGGGAAAAGCCTAAAAAACAATTATTTACGATTTATAGTCCATCCTGAAAGGTTTCAGATGAATAAATGTGCTTTAATGTTGGAAAAAGGGAGCCTGTGGCATGAGAAAGCACCTGTCTGACAGCATGAAGTAGACCCAAACATCTACAAAAGCAGAAGGCAAAAAGTATGGAGAGAATTCTGTTCCATAGTTGTTGCTGGAAAAAATGTCTAAATGGAAATTTTAAATAAAAGAAAATGAAAAAAAAAAAAAAAAATAAAAAATTGGATTTTTAAATTTTTTTATGTAGTTTCAATTTTGATTTTTATCCCAAAACATTTTTTTCCCCATTTTCTTTAAGTTCTCTTCATCAGACTGAGTTTAACAATCTGTATTCCCTACTGAATTTGACCAATAAAAATCTGAAACATTTTTATTTGAAAAAATAAAATATGAAAATTAAGGGAAAAAAGTTACTTTAAAAACCTTTATTTAATTAAGATTTTTTTGAAGTTTAATTTCTGTTTTGCATATTATTTTTAAATTTTCATTTCACAAAACCAATAATGGAACACAATTCCCCCCATATCTCTAGGTCATGTTTTTCCCAATAGGTCAGTCTAGCTAAACGAGCCACTAATTCTCCCTCTCTGGTTTTATGCACCACTGTTCCCCCTTTTTTAATCAGTCACAAGGAAAGTTAAGGTTGTTCATACTGCATAGCTCTACTTCATCATTCTGCCTTTATTCGCTGAGTAACCTAAATTTAATGGGTATAACTTGATTTTAGCAGCTTTATGGATTAACTGATTTGTGAAAAGTAACCAATTCAAAGCAGTTATAGTCGTTGTAATGGCTGTATCCTAAAATTGTGTGAAAATTAAAAGTGTATTTGATTAGAAAAGCTTCATAAAACACTTATTTAAAAATGTTTTGGAAAAAACGTTGAAAACATTTACAAAGTGGAAAGAATAAACAAGAAAATTCTACTTTCATTAAGTGGTAAACTGGTCCAAGTTGTGCTAAAGGCAGGACACCCAGCCATCTGTTACTGAAACCTCTGCTTTAGTTTATCTCAGCTGCATCTATCTCTGCACAGATCATGTTCACAATTGGATCTATGCTTTCTAAGAATGTGTAGCTTGTTATACCATATCTCTAAAAGGCAGATTTAGAGTAAAAAGCACAAAAAAAGATCAAAAATGTAAATATTTTTTACATGTCTGGTGCAGACTCCCAAGTGCTGAATTTCTTTAGAGCCTAAAATATTTGAAATATAGTTTCTAACTGCTAAAAACACACAAACACTAACATTTAGGCATGCTACTTTAGCACTAACTTGAGGTTAAAGGGGAAATATCTAACTGAGACTTTAGAAAACTATGGAGCAAGTGGCAATGATACAAACGTCTCTTTCACACTGATCTATTGCGAGGCTAATTAAAACGCTAGCTACTAAATTAATGTTCCACAGAATGAGGTCAGAAATGAGCAAAAATATATCCATAGCAGCAGCATGTGGAACGGCTGCAGTAAATGTATAAATTATTATGATTTACAGACAATAAAGCTAAATAAATAAATGTAGAAGCCTGCAGCAGTGGCAGCTGTAGAAATGAAAAAGCAGAGTTTTCAGCAGAATGCTTCCAGCTATACCTTGAAAAGTCCCCAGCAGACCAGAATCCATCATTTGGACGGGGCTGGAGTGAGAGGCCAGGGAGTCAGAGTGAGCTGCCATGGAGACTGAGAGGATGGAGAGGAAGAAAGATGGAGGAGGAGGTTAGACATGAAGGCATTAATAATTCAGCACACCAAACAAATACGACAGGAGAGCCGTTCTAGTGGCAAAGGTCACTTTCTGTTTTAATCGATTGTGGTGTTCTGATAACAAAACAGCAGTCCACACGATCCAGATGTTCAGTCAGCAGCAGCCTGGGCTCATACTGAGAACTGTTAGAACTTGGGTCCTCAAACTAAACAGGGAATTGCTGATCAGACGATGACTGCTCAGGAGTGAGGAAGGTCCAGCTTTAGCTATAAAGGTTTGACTTTCAAAGATCTACTAGGAGAGCAGTAACGAATTAAAAATCAGTGGGGTCTGAATAAAGAAAATCATCAACCAGTAAAGGTCCAGAGACATTTCTTTATTATAATCTGTTACTTTAAACAGAATTTAACACTGATTAGGGGTGGAACGGTTCACAAAATCTACGGTTCGGTTTGGTTCACGGTTTCGTGGTCACGGTTTTCGGTTCGGTATATGTTGATTGTTAGCCTGACATGTTGGTCGTGTTGCTGTTAGCATAAACAAAATGTGTTGCACAATGCTTGCACACTGTTTTTATCCACAACTTTCTTTCCGCCGTCATCGTAGGTCACTCTAAATGCAAAGCGCTCCCATACAGCAGACCTATAAAGTGCTGCTGGCGCGTCTTCCAACTCCTGTTCTTTCCCACTCGCCATACCCACACAATTCTCCACAACAACTGATTTTTTTCTGCTACACCCGGCTACGCTGCTTCATTTCTTCTTCTCGTTTACTACTGGTGGTTGGCTTTGGTCGCAGTAGCGCCACCTTCTGCTCTGGAGTGGAAACGCTTCGCTTATGAGAAAAAGGAGCAGCGCATGAACCGAACGCAACACACGCGAACCGAACGGTTCGGCGGTTTTCATAAACCGTTCCATCCCATATTTGTTGGTCATTTTAATTCATGCAAGGGGTATGAATAACTTAGGTGCATGATCATATCTGCAGGAAGTAAAGCTAACGGCAGTTCTGGTTGCTTTTCTGAGTGATAAGCGGCCGTAGAAGGAAGAAATGAATTAACTATTGCCATTCAAGGAGTCTTCACCTGAAAAAAAAAAAAAAAAGAGTCTAAAAAAATGCTTGTTTATTTCTGGACTCTTTATTCAAACCAGAAAAGCCTACAAACAAACTTTTTGCTCCTCCTCCTGAATTAACGTTATTCCTGGAAGGATGCTAACGTTACCCTGCTCCGCTATCTCCACTTCTCTATTCCACCAATCAGGGATTAATCCGTTGTCGCCAAGTGCTGCTGATTGTGTAACCTTTGACCTCCTGAGCAAGAGACCAACCATGACAAATGCTAATGTTCCTAACGCTATATCCACATGAACGAGTGTAGCTTCTAGTCAAACTCCTGTGTTTAGGGTTTTCAATGAACTCTTAAGTTTTTTTACCTAAAGATGAATAAATGTGAATTTAAAGACATTTTTCGAATGATTGAGTAAAACAGCAGTTTAATTTGCCTTTAAATAATAAAAAAGCTGGGATGGGCTAGGCCTGGTCCAAATGCAAGGTATGGCTAAGGCTCTGAAACCTCCTTCATAAAAATTTAGAATGTTTTGAATAACGTTATTAGATACTAAATGAATTACAGGAGTTTTCTTCAGTTAAATAGAATATATAGACGTAAGCTTTCCCCCAGTGCTGCTACACTCTGCTGGTCAGCTGGCTGAAACAAGGCTCTTTTAACTTACAATGCAAAGAATCTTTCTGCCTGGAAGAATTTCAGAGAGTCGGTGAGTGGAAGCAACAGCTACCTTTAAGGTCAAACTACACAAACCAAGCTACAGCATCGCACTTCTAACATTTGTGTAAATATTTTAGTTCATCTTTTGATGAGATGAAACGGAGGATGTCGCTCTTTAATACGACGTAAAATAGTCAAACAGACGTTAATGTCCAAATTCTTGGCAACCAGAATGAATTATGTCTAAATGGTCCCAAAGGGTGAATAGGGTGCAGCCATAATTTTTCAACAGCACAGCTTTGACTCTCTAGACGAGTCTGGTTGATGTGGTTGAACTGGAAAGTGCCTTGAGATGACATGATGTGAATTGGCGCTATATAAATAAACTGAATTTAATTGAATTGAGTCCTCTTCCTTGATGAAACATCATGAAGCTGGAGGATGTTTTAGACCCTGTGTTTCTTTACTCTCCATCTAAAAACTACCCAACAAACAGTTAAAAGTCTGGAATCATGTCTCCTTTATCAACAGTTTAGCAAGACAGGGATCGTCCTAGAGTAATGCTTGGGGTCGCGCTCATACTGATATGGAGAGATGATTTATTCAAAATAATGGATAGAAAAATACTTCTGTAAATAAATTATTAATAAAAAGTTTCATCATTAAATTAAAAATATAGTTCCTGGAGGGAGGGGATCGGGCTCTTCTTCATTACGTCACAGGTTGGTATTCTGCGTTCCTTCAATGGACGCTTACGCAGCCCCAAACATGACACTTCCACCACCATGCTCCACTAGGCAAGGAACTCTGCACTCCTCACCTGGTTGCTGTCACAAGCGCTCTAAACCATCTTGACCAAATAGATTAATATAGCAAAAATAAAAAATGTAAAACCCTTTATTATCCAACAATGGGGAAATTGTGTCTCTGGATTTAACCCATCGCCTTGCAGAGCAGTGGGCTGCCACTGTGCAGCGCCCGGGGAGCAGCGTGGGGTTAAGGGTCTTGCTCAGGAACCCAGAGTGCAGGCTGTGGGGGTCGAACCGGGTACCTGCAACCTTCTCAGAGCACAACCGCATGATTATTATTAATATTTTGATTTCCAATTTCTTTAGTCTTCATGTCTTCAACCAATCGTTGGCAGTTTGTTGTGCATCACTTCTTTCCTTGACGATCGCCACATAGACCGACTGAGCACCGACAGGCATCTGATATCGGCTTATTAGCTCCACAAAAACTGCTTCGAAACCAACTATACCCATAGCAGCTGCTAATTATTTAATTTTTTAGCAATTGCTCTATGGTATATTTTAGTTTTATTGTATTTGTCGTCTGCAAAAACCTCACAGCAGCCTTTATGATTAGACTCCAAACCAGACAAGGTTTTGATTTACTGCAAATTTTGAAACCTTTTCAAGAATTTCATCCTAAAATGGTCGAGTTCCTTCTAAACCTCCAGGTTTCGGTGTTTCCACACGCTTCTCAGATAAATATTTTTCACACTCCTCAATAATAGGTTGTGAGACTGAGGCCTGCGGCGGGTTTAAAACTACATGACCCCTGAGGCGACCTTCAGACCTGCAGCTTCGACAGCGTTCAGCCTCTCTGATAACGTCCTGTTGAACAACTCCATCACTGAGCAAAACAATAATAAAACTTCATATTTGTCCCTCCCTGAAAGATGAAAACAATCCCAAAAAAAGGACTGAACTTGTGTGAAACCCAAAGCTCCAGCCTGTGCTCGCTCACCTGGGTGGTTTCCTCATACAGCAGCCATGCAGGTCCCAAACACGCCGGCATTCAGCTGCAGAGCTCTGCCTCGGTCTGTCTGCACCGCAGCCTCAGCTGGCTCTGAGCCGCCAACGCTGTGCACCCTCACACACACCCAAACACACACACACACGCCGCCACGCCATCACAGTCAGGGAGTCTGGCTTTGGTGCGGTGACGTTTCACCGCCTGTCTGGTTCAGGTCCCGGGTATCCCCCCCCCAGCCACCGCCTCCCCACCCCTCCCTCTGCTGTCGCCACCCTTCAGCTCATGTCTGCAAGGTCCGGGCTCAACCGATAGGGCCAGAATTGAATTCGGGAGTCAGAGCGCGAGACAAAATGACGGCGGAAAGACAGCAGGACGGCGCTCGTCTTTGATCAGGAGTGACAACCAGGAGAATCTGATAAAGGGAAAGGAGGACAGATAGAAAATAGGAAGGAGGTGATGTCGAGGAGCAGAGGAGACGCAGAGGGAGGCACCTTTAGCGACCCCCCCCCCAGCAGCGTACACACAGGCTGACAGTGAGGCGAACCGACAGGATGCTACCCACAGTTACAAACGCTTTCATGTATACAACACACAGAGGCCTCCGCCGGCAAACCCGTCCATCAGTAGCATCCCAGACTCATTTCCAGAAACCGATCCCTCATATTTTGCCTCAGCAACGCCAAATATTTCAGGACTCTAAGAGGTCGATGCAAAGCGACAGGTGAGACGCAGCGCAGAGGTACAGAAAGCAAACAAACAAACTTTGCTCTGCTCGTTGCAGGGAAAACAGGCGGAGGTACGTCCCGCCGAGCAGAGGCGCTGTCCAAGGTGCTGAAAGCTATGGCATCTAAGGCCACTCGCACGACAAACCGAAAGCACAGCAGCTAACAGGGCCTGTCTGTGTGGGTTTGGCCTGAACTGAACCCTGCTGGCTGACTGAGCTTCAGGCAGAGAGAAAAACACCACGACCTCTAAACACCAAACTAACAACTATCCGTGTAAAGACACACAGCTGAAATGTCTTCTCATAAACGGCCTTTTCCTGATCTTTTTTAAAACAACTGGCAAAAGCGCATAGAGATTCCTCTCATAGATTCAACTTTAGCTGCAGCAACATCTAAAACACGTCAGTTTATTCATCCATGACTTCCAGCTTCCCTGGGGTGGAAAAAAAACGAGACACAGAAGTTCATTTCTGCCGGCCGTCGGCCACCAGCCTGCAGGAGGAGCTATAGTTAACTCCCCTCTATGGGGGGGTATTAAAATAAAAATTTCAGAAATTCAACTGGAAAACAAAAGATTGACTAAAACCGGTTCTTTAATCAATTCGTTAATTATCCCTGAATCCATGTTCCTTTTTCTGTTAAATGATAAAAACAAAAATATTACACGTTTGGATTTAAACAATATTAATAAAACTATGGAGTCAAATTTGCTCCATTATTGCTGCCGGCACATAAAACATTTTGTAAATGGAAATTTGGGAAAAAAGAAAAGGCAAACCAAAAAGGTACCTTTAAAAAAAAAAGTTTATATATTTTTTTTCCTTTTACAGTTTCAAATCCTATTTTTCAAATTTCTCTTTTTTACAAAAAGTCTTTTTTTCAATCGATTCTCACAGATCTGCTGCTCTTCACTTCATGCCTAAGGGCTGGTTATCCTCCAGCAGCAGTGTGTCGCAGTGAGGTTGTTGCAGATGTTTTTGATTTATACCCAGTATTGAAGCGTGGTCTGCGCTGTTATTCCACGACACAACGCAACAGGAACAATCAGGAGCTAGCTGTGGGTCAAGATACGGCCGAGGCGGTGAGGAAGTGGAGGCAAGTTTGTGCGACAACGGAGGGACATGAGGGCCAGAAAGGGCGGAGATCCAGGTGGAAAAAGAGTCCCAGCGTTCTTGCGCTCCTTGCTCCTCTAGCTGGTCCATTTTCATGAGTCATTTCCCACAATGGCAGTTATAGAAACAAAATAAACCGATAAGATACCAAACAGGAAATACGCATGAGTAGAGCGGATGTAGATTTGACCAATCAGAGGCCTCCTGTCTGCTGTTACCTACAGTTTTGGAAGGGTGCACTAGTGTGTCTGCGGAGGGGGAGGGGGATTTAGAAAAGCCAATTAACTTAACAGTCATGTTTTTGAACTGTGGTAGGAAGCAGGAGTACCTGGAGAGAACCCTCGCTTGCTCTGGGAGAACATGCAAACTCCATGCAAGAATCGAGAATCAAACCCAGAACCTTTTTGCTCCAGCAGTGCTACCCATTGCTCCACTGTACAACCCGTTAAAAATATCGATACTTCAAAATATATTGTTAGACAAAAATTGTATCCAGCTGAAATATTTATTTGACATGGTTTTAATACTAAAGGCAGCCGTTTGCATAGTTTTACTGTTAACTTTATATTTCTGTATCATTTTCTTATTAAAATAATAACACCTTAGATAACCTTAATATATGTTTTATACTTGGGTTACTTTTTTTGCACATATTCATTGAAATTTAATCTATAATTCTCTTGATAAATCAAGAGAATTATAGATTGATGAGAAAATCAATCAAGTGATGAGAAATCAAGCGTCATCAGATTGAAAACGTCCATTTTTCATGTTAGTAATAATTCTTTGGCCTTTAATTATTTGTCATTTTTTTACCCCCATGGTCTTAAATAAGTACTGGATATTTTTCTAGGTATAGACATAAAGTTTGAACGTTTAGTATCATGATGACCTATTTATATCACTTAGAAAACGTTCCTTATCAGACAAAATCTAAATATAACAACCTAAAAAAGTCAAAACCTTCCAAGGTTCTGTGTTTGTTGGGAGTTAATGTTCCCGTTACGCTCAGTCCCATCAGGTGTGAAGTGAAAGAATAATTAATTACTGAAATGATCAACAGGTGCAGCCTTACACAGATGTTTGTTTCCTAATGAGATTTCCTTCTTTTGCTTCTGAGGTTTCATGTATTCAACTGAGTGACATTTGGCCCCTCAGTGTCTCTGCTGGTTGTATTAGATGCTGTTGCTTAGCAACCTAACAACTGAAATATGAACGCAGAACATGTCTACGGGTCGAACACGCTGAGCTAATGGGAAAACAACAGGATGTACTAAACAAACACCATCATGATGTTAGAGCTGAGCTCAGAAGCCGTGGCTATGGAGAGAAATCTGTCCCAATATTATTGAAAAGAAAAAAAGGAAATCTGCAGAAAATGGTCCCATAGATATCTATATAAATGCCAGATCAATGCAAATTGTTGGCTCGCCAGACTGCATGACCTTCGGCCATCTTAACACTGGTAGGCTCTCTATGGTTTCTCAGTGAAGGTGACTGATCGATGCAAACGCAAATCATCTTATTTAACAGGGAACTTGATGGATTTACAGACGTTTTGGTTTAATACAAACGTTATTAACGTGGCTGTTATTCTGGATGCTTAAACAGAGTGTTTCTAAATGGATATCCTCATATCCCCCATGGAAGAGTACGCCCATGTGTGCAACGGGTAGCCATCTATGCTGAGACATTGGTTCCAATATTTTTAAAAGCAACAACTTTGTTTCAAAAAAGAAAATGTGAAGCACATGCGTTTCAAAACTGGAACTTTAAAAAAAGCTTCTTAAAAAAATGAATAATTTCTGATAGTAATTTTCAAACTCTATAAGAACTCCAATCTACGGAAGTTCACTGATTTTTGAATTTTATTTCAGTTTAACATAGGAAAAAAGTCAGAATTCTGAGATCAAAGTCAGAATTCTGAGAAAAAAAGTCAGAATTCTGAGATCAAAGTCAGAATTCTGAGATCAAAGTCAGAATTTTGAGATTGAAGTCAGAATTCTGAGAAAAAAGTCAGAATTCTGAGATCAAAGTCAGAATTCTGAGATCAAAGTCAGAATTCTGAGAAAAAAGTCCGAATTCTGAGATCAAAGTCCGAATTCTGAGAAAAAGGTCAGAATTCTGAGATCAAAGTCAGAATTCTGAGATCAAAGTCAGAATTCTGAGATCAAAGTCAGAATTCTGAGATCAAAGTCAGAATTCTGAGAAAAAGGTCAGAATTCTGAGAAAAAGGTCAGAATTCTGAGATCAAAGTCAGAATTCTGAAATTAAAGTCAGAATTCTGAGAAAAAAGTCAGAATTCTGACATTTTTCCTATGTTAAAACTGAAACAAAATTTAAAAATCTGTTAACTTTTTTTTTTTTTTTCCCCAGTGGCCCTAATCCTCTTCCGTACCATTCAGAAACTAAAATACAGAAACAGACGTGTTTGATTTTACAGAGTGGAAACCAAGCCGTGTTTGACACCGACCAGAGAAATAAAATGGAGAAGTAGAAGAAAAGGCAAAGTGACAGAACAGGCTCCTCAGACACAGTTAAGTTAGAAAAGTGGTCCTGATGGCCGGTTCTGCAGACAGGAAGCAGACGAGCGAGGCCGGCTGCCAGTCACACTTAGTTAGAGTCAATCTTCTGTGGTGGAGAATCCTCCTCCTTCTACCATGGCATCGGTTTCATTACCAGATGCAGTTACATCTATCAGATAATTTCAAATGCTTCTGGCTACCAAATGGGAAATAAACACTAGAACAAAGTCTGTTTGGTTATTAAGGTCAAACCTTTCAGGAAATATTGCACCTAATGGAGCCCTAACCAGGCCTGTTTTTCAGCCTCTGTAATGCAGGTCTAACATGGTCTCCATTTTCCCAAAATCTCTCGAGGTAGGAAGCTTAAATGTTTCTAAAATTAATCACTCGTCATTAAAACGTTTCAACAGAACCAGCTAGTTGGCCGCTAAATAAAACTCTGGATTTAGAAATAATAAAAAACATGGTTGTGGAAAAGACCCCCAACAAACCAGCTTATCTTAAGCAGAAAAGGTCAAAGGAAAATCAGTAGAATATTCTGGAAGGAAGACATTATTTCTGATGAATTCTATTGATGTAAGAAGAGATTAATTCAGCTTCTTGTGGCTAAATGTTATAAACTTCATAGCGTTTTTTACTGGGGGCTTTATGGAGAGGTTTCTAGAACTAAAATAATTAAATACAAGTCTTGATAATATTTCAACCATAACTGTGAAGTGATCCATTATTAGCTGTAAAAATAGACTATATGAGTAATATTTATTTTTTATGTACATACAGTACAAATATTGTAACCTTTTTAGTAGTAATGAATGTATAAAACATATTTACATACAAATTCAAACAGACAGGATTTCCCTGTAATGATTTTTTGAGTAAATGACTCTAGCGCCAGGTCCATCCAACCAGACGTTTAAAGGACCAAACAAATATAACACAATAATCAAAACAAAAAGTAAAACAAACCACAAACGCAAAAACATTCTACAATTTTGGAGCAAAAACTGAAAAAAACTGTCCTTTGAGCTTATATAGGATAGCAATATATAGGATTGACATTTTCAGTTTTTTTTTACCTTCTTATATTCTAAACTCTGTGAAATAAAGTAGAGAAGACTGTTTTTATACGTCATGTCGGCTTCTCTGCAACGCCAAAGGTAAAACAATCGTATAGCTCCACCGTTGCTCCTTTTTCTCCCCTCATAATTTGACAAAAACAACAGAACTTCTTGCCAACCCTACGGAAGCCTAAACAATTAACAAAGTGCGTCTAAATCAAATCTTACTCATAACAAACAAAAGAAAACAGAAATATAAACTTAATATATTTCTTTTATTTATATAATAAACTTCATAAAATCAAATTTTACTTACATCTTCTATAAATGAGGCTTACGGTATCTCTCTGTCTCTCTATATGTGTGTGTATATATATATATATATATATATATATATATATATATATATATATATATATATATATATATATATATATATATATATATATATATATATATATATATATTAGGGATGCACGATATAATCGGCCCCCTATCGGTATCGGCCTTAAAACTGAATATCTGACATCGGCCACCCCACCGATATTTAACCCGATATTTGATCAGCTTCTTAGTTTCTAAAGTCTAAAAAAAAAAAAAATACTACTTCTTCTTCTTCCTCAAAAACTTCTTTTTTACAGACTTAAAAACTTCTAAAGACGAGGGAAAAAATATTGATACATTAAAATATCACAATATCTTCATATGCTGATACATTTAAAAACACCATATCAATCTCTTTTACTAATGAAATATTGCTATATGTCATCGTTATGCTACGAAATCCCCCGAAAATTCACAAAATTTTACCATATTTTTATATGTCGATATATTGACGCGGTTTCGATCTATTTTACTAACAAAATCTCACAAGAATTTGCAAAATATCACGAGAGTTTGTAACAGAACAATGAAATTTTTTACGAGATTTTAAAAGTAAAATAGATCGATACCGCATTTTTAAAAATCAATTTGATATCAGCATATGAAAATATATTTGAGTTTATTATTTTTCAAAGTGTCAGAAATGGATAACAAAACTGCTATTTTCAATGACTACTTATTTTTGTCCAGCTTTAACATCGGTATCGATATCGGTTATCGGCTACATGAGTTTTAAAATATCGGCATATCGGATATCGGCCAAAATCCCAATATTGTGCATCCCTATATATGTATATATATATATATATATATATATATATATATGTATATATATATATATATATATATATATATATATATATATATATATATATATATATATATATATATATATATATATATATATACACACACACACAATATATACATATATATATGAAAAAGCTGTAAAAAATCAACAAAAAAGAAGCAAATAAGTTAAATTAAAAAATAAGAAGTCTGAAGTCAAAACATGTTTTTAGTTATATGGTTTTTAGAAGGCACATTTTTTTGTTTTTAAATGTACAAAATGTGTTTTTTGCTTAGAAAAATAACGGAACAAAACTCACTCCATACTAACCCAGATGGAGAGATATGCTAGAATTTTTTAAATGAGGCTTTGTACTGTTAGCATCAGGATCAAAACATTTTCTTGTATTTATTTGAACGATAAGGGCAGCTTAGTGACGCGGTGGGTAGCACTGCTGCCTTGCAGCAAGAAGGTTCCGGGTTCGATTCCCGGCCCGGGGTCTTTCTGCACGGATTATTCATGTTCTCCCTGAGCATGCGTGGGTTCTCTCCGGGTACTCCAGCTTCCTCCCACAGTCCAAAAATATGACTGATTTCACATTAGCATCTGCTAGTGGTGTTAGCTTTCGCTAATATAGTAAACCGTTAGCCGTTCACATTTATTATTTTTTTTTTAACAGCAAAGTAGTTTAAATTTACACCAGTTAAACACAAAATAATTATTTTTTTAAAAACAACTCTGGTAATGTTAGCCCTCCTGTGTTTACTCTGTCGGTTCTAGTCCAGTTAGTAAGTGCATCATCTACCCAGCATGCTTTGCAAAGGTAAAGAAATGGTAAACTCTATGAAAAATGTAAAAAAAAAGCATTGATAATTACTCAAGTAATTATGAGTTTTTATGAATCTCAAATGGCAAATTTTAAGTAAATAAGCAGGTTACCACATATTTCTTATTTTAAGCATAAATTTTCCTGTTCCATTGGCAAAATGTCTCTTTTACCTCCTCAATTCAAGAACAAATGCACTTATTTTAAGAAAAAATGACTTATCTAGATTTAGATTTTTTGCAGTGACGTCAGATTTACCCTCAGCAGTTTGCTAAATGGACGACTCTCGTTCATTTTTATTTCCTAATTTTTTAAAGTTTCATTTGTTCTTTAGTTTAATGTGATCATTGTTTATTTAAAATTAGATCTGGAGCAGATTTAAATATCTTTATTTTATGCTCCAGATAAAATAAAACTGGTATTTGAACATAATATATAGGAACATAAGTATCAACTCTAGGGGGGAAATGTTTTTACATTCCCTATAGGATCAATACATTTTTTTATATTAAACTGCATTGAATTTCACAGCCAGTGACATCTTTAATCATTAATGTAAAAAGCTTGTATCCTTTAAAGACCAAACATGATGTGTTGGATTTATCAGCATGGCTGCACCAAGTCTGTGTTCCTTGAAGAAGCAGGTGGTTGATAAGACCTGCAGGCATCGTGCACGGACTCAGAGCCAGCTGTGGAACCCTACCTCTCTCCCTGCATGGCTTTCATTCCTTGAATATAAACCTACTTTGTCAGTGTGTCCTGGACACCTTCCTGCTGTAGCCTGGAAACAAGCTTAGTTCTGTCAGGATAAGAAAAACAAAAGAAAAATAAAGTAAAAACCGGCAAACTGCTCTGTCCTTCTATTGAACCCGCTTCGACATCCTCATTGGGTTTTTCTCTTCTGTTTTTTTTCCTTATATGTTTGCTTTTATTTATCCTACATTTCCACTAAATATTTGTTGGCATTTATGACAATTTGCTGCACTTACTGGATTAAACTAAGGCTAAACTGAACTCCCAGCAGCTGTGATTGTCAAACAGAGGTGGGTTCTGCTGTGGGATCACCTATGAAACAAGATGGTTCTACCAAAAAAAGCTGAACTGGGGTTTACTTCTTCGACGTCTTCAGCAGACACAAGAAATACGCTCAAAGAACGCACCTGATGCATCCAATAACAAACTTACATAATCACAGCCAAACACATCTTCAAGTGCGCGACGCTCTCAGATGAAAAGCTCTCTGTCTACAGAAAAGACTTAAGTTAAAGAGGAATTAGGTTTATTTTCTGGCTCATGGATTAAAGCTGCATCATGAATATTAACGGGGGGATTTATCCCCTATTCCTCCAGCAGTGTGATCGCACAACTCTGTCAAAGTCGTCAAAACATGAGCTGGGCTAAAACTTCTTGAGAGTGAAAATCATTGAAAAAGAAAACAAAAAGGTATATTTATAGAGTAAATATTCAGATGTATTTATTGGTCTTTTCAGGCAACTGGGTTAGATATTAACAGAGGTAATTTAATATTAAAGTCACTAGATATATAAATAGATCTGCATTAGGTATATGTAATATGTTTTTTTTAAACAAGGAGCCATTAGAACTCCTCAAACCCTATAAAATGCTTTGAACGGCGGCTGCAAGTTTTAAAGTTTGTTTCGCTGCAAACTAAGAAAGTTAGGATTTCAGAAGTCTGGCGCACAGAAGAATAAAGAGAAACAGGGAAGATGACACCAAAGGCTTGAAGGATTTTAGGAGTAAATATTAAAAATAAACTATTAATAAAACTACCTGAGCTCTAGGAATTCCCAGGAAAGGTTGAATGGTCTGGCAATGCCATCTATAGAGCTTCAGTTTGCCAAGAAATTAGACTTTAAAGAAGTTCACCGTTTGGCATTTAGAGACAAAATTTAACCACATTTATAAAGTGAAGTTATCTAAGATTGTTTGGAGGAAAAATATTTCTGTTCATTCCAGGTTTTAGACAAAAATAATTGGCAAAGGAGAATGAAGTATGCAGTTAAAAGAGGCAAAAACAAGGTGTGTCCCGGGCCTTAGAGAAGCTGTCAGCTGGCTTAAAAAAAATAGCTACAACAAACATGAACCAAAAGTTGTTGGGTTTTTTGTTGGTGTTTTCCAGCAGGAGTTTAATGGGGTTAAGGACTCAGGTGGATCCTGGTTGACTTGGTAAAGACCGAAAACAGTTGACTGGATAAGTTCACGGACTTGTTGAGTAAGTTATTGTTAATCCTAGAGTTTAGTTCAACGAAGTAGAAAGAGCAAATCCCACAGCTGTACCTCTGGGACTCCGACACAAAGGGCCGGATCTATCAAAGGTTTGCGTGTATAAAAACGTGAGCTATTTCACTGCGCACGCTAAAAAATGTACAAACTGATCTATCAACAGCGTGCTAAAAGGATTTGGTCTTTAAAACGTGCTAAATAGCGCCTCTTATCCATTTAGTACTTTTTCTGCAATGAATATGCAATATGGGGCGTTTACACGCAAAAGTGCGTCTTGTGGGAGGAGAACATGTAAATATATTAATTTAGCACTCGCAAAGTGATTTATTAAACCTGAAAGCAATTTTGCTAACGGTATCTGACTCTATATTTAACACGTTTCAAAAGAAGGTGCAAATGGTCTGTATGCGTAATTGCGCACACATGGCAGCGGTTATTGTCGCAAGAAGGAGACATGGAAATGAAGCAAGGAGACGCAGAGAACGCATTTTTTCACTCCGTGTGAATATTTTTGGAATGAACGAGGAAACGATCATCAAAACATTTCGTTTATCCAGCATTAACATTTTGGAGCTGTTGGGGGAACTCCGAATGGATTTGGAGCCAGCCACAAGGAGGACCCACGCAATACCAGATATCACAAAACTCCTTGCAACATTGCACTTTTTTGCATCTGGGTCATTCCAGCGTACGGTTGCAGCGACAGCTGGGATCTCCCAATCTCGTTTTTCAGAAGTGCTGTCCGACGTTCTAAATGCCATGTCGCCCTGACGCCCTACCGGAGAACCCCGACCCCTGCGCCTGTGGAGCAACATGCCAATGCTGCGGGGATGCGTACGCGCAGTCATCTCATCCACAGTCCCATTGTGAGCCATTTGGTATGTGCATTTTTCTACAGGCCAATACAAAACACCTGTTTTTTTGTTTGTTTTTTTACTGCAGTGAAGTAGAAATTCAGCCACATACCACCTTAGGGAATAAAGGTTGCCAAAGTTTATATATATATATATATATATATTTGGAGGGGTGGGGGTGTCACTGTAAGATTAAAATTTCTTATTGCACTAGTTTGCACAAACTACAAACTACTTTGCCGCAAACCACAAAACGCGCAAAACCATCATTTAAATAGGGCGTCTCCAACAGTTTTGCACCTGCCACCAGTTACGCAATCGCTCTTGTTAAATCACCCGCAAACCATGGTTCAGCCCCTCGCGCAAAATTCCAGTTTGCGAGCGCAAATTACTGCACGCAAAATTGGATCTTGATAAATCCGGCTCAAAGAGGCCAAACGTCACCTGCATAAAAGCAATGGCTCAGCGGGAGAGCCGGCAGGTCTGGCCAAGATTTACATTATACCTAAAGAACTAACGATACAAGTTTAATGGTCAAAATGTTGAGATATTGGACAGAGAGGATGGACGGCTCGAAAGAGGGGTAAAGGAAGCCATCTTTTTTTAAAAGGAAGAAAATCCTCACTGAACAGAGGGGTAGAACAGTTTCAGCTTCCAAACGTATGAAATTTAGTCCTGGAATTCATTTTAAAGAAATTATCCAATTAGCCTCACCATCGTTAAGATGGCCGAACATAAAACCCGTATAAAACTACAAACCCCAACAGCCACGTTATACGATGGGTGGGTCCGTGATTGGCATCCCACTGATAATGTGCTTAGGAGTGAATTTTTCCAATTACTGTTGAAAGCAAAGAATAATTTTTTTGTAAATTGCTTTCCAGAAATGAAAAAAAAATTACATCCAAAAAAAAGAATTTTTAAAAAAAAATTTCATAAAAAAAAAAAAAAAAAAAAAAAAGGTTTTGAGTTTAACTGCTTTTTATTCCGGATATTGTTTTACACGATCTTTCTCATATTTCAATAAATTTTACTTTTTATTTTTTCCTTTTCGGATCGTCTTTCACAGATTACATTGTTGTCAAATTGCAAGATTATATTAATCTTCTCTTCACTTCGAGCCCAAATACAGAAGCTCGCTCTTAACACAAACTAATTGATTAATTGTTGCTCATATCTGTGTTGAAGAAAAGAAATGTTACAGAGGAAAGCCAGCTCCCAAAGACAATCTATATTGTAAAACACAATTTGGAAGAAAACATTTTTTGAAGCTCAATCTGAAAAAAAAACCGTGACATTTTAAAAAACAAAAATTTTAGAAAAAAAAAGGACAAATCTGAAAAAAATTGAAAAAAACAAAATATGAGAAACAAGCTAAGTTACTATAAGAAGGTGTTTTAGCAAAGTTTTAGTTTTGATTTGCGCGTTTTTCAAAGTGTAAAAATTTAATCCATACATCTCTAGATGTCAATCTTAAAAATTTATCCCAACAGACAAAATATAAGCCCTGATAAATCATGATCAATTTTATGTCTCTCTCCAGATTTAGCCTTTATTTTCTATTTAATCACTCCAGTTATCACTGCCACCTTAACCCATACTTGTTTCTCTGTAATATATCCTGAACTTCAGATTGATTTGATTTGTATTGGTTGGTCCTTAATATCATTATTCATCCATTTTTGTATTTATTATCAGAGCCAAATAAAACTCAGATATAACATTTTAAATGCCTTACAATCCGTAGATTTAGCTAAAACCAGATCATCAGTGATGTGGCGGTCATATTTAGGAGTCTTACAATTAAAACGACAGGGCATCATAAAAAACAAACAATAAAAAAGGCAATAAGACCTACTGTAAAATGTAAAAAAAATCTATAATTCAGCATTTGGATAACGACGGAGGAGAAGGTTTCCAATCCAACATCTCTGTTAGATCGATGGAACATCCCTCAGAGGATGGATAAAGATGGCTGAAGGTCTTCCAGTAAAGCGTCGCCTTTACTGTTGGTCAGCAGCTGCAACGTACCGCAGCTAACAGAGGAGCAATAAAAGGTGAAACTGTTCAAGGTTATAAGGCTGGTGCATTAAGTGTGTGTTAGTGTCACACACTCACTATGGTAGCATCCAACCAATAAAAGCTGCAAACCCAGTGGAGACGGCCAGATTAATGCAGCCGGACTCCTCTTCATCCATCACTCACAGAACGAGTCCCACAGCCTGAGCAGAGCAGCGCCTCATAGATTCCTGCTGACAGAGACGCTCAAACAGTCACCTTGGCCTCCAAAGGTCACCGCAGACTGAATGTAACACTGTACGGTACATATATACACATTTCTATAGCGGGCCTCCAGCAGAACAGTGAGAGGAAACAATACCTGAGGAATGATGGACGGCTCTGCTATAAAAATGACCAGAGGGTCTATGAGATTCTCTTTACACTAAAACTCCAACTGGGAGTCTATTTGATGGCTGACGTTCTGACCAATCGAATGCAAGATTACTGATGATGTCATCTATTAAAATGTTTCCAGAGGTATATTAGACATTTACTTAATGTGATTATTCTCTTGGCAAAATTCTACATTCATAAATGTAAGTTTACACATTCCAAAATATCTTTTATTGCTTTTAACAATGAGGTCAAGCAATATGTCAACACCATTAAGTTTTCTCTTAATCAAAAGGCAACAAAAACTGTAAATGTGTGTAAAAAATTTAATATCTTTTTGTAAATTTGTACTTTCCCTGGCAAAATGTGATGATTTTCATTTTTGTTTTTTTGTTTTATGTTAAAACACCAGCAATGTTGGATATTTTCTCAATGGAGACGAATGTTCATGTATTCCTGTAAAAAAATAAATAAAAAAATTAGACATTTACAAACATGGAGACCAGGGTCTACAACCTGCGGCTTTTTAAACCCTCTACAATAAAGTGTCTAAATATGATTTTAATAACTAACTGATGAAGTTTAATAACAAATTCCATTCTTAGAAGCTTTATTGGTTTTTATAAAGAATATTTAAAGTGGATTTTCACAACAGAATTAGATTAAAAGCACAAGAAATGTGTTTTTAAAGCTATTTTCTTTTAATTAGCTTGGAAATTATGTGTTTTATTATTATTTTTTTCCACATAAAATAACCTATAGAAGAAAATTGATGTTCCATCTTTATGAATCGTACCATTTTGGTTTAAAAAAAAACTGTCAGTTGTTTAAAATGGCAACAAAAACAATAGTTTGTGTTGTATTAAAAATAATTATTTAATAAGGCACCGTAGCAGTTTTCCATTTTCAGAGTGTGTCGCCTGTCTTTCCGTATCTCTATTTCTTTCATTGATCAAAGGATGAATCGACCTCGGTGAGTTTTTAATGTAAAAGAAGTCTTTGCTTCACCCTACTTCAAAACTACATTCAGTCTTGTTTATGCAACTTTGCAAAGAAGCTCAGATTTTCCAAATAATGTGTAGTTCTGCAGAGTGTCCATCACTGATCATTCTGTACTGTTAGATCAGGTTTAACCAATTAAAAATCAGTGGGTCCAAATAAAAAAAAAAATCAACAACAGAGACATTTTCAATTATAATCTGATACTTTAAACAGAATTGAACACTGCAATAAAATGAGGTTTTTATGCATCCATGTTATACATTGACTTTTTAAATTAAAAAAAAAATATTGATTTATATATATATATATAAAAAATGTTTTTTCCATTTTAAAATCTAAAGTGTTTTTTTGTTTTTTTTAAAGAAGAGCACAACAATCGCTCAGTTTGGTATATAAACAATTTCCTGATTCCCATATTTTCTCAAACCCCTGAACTGATCGTTTGTTATTTTCTTTCTTATTTCTGTCTTAATGTTGGCAGTGGGCTTTAGGCTGCCCTGCAAGGCTTTAAACCTGGGTTTAACCGGAGACTAAGCCATTCCCAAGCACATATCAAGGTGCTCATTTTGAGCCTGGATCCAGATTTCTTGTTGATTCTGTTCATGGTGGAGAATCCTGCTTCACAGCAGCAGGTTGAGCCAAACATCCTCTAAATGTTCAGGGTCATCTTTGAGCACGCCATTTCACTTTTCTTTCACCAGTTCACCGCAGTTCTTCCAGCAGTCCACACTTTCTCTGCTCTCTTTTTATCATCGTCTTCTCCTTCTTTCCCATCGCCCGGCTTGCCACAGGTTTGCCTGCTGTGTCTAAAAGTAGCAGCAGCAGCAACCCAGACTGACAGCTCATTGGCTCATTTGGATCACGTGCAGCCTGGAGCCGGACGCTCCCCAGGGCTTTACCGTATTAACAGGAGAAGAGGTGCAAGTGAAGTTAGACACTGTTGTTGGACAACATGCGGTAATTTATAAATGTTTTAAATTAGGTTGGGTCTGGATTATCTGAACTTTTAACAGAATATTTAGTTCCTCTAACAAACGGTTATTTTCCTTATTTCAGGAGATTTAAAACATTATTGACCTAATTAGAAAACAGCATCAAAACAAGCTCTTTTTCTTTCCAGTGATTTATTGTCATTATAATGTCTAAAGTACAGAGCAACCGCACTTAACCCGTCCCCTTAGGGGGCACTGTGGGGTTAAGGGTCTTTTGCTCAAGGACCCAGAGGCGTCTTATCTTATTTTCCAACCTTATATTAATATTTATAAAAACCTGAAGCTACTTTCCATACAATTAGGAAAATTCTGTCTTGGAAAACTACTCTGAGATTTATCTTATTTTAAACAGAAATTACTTAGAAACCCAAACATGTGCATAAAACACCAGGTTACATCACCACTTTAATCATCAGAAGTGACTCATAGATGTTCACCTTTCAGCTCTTAGAAAACCTGAGGCTACATTCAAAGTAGTGAAACCCTCTTTTTTCCTTTTTCACAAAAACAAATCAGTTAAAAACATCAGGTTAGGTGGGAAGAGCCCCCTGGCTTATACTCAACCAATGCTGATGTATTTAGGAAGCAGACAAACACTAATGCTAATAGAAACGGTTTTCCTCTGACTTATTAATCCCACTTAAATGGGAAAACTCTCATTATCCTTATTCTGAGCTTACAGCCCAGAGACTCAGCATCCAGGTTTACTACAAAGCAAGAAAGATCAAAGGATATATGTGGAAAATGAATAAATAGGAAAACAGGTGACAGGAACAGAAAGGAGCCGATGTCAGGAACAAATAGAGGTTTAGTAGAGTTCCGTTAGACGACATAGAAACCAAAAGCCAAAGAAGTGAGTTATACGTCCATTTATTAGCAGGAGGTGCAGGCTGACAACAGAGACGTCTCCAAAAAGGAGCAGTTTGACAGAACCGAGCATAGAAACTCTGGAATTAGACTTTTAAAGCACAAAAACAAACTTCTACCCCCTTCAAACTGGATAAGGATCCCGCTCTGGCATAAAAGGGAGTTTATTGTAGTATTGAAAAAGTCTTGGCCTTAGACTGAATGAGGAAACTAATTAATCAACGAGCTGCGAAGGTTTCTGGGGTTTCTGGACAAATTTAGAAACTTCTGTAGGAAGATCGAGGTGGTTCATTATGGAAAAGCACAGGAATTCTAGATGGATCCTAGGAAAAGCTTAGTAATAGGACTAACTTACATGGGGTCTATGCATGTTGGTGTATGGAGTGAACTTTTTCCCATTATTATTGCAATGAAAAAACACTCTTTGTACATAAAAAAAAATTGCAATTCAGAAATTAAAATTTGACTAGTTTGTGCATAAAAAAAGTTTTTGTGTTTAGTTTTCTTAGAATTTTCAAAGAAATTTCTATTTTTTCAGTTTTTATTTTTGCAATTTAAAAAAAAAAATTGATGTCCAACTTTTTTCATATTTCTTTTTTTTGTCAGATTTGTTATAAAACACATTCTTTTCAAATTGCAAATACATTTTTATTGGTTCTGAAAGGACGTTAGCAACATTTTTATTGTTTGGAATGCAAATCTTTCAATATCTGAGAAAGACAAAAATTGAAAAAAAAAAAAAAAAGTGAAAATATGAAATCGATTAAAATACGGTAAAAAAAAAAAAAAGAATACAGCAAAGTAACTTTCGAAATCTTTTTTGATAAAAAAAGAAAGGGTGTCCTTAGCGTGCAAGAATGATGGAACAAATTTCACTCCATATTAATGAAGCTTGCTGATCCAAATAAATCTGACCTAGACCCTATGAATCTTTAAGATTTTCACTCCTTTGCACGGCTGAATATGATGGCGGCGCTGAAACCCCATATATAGATACAGGAAATATTAGCTGACAAAGTAACAGAAACATCCTTGTGCAAAAGTGAAACAGTGATAATCTGGTGAGCAGTTGCACTGGATTTGTCCAATTCAGTAGAATAGAAAGCTGTTTGACCTAAGAATGAGCTGAGGATATAGATAACCTACTGGGAGGTACTGGGAGAGTTCCAGTATCATCACTGGTTTATTAAATAGTTTCAATCCATTGATTTTCTGATTATTCACTTTGATCTTGGTGATTTTATTAGGGACTTTATCCAGTGTAATGGAGGCATTACAGAGCAAAGTTAGAAAAGCATTAATAGTCGACAGAAAAATAAAGCTTTTTAGTTTGACGTCTCATTTTTCCCGGCGTTTAGTTCCTGATGGTTTATAAGTAATCAGAGAGTTTATACACTGACTGCTAATAGCTAATCTGGGGTCGTATTGATTCGCTACATGTAGCGTTAGCGTAGCGTCTGCATTTCAGGATTCCAGCCCAGATCTAACTCACTTACGCAGAACAAAACTTAAATTGGACCATTTTACTCTGGGTAGAGATAATTTAAAAATAAAGCATAATAAGCATAATGTATAATACTCTATTTAGCATAAGGATTTAATTAGCATGTGGAGTCTATTGTTGGGTCTTGTTCCACCCCTGGACTTTTCTACAATCATCACAACCTTTTATCTACAAGAAAACCAAAAAGTAATTTTATAATTTTGGTTTTTTTCAAATAATTCTCAACATCTCATCTTGTGTTGTTCTTGTCAATGTTGTGCATCTCCTTGTCTTATTGGACACCCCACCCCGTTCTATTAAAGCCAAATGTTCAGCTTGCTTTATGGTGGTTTCCATATTCTATACTGTTTAATCAAGCGTTGAAAAAAAAAAAATTAAAGCAGTGCCTTGAAGAAGTACAGTCTATTTTCTCTCCTTGGAGTTCAGTGCCTTGACGGCTATGAGGACTTTGGTACGGGGGGGCTTTAAGCCTAAAATTAAAACTACTTTTTCAAGAGTACGCGTACATCTAGTTTATTAAATGAGAAACGTAAGAGTGAAATGCAGGAGGAGCTACAAAAACAACAAAATCCGAGCAAAGCATCGTAGTTTCCCTTTATGCAGATGACAACCAAATGTTTTAATAGGAAAAAGAAAAGCATATGTGTTTAAAATCACAGCTTTACCCGTTATCCTAAGTTAAACAGTTAATCTCACAGTATATTGGGACTCCCCCAGCACTGACACAGCGCCCCCTGTAGGGGGAGCTCCTGCAAGTGAATTCCTTTGACCATTAAAGGAATAGTACACCCAAAACATGATTAGCCTTCATTTTCTACTCACCCCCATGCTGAACAACACTCTGGAGTACTTTTTTGATATCTCAAATGCATCTGGAGATCTGGGAGGCTTCTTGCTGTCTGCTGACATTCAAATAATGGAGGTCTATGGCGCCCGAGGCAGAAAGGTCCATAAAAGTCCACACGAGTTCACGAGTCTACGGAAACAACGGCAGACCAAACCAGACGAAAGTGCGCATTCAGCTCGGCAAAGAACTCATGCTCTTCCTCAACACTGAAGTCCTCAGACATTTTTCTTTCGTTGTTTCTTTCTTTGCACAGGTAAACAGCAAATTTCTTCTTCTACGCTTGCATTATCAAGAGCAGACGCTTTTAGGAAATCCTATACACTACTGTTTATGCTCTAAAAACATTCTAAATGACTTTGTTTCGAGTAAATTATGGACGCTACCCACTCAGGACACTTGGAATACATTGGACGAGCAGTATGGAGGAATATCGACACGTTTTTTGTGGACTTTTATGGACCTTTCTGCCTCGGGCGCCATAGACCTCCATTATTTGAATGTCAGCAGACAGCAAGAAGCCTCCCAGATCTCCAGATGCATTTGAGATATCAAAAAAGTACTCCTGAGTGTTGTTCAGCATGGGGGTGAGTAGAAAATGAAGGCTAATCATGTTTTGGGTGTACTATTCCTTTAAATGTTTGAGGCTAACAATGTTGCTTCCATTCTAAAAAAAGAGATTAAAACCTTTTAAAACCTGAAAAGCTGCTTCCTTTGGGTTGAAGCCAGTATAAAAATTGGACGCATCACTCTTAGGTGAAACTGAGGAGGAGACAGAAGAAAACAAACAGTCCTTAGGTGAGCGAGCGGGCCGTCATGTTGGAGTCTGAGTCTGTCGGCGGCGAGGTGTTGACAGACTGGCCTTGCAGCGCCGGCGTCTCTCTATGATGGGTATCAGACAGAGAGGGACTGCTGCATGGTGTCTGGCGGTGCCTCGGAGACGGAGCGGGTGAGGAGATGAACTTATGAACTCGTTTGCTGCGGCGGAGAGGAATCTTTCTGCCACATTAGGCTTTAAATCCTATCAAAATGAACCAACTTAATGTTTGTTTGTTTTGTTTTTGCTCGGACTCAAATGATGAGAGAGAAGTTGGCAGGAGAACAAAAACATTTGAACGGATCAGGTGATTATTTGTCATGATGTGAATATTTTCCGTCCAGATCTAAGGCGTTCCAAAAGGGAGCTGTATTTGGTGGAACATAGAGACCAGCATCAAATCCTGCCCTCATCCTCAGACCGTCTCCGTTCAGCAGGATGAAGGAAGTGCTGATCAGACAGCTAGTGTGTGAGGACGAGTGTGCGCGAGTGTGCATTCTGCACGAGAGGAGAGGAGTGGAGGTGCAGAGAAGCAGAAGCGGAGCCGACAGGCAGTCATCGGGCTGATGAAGAAGAGCTTTAGTCCTCTGAAGCATGGTGTGGAGAAGAACAAAAAGATAATGTTGGAGGGGAGGGGGGCGTGTGAGGTGGAGGAAATGAAATGGAAGCAGTTTGGAGGATAAAATTATGATGTGGAAGGAAGAAATCAAGTGTAAGCCCAAAAAAAAAGAGAAGGAGGAGTAAAGAGGAAGACAGCAGGTTAGTAGCAGAATCAAACTGCGACTCTCGTCTAACAAATGTCCAATAAAAACAGCTTATTTCATGTGCAAAAACAGAACAAATATTTACTTTACATGTTTATGCAAAAGCCATGCAGAACAACCATGCAGGAAAAGGTCAATGCATGCGTAGATAGATGCATCTAGATCTGCTCTGTCAGGTTCCGGTTTGCGTTCTCCATTCTGTGACCCAGTTGCCTTTTTTAAGGCTTAACGCCTGGCTCCCTCTCTCTGGGGGACGGATACAGTTACATGAAGAATGGATCCGGTTCACCAGGACCAGGCCAGATGTTCCCATCTAGAAGAGGAGACTCCACAAAGGCAAACCAAACAGAGCATCGGCTTTAAGCATGCAGGGTAACAACCGAAGCCATGCGAACATGCCGGCAACTTAAAACTGAGCTGCAGAGCTGCTCACTCCTCTCTTCACTGCAGCATCCATCAACACACAGTAAGAATTCAGTTATCAGGTCTAGACATTGTGTCAGAGAAACTCAGGGGTTAGGAGGAACAGCAGCCCAATGGCGGCCTCTTTGGGATTTTGCCCGTGTTCCATCAGAACAGCATTGTCAGATCGGCATACATTGTTCCAATACGTATGCACACACGTGCAACAGATAATTATTCCCACAATGAATTTTGGCAGCAAACAGGCGGGCGTTAGCACAACGTCTGGACGGAAAGACCGCAGCAAACACCATAAAGAAGCACTAACTGCTGCAAAAACAACACAACTGGGTTCCTATGTACCAATACAACTCAGTTTAGTCCAGTATAACAATTTCACTTTACTTTTTTGTCAGTCAGTTATGTGGCATAAAAATAATTGGGGGGAAACAAAAATTCATTTTAAAGATGAAAATGTATGAAAAAAAATAGAAAATTAATCACAGGGACAAAGAGGGAGTGTACTTCTAGTCTAGAATAATGATTTGACTTTAGTTTTGTGTCAGGACAAGACATGAAAGTTCAGTGTTTCCCATCGGGCCCGCCACAGTCTCATTTGGCTGCCACAGTCTCATTTGGCCGACACAGTCCCATTTGGGCCCGCCACAGTCCCATTTGGGCCCGCCAAAGTCCCATTTGGGCCCGCCACAGTCTCATTTGGGCCCGCCAAAGTCTCCTTTGGGCCCGCCAAAGTCTCCTTTGGGCCCGCCACAGTCTCATTTGGCCGCCACAGTCTCATTTGAGCCCGCCACAGTCTCATTTGGGCCCGCCACAGTCTCATTTGGGCCCGCCACAGTCTCATTTGGGCCCGCCACAGTCCCATTTGGGCCCGCCACAGTCTCATTTGAGCCCGCCAAAGTCCCGCCACAGTCCCATTTGGGCCCGCCACAGTCTCATTTGAGCCCGCCAAAGTCCCGCCACAGTCCCATTTGGGCCCGCCAAAGTCTCATTTGGGCCCGCCAGTCTCATTTGGACGCCACAGTCTCATTTGGGCCCACCACAGTCTCATTTGGGCCCACCACAGTCTCATTTGGCCGCCACAGTCTCATTTGGGCCCGCCACAGTCCCATTTGGGCCCGCCACAGTCTCATTTGGGCCCGCCACAGTCTCATTTGGGCCCGCCACAGTCCCATTTGGGCCCGCCACAGTCCCATTTGGGCCCGCCACAGTCTCATTTGAGCCCGCCACAGTCCCATTTGGGCCCGCCACAGTCCCATTTGGGCCCGCCACAGTCCCATTTGGGCCCGCCAAAGTCTCATTTGGCCGTCACAGTCTCATTTGAGCCTGCCACAGTCTCATTTGGGCCCTCCACAGTCTCATTTGGGCCCGCCACAGTCTCATTTGGGCCCGCCACAGTCCCATTTGGGCCCGCCACAGTCTCATTTGGGCCCGCCACAGTCTCATTTGGGCCCGCCACAGTCCCATTTGGGCCCGCCACAGTCTCATTTGGCCGCCACAGTCTCATTTGGGCCCGCCAGTCTCATTTGGGCCCGTCACAGTCCCATTTGGGCCCGCCACAGTCTCATTTGGGCACGCCACAGTCCCATTTGGGCCCGCCACAGTCCGATTTGGGCCCGCCACAGTCTCATTTGGCCGCCACAGTCTCATTTGGCCGCCACAGTCTCATTTGTGCCCGCCACAGTCTTATATAGACACAGAGAGAAAGAAAACAACAACAACAAAAAGATCTGTCAGTTTATCAGATCATTCCACACATGTACTTTCATACCGCCTGTAACCCAGAGCCATAGAAAGACAAATTGTTTACGGCCGTAACCAAGCAACAGGAGGAACGCGCGCCACGCTCAAAGATGGTCAGTGGCGGTTCTACTCCCCTGGTGAGACCCACTCAAAGCGCCAGTTATAATTTTTGAAGCGAGCGTCCCGCCCTCTTTTATAAAAATGTCGCCCCGGCTGCCCGGTTCACCCGTGCCGTGTTGCCAACTCAGCGACTTTGTCGCTATATTTAGCGACTTTTCAGACCCCTCCAGCGACTTGCAACAAATCTAGCGACTTTTCTGGTGTCACTGGCAGCTTTTGGAGACTCTTAGGTGAAAGCAAGTATCGTTCCTACTCTTGTCCTCCAGCGGCAGGTGCTGCCATGGGGCGCCTCCCAACCCCGTTCTTCTGCTTCTGCAGGAGTCCCCTCTCAGAGCTGCAGTCAGAGCCACAGCATGTTTACCCTCAGGGAGCGAGCGGGATGTAAATGTAAAATGTTATTTGGTCTAAAATAAATAACTAAATTTGAAATATTTTATCTTAAATAACGGCATTTGATTCACACAGCCACAGTCACTCAATCAACTTGTTCATTGTGTTTTCCTCTCTAAGATAATGATTTGTAGGCTCCTTAGTGGACCACAGGGGAAAAGAAAAAAAAGAGGCCTCAAAAATGCACTTACGTCACCAAACGCTCAGCTCGTTTGCAGCTGCATTTCACCTCTAGTCTCTAGATAATAATAAATTATTACTTTTTTCATTTAGTGGGGGAATAATAATTAACAAAGTCAGAAAAACACAAATCAAATAAACATTTTGCCAAATAAAACAAAAAAATCTCCATCAGAGCCAGCGGTCCTTCACCCATGGCTAGCCGAGAGAGCGCTGCTGCAGATGGGCTAACATTAGCGCTGGCTGCCGTTAGCCAAGGAGGCCCGCTGGTTGCAGCGATCCTCTCAACATCTGAACTTTTTTTTTTTAATGACGCAATAAAAAAATTATAAATGGGCAATATAGTGTTTAAAAGTACAATGTTTTACTTTTATAGAACAACGGCAAAAGAAAAGAGAACTTTTAACTTAAAACTGAGCTCTGTGAGCGCTAATCTGGAAGCTGCTGCTGCAGCAGTGCATGCTGGGACAGCTGTCAACCTGGAGAACAGACAGGTCTGCTCTGATGCATGCTGGGTAAAGAGGGAGGGGCCAGAACAACAGTCGACGACTTTGTACGTTCTCGATCATCCTGATCTTGAATTGAAACAGTATTAGGACTGAAGCTGATGACGTTTCACAAGGACATCAGAACGTAAAAGTACACATATTTAGAAACGGCCCATGTCTGGAAAACCTCAGGTTTTGACATAAAGCTTTCCACACTTTCAACCTTAGCAGACACCAGAGCTGCCTACTGTGAGCAGGGCTACATCAGCAGCATTATCCCAATGCTGACAAACTGTGGGAGGAATTTTAAAGCAATCCATCCATCTTTAGAACTTAAAGAAAAACTACAACTGAAACAGTCTACTATAGATTTTTACTACTATTCAATGACCTGGATGCTACGTTTGATAAAGCTCTCTAGCTTTATTTGGATCCAGCAGTCAGCTGGGAGAGATGGTGCGCCGTTAGCAGAGCTTTTAAACAGGTGGCTCCGGTTTCTCTTATAGGAATGGTAAAACTTTTCTCATAAAGCCATTAACTCAAACCCTTCCCCATCTAGCATGCTAACTGCTAGCATGCTAACTGTTAGCATGTCTTCTATCCTGTTCCAAACATTTAGCGTAATGTCCTCCACTTTTCTAGCATCACATCCTGACCAATTGATCTCAGCAGATTCATTCATTCATTGATGTTTGAACTGAAGGATTTTATCAACAAGCAGAATCACAGAAAGTTAATTCTGCAACCATCTTATCATCAAATCAAACCGGACCCCTGATTCATTCAATGTTCTCCTTAATCATGCCTCCACTCTGCCATTACTTCTATTGCAAATACCAGTGAGGATCTGTTAAAGAATGCACAGCAGTGCCCCCTAGTGGACAACATGTAAACCATTGATCAATAATTAATCATTAGTAGATTATTTGCTTATATCTCTCACTTAGACAGCTGAAAATGTTACAATTAATGATCTTGAGGTTGAAAATCATTGATAAACAAAACAAAAATAAAAAAATATAAAAAATGACGTATAGGTCAAACTAAACCGAACTTAAATATAAAATATCCACCTGCGCCCGCTGGGAATGGATCAACCGTTTTCTTTGCCTTTAAATAAGATCAGGGGTTCCCACACAGTCTGGACCCCCCAATAAATGCTCCATGTAACATTTATTTATCTAAATTATTATGTAAATATTAAATATACCAAAATATACACTTAAATGACCCATTAAATATATCTAAAATAATAATTAAAATGTATGTAATTATGTTCTGTTATATGAATAATTTAATCTAAAGTAATTTCATATATATTTATTTTGAGGAGGGTCTCTGTTTCATTTCTGGCTGAACTGTTTGGGAAACGCTGGTTTAGATGGAGGTGGACGTTCCCAAAAGGAGGAAGGAATCAGAGACGCGTTTAAAGGAAGGATGCTGGAAAACGCTGAGAGCAGCTCACACTCTGAACAGAAACTCAACAAAAAAACAAAAACAACTTTTTACACACAAAAAAAACATGCAGAACCAAAAGACAAGAAGGAAATAAAGACTAAAAAAAAAGGCCAGAGATGGAAAAGCTTTAGCCAAGTGACCGACAGCAGATGGAATTGTGGGAATTGTTGTTTTTTTAGTTTTTTTCTTACCAGGCTTTTGCGCCCCATGAGCCTCCTGCTCTCCGTTCTCCAGAGCGGCCGCAGCGTCTGCACATACAGCCACAGACACACACAGACGGTTCATTACTGTCCATCTGACTCCTAATGGCTCCTTCCTCCAACACTGTTTGCTCAGTTTGAGGATTTTCACTGTTGTTGGGATGTTTGTGTGGTTTGGACTAAATGTGCCCGGCAGAGCAAAGCTAATAGGAAGTGGTGTTCAATCACTGCGATTTGTTCATTCAGCATCTAAGAACCTGACTCCAAAAGCAAACATAAACTTTTCTCATTCTAATATTAGTATTTAGCTCATAAAGGGTTTTAAAAATCTAATTTTTCATTAATCACAGAGACAGCAGCTGATTTAAACTCCCAGGTCACCTCAGAGTTCCTGTGCAGGACTCTGGCTTCACTCCTGCTGACAGGAGGACAATAACTGGCGGACGGCCTCGCCCCGCGTCAGCATGTCTGCTCCGCGGCTGATCGCTGGCGACGCCGCCCACGGCCCGTCCTGCAGCCGGCTGTCACGGTCTGCTGTCTGAGCAAAGCGTCTGGGAAACCAGAACAGGCCCTGAGAGCCCAGTCATCCACGGTTAGCTGTCACTTCCTGTTATCCGCCCGTTCCCTCACCGGCTACTTTGCTCCGCGTTTGCATGAATCCTGCATCTCTGTTTCCGACACATCCAGGCTCAGCCTTTGCTGCTTTGCAGCAAATTAAGCAGCACAGCATCTTAATGCTCCAAATAAGGCGACATTCTGGCTCTGATCACGCAAATCTGATGATGAGCATCAATCCGAGGCAGAAAACTACACTACAGGGAGAAGAATAAGGATTCAGTGCTTTCTACTGCTGCAAAACTGAATGCAACTACATGCTACATCTGTTTACAATTCGACTTCAAGCTGGAGCTAAATCAGGGACAACTTGCATTGAAATCAACTAAGACATTTGGAACTGTGGAATAAAACACAAAAAACTAAAATTCAAAGGTTGTTTTTTTTAATGCAGAAAGTGTTCCTTTTTTATTATTAAAGGTATAATGGAGGATGTTCTTTTTCTGGGTGGATCATCTCAATCAGTGGTCCTTCTAATTGACAATCATTCTGATAGGATCTTTATTAGGGATGGAACGGTTTATGAAAACAGTCCGAACCTTTCGGTTCGACTGTCTCGATTCGCGTGTGTTTCGTTCGGTTCATGCGCTGCTCCTTTTTCTCATAGGCGAAGCGTTTACACTCCAGAGCAGAAGTGGGCGGTACTGCGAACAAAGCCAACTACCAGTAGTAAACAAGAAGAAGAAGCGAAGCAGCGTAGCCGGGTGTAGCAGAAAAAAATCAGTTGTTGTGGAGAATTGTGTGGGTATGGCGAGTGGGAAAGAACAGGAGTTGGAAGACGCGCCAGCAGCACTTTATAGGTCTGCTGTATGGGACCACTTTGCATTTAGAGTGACCTACGATGACGGCGGAAAGAAAGTTGTGGATAAAAGTGCAACAGTGTGCAAGCATTGTGCAACACGATTTGTTTATGCTAACAGCAACACGACCAACATGTCATGCTAACCCCGAAATCCCACATACTCCGTCAGCAACCCCCGCTGCGCTCCAGACCGGCTGCTCAAAGCAAAGCCTGCAGCCTCCACTGTGGCTCCCGTCCGCTCCCCTCTGAGTTCCTTGGAGATGGTAGAGAGCATGCGCCAGATGATTAAATTCAAAGCAGCAATACATGCGGAAATGATCCAGGGTTTCCGCGGATCATTAAAAATAATTACAATCCATTATTTTTGGGGGGATTTTTTTCATTAATTCCATACATTTTTATGGGATTTCGGTGTAACAATCAACATATACCGAATCGAAAACCGTGACCACCAAACCGTGAATCGAACTGAAACTTGGATTTTGTGAACCGTTCCACCCCTAATCTTTATGTCCTACGCGTTTGTCCCCATTTGCCTGACATAGTGGAAAAACTGCAAATCTTCTTTCGGAAATTAAGCTTGTATGAACGATGTAAACAGCAACTTTTAAACAGCCCATTTCACCTCATGCACGCTCTAATAGGCATTCCCTTTGGGAGCAGGTAGTGCATGTGCTTTTTTCTTAGTGGAGATGGCGGGTCTTTAAAAGAAAATCGTATAATGGAGGATTTTTCGCAAAAAAATTTTAAATATATTTTTTGAGTTTTTACGGCACTAGTGACTTTTTTTTTTTTGGCTGACAGGAAAGGGGGTATGAGAGAAGGGGAGAGACATGCGACAAAGGAAAACGTGTCAGATTTGAACCCAGGTCGCCCGCATCGAGGACTAAAGGCCGGTTTATACTTAGAAATAAGGTCATCTGAACGCAAATGCCCCCCCCTTCCACAGACACTCTGCTGCACCTCTCCAAAATTGTAGCTGACTGCAGACAGGAGGCCTCTGATTGGTCAGATCTACAGCTCTACACTATGCTTACCAGCTTGTTTTGTTTGTCTGACCCCCATTGTGAAAAACGACTCGTGAAGTTGGACCAGTTATTAGAGCGAGGTGCGCGAGAACGCTGGGACCCTTTTTCCATGCGGATCCCCGCTCTTTTTGGCCCTCATGTCCCTCCATTGCCGCCCCCTCTTCCTCATCGCCTCCGCCGTATCTAGACCCACAGCTAGTTCCTGATTGTCCCTCTGGCGTTGTGGCGTGGAATAACATAGAGCAGACCACGCTTCAATATTGGGCATAAATCAAAAATGTCGACACACTGCTGCTGGAGGATAACCAACGCTTTAGGTCTCCATAGATGGGTTGTGTGCGCTAACCAGTGCACCACTGAAGCAGTTCCTCCATTATACATTTAAGTTTAGTTCCTCTATAAAGTCAGTCATAGTGCATTAATAAGATCAGGCGGTGCAGCATTAAATTAGAATCTGATCAGAAGATTTTTTTGTCTGTTTTTAAAGAGCAACGTCTGACCTTTAAATATTCAAATTTCAATATTATATATTTTATATATTTTCAACAGCTGATTGTTTTACATTTAAATTTCCAAAGACTGAACTATAAAACATTTTTCATTGTTTGTATTTTCTATGTTTAGATTTTAAAGCTAAAATTTTCAATCTTTAAATCTTGAACATTTATATTTTCAGTGTTCATTTTGTTATCTAAACTTTCAATGGCTGATTTGTTAACATTTAGATTTTCAGACTAAATGTTTACGTTCAAATTTCCCACGTCTGTATTTTCCAAGTTTAAAATTTCAGTTATGAAGTTTTACGATTTAAATTTTCCACGTTAGAACTGTTTACAACTAAATTTGCAATGTCTTAAATTATTAATTTAAACTTTTGTTTAAATCTTCAGTACCTGCAGAAATCCTCTTCCTCTCAGACGTTCTTGTAATTTCTCCCCCCTCTCAAATTGAGTCCTCTTGTGAAATTAGTGCCCACATCTTTTTAGTGTCTATTTTTAACTTAATTCCTTTTTTAGTGAATTGAAAAAGAAAAAGAAAAAGAAACTCAAAAATGTTTTAAATGTTGCTTAATCATTTTTGAATCAGAAAAAGACAAATGTTTTTTACTTTAATTTCTATATTTGTATTCTAAAGCCAGAGTGCTACCACCATTTTGGTTTTGTTTTAGAAAAAATTAAACGACTTAAAGTAAAACTGATCCTTTTCACCGTCAGATTTTTCAGTGTTTCATTTTAAAAAGTCAAACCTTTTTCTCGCCGTCAAACTGTCACTAATTTAGCTCCATACATCCCCAGATTCTGCAGGACCTTGGAATAAAACCTTGGCTGCAGAGAATCCGCAGCGATGAGCTGATGCTCCAAACCGTATCTGCGAGCGAACGCTGACCCGATGGCTGAATGACACCCCCGCTTATCCAACATGGCAGCCGCTGTCTCACAGTGTGGAACGCTACGAGTCATTTAGGAGCAGCTGCAGCTCCTGTTACCAGGCAGGCTTTGCTTCATCAGTGGACGCTCTCAAAGATCTGCAGTTTCTTTGTTTTCGTATTAAGGTTATTTGGTTTTATTTAATAAGAGAAGAATCATTCTTTATGTTGTTTCACAGAAATGAAAGTGAAACAGACGGACGCCACTAATGTTCAGCCTCTGTGTTCGTATCAGCAGCCATTTGGCCGCCAGCATCCAGGCCTCCTCACCTGCCCGGGTGTCGTCGTTGTCCAGCAGGGGGATGTAGTCCGTCTTCCCCACCGTCTCCTTCACCTGATCGTCGAACGTCTCGGCCTCCAGCTGGGCCATAAAGTCTCTCTCCACCTTGCCCTCTGGGCCGGGCTGCGGAGGGCTGTCCGTCAGCGCGTCGCTCAGACTCAGGTCCAACTCTGCCATGGCTGGAGAGGAACAGAAACGGGTCAGAAAGTCAGCAAAACGACCAGGATTAAATCAATCTGATTAAATCTGGGTGTTTGAGGTAAACAGAAGTCCAGAACTCAACGGATCGAACCCACAAACAAAGTCAGGCTGTTTAACTGAAGAATAAAAAATAAGTAAATAAATAAATAAAAGCAAACAATGGGTCTGATCTGGTCAGAAACCAACTTTAATAATACTTTCCTCCACAAGGGGGCAGCTGTTAACCTGAAAGACTGGAACAACCTACATTCAGATCATCATCATCATCATTATCAGCATCCGCACAATAATAATGACACTTTAGCTCAGAGAATAAATTGTAATTAATTGATTAATGGAAAGATTTTTGATCAATCTGGTAATGATTGTTACCTAAAGCAACAGAACACAGACTCTAAAACGCACTGTTTGCAGAAAGAATAACCTGCCTATTGCAGTAATTTAGACCAAACTGTGGAAATATGTAAACATTTGACATTTAAAATAAAAAATCTTAATAGTTTACATTTTCTCTACATGTTTTTGACATTTGTGATTCACTTAAAAAACACAAATTAAAGACTATAAATGTTTTCATTTAGAAAAGCTAATGTACTTAAAGTATCTCTTATTAGATAAATAGAAATAAATTATATAAAAGATCATCTACAGCGATCGAAAGTTGCTGTCCTAAATTACTTAGAAGAAATTTCGGATTTGTTTATGCTAATTTATGTTGATAATTCATTAAAAAAATACTTCATAAATAAGCTGACAAACATGGCTTCAGAAATGGCAACTAGGGATGAAATTATATGTTTTCATATCAAATCCAATTGATTTTTTTTTTTTTTTGCTTTCTTAAAATGTATTAAAAAAACAATGAAAAAGTACTTAAATTACTTTAAAAAATGACCTTTTATTTCAATCATCCAAATTACAGACAATAAATAACAGTGTGTGAATGTGCCAGTTATTGACTCTAGTAGTTATCAGGACAAAAAGTGATGAACTGATGTTGTTCTGAGCTGAGGAAGACCAAGGAGTTCATTGGTGGAATTAAAAAATACCAAAATTGCCAAAGTTAAATCTTCACCAACCTAAAATTCAATTAATTAATCAAATCAATCAACAGCCCAGACCTAATGGCGGCACACGGTTATAAACCAGGGGTCCAAACTGGCTTCAATCATTCCTGGCTGCAGAATTAACAATTAACAGCTTTAATTTATTGTTTAATTTACCTCATTAGAGCTTTAAATATCTCACTTTTATGTTAATTCTGCTTTTTAAATTCTTTGTTTTAAAGAAGTGGATCTAGTGAAATAGAAGCGCATAAAGCTCATGGATAACATCTATGTTTAAAAGGCTGCAAATATATAAAAACAAATCCAAGTTCTAATAATAAGTATTTGCTGCCCTCTGCTGGATTTCTTGGCTTACTACATAAAAACAGGCTGAGAAACAGAGAAATATATATTTTGTTAAGAGAATTTAGTGAGTATTTTATTGGTTTTGGAGATTCAAAAAACTAGAATGAGCCTTTAATGTCCTAAATAAATCATATTAAATGTTACCCAAGCCCAAGTGTTTACTTTGTGAACAATAGGAAGAAACAAAATCAGGACTATGAATAAACCCACCCAAACAGAACCATGGCTGCTGTAAATAACTGCATGTAGAGTTCAGGGTGTGTCGGCTGCCTCCACCACAAAGCCATGCTGGTCAGAGAGAAAAAAAGAAATGCCTCCGCTTCCACATTTAGCCCCACCTCGTCTCCATGTGTACTACGGCACCAAATGTGTGCCAGCTGCACAGTTTTCCTGTGTGCGAAAAGAAACAGGCTGCAAGCGAAGGACTGATGTCTCTGCTGCGTTCAGCTGCTTTTATTTGCCCTGTGGTTTCCCACATGACCGCAGGAGGAGAGCTTTTCATTAGACACGGCTCTAAGAGGACTCTATCCCAGGACTAGTGCTGGTTTCTGTTCCCTTTGTTTGACTCCAGCTGGACACCGTAGGTAGGAGTCAAACTCAGGTGTCCATGTTCCAATCCCCTGCTGCTCACAGCTTTAGCGTGGCTACTTAGCTATGATCTGAAGTCAATATATTAAGGAAACCATCAAGGTTTCTGCTCAGTAGGTTGGTATGTGTGTGTGTGTACCTGTCTAGGCATCAGAGTGAGGACCACATTTCAAATTTCACCATGGCTGTGTCCCACTGTCCACCAATATCACCATATAAAGCACTATATACTGATTACACCATTTTTAATCAGTGTCAGAATTTCAAGTGGATGAAAAAGTAGTGGACTCGAAATTTCCCACAATGCACCTTAAAAAGTAGTAATCAACCATGGTGACTAGACGAGCAGATACCACGAGGAAAATAAGTATTTGAACACCCTTCAGACAAAACCCGTCATTTTGAGGACCAGTTGTTGTAAAGAGTGAGGACATTTTGCTGCTCCTAACAAGCTATTTTGCAGGTCAGTCAGGTTTATGGCTAAGGTGTCATTTGGGTTAGGGTGATGTGTGCACTGGCAGGGTTCCTCCAGCATAAGGCAAGTTAAATTCAAGACTTTTTAAGACTTTTTAATGCCACTTGAAATAAAAATTTAAGACCAAATTCACAAGAAACACAAGAAAAACCTGCTTGCAACAACTTAACCCAAAGGTTTATTTTAACATAAACCACTGCAATAATGTTTTAAATTTTGAAAAGCTTCCCATACAGGAAGAAAGCTAAAAACACACAAATGACAGATATATTTTAACAACTATTTAACTGAATTCACAAACTTTGTTTTAGCAGGGAACAAAACAAATCAATTTTAAAGCCCCAACATAACCAGTGCTAAGTCTTTTTGCAGCTATTTTTCTTTGTATGGTTTTCTTAGTATGTTTGATTTGGTGATAAGTGGAGGCGTTGCAGAGACAAGGGTGGAACTAAACTGAGAAATACCGGCTGTTTCTTTGTAACTCCATTTTGACGCTTTGTGTTTCGTGCTTCGCATGTGCGACTCCACTGCCTTAATTCCCATCGTTCTGAGCTTGAATCGCTTCTTGCACTAAATCCACTGAGCCTCATGTATGTTCCCTGGTTTTAGCCATGGAGAAAACTCTTGGCTGGAGACAATTTTGGTTACATTTACACTTGCTCATATTTTCCAGACAAAAAGTAAAAGGTGCATCTCCCAAATGTCCCGGCCGCAACAACGCTTTATTTGTGCCGCTATCGGGACGGAACCAATAATGGTGAGCAGTTATTTTTTTAAATAAAAAGAAAAAAGGTCAATTTTAATGTTTTATTTAGATTACAAAAATAAATCTTAATAAAAATAATCCTATTTATGATGTTTTAAAAATTAAGACCTACGAAAGACTGATTTAAGACATTTTAATACCAATTAAGGCCTTAGTCAATGCCTTTTAAGACTTTTTAAGGACCCGCGGGAACCCTGACTGGTAATAGTTAGGTTTAGGACTAAAGGCGGATTTATACTCAGAAACCAGGTCGTCTGTGTGTGTCTTAGTGAACGGAAATGTTCCCCCTTCCAAACTCTTCTGCACCTATCCAAAATCATAGGTGATCGCAGACAGGAGGCCTCTGATTGGTCAAATTAATTAAGTTGATATAAAAAAAGTTAAGTGAAAAAATATGTAAAAGATAAAGTTAAAAAGTTAATAAGCCTAGCTAACAAATATGTTGAGGTTTATAAACTAAAAAACGTGAGTGCCAGTATCAGCATTAATGGCTCTAAGGTTATGTTGGACCAAAAAAAAAAAAGTGTTTCTTTCCCTCTCAGAGTGTTTTTCATGAATTTCTTATAAAAGCCCTTTTAGTATTTCTCTTCATATATTCAGGCAAGTTGGTGTTTCTTTTTAAATTGACATTCATTTTTGCCTAAAAATATCCATATTTTTTAAAGCTACAGTGTGTAACTTTCAGCGACATCTAGCGGTCAGACTGCAGACTGCAGCAACATGAACATCTCCCCCCCACCGCTTCTCCCCCCCAACAGTACGGCGAGCGTTACGGGACAAAATGTCTTCCACGACGTCCGCATCACCTACCTTCTCAAGTGATGAGGTTTGTTTACATAGATCAATTTACAGATAGTATTTCATTAGTCTGTGTAGGGTATAGATTTCATGTAGACTTAAGATAATAAATATACCCGTTATTTTTTCTACATCGTTGTGACATTTTGGCGACCTCGCAATCGCTAGTTTGTTGGCTCTGCGCTGCCGTAGCGCAAAGATTTCTGCCTCCATGGCTGCGAGACCCGCTCCTATGTAATTATAAATAACCAATTCTAAGGCAACGCAAATATTAAGGTTAAGAGGCTGAGCTCGTAGATGATGATAAATAACATAGTTATGTATAATATATTACATTTCTGACTGTATATCCCTGTAATTATTACACACTGTAGCTTTAATGTTACAAAGGTAAAAGGTAAAGGTCTTGTGTTCCTCTATAACTAAACATTAAGTTTTGAACATAAAAAGTTAACAAAACAAAGAGAAAATAAATAATTTAAGTAAAATTGTAGCTTTGAACAGGGATGTAGTATAAATAACTCTTATGCACTGGGGGAAAAAAAGTTTTTTCTTTAAATAAGTGTATTTGTTCTTGGATTGAAAAGGTAGAAGATATATTTTGCAAATTGAACAAGATAATTTACCTTTAAAATAAGAAAACACAATCGAATTGTCTTATTTCAAGTGCATATTATCAAATTATCGTATTTTAACTCTCACTGCTGCGGGAGGAGAACCAGCCCTTCAGGTGTCATTGGGTTAGGGTGGGGTACGCACTGGTAAGGGTTAGATTGGGGTCAAAATTTGAAAATGTGAAAAAAATAAAATAAAATCATGAAACTGAAAAAGGAATTTGAAACTAAAAAGAATAAAAAATTGAAAAAAATTGATTTGAATCTGAAAATATAAAATTTAAAAACTGCAATAAATAAAGAAAACTGTAATTAAAATACTAAAATGAATTCAGATTAAATTTTTATTATTTTATGTTTGTTTTTTTAGTTTCTCACATTATAAAGGTATAAATTTGACATTAAATATCAACTTCTATTGTTTCTGTTTCAACTTTTATCTTTTTAGTTTAAAGTAAGATTTATGTTTACAAACATTTTGACCCGTTTCTGACTCCATACATTTAACAAACCGCATTCAATCACTTAGAATGCCGGGGGGGGGGTAAAATTTTTTATAATATACTGATCCCTTTCAGTCTTTCCAGTGCTGATATTTATTTCTCCTACAAACCAAATAAAAGTTTTATTAAATATGCAAATGATGTGATCTGATAGCGACTTTTAATAAAAAATAAAATAAAAATGTAATGTTTAATATGTTGCTTCAACACATCTAAAAAAGGGAAAAGTCAATTTTAACAAAATTTTCTTAAGTCCTATATAAAAGTTATTTAAATCCTGTGTGTATCATTTTGTTTTCATTAAATGGTAAATTTTATATAAAATGTTTGAAAGATAAACCAGTTAGCTGTCATCTTTAGTTTTTACCCTTTTGTGTTGATAAAATACGGAGTCAATAAGGAGTATTTGTTAAGAGTTGTAGTATGAATTAATCCTTAATGACACCCAGGTCTAGTAAAAGGTTCAGGCGAATAGAAAAAGCCAGACAACATCTGCAGGAGGCAAAAAGATGAAACAGAGAAGCGAACATCCAGGAGGCTTTAGGTTTTACTGCTTAACAACATATATTTGCAAACAGTTGAACTTCAGGGTTTGGTGAGTGAATGTGGATTTCTATAAGCTTACCGTCGGCCGCAGCTGTCAGGTTAAAAGGTGACGCAACGCATACGAGTGACATAACGTATAAGAAGACAAATCCCTTCTCCCTGAACAGAATGAAATTGAAAGCTGAGGCTGACGGTCGTCATGGAGATGATCTGAAGGCCCAGACGTCGGATCCCAATAAACCAAAATGCATGAATTATCAGCAGCGGAGCAACGAGCTGTTCTCTGGCCAATCAGAGCTGATGGCTACTTTAATATCCTCACATGGACACTGAAGCAGACCTGTGATTACAGGAAATCCCACAGCCTGAGGTCTGCACTGCATGATGTGAGGGATTCTACCTGCAGGAAACCAGTGAATGAAATGTCTCTGAATGAGGTCTGTTTATAAACTCAGACTGGTACAGAACGCAGCAGAAGATCTGAGTAACATTTACACACAGACCGACCCGTCTTCAAACTACTGGAACCCCATTTTAATTTATAATCCAGTTAAACAAACGGTCAGTAATTTATCAATTATAATTAATAGCATTTTTAACTGAAAACTGTATAAAAAAAAATAAAAAAATTAAATGGGAAAATACTTTTTGCTCCCAAATTTACTGTAATACATCTTAAATAATAAATATGCATATCGTATCTTAAATCCATTAAGTTTTTTTTATACAAAGTTTTAAAGTTTTGTTTCTAGAACATGTTTATAATAGTGCAAATTATACAAAATTTTTATGAAAGTAAATAATTTATCACAAGATAATGCAGATATCTTTGAAAGATTCTGCATAAATTATAAACTAATAGGTGTAGGAAAAAAAAAAACAAATTCTGTCAAACATCATATTTCATTAGATAAAATTTGTATTGATTTAAAATATTGAGAATATTTAACATAATAATATTGGTTTTGATTTAAAGTGTGACAAAATGGATGCTAATGTAAAAACATTTACAGGCAAAGATTCTTTTCATCATAGCCTCTGATCCAGCTGCTGTAAACCGTCTACAGCAGAGCAACAACAAGATCTTCTGATGTTTTCCACAGCTACATTATCATTAAGACCACAATGTATCATATTTTTAAATGTATCAGATTTGTAAACGTAAGAGATTTGTAAACGTATCAGATTTATAAACGTATCAGATTTTTTAATGTATCAGATTTGTAAACGTATCTGATTTGTTAACGTATCTGATTTGTAAACGAATCAGATTTGTTAACGAATCAGATTTGTTAACGAATCAGATTTGTTAACGAATCAGATTTGTTAACGTATCAGATTTGTAAACGTATCAGATTTGTAAACGTATCTGATTTGTTAACATATCAGATTTGTAAACGTATCTGATTTGTTAACGAATCAGATTTGTTAACGAATCAGATTTGTAAACGTATCAGATTTGTAAACGTATCTGATTTGTTAACGTATCAGATTTGTAAACGTATCAGATTTGTAAACGTATCTGATTTGTTAACGTATCAGATTTGTAAACGTATCAGATTGGTAAACGTATCTGATTTGTTAACGTATCAGACTTGTTAACGAATCAGATTTGTTAACGAATCAGATTTGTTAACGTATCAGATTTGTAAACGTATCAGATTTGTAAACGTATCTGATTTGTTAACATATCAGATTTGTAAACGTATCTGATTTGTTAACGAATCAGATTTGTTAACGAATCAGATTTGTAAACGTATCAGATTTGTAAACGTATCTGATTTGTTAACGTATCAGATTTGTAAACGTATCAGATTGGTAAACGTATCTGATTTGTTAACGTATCAGACTTGTTAACGTATCAGATTTGTAAACGTATCTGATTTGTTAACGTATCAGATTTGTAAACGTATCAGATTGGTAAACGTATCTGATTTGTTAACGTATCAGACTTGTTAACGTATCAGATTTGTAAACGAATCAGATTTGCTAACGTATCAGATTTGTTAACGTATCAGATTTGTAAACGTATCTGATTTGTTAACGTATCAGATTTGTAAACGTATCTGATTTGTTAACGTATCAGATTTGTAAACGAATCAGATTTGTTAACGTATCAGACTTGTTAACGTATCAGATTTGTTAACTAATCAGATTTGTTAAGGTATCGTATTTGTTAACGGATCACATTTGTTAAGATATCACATTTGTCAACGTATCGTATTTCTTAATAAATCATATTTGTTAATGCATCGGGGTAAATCATAATGACTACGTTCACACTGCAGGCCTTCCTGTTCAATTCCGATTTTTCTGTGAAATCTGATTTTTTTTGCGTTGCCATTCGTATTTCCAAATATATGCGACCTTTATGTGATCTCCTTTGTCTACTGCGTTCATAAAGCTAAAGCGTCTCGCATGGACGCAATGAAGTCACAAGCAACCGTGCTCTGTGTTTACGGAAGTAAACATGGATGGTAGTGTTGGAGCGCTTCTAGCGATCTTTCCCAAGCATTAAAAACTCTATCTTTTAAAGATAGTTTAAAATAAACAAAAGCCCGCCATAATTGTTGTTTTTCTTCCTGTTTCTACGTAGCAAGAGACAGAATAGGACATTTTGTTTGAGTATTAATGAGATTCAGCTCGGATAAAAGCGACCTGGCCGTTCAGACACAGGTCACATTTGATCAGATTCGTATCGGATTCACCAAATTCTTAACAACTAAGACCGCTAGGAACTGAATCAGAGTTTATTAATGTATTTATTATGAAATTATACAGAAAACCTAAACTTTTAGGTTATCCAACTCTCACTTCTCATATTTAACTGAATCTTCCTTTTCAGCATTTTTTCCAGTTTCTCTTCTTCATCCAGATCACTAATAATAGAGCGTTACTGAAAGTCCAAATCGTCATCAGATTGGATCAAATCAATAAACCTGAACTACCAGCTGGTCCAGGGATCCTTGCCCCTTTTTTTCATCCTGGAGGTTCATGCTTTTCCAAACTCATATTTTTTATGGGGGTTTTGTTCTGGAAATCTGAGTCCAAAGATAATTTATCCAGCTGGGTTTTATGTCGTGTGTGTTTTATTAATCAACACTGAACATGATGCCGAGTTTGGCTTCCAGTCCAGCTGTACAGTGGAGCTCACTTCTTAATTTTTATTATTTTTGGAGAAGTTAAACCAGCTCTACTTAAGGATTTCTAACACTAAGTTATGAAAAAAAAACATGGACTGAAGGATTATAATATAAAGATAATTTAAACAGAGTTTGTAGGATCTAAAGAGCCCTATTCTGTCAAGGTTTTTTTTTTTTCTTGACTTTTAAACCAGAAGCGATTTTAAAACCACAGATCCAACCTTAAAACTGATCCAAGCCGAAGCTTAGGGGTTTATTTGTGGTGCATCTAACCTAGTTGGACTTTATATAATCCATCTTATCCTAAACACTTCACTTCTGTCTTCCTTCTACATTTGGTTATCTTTTCATAAACTGCTAACATCTAAAAACACATAAAAATGGAGAAAATAAATTATAGAGGCCAAGATATTAAACATTTTGATAGAATTCAGATGTGCTCAGTTAAACTAGTAGGAGCAGAAAACTATTAAAGGGATCCGTGGTTGGTCATAAAAATAGACTTTGAGTAATATTTACATCTTGATGAAAGTAAAATACAGTTTAAAGACTGCAAGTCATTTAGTTTTAATACATTTAAATAAAATACTGACACATGGATAGCATTCTGAGGGAATGGTGTATGCTAGGTCCTGTAGCGCTAGCTCCGAAAACAGCAAAAAGTTACCTTAAACCTTTTAAGTTTGAACAAGAGCGATTTGAAACTAATAATGTAGAAATTACAAGAAACAATGAAGATGAGGACCAAATGGAGGAAGAGAAGAAGCTGCTGTTTGTGCGGCTACTGCTAGGAGGTGCTAACCCTGATTGAGAGCTATGCTACAAAGAAATCCAGTTTCTGAGGCTGTTTACTGTTAGCATCAGGTTAGCATCAGATGTGCTACAAAAACTGAAAGATGGCTCACTGTAACTTTTAAAAAGTCTTTCATTATCTTCCAGTTTGATTTTGATTTTATGTTAGCTTCTGCTAATGGTGTTAGCTCGAGCTAATAAAGTAAAAAGTAGCTCAGATGCCGATCACATTTGCTAGCTAACGGGTATCTAAAGTATCACGGGTCATGAAAGTTTTGAGGCAGCGACACAGTGTGACATTTTCTAAATTTATACCAGTTAAACAGTACGATAAAAAAAAACAGCTCTGCTAACGTTAGCCTTCCTGTGTTTACTCTTTAGGTTCCATTCAGACCTAACCCAGCATTTACCCAGCATGCATTGCTCAGGTGAAAAAATGGCTCCCGTCGTGAGTCAAAAAATATAAGAAAGGAAATATATTTTTTGATATATACTGAGACTTTATTTTTATTACAGCAATTTTTAAGTTGATAGAAAAAATCCAACATATTTAGGCCAACATAACTAGACATGGATCTATTTAAGGGTACGATAAATAAATACGAAAAAATATAAAATATTCCAAAAAATAAAAAGTCAATATCTTAAAATGAAAAAAATAGATTTTGCTTTACAGATAAAAAAAAAATAAGGAAAAGTCTGAATACTTAAACATTTTGTCTTTCTTACGACTGCGCAGCTCCACCGTAACATTACGACGAACTGGCCTTCAGCCTGAGGAGAAGCAATGACCTGAGAGGTGGGACACTTCCTCTCAATGTTGGCGGTTGCTGTGTCCTCTGGGACCAAGTGTGTCAGACATAAACATGGCTGGCTCGTGTTGCTGCTTGAACGGTTGTTGCTACAGGCTTCTCCTGTTACCATCAGGATGAGTCAGACTCCTGACTGAGAAATACTAAAAAAAATAATTCCTCCACACTGATCAAACCTTTATTAATATGAAGGAGGGATTAACACAGGTCCACGAACCGTTCCAAGAAGCAGCAATGACTTGCAATAACATCTACCTGTCAGACGAGAACAAAACCGATCTGAAAACAACATCTGCTTTGTGAAGCATGGCAGTGGCAGTATCATTCTTTGGGATAATTCTTTGGTTATTAGTTTCTTTAGAACTCGGAAGTCAAAGTAACTTAATCGCTGTTCACAAGAAAACAATCCATTGAAAACTGGATTTTCCTCCAATTCCTTTTGAGACATCTACTGAAAATGAGGCAATTCCCTCCAACCAACTAGTAACTGGCTTTACGTTCCTAGAAACTCAAATACATGGAAAAAAAAAAAACACTTCTTGGTTAGCAAACGGGAAAGACTAATCTCAAATGTCTTAGGATCAAAGTAACCAGCACCACAAGTAAGTATACTTCAATCTTCCTCTAGGAAAGCAATGTATTGGTTAGCCAACTAACCAATACTATGATCTGGTTGAACTGTAAAGTGCCTTGAGATGACATGTGTTGTGAATTTGGCGCTATATAAATAAACTGAATTGAATTAATCTAATGTTGATTCGATCTTGTGGATCGACTAATGATTAAATAACAAGCGGCCATTTCTACAACAGTAGTTTTCTCTTTTATCCGGATGCTCTTGCTATATATACTTTTTCAGAATATACTAAAATTAAAAAGTAGTAAATTATCATACATTAATTACGTAGTGCTGCAACTGTATAAAATACTGACAAAATTAACAAATAAACTTTTTCTGTCCTGAGCCATTTTTTTTAGTCATGCTGTTATAGACTTAGGCTGCTGGAGGACATAGGGACCACTTTTCATCATTCTGTCTCTAATCTCCCACTCTGCAGTATTTCTTAGTTTAAAATCTAGCTCTATTTGCTCTCTTTTATCAGTTTGACATTTAACTGTCTAAGATTTCATCTACCTAACAGTTTTTCCTGAGACACAGCTACCTTTGGGGCTAGTTTACCTTTACTTTACTAACATAGAAAGTATTTACATATCAGCGCTGCTATGATAAATTTTTTTTGTCTGCTTCTGTCTCTTTGAATCCCAGTCGGCCTCAGCAGAATGCAGCACATATCCAGCCTGGTTCTACTGATGGTTTTTGTCCTGTTAAAGGTGAGTTTTTCTCTCCACTGTTGCCGCATGCAGGCTTGGTGTATGTGTTTGCCATAGAGTCAATGACAAAATGCATGTATCTACTGTCTCTATAGGGGTGGACCATGTCAAGCAACTTGAATAAAATGTTGCAATCAGCTAGTTTTCCTTAGATAGAAACTTTGGACTAATCTGACTATATAACCTAGTTAAGTGGTCTACGCAAAGAGCCTTGAATTGACATGTTGTGAATTGGTGCTATAGAAATAAAGTGAGAGAAGCGTGTCCAGTCTGTCTCGTCCGTCCTGTGAGGACTGTTTGGTCAGAGCGGTTGTACACGGACTGTGTGTGTTTGAGGCTGTTCCCCCTTCATTCTTTGTTCTGCTTCTTCTATCTGTCTGATGTGCAGAGACAGCTGACCAGGGACTTTCAGCCCTGGCCTGTTTCTCTTTTTATGTTGTCCTTAAAAACACACTGGACCTGACAGACAACATACTTTCATTAACATACATAAAGAATCCATCTTAGGTGGAAATTGTTTATAATTTATATCTGTAAAGTTTTCTTCTAAATATCGCTGTGGGTATGTTGGCATTTCTGTAAATTACGTTTCAAAGTCTGTGTACCATTACTTCAGGTAACTCTTTCCAAAAAAGTTAGAAAAACAATCCACTGGATGTTTTAAGACGTTTCGCTTCCCATCCAGGAAGCCTTTTCAATTCCAAATGCCTGGATCAGCTATGAGTTCCAAACTTTATAGAATGGAACAAACAAAAAGTCTTATTATGGCTTAGAAAACATGCAAATAGAACCGAAAAAGCAGGTCCACCCCTTAGTGATGGGGAGTCATACTTCAGGTAACGATAGGAGCTGATTAACAAATTATCTGATGACTGTTTCAATCATGAACTAATTTGATTGTTGCCGTAGTCAGAAACAAACTTTATTTGGAGAAAAACCAAAAGAACAGACAAATGTTGCAAGAAGCCCAGTTTTATATATGGGTTATCTGATTGTTGAGGGACAAACATATTTGTACAGAGAACCATAGATAAGCCAGAAGAGTCCTGCATGCACCTTTATTGCTTTTATTTTCATAAATTTTAGTATTTCACAAAAAATAATATTTAAGCAAGAAAATTTTTATTTTATGTTTCATTTTATTAAAAGGACAAATTTATAGAGACTTCCACAGAAATGCAAAACAAACAGAATAGTTCTGTCTGCATCCGTCATCATTTCGCTGCTCTTCTAAACCCCGGCTGATCAAACCTCCAACTCAGCAATGGAAACGCAAAAACATCAATAGATCGATTTCACTTCAAGTCAGCAAAAATACCAAACCCGTTCTAAACTCCGCAAGGCATCCAGACCCGCTGTAATGTTTGCCTCTGGAAAAGATCATGCCTTTAATCCAACACTGAATAAATGATCTCAGATAAGATATCAGACTGTGCTGTGTCACCTTACCGCCACGACTCCTCCCCTTTACAAGGAGCAGGAAGTGGGAGAGACACTCTGCAACCTGACCCTTGTCCTCAGCCTGTAAATCACACCTTTACCTCCTTCACCCCCAGGGGGATCCTGCATCCTGTCACGCCGAGGAGCTTCGTCATTAAAGTATCCTCTGGTAACCCTCAGCTCTCACTAACTGCACGAGTGGCGCTGCATGAAGATGTAGGAGCACCTAAAAGGCCAGGAGCCTCGCTCATGTCTGACAGTGAAATGTTTTATTGACCAAGTGTGTCTCAGTCTATGTACAGATATGGAGGTTACATCTGGGGATTCAGAGATCCTACGCCAAGCAGATACTTTTTACTTTGCTTGAAGGTCCAACCGAAACAGACCAGTCAAACAGACATTATAAAAATATTTCCAGGGGTCTAAATCTCTAAATTAAAGCTGCAGCCAACAATAAATAAATGATTTGTGTTTGTTCTTTGTTGTCATCTGATCCATGCATATCACATCAGCTGTAAGAATCTAGAACCACCACTGTTCCCAACAGCATTTTGCAGCTTTGTCTTCACGCCCTCAAAGCCCCGCCCACTTTGCATCCAGACACAGTGTTGCCAACTCCTCAGTAAGGAAAGTAGCTATTGGCTGTGCTAAAAGTCGCTAGAAGTCGCTAAATGACGTCATCGCCTAATTTGCATAATCTGCAACAGGAAGTGATGTGCATGTTATTGATGCTGTGGGAGAAATAATGTTGTTACAGAAAGACAAAAACTGAGTAAAAACACTATATAATAGTGTTTTTACTCACTTTACTAAACAATATATAGAGCTACATTTTTCAGGGTTTGATTCCCGCTCTTTTCTGTATTTTTGACTGTACAGTTTAGACTGAGACATAATGATTCTCACCAGCAGATCAATGTTAATCTTAGAGAGGAAAACACAATAGACAAGGTGATTAAGTGACTGACTGTGGCTGTGTGAATCAAATGCTGTTATTTATTTAAGATAAAATATTTCAAATTTACTTATTTATTTTAGACCAAATAACATCTTACATTTACATCCCGCTCGCTCCCGCCTTGAATGTAAACTCAGGGCAGAGCGGCACCGTGTGCTCAATTTGCGCCGTCAATCCCGGCGCATGTGCGCTTCATTTGCAGTCTGGGCGCTGAGGGTAAACATCCTGCGGCTCCGACTGCAGCGTTCCCGCTGGAGCAGGAGCGGGAGAACGGGGTTGGGATGGGGAGGCGCCCCACGGCAGCAGCTACCGCTGGAGGACAAGAGTAGGAACGATACATGCTTTCACGTAAGAGTCTCCAAAAGCCGCCAGTGACACCGTAAAAAGTCGCCAGATTTGTCGCTAGTCGCTGTTTTGAAAAATAGTCGCTGGAGGGGTCTGAAAAGTCGCTAAATATAGCGACCAAGTCGCTGAGTTGGCAACACTGTCCAGATATTCAAACCACATCTCTGCGCTGTTATTGGCCCGCCAGATTTAGGGCCCGGGGCATTGATCGAGGCTAGACCACTTGCAGGCAAAAATGATTCTGGCCACTGGTGGGTGGGGCTAGTTTACTAGACTAGAAACCTTTAATTTCTACTAAAAATTATACTTCATACTTACAAATTTGTTTAAATTATATTTCTGATTAACATTGCCAAATTTCAGAATCTAATTTTATCTTACAAAATTTTCAGATTTTTTCTCCTAAATCTGTCCTTCGTTCTCAAAAATTGTTATTTACATTCTTAAAACTTGTAACTCATTTTTGTACATTTTTAATTTGTTAAATCTGTTATTTATACTCTTAAATTTCTGATTCTAATCCACAAATATCTGGTTTTTATTCAGAAATTAAATTAACCTTTCTTGTACATGATTCAAACTTTTCTGTGGCCTTCATAGATTATTAGATTATTACTCATAAATAAATTCTCTTTATTTCAAGCCTGATTAAAACACTTGTTCTTGACACAGACTTTGACCAATAAACACGTTCTGGCTACTGTCCATGTGGACCAATAGAAATGAGTCTCTGCTCCTCACTCCATAGAAAAGCCCGCCCCCAGAAGTGCAGAGAACGGGATCTCTGAAATTTGGAAAGAATGCAATTTGTGAAACTGAAATAAAAAGAAAAATTGAAACATAACATCTTTTAAAATATTATATATAAATATATTTATATATAAACAAATATTAAGCCTGGAAAAAAATAATAAGTCTATGAAATCAGCAAAGTTACTCCCTAATTCTTTTTTAATTAAAACATTTTTCAAAGTTTTTTTTTTTTTAAGGATTGCATCTATTTTCCCCCAATTTGCATTAACAAAACATGTTCTTGCCTGAAGCAGTTATGCGCCGAGATTTACTCCATACACTTTCCTCCAACATGGCCGCTCCGTTACCAAGATTTAAAACCACGATAGCAGGATCAGACCATACAGGCGGCAGCAGATCAGTGTTGATGGTGTCAACTTGTTTTTAGGTGAACATGAGGGCCTGGAAAGGCGTCTGCCTGCCATTAGGATGGACTTTATTGATTATTTCAGGTCTAAATAAGGGGAAGGTGTGTCCGTTTCTCCCCCCGTCTATCTGCCGCTGCTGCACAGATCTAACAGATGCTATCAGTGAAATTCCTTCCAGGCCAGTTCATCGAAACCACTAAAACAGAGGAGCTTCATTGTGTCCCGAAGCGCACACACCCACCTGCATGAATCCTACGCTCTATTTAAAGTTAGAACTGTGTGAAAGAGGGAAATATGTCCCCAGTGCAGCTTTTTTATCTCATTTCCACTTCAGGCGTTTTATTCAAATCAGTCTGGCACAGCGGCTAAGTGAAAGTGAGATCACATCCAGGCCTCTGGGCAAATTCCTAGTTTGGGAATTTCACTGCTTTATGTAAAAAAACCAAAAAGAAAAACCTGGATTAAATGAAGATGGGTTAAATGCAGAGATAAATGTCTCCAATGTTACATTTTTATTATTATTAGTAACGGTTAGCTGCGGATACACGGCTGCAGAGGAACGGACATTATTTTAATGATCTTAAGCAGAAATAGCACTGCAGGACGTTAGAAGACAGCTCTGAATTATCATTTCATTCATTTAAAGATTTTAGATCAAGAGGAAAAGTGAGACTGCAGCTTTTTAGCAGGGATCATTTCCTCGTGTAAAGCCCAGACAGCGTCGGTGAGCGTATTCCCAGACACACCCAGAGACTGACGATCGCACCGGCATTCATGGCATGTCCTCCATCAGGCTCTGCGCCCTGCAGGACGATGACAGAAGCCACCAGAAGCCTTTATGCATTTTTTGTTCAAGTTTAAGAGCATTTTAATTTCTCCAAAGCTTTTATTACTCTGATCAAATCCCACTAGATAGTTAGAACTGCCACGCTTTACAAATACTCACTAGAAAACCTCAAGGCTCAGTGATGGTCGTTCTTTTCATCATTTATATCAATGATTTGCCTTTAGTTTGGTGGAGTTGCTTCATCCTCATGTAGACAGATGATGCTGTCATCTTTGCTCATGGTGAAACAGGTTTCATCAAAACTAACAAAAGCAATGGATCCAAAGATCCTGCCTGCATCCAAAACTGCATGCATGTTTGATTGCTTTTCAAAATAAAAGCTTAATGTTGATCCAGATATTTCTATAGTAGGGCCAAAAATACAGATTTATTTATCATAGCTTTGATTCAAATATGCATAACCCGCCTGGGGGGATGGTGGTCTAGTGGTCAGGGCATTTGGCCTGGAGTTTGAGCCCCACTCCCACTGACTGCCACTCTGGGTCACAATGGCAGCCCACTGCTCCCAGTAAATTTCTCCAGTGTGAGACCAATAAAGTTAGCTAATTATAAATTAAATATAACTCCCAAAACACCATGAAATGACTAAATCTACAATTAACTAATTAAAAGAACATTTGAAATGATGAATTAAGTCATTAAATGTACTAAAAGTAAATAAATGTAGCCAAAATGTAATATAAATGAATGCTTAATTATAGTCCTGAAGTCGTGCAGCGTTCAAACATATCTAAGTGCTTTAAATCTGCGCCATAGTGAAGCAGCTCTACGTTAAACTAATTCAAGTCTTTCTACAAGTTTAAAGGAGGACATTAGAAGCTGTTTATACCGCGGTAACAGATGATGCAATGACACCTAAACATTAGGGATGATGTCAGACAGCAAAGAGCCAAAAATAGGAAGCTAACTGATGCGCTGTGGGGTCACTGAACAGCCAACTGTGAGAAAAAACACATCAACCAACCAGCTAACGCCTCCATACATGTTTCTGGATGAGTGTGTGAATTAAAGATGCCTTAAAGAGGATGAACCAGAGGTTTAGCTTCACATGGATGTGGTTTAGGTCACGCTAACACGTCTATGTCCACATCTATGGGGAGAAGAGAAACAACAACTTAAATAAATCATTGAAGTTGTTAAATTAGGTTAAATAAATAATGCAAGTGGGCTAGCTGGTTTCCCTCGTGGCTAACGGCTACATGGGAAACCTCTCAAGTGGGCTAGGATGGCTCTGAGTGGATGTGTTGGGAAACACGCCGCACTGCTTCTCTAATCAGGCGTTACTAAATCAGGACGGCCTCCAACACTGTCGACAAGCCAACAGGAGAGGAGAACAATGGACTACGCTGGAAATCTGCTGATTGGGGCAAAAATAGAAAATAAAGATGGCTGTCAGGTAAAATGATTTGGTAGAAATAGTGGTCTAGAACCATAAGATATTTAAACATGGCTGGTTTAATAGCTGCATCACTCTGAATATTTAGATTTATATTTGCAATGTACCTGACTGCCTGTGAAATAAAGGACGTACCAAGTCATACCTGGCAAAGGGAGGAAATATTTTAAGCATGGAAGGGTTTGTTTTTTTGCTTCTTTTAGGAAGAGGGTTTAAAAGTAAAATTTTACAGTGAAAATTCGTTTTTAAGCTAAAGTCAGTGGGAAAAACGAGAGGTTTTAATTATTCAGAATAGGACTGCTCAATTAATTGCTTTGCAATATAATCAGAATTTAACAAAATGCAATTTTCAAATTCGCAGATTCACTGATTTATAATCAAACTATATTTAACATGAGTAAGACACTAACTTTCTCCCTCCAGCCCTACAGGTGGAGGTTAAACGGCTTGAAGTGGGTTTATCGCCACACAGTAAGGTAGAGAGCGTAGCAGCTAGCATGCAGATGCATGCATGCTAGCAGAAATCAACGCTTTCTAACACATTGGTTACAGTGAAGTCCTGTAACAAAGGACTCTGGGTAAGCAAGGTCTCAAAAACTCGAAGCTTAGGTTGAAAGACCTATGAGCTCAATGCTAAGGGAAATCAAAATAAAATCGCAATTTTGGTTAAAACTAATCACAATTTTGATTTTTGGCGAAATCGTTCAGACCTAATTCTGAGATCAATTAGTAAAATATCACTAAATTAGTAATCCGGCCTGTGGTCCTTTCCTGCATGTCTCTGCCCCTCTCTCACAGCCCCTTTCCTGTCAAGGACTGGTTATACTCCCTGCAGCAGTGTGTGAGCTTGATGCAGACATTTTTGATTTATGCTAAATTTTGAGCATGGTCTGCGCTTAATAGGCTGTGGGTCTAGATACGGCCGAGGCGATGAGGAAGTGGGGGCGAGTTTAGTCCGACAACGGAGGGACATGAGGATGAAAAATAGCCGGGAGGTGCGGCAGAGCGTCTGTGGAGGGGGCGGGGACGTCTTTTTGTTCACTGCGACACCTACGCTGACGACCTAGTTTTGAAGTATAAATCAGCCTTCAGGCTACTGTCCATAAAAACGAACCACTAGTGATGTAAAAAAAAAAAATCCCGAATAAAAGCCTGACTGCCATCAAATAGTACCAACTGTTTTTAAATGCAGAAGGTGAAGATGCAATTCGGTAACAGGACTTATGAATTAGATTAATGAAGGTTTTCTTTATACTGTGTGTAGGATCTCCATCAGCTGTGGTTCCTACGATTAATTCAATTCAATTCAGTTTATTTCTATAGCGCCAAATTCACAACACATGGTATCTCAAGGTACTTTACAGTTCAACCAGATCATCCAGTCAGATTGTTCAGTTTTCTGTCTAAGGAAAACCAGCTGATTGCATCGACTCATTGACTCTTCAGCAATCCCTCACACTAAGCATGCTTTTAGCCACAGTGGAGAGAAAAAACTCCCTTTTAATAGGAAGAAACCTCCAGCAGAACCAGGCTCAATTAGACAACAAGACTTGAAGTGCTGCTCAGCACACAGTAGGAATCAAGCATCTGAGACAAAATCATCTAAAAAACATCCCCATTAAAATGATAGGAATGGACAATATAAAAAAACGTCTCAGTTTATGAGTTTTAATGCACATTTCTGATGTTTCAATATAGATTATAGTCTATGGCTACAGCATTCGTCACCAATGGAAGATTAATTAATGTTTTATATATGTGTTTTGTTTTATTTATAGCATATGTTTGCTTAACTGTCACGTTAAAGGAGTTTTATAAAATCGGTTTAATGATTGTCAATTTGTACAGGATTCTTTTGTGGCTTATATTATGATTATATAAAAAATTCTAAATAATTTGCTGGTGAAGATTCTCCTTCATCCAGGTCATAGTTGTTCCAAAAAAAGTTTTTAACCCTTTAAAGCCAAGTGTATCATATTTTATACCTGACTTTTTGAAACCTCTGCATATCATTGTGATGTTTTAGTTCTTGAAACCCTGACTTACATAATCAGACACATGTAGTAGTTTAGAGAAAACATATAAAAGATTATTTAGAAATGCGTAATGTATCAAAACTGATCCAAATAAATGATGTAATTTAACGTTTACAAAATGCATATTTTTATGTCATTTGTCAGAAACTTCAATGACAATTCTAATTTAGGAAAATTAGAATATTCTGTCAATTATTTTTTGGTTCAGGCTTTAAAGGGTTTAAAAAAAATCCACTGGACTTTGTTTCCAAGTTTGAAGACGTTTCGCTTCCCATCCAGGAAGCTTTCTCAATTAAAAATGTCAGAAGTTCAAAGTTTTATACAGTAGGTATACTAAATAAAGTATACTAATACTAAATGTGTCATAATACTAGTTCCAGCCGTATCATCTAACCCTACAAGACGATAATATAGAAATAGGGAAATTTTTTTTTCATTTAACCCTATAATGCCTAATGTATCATATTTGATACATACAGTTTCTGAAATGTTTTGCGTCTAGCATCTTTTGCATAATTTAATGGTAAAAACTTTGCTCAAAATCCTATTTTACACAATCAGATATACCTGATAACAGAGGGCAGAAGACTACACAAAACATAATCATGACTTATCGCATAGTAATAAATTATTAATATCAAAAATGTAATTCTGTTTTTTCTTTTTACATATTTTGTTAAAAGGCCAAATAAGGACTTCAAACCAAAAAAAGTAATTTTCTGTTTTGTTTTATTCTTGGATCGGGCTTTAAAGGGTTAATGATTAGGGATGCACGATATTGGGATTTTGGCCGATATCCGATATGCCGATATTTTAAAACTCATGTAGCCGATAACCGATATCGATACCGATGTTAAAGCTGGACAAAAATAAGTAGTCATTGATAATAGCAGTTTTGTTATCCATTTCTGACACTAAAATAATATACTCGAATATATTTTCATATGCTGATATCAAATCGATTTTTAAAAACGTGGTATCGATCCATTTTACTTTCAAAATCTCGTGAAATTTCATCGTTCTGTTACAAACTCTCGTGATATTTTGCAAATTCTTGTGAGATTTTGTTAGTAAAATAGATCGATACCACGTCAATATATCAACATATAAAAATATGGCAACATTTCGTGAATTTTCGAGGGACTTCGTAGCATAACGATGACATATAGCAATATTTCATTAGTAAAAGAGATTGATATGGTGTTTTTAAATGGCAATATATCAGCATATTAAGATATTGTGATATTTTAATGTATCAATATTTTTTCCCTCGTCTTTAGAAGTTTTTAAGTCTGTAAAAAAGAAGTTTTTGAGGAAGAAGAAGAAGTAGTATTTTTCTTTTTTTTAGACTTTAGAAACTCAGAAGCTGATCAAATATCGGGTTCAATATCGGTGGGGTGGCCGATGTCCGATATTCAGTTTTAAGGCCGATACCGATAGGGGGCCGATTATATGGTGCATCCCTAGTAATGATGATGATTTGGAAGGATCCGCTGGGCGCTCATCCCTGCCAGCTAAAGCAGGACTTGGTAGTTTGTGTCCAGACTTGGTTCTGAGCAGCCAGTGATGGTTTTAAGTCTGGCTTCCTTCTCTTTACTCCTCCTGGGATATCTGTAATACCTGCGTCCACATGTGCGTCTGCTGCTCTACTCTACAGACGTACCTTAATGGAGCCCACAGAGGCCCCGTTCAGAGCTCCGTCAAAGAGCCCATGTTTGCCATTTGACCAACAGTCTTTATGTGTGTAACAGAATTACTCAAGCCTCTCAGGACATGTTTTTATAATTCAGCACTTGCTGGAAGCCATTAGAGAAATATTAGAGGCTAGCGGAGAGAGACAGGTAGTGTTCCCTAACCCATGTCGGCTCTCTGTCTCACTCTGGGACTGAATGGACTCCCTGTATGTCCCTGTGTTCTCGCCTCCACACACAAACCGAGCGGTTCTTTGCTCTATTGTTGCAAATGTGAGGCCTTACACATGGCGATGGAATGCAAAGCAGCGCAGACGCACGCACAGATACGCGCACTGAGGTCACACTCTAATCCCTTACTGACGACAGAGGTGGACACAACATTATATACACCAGACCACAGGGGCCAAACTAACAGAATTAGAGATTTATCAATTATTTTATCAAGATTTTACTTCTTTAAGTCTTAAGTCTGAGGACTGGGTCTACAACTAAAACATATTTTCTTTAGTCCAACTGTTTATAATATTCTTTTATGTCTCTGCATTTATTTATTTTATTTTTTTATTTATTTGCTAAGATTCCTGTAGTTTAATCATGTAAAGCACTTTGCATTGTCTTTGTACTGAATTGTGCTATACAAATACATTTGCCTTGCCTTACAAGATTCAAATCTTAAATCATTTAAAAAATTGTCATAATATTAAGTCTAGGATAATAATGCCATAATATTACAAAATTAAAGTTCTAATTTATCAGAATAAACTCGTAACAATACCAGAAAAAATAATTAAAGTCACAACATTATAAAAAAAAGTCCTAATTTTAAGTCTACAAGAATGAAGTCGTAACATTACTAGAGTAAGATGAAATTAAGAAAATAAAATCACAACACAAGATGAAAATTTGTAATCTTAATAGAATAAAGGTGCAAGATTATAAGATTAAAGCACTACGAGAATAACCCTAATATTACTGAAATAAAGTTAAAACATTACAAAAAGGAATTTGTAAGATTTTCAGAATTAGGTGGTTAAATTAGAATAATAGAGAAGTAAAATGGCGAATATAAGGCCATACCCTCACCATATTAAAATGCTAACACAGTAAAGTCATTATAATACAAGAATAGTTTTAATATTACAAAAAATAAACAATCATCACATCCTGGGAGTCGTAACTTAATGGGAATAAAGTCATGAAATGGTGACATTACCAGAAAAAAAGTCATTAAAATTCAAGAATAATGTAATATTGCTAAGAATAAACTCATTATTATTAGAATAATGTTGCAACAATACAGGGATAGTTGTAACATTATTAGAATAGTCGTAACATTAAAAAAATCAAAGTTGTAGATAATAGTCTTGAAGTCATGACATAATGAGAATAAAATTATAAGAATAATGTCATAACATCACAGATGAATGCTATGGCATTATGCTCAGTGGCGCAGTGGGGAGCAGGTTCTCTCTGCATGGAGTTTGCAAGTTCTCCGTGAGCATGTGTGGGTTCTCTCTGGGTACTCCAGCTTCCTCCCACAGTCCAAAAACATGACTGTTAGTTTAATTGGCTTCTCTAAATTCTCCTTAGGTGTTGGTGTGAATGGTTGTGTCTCTGTGTCGCTCTGCGATGGACTGGCGACTGTACCCCGCCTCTCGCCCGTAGACAAGCCTGTCAGATGATGGATTGCATTACTTGATTAAAGTTGTATTGTTACGACAGTAACGTCAAAATGTAACATAACCACTATGTGATTTTCTCTTTTTGTATAAAGTCCATTAAAGTGTGCCGATAACAAACTGTCTTGTAGAACAGTTATGTCTTTGGTATTATTATTTCAAATCTCCACTGGTTAAAAAATTATGATGGGGATTAATATGCTGGGTTTTTTGAAGTTGAGAAATGTCTTAATAAAAAGGGGCGTGTGCGTCGGCGCGCGCGGTTTGACAAGTGAGGAAGACGCACACTGACAGGTCTGTATAGCGGGAGTTTTTATCTGGTTTTCTGTTAAAAACAAGTCAAAAAATAAAGGAAGAAAGAATAAAACTCAGCCGAGGATTGTCCCAGCGCTGCAGATCAGCCATGTAGGAAACTGATGGGAGTTTGCACCCAGAGGACGCCGCCCAGCGGAAAGAAAGACGCTCCGGTGAGATCTGGACCTTATTTTTCTTTTTGGGGATTTTTGGTGGTACCACTCTTTTTTCTAATCTTTTTTTTGGGGGGGTTTACAGTTTGGATTTTTCGTTTTGGAAAGGATTTTACTTTGGGTTCAGAGCATATGGAACTCCTGTTTGGACATTATTATTAAAACAGGATTCCTACAGCATAAGGCAAGTTAAATTCAAGACTTTTTAAGACTTTTTAATGCCACTTGAAATAAAAATTAAAAAAAAAAATTCACAAGAAACACAAGAAAAACCTGCTTGCGACAACTTAACCCAAAGGTTTATTTTAACATAAACCACTGCACTAATGTTCAAATGTTGAAAAGCTTCCCATATAAGAAGAAAGCTAAAAACACACAAATGACAGATATATTTGAACAATTATTTAACTGAATTCACAAACTTTGTTTTATCAGGGAACAAAACAAATCAGTTTTAAAGCCCCAACATAACCAGTGCCAAGTCTTTTTTGCAGCTATTTTTCTTTGTATCGTTTTCTTAGTATGTTTGATTTGGTGATAAGTGGAGGCGTTGCAGAGACAAGGGTGGAACTAAACTTAATTCCCATCGTTCTGAGCTTGAATCGCTTCTTGCACTAAATCCACTGAGCCTCATGTATGTTCCCTGGTTTTAGCCATGGAGAAAACTCTTGGCTGGAGACAATTTTCATTACATTTACACTTGCTCAGATTTACCAGACAAAAAGTTAATGGTGCATCCCCCAAATGTCCCAGCTGCAACAACGCTTTTATTGGTTCCGCTATCGGGACGGAACCAATAATAGCAAGGCGTTATTTTTTTTTTAATAAAAAAAAAAGAAAAATATGGTCAATTTTAATGTTTTATTTAGATTACAAAAATAAATCGTAATAAAAATAATCCTATTTACGATGTTTCAAAAATTAAGACCTACGAAAGACTGATTTAGGAAATTTTAATACCAATTAAGGCCTTAATTTTATTTTGAAGAATTCAATGCCTTTTAAGACTTTTAAGGACCCACGGGAACCCTGCAAAAACAAAAAGAATGGACAGTTTTGGACTTTCAGATATTAGGGATGTTTTTGTTTGTTTTTTGCAGATATAAATTGAGATTTTGAGTTTACTTATAAATTGGTTGTGAAGGTCTTCAATTCAATTCAGTTTATTTATATAGCGCCAAATTCACAACACATGTAATCTCAAGGCACTTTACAGTTCAACCAGATCATCCAGTCAAATGAATTAAAAGTTTTCTATCTAAGGAAAACCAGTTGATTGCATCGACTCATTTGACTCTTCAGCAATCCCTCACACTAAGCATGCTTGTAGCGACAGTGGAGAGGAAAAACTCCCTTTAAACAGGAAGAAACCTCTAGGTCTTTGGGTTATTGATAATTTATACTGAAATGTTATTGAATTAAACTTTGGATTCTTAGTAGTAGTGCAATTTTTTTAAATATTTTTTCTTAAATAAAACTTTGTTTGCTAACAAAATCAACATAATCCTTATATTAGATTTATATTGTAACACTTATTGCCTGTTTTCCTGTGAGTATTTGTGAGTTCTGCTTTTAATCAAGCTGAATTTTACAAAAATATTACAAGAATAAAGTCCTAACATAAGGAGAATAAAGGTTCTATATATATTAATATACAGGGAATAATGCTATAGTACGAGATTAAAGAAGAAGCGAACTAAGAGCAGCTTTGCCCATTTGCTCATAAATCCATTAAACTATTAAACTGACTTATCTCATACTATGAAACGTTTACTCTCATATCATTAAGCTTTTATTCAATCATTATGACTCTATTCTGATGTTACAACTTTGTTCTCAAAAATTAAAAATATAAAAAACTATATATATATATATATATATATGCATCTCAAAGCTTCATATAGCAGTAAAGTATTGTTTTATCACCTGGCAAATGATCCAGAAAATTCCCTCTTTTATATTTTATAGGAGCAGTAAATCCACATGCATTCACCTCTCTGCCTTTCAGTGCAATAAATAAGTAAAGGAGTCCTGTGTAAACAGCATCAATTATACATAAAATAAAAAGCAGTGATTGATAAGAAGCTCTAAAAGCAGCAGAGGATGGGTTCTGCATCATTAAGCCAGCAGCTAAGCTGGTCTGCATTAGCAAATGAGGCTCAGCTGCCTTCATAAAAAACGTTATCTGATCTTTGTCTTCGTCTCCTTTTTTTAAAAGAATAAATTCATCTTACAGTCCGACGTCTTTGGGAGATCACCGCTTCGGTCGATATGTGGAAATAAAAATGAAAACCATAGGATACAAAGTGCAGAGATAACGGAGCTGACATTGTGAGGTTCAGTCCTTTCAGTTTTGCTTTGTTTTTATTATCAGTCATGTCTGAACTGTCATTGACCCCAACGCTCACTCCTCCGCTGCAAAGACATGTTTAACCTGCAAATAACCAGAGTTTATTCTAGATTGTGTTTAAAGTCTTTTTTTATTCTTAAAAGAAAACCTACTGATTTTTAAGCAGATCTTAAATATTAGATGTTCTCTGAACAGTTTTATACCATTGAAATCTATTCAGACACGTCCACCCTGAGGGGGTGAGATTATTACCTGTGCTTAAAGTGCGACACACCCTAAAATCCTGTTTTTCGCTTTTAAAAATGTACAAATCAAGTCTATGGGGCACTATTTTATATTACTTTATTTTTATTTTTTTATTTTGCTATATTTGTTCTAGAACTGACTCAGCGCTGCCACCACTCTAGTATAAGAACAACTCAGTTGGACAAACAGCTCCTTAGCGAGCAGAGCTGGTCAGTTTTATTTTCCCTTGGTTAAAATTAGAAAAAAGTCTTCTTTAAGGTAAATTTCATTATTAATTGAAAAAAATAATCAACACAGTAATCAGTTTGCAAAATAATCGTTAACAGAGAAACGTGTAAATTGTAATACTTATCTGTATAGGCTGACACTTTATTAGCAAACTGATGTCACATTTAAAGCAACTTGAGGCCTCCCTAAATTAGCATCGTGAGACCATCCTGATCTCGCGAGCTTTCAAGGTTTCGCTCGCAGATCAGTCTGGAGACTCTCCGTTAAAGAAAATTTGGAGCCGTTCACCAAACGAACGTCCAATCAGCGTTGGCTTTGAGGCGGGTTGAGGTGTGACGCAACGAGAAGCGCGACAGTTCAGTCTAAAGAACATGGCGGCTTCAGCCGATGAAACTAGCATTAGCGTGGCTATCGAGCAAGTTTTATCGAAATTACAGAGTATTTCTTCACTGAAGAAGAGCAAAACACTGCTCTGGAGGCTTTTCTAAGAGGAAAAGATGTTTTTGCTCTTCTCCCGACTGGTTTCGGCAGGAGTTAGCCTGGCTATTAGTACGTCATATGCTTCGTTGATCTGATTGGTTTATTTGGCCCGTCTATCACCAACATAGGCCAATCAGCTAACCAGTATTTTCACCCCTTCCCAAAATTACTTCAACGGAAGGTTTCCTGATGGATATGCGGAGTCAGGTTATCCCTAAACCTGCCTACTCCTCCATCTGAATGTTCTGTCCTGATGTGTAAATCCCAGCAGAGCTGATTGGCCGCTGCAGAGCCGGAATGCTGACACACGGGTCCAGCTGCTACCACGGCGACAGGGGATTGCTGCAGCCCTGTACCGTCCCATTCTTGCTCTCTACTCCGCATCCCTCCATCACTTTATTCACTCAATCAGCTGCTGACATGCAACCCCCATCCACCTCCCCCCACCATCAACACCATTCACATTAACAGGAAGGGTCAGCCATGTTTCTCTAGAACACCAGCTTACTGGCTACTTAAAATGAAAGTAAATGCTTGAATGTGACTGAAGAACCTCTTTAGAGACGCTTTGAAATCAGCCGATTGAACTAAGAGGGTCAATACGAGGGTCAGAGGTCAGACTGCGGCTCTCAGAGAGCAGAGGGACACAAACGCTTCAGATAACAGTGGCGTTTGTTAGCAGAAGGGATTTTATAAGCCACTGAGCGGAGAGACGGAGCGAACGGTCAACAGTGAGAAAGGCTCAGAAAGGCTCCAAGTTTGAAGACGTTTCGCTTCCCATCCAGGAAGCTTTTTCAATTCAAAATGTCAGAAATAGCGTTGAGTTCCAGGCTTTATAGAGTGGACTAAAAACAAAGCCTTGTTTTTGTTTAGAAAACATTTAAATTGAACCGAACCAAAGGGTCCAACCCTTTGAAAAAGGCTTCTTTAGTTAGCCTGCAATGCCCCATACCTGTCGACCCCAACCCCCACCCTAACATAGACAGGTATGGGGTTACAAGTTAAACTCCTCCCAACCAGGAAGTGGTGCATTTGTGCGTTAGCATTAGAAAAGACTTAGTTTCCCATCCAGAACAAAAGCAGCCTGACTTTTAAAGCAAGTTCCTACTAAAGTCATCATCAACGCTCAAAGCTTGATGTTCATCCTCTTATTTTGCTTCTTTTTTTTTCTTTGGCGTCATAGAAAGAAATATTTCTACATTTTGGACTCTTAAATAAGTAATTCTATAACGTTTGTTTCAGTAGAGTAGTCCTTCATGCACATAGGAGCTGCAGACGGAGCTTTCCTCACACACTGATCAATGATGGATTTCCTGAGCGTCCCAGAGAGACGATGGGAGGAGGCAGCCTGCCGTCCTTGAAGCATCCTGCTAGCGTGGGGGCGACCCTGAAAGGAGGCGTCGGTGTTCTCTAATGAAATATGCCTCCAGCTCAGGGAGGAAAGGTGGACTGCTTCAGGACGGCAGGAGGAATCCAGCAGAGCTCTGGGAACCTTCGTGTTTGTCTAAATACTTCCTCACTCCCTTCCTTACTAGACTCCCCTTCCCATTATTCTTCCTTCCTTCCTCTAAACAGAGTTTTATGAGCAGCACAATCAGCCGCTATGCTACACAAAAATATTGTTTCTCTGTGCAAACTCTAAACATGCCCAGTTGATTAAATTATAACCTTTTAAACATGAATTGTTGGTTCCTCTCGTTTAGTGAAGGAAACCCCCACAGTGATCAGAGAGACGATGAGAATCTGCCTACAAAGCTTCACTGAGTCCCTGGTGGATTTAACCTGTCCTTTAGGGGGGGTACCTTATTTTCTCCAGGCTGTTTCAAGGGTTTATTTATTTATTTTTTATCTTTCTGTTGGAGCATTTTAGAAAAGTAAGTTCTGACTTTTAAATTGCTGAATTTTTTAACCATTATATTTTGTCAGATTGAAGTTATTTTTGGGTTTATCTTTGTCTTGAACATCCTAGAAAAAATGAAGTCCCAATACTTCGTTCATAGGATTTTCTCTGGATTGTTTTAGAAAGATTATTTTAACAAAAGAATAAAATAGAGTAGTTTATAGAGTATATGAAAAAGTTCAACCAGTAGTTTTAGAATTTAGACTTTTTTTTATTTTTTTTAGATTTTCCTATTAAATACTGTAAGATTTTTTGCTGTTTATTGTCTAAATGTATTTCTTTATCTTTCCATATTCCACATGTTTTTTTTTTTTTTTTTTTTTTACATCTTTTTAGATTTTATTTTCCAATTTTTTTTTCTGAGTTTTTTTATTTAACAACAATATTATTTAAAATATATATTCTCAGATTTTATCAAATGTTTTTTTTTTCCAGATTTTATTTTTCAAATATTTGTTTTCTGTCAGATTATTTCCAAACATAATTTAAAAATACAAAACGAAATTTCTTTAGTGGGTTTTTTTTTCCTTTAGATTTATTTTTTTCAAATGTATTTTTTTTAGATTTTTGTTTTTAATATACTATATTTAAATCTTTTTTTTTTTTTTTAGATTTTATTTTTCAAATGCACCAAAAACTTTTATAATTAACTTCCGTCTGTTGGTAAAATGTTTGTGAAATACAGAATACTGTACTTTATAAAACAATGTTTGAATAAATCTTTTTTTCCTCAGTTTTATAGATGCTTATTTTTCTAGCTGCTGTATTTCTAGCTGTTCTTTGCAGCCAGTAAAGGATGCTAACTGTGATCTAAACGTGTGCATCCTGAGCCTTGTTTTTATCCATAACTGTAAAATGATCGTTACCCTAACTGGAAGATGCTGTATAATAAATATGGGTCAAAGGTCATGGCTGAAGGAGCCCCAAGAGGTCAATCTGTTAGAACCCATAAATCTGGAGAAGGATGTTATTTATCAAGCGTAGCTGATTTTTTGTTTTTCTCCACCACCCACCCTTATAACTAAAGAGTGAACTTATTATTGGACCAATCAGCTGAGGGAAGAGTTTATATCCAAGTATAAAAACACCCTTTCCTTTTTTTCTGTCTTCCCCTGGACTTCCTGGCACAGACCACCGAGTCCGACCCGAAGCTGTTTATCAAAGTCGAGATTAAAAAATGGTCGTTAATGAATTCCCTGAAAGCAGGAAGCAGACGTGAACATGAGAGCTTCAGCCAAGCAGAGCTGGTTTGGAAAACTGCAGCATGTTTTCGTTGAAGTCATCGGCTCAGTCGTATAACCTGGTAGAACTTTAACTGAGATTTGAAGGGCAAAGGGTCAAAGGTCGGAGGCCGTTGCTATTCCCAGGAAGTGACAGAGAGCGTCTCAGAGAGCGATGAGGAGCAGCAGAGCTTCATCCCTTCCTGGACTTTGTTTTATTTCCTCCAATAAAACCTGACGGAGTGAAAACCACCAGGAACCAAAATCAGTCTTTCACTGGGGGCCAACGGCAGGGCGTCCCAAAGCTCTAACTGGGGCCAACGGCAGGGCGTCCCAAAGCTCTAACTGGGGGCCAACGGCAGGGCGTCCCAAAGCTCTAACTGGGGGCCAACGGCAGGGCGTCTCAAAGCTCTAACTAAGGGCCAACGGCAGGGCGTCTCAAAGCTCTAACTGGGGGCCAACGGCAGGGCGTCCCAAAGCTCTAACTGGGGGCCAACGGCAGGGCGTCTCAAAGCTCTAACTAAGGGCCAACGGCAGGGTGTCTCAAAGCTCTAACTAAGGGCCAATGGCAGGGCGTCCCAAAGCTCTAACTGGGGGCCAACGGCCGGGCGTCTCAAAGCTCTAACTAAGGGCCAATGGCAGGGCGTCCCAAAGCTCTAACTGGGGGCCAACGGCAGGGCGTCTCAAAGCTCTAACTAAGGGCCAACGGCAGGGCGTCCCAAACCTCTAACTGGGGCCAACGGCAGGGCGTCCCAAAGCTCTAACTGGGGGCCAACGGCAGGGCGTCTCAAAGCTCTAACTAAGGGCCAATGGCAGGGCGTCCCAAAGCTCTAACTGGGGGCCAACGGCAGGGCGTCCCAAAGTTCTCACTGGGGGCCAACGGCAGGGCGTCCCAAAGCTCTAACTAAGGGCCAATGGCAGGGCGTCCCGAAGCTCTAACTGGGGGCCAACGGCAGGGCGTCCCAAAGCTCTCACTGGGGGCCAACGGCAGGGCGTCTCAAAGCTCTAACTGGGGGCCAACGGCAGGGCGTCCCAAAGCTCTAACTAAGGGCCAATGGCAGGGCGTCCCGAAGCTCTAACTGGGGGCCAACGGCAGGGCGTCCCAAAGCTCTCACTGGGGGCCAACGGCAGGGCGTCTCAAAGCTCTAACTAAGGGCCAATGACAGGGCGTCCCGAAGCTCTAAGTGGGGGCCAACGGCAGGGCGTCCCAAAGCTCTAACTAAGGGCCAATGACAGGGCGTCCCGAAGCTCTAAGTGGGGGCCAACGGCAGGGCGTCCCAAAGCTCTAACTGGGGGCCAACGGCAGGGTGTCCCAAAGCTCTAACTGGGGGCCAACTGCAGGGCGTCTCAAAGCTCTCACTGGGGGCCAACGGCAGGGCGTCCCAAAGCTCTAACTAAGGGCCAATGGCAGGGCGTCCCGAAGCTCTAAGTGGGGGCCAACGGCAGGGCGTCCCAAAGTTCTAACTGGGGGCCAACGGCAGGGTGTCCCAAAGCTCTAACTGGGGGCCAACTGCAGGGCGTCCCAAAGCTCTCACTGGGGGCCAACAGCAGGGCGTCCCAAAGCTCTAACTGGGGGCCAATGGCAGGGCGTCCTGACACGTTCAGCGTCTGAAACCAAAAACTACTAATCTAGCAACCTGAGGACCCCCTTAGAACCAAAGGAAATACACTATATTGCCAAAAGTATTTGCTCACCTGCCTTGACTCACATATGAGCTTAAGTGACATCCCGTTCCTAATCCATAGGGTTCAATATGACGTCGGTCCACCCTTTGCAGCTAGAACAGCTTCAACTCTTCTGGGAAGGCTGTCCACAAGGTTTAGGAGTGTGTTTATGGGAATTTTTGACCATTCTTCCAGAAGCGCATTTGTGAGGTCGCACACTGATGTTGGACGAGAAGGCCTGGCTCTCAGTCTCCGCTCTAATTCATCCCAAAGGTGTTCTATCGGGTTGAGGTCAGGACTCTGTGCAGGCCAGTCAAGTTCATCCACACCAGACTCTGTCATCCATGTCTTTATGGACCTTGCTTTGTGCACTGGTGCACAGTCATGTTGGAAGAGGAAGGGGCCAGCTCCAAACTGTTCCCACAAAGTTGGGAGCATGGAATTGTCCAAAATGTCTTGGTATGCTGAAGCATTCAGAGTTCCTTTCACTGGAACTAAGGGGCCAAGCCCAGCTCCTGAAAAACAACCCCACACCATAATCCCCCCTCCACCAAACTTTACACTTGGCACAATGCAGTCAGACAAGTACCGTTCTCCTGGCAACCGCCAAACCCAGACCCGTCCATCAGATTGCCAGATGGAGAAGCGCGATTCGTCACTCCAGAGAACGCGTCTCCACTGCTCTAGAGTCCAGTGGCGGCGTGCTTTACACCACCGCATCCGACGCTTTGCATTGCACTTGGTTATGTATGGCTTGGATGCAGCTGCTCGACCATGGAAACCCATTCCATGAAGCTCTCTGCGCACTGTTCTTGAGCTAATCTGAAGGCCACATGAAGTTTGGAGGTCTGTAGTGATTGACTCTGCAGAAAGTTGGCGACCTCTTCGCACTATGCGCTTCAGCATCCGCTGACCCCGCTCCGTCAGTTTACGTGGCCTACCACTTCGTGGCTGAGTTGCTGTCGTTCCCAAACACTTCCATTTTCTTATAATACAGCTGACAGTTGACTGTGGAATATTTAGGAGCGAGGAAATTTCACGACTGGATTTGTTGCACAGGTGGCATCCTATCACAGTTCCACGCTGGAATTCACTGAGCTCCTGAGAGCGACCCATTCTTTCACAAATGTTTGTAAAAACAGTCTGCATGCCTAGGTGCTTGAATTTATACACCTGTGGCCATGGAAGTGATTGGAACACCTGATTCCAATAATTTGGATGGGTGAGCAAATACTTTTGGCAATATAGTGTACCTCACTCTATATTCATATGCATGAAGTCATGTATTATATTGACTTTAAATTGCAGTTTTTTAAATAAAATGTTTGACCATTTTTTCATTTTTATTTTATTTTTACTCCACTCTATATTCATTCATTCATAATTATAAAATTAAACATAATATTAATTTTTAAAGTAAATTAGTTTAAAGTACTACTTTTCTAAAATAATTAAAAATTAAAAAAAAAGAACAATGCCTTTTACCACTTAATGTTTTAGATCAGGGGTTCCAGTAGCGAGGGTAGGGACCCCCAGGGGGTCAGAAAAAATCAATCATTGCAATGTGATCTCTGAGGTAAATAGAGGTTATCATAAACAACAGAATCTCCCAGGAAATAATTGGCCGAATTTAGCTGTTCAGGCTGACATATAACTAACTGGCAAAAGATAACGAAAAAAAAATACACAGATACACAGAAGACAGGATTTTCTTTTAATAGAAATTTTCTAACTTTTGGGACAATATGGTCTAATAAAGAGTACATTTATATAGATGATTTGACATTTAAATATGACTTCCATACAACTTTAATATAAATTGGAATTAAGGGAAAATAATCAAGGTATCATCAGGTCTAACTTAAGATTTTCCTAAAGAAGAAGCAATTAGTTTCTGAAACATTCACACCTACAGGTGACAGCTTCTTCACACCTCTGGATTCAATGCAACTAAACTGGTTCTGCTGACCCAGTTTAGCTTCCCAGGAATGTAGCTGTTTTTAATCCACATCTGGGTCCAAATAATCCAGCATTTGTCAAAGACTAACAAGGCCCAGTAAGAGTGGCTGTTTAGGGCCTGAAAGGCTCCAGGCTCTGGGCTGAGTGATGATTAACTGGAGCTGGATCTTATCCAGCAGCATGCAAAAGGCAGGCTAGCTTTTTTCTGAGCTGGGTTTTGCATGTTGGATTGGTTATGGAAGCCAGAAGCTGGTTATTCTGCATTTAGCACCCAGACCAGTTTCCATAGAAGCGTAAATAATAATGGGCACACACCAGCCAAACCACAGCAGGCGCTGTTTGGTGCTGGAAAGTTGACTCAGGAGTAAAATTAGTCTCAGGACAGCAGAGTTGTGGATGCAGGAGTATCTGTTCTGGTGGAAGCTGGGGTTTTACTGGAAAAGGCCCAACAGTATGGAGAGAAATTTGGTCCTATATTCGCGAAAGAAAAAAACTGAAAATTTAAAAATGTGTTTCAGAAAGAGAACTTTGTAACTCTTCTAAATAAAAACAAAAACGGTTTAGAGAGTTATCTATTTAGGACTAAAACAATCAGATAAATCGTAATTAATGGATTATTGAAATAATCATCAACTAATTAAGTAATTGATTAATCGTTAACTTGAGTACAGAGTAGGGATGCACGATATTAAGATTTTGGCCGATATCCGATATGCCGATATTTTAAAACTCATGTAGCCGATAACCGATATCGATACCGATATTAAAGCTGGACAAGAATAAGTAGTCATTGAAAATAGCAGTTTTGTTATCCATTTCTGACACTTTGAAAAATAATATACTCTAATATTTTATTTTATATTTTCATATGCTGATATCAAATTAATTTTTTAAAACGCGGTATCGATCCATTTTACTTTCAAAATCTCGTGAAATTTCATCGTTCTGTTACAAACATTTTGTAGCAAATATTTTGCAAATTCTTGTGAGATTTTGTTAGTAAAATAGATCGATACCGCGTCAATATATCAACATATAAAAATATGGCAAAATTTTGTGAATTTTCGGGGGATTTCGTAGCATAACGATGACATATAGCAATATTTCATTAGTAAAAGAGATTGATATGGTGTTTTTAAATGGCAATATATCAGCATATGAAGATATTCTGATATTTTAATGTATCAATATTTTTTCCCTCGTCTTTAGAAGTTTTTAAGTCAGTAAAAAAGTTTTTGAGTAAGAAGAAGAAGTATTTTTTTTTTAGACTTTAGAAACTCAGAAGCTGATCAAATATCGGGTTAAATATCGGTGGGGTGGCCGATGTCCGATATTCAGTTTTAAGGCCGATACCGATAGGGGGCCGATTATATCGTGCATCCCTAGTACAGAGACTCTAAAACACGCCTTTACCTACGGGTGTAAATAATAATTGTTTTGTATCGATGCATCGATCCAAAAGCCGACGATCCGATGCATCGACACGTCCGCAAGAGAATCGATTCATGTTTTTTTTTTTTCCCTCCGGTCTATTTTTATCCATTTGCTCCTGGGCGTAATTCTCCTCCCGTGCTGCGGTGGCGCTAAACCTATTTTGCCCTCCTACCGCGCTTCCTGGTTATACTCTTACAGCAGTTTGTAACAGCAAGCTTCACACAGACATTTTTAAATTATGCTCAGTATTGAAGCGTGGTCTGAGCTACACGCTGTGGGTCTAGATACGGCCGAGGCGGTGAGGAAGTGGGGGCGAGTTTAGTCCGACGACGGAGGGACATGAGGGCCAAAAAGAGCAGAGATTCAGCTAGAAAAAGGGTCCCAGCGTTCTCGCGCACCTCGCTCTTCTAGCGGGTCAAACTTCACGAGTTGTTTTCCGCAATTTCGGTCATGAAAACAAAACAAGCCGGCCTCCTGTCTGCTGCACTGTTTGCGGTCAGATACAATCTGGGAGAGGTGCAGCGGAGCGTCTCTCAAGGGGGCGGTGACGTTGACACTCTGGAGCCTTCTTCTTCTTCTTTTTTTTAATGGCGGTTGGCAAACAACTTATAGGTGCATTACCGCCACCTTCCAGAATGGGGTATGGACCAGACAAACTATTATATTCTCCCTAAAATACCCGTTCTTCTTAGAAAATTAAAAATACTACCAAAAACTACATCCCCAGATGACCTTTTAAACAATTCCCTTATATCTAGTTTATTTTTATTCCTGTCTAACTCTCTACGCAACATCTCTCTTTCCTGAGTATATTTATTCCATTCTAAAAAAATATGTTGGGACAGTTTCTCTAGAGCCGAGGTATTGAATTGCACTCATTACACTGATATTGTGCAGTATTTTTGCAGTATTTTTTGATGCAACTTTTCTACTTCTGATATTTGCTGTTGTTTCTAAAGAAAATGCATAACGATATTACAGCTTTCATTGATTTATTTCAAACTTGAAACTTTGTTTAGCCTGTAAGGTGTAAAAAAATAATAATAATAAAAAAAAAAAATTAACCGATTAATCGATTAATCGAATCGAATCGTGGTGTATTCTTGAGTATCGAAAATAATCAAATCGTTGAGTCAGGAAATCGATACTGAATGGAATTGCCATGATGGATGTGATTTACACCCCTACCTTTACCCGAGAGTGACCCACTTAGAGCAGTAACTATACCATAATAGTAAAAAAATATATAAACATTTTGCATTTTAGATTTTTAAAAAAGGTTTGTCATCAATATGCTATACCCAGAACTCCTCAAGTGGAGTTTAACCTGGTGTAATTAGTAAAAAAAAAATCATATTTAAGGAACTTTTAGCTATCTGATTATTAATTGATTAATCGAAAAAATTATTGACAGATAAATTAATTTGCAAAATAAGAATTAGTTGAAGCCCTAAATCTATTATGCATATGTAAACATTGATCCAATATATTTAGTTTGCCAATTTTCACATTTTATTTGCCAAATGTAATTTTTGTAATAAACATGTTTCACATTTTTTCTTTCAGCTTTTGTTATTTGCTCTATTTTTTATTTTTTATTTTCTCATGTATTTTTTCCTGATTTCATTTTCAAAATGTTTTTCTTATTATGAAAAAAATTGGAAAAAACATATTTAACAAAAAAAATTAAATACACAACCTGTGAAAGATTATTTGAAATCTGTAATTTAGAAAATAAAAACAAAAACAGCAGAAAACGTTAATATCATTGAATTCTTTTGTAAAAATTACAAATTACTCTAAAATGTGTTTTCTTTAAATTATAAGTTTTTAAAAGTTCCCTTTTGAGTCACAATTTCTGTTGTTTGTAACATAGTCCATGCCTTTGATAATATTGCACCAAATGTCTCTCCATACAGCAGTGGGGTCAAATCAGGAAAGGAAAAAGTGGTTGATCGTTTCCAGACAGTTTTAAGGGGACTCAGTTCCATTCAAGCAATAAAATCTAACCAGCCTCCCAGTCTCTGCTGAAGAAAAGCATTTCCGCATCATCATGCAGCCAACACCATGCTTTAAATGGGTGGGGTTGCAGGTGAGATTTCACCTTGTTGTTGCTTAGCTCTGACTCCCTGCAGCCATGTCTGTTGGTGGATATGTGTGTGATCTAGATGCAGCTTTCTCTGACTGTAAGTTGAGCTTTTTTTGGTCTCCATGATGCTTAAATTTGAATGTTTTCCAGGAACCTTCTCATCTTTCTCTGATTAATGTACCAACTTGTTTCAATTTATTAGAATAAAAAACAAAACAAAAAAAGGACTATAAAGCAGCCTTAGAAAATATCCTTCAGTAGCATCCCATCAGCCGACGGCCAAACCTTTCAAAATAAGAGCCAGAAGCTGGCGAAGCAATGACATAAGGTACCTAAAGCAGGGCAGATGGGTTTAATCCAGCATCTCCAGGGGTTTGTCACCAAAGGAAGCGCCGAAGGTTCTGACCCGGGCTTACAGCAAAGCTAGCATCGCTCAGGGATGGACTGGATCAGCTCCATAATGAATTCACTGCCTCACATCAGGCCCACCTCTGATTTCCTACTCTGTAATCTGCCGGGTGGAGGATTGGAGGGGGGGGGGGTAATCTGGAGTGAGGAGGGGAGGAGAGAGGGGGACAATCCTCTCTGCTGTAATTCCTCTTTAGATCAATTCCTCCAGATGAGGAGGGCGCTGACGTCCTGCATGTGGAAAGCAGCCAAACCACAGGCAGAGCTGAATAACGCAGAATAAACAAAGATCTGATTTTTCTCTGCAGAAAGAGAAAAATTACCTTTATACCTCTCTGCCAGGGTGGGATGGCATGGGTGTTATATGAGTTTAAAAAATATATTTCATGCAAACAGCTCATGTCAGGCAATGAGAAAACTGCTTGTTCAAAATCTAACCTGAGCCTCAGAACAGCAGCCAGGCTTTTGTTGGACCCATTTAATTAAGATTTTACTCAAGAGTATAATTTTCCCCCTATTGCATCCAAACAAATCAGATTTTATTGGTGCAAACACGTACAAAACTGATAGATTTAAACTTCATCCAAAAAAAAAAAAAAACAACCTACATTTAATCGCTGCACTCATTACATACGATGAGTTCATATTTCAATCCATAAAATATCTAAAAAGCATGTCTGATGTTTTCTTTCCATTCAGATGATCACCAATTTACAATGAATGTGAAAAAGACAATAAACGTACCAGATAGATTATACACGCTATATGTAATATATAATATATTTCAAATACTGCTAATAAAACTTAAGTTATAAGAGTTATTTTCTTCCTACTATTCGGATAATTTATATAAAAAAAAGACTTTCTGTTGCATTATTCAGCTGCTTAGGTGCTTCTAGACAGGGACCCGTTCTACAGGGTCAGCGCTCCTGTAGAACGGGTCCTGGCCCCTTTTAAGGCCCCTGACCGACAGCAAACACTACAAAAACGAAACAAGTCATTTCTACTAGAAATAAGTTTGCTTTCTCTTGATTTGGGAAGGTAGCTGAGACAATTTATCAATGGAACAAGATAAGACAAAAAACAAAAAAACAAGTGGATAATATACGTTTATCTTGTAAAATACTCACAGATCATCTTAAATCTGGGAAGTTTAAGGATAAATGCACTGGATTTAAGACGTTTTTACTTTTGGGCTTCAGTTTTTGCAGAGTAATACACATTTCCAATGATGATTACGCTGACAGAGGTAACAGCACTGCTAAAAGCCTCCATCAAACCACGTCCAACAATCCTAGATTAACAACCTGATTGCTTTAAGAATATACATGTCAACTGTCTGACTGCAAAGGCAGATTAATATTCCACTTATTTTCAGAAGAATCCCCTCAAAAAAGATTAATCATCTAACATAACCTGCTTGCCTAGTTTATCATTCCCAAAACAAGACATAATTTACTTTTTAGTTAGTTGGTTAGTGGACCAATTTAATATTTCACTGCTACAATTCACTTTATCCAGTATTTACAGATTACAGTCACCTTGAAGCTTCAGCCATATTAGCATCGATCAAAGTTTTCATCCGTTAGATCAGAAGTCTGCAACCTTGGCTCTGTAGGTTTTTTTTAAATCTGTGCTTCCATTAAAAAGCTAATTTCGCAGATGACCACACCTCGTCAGACCAGCATACCTATAGTCAACCTGCATGCAGAAGGCGTCATATTTGCGTTAATCCCTTTAGTTTTGTACAATTACACACTTTAAAATACCTCGACAGGTGTGTATCCCTTCATTCATCTACAAAAAACACAATTTAAGGTCAGATCGCCATACGCTTAAAAAAAAAAAACACCAAAAAATAAGTCGTTAAGTAGATTTTTTGTACATGGCTAAAGGGACACATGCCCATGAGTAGTTTGGGGGCATGGGATCAGAGAATGCATGAATGATTGAAAACTAAATTTGACTTTTTAAAATCTAACACCAAAAATGGCCAGAAGATGATAAAAGTGCATCTATATCTACAACTAGCATGGACCACGTTTCTTTTGATGTCCAGTTTTGCTGCTAAGCGTTCGTGGAGCACAGCCTGCAGAAGCAAGCGCCTGGTTGACCTAACTTCCTGCACCAGCTGCTAAATGGCTCGCCATCTCACCCTGTCTCCTGCAGCCATGCCCAGCGCCATTTATTTTTCAGACCTTTATCTAAGGTCGTGACATCTTCCCCGGAGTCCATGAACTGCCTTATACCCACTTCATGGAATTTCTGTTCTCTCCATCGTCCTTCTCTCCAAACATAAAGTTTATTTTATTTATTTTTAACACACCTCTCCGTTGAATGGAGCCGTAAACGGAGCAAGGTGACTCTCCGTGTAGAACTTCAGCACTGAACAACAATCTATCTGGCGTCTTGAGCAAGAAGCGAGAGGAGCTTTCCTAAGACCCGCCCCCTTCTTCTGATTGGCTAATACTGTTAGTTTCAGAGCGCTCCTTTGCTACCATTGGCTGACAAACACAAGAGGGATTTTGATTGTCTTTTTGAATTTATTTACCATCAATTTATTTTCGAGTGATTTTCTTTTTACCAACGGGCAATCGCTATGAGCCGGAAATCCGACCTGGGGCCGGAATACTTTAATCCCTGTTTAAGTTAATTTTTTGTACAAAACTAAAGTGATAAACTAAAGAGATAAGCTAAAGGGACAAAGGGGCATGCTGCTCTGATGGGGGCATGCTGCTCTGACAGAACAGCAGCACTGTTCAGTGCAGTAGGTGTGTGGGGGGGAGGGGCCTGCCCAGGGCGCCATTCATGCAGGAACCGCTACTGTAAATCAGAAACCACAAATGTTGCAGAAACACTTCATCAATACAACAGATCTACGTTAAACACATATGTGTTTTTATTTCAGAGTTTTCTCTCATATTAACCTTAAAGAAAGCTGCTTCCACAGGGGAGCTTCCAACTAGCATAACTTTGCTCTCTAAGCTAACTTCTCTGGGATGCTTTTAATAACGTGGGGAATTACAGCTTCACCTACAACGTGAGCACCGTTACTCTCTTTATCCGCACAGAAAAGGGAAATGAGAGGATAAAAACACAAAAATTTAAAGGCAACCATTTTTATCCTATAAATCGCCCATCAAGTCGAGGATAGCCGCACTGTGTCTTGGCGCAGCGCCGGTTGGAAAGTAAAAGTTTCCGTGTAGCACCTGAACGCAGCACTAACCAGCACCCATCCACGGCCGCTGGGATGCACGCTGAGAGCCCAAATCACCGTCAATTTACTGCTGCAAACACAGACACGCGGAGGGGGGTTCGCCTCCCCGCGCGAAACAGCGCGTGCTTACAGGCACGAGTGGGTAGAGCAGAGTTATTATATTTGAGCTGAACTCACCGTTAGTAGAATGTTTTCTGACAGCTTTGTTAGGAAGTCCCCGGAACGTCGCTGTCACTGCTGTGGTTCCGCCCACCCTAAAGCCTGCGCTCTCTCTGCAGGACGTACACGCATTCAGCCCCGCCCCGGAAACGCTCACACAGCCAATCACAGTTCTCGCTTGCTGATTGGCACTTGTTTCATCCAATCAGATGCTTCTGTTGTCCTGACTGACCATGCCTGTCCAGAGGCAGCTCCTCAGCCATGAGTCACTTCTTCCTTTTTGTTGGATGTACTTTTGACAGACACTCTCCGCACACAATGGAGAACTTTGATTCCTTTTACGGCACCGATTCGGTCCAATAGCCGAGAGGAACGCCTTTAGGGCCGAGGAACACGCCCTAAAACCCGCCCTGACGTAGGAATGTCAACCGGGTTGAAGGGAATTAACATCCAGGGCTAAAACACAGCGACAGTCTGTTACAACATGGCAGACTAATATAAACACAAAGATTTATTGAAAAATACTGAATTAAAACAGCGCTGTTCGCTGTTTTATCATGTGAATAAAAACACAAATCCGAATTTCAAGTGAAAATGATAATTATTTACACTGCTAGCTTTGAAATGCTTATAGAATAACAGGAAAAAACACATTGAAAGTTTCAGAATATTCATCAGATTGGTTTTGAATCAGTGTTATACTGACATCTAGTGGTGGGACATGTAAAAAGCACAGCCCAGTGTCCCAGGATGAGATGGCATAATACACATTGCTAATATCTAGCTCAAAATGTCAACCAGCCACTACAATGAAGCTGCATGGCTAAGGAGAAAAAAACAACAACATTAGAATTAAGTAGAAACAGGGGAATATAAGTCAAAGTCACAACTGGTTGCTTTTCCTCCAATAACTGAAGTTATCATCTAAAATCTTTAATTCACATCATTTGTGACAGAAATAATACCTTTTAACGGCAATTTATATAAACATGAAACTACATTTTTTTTAGTTCCGTTATACGAGTTTATGACGCAACTTTATTAACATTATAAAAGTGTACTACACTTATTTAGTGAGATAGTTCATCTTGTAAGTAATATTTTGAAAAGGCTGCAGCCATGGATGTCTAATCATCTGCTAACGTTTTTGATATAAAATAAGAAAATGTGGCAGATTGGAGATGTATAAAATGCATTTAACTGTTAATCGGGGCCACTTCCTGAGCAGTAGCAGCTGCCTTCTGTCCATTCTAAGCAATTTCTCTGATCTGAGTGAGATTACAATTTCTGAATCTGTTGTCATGTCTCCTGGTTATTTAATACCTGTAAGTTATAAAGTGTTATTTAAAGAGTTTGTCCCGAGTGCATCCCAGTGTGCATCCCAAGAACCAAAGAGATAGAGCATCAGGGTGCATACACAGAGAGCATATATTCAACAAACTCAATGTCTATTGAATTGTGAAGTTTTGATTGCAACTAAAAAAAAAAAAGGTTTTTTTTGTATTATTGCTGCAGGGCCTCTAAAGGTGGTGGAGGTATTCCTCATACTGGTTCCGCCATGGGAATATGGTGAACCCAGCAGACTCCATGAAGTAGGAGCTTTTCTGGCAAAATATACAATTTTTTTGTAATCTGGCACTTCAGTCTTCCCCACATCCCTCATAGCCTTTTTTACATTCACCTCCAGACCTAGTCCACATTTTTTTCCTGTTTTTTTTGTCATAACACTGTCACAAGTAGAGAGCAACGAAATTAACTCTGCATTTAACTAATCCCCTTGTGGAGCAGTTGTCTGCACTGAAAAAAAAATCTAAATCTAGATAAGTCATTTTTTTTTTATAAAATAAGTGTATTTGTTCTTGGATTTAGGAGGTAAAAGAGACATTTTGCCAATGGAACAAGACGATTTACACTTAAAATAAGAAAAGAAAAAATGCATTGTCTTATTTCAAGTGAATTTTATCTAATTATCTTATTTTAAGAGTAAAAACACTCATTCCATTGGCAAATTATCTAATTTAAGAACTGAAATTAGGAGTAAATACACATAATTTTTACTTATTTTTAGATCGTTTTTCCAGTGTGCCATCTTGTGGCGCTAGGGGAGCATTGTGGGGTTAAGGGTCTTGCTCAGGCACCCAGAGGGAGTGGGGCTCGAACTCAGAACCTCAGGATTCCAAACTCTATACCTGAACCACTAGCCCACCACTCCCACATAAAGATGAACATGGTGTATTTTCACAGATGTCCTAGAAAAAAGTTGTGTCCACAGCACAAGTGAAGATGTGATGCTACACATGCTCTGCCCTTTGTTGGCGCTGTAACACTGCCACAGAATCACACCCAAAACCTCTGAGAAAAACACTGGACGTGTGAAGATCTCATGAAGTCTCATTTTCTTCCACTTTGGGACCTGGTTTCAAAAAAATATCATCTATGCTCTTCCAAAATGCTAATAATCTCGTCTCTGTGTGAATAGGGCCTCAGTTACTACAGACAGACATCAGGCAGTGGGTAATCCCGGAGCCCTTGGCACGGTTTGATGGTTTTACCTGCTGGGCTCCATTTAAGTCCAGTAGTTGAAAAACAGTCTGAGTGTTGCAGGAAGTAACCTGGTATGAGCCAGATTGATACCATGCAGTATTCAAACTGAACAACACTATCTATCTGGAAAGCCTTCTGTAGAAATTGTCCACAAAAGGAAGGGACATTCAGTACAGTTCTTCGAGCTGATTGGCTACCTGCCTCCCATGGTGAGTTTTTATCCAACCGCAGCAGCAGCTTTATTTGTTTAACAACCAGTGGAGTTGACTGATAAATCAAACTCTTACCAAATCCGTTCAGGGGGAACGGGCAGCCATCTTCCCGTCCGTAAAGGCAAATATTGCGTCCTTTTGCATGTTTTTCAAAAACAGCAGGTATTCCAGCTAAAACCTGTGCAGCAATGTCCGTTTTCCTTTTGCTTTCTGCTTTTGGTTGACACATTGACTGTCATTCACATTACTGCATTTCATTTTTCTGAAACATTTCTGTATTAAGGCAAATGCATTTACTGGCTCCCGTCACGTTTTGGTTGAGGTTTGGAGGACCCAAAAGCAGAGGCAGAGAGGCTGAGGTGTTTTCTTGTTGATTTAATCAGAGGAAACAGTTTAAAAAAGGCAGGAATCCAAAAATCCAACTAAAATGTAATCATACCAAAAAAACATGGGGACAAACTGAACCTGAGGAGCCAGGGAGAGACGAGGTAGGAAGACAACAGCATGAGAAGCCGGGAAACGACAAGGAACCAGCAAGAAATGACGGCAGAGGGAGAGTATATATAGCAGACTGAGACAAAGGCAGGGCTAACGAGCAGATGAGGAGCAGGTGTGAGAGGAGACAATGAGGAAGCCAAGGGGAAAGGAACACAGACAAGAGGGCAACAGAGAAACATGAGAACTAACATAAATCTAGAAACTACAACAAAATAAGAATTAAACCAATACAACTGGAAAACATGGAACAAAGTAAAGCACAACAGAACCAAGACCATGACAGCTCCTGGCAAGAATTCTGAATTTTTGGTACAATTGATTTGATTGCAAGGTAATGCAGGAAGCACGCCTATGCACATTGATAAATCTATCACAAATCTATTTATTGTATTTTGGCGTTCTTCACCCTCCATACTTAATACCTCAGGCACAGTTTTCTCTGGACCCCCTACTTTGGAAACTCCTCCTTTAGATACAAAATAAAGACTCAGAAAGAACAGATTTGTTTTAAAAGAGGTTTAATGAAAGAAAAGGTTTTTGAAATCTTAGAAAGTCCAACAATTAATGACAATTGACAGTTTTCTCTTTCTTCGCTCTTTCACCAACAATCCGTATGATTTGCTGCGTGGAAGCGCTCCATGGAGCAAGCAGCCTGGCATCATTCAGAGGTTAGATCCTAATCCAGGAGCTGCTGAGGAGTTTGGATGACTTACAAAGAAAAAAATAAATAAAAGGTTTTGCTTTCATTAAACATTTGCATCAGATTACGAGGGATAATCCCACTTTAACACAGATTTTCTATTGCTAACTGATCTTTTAAATACCTGCTAATAAGGAAAGGTAGCTGTTTATTGGAGGAACGGAGAGCTGTTCTTTCCCAGATGGGTCACCGGCAGGATTTTAAATATTTTGGGGTGTAATTGATTTTTAGAAAAACCTGCCATGTTTGGGAAACAGCCAGACATGAATCCCTCCTCCAGCAGTCCTCACCCAGATAAATAAATATAACAGATTTTATCATCTAAGCTAATCAGTAAGTCTTTCTTCCATGACCTGGAATTCAGGTAATTATATATATATATTTATATAATGTGTGTATAAATGCGACTCTCCCACAATCTGGAAGATTTTTTTCACTCTACACACAGTCTGCAAGCATACAGCAAAAAAGAGCCGCTTTGCACGTCGAACCTTCACTGGCCGGATGATTCTCAGTGCAGCATGCAAGGTTAAAAGGTGCACAATAATAAAAGTCTTTAGCTTCATCACTCCTTCATCACCGTCACCGTCGCCATGACCACCATTCAGCTTTTTTTTTTAACAAGGTCATTTTTAGATAAGAATAAGAAATTACATTTTCTTCTAATATATTCTGCATTTCAGAGCATGCCAAAGATTTATTTTTTTCATAGTTTCTGCATAGTGCTGGCTATAGGAGCGTCGGAGGGCGCCGGTTCTTTTACAATAGAAACAGGTTATATGTACAGGCGAGAATAGACACAGATCCAGTGCTTGTATACCGCCCCTCGAAGTGATGAAAAATATGTACAAAAACAGGACCTGAACCTGTTGGAACTCATACAAAGTTAAATAGAGCTAAAAAAAATTAGCTCCGCAGTACGGAAGAGCCAAGAAGGAGGTGTCTGTTTAGTGTTCTGTAGGCTGAATGACCACCGTCTCACTTTATTCATCCAGTTTGGTAGTTTTCTCTCCAAACATGCATCTAGTAGCTCTGGATTTCATTCCTCTAGCTCCCACCGCCCCACACCTAACGGGTAGAAAACAACCACATTCTTGTTTTCAGGTCATAGAGAGTACACATTTCAGGCCACTAGGTGACGTATTGAACAGGAAAAGAAAAAAGCTACAGTTAGGATGGGATTCCCAGGGTGACCGCTGCTTTTGTTAGAAACATTCCCATGATGGCAGATTGATGGTGCAGTCAGGGATGTGTTCAATCTGAAGGGTTTGTGTTTTTGTATCAGGACATAATAAAATGTCTGGTTGTTGCGATGATGTGAAATTGTTTAAAGAGTTAAAAACTAGAAGCCCTTGTTTAAATGATGATCTGCAGGTGAGTTCTTCTATAAAAAGCACTTTCAACAGTTTGCTGCTCTGCAGTATACAGGTATTACATGATGCCAAGTTGGTCACAGATCAGAAAGCTGCAAAGAAACTATTAAGGGTAAGTTTGTTTCATGTAATAAGTGTGTTTTACCCTTAATTGAGCAGGTAAGATAATTTACCATTGGACTAAAATTATTTACATTTTTCTTATTTAAAGTTTTACAGTGTAGTCCTGTTTCTCTGACTGTGACTGGCTAAATGTGCTCTGTTCGTCCTCTGGGATGGGAGCTGGCACGGAGCTCGTTTGCCTGGCTGTGTGTTTCCTGGACGGGGCCGCCTGTCGAGCTGCTTTTTGTGTCTCTGCTTCTGTCTCCTTGAACCCCAGTGGGCCTCAGCAGATGGCCGCTCACACTGAGCCTGGTTCTGCTGGAGGTTTCTTCCTGTTCAAAGGGAGTTTTTCCTCTCCACTGTCGCTACAAGCATGCTTAGTGTGAGGGATTGCTGAAGAGTCAATGAGTCGATGCAATCAACTGCTTTTCAATTTGACTGGATGATCTGGTGAACTGTAAAGTGCCTTGAGATGACATATGTTGTATAGTGGCGCTATATAAATAAACTGAAATGAATATTTATATATATATATATATATATATATACACATGAAAAAAATTTGAAATCTAATTAATCTTATTTATTTTAATAACTACCTGGCAAACCAAATTTAACACATTTTGAGTCACTAAATAATAAAATGTAATGTCTAAACTAACTCAGACTTATTGAACCGTCCCATTACGTTTAACTACGTAGTGCTGACAATGATGCACCAGATGGCGCTGTTATCACAACTTATAGATAATATTTCTCCTCCAACCATGAGGTTAAAAATAAATAGATCAAACTTTGTATCATGACCAGTTTTTCAGAAAACTTTAAACCTTATCAAGACTTTTTTGTCATAGTCTGGTAAGGAAGGCTGTACTATGTTATGTTATTGTAATAGATTTTTCTAAAGCTCACATTTGTGACAATTTTTTCTATAATCATTTTGCTGCTGTAAACACCAGAATTTCCCCATTGTGGGACAATAAAGGGATTTTCTACTCTATTCTATTCTAAAGGTAATAATGATCCACGATACTTCAATTATGTGTTTAATATAACAAATTTGATGTAATGCAATTCAATTTACTAACTTGCTTTCAAACCAACTCACTCAATTGTCTGTATTTCTGGTTCTGTAAACAGAGGTGGATATTTTCAAATAATTGAATCATGTTGGTAAATTACCTGCTCAAATTCAGGGCAAATACACTTTTTAAAACAAATTGAAGCTTATTATTGGATAAAAAATTTGCAGTGCAATGCGACTGTAAATTTTAGAAATAAACAGACTTTTTTTTTCAAGAAATAAGCATATTTTCCCTTGTGCATGGAGGTAAAACAGTTTGTTAATAAAATAAGACTTATCTTTAAATTAATTATAATAAAATAACAAATCAGCTCCATTATCTTTTATCCACTGCATACTAATTAATTATCTTTTTGTAAGGGTAAATATACTTATTCCATTGTCAGATTATTTTATTTACCTGCTAAAATTACAGGCAAATTTGTATATTTTTAAAACCTTTTCTTATTTAAAATCAGTTTTTGCAGTTTAAAAACATGACATAATACAAATTCTTACACTATCTATATTCCTCTTTTTATTATTATCATTGTTACAAATATTTTTTTTGTGCATTTTCATCTGAAATTCAGCTTTTTCTTTTGACCCCTGCATAGAAGTTTGGTTGAAAGGGCTTTTTAATGATATAGTTTTGATTGATAAGAAGCTGAACATCTAGTCATCAGCCCAGAATAAATGTCAAAGCTCATAAAGCAGCAGTTAGGAAAAGATTTTCCGCCACCAGGGGGCAGCAAAGCTGTGAAAGGAAATGTCAGCAGCATGAAAGTTAACCTGAATAAGCAACACATTTTGAAATAAAATCCCAAACACGATGTTTGAGAAAATAAAACAAAGCATAAAGGCAATAAATAAAACAAAAACAAAGCACAGAGGTGGAGGAATCATGATATGGGCTCACTTTTTTTCCTCCAGATGATGTGAAAAATGAATGAAATCAAGATGCAGCAGCAAAATCTACCTCTACAAAATTAATTTTGTTTAACTTGGTTAAAAAGTAAAGACAATGAAGAAACTGAATGTTTTTTCCCTTAAGGTTAAATATTCTTAGAATTTGATAGAAATTAACCAGATTCTATGTATTTATTTTGTCCTGATGCATGAAAGCTGTTAAAGTTTCTGTTCACTGTGACGCTATGGTAACAATGCTAGTGAATACACCAAGGGTTAAGGTAGAGAAATGAAGTGATGGCGACCGAGCAGATCCCTTCAGTCGTAAAGGAAAGACCCACATCTGAACAGTTTTTAAAAGGTTCAGGTTTCATTCCGACTTTAAACCAGAAAAAGTTTTCAAATGTTTCCCAAAAGAGTCACTTCCCACCGTAGCCCTCGTCCCGCCTCTATAGAAAGTCATCATCTGGGCTCAGATTCTCCCATCTCTTCCTGTTCACATCATAAGTCATTATGACCTTTGTCGTCCGACATAAAGAAAAAACCAACGTCCCAACGGGCCAAACTCAAACTGTCACATTCCTCTATTGTTGCTCCTTCAGCTGAGTCGCCTGTGGGCTTCAAATGTCTCCGCTGTTGGTTTGTTACAGCATTCGCTTGCTTTGGTTCAATACTAAAGTGCACCGTTACAAAGCGTGATACGAGCTGCGCACGTGTGGACGGGCCCCGTGGCGCCGGGGCCACGCTTAGGGACGCCATCTTTTAGGGACATGGCTCAAACAGGCATACAGGAAGTGATAAAACACACAGCAGTCTGCTCTGTTCCTCAATATACAGGTACAACTCCACAGAAATCTGAATAGGTCACAATATTTCACTCATTTCAGAAAGTTTAACTCCTGTATAGCATCATTACTGGAAACCCAGTAATCCCAGTAACCTCTGACCTAACTTCCACCTAAAAATGAAGATTTTGGAAGACTGAGAAATTGTGAAACTTTTCTTCCTATCTGGGTTTTTATCTTCCATCCATCTTTAAATAAATACATATACCTGGATACGCCCTCTCTGAACAGCTAGCTTATTTAGAAATCATCCTCTATGGCTAAATAGGATTTAGGGTGATGTTAGAAATATTACAAAGAAGTGCCAAACCCCTCATATTCTGCTTTTATAAAAAAAAATATATATATATTTTCTGTATTTCCATTTAAACCAGAGTTAGGGCCACACTAGGAATTTATTTTTCTTTGAATTCTAAGAATAAAGCCATAAGATTATGAGAATAAAGTCATAAAATGGCTAAATTAAAGCTATAAAAGTAAGAGAATAAGGCTGTAACATCACACGAATACAAAACGTAATATAAACATGATAATGTCCTAATCTTAACAGGTTATGAATTAGCCTACTTTAATGTCAATTCTTCTTCGTCCCTTTGATTTTAAATTCTGCTGATAACCATCACAGCTGCTGTCTTATTCATCTTATTAAAATGATTTCCTTCTCTCATATTATGACTTTTTTTATTATTTTGAAACCATTTAGAGAAGGAATGTTGAACTCATCAGGCCAGTTCAGCATTGTCTGAAAGTGTGCAGCTGTTTAAATGAAACATTTAATGTTGTTGGTTTATTTGCTTAGCATATGCTGCACTGGTAATATAACTTCACCCTCATGTTATTTCAGCTGCTTAAAAAAATAACCAATTCTTCTATTTTAAGTCCAGATACATCTTTAAGGCCGGATGTATGAAGCCAGATTGGTTAACACATAATTTAGAGCAGAGGGTCCCAAATAAATAGGCCAATAAACCCAAAAAATAAAAATGCAAAACAGAGAATAATACATATTGAACTTCGCTCTATATTTATTTAAACATATACAGTGAATTTATTAATATAATTTTTTTAATCAATTTTTAAATTAACATTATTCAATAATTTTAAATTAATTTTTAATTTTTTAATTTATTTCATTGTTGATTTTGTTATTTAACAGTACTTTTAATATTTTTGATCATGTATTACTACTGTATCTATTAATCTCATAGTTAAATGAAAAATTTATTGATTTCATTCCCATTATGTGTATTTTGGTATAATTAGGACCTTTATATACCTCAGAAATCGCTTTAAAAATATTATAAAAATCATGTCAGAAACCCCAAATTGGTATCTTGCAACACCCCAAGGGATCCTCCCAGTTCTCCCAGTTTAGAAACCCTTGATTTACAGGAAATGTTTTATGTTAATTAAAAATTGAAATTTCTAAAACTGAACTTTGTCCCATTTTCACCTTTTTTAAAGATTAATATAGGTTTTCATTATCAATAAGCAACAATCATCTATATGTGTAATGAATCTATACAATAAATTAACTTACTTTCTGAGATAAATGATAGAAAACTGACCTTTTTCTCGATATTCAAACTTTTTCAGTTGTACCCGTATATTTACAACGACAGAGCATATTTATACATTTCAACAACATGAACATGGAGAACTAAACGGTCCCACTGAGAACCTTTCACGTCTTCCAGCATATGAGCTCCTAATAAAGCTGAACCAAAGTGATTTCAATCACAGCCAACATGCAAACCTAATATACTTATCACAATAAATAAAATAAATAGCTGAGACACAAACAGCAGAGTCACATCTTCTCAGTGCTTCATTAAAGGGGAATTCAGCCAAACATCAGCTGCGTTAAAGTCTCCTGATTGGTTGATTTTTAATTTGTTGAGCAAAGAAAAATAAAACTCTCCCGTCGCCTGACTGACACATTCCTGAGTCTTCTATTAAACATGTGCGCTGTTTACATTACAGCAACGTAAAGTGCAGAACTATTGATTTTTATTTTATTTTTTACCAGACGAACTCGAGCTGCAACATGTCAGAACAAATGAAAGGACTATTGCACTTCACCAAAGCTCCCCGTCTGCATGTCTTCACCCTTTTATACTCAGATCAGATTTTCTGTGGGATTTAAATCGGCGGAAGTAAATTTAATGATGAGCTAGGATTTAGTTTGTCTTCATTCTATAAGAACTGAAATGTTTGCTTTTTCTTTTAGGTATTTGATGTAGGGAGTTTTTCCTCTCCACTGTCGCTGCAAGCATGCTTAGTGTGAGGGATTGCTGAAGAGTCAATGAGTCGATGCAATCAACTGGTTTTCCTTAGATAGAAAACTTTGAATCAATCTGACTGGATGATCTGGTGAACTGTAAAGTACCTTAAGATGACGTGATGTGAATTGGCGCTATAGAAATAAACTGAATTAAACGTAATTGATGTAAGCAAGACCACATGTTGGTGCGCTTGATCTTCTTTCTTTTAGATGTCTGAATAAAGTCAGACTCACTAATGTGTTGCGTAGACCAATAATATTTAGCCATGTTTAATGATCTAGGGACCTAAAAAATGTATGTCTGGCTTCAAATAACATTTTTAAAGAACAGTTCAGCCTATTAGGTGAATTTGTGTTGAGTGGTTCTACCTGCAATAAATATCTATATTAGCATCTTTAATATATGTGGGTAAATACTAGCTTAGACCATAACCAATTGCTAAATCTGTAAAGTGGTTTCAATGTTTACATGGGAAAAAAATTCTAATAATGAGGGAATGGTTGTTATAATTAGCCCCCAATGTGATGAATGTATCTAAAATAGGAAAATTCTACATTTGTCAGTCAAAATGCAATTTAAAAACATCAATAAAGATCAAATTTGGCTAATTTTTGTCTCACAGTTAAAAGGGACAGGTCAAATCAATTTAATGTAGTGTGTTTTAGAGTATATTTCCACATAGTGGTCTGAAATTGCTCTAAACTTTTTCATCATAGTAAAGTTTTCCATTTTGCTTTTTCAGGTATATTCTTTCTAACAAAACGGAAAATACGAGTTAACCCCCCTTGTTTTTTGATGGTTTTCGGTCATGTCCATTTTACTCTTCAGCTAATATAACTGTTCAACACGAAACTGACAATTTAGATCATGACACTTTAGATTCTTAGGTTAAAAAAGGAAGTAAGTAGAATTTTAGTTAGCATACTCTGCTAACTAAGAGCATTTTTCATCATGTTAGCCAAAAACACTGCTTTTAATAAACAGAATGAACTCTGCTTTTTTTGGATCGATTATGTAATAACATTCTTGGTAAAAAATTAAAATAGGTGCTAGAGTGACAGAGCAAATGTCAATAACTCGAAAGGATAACAGGAATAAAGTCGCTAGCTAACTAGCCATTTACGTATGCTAGATTTAGCGTCAACTTCCAACTTATCAGAGCTAAAATGTTGGGCTATTTCCCTATTTTTTAAAAAGAGATTTGAGTGGCATTTGATGACCTCTTTGAACAGAGGCTCTTTACATCTCAGATTAGGTTTTGTGAAAAATCTCTTCTACTTAAGAAAACCAGAACAACCAGTCGAGCTTAAAAGGGACTAGCATAAAACTGTGATATATATAGACTTTTCAAGGAGGGACCAGAGTATTCTACACCAATTAAAACTTTTTAAAACATAGTTTGTGAATTGTTGAGCTGTTCACTCTAAAAGTACAAATAGGTAAAACCCAACAGCTTTAGTTCTGGGTGTCGTGCTGAATCCCTTTTCCTTACATGAGCCACTTTAAGCCAAACTTTGAGCTCTAGGGTCCATGACTAAAAACAAAAACAAATCTTTTCAGTTTCAAAATAATTTTTCAATTCCAAATTATTCATGAACTATATAATTTTTCTGTTTATCTTGACTGCCCCTTTTTTATAATAAAAGCCTTAACCCTGTAATGTAAAATAGTAAAAAAGCAGAATTTCTTTGTTTCTTTTAACCGAAAAGGACCGTGTGTTCTGTACGTAGAGTAAAAGTGTAAAGGGTTTATATCTCATAAAGTTAACCTTCCATCAGCTTTTCTCAACAAGGCATCATTTACCTGTCTTTGTCTTGGGAAAAAAGCTAAACAAGCAAACCCAGCTAGCCTCTAACCATTGTGTCGAAGCAAACACATTGAACTCTGAACAAGACTAAATAAAACGAGACAAATGACAAACTGAAAGCCTCTGATCAGGCCCTATCCCACACATAGTAGCATAGCACACACCCACACACTTATTTCATCTAGCCAGTGTTTGCATATTGTACTGTACATCTATAAATGGCGCATTCGGCTGGTCGTTTGTAAACTGGCAAACTCGTATACTTATGTGTCACATGACAAGCTCATATATACAAGGTAAATGCATTCAGGGTGCGTGCTTGGGGTGAAAAACAAAAGCAAGGACCAATGAAATCTGAGGTAGCAAATTCAACAACGAAAAACTGGAGTTCCTTCATGCATGAGCCTTAACTGGGTGTTAGAAATCAGCGCAGACCTTCTCACTGCAGGGCCTCAGCTCATAGAGAAGCTAATGGAGCTGTTAATGGGGGGCCTGCTTGGTGAAGCTTTTTTTGGTCTACTGCTCTTATTTAAAAACCTTGTAAGTTTGCCAGTTTACCTGTTGCTCACATAACCTAAGCATTGTCGCTTGTGTTCAGCTCTCTAGCAAATGTCAACATTAATGATAGGATAGCTGATATGTTCTTCGAGGAAATTCATGGCTTGTAACCCTCCAGTTCCCACCCCCTGAGGTGCGGACCAGCCAATCCAAGGGGCTCTTGGGCAGAATACAAATTAAAAGATTAGCTCCACCTCTTTTAGGGGGAGGGACATCAAGGGGGACGGAACCAATGACAGAACGGGACAGCAAAGTTCCTGTTAGGCCAGCTAACACTACAATTCACCAACCGGTCAGCGAGATTTTTTCGGAAGCGCCTTGGACATATATAGAAAGAATAAACAGTGTATCAAGGTTTTCAGTGCAAGACGTAAAATGGCTACTTTTTGTTGTTGTTTTGTCCACTGTTGTCTCTTTCTCTTTAATTGTCCAACACCGGACACAGCAGTAAAGGGATTCTTCAATAAGTTAGTCATCTTTTCAAAGTAAGTGAGAAGAAAGGTAATCCTTAGTGGCTGGCTGAAAGGCCCTGAACGGACTGGCCAGGGTTAGCCTCTGTTCAGCTTATGGTTTTGGTTAAAGGTGTACCGCTTTGAAGATCAGAAAGATCAAGTTGTCTTGAGGGGGACTCAGAGACAAAGACTGAGGCAGAAGGAGAGGTTCTTGACCCCTTTCATGGCATTATTATGGCCAAAAAGGGCATGGTTGGTAGATCCACCGGTTGCCTCCTGATCTTCTACCTTCCTTGTTGAACAATTGACAGATCTCTTCACCCCCTCCTCTATCACATTGCCTTAGCTCCCCCCTGGGTCAGAGCCATGTCTCTGTGGTGTCCGTGAATCCAGAGGAGTCTGTGAGTCTTGAAGTGAAAGCCTTCTTTGGGTCTCAGAATCCAAAGGTGATACCGCCGTCCCAGCTGCTGGCATCAAATGCTCCCCTGACGCAAATCCCAATTCTCCTTCTAAACTTGTTTCCCCATGTGTCACACTTCCTTCCGCCATTACTCCAGCCCCACTGCCAAGTCCAAGCTCTAGCTTCAGATGCTGTCCAAAGCCGCTTAGTCCAGAGGATTCAGGTTGTTCCTGTTTGGGGATGATAAGAGAGGTGTCCTGGGGAAGAACAGAATCAAGAGTCTTTGCAGGGAACTCTTCAAAGTTCTGGGAGTCCAAGATCTGCAAGAAAAAAAAACTCTGTTAGGCACTGATTGTCATTAAAATACTGGAAAATCAAGAGTTTATTGTTTAAGGCTTTGTTGAATGACGAATAATGGTATATTAAATTAAAATCAGGCTAGCTAGCTCAGTTAAATGACAGTTATATACATTTATGTAAAATATGAAAGTTGTTTAAGTTAACCAGGAAGTAACTATAACTATGGTTTACAACAGGACCCCATGTCTGATGTATCATGAACTACTTTAGTTGTGTCAACCCGTTAACGCAACAACCAGGGAGGCAAATGATCAATTAAAAAAATGTACATCGTTATAGTTGAAGTATTTATTTTGCCAGATGTTTTTTAAAATTAAACTACACTTGGTATTTCCGAACTGAGGCATGGAGTCAAATTTTGGCAAATTGTGTTATGGAGCGTGGCCATCATACAAGAGGTGCCTTGCTTAAGAAGAAAATTTTGCTTCAAAAGTCTTCAGAACATCATCTCAACTCAGACTATAGTTTATCTAACATAACCATAGCAGTCTGCTTTTCATTTTAACCCTTTCCCAGTAACAGCACTCACGAGGTGGTCTTAGCGATGTTTTATATTGAAGATAGTTAATGGCGTTCCCTGGTTTGGTGCTACAGAAGGATCTCCCCTTGTCATGTAAAAGCTAATTTCTAGAATCTCTTGTATTTGGCTAAATGGTGTGTTTGGCTAAATTGTCTGTATTACATCTGTATTACATCTTGGAATCCTGTGGTTCTGAGTTCAAAAACCCACTCCCACAGACTACCACTCTGGGTCCCTGAGCAAGACCCTTAAATCCCCACTGTTCCCAGGCGCTGTACATTGGCAGCCCACTGCTCCCGATGGGGATGGGTTAAATGCAGAGAGTTTATTCCTTGCTCTGTACTTGTGACAGTAGAATGACAATAAAAAGCTGGAATCAAGGACCCATTTTTCTTTTCTGTGATTCTATGCAGATGATGTATAGTTGTATTTCAGTATACATTTTGTCTATAAAGTATAACTCTACTGTTTTTTTCTGGATGACAATTCACTACAGAAATAGAACTGAAGTCTTAATTCAAAAGGCTTTCTAGTAACTAGTATGGAGAAACATACAGTAGCTAAGCTTTCATCTCTGCACTGGCTTTCAGTAAAGGCTAGAGCTAATGTTAAGATTTGACAATTGACAAATGGCCTTTTGTTTCTTCTATTGGTCAAAAATGGCGGTCCCTTTGCCATATGCCCAGCATTCCCAGGTAGATATTTCCTTAATGTTGCAACGGTTTAAAGAAAGACTGCAGGTGAACAGGCTTTTCCATTCTGTTCCCTTCAAGAAACAGTTTTGTTGCTGGCCTGTAATGGGTTCATGGATCCCTTAATGACCGAACGCTCACCTGTGATAGGGATGCCAGTGTGTCTGTTTCCAGAGGGGGGATGGGTGGAGCTGCTCTGTCTCCTGGTCCTGGGCCAGGGTAGGGTGAGGGCTGCAGACCAAAACCATCAGGTGTAAATGAACTATTTTATAAAAATTTATCTAAAATTGTTTATATTGTGGACCAACCACATGGTTACCTGAGGAGGTGATGACAATGCACTGTAAGCAGGAGGAACCAGGGCCATCTGTCTCTGCAGGAGCTGCATGATCACACCAATGTCCGCAGACATGCGGCTCTCCAACCTGTATACAGAAAGGAAAGGCATTGGTCCTGTAGTCCTAAAGTGTTAATGTTATTTTAAATATTATCAGGGAACCTGAAAGAAAAGCTATAAAAATGTTGAATTTGAAGAAAAATATCTAATGATTTTCATCTCGATACTAAAAAATCCTTTCATTGTGCATAATGAGACATTATGCAGAAAAGTCAGTAAAGCTGAATTGAAACATTACGAAGAAAAATATATAAGAGGTTTAAGGTTTTAATGGTGACATTTTTGGGAGCAGTTGTTGGCAAGTGTAATGATCTTGGCACTGATGACTGGCTCAATTACTCATTCCATTCACCTGTCTATCTCTGTAGGGTTTTTCATCATTCCTCATCTGATCCACCTACTCCTGCCTCTATTTAAGGCACCTGCATCCAGTCATCAGAGCCAAATTATTCTTGTTCTCTCTTGCCAGTGGGGAGTGTATTTTTAGAGTGCCTTGGTGTTTCTAATTACCTGATTCTGACCTGTTCTGCCTCTCATCCACTGAGCCTGCCTGTTCCCACCTGAACGGTTTGCCTGAACTGCCTTTGTCCTGGACATCTAAGCCTTTTAATAAATGCTTTTTGAGTAATCCCACTGTCTGTCTTGCTAACTGACTGAGTCCTTCTCTTCTGAATCTGGACAACAGGATGTCTAATGGTACTCCATGTGCTCATATAAACCATCAACATTTGCTGAAGCTTTGGCATGGAACAGTATAGGGAAAAGCTTCTTCACATCACTGCATCTGAGGCAAACATTAAACATGAATGTAGCTACTCGACCACAGGAACCCTGAAGTTTCACTCACTGTTCCTGATTTAATCTGAATTCCAACCTCTGTGTACTGTATACACTGCAAAACAAGTAATAATGTCTTTAAATCAGTATATTTTGTTCTTAATTTCAGCTGGTAAATGACCTTTACATTCATTAAAACTGGATTTATTTCGCTGTTATTGTGGCCTTGTATCATGGCACCACGCTGGAATGAACGTATTATAGCCGCTCTGGGACTTTTCACTAGGGATATATTTGTCAGAGTTTACGAATGTTTGTAGTTGGTCTCAGAATGCAGAAGCGGAGGCTGAGTAGTTTTCTTGTCGATTTATTGTGATCATGGCAGCAAAGAGATTAATTCAAAAGTACACGGAGCACAGGAACTAAAGTAAAGAAAGAAAGATGATAAGAAACAGGGATTAATGAAGACATGAAGTAAAAACAAACTCTAGGGTAGGAGAATATGTACACCGAGAAGGAGACAGGACAATGATTGTAGCAATGATCTAAGAGGGGGCAGGAGTGCAGAGAAAGAGCTAGAAGAAAACTAAGAGGAAAGAATGCGACATTAAGAGGCAGCGGAGAGTAACTGAAAAATACAAAGAAGACTCCAAAGAGAAAAGAAACTAACAACCAAGTGAAAATTAAACCATGGGAAATGTGCCATGGAGGAACATAAACTGAAGATAACAGAAAGAATGACTATGACAAACTAGACCAAAGAAAAAAAAAAACAAAAAAAACAAATGAATACCAAAAATGCTGTAAAGAGAAACTACAGGGTTTCGTCGTCGTCACAATGTTTGTTCTCACTCTGCACGGCCCGACGCTCTGATGCAATCTACCTGCTACCACTGATCGTGTAAAAAAACACGTTGGATTTGGTTCCACAGTGAGATGGCGCTACTAGGACTCGTCTATCTGGAAGCCAAACCAGTAGAAGAAGAATATGAAGCTCACTACATTGAAACACGCTGCCTTGGCAATTTGTGCAATTTTGTGCTGAAAGCCCTATTTGGACAAAGACATGGCTGAGCAAACGTGGCTACTACACACGACTGGAAAAGTGGCCCGAAAAGGGCATAAAAATCATACAGTGTATGCTCGGCTTAAGGAGGGACTTTAGGGAGGTGTTGTCATGCATTGGTGGGCGGAGCCAAACTGACCTGTTGAGCTGTTTCTGCAGCAGGTCAAGGCGTGTGTCCAGCTGGCTGCGCTGCTGCCGGCTCAGGCTGTGCAGCGGTGTGTTGAGAGGCGGGGGGGAAGCCAGGCTGCAGCTGGGGACCTCCTGGTACTGACCGCCTCCTCGGCTCTCTCCCCAGAAGCTGAAGATGTTGGACACCCCTGAGAAAGCCCCTGAGCGAGGCGTGGGGGAGGGGAACCATGGATTCAAACACTGGTAACGGATGACTTTAACATTTGGTGAGGATCACTGGGGGGGTGGGGGTGGGATGTTTGGTGGTTTACCTGAAAGGGCGTTGCAGGTGTTCCCCGTCTTTGGGTCTCCCTCAGCCTCTGTGTTATCACTGAAGTTTCTGGGTGGGGCTTGAGCCTTGGGGGGCTCCAGCATCGGGGGGGGTGGAGCGAGGCCGGTGACAACTGGCTCCTCCCCCTGTGAGAGCAGAACCAGAGCAGCGTTCATACACTGCCAGCATAAACAACACCACTAAGGCTAGTTTCACACTGCAGGCATTGATGCTCAATGGCAAATTCTTTTGTGAAATCTTCGTGGTCGTTCACATTTCCAAATATAAGCGGCTTGTATGGGATCTCCTGTGTGAAATGCAATCATAAAACTTAAGTGTCCCGCATGTGCAATAGAGGAAGCAATGACGTCACAACTAGCGAGTGTTCTCAGTGTTTACTGAAGTAAACATGGATGAAATGCTGGAGCTCGTCTTGGGATTTAGAAATTTAATTTCTTTCCAAACTTCATCCAGTGCATTACCAACAAAATCTTTTCAAGAAGATCATAAAGAAAGGCCGCCCTCCACACTATCATTCACCATGGTTGTTTTTCTCCCTGCTCCTGCATCGCCAGACACAGAATAGGAGCCTTTGAGTTCAGTCGCATTCATCCGACCTGGACGTTCACAGACAGATCACATTTGAAAAGATCGGATATATATCCTCTCTTGTGGAACCAACTACCAGTTTTAGTCCGTGAGGCAGACACCCTGTCTACTTTTAAGGCTAGGCTTAAAACTTTCCTTTTTGATAAAGCTTCTAGTTAGAGTGGCTCAGGTTATCCTGAGCTATCTCTATAGTTCTGCTGCTATAGGCTTAGACTGCTGGACGACATAGGGACCCCTTTTTCATCATTCTGCTTCATTCTATCTCTGTTCTCCCACTCTGCAGAATCTGTTAGCTCAATCTCTAACGTTCTGCTCTCTCTGCTTTTTCTCATAGTAGCTTCATCTGGTCTGTTCCTGTTTGGCTGTGACTCCATCCTGGAGAGAAATATCAGCTGTGCTGCTGCCATCAACACCTTTGTTTCTAGATGCTGGAGCTTGGCCTGTTTTCCAGTGTAGTCCTGTTTCTCTGACTGTGACTAACTGGATGTGCTCTCTTCATCCTCTGACATGGGAGCTGGCTCGGAGCTCGTCTGCCTGGCTGTGTGTTTCCTGGATGGGGCCGTCTGTGGAGCTGCTTTTTGTGTCTCTGCTTCTGTCTGTCATGCTCCAGGCCTGGGTTCAGGGCTGGGTTGTCTCTCTCTCTCTCTTCTCTGCAGGGTGGACTGGCAGGTGCTCCTCATCACTGCTGATTTCAGCCCTTCTTAAGGAGCAGAGACCAGGAGGAGGGCGTCAGTTCTTTCTCGCTTCCAGCGTGGTACATGACCCAACAAACTTTTCCGAGTTTCATCCGAACCAGACCTGATATTTTGTCTCTGTCTTTCCCTCCTTGGAACCTGTAATCCAAGCCAGAGAAACCACAAGCCAGGGAGCTGGGCTCATCTGATCGCCTGCCTGAACTAGTCCTCCTCTTTGAAGCTCACCTGCCTGTCCACCCTCAAAAACCATCTGCACAAGAGAGAGTGAGGGAACCGCTGGATTGCACCGGACCACGGACATCAACCCCCCCTGGCTCCGGGCAAGCCTCCCACTCTGTTAGTTTTGAGCTCTCCACATTCTTTACTGCCACAGGCTGTTTCTCACCACCTCCTTCGCCCCTCCAAGCAGACCAGAAGATACCAAACCAGTCATCACCTGTATACCAGCACTTTACAATAAACCAGTTAAAACTAACTGTCTTTCTCCGTGGTTGCTCTGATCCTGAGTCGTTCTTTTCTATCATGACACCGTCTCCTTGAACCCCAGTCGGCCTCAGCAGATGGCCGCTCACACTGAGCCTGGTTCTGCTGGAGGTTTCTTCCTGTTCAAAGGGAGTTTTCCTCTCCACTGTCGCTATAAGCATGCTTAGTGTGAGGGATTGCATTTTCAGTCAATGAGTCGATGCAATCAGTTGGTTTTCCTTAGATAGAAAACTTTGAATCAATCTGATTGGATGATCTGCTGAACTGTAAAGTGCCTTGAGATGACTTTTGTTGTGAATTGGCGCTATAGAAATAAACTGAATTGAATTGAATAAGGGATATATATTTTTTTCAAATGTGACCCAAGCCACTTGGCTGTAATGTTAAGATCAGATAAAATTTGCATATTGGCAATAAAATATGATTTGGGTCATTTAAGGCTGCAGAGTGAATGTGGCCTAAAACACTGTTCATACTGACGGATACCTCGTCACCGCTGGAGTGTGATGACACCGAGCCCCGATGCCCCCCCCACGGTCTTTTAGCAGCTTCCTCCTTCTCCCGATGGTTGCCTGCTGGCTCCCTCTGTCTTCGCCTCGAGGATTTATGGGATTTTTTATATTCTCCGGCGTCTGCATCGTCTGGTGATCAGACCCAGATCAGAAACATTCATATTATCTCTCATTTTCCCATGTAGGCAGCCGATTTTGTTCAGATTTCACCACAAGTTAAACTAAATATTGCCCTGGTGAAAACATTTCTGATTTATTTTTTATCAAACAAGCAATTTTCTTTTCTTTTATGGATTCTAAAGCTATATTATGTAATAAAGTACCGGTAATACATTTTAGCTTTAAAATATCATTAAACCATGATAACAACCACATGTTAATGCTTTAAAGTGTAATTTCATCCTCAGACTTATTATTTAATGACTTATGAGGCATTCAATTAAAATATTAATATATTTTACTGTCCTTTATGGAATGAATTGATTCTCATTATTTTTGAAGGCAAAGAAAACATTTAGTAAAAAACTTTAAGAGTAACTTTGCTTTTTTCTTTTTTAACATTTTTAATAAATTTTTTTTATTTTTTCAAATGTCATTTAAAAAAATGCTTACATACGTATTTTATATTTAAGTTTTTTCAGATTTAATTTCTTGGAAAAACTACTTTTTTTAACAGATTTTATATTTTCAATCTTTTACCAAAACATCCCAAAATATTTTTTACAAACCCTGACTTTGCTTGAAACCACATTGTAACAAAATTCATAGCACACTACGTATCAAACCTTTTTCTGTACGTCTTCTAAAGGATAACTTCCTCCTGCGTAGTTTGTTGAACCCTCCTCCTGTGGAGTCATCACTGCTGGGGGAGCCTGGGATCATGTTGGTCTAGAACAAACACCAACCATCATGAGTTCTTCAGATCTACCACTTCCTTCCTGTCCAGGTCAAAGCTCCTAAACTTACGTCTCTGAGGTTGAAGGTGATTTCCAGGTTGTTCCAGAAATGTTCTCCAAACTCTGGATACATGTCCAGCACCTCCAGGATGTCTTCTCTCAGAATCTTATGGAGGTCACAGTATGTCAGAGCTCTCACATCGGCGTTGGATTTACCCGGGCGGGGGTACAGGTTGATGGGTTCACCGAATATGTCGTTCTTTCCTGCAGGAAGATGAAAAAAGAGGAAGCAGATCTTTAGTCGCCATGTGGGCAGCATCACATTTTACTGCTAAGCTCTGCACACAGTAAATGGAAGACTTATTCTGTCCTCCTCAGTTTGGAATGAAACTATAAATGCCAGTAGATGGCGCCACAACTTAAAGCTTTTACAGCAGGAGCCGAAAGGGGGACTGGAAAAAGAAACCTAAAAAAAAAAATAAGTAAAAAAATGTTAAACTAAGAGTATATCCTGTAATTTTAACTAGTAAATAGGATGATCTGCCATTTGAATGAGTATTTCTGTTCTTACAATAATATTAATTAAATAGTATGCACTTTAGATAAGAAAATGTAGTTGTTTTGACTCATTTTTAATGTTAATTACTTTATCCCAATGACAAATTTTCTCACTTGCCTCCTCAAAACACAGAAAATAAACACTTATTTCAAGAAAAATGTACTTATCTAGAGTTACATTTTTCTTTCCATGAAAGAAATAAATGTGAAAAAAGACAAGTTACAGTATGTCCCAGATGTACAGCATAATATACTGGACTAGGGATGAATTATTAAACTAGGAATGCAAGGGAGAGAAGTTCTGCTGCTCCTCCATGCAGCACAGCTAAATGTGCCTATTGAGGTGAGAACTGAAGGAGTTAACTAGAGTTGATATTTACAATAAGAATGATGGAAATTTCTTTCTGCTTCATTGGATCCATTAAACAGTAGAAATAATCTGGGCTCTGGATCCATTCATGATTCTGCTCTAGTATGTCTCCACTCTGACATTATGTCTAGATTAGATTAGATTAGATGAGCTTTATTGATCTCACAGCGGAGAAATTCACTGGTCACATATTGGCATAGTAAATAAAGAAGGTGCAAACAAGGAGGAAAAAGGTGCATTAAGAATAAACAATATATATACAGTATATTAAGATAAATAAGGATTAAGGTGCAAGTGTACCTTAATTTGCAATGTCTATTGCAAATAACCAATGAGGCTCCACTGTAGAATGAGCAGTGGCGCCCTCTAATGGACAACGGTAACACTACAACACTCAGTTAATATGCTGGTGAATCTTCTCAGTCATCCAGGTTATAGTCATTCCAGAAAAATAAAAAATAAATCCACTGGACTTTGTTTCACTGTTTGAAAACATTTTGCTTCCCATCCAGGAAGCTTTTTCAATTCAAAATGTCAGGAATAGTGTTGAGTTGGAAGCTTTATAGAGCGGACCAAAACAAAAGCCTTGTTTTGGCTCAGAAAACATGCAAATTGAACCGGAAGAATGGGACCGCCCCTTTGGAATGGGGGGTTGTTTGGGTTCTTTTTCAGCCTGCAATACCCGATACCCGATGGGGGTGGGGGTAGTGATGACAGCTGCGAAAAAATCAACTAAATTGCTGGATTGTAGGTTTCTGAAAGCTGGAACCTGAGTCCAGTCCCTCAGTTTAAGGTTGGTTTTTCTTTCTTAACAAAGATGGCTTCCTTCACGCCCCTCTCAAACCACCTGTCTTCTTTGTCCTAAATGTGAACCTTCTGGTCCTGAAAGAATGTCCTTTGTCCTTAAGGTGTAGATGGACAGCAGAGTCTTGTCCAGAGGAGGGAGCTCTTCTGTGTTGAGACATTTGTCTGTGGAGAGGCTGTTTGGTTTCTCCAAAGTAAAGATCAGAGCATTCCTAACTGCATTGAACTGCATACAGCACTCCGCACATATTTGGTTTGGGGGTTTTGTCTTAGGATGCACTAGCCTCTGTTTAAAGTTCTAGTTTGGTTTCAATCGCAGTACATTTCAAACACAGAACCCAAATGTCTCCCCATTATTAAGGGGTGGACCCGTTCTTCTGGTTTAATTTGCATGTTTTCTAAGCTAAAACAAGGCGTTGTTTTGGTCCACTCTATAAAGCCTCGAACTCAATGCTAATTTTGACATTTTGAATTGAAAAAGCTTCCTGGATGGGAAGCAAAACATCTTCAAACTTGGAAACAAAGTCCAGTGAACTTTTTTGGAAATACTCAGTTAATCACAAGAACCAATTCTTATCTAAGAAACCAGTATTTTACAATCAATTGTCTTGGTTTCTATCTCTACTCTACACTCACCATGTTGATGACCTGGTCACACCAAAGAAATAGTACAGCCATTCAGTGTTAGTCCACATAACTCCTCTGTTTTCCTGCAGCAGCCTGGACAGTGTGAACTATACAGCCTGTCCGCTGCAGACATCAGCAATCCTCTTTAAAGAGAGATTGCTGATGAGATTCCTCAGTAGCAAAGCAAACATTGTTAACTGTGTAAACATGCAGAGAGCATCTGCAGCAACACAGAGAGGCTGCAGTCTGACTCACAAGCAACAAACCGAGTCAATAATGAGCACAAAACTCTGCAAGGAGAGCAGCCAGCCGGTGAGAAACGCAGTAAGCTTCCTTTAGCTACAGCCGCAGACAGCAGAGGGCCAGCAGAGCTAAGCAACAGACAGATTTAATCAGCTACATGAAACAACCAACAAAACTTCCCTGCTAAAACCTAAAATATGTGTAAAATATGTGTTCTTGTTACCTAAACCTAAACCGATGTTCATAACCCTAGTAAAGCAGAATGGGGTCATTAGCTGAACTTGATTTTGAGGCTTTCTATTTCTACCAATAATATCTAAAACTCAAATGATCGATCGTTCGCACACCTACTGTTAACTCACTTAAGCTCTTTGTCTTTTTTAATATTAAAAACAGTTCTACTTCCACTGAATTAATAAATATCCACTGTCATCCAGTTTTTTCTTACACAAAGTTTATACCGTTTAGTTTCATTTTAACAGTTGTGAGAGTAAATACGATGGCTCACCACTGATTTCAGTGAACTACCGTATTTTCGCGACTGTAAGGCGCATACACTGCAAAAAAATTAAATCTAAATAAGTCATTTCTTCTTAAAATAAGGGCATTTTTTCTTGAATTAAGGATTTAAGTGAGATACTTTGCCAATAGAACAAGACAATTTAAACTTAAAATAAGAAAAAACAATTGCATTGTCTTATTTCAAGTGCATTTTACCTAGATACCTTATTTTAAGAGTAAAAATACTAATTCCATTGGCAAATCATCTTATTTACCTGCTCAAATTAAGGGTAAATACCCTTAATTTAAGACATTTTTGCTCATTTTGAGATCATTTTTGCAGTGTATAAACATCTTTTTTTCCCCTCAAAATGTGCGGCGCGCCCTATGTGTGTTGTTACTGCGGACGTTGTTGAGACCACCATGAGAACGTTAAAGGTGGGGAAGTGTGGGCGTGGACAGAAACTGCCGCCTATGGTGATTTTTAAGAGAAAGACTTTGCCTAAAGAGACTTTTCCAGCTGGAGTCGTTATTAAGGCAAATGAAAAGGGCTGGATGGATGAGGAGATGATGAAAGCGTGGCTGAGGGAGGTGTTTGTAAGGAGACCAGGTGTTTTTTTCCACGCATCACCATAGCTGTTAATCTGTGACTCCATGCGTGCCCATCTCACAGCCGATGTGGAAAAACAAGGTGAATCAAATGAACGCTGTGCTCGCCGTTATTCCGGGAGGTCTGACAAAGGAACTTCAACCGCTCGACATCGGTGTGAACCGGCCGTTCAAAGTAAGGCTGCGAGCGGCGTGGGAGCGATGGATGACCGACGGAGACCACAGTTTCACGAAAAGTGGAAGGCAGCGCCGGGCAAGTTACGCCACAGTTTGCACTGCACTGTTGCACTGTTGTTCGAGCTTTTGCAAAAGCCGGCATCATTTCCAAGGAGCCGCGCGCAACTTGGAAATTAAGGCCCCGTCCACACGAAGTCAAAACGAACACGAAACGCTAATATTTTCCAGAACGTTTGTCTTAAAGACGGAGACGTAAAATGAATGTTATCGACCACATGAATGCATGAAAACGCTGCAAAATGTATGCCAGGCCTGTAAGTGGCGCTGTGGTGCCAAAGCAAAAGTAGGCGAAAACAGGCAACGAAATGTTGGGCCAAATGGTTCGGTCAAATTCAGGTGCTGAACTATGTGGTCGATATTGCTCTGTTCTTCCTGGAGATATTCCAGAAGAAGAAGATTCTGTTGTAAGCCCGACAGCAGGGTGAGTAGCATGAGCAGCGACCATTCAACACAGTACGGCGCCATTGTTGTTGTGATACTGTGTCGCGCATGCGTGTTTAGAGGCGACGCTATGACGCATGCGTGTAAAAAAAAAAATGCGGTTAGAGCTTAAAGATGGAAACTTGAAAACGGCATTTCAAAAAAACGCCGGCTTCGTATGGATGAGAGGCTGGTTTGGTGAAAAATTTGTGCGTTTAGGCCAGGGTTCGGCTTCGTGTGGACGGGGCCTAAACAGCTGTTTAATTCAGAAACAGAGGATGATGACTTCGATGGGTTTGATTAATACTTTGTAATAAATACCTGAATAAAGCACAAACATACTCAGTTTTGCTCCCGCTCTCTTTTTAAATACGCATTAGAGGTATTTAAACGTAGTAGAGGATATTTACTAGTATATAAAACCTGCGCCCTATAGTCCGGTGCGCCTTATGTGTGTGTTAAATACAGTAATGGCACACATAACTGAGACTGCGCCTTTTAGTAAGATGTGCCTTATGGTCGTGAAAATGCGGTATGTGTATTTTGGTCTTTGTGACTTGCTAGGCTAAATTTCTTCCTTGTTAAGCTACTCGCTGCCTTAGTGTTCAGTGTCGTATCTTTGGTACATTTACTGATAAAAGGAACAAAAAAAGTGGAAAACACAGAAATAAGATCGAATAAATCTTTAGGGCAGCATGATTTAATCAAGAAGCCTCTTTATGCAACTAGAATAAGGTTTGGGTTCATAAACTCATGAAGCCATGGCATGTGGTTCGGCCCCTTCTAGGTTTTATCGCCCCTTTGGCAAGAAACCAAGGTGTTTTTACTGAGTGTTATTTAGTTTGATGAACAGACAGGTGTTCAATCTTTAGACTGATTCTGTTTTTGTAGTGAAACGAAATGTAAGTATGATACCAATTTAAATAACAGAGAATATTATATTTTACCCAAGATGGCGACGACCACATCTCCTCTCAGGATCTCTATGGATCCCCTGGATATGAAGTAGAGGGCGGTGAGGACGTCCCCGGCGTGGACCAGCGTGTCACCGGGGGGTGCGTGGGTGGTCTTGAACTTCATGGCCAGCGCCCTGAGGCAGCCCTTGGTGGAGCCTTTAAAGGCCTTACAGTTCTGCAGCAGCGTTCGGTTCAGGTGGAGGCAGATATCTGCCTGGAGACATTCAGGAAACCCTTTGAGCACCTGGAGGTGGGGAGAGGGTGGAGGTAGGGAGGAGAGAACGATGCACAAAGACAAAGAGAGGAGTGGGTGAATTAAAGAGGGAGGATAACAAAGACAGAAAAAACAGAATAGATGACACCAGTTATGCTAAAGCATAATACCGTAACGAATGGACAAAATGCCTTCATAGAGGAATCTTCTCATTGAATTTCAGTTAGAATTAGCAACATGTTTATTTGCTAAATGTCAGAATAATGAGAAACATAAATAGTTTTTATCACACTGGATATATCTTTTCATATCGGTTTGCATCCATGGGTAACTTCCTGGTTGTTGGTTTTGAATATGGCTTAGTGTTAGAAATGTTTTATTTATACTCCGTTTGTGTTTCATGGGTTTTGTTCTAATGAACTATTATGATGTATAATGTGTGATTCATCTTTTATTAACTCTTGCTTAAGATTATTCCAGATAAAGGTCATGCAATGGACGGGTTGTAAAAGAGGCCTGAACAGCCTCTATCACATGTTTCTTCTAAACATGTGTTCTTGGAACAATTCAATTGTAAAACAACCACATGCTTTGTTTTAACATATGTTCTGATGTTTAAAGCAAGATCCTTTTGTTTCCCTTTCCCTTAGTTAAACCTCAGCTGGTGTAATTAGGGACATCCCCTGACTTCAATAAATAGCAAGGAGAAAGCTGAAGACTGCAGAGTGGGGTGGAGATTGTAAACTTTGCAGTCTCCTTCCTATTCTCCTCGCGAGTAACTAAATTAATTGTCTCTTGTCTTTCTTTCCCTGTATGTATGTATGATGTTTAAGGTGCTTAGACCTGACACTTAGTATGGATCTTTAATGTAAAAAATACATTCATTTCATTGTCTTACTTTTATATAATATTTAAACCTCCAGCCACTAGGTGGAAGCACACAAACCAAGGGCCTATTGCACAAGCTGCAGCAGAGCAACAACAAGGTCCTGTGAAGTTTTACAGAGCTATAATATCATTAAAAAAACGGCATAAATTGTTCTTGTGTCAATTCACAGCGCTGTTATTGACACGATGCTATCATCCAGGTGTGTCAGTCAAAATGGTCCTCTTAGTTATTTCCTGGTATCACCTTTTAAATAAACCCACTAAACCAGAGCTCATGGGTTAGTGGACCGCGGTCCGGATCGGAACCAACCTGCTGGCTAATTCGGACCCAACCTGATTTAAAACATTTATAAATTACAGCATGTTGCTGACAACAGTGTCTAAATTCACTTGCGCTGCTTCTCCTGTTAATACGATAAAGCCCTGGGGAGCGTCCGGCTCTAGGCTGCACGTGATCCAAATGAGCCAATGAGCTGTCAGTCTGGGTTACTGCTGCTGCTACTTTTAGACACAGCAAGCAAACCTGTGGCAAGCCGGACGATGGGAAAGAAGGAGAAGACGATGAGAAAAAGAGAGCAGAGAAAGTGTGGACTGCTGGAAGAACTGCGGTGAACTGGTGAAAGAAAAGTGAAATGGCGTGCTCAAAGATGACCCTGCACATTTAGAGGATGTTTGGCTCAACCTGCTGCTGTGAAGCAGGATTCTCCAACATGAACAGAATCAACAATAAATCTGGATCCAGGCTCAAAATGAGCACCTTGATATGTGCTTGAGAATGGCTTAGTCTCCATTTAAACCCAGGTTTAAAGCCTTGCAGGGCAGCCTAAAGCCCACTGTATGTGAATCAGGACATTTTCTATATACCAAACTGAACGATTGTTGTTCTCTACATCAAAAAACACTTTAGATTTTAAAATGGAAAAATATTCTATTTTTTTGTTATATATTTTTTTATTAAAAAATTCAATGTATAACAGAGATGCGTAAAAACCTCATTTTATTTGAGTGTTAAATTCTGTTTAAAGTAACAGATTATAATTAAAAATCTTTACTGGTTGATGATTTTCTTTATTCTGATCCCGCTGATTTTTAATTGGTTACCCCTGATCTAGTGGGTTAATTTATCTCTGACATTAATTCAGGTGCTTAGGAAGTGTCAACATTATGATTTGGGCTAAATAATTACCAATACCACTCTCACCATTTGGAAAACTGAAAATATGAAGCCAATCCTATCCTACCTAACTGAAGTTTTTTTTTTCCAGCTTTTTTTTGTGATCACAGTGTCACAAGTATAGAGGAATGAAATTCACTCTGCATTTAACCCATCCCCTTTGGGAGCAGTGGGCTGCCATTGTGCAGCACCCAGGGAGCAGGTGGGGGTTAAAGGTCTTTGCTCAGGGACCCAGAGTGGCAGTCTGTGGGAGTGGGAATCAAACTTACAACCTGAGGATTCCAAGCTGTATGCCCTAACTACTGGGCCACCACTCCCCCAGTGTTAGCTAATGTCATACCACAGGAAACACTAGAAATCAAACATTGAACATAGACTAACGTGGGACATTGATCTAATTATCTATTTCAGATTTGAACAACTAAGCAGAGACATTTTTTTAAGAGTCGTTTAACTTTAAAAAGGACAATAGGGGGAATTTTGTCTAATTATTTTTAGCCTTATTGCAAAATTGAGTCAAACAGTCTTGCAGAGAACGAGTCTGCAGACCCAGAAAGTAATTACAATAAAGAACTGGTGCAACTGCCGGCCTTTAAATCAGCAGGCGAAGGGGGGGGGTCTTTCTTAACTGAGAGGGACTTCACAGAGCAGGAAACCTCTGCATCCTAAACCCCCACGTTTCATTTCCGTTTCAAGCTACTATCTTGTTTCCAGTCCCCCTTTGCGCTCACTTCATCTCTCTAAGATCCTAAACTAATGTCACTATGGATGGCAGAGACTGAAGCTTAGCCCCACTGAAGGGATCCTGTTGGATTTATACCAAGCATTCCTTTCACTCATTCATGACACACTAGGAAGGGTTGATTAATAGCAAAACTGCGGCGAAGGACAAATGATTTCATCTGCATGGAATGAAACGATAAGAGCGGCTTTGGAAATCAGCAGCTGGATGCTCTGTTGGCTTAGAGACGGGAGAACCAACACCTCTGAGAATTTAGCATAGGAAAAATTTACTCAAGCAGACGAGATTTTTTATAAGATAACATTTGCTCCATTTTTAAAGATTAAAACTGACTCAAAATATAAGTGTGTATATATACACTACCGTTCAAAAGTTTGGGGTCACATTGAAATGTCCTTATTTTTGAAGGAAAAGCAGAGTACTTTTCAATGAAGATAACTTTAAACTAGTAATAACTTTAAAGAAATACACTCTATACATTGCTAATGTGCTAAATGACTATTCTAGCTGCAAATGTCTGATTTTTGGTGCAATATCTACATAGGTGTATGGAGGTCCTTTTCCAGCAACTATCACTCCAGTGTTCTAATGGTACAATGTGTTTGCTCATTGGCTCAGAAGGCTAATTGATGATTAGAAAACCCTTGTGCAATCATGTTCACACATCTGAAAACAGTTTAGCTCGTTACAGAAGCTACAAAACTGAACTTCCTTTGAGCAGATTGAGTTTCTGGAGCATCACATTTGTGGGGTCAATTAAATGCTCAAAATGGCCAGAAAAAGAGAACTTTCACCTGAAACTCGACAGTCTATTCTTGTTCTTAGAAATTAAGGCTATTCCTTGCGAAAATAGCTAAGAAATTGAAGATTTCCTACAACAGTGTGTACTACTCCCTTCAGAGGACAGCACAAACAGGCTACTGTGGGTACTATTTAATGAAGATGCCAGTTGGGGACCTGTGAGGCGTCTGTTTCTCAAACTAGAGACTCTAATGTACTTATCTTCTTGCTCAGTTGTGCAACGCGGCCTCCCACTTCTTTTTCTACTCTGGTTAGAGCCTGTTTGTCCTGTCCTCTGAAGGGAGTGGTACACACCGTTGTAGGAAATCTTCAATTTCTTTGCATTTCTTTAGAAGAATGATGCTTGAAAAATAAACTTGGACAAAGATTATGGTAAATAAAATACTAAATATGAGCCCACCAAAGCATCACAGGTGTCTACAATCTTTTGATAAGTCAGTGGCTTAAATATTGTGCTCCAGGTCACTGTTTGCTGACATGGTGTGTACCACACTCAACATGGATGTTTTTATGTTGTTGGCATCTTATCAGTTTGTTTCTACTCTGTTCTCTCCTGCAGAATCTTGTTTAATGTTTACAGTTTTATCTGTCTTAGGAAAGCGGATGGAAATTAGCTGTTGTGCTAATTCTGGCATGTTTAAATTGATGCCTTAATGTTGTGCATTGTCCTAATTCAAACACATAAAAAAGCTGATTTTCAATTATGTTTCCATAATATTAACCTTTCTTATAGCGCTTCTCTGAGTGAATACTTACCTGAATTGTGTGATCGTACTGTTTTACATGTTAGCAGACTTAAAGAAAACTTTTTGGCATTATACATATGAGTACTTTCACTGGATTCTTCCTCTGTTTACAGATATCTTATCTAAACAGCGAGAGAAGTGAGGAGGATTTTTTTTTTTTTAAAACACCACCCAGAATGATCCTCGAATTGCTCTCATTTAAGCAGGAAGCGGAGAAATAACTACAAAAGAAATATAATAAATGCAATTGTTTATAAGGGGTTATAGAGGAAACAAAAAGGGCTTCCACAGCATAAATCCAACCTACTGGGTGTTAAATCAATGCCTTATTGAAAAAGGGATTGCTAATACAGAACAATGACATAAAAGGATGGTTAGATGCTACGTTAAATATCCCTCCTCCTTTCTTCCATGGGTAAAATGTCCTGTGTTACAGCAGAGTAAAGACTGCTGAGCTCACAAATAACTTAATGGAGCTCGGAGTGGAGCAGAGCTTTATTGAGGGCTTTGCCTTCGTACAATGGAACAATTCAGTGTGGCGGTTCTCTAATTGTCTTATTATCTCGCTTCCACTGAGGGCTGAATGAGAGAGCCACAGCGGGGCCGCCCTCAGGGCCTCTGCTGGAAATCTGGAGTTCACAGTGCTGCACAAAAGAACTGATCTCTATTTGCTGAGATTCCTTCCTCTGTTTGTGTCTGTAGAAGCTGGTGCAATTTACAACATGCCCTAAAGCGGCCGTCTCTCCCAGCTGCATCATTATTCTCTCTTCTATCTCCATCGGTGAAAGAGCTGATCGAGGCGGTCATGGAGTGAACGAGACAGGCTGAACTGAAGCAAAAGAAAGCGGTAAACATCGTGTAATGCAGTCTGTCCCAGGCAGAGGGAGCTGTTCTCTTTGGCAGCGGTTGGACGTTGCCTTTATTCAACACCACCGTCAAACAGAGTTTTATTTTTTTTAGCAGAAACAGGTGATATATAATAACTTGAGTCCGCGAGATGGATTTGCTCCGCATATCCATCTGGAAACCTTCCGTTGAAGTAATTTTGGGAAGGGGCAAAAATACTGGTTAGCTGATTGGCCTATGTTGGTGATAGACGGGCCAAATAAACCAATCAGATCAACGAAGCATATGACGTACTCAGCAGTTACTTTTTTTAAGATTATTTTTTAGGCTCTAATGGCGTTTATTTTGTTATCTGTTTGTTTATATTTGGCAGAAAGAAAATGGGGTTGGAGAGAGGGGAAAGATGCTGCAAAGGTCAAAAGGGCGGGGCTCAAACCTCTGAACATGGGTCATGCTAAACTTCTGCACCACTGCTGCACCCCACATCTGGATTTACGTAACACATTGAGCCTCCCATATTTTAGAAACCAGCAGCCTCCTCATAAACCCATCACTAGTTACAGGTGATCACCACAATTTTAACTCTTACCAGCTACAAAGTGGAACTAACCTTTGCAAATAATAACCTAAAGGTCCAGAAGGTATGCAGCAACCTGTGCCTGGAATCCGAGCCCCTTTAATTTTTTTAAGTCGGCAACAAACCTCAGAACTTGGCCCTCAATATGCTTTTATTTATTTATTTCTCAATTTTTTTGGCTTAAATTTAAGAAATGTAATGCCTTAACTTCGTCTCACATGACTTCAACCTACCATTTCTATTGGTGCACAATCCTTTATGTCAACGCAGGCATCGTAACCAGAAGTAAATATAGAAATATATTTTGAACCTCTTAACATCCACCTATTTTGCATACCCAAATGGAAAAACTGTAAGCCCAAATTACATGTGCAATACATTATTCGAAAGCTAACGCCCTCTAGATTCCTAATATATAAATTATATTAAAAAAAAATTTGGGTGACTAGAACACAGACCATCCTGCATCGGTTCAAACATGACTCAAATTTTTTATTTTTTTATTCTCGGAAATAATAGTTCTTTTTTGAACAGCAGTAATAAAGACATTCTTAAGAAAAAGCAGGTTTTATTTTATTAAATTTATTCTACATCATCTCAACCACAAATGCAGAAAATTTCAGACCTTTAGCTTTAACAGTTCCAGAGCTGTGGGGTTTGGAACTTTTGGTGTCAGCTTGGAGCTGCGCGCAGTGGCTCCACCTGCTGGTAAAAATTTTACCGGTGAAATTTTATGCATTCTGAAGTATTACCCTTGCTTAAGGTCCACCTGGTCGCCGGCGACCCGGTGGATTTTAAGAGCTTAAAGATCGAAACAAGAGTGGGTGAGAGCACCACCTGCTGGCCTGGAGGTGTTAAGCTGATATATCAGCCAGTTTGGGCCAAAAATGTTTGGCTGCATCAGTAACAAGCTGAGGGAGGATTTTATTTTTGAAATTAACAATAAAATAGCTTCAAGAAATAAAAAACGCAATATTTATTTGGTGTCACCTAAAAATTAGTGCAGATCTGGCACACCGTGATTGCTAATTAATCAAAACATGCTTCATTTAAGCAGTACCTTACAGACAGGTACACTTTAATGCAATACCTCTGTTTTCTTTTGTTTTAAATCTGGAGTGTTAACAGATCTTTTAGGAACATTTAAGTCCAGACCCAGTCTGCATATCTGTGCAGGTCTGAGCAGAAACCGTCCAGAAAGGCATGAAGTTTATATCAAACCACTCCACGGTGTGTTCCAGTCCATCCACAGGTGTAAGCCAGTGTGTCAGTGGGAGTCTGAGCTGCAGCTTCAGCTACTGGTTCTACAGCAATTTAGCCGTAATGGGCCGCTCTGATTTTTCCTTTCATTCCTGCTGGTTTGATGGCGATGCTTAAAGCGCCGGCTGCTCTTTGAATCGTTGATGCATAATTATATCGTGGAATAATTAGAAACAACTAACCTTCAATTTGAGTACATTTACTCACTTAGGGAAAATCCCATGTTCACAAAAAAAGAGCTTTTTAACCAAATCAAAGATGTCGACCCTAACAAGCCATGAATAAAACATTTAACTGTTGATCAGAGATTAAATCTCAATTATAAAAAATAAACTGATTTACCAACCCTTTAACCTGGGCGATGATAATTTTAGTCAATATGATCTTAAGGTGTATAAGTGGAGGTCACATAAATAATAAATAAATAGGCAGAAAAGCCCTGAATGGGGAAAAAGTCAAGTACTGTCAGGAGGAGAACTCACGGCGTTCATGTCGATGCCGTTGGTGTAGGACCAGGCGTGCTGGAAGTACTCCTCCAGCCGCTGCCGCAGAGGGTTGGGGATCTGGTGGAAGCGGATGAACTCCCTGACTCTCAGCATCTGGGTGTGGTAGCGGGCCGTCCCTGAGTAGAGCCGCTGGATGATGGCTGATACGTTCCCAAAGATGCTGGCGTACATCAGGGCTGGAGGCGTGGGGGAGAGAAAACAGACAGGAAATCAAACAAAACCTATGATCCTTCTCAAGGAAAAAATAAATAAAAAATTCCCATGAAATATTCAAAATCTTGACGAGAATGAGTTTCTATGCAGACGACATCCTGCTGTTTGATCTTTCCTCGAAGAACCGTCAGTATTTTTCCATCAGGTGGGATCTCACTGACCTCTTAACCTCTGTCAGCTCGCATCACTGGCTACATAACCGCTGCAGCTTCTACGGCAACGGCCTAAACGCACACATACAGAGAGACCAAAAAAAAAAAAAAAACTGCTCTGTGTGCAAACATTTTCTTTAAACAATATAATCAGATTGGAAAGTTTTATAACACTTTTATTTTACTGATAGGAATTTTAAACATTCTGCTGTCAGTTTGTGTAAAAAAAAACACAGAACAAAGCAAAAAAAAATCCTTTTAGTTTAACGCTTTGGACAAAATTTGGGATAATTCATTTTATTTCATTTCTTTGGGATGAGAGCAAAATGCAGATGACAGCAGAAGCTAGTCACCCATGCTTTTAACTCTTCTTCTTAAAGTGACAGGCAATCTAATTAATGCTTGGAAAGTTGCTAGGATAAGATCCAGACAGGATATTAAAGCGTCTTCTGAGATTGTTTCAAAGGTTTTAATCATTGCTTCATTGGCTGATAAATGTGAAAAATGAGCTAATCTATTCAATTTCTTCAGTAATGAGGAATTAATGAACTTAAAGACCAAACATCATTAATGTTAATCTGAAACATCACTCTATATTACTTTAGAACCAGAGAACATTGAATAAACTTCCCCTACAAAAAAAATCCTATGAATTTTACGTGTAAAATTCCAAGTGAAACCCGGGTACCACATGTAAAATAAACATAGTACACATGTGATGAACATGGAGAAAAACATGAATATGTGTGTTTTTGAATGTTTTAACTGATTAGAACATGTGAGTCACATGTATTACACATGTGAAAACACATGTCAAATCTATTATCACGTGTTGTTAACACACACACATGGAAAAGCAGATGTATATGTGTGGAATTGAAATGTTTCACATTATAAGCATCACTTGTTTTCAGAGATGGTACACATGTGCCTCAAATGTGAAATGGATGTCTCCATTATTTTTTAATCAACTTTTTACGTATAGTAATACTGTATAATAAAAGTACATGGAAAGATGTTTAATAAAAAACATTTTATAATAATACAAAATAAAACATACACAAATATTTACCTCTTTAAGAAATGTAAAAAGAGTGTTAATGTTGGGATCCTGAGGCTTGCCCACCAGAGGGCGCCGAGGATCCTCTTCTGCTTTTTGTTTTCTTTTAGGGACTGGGTTACTGTTGGGATCTGGGGATGTACTACCTTCCACCAGCAGAGTGCGCCGTGGGTCTCCCGGGCTGGAGCTCTCCTGCACACCTGGAGCTCGTCTGCTCATCAGGAACCCTCCCTACATAAGAGGCTGCCAGACCTGGAAACTCTGATCAAGGTCTGCCATTCAAAGTCAGAAGCTAGATGCTGCAGCTGCTTGAGTACTCTGCGGAACCAACAGTCTCTGGACCCAACGGTTCCCTCCCTCAAAAGTAAAGCCTGGACTCCGTCAAGGTAGACTCAGAGTTATCTTAAAGGACTCTTTAATCATCTGCCTGCCCAGCTAATCAAACTATCCATCTCTGCAGACTTCAGTGAACCCAACCCGGACCAGTTCCTGATCCAGTTCATGTCTTTATGTCAACAACCTTTAATAAACTCTGTTAAACTTTTACCCAGCCTCCGTTGTGTTCTGCATGTGGGTTTGAATTAAAACCAATCATGACAGTTAAACAGTACAAACTGGTAAATAAAACCTGACATGTGGTGCACATTTTAGAAACGTGAAATTTGTGGGATTTTTTTCTAATGATATTTTTATGTTTAAAGCTGTTATTTGTACATTTTTCTGGTATTGTTTAAAAGTATTAAAGTAATTATGTAAAAATCATAATCAAAAAGATTAGAACTTACTATTTTTCAAGCAAGTAGAATTAATATTTTGATCAAAACTTTCTTTATTTGATACATTTATCATCACCATGCAGACATACTGAAGCAGATTCTTGGTTTATATTCGACACCTAAAATAATATAAAAGTGTACGGATAAAACAGAATCAGCCGTTGACCTCAGTGGGACAATTTTCAGCTCCGTTGCCCTGATTGGTTAGAATCTTTCTGATCGGTGATTAAACTGACAGCTATAACAACAACTCACTTTCCTGGGGATGGAGAGAAAGAAAAAGTGAGCGCTTCTCACTATCACTGATGTTGTTAGTGCAAGAGGTGATCTATTCAGGAACTTTCATAATTTACTGATATCTGATATGAGAAGGGACGTTTCTGCTCTTCAACCAGGCTGTGAGGAGGAGGGGGGGGGGGTAACTACAGTGCAGCTGGTCCGTTCACTTTATTTTGAACCTTTTTCTGCTGAGGAACATGCTGGGTATTTTGAATTTTGGGAGCGATTCGGAAGTCAGAGTATCAGAGTAAAGCAAAACTTTCTAGGAGAACATGCTGCTGTTAGTGATTAGAAATGCACGATGATAAAAGGCAGTTCAGATATGAACCTGGCATAAAGTAAACATTTAACAGTCTTACAGTTCTTACTGCAGCCGCATTTTTGGACTTTTATTAGCAAGATCTGTGCTTTTCAGCATTTTTTAAAAATATGAGCCAAGACATTGGTTTGTTCTGTTATATTTGGAGGCCCCTTTACCCCCGGGGCCCCAAAATAATAAAGCAAAACCCTGTGAGTTTTTTCTCAAAATGAATTTGGATCAGATTAAATGAATTCTGCTGTTTAACTGAAGGACAAAGCTGATACTTACATCCAATGAGCATAACGCAGATGGAGAAGATCTTCTCTGAGTTGGTGTTTGGGGACACGTTTCCAAAGCCCACACTGGTCAGACTGCTGAAGGTGAAGTACAGAGCTGTGACATACTTGTCTTTGATGGAAGGTCCTGAACCTGATGAGAGGAAACCGGCAACAAGAACAGATTTAGCATGAAGCAGCATAATCTGATATTCAACACACTCACTTCTACCATCAGTTACATCAATTAACAGCATCTATTTGTCCAATTAATATTAGCCAGAACCTGGAAGTGATGCATGGTAAAAGCTCTAGCTGTAGTTTTAATATTATTAACAGTGAACTTTCCTTACTTTAACAAAATAAACGATCGCATTCTACTAATACTTTAAGTATTTGTAAACATACTTTTTTTTACAGTCGAACATTAGAAAGTTAATGTAATTAAGCCTGCATTTTTTTTAATTATTATTAAAGAATCGAATAATGTAATAAAGATGGAGGCATTGGAAGTTTTCCTCCAGTTGGATGTCCAAGAACAAAAACCTTTGATAGTGAATCTATGCTGTATTTACCTTCGGTTTCAACGACCTTAATTGTTCACTTCACTCATCTACCTACTAATCATCGCTCATCTTATCCACATGCGTCTTGCTTTATATTCGGCTCAGCCCAGCTATCAGGGCCAAATCATTGACTGTATTACGTTTGTATGTTAGTTTGTTTGGGTGAGTTTGGTTATTCCAGAGTTCATGTTTCCCATTCTTGGAGGCCAATGATTGTGGGAGTTCTAGTGTTTGTCCTGTTCCCTCCTGATCATGTCCTGGCTCTTTCCCGCTGAGTACTCTCTGTTCCTGTTTTGGCTCAGCGGGGGGGAAACTAGTTTATAATCCTGTAATCCTGGCTTCTAGGTGGAGTACAGTTTAAAGTTCTGCAGTTATCCTGGCACCATGTCTTGTCTCTGTCCCTGAACCACTGTGCCTGCCTGTCTGCATCTGTGCGTTTCAGTCTGAGCTTGTTGCCTGACTCTTAGAACTCTGAACCTGCCTTAAGGCTCTCGGGATTCCTGGAACCCTGGATCTGTCTGTTCCTGTGTGGATCAGAACCCCTGACTGGGCTGAGGACTCCTGGATTCAAGAACTGTCCTGTCAGATCTGTTTTCACTGACCTGGATGGGATTTCTGCCTGCTCACTGAGGTTGCTGCATTGGGGACATTCTGGGTGGCTCATTTGGCAGTCCATGGGCTGGATCTTGCATTCCTCGGAGAGGATGGACTGAACTGTTAAACCAGGTAATTGACTCACACGGATAATCATCTCCCGATCGTGGTCAATTATCCATGTTTCTCCCTCCCAAATGTCAGTGATTGGGTGGTGCCCCGCCTCCCCCCTGCAGTAGCTGCAGTCTGCAGATCCACAGCTCTGCGTCTGTTTTGAACTTTCCCACCACCTGTCTCACCTTGAATACTGGGTCCATCTGCCCCGTTTATGACACTTTGCTAAGGTTACAAGCTAGACTTTTGTCAGAATTCTGATTTCATATGAATGTGGTCTGATTTTAACATTTAAAATTTTACGCTCTGAATGAAACCCATTTTTAATGCCCTTTCAGGTCAGGATGACAAACTGGATAATTTCAGTTCGACCAAATGGTTAAAAAGCTACCAAAGAGCAACATTTATTTCTATGACAAACATTAATATAAATCTCCCTGTCCCAGCCTTTGTATTTTTTAAATAGTTTTATTCACTGTTTTAACTTTATATGGTGACCTTGAGTGTCCAGAAAGGCGCCTTTGTAATAAAATGTATTATTATTATTTATAACACAAATTGGTCCCTAATTAGCCCTTGCTGTGGCTTTCTGTAAAATCAACATATTTTATTACCAATCAGGAATCTACTTTTGTTAGTTTACCTGGAATAGAATCATTGAACTGTTTTCCCAGCTGGTCGCCCAGGGTGTGCAGCCAGCCTATTGAACCATTCTTCTCTACATTACCAATGGCATACCTGGAAACAAAAACCCAAACATTAGGAATGGACTTTATTTCATTCATCAAAATTAAACATAATTTCTATATTTTTAAACATTGCTCCTTCTTCTCTGAGCTATCAGAACGTCCTCTACATTCGTACCAGATGCAGGCCAGCCAGTGAGCGATGAGGGCGAAGGTGCACATGAGGAGGAAGAGGACGGCCGCACCGTACTCCGAGTAGCGGTCCAACTTTCTGGCTACGCGAACTAATCGCAGGAGGCGAGCTGTTTTCAGCAGGCCTATCAGGGTGGTTGTCTAAAGTTGGACAAAAGGACAATAACATAGAAATTTAAAAAAAGAACAGATATGACATCTCATTACTTCAGGATTGAACCTGCTGTCATCCTTTCGCTAACAAACACCCATTTACAGACAGCGCTGGTGTGGCCAAAGCCATCAACTACATAGGAGGTGCTAAATCTTTACTGCCATTCATTACTGTGAGGAGTCAGCTTCCTCGCCTCGCTGCTTGTACTCAGCGGGTCTCATAGTGTCCATACGACAGATAAATAACAAGCTGATTACTGCGCTGGCAGAGCGCCCACTGCTGCACTGGGTGTGTGTGTATCTTCAAAGTAAATCCGAGCTCTGTGATCAGGAAAAGCACGACTTCCTTGGCTCAGGAGGCTCGACTGGACAGCATCAATGAAGACGGTATGAGCCAAATGTGACAGTATTAGTTTCCCATTTTTAACCTCAGAGCAGTGAAATAGTTTCAACTCTTTCCTCAATAAACTGCATGAATTCTATTGAGTGAAGACTGTTTCATTATGTTGTAAGAAAATAACACATTTTGTAAATAGAAATACAGAAATTATACTTTGAAAAATGTTTTAACTAGTGCTGCACCGATACTGATACCAGTATCTAGCGGGGCTCCGATCCAGCTCTAAAATGATCGGTATCAGTGAGTACCAACAAATAGGGCACCGATACCATTTTGAGAGGCAAAGGTTTATTCAACTATTGTCACCCATTCCAGGTATGCAATAAATATGATATATGATTTAGAGTTTTCTCAACAGTTCAGCTTTCTGATGAAGGTGGGGAAGAAGCTGTTTCAGAATCTGCTGGCCCTGCATCGAATCTCCACTTATTCCACGCATTTCCACACAGAATATTCCACTTAAGAGAATCACTTATACCATCTTTAGATTTAGAGGGGAACCACTTGCATCAGAGGAGGTAAATTTCATCCAAACGGGAACAAAATATCACCTTGTAGAGGTTGCTATAGGGGATTTTGGCTAAAATTGTCCATGGCTACTCCTGCCCCTATCTAAACTGGTTTTCCTTAGATTGAGAACTTTTAATCAATCTGACCAGATGATCTGGTTTAACTGTAAAGTGCCTTGAGATGACATGTGTTGTGAATTGGTAGCCTCGAGAGACCATCCTGATCTCGCGAGCTTTCAGGGTTTCACTCGCAGATCAGTCTGGAGACTCTCCGTTAAAGAAAATTTGGAGCCGTTCACCAAACGAACGTCCAATCAGCGTTGGCTTTGAGGCGGGTTGAGGTGTGACGCAACGAGAAGCGCGACAGTTCAGTCTAAAGAACATGGCGGCTTCAGCCGATGAAACTAGCGTTAGCGTGGCTATCGAGCAAATTTTATCGGAATTACAGAGTATTTCTTCACAGAAAGAAGAGCAAAACACTGCTCTGGAGGCTTTTCTCAGAGGAAAAGATGTTTTTTGCTCTTCTCCCGACTGGTTTCGGCAAGAGTAGCCTGGCTGTTAGTACGTCATACGCTTCGTTGATCTGATTGGTTTATTTGGCCCGTCTATCACCAACATAGGCCAAATTAGCTAACCAGTATTTTCGCCCCTTCCCAAAATTACTTCAACAGAAGGTTTCCAGATGGATATGCGGAGCAAATCCATCTGGCGGAGTCAGGTTAGTTAATTGGGGCTATAGGAATAAACTGAACTGAATAGAATCTAGTCACGTGACTGGATGTATTGATGTAGAAAGCTAGCAGACCTTAGGGGATGTTTTACAGCAACAAACTTCTATTCTAGAATGCCTGCAGTCTGTGGCCATGGCTACCCCTGGCCCCCCTTTTAGTTCAGCCCCTGCTTCTACCTGAGCATGCTTTAACCCTGCTAAGCTGCTTTTTGTTGCAAGTTTACGTCATTTTCTACTGCAATGAGCCAATGATTGTTGCATGAAGCTGTTCCTTTTTTCTGCATCATTTACCTCCTCTCCATTGCGGTAGATGAGCAGGTCAAAGGGAATAGCAGCAACCATGTCGATGAGGAACCAGCCTTTGAAATAGTGGACGGCAATACGCACTGGGTGGCTCACCACTTCGTCGTTAGAGTTCACATAAGTCGTCCTGAAGGGGAGAGATGGTTAATATCGCCACTATTCAACTCATCAGACAGCAGCAATCGCCAAGATCTCCTCAGCAATTCCAACCTGAAGTTGATGAGGATGTCAATGATGAACATGATGTCTACGATAAGGTCCACCACGTTGAGGGGGGAGCAGGAGTAGCCGCAGTTCTGCTTGGCTGCCTCTTCCTGAGAAAAAGGATCCAGAAAGAACAGAGAAAAATACGTTGAAGACAGAAGAAGAGAATTATAAGCTGTAGAATTAAAAATAGAAGTTTTTTTTCTTTAAAGACGGATTACGTTAAAGGCTTTAGGAAAAATTTGCATATTGATCACACAAAAGAATAAAGAAGTCATTCTGCTGAAAAGTACATGACTTTACAGAGGAAGACTGCGTTTTTCACAAAAAATCCAAATAAAATCCATTGAAATCTCTGGCTGTAATGTGATAAAAAGTGATAAAAAACAAACAAACAAAAACAGGTGAAGTGTTATGAATAATTCTCATCCCAGCAACAGTCATTTTCTGAGTAAGCCCTACCGAGTCATTGAGGAGGAAGGCGGCTGAGTAGGGGGTCAGGATGGCAGTGTAGATGACCAGCAGCAGAATGAGCCAGTCCCACACAGCCTTGAAGGGACTGTAGTGCAACACCGTCCACTTGTGGATGCGAGGAGCTTGAAGCTTGTACTCCGGCAACACATCTGCACCCAGAGACAGCACCTGGGTAGACACAGGGGGAGAGAGGAGCCATCAGAGGAAGGGATTATTATAGAGAGAATAGGAGAGAAGCAAAGCACACATCTACTGAACTAACAAATAAGAAAAAACAAAACTAAAAAAGCAGGACAGAGCATATATTTCTCCTTACAGTGCATTTCAAGCGTTCATTAACTATACATGGGTCCTTGTAGTGTTAATTCAATGAGTACAACAACAGTGGTTTGCAATTAGAGAGTCTGTGTCCACCGAGGATGACGAGAACCGTTCTGAAGGCAGCGCCCACCTTAAGGTAACCCTCCTGGGCAGCCATCTCTATGCTCATACACACACGCACATGATGCAGAGCCACAGTAACCGCAGGAATACACTCGATCGCATTAACATAGCTCAGACCATACAGTAATCCTGCACAAACACAGAAATATTCACACTACTAGTTTAACCAGCTGTAAATACATACATGTGCTGCACACACAGAAATTAGGGCCACTATTGTTAGACATTTAATTTTAGTTGAGATTTGGCTTGTAAAGTTACGACAGAGTATTAGGGCCAGGTTGGAGATTATTTTAATTTTTATTTTGAGCATACAGTCGTAACATTACTAGAAAAGAAGTTGTAATATTACGAGAATAAAGTTGTAACATTAAGAGAATAAAGTTATAATATTACTAGAAAAAAAGTTGTAATATTACGAGAATAAAGTTGTAACTTTACGAGAATAAAGTTGTAATATTACGAGAATAAAGTTGTAATAGTACGAGAATAAAGTCGTAACATTACGAGAATAAATTCGTAACATTACGAGAATAAAGTCGTAACATTACAAGAATAAAGTCTTAACATTACAAGAATAAAGTCGCAACATTACGACAAATAAAGTCGTAACATTAAGAGAATAAAGTTTTAATATTACTAGAAAAAAAGTTGTAACATTACAAAAATAAAGTCCTAACATTACGAGAATAAAGTTGTAATATTACGAGAATAAAGTTGTAACTTTACGAGAATAAAGTTGTAATATTACGAGAATAAAGTTGTAATAGTACGAGAATAAAGTCGTAACATTACAAGAATAAAGTTGTAATATTACGAGAATAAAGTCGTAACATTAGGAGAATAAAGTTGTAATATTACGAGAATAAAGTCGTAACATTACAAGAATAAAGTCGTAACATTACGACAAATAAAGTCGTAACAGTAAGAGGATAAAGTTATAATATTACTAGAAAAAAGTTGTAACATTACAAAAATAAAGTCCTAACATTACGAGAATAAAGTTGTAATATTACGAGAATAAAGTCGTAACATTACAAGAATAAAGTCATAACATTACGAGAATAAAGTCGTAACATTACAAGAATAAAGTCGTAACATTACGACAAATAAAGTCGTAACAGTAAGAGAATAAAGTTATAATATTACTAGAAAAAAGTTGTAACATTACAAAAATAAAGTCCTAACATTACGAGAATAAAGTTGTAATATTACTAGAAAAAAGTTGTAACATTACAAAAATAAAGTCCTAACATTACGAGAATAAAGTTGTAATATTACGAGAATAAAGTCGTAACATTACAAGAATAAAGTTGTAATATTACGAGAATAAAGTCGTAACATTACGAGAATAAAGTCGTAACATTACAAGAATAAAGTCCAAATATTACGAGAATAAAGTTGTAATATTACGAGAATAAAGTCGTAACATTACAAGAATAAAGTCGTAATATTACGAGAATAAAGTTGTAACATTACAAGAATAAAGTCGTAACATTAAGAGAATAAAGTTATAATATTACTAGAAAAAAAGTTGTAACATTACAAAAATAAAGTCCTAACATTACGAGAATAAAGTTGTAATATAACGAGAATAAAGTCGTAACATTACAAGAATAAAGTTGTAATATTACAAGAATAAAGTTGTAATATTACGAGAATAAAGTCGTAACATTACGAGAATAAAGTCGTAACATTACAAGAATAAAGTCCTAATATTACGAGAATAAAGTTGTAATATTACGAGAATAAAGTCGTAACATTACAAGAATAAAGTCGTAATATTACGAGAATAAAGTCGTAGCATTACAAGAATAAAGTCGTAACATTAAGAGAATAAAGTTATATTACTAGAAAAAAAGTTGTAACATTACAAAAATAAAGTCCTAACATCACGAGAAAAATTTGTAACATTACAAGAATAAAGTCGTAATATTACGAGAATAAAGTCGTAACATTACGAGAATAAAGTTGTAACATTACGAGAATAAAGTCATAACATTACGAGAATAAAGTCGTAACATTACAAGAATAAAGTCGTAACATTACGAGAATAAAGTCGTAACATTACGAGAATAAAGTTGTAACATTACAAGAATAAAGTCCTAACATTACGACAAATAAAGTCGTAACATTAAGAGAATAAAGTTTTAATATTACTAGAAAAAAAGTTGTAACATTACAAAAATAAAGTCCTAACATTACGAGAATAAAGTTGTAATATTACGAGAATAAAGTTTTAAAATTACGAGAATAAAGTCGTAACATTACAAGAATAAAGTCGTAACATTACGAGAATAAAGTTGTAACATTACGAGAATAAAGTCATAACATTAATAAAAATAAGTTTTACTTCTTTATACCCCTTTTTAGACAATATACATAAAAGAATGTAATTTCTCTGGCTGTTTATACCAACAGGTTTATTTGGTGGATGGTTTTGTTTCTATATATGTTCTGGTGAATTTATTTAGTTTGGAAATTAGTGTTTGGTTTGGTATTAAATTCTCTCTTTTTTGTGTATTTGGTTGATTAATTTATTGTTTTTTTGTCAAATTGTCCAAAATAAATAATACTTTGCTTTCCTATGATTTAAAGTGATCCAGACAAAACGTTTTCCACAAGCATTTTAAAAATGGATGGATGTTGCTGACAGCATTAGTATTCAGGTAGAGAAGTTCTGTTTGACCCGGGAAGACCTGCAGAATGGAACAATCAACTAGAAGGTGAATCATAACAGAATAAGAGCCAACAGCTCTGATTTGAATTGCTCGGTAAAACATGAGTGCTCACGATCAGCCTTTCTCCTTTATGCTACGTTCACAACGGACTCAGCAAAAGCAGCAAAATCGCGTCTGCTGCTTCATTTTTGCTGCTTGTACCAGTTAGTTCTGACGCGTGGCTGAAGCAGCTTTGCTGCTCTGGCTGCGCGGTGCAAAAGTGTGTCTGACGCGCGTTGGGCGGAGCTTCACTATCCTTTCTCTGCCTTGCAGCTATATTTGCTGTGATCAGTGGGAATAAAGTAGTTTTAATATGTTTTTAAGTGAGAAAATACACCTGAAAACTTAATCAGTGCAGTCAGTTATTTCAGATTATTCTCCTGCCTTGCAATATTTTTTCTGTCCCTTCATCAACAGCCTCTGGCTCGGTCGCCTCCTCGCGGTTCACCCCGGCAGCTGGTAGGTGTTTTTCTTCTAAATAATCCAAACTGCAGGCAGCAGGATAATAAAAGCCAACATATGCTGCCGGCAGATTTCTGCATTTTAAGTTAATTTAGGCGTCAATAAAACTGTTTAAGAGGAGTGATCAATGCACTCTGATCATCAGCGCTGTGTCTCTCTCCCTGCCAGCTCCCAGATCAGCTTCTCTGATTGGTTGACACGGCGCGTCGAGCAGCAAAAATTCTATTTTTCCATCTCGAGCAGCAGCGCGTTTGCGGCGCGTCACGCGCGTCAGATGCTTAAACGCGCCCGACGCGCTGCTTCAGCTGCTCAGACGCGCTGCGCCTGCTGCTCAAAACGCGCCGCGGGACCTTTTGCTTCGCCTTGACGCGCCTCAACCATTGACTTTGCATGTAAACTCGCTGCTTCTGTCGCGCCAGCTGCGTCCGGTGTGAACGCAGCATTTAACCCCGTTTTTCTCCTCGTTTTTAGCTTTTGTTCCACTTCACCGTACTTGTTGTTCCACCCGCTGTCCACCCCTGACCTCAAAGTTATAATAGTTTTGGTTATTTCACTCGCTGAGTTTTATTTAGATGTTAAAATTGTTTTTCTCTGATTCCGTTAGTTTTAATTAGATTTTAGTCCTTTTTTTTAGTTTAGTTATATTTGTGTTAGACTAGCATCATTTTTTTTCTATAGTTGGGTGAAGTTTTAGCAACATTTAAAAAGGTCAGAGTATTGTATTTATTTGATTATGCTCATATTTAAAGGTCAAAGCTACAATTTTTTTAATCAAACCGTTCCTAAAATAAAAATAAATCCTTACAACATCTGGAGTGGTTCAACAGTTTTACTGAGAAAGCATATATAATATATAAATAAATGTTTTTATTGGTCTGATGAGTCCAAAATCTACATTTCCTTCTGGTTTCAATGCAAAAATCAATTCAAAATGATCAGGGGTGCAGCTAGAAATGCTGTCTTAGGGGGGTTTCTCAGTTATTTGCAATTGGTGTTAAATAAATGTTAAATATATATAAGTACATTTAAGGTACAAAGGGATTTTTGAATGTAAATTTTCTATCAATAAGCAATATAAGAAAACAAAAATTGACATATGCCAGCCAGTAATTGTCTTTTTGAACGAGTAACTGACTATATCTTGGTAACAGAAGCAAAATAGATTGCCTTACAATTAAAGGTTATTTACCATTTTATCATATAAACCATTGGTGCAAAACTTTAAAATTTTTTTACAAGATTTTATTTTGTTATTTATTGCACCTATTAATTATTAAGATTTTAAGACATCTTCCTTTTTCTTTTATGAAATGGATCCACATTTTTTTTACTTGCAAAACAGTAACCAATGTAACTTTTATTTATTTTTAAGATTCAATCAGGTTAAAATTTGCTTAAATTTATTTTAATTTTAGTAAAAATGTTATCGAAGTTCTTGTACTTGAGTGAATATTGTTATGCACATTTCCTACAAAGTGAGAAGGAGCGATCTGATGCAGTAACATTTCGATCCTGTGGGGGGGAAATAGGAACAATAGGGTAAAGTTACATGAGATGGAACTCAGGCGTTTCCACATTGTCGTACATTAAGTCACAATTGTTAAATTCTCCAAGAAGAAAAAGAACAAAAAACCAAAATCTAAAGGACAGTGATAATCGGTTGAGACTTAACTTTTCTGAACAGGTTAACCTTTGGTTTGGGTTAGCCAGATGTTAATCAACGGCTAGCATTAGCAGACCATGGAATTGAAAAAACACAACACAACAATAGGCCCATAAATTAGTTTACAATTCCCAAACAAATGTACAAACTTGAAAATAAATGATTTGTGTAATTTAAACATGTTTAATACATGTCAGCTTGTTTTTCCCCTTTAAATTATCTTTTTTAAAGTCAGTTATTCAAAAAGTTTTTTCAATTTCTGTTTTTTGTTTTGTTAGATTTGTTTTGTAAAGCTTTGAAGTTTGAAGACATTTCTCTTCTTCACTGTCCATTACTTCAACCCAGACTTTATTAATGTAATGAACAGAGGGAAAAACACTCTGCTTTGCCAGAAACTATTTCAAATTCTGTTTGTATTCCCTTTTAGAGTTGTTTTGATATAAATCAATAAGAAAGCAACTGAGAAAAATCTGTTTGATTTCTAAAATAAAGTGAAATATTTTAGTGTTTATCATGTGAAAATGTTGCCATCTGTTTAATGCCTCAGACAGCTCATAGAGTCTGCCTTCTTCTAATGCTTTATTTAATGATGTTTATTCTCTTCTCTGAACCAACTTTGAGTTGTGCAGATTTAGAAATCCTTTGGTCTCATGATCTGTTCATCTGGATTTTTGGTTGTGTTCAGTTACACTTTGATTTATGACATTCTGGGCTTTCTAGTCATTAGTTTAATTTCCCTGTAGTGTGAATTAAGATCATTTTGAGTTATATTTAAGCCTTGTTGTATTCCCTTTTTTACTCTCTACTCTCCCTAGTGCCCCCCCACCCCATTTCCCTTCCAGCTACTTCTGTCCACACCTGCTCCCAATTAGCTGATTATTCCATTCATTGTTCTGTCTACAAACCTCCACTCATCCTGACATTTAGGCATTCTAGATCTGGATGTCAAAGTTGGTATCCAAAGTAGAGGTCAATGGATAGAGGATTTTTAAAGTCAGATGCCGATTATTTCGCATCGGTCTAACCGATCCCTGGTACATACTGCTGATATTTTTAGCGTAATTTTGGAGATATCGAATTTCATTCTTGCAGTTACCAAATAGAAATGACAATGATAAGAAATGTAACACAACTCCTGATAAAAAGAAAAAATAAACTTTTGTTAACGAATCAAATAAAATATTGACAATGGATAGCAAATGGAGGGAGGGGTCAGTCATGTGCTTCAAGGTGTGGCGTCTAAATATGCTGATAAATCAGTGAATACATGCATGAATCGGCCGATACTGACACAGGAACAAAAAATGCTAATATTGGCCAATATTAGCATTTTAAGATAAAGATAACGATTTTAATGTTATACTTATTCCAACTGAAAATTCAGATTTCACTTCCGTAAAAGCAATCAGTAAATTCTTTTCCATTTTGCTAGTAAAGATTCTCAGTCATCCAGGTCATAGTCATTCCAAAAAGTTTGAAAACAATCCACTGAACTTTGTTTCCAAGTTTGAAGACGTTGCAAATTGAACCTGAAGAACGGATCTGCCATTCCAAAGCGGCGGACCCGTTTGTCCGGTTCAATTTGCATGTTTTCTAATCCAAACCAAGGATTATAAAACATTCCTGTCATTATGAAATGAAAACGCTTCCTGGATGGCCGCTCACACTGAGCCTGGTTCTACTGGAGGTTTCTTCCTGTTAAAAGGGAGTTTTTCCTCTCCACTGTTGCTACAAGCATGCTTAGTGTGAGGGATTGCTGAAGAGTCAATGAGTCGATGCAATCAACTGGTTTTCCTTAGATAATAAACTTTGTATCAATTTGACTGTATGATCTGGTTGAACTGTAAAGTGCTTTGAGATGACATGTGTTGTGAATTTGGCACTATATAAATAAACTGAATTGAATTAAATTGGATGGGAAGCGAAACGTCTTCAAACTCGGAAACAAGCAGTGGTTTGTTTTCCATTTGTTTCTATTTCATCTTCTGTTTTTGAAACAATAATTTGTAAATCCACATTATAGCAGCTCATCATGAACTGTAAGAATTTAAATTTTTATCAACTCCTTGCATCAGGATAGTTAATAAACCAAATATCTGAGGGGTTGAGCATCATTTGCAGAACCTTCCAGAGAACCGGACACTCGGATTAGAAAGATTTCATGCAGAAAAGGGACTAGAATAAAATGGTTAACATACAAGATTTAGATATGAATAAATGTTTCAGTATGCATGAGTTTAAGCAGGCAGGCCCCAGTATTATTTAAAAATACATCCATGCTCTAATTCCCCTCATAGCAGCACGTTCTCCCATATAGCCACTCTAAGGTTACACTAGCCCTCTATATTAAACTGTGCATACCAGCCACAAGGCTGGGAAAAGTGCAGATGTCAGGACAAATGTAAGTGCAAGTAGGGCAGAGTTGCATTTGAGAGCAGCACTGGAGGGAAACGACATAAGGCAATGGGGGGGGGGGGGGGGGGGGGGGGGGGGGGGGGGGGGGCAGATTACAGAGCCAGCTTTGAGGAGAGTCAACACAATATGTTTCCCTCACTTCACCAGCAACACGCTGTTTGTTCTGGAGGTGGAATCCCTACCGTAGCGACTGCGGCGTCATCAAAGAACATCGCTCTGGTGCCGGTTTAACTTTTATCCCATGAAAGTCAAAGGATTTGCTAGAAATGCTCCCTGACATGCGGAGTGGTGGCACTAAAATGTCCCACTAAGCTGCTTGGCTTGAAATCCTTTAAATAAATAATTATGAAGGACAGTTAAAGGATTTATGAGGGGTTTTCAGGGAGACCTTCAATCAAAATTAAATTCAGATCAGTATCAGATCATCTTTATGTGATTCTGTTCATGAAAACAAAAAAAAAAGAGGAAAGAATGAAAAATCTTAATAGCGACAGGATATTAGATCAATCTAAATACCAAAATGTCAAACAGTTTACCTCTGTTGGAAAAAAAGAGTCATGTGATTATTGACTGAAACAATTTTTTTGTATAAAGGCAGGGTAAGCAGACATCCCAAGTCTCCCGGAAGTTCCAGGAGACTCCCTGATATAGATAGATGTTTACGGATGCCCGCGATTCGGATAAATTAACCCGGAATTTATAGGCAATAATTCGTGCATCATGTGCGGATTAGAACTACTGTGATTGCACAGACAACAAGAGAGATCGTGGTGTGAGGAGGAGGTTGCTGGTGAAACCTGTGCAGCGTATCTGTCCAAAGCGATGCTCTGATCAACCAGCGTTCCAGGCGATTTGTTGATTAGAGAGCTTATCGGGTCAGTCCAATAAGTTTCTCTGGTTACTCTCTGGCAGTCACCTAGTTACCACTCAAAGCTATGCATCCTGGGAAACGGCAGAGGTTGATACCTCGAGTAAAAAACAAAAATATAGGACTAATTTTACAGCAGAATATACTAAAGTATATCCACATCTAGTGAAGGTGAGGAACAGTGGCGGATCTAGATCAAATGTACCAGGGGGCCAGGAGGGGGCCAGCGTGTTTTCATGGGGGAACAGTGTCGGATTCATAAAATGTAGGTTTTTGCAAAAGAAGAACTGAAATGCACAGTAATGGATACAATTTCTGCAGAAGGAGAGACAGTTGAACCCCAGACTCAAACACACTGTCTCCTCCTGGACCTCCTCCGCAGAGCGTTTTATTAACAGAACATGACGCATGGTTACAAACAGAGTATTGTTCTGACAGAACAATTGATCAGTTCATGAAGACAGAATGCTCCATCAGAATGACAAGGCAGGATGGTCACATTAATTTTATAATCATCATTGAATAAACCTAACAAACAGAAAAGCATGAAATAAAAAACAGGGGAAGGGATTCGAATATATTAAGAGAGCTGCATGAAGGGAAATTTCTTTTCAATTAAGTTCAATAAAAATTCTGTTTCTTATGAAGTCAATATACATTTAGAATTGAGGAATTTTTACATATTTTTGACTTAATTTAAGTTAAAACTACAGTTTTCTTCAAAAATTCGTTTAGAACTCAAGAAAAACTGTTAAATTCATCTGAAAAAATTTCAGCATTTTTTTATTTGTTGTGAAAAAAAACATTTAGCAGATGAAAATTGGGATCTATCACCTTATTGTTTTTGATTAATTAGTAAAACAGAAAGTAATAAAGAAAAAGAATGAAATCGATCCAAATTACCTATCAGTAACCATGTCTGTTCCAATGTATATCATCATTAGAAGTTCTTTTACGTATTATGTATTCAATAAAGGGGCCATAACAGGGGCACTGGCCCCCGTTGGCCCCTGTCTAGAACCCGCCATGGTGAGGAATGATGACACCGTGGCGAGGTGCACTGTATGCTGAAGTCCCATCAAAAACATACAAAATGTAAATTACAAATGTAATTTGTTTTGTTAATTTGTATATACACTCACCGGCCACTTTATTAGGTACACCTGTCCAACTGCTCGTTAACACTTAATTTCTAAGCAGCCAATCACATGGCAGCAACTCAGTGCATTTAGGCATGTAGACATGGTCAAGACAATCTCCTGCAGTTCAAACCGAGCATCAGTATGAGGAAGAAAGGTGATTTGAGTGACCTTGAACGTGGCATGATTGTTGTGCCAGAAGGGCTGGTCTGAGTATTTCAGAAACTGCTGATCTACTGGGATTTTCACGCACAACCATCTCTAGGGTTTACAGAGAATGGTCCGAAAAAGAAAAAACATCCAGTGAGCGGCAGTTCTGTGGGCGGAAATGCCTTGTTGATGCCAGAGGTCAGAGGAGAATGGCCAGACTGGTTCGAGCTGATAGAAGGGCAACAGTGACTCATATAACCACCCGTTACAACCAAGGTGGGCAGAAGAGCATCTCTGAACGCACAGTACGTCCAACTTTGAGGCAGATGGGCTACAGCAGCAGAAGACCACACCGGGTGCCACTCCTTTCAGCTAAGAACAGGAAACTGAGGCTACAATTTGCACAAGCTCATCGAAATTGGACAATAGAAGATTGGAAAAACGTTGCCTGGTCTGATGAGTCTGGATTTCTGCTGCGACATTCGGATGGTAGGGTCAGAATTTGGCGTCTACAACGTGAAAGCATGGATCCAACCTGCCTTGTATCAACGGTTCAGGCTGGTGGTGGTGGTGTCATGGTGTGGGGAATATTTTCTTGGCACTCTTTGGGCCCCTTGGTACCAATTGAGCATCGTTGCAACGCCAGAGCCTACCTGAGTATTGTTGCTGACCATGTCCATCCCTTTATGACCACAATGTACCCAACTTCTGATGGCTACTTTCAGCAGGATAATGCGCCATGTCATAAAGCTGGAATCATCTCAGACTGGTTTCTTGAACATGACAATGAGTTCACTGTACTCAAATGGCCTCCACAGTCACCAGATCTCAATCCAATAGAGCATCTTTGGGATGTGGTGGAACAGAGATTCGCATCATGGATGTGCAGCCGACAAATCTGCGGCAACTGTGTGATGCCATCATGTCAATATGGACCAAACTCCCTGAGGAATGCTTCCAGCACCTTGTTGAATCTATGCCACAGAGAATTGAGGCAGTTCTGAAGGCAAAAGGGGGTCCAACCTGTTACTAGCATGGGGTACCTAATAAAGTGGCCGGTGAGTGTATGTATGAAGGTATATGTGTATACATATTTATGTATTTATATGTGTAGGTAGGTATGTATTTATATGGAGCACATAAGTTTTACTTCTTCCTACTCCTTTTTCCCACATGTAATAGAGGTAAATTAATTTAGGAAAGAAGGGTACCTTGTTTGTTTTTCTCTCCAATGTTTTTAAACATTGTTTTATTGTTTTTTTGTTTTTCTCTTGCATGTTCGAAATAAAAAACAGAAAAGTCAACTGATGTTCAAGGCTACGAGATTGAAAGTACTGAAAGTTGAAAATAAAAGACCAATACTGTTCTGAAATTGCTGTTAGTTAATAAAAATTGATGAAGAGTTGCTGGCCTTAAGTGTTTATGTATGGGAAACGGTGCGGGTCCGTTGTCCCCGGGGGGCGGGGGGATAAGCATCTCCCTGAAATTAGTTTTTGGAACTTGGGATGTCTGGGTAAGAATCATAAAAAAACTTCACAAAACTCCCAGGGAAGTGTGCAAACTGTAGAAAACTACAAGATCCAGAATGAAAACACAAAACAAAACTTGCTAATCCTCTCTGAAGTCTAACCTGGTGCTGTCAGCTACTCTGGTTCAGGTCTTCCTTTGCTTAAACTGTCAGACTCAGTCCTGCTCATCTCCAGGATCTGCCTGACTTCCCCTTTTCCACAACATCCTCATCCTTGTGAATAAAACCTTTAAAAACCATCATATTGCAATGCATCCATGATAAATGATTTCAATGCTGGCTGCTGATTGGAGGGATGGCCTAAAAACCTTGTTCTATCTAGGAATCCGGTTTTGTGTGGGTTGTGCTTTTGTGTTGTTCTCTCCCTCCACCACCAGGTGGCGCACTGTTCTCATTGGTCCTCCCATACACCTGCGGCTGGTTGGCTCATTACTGAGGACTATTTGAGCGGTTGACTGTCACTACCTCGACGCCAGAGTGTTTGCCAGTTTTGGGTACTCTAGCCAAGCTGAGTTTAGCTGAGTCTAACTTAGTCTTTGTTTTTGTCAACCAGGTCATTTCGGCAGGAAGCCTTCCTGCAAGCTGGATGTTTGGCCTTCTCCCCCTGGAAGGATTGTTTGAGTCTCACACTGAGCAGGGGACAAACCTCCACAAGTTCCGTTCAAGTCCTCCAGGATTTCCAAGTGACAGTCCGCTCAATAGCTCCTCAGGATCCAACCAAGTCTAAACCTGTCCGCCCTCCAACGAGTCTTTACCTCTGGAATAACCCACACTGCTGGATTCTGGGAGAAGAGATTTGCTCAACCAACGCGAGTACCATGTTCTCTGTCTCTCCAGCCATCGCTCAAAGTTCCCACGGATCCTGAACTAACCGCTGATACTTCCCTTCCCTCTTCCAGTTCCGGTTCACCAGTTCACTGTGTTTCCTGAATCCAACCCCTGCTGACCTTATCAATAAATCTGTTAAAACTTTTACCCTGGTTCTCTGAGTGGTTTACTGCATGTGGGTCAGATCTCTTAAGAAAATCATGATAGTGGGATCTATGTGCAAAGCAGTCAGTAGAAATAAGAACGGCTTGTATATATCACTCAGATCGGAGGAAGTTTCCAAATCTACAATTATAAAAACATCAAATGACTCCATTCAAGCTTAATTCTAGGGGTAAACAGTTTATCAGCTAAAATGTTCTAAAACATTTCAGACATCAAAAACTCTGTACCCTCCACACTGATCTGTTGTTTTAGCAATGCACCTCAACGGTGACTAACAGCAATCTATAAAACGATCCTGATTAAAGTCTTTGCACAGGTGTGGGGTCATTCTGTTCAGACATTGTTTCACCGCGACAGACGGGAGAGAAAATTACATCTCATTTTTATCATGTCGCCTCAGAGCTGGGTGGCCTAACAGGACCTTTCAGATCAACTCTCTGCCGTCTCAAGGTTGCTTTTTATTAAACTTGACATCCTGCCCGCTAAAAAACTTTCCAGGGTCTCTGAGAGGAACAAACAAAGAGGAATCGCACGACATGACTGCAATGGCCGAAAAAGGGCTCTGGTAGGGGAGTCAGAGGTTCTGGAGATTCTAGTTCTCATAGTGTTTGAATAACATGGTGGGGGGGGGGTACAATGACACTCCCAAATAAAACACATCAAAAAGGAAAAGAAATAAACAAAAGGCAACATACTGAAAAATTCTTTCATAAAGACAAATTATATGAAAAATATACTTTAAAAAAATACTGTCGTTTCCTATAGTATTTAAAATCCACAAAGTATATCAAGACTTATCTCTTTTTTGGACTTATTTTTGTTGGGATCTGGAGGTCTGTCCACCTTCCTCCAGCAGAGGGCGCCTCTAGGTCTCCTGGAGCTGAGCTGACGACCACACCTGCGATCCATCAGTCATCAGGAGACCAGCATATAAGCAGCGGCAGGACTACACTCCGGCGCCAGAGTGTTAAGCCAGTTATGGTTAGCGAAGCCTGAGCCAACCAGCCTGTCTGATTCTCTGACTCCCCTGAAACCTGAACTTGAGTCTGATCTGTTTTTGTCTTCTCTGCCTTCTAGGAAGAAACCTGACTGACCCTTGGAACTCTGGAAGAGTTTCATGTGCTGAGATCTGCCTGCCGGCTCTCTGGAGCTCACTTGAAGAATCAAAACTGTCTGAACCTGCCTGCCCGCCCTCAAGAAGAGGATCGGAAGAAAACTCTGGATCTGAACACTGATAAGTCTGAAGTCGAGCCCTGCCGTTGCTTAGCCCTCTGCCAACCTCAAGCCTCTGGACCCACCTGGTTCCCCCTCTCTGCTGCTCTGCTCATCTTCAGATCAGTAAACCCAGTCCTGACCAATCCTGGATCTGATAACCCCCTGGATCTGTACATAATTATTGTGCCTTGTTCAATAAACTGTTGAATTTTTCCCTGTCTCAGAGTGTGTTCTGCACGTGGGTTAGGAACCTGAAAACCCATCATGACAATTTTTTTAAATATATACTGTAATATATCTGTATAAAACACAATTAAAATGAAACAGACCCTTATATTCTTCGTTAAATCTTTAAATTTTAAAATGCAAGTTCCTGACAAAAATAAAATGTTCATAGAAGCAGGGAGCACTACCATAATAGGGATAATGATTCCATGACTGTCCGTTTTTGATGCCTTTTACTCTGTGTGCCTTTAGAAAAAAAAAAACTTTTTTTTTGGTCAATAAACAAAACTAAACTTTTATATGAAAAAAATCATCCAGTGGATGGATGGCTGCTTATCGGCCCCACAGTAAAACAATAAACTTGTTTGAATATCAGCTTTAGGGAGTATAGATTTCTCCCTACTCATCACAAAGTCTTTCATTTCTCTTTCTGACTCTTAAAACTTGGATCTATAGGAAGGATTGAGTCAGACGCACGGAGGCACAGGACAGTTTATGGCATACAGTAGGAAGAACAGAAAGGGAAGAAAAAGCTTCTTATGGTGTCTGTCTGTACAAAACATCTGATGTCTGTGGACGAACTTAATCAATAACAATATGATGAGCCATAATAAAACTTAACGTCTCTTTTTTTTTTGGGAGTTGAAAGATTTTCTAACTTAAGGTTGAAAATTCGAACTTCAGTGAACTTTTGTCTGTAAAACACTTATTGTGTGGAGGAAGGCAATATTTGTACAATGGTAGGCTAATACAAGGATGTGCGGTAGCATATTGTTGTTGGAAGCAACCTGCTGGCCAGCACTGGAATTACAGGCAGGTTGCCCTTAATTTGGGCATACAATGTACGATTTGTTCCCCTTTTTGGGCCGATTTTCCAGTCGTGCGAGAATATTTTTGCCTCATGGTGCGTCCTGTGTCGTGTAGTATACAGGAAGTAACGAGGGGCGATTAGTGTGACCACCTCTTGACCAGGATTCGTAAGGTCCGAAGAAAATCAAACTTGTTTGAAATTCAGTCAGCCCTTATGAGGTGATCGTGGACAAATCCTGCTGTTAAAGCAGAGCTACGAGCCGATTTACCAGAACATTGAGCTCTGCGCATAAATACATAAATTGTCCTTTATGTATTTCTTTTTATCTACGAGCTGGAAATGTCCCCAGATTGGATTTCAGAAATCTGGTCACCTTACATTAGTCCTGCGTCTACTTCTATTTATTTCCATTCCATTTCTTCAATTTCTTCCAGCTTTTAGGCTGTAAAAGCTTCAGCAATATAATTAATTTTTCACAACCAGAAACTGGTCAATATTTCATGCCCAGTCGAGCCTCACAACTTTGTATTAGAACAAAGCTCCAACAACAGAAGAAGATAGCTAATGAAAAATGTAACAAGCTTCAACTTCTTCTGTGAGCAGAGCGCACAGTGAACTAGTAACACCAGAGAGTTTTTTTTTCTGCTATGTTTTATATAAACTTTATATGAGGTAGATTCAATAATGTTGCCTTGACAAAAGTTAATATGAGGAAGTCTCGCTCTGGATAGGTTGGGGTGCATTTTTCACTCTAGCAGAGGCCGACACTTATGGGGTGAGGGAAAAAATCGGTTTGGCGATGTATCGTGAATTTCGGCTGCCTGATATAATATCGATCTTTCAGATACTAATGTCGATTAAAAAAAACAAACATTTTTTTTACCTAAAGCAATGAGGAAAATGGGCTACCTCTGCACCAGCACTCTGGTAGATGGGGCTGTGGAGCGCTTTTGCTGTGCAGAGGCATATCTGTAGTTGAGGCAGTCATGACTTAAACACCAAATATCATAGATGCCAAAATGACTAAACAATCACCATCTTATATCAGTGGGCTGTCATTGTGCGGTGCACTGGGAGCAGTGTGGGGTTAAGTGTCTTGCTCAGGGACCCAGAGTGGCAGTCTGTGGGGATCTAACCTTATACTTGCAACTAGTGTTGCACCGATACCGATACCAGTATCGGACGGGGCTCCGATACTGCCCTAAAATGGTGGTATCGGTATCGGCGACAAATAGGGCACAGATACCATTTTGAGAGCCATAAGTTTATTCAACTATTGTCACCCACTCCTGGTAGGCAATAAAAAGTTCTACTGGATTCACTTTGTATTAGATTTTTTCCCTCTTCACAAAGGTAGGTAGTGGCTTGACAAAGCCATGATGGCAATTATTTTACATTATTATGGTATCGGTATCGGCCGATACTGCAAAGCCAGGTATCGGTATCGGGGCCAAAAAATGGCATCGGCGCAACACTACTTGCAACCTTCTCAGAGCACACGCGCACTGCTCTATGCACTAGTCCAACAGTCCCCTGATACATCTAATTCCCTTCTTGGAGTGTTTCTTAAACTCTACTGTGGTCCGGTAAACTCCACAAAGCTAGGTTGCTCCTTAATTAGCATCCTGATTAACTGATGTAGGCTGACTTCTACCCTTTGTCTCCACTTGAAGATGGCCTTCATCATCCTGCCCGGACGCGTTTGTGGAAATAGGTTATTGTTGTCCTTCTGTGTTAGCGGTGGTCAACTAAGAAAAGCACAGAGCTATCATCAGTTTAGATTACAATCACTTCACACGCAGCTGAGAACGTGGAATTGATGTGATGAAGACTGGAGACGGTCTTAGCTTCCCAGAAGGCTACCCACCTATGGAGAAATTTTTGATACATCATTGTTGCAAGGAAAAAAAATAAAATCATTTTAAAAAGAAAAGGTTTTTTTTTTTTTTCAAATTTCTCATTTCAGATTGAGTCTTATGAATGTAAATCTTTTCAAATTGCATTTTACAGATCTTATTATCTTCATTTCCCGGATGCATTTCTATTGGACTGCTGGACATTAATGGCAACATTTTATTAGTCCAGGACAAATTATTGTATTGAAGTGAATAGAATGTTTAACAAGCAACATTTGAATTCTGATAAGGGGAAATTAAAAAATAAATAATTTGAAAATGCATAATCGGAAACATTTTTTTTGAAGAAAGTTTAAAAATAGTTTTCTTTTAATTATAACAACACAGCACATTAATTCTCAAATGTTGGTGGAGATTCTCAGTCATCAAGGTCATAGTTATTCCAAAAAAAGTTTGAAGAAGATTCGCTTTCCATTCCAGGCTTTTCTATAGTAGCCCAACAAAAGGCTTGTTATGGCCTAGAATGGCTTTAAATTTGCATGTTTTCTAAGCCATAACAAGGTTTTTGTTGGGCTACTTTATAAAACTCTGGACCTCAACTCTAATCCAGACATTTTGAATTGAGAAAGCTTGTTGGATGGGGAGCAAAACGTCTTCAAATTTGTAAAAGAAAGTCCAGTGGATTGCTTTTTAACTTTAACTATTTTGGGGAATTAATCCTCAAAACCATTTTTTGGCTAACAAGTTTTCTAAATTTTATGTATGGATCAACTTTTTCAAATTTTCTATTTACAAAACAACATCTTTGCTTGCAACAATAATGGGGTAAATGTAACTCCATACATTTACAGACTTTTATTCCCACCAGTGCAGAGGTTTGCTCCACACAGACTAGTGGTGGGTATTTTTCAAAAAATTATCCTTTTAATCTAAAGGTCTAGATAACATTTAGAATAAAATAATGAATCTGGACTAGAGAAGGTGACAGCCGCCATGTTCTATACGGAGCCAACAATAAAAATGGCAAATCTATAACGGTGTCTCGCTGTTACTACACACATTTACTCTTCTTTGTGTGTATAACCCGTTTCTTCCTCCCTGTCGTAACGACTTACAGCTAAACATATAAATCCAACAGTAACCTTTTCTTAGCCTCATTACAGCAAATACATTTCAAAGGAAGTTCTGACCGAATAATCCACAAACACACGCTTTGACCCGGGCCACAGACTCTGATATTTAGGAATAGAGTCTGTGAAAAAGTTCATGGTGAGTGGGCAAACTTGTCAGAAGTTTTCATCATGACTGCTCTCTGCTGTTTGCACGATGCAGACGGGAACTACAGGAATCAGTAAAATATAGATGGTTTTATGTTCTCAATGCAATTACATCCATAGAAACATTAATATAACACAGTGTTTCAACTCTGACTGGAGGGTTTTAAAATCTACAGAGAGCCAGCAGCCTGTAAAATTAATGATAACAGCCTTCTGAAAGGTTCCTGCCGTCCAGAAGAAGAACGGACGAGAAAAGACTCAAACTGGATCAGCAGCTTCAGCTTGGTTTATATTTGCTTTCAGGATTCATGACGGTCACTCAAGGTTTCCTCTAAGGCTTTGGCTGCTATTAACTGATGTTCTATAGGTGCTTCTATCTGAGCCTAACTAAGGTTAAATCTAGTTTTTTGTTAATTCTTTATTGGACAACTTTTAAGAATGTATGAAGTCAATTTTGATTCTTTATCTGACAACTTTAAAGAAGGTATGGAGTGAATTTTGATTCTTTATTTGACAAGTTTTATGGATGTATGGAGTGAATTTTGATTCTTTTTCTGACAACTTTAAAGTATGGAGTGAATTTTGATTCTTTATTTGACAACTTTAAAAGATGCTTGGAGTGAATTTTGATTCTTTAGTTGACAACTTTAAAGGATGTTTGGAGTGAATTTTGATTCTTTATTTGACAACTTTAAAAGATGTTTGGAGTGAATTTTGATTCTTTAGTTGACAACTTTAAAAGATGTTTGGAGTGAATTTTGATTCTTTAGTTGACAACTTTAAAGGATGTTTGGAGTGAATTTTGATTCTTTAGTTGACAACTTTAAAAGATGTTTGGAGTGAATTTTGATTCTTTAGTTGACAACTTTAAAGGATGTTTGGAGTGAATTTTGATTCTTTAGTTGACAACTTTAAAAGATGTTTGGAGTGAATTTTGATTCTTTAGTTGACAACTTTAAAAGATGTTTGGAGTGAATTTTGATTCTTTAGTTGACAACTTTAAAGGATGTTTGGAGTGAATTTTGATTCTTTAGTTGACAACTTTAAAAGATGTTTGGAGTGAATTTTGATTCTTTAGTTGACAACTTTAAAAGATGTTTGGAGTGAATTTTGATTCTTTAGTTGACAACTTTAAAAGATGTTTGGAGTGAATTTTGATTCTTTAGTTGACAACTTTAAAAGATGTTTGGAGTGAATTTTGATTCTTTAGTTGACAACTTTAAAGGATGTTTGGAGTGAATTTTGATTCTTTAGTTGACAACTTTAAAAGATGTTTGGAGTGAATTTTGATTCTTTAGTTGACAACTTTAAAAGATGTTTGGAGTGAATTTTGATTCTTTAGTTGACAACTTTAAAGGATGTTTGGAGTGAATTTTGATTGTTTAGTTGACAACTTTAAAAGATGTTTGGAGTGAATTTTGATTCTTTATTTGACAACTTTAAAGGATGTTTGGAGTGAATTTTGATTCTTTAGTTGACAACTTTAAAAGATGTTTGGAGTGAATTTTGATTCTTTAGTTGACAACTTTAAAGGATGTATGGAGTAAATTTTGATTCTTTATCTGACAACTTTAAAGGATGTTTGGAGTGAATTTTGATTCTTTAGTTGACAACTTTAAAGGATGTATGGAGTAAATTTTGATTCTTTATCTGACAACTTTAAAGGATGTTTGGAGTGAATTTTGATTCTTTAGTTGACAACTTTAAAGGATGTTTGGAGTGAATTTTGATTCTTTAGTTGACAACTTTAAAAGATGTTTAGAGTGAATTTTGATTCTTTAGTTGACAACTTTAAAAGATGTTTGGAGTGAATTTTGATTCTTTAGTTGACAACTTTAAAGGATGTATGGAGTAAATTTTGATTCTTTATTTGACAACTTTAAAGAAGGTATGGAGTGAATTTTAAATTTTTATCTAACAACTTTAAAGGACGTATGGAGTGAATTTTGATTCTTTATTTGACAACTTTAAAGAATGTATGGAGTGAATTTTGATTCTTTACTTGACAACTTTAAAGAATGTATGGAGTGAATTTTGATTCTTTATTTGTTATACATTCTTTATCAGTTATACAGCCTGTATAACTGAGCAGTATAAATGCATGTTAACCTGTCTGGTTAGGAGTTCACAGACTTTTCACTATGTTACCCAACCGAAGGGAACCAGCTAAGGAAAAAGGTACAAACTCCATTCAGTGATTGAGTTTTCAGCCAAACTGTACAGCTATGAGGACAGAGTCTGACATGTTTCAGAGAGAACGCTCGCCTGACCTTTCTTCTTCAGCTTTGACAGTTCCCATTAAGACATAACAGTTCCCCCCCCCTCTCCTTGCTGTTTCTGCCTCTCCACCTCTCACCTCAGCTTCTCCTCCAATATTCATCACCACCATCAGGTGTCTTAGGTAAATTGTTCCCTCTCCAGCTGTACACCTTTTCTCTCTTTATGTTCTAATATCTCATCTACCATCTTATCTCTGCCCCCCCCTCTGTCTCTTCAACCGCAGTCTTGATCTTTCCCAGAATTAATGTCTCCCCACCCGCTCTATACATCTCCACTTGGAATAAAAATGTACTTTGCTGCTAGGTGCATTGCGGGTTTTAACATGCGGTCTGCAGACAATTACACAAGAATCTGTTGATTTACAGTCTTCTGATCTGAATCTAATGTTAACTTATTTATCTCTTTGCTCTTGTATGGCTGTATATGTGAAAAAAAACACTTTCATCTAGTTTTCAAACCAAAAACATGCTGCCAATAAATCTAAATCTGCAGTAGTTTAGGGTTTTAGAATGATTTAAATAAAAGAACAGAAAGAATTGTGTCTCCATCTCTTTCTACCATCTATTTTTTTTAAATTTAGAATAACAAAAACGCTTTAATTACAAAAAGTCCAATTGAGATTATGTTAAATCATTGTGCTCTGATTACCACGTTTGCAATGTGCAAAACTGATGGGATTTCATGTGACTTTAAGGGGAGCTGCATGTTATCAGAGCGTGTCATCATGCGTTAGATTCAAACTATAGAACAAGGCCACATGAAAAATAAATGCTGATGTTTTAAAGTCACATGAGGACAAAATCACACTCAGTGGAACATTTATCTAAAGGACATGACTGAGGATTGGTTTCCCAGAGGTCTGTTCCCGGGCATACACTGTGCGATTTTTCCAATCGTTGCACGGAATCGCAGGGTTTCGTCGTACAGTGTGAGTTCAAAACTCACGATGTTTGTTCTCACACTGTGCGACCCGACGCTCTGATGCGATTTACCTTCTATCACTGTAAGTCTAAAAACCACGTGGGACTCAGCTCTGCGTTGAGGTGGCGTTACTTGGACTCGTCTAACCGGAAGCCAAACGAGTAGCAGAGGAATATGGAGCTCACTAGAGTGAAACGCGCTGCCTTGGCTATTTGTGCAATTTTGTGCTGAAAGTCCTAAAAAGAAAAGGCAACGACGTATTTGGACAAAGACATGGCTGAGCAAAGGCGGCTACTACGATCTGTCAGTTTTATAGAAAGAACTGCTTCTGGGTTTTCATCTGTGAAGAAAAACGAAGAATCCATGTTTGCACATGCAATTAGCCCACGACCACCTTACCACGGCCGACTTTTGATTTTCTCCCGACCTCAATTCCTGATCAGAAGGTGATCGTAAGAGGCTGATCGCCCCTCGTTACCCCCTGTACACTGCATGTTGCATGACGCACGATCTGCCTGAAAGTCGGCCTGATCGAAAAATTCTTGCACGACTGGAAAGTTGGCCCATAAAGGGCAAAAAATCATACAGTGTATGCTGGAGTTAAAGGAGAATTGTAAGTGATGGCCTGGTGCAGAGGTCACAGATTAGCAGACCATGGTCCGGATCCGGACCCACCTGCTGGCTAATCCAGACCCAACCTGATTTCAAACATTTATAAATTACTGCATGTTGTCTGAGGTCATTGTCTAACATCACTTGCGTCCCTTCTCCTGTTTGTACGGTAAAGCCCTCCGGAACCAGGCTAAGCATGATACATATTAGCCAATGAGCTATCAGTCTGGGCTGCTGCCGTTAGCCGGGCGATGGGTAACGATGATGAGAAAACGTGAAAGAAAGTGTAGACTGATGGAAGTTTTAAAGCCTTGCAGGGCAGCTTACAGCCCACTGCTCCCATTAAGCCATCAGAAAGAAAAAACAAACAAACGGTCAGTTCAGGTGTTTTAGGAAATATGGGAATCAGGAAATTGTTTATATACCAAAGTGAACAATTGTTGTTCTCTTCTTAAAAAACACTTTAGATTTTTAAAATGGAAAAATGTCCTATTTTAAAAAAGTTTTTTTTAATTTAAAAACTAAATGTATAACATGGTTGCATAAAAACCTAATTTTATTTCAGTGTAAAATTCTGTTTAAAGTAACGGATTATAATTAAAAATGTCTCCGGACCTTTACTGGTTGATGATTTTCTTTATTTGGACCCTGCTTATTTTTAATTGGTTACCCCAGATCTAGTGGTTAGAGCAGTGCGCTTGTGATCTGAGAAGGTTGCGAGTACCCGGTTCGATCCGCACAGCCTGCACTCTGGGTCCCTGAGCAAGACCCGTAACCCCACACTGCTCCCTGGGCACCGCACAATGGCAGACCACTGCTCCCCAAGGGGATGGGTTACATGCAGAGAGTGATTTCTCCAATGAGAATAAAGTTGAATTATTAAAGCCCTTAATTACTGTATAAGTAAACTGTCTACTTTTCACTATCAGCAGTTAAAGTGACAGGATTTATTAAAAAACCCAACTATGAATAAAAGGTTTTTTAGCCATTAGCCTACCCGCTAAAGGCTGACAAACATGAGCGACATTATAGGTGCGTCAAACAACATTTCTCATTTATTCTCTGCCAATCAACCCAGACTAGCCGTGTCTTTTCGTTCAGCGCCTGGCTTTTTAACTCCGTTCTATTCAGGAACACTTCTGATAAAACTGTGTTTGAAGTTAACAAGCTAGCTAGTCGAGTTAGCCATTGTTTATGACATTCGGATTTTAGATTTTTTTAATTGTTGTAGTAAATGCATGGTAATACAAATACAAGAAAATCAAACATTTGAAAAAACCTCAAAATATTGAAACGTGTTTTGAAGAGAATAAGGCAATTTTAGTTAAATATGTGACAAAAGAATTGGTTCATTTGGGTTTCAGGTAAAATAAAAACAAATAAGCTTTAACTTCTTTGGTATTCATAATGCCAATGACTCTTTGCTAAAAGAGTTATGGGACTTTATGCAGATTTTGCTTTTCCGAAGGAAGAGAAGAAAGGCTGAAGATGGAGGAAGGAAAAATAAAAAAATATAACAAAAACAGTTCAGTGCTTTTTATGCATGTATGAGTTTAACATCTACATGAGAGCTGCTTGAATTAACATTTAATTATAACTTATAGTTGAACTGTTCTGCAGATGTTCTCCTAATCACCAATCAGAGTTTTCTTGAGGTGTAAAAGACCTGAATGAAAAACCTCATCTGTGGCCTTTAAACCCAGGGTAGGAAGATGTTTTGCATGCTAGTAAACGGATATCTGCAGAGAACAGCATCATAAAGACAGAAGCCTAACTACGAGTAGATCCAGGCTTTATGGCCGTAAATGTCACAAACAGTCCATTTATCTCAAGGCATCGCTGAGCACGGCCAGGATCCAGATAAAGTCTGAACTAGACTGAAGACAGAACAGCTGCAGTCTGGTTTCAATGCTGCTGAATGAGCTTCTAAAATCTGCTTTGTTCAGATAACAAGCAGAAAAAGACAGTTTGTCAAGAATTATTATGAGAGCAGCTGACAAGCATAGCAGCACCAGCAGAGCTGGAAGCTCTATGGCTGCTGCCTCAATCCTGGTTTTAATACTGCATTATGTAATGCCAACATATCTAAAGGCATATCTAATAATCCACAGGAGTGGTGTAGAATAAATGACTATTTTATTGGTAAAAACTGTATAAATATAAGTGTTTTACAAATTCTGACAGGTCCAATATATTGGAATAGTTACATTGGCATGAAAAGATTGTGTACCAGTTAACTATTATTTTTAGTCAGAAACCAGGTCGTCTGCATGCGTGTCGTGGTGAATAAAGAGACGCCCTTTCCGCAGACACTCTGCTGCACCTTGCCCAAACTGTAGGCGACCGCAGACAGGAGGCGTCCGATTGGTCAGATCTAAATCCGCTCTACTCTATGTGTATTTCCTGTTTGGTACCTGTTTTGTTTGTATGACCGCCATTGTGGTGCGCGAGAACGCTGGGACCCTTTTTTCACCTGGATCCTCGCTCTTTTTCGCTATCATGTCCCTCCATTGTCGTACAAACTTTCTCCCACTTTTTCACCGCCTCGGCCGTATCGAGACTAGTGTTGCGCCAATGCCATTTTTTGGCCCCGATACCGATACCTGGCTATGCAGCATCGGCCGATACCATACCATCTGTTTGAAATTGATGTGTGTGTATATATGAAGAACTACAGACTGCTTGGATGTAGAATAATTGCCATCATGGCTTCATGTCAAGCTGCTGCCTACCTTTGTGAAGCAGGAAAAAGACTAAGTGAATCCACTAGAACTTTTTATTGCCTACCTGGAATGGGTGACAATAGTTGAAGAAACTTTAGGCTCTCAAAATGGTATCGGCAAGTACCAACAAATAGGGCACCAATACCACCATTTTAGTGCTGGATCGGGCCTGCCCAATACTGGTATCGGGATCGGTGCAACACTAATATAGACACACAGCTAGTTCTTGATTGTTCCTTTTGCGTTGTGCCGTGGAATAACATAGCACAGAACCGAGAATAAATCAAAAATATCTGCGTCATACCTGCAACAAGCTCACTGTGACACACTGCTGCAGGAGTATAAGCAGCCCTTTAGATGGAGCGAGTCGTATTAGCTTTCGGTCTGACGCAGATTCTTTGATTTTTTTTAAACGCTGGTTTTGGGTGAAAATGTGACAGTGTGAAATTAAACTCCTGATTACCTGGACAACATTTTCCGTCTGCTACTTGCTTTTACCACAGAGTGGGATCAAAGGCCATAGCCAGACCTTTTTTATCAACATGATGAAAAATTATATCCAAGGAATAAAAGTATTACATTTATGAGAGTCAGTGTTCCTGTTATTGTTCACAGAAGTGGGAGCAGCAGGCCACCGTAGCTTTCCCTCCAAACGCCAGACGTCATTAAGACGTTGGTTTTTAGGTTTAATCTGGTCGGTCCGTCATAGTCTTGATTTAGTCCAGAAATAGCTGTTGAAAACTGGTCTGTGATTTTTCAGTCTCATTTTGTCCAACTTTCGTCCAAATATAGACATTAATAAGATGTTTCAAAACCAGTTTTCATCGTCTTTTCAACTATCTAAAAATTACGGCTTTTCACTTTTCAACCAGATGTAGAAGTTAGGACATAAATTAGTCTTTACAATGTCTTTTCAGCCAAGTTTTGCTCTGGGATTAGCTGTAGCAACTTTTAACATCAATATAGAAACAGAATTATCTATCGTTCTGTTGATATTGTCACATTTATGACACGCCGCGGACTGCTCGCTATATCTTTAGTGAGCTTCTTGGTTGTTTGTACTTTGTTTAGCTCACCACTGGATGGCAGTAAACCTTACACACTGGGGCTTTAATGTTTAGAAGTCATCACAATCAGCTGGCAAAAGAAGAAAAGCGCACCACATATTGACCAGGAGGAGTTTAACTTGTAGCCTTTACCTTTAATTTGTGGTATACCATTGAGAATATTTGATGTAAATCTGTAAACAACTTATGTTAGTCTAATACATTGGTGTTACACTATCCAATCATCTTCTACGGCCTGCCGATCAGATTTCTCTTAACATTGTCTTAAAGTTGTTATCCCAGGCAAAGCGCCTACTTTTTTTTTCTTTAATTGGTGGAGCTTTAGCACACAGTCCAACTACTTAATATTATTATTTTTTTTTTTACAACTATCGTTTTTGATGATGAAATCATGTTTAGTGAAACAAACACATATAAACACAACTTTAAAAAAGCTCTTTTCAGGGACCATCAGCAGCATAAAGATGGGGACTTTTCTACATCCACTGATAGCTGAGAAAAAAAAAAATCAACATGTTGTTTGTTGAAAGCCAAGCATTTAATAACATCTCAGGAGCAACCGCTGCACTGAAGTGCTTTGTTACCAAAGAAAAGAGCAAGCAGCAAAACACAGGGAGGAGGAAATTGAGATGTTTTAACTGTTAATATAAGGGCAGCAATGAGGCTCCATCTATGGAGTAAATTTTATTCCAATATTGTTTCAGGCAAAGAACTTCTTTTGTAAGTTGAAATAAATAAATAAAAACTTAAAATATCATAATCAAAAAGATTTGGAAAAGTAACTTTTATCTTAGAGTTTTTTTCAATTTATTTTAGTCAATTTATTTTTTCATATTTTTTATTTCAATCATAATTTTTTCAAATTTATCAAATAGTTTTATGGCTGCATTCTTTTTAAATTGCGATGTACATATCATTTTGCTATGAAACCAATACAACAACTTGCCTCTGACATGCATTCAGCAGACCAATAGAAATGTGTTTTCAACCCTCACGCTGGAGGAAGGCCCGCCCCTGAAAAGATGAGAATGCGATCTGGAAAACACGATCCGTTAAGAATGGAATTTTAAAAACTCAATCCGAAAAAGTGAAAAAATAAAATAAAGAATTTGGAAATACAAGGCTTTTTTAATTAAAATAAAAATAAAATTTGAATAAAATAAAATAAAAATTTGAACTGAAAACTGTTCATTTTGTTGTTTCACTGCCGTTAATTAATTACAGACCCCTGTTAATAAGATTAAACATTTTAATAAAATTTCACCACTAAAACCAATATGTTTTCATATTTTAGTGGCAGTTTCTTTTATCTAAAATTTAAAATTTTCCTAAATAAGTAAATCCCAGGTACAATTTTTCAAATCAAAGTAGTTTACTGTTTTAGTTTACTTAATTACTTACATACTGTTAGTTTAGTTTATTGTTGTTTTTTAATGGGATTTAGTTGATTTATGTTCCGACAAAAAAGAAATCCTCCTCAGCAGCAAAGATTAGAAGGAAGGAAGGAAGGAAGGAAGGAAGGAAGGAAGGAAGGAAGGAAGGAAGGAAGGAAGAGACCCAAATCCTGAAGAGTTAATATTTTGCCAACAAAACTCTCAAACTTGCTAAACTGCCTTTGTTTGAAGGTTCTGTCGGGTTCAGCGGCCCAATAAAATGTAGGATATTACCTTACATTACTTCAGGCAACAGTCGAGCAATATGACCTGGCGGGGAAATTGATAATCCCAGCAGCAATCACTTTTTCTCTCCCTATGCTCCATTCCCCTCCCCTCCCCGCCTCCTATCACCAGGAAAGGCAGCGCGCTCACAGCTGGGTGACGGAGGCAGGCCGCGTATTAAGTCGTCTCCGAGGGTTTCTTAATCCCAGCCAAGATGAGCCGATCCGAGTGAGGAAGAAAGAAACACATGGGACAGATATTAGTGGGAATTTTCTCTGACGTGTGGCTCAGAAGTACCAACACCTGCACATTAGCAAAAGATAAGCTCCTATAAGAGGGCCACAAAGAGGGGAACCTATGGATCCATAACAGCAGCACATTTTCATGACTGTTTCATGTTGGCACTTCCAACATGGCTGCTGACTGAATATATTCCAAGAGCTCTGAGTGAGTCTGCTCACAGCTTTAGGCGTGTTTTACAGAACATGTGTGGGAGGGTGGGATTGCCAGAGAGATCAGCATCTCGGCCGTGATGCCCCCATCCCAAACCTCTGGTCCTGATGCATAGATGAGCCTCGCTCTGTCTGCTTTGGTTTGGGTCTTAGAGAGCGCTGCGTCTGCACGTTTCACGATTGTTGTGTTTCCCTGACTTCCTTCAGGGCTCTAGAGGATCTTAAACGATTAAATGAAAAAACATAAAAACCCACAGTGGCACATTAGTTTAAGGCAGACTGGGGACATTTAAATGCAACAGAGCCTCAGATGCTGCCCTGTAAAACATTTATGGATTTTTTTTTATATTCTACCTTTATGAACGGCTATTTTAGAGAAAATTACCTTAAAAAATATATATTTTTTGGTAACTAGAATAAGAAAATGTTCTAAAATGTTGACGTCTAAGGCTGTAACAGGTGTTGAAATATAACCCAGTCAAGCTAAGCTAATCTAAGCAGGGGTGTAGCCAGATGGGTGGCCAGGGGTGGCCATGGCCCCCTTTAGCCAAGGTTTTTTATTGTTCCCATAGTGATTCAGCACCTCTAGAAGAAACAGTTCCTCTCTAAACCAGAAGGTGGCAGAACTGATACTTTCAATTGGAATAACTTGCTGTATTTTGAATTTTAACTGTTAGTAGATTAGCATAAACTAAAAATTATAAAGTAGTTAGTAATAATAAGTATTCCTAATAAGATCAGGAATACAGAATTCATGCCCTTTAGAAAGCTAGTTGTGTTTTATGTGAGGAAAGAGAAAGATATGTGTCCCCGCAAATTACTTTTTATGTAAATAGACATAAGGACAATTGTTGAACACATTTTATTATGGTGTGAACTTTGCTCCTTTATTGTTGTAAGCAAACAATTTTTGTCAATGTGAAATAAGAAAAGGGAGAAATCCAAAAAACGATGTCTTAATAGAGAAAAAAGGGGTTTTGGGGGTAATTTTGCTTTTATCTCGGAATATGTATGTTTAGTTTTTTTTTCCCTTCTTAAATTTATTTATTGCATTTTTTTTGCATCTTTTTTTTTAACAGATTGCATTTTTTCAAACTTTTTCTTTTCTTTTTTCATTCTTTTCACTATTTATTTCTGAGGGAGGGCTTTCCTCTGGAACGAGGAGCAAAGAAACGTTTCTTCCGGCCTGCAGTGTTTGTATAATGTTTGAAATGATGAAAATGTGATCTGTATTATGCAATTTGAAGAGAAGTCCATTGGTCTAACTCAGTCTGGATAACAAAAATGAAAAGATTAAACATTTGAAAAAAAAATATGTAAAAATATATAAAAAACTTAATATAAAATACACTTGAAATAAAATTTTAGTATACAATACTTAATTTAAAAACCCTTTTTTGATCAAAACTTTTTTAATATTTAATTTCTGGATTGATCTTGTTATGTAATTTCTATTTAGAAAATGTGTTTTTTACTTCGACGATAATGGAACAAAATTCACTCCGTCCAGGTAAATCCTTTCAAGAGGAATGCTTGGCTTTGGTTATACTGTTTTTTTTTATAGTTATAATAAGGTGTAATATAGGTAAATATAGGTATAATAAGACTGGGCTCCTTTAAAAACATTTCATGTATCGTAATTCTGTTTATTATATCAAATCAACTTCCACTGAAAGTAAATTCTTCCATTATCACCAGTTTAATCTTTAAACTGTTTTGATAAGAAGAAAAAAACACTCCTCTGTTTAGCAACACTGTGATTTATATCTCAATATTTTACCATTGCATGAGAAAGTTTGTCAAAATTTATTTAAAACCAAAATCCCTACATTTCTTTGATAATTTCTTTCCCAAATGCAAACAATCCAAGCAAAGGAAAAGGATACAAATCAGACAAAAAAGACTCATGTACTGCATCCTATTTCTGGGCTTTGCCAAACTCTTGCATAACTTTAAACACTGACAGTAGGTAAAACTAAAGGGTTGTTTCAGGTGTCAAACACGGCCTGTTTGAAAGCTGTGTAGGAGGAAGAGAGAAAGGGAGAAAAGAGGGCGACCGTGCCAAAATTGGATGTATGACTGCCAGTCTGAATCACGACTACATGCCCTGCAGATGAGGTGAAAATGTGTTGCCTATTAGACCATTGATCTGTTACAACCGGATGAATATATCTGAGAGCTACAAACACTCTGACCTCCTTTTTGGTGGCTTGTACTGTGGGGTGTTTGTGCGTGTGGTCAGCTAGTTTCCGGTCAGCGAGCTTCACTCCCCTCCACTGCAGCGTACATGTAGTATAGATGGCCAACGAGGCAAGGAGCAGGCAGCCACTTTGATTATTGAGCCTTAAAGCATCACTTACGGTTCAATTTAACTTTGGCTTCAGCTCAGCGTAGCCCTGCTTGTGATCACGACACACAGAGGAGGCGGGAACTGAGGCAGCAACATCCCAACACATGAGAGACCCAGATGCCTTTCATCGACGAGAAAAAAGTGTTGCTTTGCAAAGCTTTACAAAAACTCTATGCTGCTGCGAGGACGTTGCAACTGGCATGTTGCTAATAGACGCTAACTGGGATGTTGCTAATAGACGCTAACTGGGATGTTGCTAATAGACGCTAACTGGGATGTTGCTAATATATGCTAACTGGGATGTTGCTAATAGACGCTAACTGGGATGTTGCTAATAGACGCTAACTGGGATGTTGCTAATAGACGCTAACTGGGATGTTGCTAATAGATGCTGACTGGGATGTGTATAATGGATGCTAACTGGGATGTTGCTAATAGACGCTGACTGGGATGTTGCTAATAGACGCTGACTGGGATGTTGCTAATAGACGCTAACTGGGATGTGTTTAATAGATGTTAACTGGGATGGTGCCAATAGGTGCTAACTGGGATGTTTCTAATGAAAGCTAACTGGGATGTTGCTAATATATGCTAACTGGGATGTTGCTAATAGACGCTAACTGGGATGTTGCTATAGACGCTGACTGGGATGTTGCTAATAGACGCTAACTGGGATGTGTTTAATGGATGCTAACTGGGATGTTGCTAAAAGATGTTAACTGGGATGGTGCCAATAGGTGCTAACTGGGATGTTTCTAATGAAAGCTAACTGGGATGTTGCTAATAGTTGCTAACTGGGATATTTCTAATGGATGCTAACTGGGATGTTGCTAATAGTTGCTAACTGGGATGTTTCTAATGGATGCTAACTGGGATGTTGCTAATGGATGTTAACTGGGATGTTTCTAATGAAAGCTAACTGGGATGTTGCTAATAGTTGCTAACTGGGATGTTTCTACTGGATGCTAACTGGGATGTTGCTAATAGATGTTAACTGGGATGGTGCTAATAGTTGCTAACTGGGATCTTTCTAATGGATGCTAACTGGGATGTTGCTAATAGTTGCTAACTGGGATGTTTCTACTGGATGCTAACTGGGATGTTGCTAATAGATGTTAACTGGGATGGTGCTAATAGTTGCTAACTGGGATGTTTCTACTGGATGCTAACTGGGATGTTGCTAATAGATGTTAACTGGGATGGTGCTAATAGTTGCTAACTGGGATGTTTCTAATGGATGCTAACTGGGATGTTGTATCTTGAGTAAGAGACGGGAAAACAATGGTAAACCAACCATGGCTAACTGCTAATGTGGCTAACGCTACAACCACGAGCGCACACACAGGCCAAATTCTCGTCCATAACCTCGCAGCAAAAGGGAATGAAAGGTGATCCATTTAAGCTTAAACTTGAATTTAAAGACAATTTCATAAGAACTGTACATGTAAAATGTCAGGATGTCAACTATTCATTTAATAGAAGCAGTGGATGTAGAGCAGTGGCTTCCTGTTATATTTGGTCCTTGATGTTCAGCTGGTTAAAGTGACATGATGGAGAGTGACTGTGTTCAGCCTGAAGACAATGCAGGCCAGAGAAACCAGCAGCAGCACGAAAGGACTGATACTGATGCCTGATGCAAATAGAGAAATGACAAAATGCTTCTATTAAATCTGGGAATTACTTTAAGGAATTGATTTGCCACATCACAAAAAACTCAGGATCACAACTTCTTTTTTTTGTTTTGGAAAAAGACTGTTTCTAAAATTAAGCGGTAGTTGCCAAAAATTGGACAGATGGCTTGCCTCCACTCTAGCGTGTGACCGTACAGAATGAGGTGTGAAATTAAAGAAAGGTTATGCCTGCCTTGTTTTCTGATGAAAAATTGGCCAGACCTCCTTTTTTCTGACTACCAGAAGCATAAACATCCCAACAATGCTGGAGAAGTTGAGCAAAACACACTTGTTCTGTCTCACCTCTCTTCCTTCATCGGACAGCCGCCGTGGCTGCTCTTTCGCCTCCCACCCCTGGTGGCAAGACAGTGGCAGGCCGGGCGGGCGCGGCATCGGAGCAGGCGGGCAGCGGGACGGGCGGCAGCAGCGTTGGGCGGCGATGGCTTTGGCGAAGTTTGACTGGCGCAGGAAGAGGTTAAGGAGCTTGAAGAGTGAAGGAAGGACCATGGTCCTCAGCGGCGCCTCACCGCAGAGGGGTAAGGGTCAGGGTGGCCCCTGAGGCAGGCGTTACAACCGGCCACGTGAACCCGTTCAAAGACTGCACTGCGTGGTGTTACAGCGACAAGGAAGTTGTCGTGCAAAGTTGAAAGAGGAGCCGCAGGGTGGCGTAGATCAAGCCTCATTTCTGGTGATGCAGTCACATGTCATTCAGAGGACGGTCAATCCAATCTTCAGCTTCCTGATGACGGCCATTCATCATGGGTTCCTCTCTGATCCAACAGCACCTACATCCGTCTTCAGCCTCAGCTCTGTTTCTCTTTGCATTGGTTAGATCAGCCCTAAGCCAGCCAGTACTTCCTTATTAAACCACCAACGACGTCACTTTCATTTCCTTCCACTCAATGAGTTCCTCCAACTACCCCCCCACTCTACCGCAAAAGCTCTCTGGCAGATAGAAGCTTAGCTGCAAAGGCTTTGAATCACTCAAGACCAAAGAATGCAAAGGAAACAACACTGAAGATGCAGGCAACAGGAGAATCGGTTTCCGTTAGATGGAGAAGGAGCCGCGACGGCGTTCTGCAGCTGATGGTTTTACTTCTAAAACTGCAAAAGAGACAGTAGCAGAGGAAAAAAGAGAAGCGTGTTCTGGGAATTGAAAAAAATGAGCCTGTGCACAAAAGAGATGAGATGCTCTGTTGAGGGTAATCAGAAAAGAAGGAGTTCTGAGTGAGAGAGAGAAAGCAAAGAGAGAGATACAGACATGGTGGTGAGAGAGGGGGGGGGGGGGGGGGGGGGGGGGGGGGGGGGCAGAGTGAAGGATGAGATAACAGGATGCGTGCATCTAGAGTGTATGATTGCGGTGTTATAGGTGCTGGTGTTATCTGATTAGAAAATCTTGATTTTCCTCTGAAAAAACAGCGCAGAAACATATTATATAACCAAGTCAGAGAAGAGTGCCGACTGTTACCAAAATAACAGTGCAGCTAACTCTAAATTTCTACTGATATTTTTTAGGAAACATTTATATTGCATGTAAAAAAAAATGGCCATACTTTGACAGGCTTTTAGATAAAAGTTTTAAAGGGGTGATATATCAGTCTGTCCATTCACTTTTGCTTATTTGGGATCAGGCCATGTGGGTCAATTAGATCCAGGTAGCAAACCCAGACATCTCTCTCCTTAGCAACCTACTGAAAGTCATCTTTAAGCATTAAAATACGTTCTTAAATCAGAAACATTCAGTTTCTTTCATGGGTTTTGGATTTGTTTAGTTGGATATACCAAGAAAACACCCAAACAACCCTGGAGACTTTTCTCAGACTCTAGAACCACTTCAACTGACGTGTTTCAGTGCATGGCTACTTCAAAATTCCCTGCTTGTCTCCGGTAAAGCATATTCGGGAGACTATTTAATCCATCCCAGCTGGGATGTCAGTCTTTCAGAAGTCATCCATGTTTCATTACCAAAGTCATAATGTAGAGCAGGAATGTCAAATACTAGTCCTCCAGGGCTGGTATATCTCCCCTGGTCCAACACACCTGAATCTAATGGCTTAATTACCTCCTTAGTTGAAGGCAAGTCCTCCAGAGCCCGGTGAAGAACCTAATTATATGATTCAGGTATGTTAAAGTGGAGACACATTAATAGGTGCAGAACACCTGCTTTAAAGGCCTGGATTCTGACAATCTGTATGTAGACCAATGGAAAAAAATCATTAATCTACCATCTGATCTCTAGCTCTTGCCTGGTCCTACTGTTTGTGAGTAAAAATTCATTATCATGCTGCTTTCTTAAGAGTTTATATGTTGAAATATGCCTCTGGCATTATTAATTTGGTATGAAATGGTGGGGTTGCAGGGTGGGGCAGTGGGTAGCACTGTTCCCTTGCAGCAGGAATGTTCTGGGTTTGACTCCTGGTCCAGGGTCTTTCTGCATGAAGTTAGCATGCTGTTCTCAAGCATACATGGGTTATTTCTGGGTACTCCAACTTCCTCCCACAGTCCAAAAACATGACTGTTATCTTAACTGGCCATACTTAACTGGCTCCCCTAAATTGCCCTTAGGTGTGAGTGTGTATTTGCATGGTTGTGCGTCTTTCTGTGTCCCTGTGTTGCCTTGTGACAGACTAGAGACCTGTCCAGGGTAGACCTTGCCTCTCATCTGTAGACTGTCAGAGAGAGGCACCGGCCCCACCGCAACCCTGACAAAGACTAAGTGGGAGAAAATGGAGGGATAAGTATTGTCTTTCTACCAAACTGGAAAAAAAGACACTAGCCTTCACCGTGACATCATCTCTACCTGCATGAACTGTGGACAGTACCATAACATCTCTAAAGACTCCTCCATGCCCTTTCAGTCACCCAAATAATGTTGGAATTATTGTTGGAAAAATTGGAGGCAACCCACTTTGCCTCAAATTTTCTGAAGAAGTTTCAAAACCTAACCAGGAATCCTCATCAATTCTGTTGCATTGCACCAGAACAATCTGTAGTGAAACGCTGATATTTTTAAACACCTGGAGCACAATATACATTAGATGCAAATCCTAGACCCATCCACCGTTTTCCTGGGTTATTATTCAGTTGTTTTTGTTAGGGATTGGAACTACAACTTCCATGTTAAGAACTACTACTCCCATATAAGAGAGCATCAGATTCTGGATGTGTTCTGACACAGCCCGTCCCTCTGACATCATATCTTAAAGCTTGCTCTGCGGCAGCTACAAGTTCCCGTCTTGGTTTCTATCATCACAAGCTATGCTTGTTTTTCGTCTAAAAATCGTTCTTCAGATGCCTTCAGAGGCACCAATCCACTGAGTTGTTGTACTATATCGTTTTTAAGGCAACGAGTCTTATTAGTTGCATCCCTTTCAAGTGATCTATTAATTGCAAAGTCATATTCTCGGACATTTAACAAATGAATTGGGATAAGAATTGATCTTTGGGTGTCATTTACTCTTGGGAAGAGGGGCAACTACAGTAGTAGCCATTCAAAATTTCCCGACTTTCTTTGATGGGCCTTTGGCTGGTCCTTGGTTGGTCCCCTTAAATTCCTTTTTCAACATCTATCTTTGTTCAAAAATATTCTGTTATGATTTGTGGACATTGAGATCTAAAGAGAAGCGTCATCTCCTGGTCAGACCCTGTAAGTCATTGAAAGGGTGGAGTCAGAGTAAAAAAATGCACGCCAAGGAGAAGGCCAGTGGCTGGAAGTTGGAGGGGATTTGTCTAGGACTCGCAGGGGAGTAGGCTGCCATTCCGCTGGCGTTTAACGGGGAAGGGCCATTTCGAATGGCTGCTACTGTACTTCCTCGTCTGAACAATCTTCACAACTGTAGAATAATGCCATACATATGAGTAGTTGGGTCAGTGTCCTTTCAGGATATCAGTCAGCAACCATTGCCATGTCCTCTAAAGATGAAATAGACTTAGCAGCTACAGAAAGCTCATTGTTGTCCTTTTTTTTTATTATATAGACCCCGAGGAAATATTTTGCCATATATCCAGACCTTTTATTGCTACGAAAAAACATTTGGGCAAAGTCCTTTATATGCTGGACTTATTGTTATTATTGTTAATGATAAATACTCCTGATACATAGCTTTTCATTGCAGGTCCAGAATTTGCTTTTTGATCAAACAGGTTGTATTTTGTACCCTGCATGTGAGTGCGAGGAACATCCTGGGAGGCAGAGAGAAACAGAGTGGGAGTGTGTGACAGCAGCTTCATAATTAGGACCCAGCTGGCTAGGTGATAAATTAAACTGGCTGTGGATTTGATGGGTTGCTATTGCCACTTATAGGAACTGCACCTGTCTTGATGGTAGCACAACAAACAGACACATACAAAAAGGTATAATTAATGACTAACTGGAGGCTGGGCCGCGCACATATAGCTGGTCAATGGGTTTCAGCTCTTCATTACTCCTCTACAAACACATCTGTCGAACTTAAATGCTGTCTTCCTGAGTGGTTCTAACTAGTCTGGAGGAATTACTCATAGTTCTTTTAAAAAGTATTTATACAGAGTGAACTTTTGAAATATTTTACACATTTCTAACCCCAAAATTGAAAGTATAACTTTTGGATTTTGATGTTATATATCATAAAAAAATATTCTCTTTCATTCACTACACTTTGAATAGTTGAAAAAAGTCATGGATTCTACTTTTTAATATAAGCAAGGCTGTTATTTACACATGGGAGCAGCTACTTAACATTTTATAGGCTTAAATAACATCTGAACTGCCAGGTCAAATTCCATAGGAGCTGAAAAATAAACATTAGAGGAGAAGAGAAGATAGAGAAAGGAACTTCAAACCATATCTTCTAATAATCGGAATATGAAAACTGATAAAAACAGATGAGCTTAAAGGCCTGAAGCTCATCAAGGACTGAGTATTATTTGTTTCTTTTACTATGTTTCTAATCCAATTGTCGTGAAAATGTTACAAACAAAGAAAGGAAATTTAAATTAGGTATGTTTCCATCCACTGGTTTGAATCGAATTTACCAGGCTACAAAACACATCATTTTTTAAGATGAAGTTATGCAAAGATACAATATACAGAAAGAAGTTAAAAACTACATGTGAGAAAAATGGAGAGATTTTCTCGAATTTGTTGCAATAGGACAGGTCTTAACTGTTCTGTCATGTCAGCTAGTTTTGCTGTCTGGAAATGTAGAGAAAGAAATAATCCACAAGAAGCAAAAAATTGTTCCTATTCTGATGAGGCAAGAAAAAGAAAAGAATCTTTTTCTATTCTATGTTCTTCAAAGTAGCCACCTTTTGCTTTGATTCCTGCTTCGCACACTTTGGGCATTCTCTTGATGAGCTTCCAGAGGCCGTCACCTGAAATGGTTTTTACAGCTTACAGGTGTCGCCCTGTCAGGTTTAATAAGTGAGATTTCTTGCTTTATAAATGGGGTTGGGACCATTAGCTGTGTTTTTGCTCCGCATATCCATCTGGAAACCTTCCGTTGAAGTAATTTTGGGAAGGGGCGAAAATACTGGTTAGCTGATTGGCCTACGTTGGTGATAGACGGGCCAAATAAACCAATCAGATCAACGAAGCATATGACGTACTAACAGAGCGACGACGAAGAGGAGCCAATTGATAGATCAAACTCTTGCCGAAACCAGTCGGGAGAAGAGCAAAAACATCTTTTCCTCTGAGAAAAGCCTCCAGAGCAGTGTTTTGCTCTTCTTTCAGTGAAGAAATACTCTGTAATTCCGATAAAACTTGCTCGATAGCCACGCTAACGCTAGTTTCATCGGCTGAAGCCGCCATGTTCTTTAGACTGAACTGTCGCGCTTCTCGTTGCGTCACACCTCAACCCGCCTCAAAGCCAACGCTGATTGGACGTTCGTTTGGTGAACGGTTTCAAATTTTCTTTAACGGAAAAGTAGCCAGACTGATCTGCGAGTGAAACCTTGAAAGTTGCGAGATCAGGTTGGTCTCACGAGGCTAAGGTTTGATGCCTTCAGTGTAAATCTACAATTTTCATAGTCATGAAAATAAAGAAAACTCTTTGAACGAGAAGGTGTGTCCAAACTTTTGGTCTGTACTGTATACTTCAGCATTAAGATGCGGGAATATGGTTGCATGGAAGTGTTTAGCATAAAACAAGCTTAAAGCTGCCACTGTAGATCACTAGACCTTGGGTAGGGTAGGGGGGCACAGGGAGAGGGCCAAGCAAAGGTCCGGCAGAGAGCTGGAAGTAGAGGAGCAGACAGAAATCTTAGCTAGGTACTGTTGGGGTATGTGGCTTGTTTGACTGCTAAAAACCACCTGAGCTGAACTGCATGGCTGCAATGTTAAGTTCAACATAGACATGAAACATTTCTACTTTTCTAACCCAACACACACCGATATTCAACCAATGTGCAATAGCCGAACACCCAGCGAAAAACTTGTTGAGAGGAAGAGTTGTCGAGACCTCCCCAATTACAAAATGATGTCAGTCACTGAAGAAAGAGCAAAAAACTTTTATGCTGTTTTAAATTTTGCAGTTTCCATCATGATTTTCTTTTCCTTCAACCTTCTGAAAATGTGTCAGCTGCTCTACAAGAGAAAACAAATCATTGGGATTGTTTTAGCAGAAACTTCAGGGCTATACCTCCTCTTTACCGCCTCCTTTTGTCAAAACAGGTTATAGTCTCATCTCTCTCAGCTGGATATAGAAACACTGTGTTCAAACTGTCAGATCCAGAAGAAAGGATGTGATGGATCTCTGTAGAGTTGTTTTGAGGAAACACACTATGAAACATGCTGTGAGCCCCATGGAGAGAAGATCAGATCCATTACAAGATGTGTGACGGACCACTCTAAGTTATGTGTGGATAATACTGCCCCCACCTGTAGCAAAGCTGGAATCCACAGTGACCAGGAGGGAGAAGATAAAAACAGATACTCTTTCATCTTTAGATAAAAGATTGGGTGATAATATGTGAGATTTTTAAGGTTAAACTCCTTAACATTTCGCTATCTTCCGTCTTCACAACTGTCCTCTTACAACCTTGAAGCCTTTATAGAAAAACTGGATTTCTACTACAGGTACATCCTCTAAGTGTTTGTTTTGTTATAGCTCCGCCTCCAGTGAACGGTTGCTGGTGTTTTGTCAGCTCAGCATACTGCATCATGCCAGCATACCCATGGTAATATGCATTACATAGACCAGAGGTCTTCAACAGGGGGTCCGTGACCCCTAGGGGGTTGGCTGAGGTACTGAATGGGGGTCGCGAAAGTTTTGGTTGATTAGACTTTGTTTTTATATTCCCACCTGCAATTTTTTCCACTAATTGAAATGTTTTAAATCCACATTAACATGAATTCAACACACTGTAGTAAACAGATAAATGGAGCCAGAAGATGTCTTTCAGTCATCAATGCTACCATTCAGCGACACACAGGAGCTCTTTCAAGCTGGGCACCGTTTCATTCACAACACCTGTCCCATCAACCAGGAATCAGAAATACTTTAGTAATCCCAGGGATTACACACGGGGATTGTCTTTTTAAACTGTTTTTAATGTTATGGTCTTTTAAACTTGTTTTAATTTTCCCTTTTTTAAATGTAGCACTTTGTAGCACTTTGAGATTTGATGTCAAATGTAAAGTGCGTTATAAATAAAATTCATTATTATTATTATTAGAAATTACTTTAGTTACATTACTCCATCTGTAAGAGAGTGACTATAGGACCAGTTTGTTTAGTTTGTTTAACATTAAGGACATGAGGATCATTTTTATTGATTGATTTTTAAGGCACATAAAGAACTACTGAAATCATTTTCAGATTAAACTTAAATAGATTAATTAATTCTGTGGGGGAAAAGGATTTTCTTTAGGGTTAGAAATAGTATTCACTTGGTGACAACAACCTACTGAGCCTACTGGCACAATCTGAAGCCATTCTATGGGACTGATAGCCACTAATAACAATCAGGCATGCATGCGTATTACTAAAGGTATGCTGGCCTGATGCTGTATGCTGAGCTGACAGAACACCGCTCTCCAGTCAATCATCTTTATCAGTGCCCTGCTTGGCTGCAGTGAAGCTGCACCTTTGAGCCTTTTGGCCAGCTGACTGCCATGCAGTTTTTCTGCAGGTTTATGTGTCAGACTTATTAAATGAGAGCTGCCTTTTGTTCAAGCTTAGTTTTCAATGACTGGATGCAAACAGCTGGTTTTTCTTAGCTAGAAATTTGTAAACCAGTCTGAGTGATTGGTTTCTGTAAAGAGCTTTGAGATAAGACGTGATGAAAATATTCACTCTAAAACTAAAGTGGCCTGAAATTAGTTGAACCTGTCCACACAGAGCTGACTAATTTCTATTTGTTTCACAAAAGAAAAATAAAATATTACAATAAATGTGGAAAAAAAAAGAAACTTGGAAAAAAAAACATGAAAAATTGTAATTTGAAAAAAAAAAAGTTTGGAGGAAAATTTAAAAAACAAAAACATTAATAATAAAAGATATTTATAAAAAATAGCAATCTTTAAAAAAAAAAAAAAAAAGCTTTTCAATGTTCCATTTTCTAAACTAATTTTCTTAACATTCCTTTTTGAAAAGCAGGTTCTTTGCTTTCAATAATATCGATTCAAATTTCTCTCCATAGCCCTAAAATCAAATAGAAATCCAAACAAATCTATTAAAAGCATGGTGTTAAAGTGTGAAAGAGTTAAAGGGGTGTGAATACTAACAGGCACATTTTAATTCAAAAAGTGGTTTAATGGAATCCTGACTTCCTGGTTTCTGCTGTAGCGCTGTCTGTGGTCCTGGCCTCTCTCAGCACAGCTCATAACTCCGGGGGTAAATATTGCTCTTAGTTTTCTGGGCCAGAACTACACACACACAAACAAACCACATAGCTGCACCCTTAACTGGAGCGTATAAAACAAAACAAAGATGCACAGACGCACAAGGCGAGGAGAGGGGATGCAGAAACCATAGAAAAAACAGACTGAATTCACAAGATAAGGAGATCAGGTCAGGGATGAATTTGGAGGAGGATTTGAACACTACATGGGCTTTACATATGGGGAACAGGTTGCCTGGATACAGTGAAGAGAAACTCCCATCTAAATTTAAACCTGGAGTGGAGGAGAGAGAAAGAGTGGAGCATGGTGCAGAGAGGAGGTGAAGCAAGCAGATCAGGGTGGAGTTTGATAAAGGAGGGCAGAGGAGGGAACATGGGATGAGGCGCCATCGTTAGGCGATGGAGTAAGGAAGGAAGCAAGGGAGGAAAGGAGAGAAGGAAATACACTGGGGGGGTTAAGAGGTAAACCTCTTAAGGCTAAGCTGCTCAGCTGCAGTTTGCCTTTGCTGCTAAAAGAAGGAAAGGAAGAAAAAAACTATAGGAAACTGTTTTTGATTCACAGAGATGGTGGGAAATTATGGAATAACTTTGAGCTGAAAACACAGAGACGTCTGCAGGAAAACACAAACCAGCAGAGGAATGAATGAGCAGCTCCAGACTCCGGGTGAAGCTCTGCATGCTGCTGCTGGATGGAAAAGCCGGCGCTGCTCAGATCATTTTTTATTATCTGGGAGCCAGCAGCTCCCCTCCCTGGACGGGAAAACACAACGCACCGTGTGAATTCATTTCCCAGAGCGAGCTGACGTCATTTCATCATTAAGTCCCCCCCCCCCCCCCCCCCCTCGCCCCTTTTCTTGGCTCTGTCGCTTTTATTTTAGGCTCTATTTTTACACAGGGAGCCCATTTGCACGTCATTAAGTGGACTACCTGATGATGCAGTGCGCCTGCAGAACAGGAGCAGCTTTTACGTGACTTTCTAGTTACATAAACCATTAGGATGACTTAGTGTTGGCTTGGGGACTAATTGCAAACCATGCAAAGATGTTGTCTTGGCATCTACTGGGATTTTGATGCCCTTAAACTTTGTCATAATTTGTCACATTGCATAGTAGATTTGTTTGTAACATCATTATTTTGAAGTGGAAGGAAAATATGTGTCTTTATTTGTATTCAGCTCCTCTGTAGAACCGGCTCCTGGTGTAGGTACAGCTCTAAGTCTGTTAGGGGATGTTACTGCCAGCTTTGAAAGACTACAGTCAGACTCCTCTTTCCAAGGAAAGCTCCAATTTCATCTTATTATATTAAAAAAACTTTGAAAATCTAGTTTATTTCTACATATTCTCCTTGGCTTAAGGTCTGGACTTTAACTAGGCCATGTTAACCTCACCAAAGAGTCTGCAGCCTGTTTACTCTTAATAACCATACAGTCATTATATAAGACAAGCAATACTTTGGATTACATTACAATATAGATGCAGAACTGGTTTGAGAAAGTGCAATATCAGCATAAATATCTTACAATAGATTGATTGTTATTGTTTTTATGGGATTTTCTATGTCTTTTTATGTCAATTATAAGATGGCAGAAAGATGCAAACGCTGGGAAAATACATAAATGTGATATTAATAAATAAAAGTAGTGCAAATACACCGAAAACATCCCGAAATATATAAATGTGCAAAAGGTACCTGTGTAAAGGAGACTGGATCTCTTCATAAAAATACAAAAGGAAATCTCTACGTGGATTAAATGAACTATTACCTGTGACCCTCTCTATATCATTCTTCTTTCCTCTCAAAGCCTTTTCTTATTTTCCTCCTTCATATTATTTTTAAGTTTTTATTTTTTTATTTTAAATTAATGTTTAAGGATCAACGTTTGGAAAAATGTGCCCACTTATTAAACGGTCTAGCACAATATGAAACCAGAAATTCACATATGGATGAAACTGACAACACATGTAGTATTTCACTTTGTAAATAATATAAAAAATAGATTTTGCATAAGTTTATGAATAATTTAAAGAGTGTAAGAGGAAGATGAAACAATGTATTGTAGATTCAGCCCGACTTGCAGTTATTTTTGCTAGTTGCAGTTTTTTTTCCCTTAATGTGTTTTGTGTCTTAGCATTCTAAAAGTTTTTTACTGAGTATTTTTGTATCTGCAGTACGTTTTCTATCCTATTTTCTGCAGTTTGTCTTTTGTATTTTTTCTTCTGTTTTACTTATTTTTAAGGTTTTCACAGTCGTTTTGTGTTTGCTGTTGGGTTTTATGTATTTGCAGCCTGTTTGCACCTCTCATCCACCATAATATTAGCATATGATAACATTATCTGCTTTATTTCTTTTTCAGTTACCTTATGCAATATTTTGCAGTAAACACTGAAAAGCAAATTTTGTTATTATAATAAATGTATTTTTTTTCTCTGTTCTCAAGTTATAACAAATATCATTTATTTATTCATTGTATATATTTATTAAATTTAAGCATTAGGAAGGTTTTTTTGTGGCTCTAGATAAGTTTTATTTTGGACAAATGTTTTGGAGGTTGCTGAAGCTACATATTAGCCAGGCCATCATGTTTTTCTCTTTTTGTTGTTTTAGCTTAACCCATGTTTTAGTTGCTTCAATGTCAAAATTTTTTTTTTTTCCACCAATCTGAGCAGTTTTCACGTTCATTATAACGTTCTGGGTTTTTGCTCTCATCCAACCTCGTGATTTACAGATAGACACACGGGACGCCTTGTTGGCTAGCCGCGTTCTTCACGCCTCATAAAAGCCAGATTTGTTGAGGGTCCAAAAATAAAAAAAGAGAGAGAAGAATAGAGAAATAGAGACTGTAGTTTGTTTAGATGAAATATGACATTAATAAATCTACAGACAGAAGTTAAGGGGAGTGAATACTTCAGAAAGACGCTGCATGCTAGTTAGCATGCTAACTAACAACCTGCTTTGGGACTTGGAGCCATCAGAAAAATGGAGCAGATGGAGCCTCCTTAGGGAAACAGATATGAAGGCTTGTTAAAATGAGGAATGCAAACAGAGGGACCATTAGACGCTGGGAGATGTTCCCAGCTTGGGCAGGTTGATCAGAACGAGACAGAATGGAGAATTGGCCAATCCATCACAGACGGAGCACTTTCACAAGGACCTATATACCTCTGACAAAGCACAGGCCTGGTGTTACATGATGATAAATAAAGGACCGCTGTTTAATGATGGACATTTAGAGAGGAAACAACAAAGCTTCATTTAGATTTCTAGGCAGAGAGGAAACGTTTAAATGAATAAAAACAAGTGTTTATGTTTTTAACTTCCAGAAATATTCCTACTTCCTGCAGGAAAATCAGCAATATGTTAACAAAACTGTCTTTATCTTCCTTAATCACAGAATTAAGAATCATTAACATGTTTCCCACTGGGATGTGCTAAGCACCAATTGTGGAGACTATGGAGTGAAATTTGTTCCGTTATTTTTGCAAGCTCAAAACATGTTTTGTATACAGTAATAAAAAAAAAAAGCAATTAGCAATGAAACCTTAAAAACATTAAAAAAAAAAGGTTTAAAGAGTTACTTATCTTTTTCTTAAATTTGTTTTTCCTATTTTATTTTTTCAAGGTAATTTTTTCCTTATCTTTTATACCTTTCAGGTTTTTATTTCAATTTTTCACTTTTTCATTTTTTTTCAGATGGAGTTTATAAATTGCTCTCTTTTAAATTGCGTTTTAAAGATCACAATATGTTCACTTATGTGGCATTTTTTTAGACTAAGGACAAAAATGTATTTTTAATGGTCTTTATGAACGTTTGCAACTACTTTTTAATAGACTGATCACTGAAATGCAATTACTAAATAATCCAATTCGTAAGACTTGAAGTAAAAAAACGAGATTCTTAAATTTGTATTAGAAAATAAAAAATCTATAAAAAGTTACTTGAAAAATTAAAATGAATTAAATAAAAACTGTAAAAATATGAATTTAAAAAAAGGAAAAGAAAAATCTGAAAATACAAACTTATTCTCAAAACCTTTTAACTGAGACGCATTACAAATTTAATTTCTGAATTGCACGTTTTTCTAAATTTCCATTTACAAAAACTTGTTCGTTACAATAATGATGGAACAAAGTTCACTCCGTAGCCAATCCCTGACACCCATGCAGGGACCCATAAGCCCCTCCCCCATGACTGACATTGCCTTTTTGAGCACAACTATAAAACCCAGATCAGTTTTTTGGATTTAGTTCCTTGGATTTATTAAAATAAAATAAAAAATCATATGACTATATTTGTGCGATTGGAAAAATGTTGCTGGTTGAATAATCGCTTAAAGATTTCCTGATTGACAACAAAACTCATTAAAGTCTTCTAAGTCTCGAGTAGCATTAGTTGGAACGATTGAAACCACACTAATGGCTGCAGAGACCTTTGGTGTTGCTTAAACGGCCTGAAAGATAAACATGAAGTCAAACATCTTTCTGCAGACGAAACAACAACCTCATTAAGCTGCAAGGGCAGCTTAAAGTGGTCTTTATAAACATGGTGTCTGCAAGAAGCAACCTCTTTGGGGTCGTGTCAGAGTTAATGTTTCACATTAATGTGATGGACCATCTCCAAAGTGAGGGGACAAAACCATTCGTCAAAGGTAGGATGTGGATGAGCTAATAGCGGCTTATTAATGTTTAGTAGCTCTAAAGGGGGATACAGCATGTGAAGGACGAATGGGCTCTTTAATTTTAGCCCCAAATATGGATAAAATATGAGTTGCTGCAGGGGTAATTTGTTTCTGTGGGTCTATTAGGACCCTCGCTCCTCAACAGTTCAGCTTTTTTAGTTCAATATTAACCTCTGGCGTTATTTTTTTTATTTAATCAACCCCACATGGGTACTTAGGCTGAGAGTTACAAACGTGCTGCAAATACATAAAAGCCCAGCATATGAAAAAGAACTGTGAACATAAAAAAGGGGAAAAACACACAAATTCACAAAACACAAGAAAAAGACTGCAGGTTAAAGCAATGCTGTTTGACTATTAGCCATTAGGGGGCGCTAGTCCTGTTATGTGTAGTTTTTGTACACGCTGAAAGCGAGTAGCAGAAGTAATCTGTGGATCAATAATATATCAATACTTTTGATACCAGGCTAAAATTTTGACTCCTAAATCCAAATATGGATGCCTTCAGCACAGCAGTTACTTGAAGTAATTTTGGCGTGAATGACTTCTTCTGCATAGTAAACGCGTAATGAATCACTGCGTAGTGCCAAACACCGCCTGCTGCTGTCTCACTTACTAAGACTCAAACACTGAGAAGTTAATTTAGCTTCACAAACAGTAAAGAAGTCACCAATGATGTTTGTAAGAAAACGGAGAAACCCAAACACAGAATGCGCTGCATTCAATTCAATTCAGTTTATTTCTATAGCGCCAAATTCACAACACATGTCATCTCAAGGCACTTTACGTTCAACCAGATCATACAGTCAAATTGATACAAACTTTTTTATCTAAGGAAAACCAGTTGATTGCATCGACTCATTGACTCAAATACAATCCCTCACACTAAGCATGCTTGTAGCGACAGTGGAGAGGAAAAACTCCCTTTTATCAGGAAGAAACCTCCAGCAGAACCAGGCTCAGTGTGAGCGGCCATCTGCTGAGGCCGACTGGGGTTCAAGGAGACAGAAGCAGAGACACAAAAAGCAGCTGTAAAATGCGGCCCCGTCCAGGAAACACACAGCCAGGCAGATGAGCTCCGAGCCAGCTCCCCTGTCAGAGGATGAAGAGAGCACATCCAGTTAGTCACAGTCAGAGAAACAGGACCATTCAGAATGAGATGGACATTATTGGAGGGTAGGGTTGCCAACTGACTGGAAAAAAAAAAAAATGGACACCTCATGTGCATAACAGCTGATTACCTTTACCATCCTGGGGTGATTTTTTTTTACACCCCCTTTTTTTTTTAAATATTTGACTGAAATCTGCATTGAATCAGATGCATATTTGCAGTGTGGTTTATATTCATTCTCACAGACTTTTCCACCCAGGTATTTGTTTTTCCCATTCTTCCCTATATTTCAGCATTTTTTTTTTTTTATCGAGTAGGAGCATACTCTAAGTGAAGGTCCACCGCCCCCAAAAGCAGCACCAGCCTTTATATTACTCCGTTTTTACCCCATACTTCTCTGTTGTCTTCCGCTGTGAGCAACACTTGGCTCGACCAATGGGATGAGGGGATTCTGGATGGTTTCATATATGTTGTCACCTCATTGGTCACAACCCAGGACAGGGCCCGGGAACAAGTTTACCGTAAGTTTTGTATCTAACGTGCCCTTGTTCTTCATGTTCCATTAGCTTTTTACCGACTATTTTTTTACTCTGACAGTAATACAGGACAAAGTGCGTTCCTTTTCCACTAAATACGGGACAGGTACTTCTATTTCTAAATACGGAATGATTTCTGTTTCTCAAGGGACTGTTGGCAACCCTAGAGGAGAGCGCTACACTGGAAAAAATCAAAATCTAGATAAGTAATTTTTCTTAAAATAAGTGCATTTCTTCTTAAACTGAGGAGAGTAAAGAGACATTTTGCCAATGGAACAAGACAATTTAGATTTAAAATAAGAAAACACAATTGCATCTTCTTATTTCAAGTGCATTTCATCTAAACATTTCAGCCTGTGAACCCCAAAAAATAACAAAGCAACAACCTGGGGACCCTTAAAAAAACATATAACTAGATCAACCTGTACTTATTTATATACATAACGAACAGTAACTGTATTCATCTCTGAACATTTTTTGATGACTTATATTACTATCTAAATTGACAATTCAAACATTTAATTACTTAATAGAAAATTCAATTATTTAATGATGTATTTTACAATTTAATGGTATATTCACTTGAGAACCTGCTTAGGATAAGTGTTAGGTTTATTGAATACAGTTAGTGTGTGTCAGAGATGGGGACTCGAGTTTGTGACTCGTACTCGAGTCGCACTAAAGTCGCATATTTAATGACTTCAGACTCGACTGAGACTCGTGATTTCTGACTTGTGAACAATATTTTATTTCTAAGTGTTTTTTGTTTTACTAACTTGACGGATCACCGCTCGCCTTAACCGCACACAGCAGAGGTAAAAAAACAAACAAAAAAAAACGGCAGAGTGGCTGTCAAACTGTCACGTAACTGACGTCACTGACGCCACGCTAGGTGACATATATGCCCGCGCGCCCGTGCGCATGCATGCATGATCGACAAGCCAAGCTTTAAATACTTCATGGCAGTCGTAGAGGAGAAATATGTTGTGAATAATGTTGTGAATTGGCACTAAATAAATAAACCGAATTGAATTTAAAATACTGCCCGCCAAGTCGGTTGTGTCTGTTCCAGGGCATTAAGTTACAAAAAGTTATTGCCACAAAGTTTCTTTTATGAAAGAATTGTTATTGTCCTGGTATTTATTTAGGGTTTTTCTTTATCTGTTGTAGTTGCTAACTTCATATGTATTAATAAAAAGCAGGATTGCGATTGTTTTTTTTTCCACAGTCCTCATTTTCACTTAAAAATAAAAGAGCAGACATTTACTCCTAAAACTAGAAAAAGTTGTAACCACAAATGTCAGGTAAATACTGTAAGAAAATTGTTGTTTTTGATAGAAAAAAAATAAAGATGCAAAATTTAACTGGGAAAAAAATTTGCGTGTGTGCTTTTTTAAATTGTATTTTTCATTTACCATTTCAAGATAATGATCATTCCATAGATATAATAGTAACCTTTAAGCTATACCGTCTCAGTGACGGAGATGAAAACACAAGGAGAAACAAGCAAGCACACAAATTATTGCACTTATTTTAATTAATCAAGTGATTAGAATTAATTGATAATTGCCACAGGCCTTCTCTAGACTTGAGACTTGAGTTGGACTTGCAAAAAATGACTTGTGAACATGTCTGGTGTGTGTACGTATGAAGCATTGAAGACCTGCCTCCAGTCAGAAGGTCATTACAGGGTCATTCTGTCTTAAGACCCACCCCATCCTGTAGTGATCTGTTAATAAAAGGCTCTACTGTGAAGGGAGCAGGCAGAAAGGTGCTGAAATGTGAGCAGGCAGCCTTTCTCCTCCTGCAGGAAGCTGTGTTTGAAAATCCCTTGGTGTGTCAGATTCATTTTTTTGTCCTATATGAACTCACAATTTTTTGAAGCTAACAATAAGCGTGACGGAAAATGGATGGACGGTATATTTGTTATTTTAATGAATGCATTAGGTGAATGAATAAATATATTTATAATTAATTTATTTCACCATTCGGTTCATCTGTATTCCTCAGGAATTACATCACAATAACTATATATAATATAACTGTAAATCCATCTCCTGATCTCCACTTTTCGAACCCCTGTCCCTAAATGTCTTCAGAGACACATAACTTTCCCTTCTCCTCGTAAAACAGAACGACTGATTATGAAAAGAGCTTGAAGTCAGTATTTGTCATTTTTTATGTAAGTGTAGAGATGAGAATAGCAGTTTTCCGACTTTTTATTCCAGACATTGAACATAAAACTTCCCTCAGAAATGTTGCCTATTGGTGGTGAATCTCACCTTTAAACCTTTCGTTTAAACATTCAGGTTACCTCCATTAATCAACAATCACATTTTCCTCACACCCGTTCAGGCTTTTGAACAGAATAAGACTGAATCAGATGCTTTATAATAATAGAAATAATAAAAAAAATAATCTCATCACAACACAACGATGACCCAATTTATTGTTACACTTCAAAATTTGAAATCTTAACCCTGCATCTTTTACCAGCGAGTAAATTTCTGCCCCCTGGTGCAGGTAAAAAAAATAATTAAAGCTGCGTTCAAGTTCTTTAAAACAAGGCCAACTTCACACACTGACAGTACGCTGCTCAGTTAGAACTTCACATTTGATGCCTTTTTTATGAGGCGTAATAAACTGACATCCGTAGTGTTTTTACCAGGTTCATTCTTTCATCACGATCCCATCAAATATTTAACACCTCGTATGTGTCCAGCAAGCTGAAATTTATTCAGAGGAGGTGGGAGTCTGACTCCAGTTGTTTTAAACACATACTCAGCGGCCTCCTGAGGGTGAGCAGCCGCACACCACACAAACAAACCCCAACGCATCATTAGACAGCCTCTGAAAAGCAATGATTCACTCCACTTTATATGGGGAAAAAAAGCCTCCGTTATCCCCTGGCAACAAAAAAACAATCAGGACAGATAATTCATACAAGGTCTGTCCATTATTTATTCTTCCAACCTGTGAAAAAAAAGAGAGCTGAGAGGGTCACGGCGCTGCAGCCCCGATCAGGGATGGACATTAACTGAGCTATGACACATTTCTTTTTGTTAGGCGATGTGAGTATGTAGGTGGGTTTTTCAGCAAAGTGGTTGTCAATGCTCTGTTTGCACCATGTCTTCTCACACAATGCAGCAATATGTTGGGCTAAAGGTTGATCGAGCAACATGAAGGCCAAATGAGTGAGCGGCAATCCAACCCTGAATCCATCCAGTTAATCAGAACTATGCAAAGAATTCATTCAAATATTTCTGACTGTCACTAAAACATGACAGTCTTTCTTTCCAGAGTCCCGTACATCACACAGATCCTGCTGGAAAAACTGCAGCACAACTAGAATGAATCACACAGTATTGGAAGTTTTCTTAAAGGGCGACTCACCCCCAAAGAGTCAGAATAAACTCTATATTTTTCTCCTATAATAAGATTAAACATAAATTTTAAACACAATATCAGAATGACTATAAATGGAAAACACTAGGTTGTTTTACAAAAATGCTTTACTTTGTTTTAATGTAATAAAAATGCCAATAAGTTAAAGTTCAGTTGGTGTTTCTAAGTTGAGAAAAAGTGTTAAAGTATGAGTGAAACATACTTTGTGCTGCATATTATGGAGTGAATTATGATTCAGTATTGTTCCAGCAAAGAACACTTTTTGTAAATGGAAATTTGAAGAAAAAAAAATGCAATCCACAAATAAAATTTTGAAATAATTTTGAGTAACTTTTAAGTTTGTATTTTAAATTCTCTCAAATATTTAAAAAACTTAAAAATAAACAAAAAGAAAACACACACAAAAAAAAAATGATTTGAAAAAATAAAATTGTAGAAAGCAGAAAAGTTAATGAGACATTTTCCAAATGTTCTTTCTGAAATGCTTTTTTTTTTATTTCTTTCACAAAAACATTTTGCTTTTTAACAACAAAGAAACAAAATGTACTGTTTCTCATGGAATAATGCAAATTCACTACTTATTGAAGAGAAAATTTCAGACCCCAGAAATGCAGGAAATGATCTTAAAAAATGCAATTTGAAAAGAATGCAATTTGTAATCAATCATAAAAACAGAAATAAATACAATTAATTTTGAAAAAATAAAATGTGTGATTTTTCTTTTTTTTGGGGGGGGGGGGTTAAACTGACATAGTAAAGAAAAAACATCTTAGAAAACAAAGTTTCTCTCAACACCTTTTTTCTGGAGTAAAAGTTTTTCAAAGTTTCATATCTGGATAGTAATTTTTTATTTACAAAACATGTTTTTTTGCAACAATAAGGGAACAAAATTCACTCCATAAAAGTGTGTCTGTGGATTTCCTGTGCAATATTCCCCACTTTACTCCTAATTATTACCTGAGGTAAAGTCTGGAAGGTAAACATTTATCATCATGCAAGAAGCGGCGTCCATTTTCAAAGAAGAGCAAACACAGCAAATTGTTAAAGTTTGGAGCTACAGCCTAATGAGGTTTTCCTCTCCTTGGGGGGAGTTTTCGTCTTTATTTATGTGACACAGTAAAAAGCTACCATGAATGCATACAGATGGCTTTTCATGAATACTTGTCAAAAATACCGACTAAGGGTGAAACGGACGGGACCAAGTCCCAATGTGGGCAAAGCTGCAATGAATCACACTCTAAGAGGAAATGGAGTCCTTCTCTTCATTCATCATCTTTGTGTCACTAATGCTGCTGGGTAAAAAATTAACAAAGAGGGGCAACAGAGAGAGAGAGAGACGTTTCCGACTAAGTTAAACTTTCTCAACCTGAAAAAGATCTCAGATAGATAAAGGAAGAAGACAGAAGCAGTAAAATAAAGGTAGAAGTTGTGATGCTGAGAAAAGAAAAAGTAGAGAGCCCGTTTAAAACTTGATTTAATGCTTCATCCATCATACGCTCTAATATTTGTGTTATTGGAGAAAGATCATTTCAGCACCAATGGCAGTTTAAATATGTTCTAACACTGTTATTACAACATATAATGTAGTTATTCTTTTGTTTTTTACACTTTTGTGACTCATTTCGCTCATAACCTCAATAATAATCAGATACAATTTTATGTTTAGAGGCTCTGTGGAAGGAAAATAAATATTATGCTAATTAGGAAATCAAACCAGATAACGAAACTTTATAGGATTCCATAATTACACCATGTTTCTGTCTGGCTTCTTGTAGAAAAAAAAACAATAAGCCTGATATCCGTTTAGAAATTAATTTTTTTTGGCATCGAACATCCATCAGCAGATGAAGATGACGACAGAATTAACTACATTAAAATCAGAATTAAAACAAAAATAACAAGTTTGATGGTAAAATATGATAAACCAAAGACTCTCCAAGTCTTTTACATCGTATCTTCTTTACTACTGTTTACCTTTTAAGCATTAAAGATGATTGGTCACGTTCTATTCTATGGTGGTGGCTCAATTTTGTTAACCTGACTCCGCCAGATGGATTTGCTCCGCATATCCATCTGGAAACCTTCTGTTTAAGTAATTTTGGGAAGGGGCGAAAATACTGGTTAGCTGATTGGCCTATGTTGGTGATAGACAGGCCAAATAAACCAATCAGATCAACGAAGCATATGACGTACTAACAGCCAGGCTACTCTTGCCGAAACCAGTCTGGAGAAGAGCAAAAACATCTTTTCCTCTGAGAAAAGCCTCCAGAGCAGTGTTTTGCTCTTCTTTCAGTGAAGAAATACTCTGTAATTCCAATAAAACTTGCTCGATAGCCACGCTAACGCTAGTTTCATCGGCTGAAGCCGCCATGTTCTTTAGACTTAACTGTCGCGCTTCTCGTTGCGTCACACCTCAACCCGCCTCAAAGCCAACGCTGATTGGACGTTCGTTTGGTGAATGGCTCCAAATTTTCTTTAACGGAGAGTCTCCAGACTGATTAGCGAGTGAAACCTTGAAAGCTCGCGAGATCAGGATGGTCTCACGAGGCACACTTTTGTTGAGTACAAAGTTTTTCCTGGAAGATCACTGTGTCCTGCTGGCTTATCATTTGTTATTTTTGCTTTTTGCGCTTTGTTTTTACACACTTAGAAAACTTTTATTGTCACTTCGTATGCACTGTCACACAATGTGAGTGTATACAAAACAAAATTTCATTTCATAAAGTGCAGCAGTGATCAAATATAAACAGTGTGAGAGAAAAAAACATGATGCAAAAATTCATTGCAATTTTCCTCAGTTTGTCAATAAAGCCTTTTGTGTGTATTAACAATAACACAGTAGGTGCAATACTGCAGAGGATGTGCACAGGTTAAACAAGGAAGTAATGTGGTAATTCTGCTTCATTCTCTCTCTGTTCTCCTATTCTGCAGAATCTGTTTGTTCAATCTCTAACCTTCTGCTCTCTCTGCTTTTCCTCAGAGTAGCTTTGCCTCATCTGTTCCTGTTTGGCTGTGACGTCATCCTGGAAAGAAACATCAGCTGTGCTGCTTCCATCAACACCCTTGTTTATAGATGTTGGAGATCGGCCTGTTTTCCAGTGTGGTCCTGTTTCTCTGACCGTGACTGAGTAGATGTGATGTCTTCTTCCTCTGGCATGGGAGCTGCCTTGGAGCTCGTCTGCCTGGCTGTGTGTTTCCTGGACGGGGCCGCCTTTTACAGCTGCTTTTTGTATCTCTGCTTCTGTCTCCTTGAACCCCAGTCGGCCTCAGCAGATGGCCGCTCACACTGAGCCTGGTTCTGCTGGAGGTTTCTTCCTGTTAAAAGGTAGTTTTTCCTCTCCACTGTCGCTACAAGCATGCTTACTGTGAGGGATTGTATTTGAGTCAATGAGTCAATGCAATCAACTGGGTTTCCTTAGATAGAAAACTTTGTATCAATTTGACTGTATGATCTGGTTGAACTGTAAAGTGCCTTGAGATGACATGTGTTGTGAATTTGGCGCTATATAAATAAACTGAATTGAACTGAATAAACTGAATTGTGGCTAAGCTAGTTAGCACCCCCCGCAAAGTGTGGAAACAAAGAAAATTCCAAGAGTTAGCGCGAAAAAATGAAAAAATAAATGTATTTCAAGAGGAATAAAATGTAAGCAGTGCTGGGAATACGGCAAAAAGGTCATTATTTACTGTAGAGGAAGCTAAATCTAGGCGTTCAGATGTAGCTGCTAAGTTGATTGATGTCTGAGTAAATGTACTGATCCTAGAGATAGCCATGGTATTTTAGTCTCTACAATACATACAGTATTATAAAAATATAGATTGATAGATTTTTAATAGATTGTCTGGTTGTTTCTTAACTCGATGTCTCTGTTTGCGTTTGTTAGCAACAGGAATTTTCTTTCTCCTTGATGTTCTGATAGGAAACTCTCAGAGGGACTGACTAGAAATTAGAGTAGCTTTAGAGCAGTTATTCAATTATCAATCGAATTTTGCTTTACTGCAAATTACAAGACAGTCGGGCTCCATTTAGTAGTCTCCATCTGGCTTTCTGGTAGTTCCTTGGAACTGTCAGCAGAGGGTGCCACATCTGTTTATGTCTGCTCATTGCTCCCAGTGCTGGAACTCTATTTAGGCTCAAAAAAGGCTAAACTCTAGTAGGAAAGACATTTGGGCTGTTTTTGGGCTTAAGTTTAAACTTTTTTTCTTTTTGTTTAATGGATTTTCTTTACTTTTATTAATTAAATTCTGTAAAATGGATTAAAAGTTACAACTTGAAAAAAGTTTTGGGGGAAATTAAACGCAAGGTCTGCAGGTTTAATACGTAAACTTAATTTAATGCCTTTGCTTTAGGGTCAATCTAATCCTAAAAAGAAGGATGTCACACTTCTGGCATGAATTCTGCACTGAAAATTGTGCCAAATTGCCCATGAAGAACTGCACTGGTGGTTTGAAGTTAGATTTAATAAATGTACATTTAGCAGAGACATCAGTCCAAGAATCAATGGGGAATGAAAGTGTCACGATTTGGTTGTGGTTTGTTGACACAAAGCAGAAAGAGGGAGGCAGAGGAGAATTTCTTGTGGATTTAATGATAGATTGACTGAACAAAGAGGCAGGGAATCCAAAAATCCAATAATCAAAACATGAATAGAAGTCAAACGAACCAGAAAACATGGAGACATCAGGGGGAATCACAATCACAAGGAGGAAGGCTCAGAGAGACGGAGTTGGAAGAAGTTTGACGAGGAACCAGCACTGAAGAACTGCACAGAGAGTGCATTTATGGGAGACTGAAACAAAGGGAGAGCTAACGAGCAGATTGGGAGCAGGTGTGAACAGAGCAGAAACAAGAAAAGGAGCAAGGGAAAAAAAGGAGACCACAAGAGGGCAGCAGAGGGCAACAAATAAAAACCTGAGAACTGAAAATAACCAGAAAAACACAACAAAATAAGAATTAAACCACAAAAACTAGAAAACATGGAACAAGGTAAAACAGAATACACAAAAGAAAACATAACAGAACCAAAACTGTAGCAGGAAGCCGGCATTAATACCATTCTAATCAAATTCAGGTTTATCACCAAGAAGACGGGGGCATTTTACAGATTGTGTTCACAGGGGTGGTATTTTTCAAGTAAATATATAATTAAATTGTTATTTAAATTATGTAGCGTTGTGTCTCTAATAAGTGAAATTCATAGCCAGACAGCCAGTAGCAGAAAAACAGGGATTTTCATGCTGTAATGCTTAAAGCCTCAAGAAGAAGCACTTAAATAAGACAAGATAAGAACACGCAACAATAAAAAAAAATATCTGTGGATTAACAGCACAGATGATCATTCGTATTATTTCTGCGCACATGCAGCACTTTCTATAACTACAGCAGGGCAGAGACTATTTCTCAGTACTAAACTAGGCTTGCTGTAAAGCAACAGCATAAAACTGATGATCCTGAATCCAAAAGCCAATGCCCCATTTATTATTTTGGATTAATATTAATAGATAATGAAATGGGCTCCAGTTCACGTCGGGTCTATAATGAAACAGAATAAAACATGGGCCAGAATAAACTATAATAGCCTGCCAAGCGTTCGCATTAGGATTTACATTAGCATGTTATTGAATCTGCAGACCTGACAAGCAAAGTAGCTGCAAGAACACAACTGAAGCAACGCCTTCAAATTCTCCTTGAAAGTCCTGCCAGCTTCTCTTTTTTTCTTCCTTATAAAACTGTAGAAAACATTTCAAATCACAGCCCAGACTGAGAGCTTGGCCTACTTGGCTGAAGTTTTACAAAGGTCACCAAACAAGCGTCCTTGCTGGTTCTCAGGCATTAAAGTGCCCGTCTACAGGCTTCTCCGTCACACTCAGTCCCTGGAGCCAACAGGGAACGCTACCGGCTTCCAGTCGCCTCAAAAGGAAAACATCGAATGGAGAGAAAGTGGGCTGGATGTGGGCAGCAGGGTGGAAGCACACAGAACGAACGTTTACACGCAGACTGTGGGCAAAAATAAAGATGATATGATAAGCTTATATTAGGAAGAATTAGGAAAACAGGGAATCAAAGATGTCTGATTACAAGCAGATTCCAGAGTTTGTTTTCACTTTTTTCTCATTTTACTGGCAAACCACCACATTTTGCCACAAGTCTTTCTTTGCCACAAGTCGTTCATCTTTCTTGTGATTCTGTCTTCAGTATAATACATCTGGACTTTATGAGTCCAATGCTTAAGCTGTCAATTGTCAGTGCTGCCACCCTCTGGTTTAGGGGGGAAGTGCTTGTTCTGCCAAATAATGTTAAATAATCCTTTAAAAAATTCCTACATCAAGATTATGATGTGGATCATCACCAAAATGTAATAGGTGGTTCCTTGGTAAAAATGTCATTAGAATTTGTTACAAACTCTTCAAGTAATCTGTTAGGAGAGAGAGGCAAACACAAACTGGACTACAGACTCTGGGCCGGATCCATCAAAGGTTTGCGTGTATAAAAACGTGAGCTATTTCACTGCGCACACTAAAAAATGTACAAACTGATCTATCAACAGCGTGCTAAAAGGATTTGGTCTTTAAAACGTGCTAAATAGCGCCTCTTATCCATTTAGTACTTTTTCTGCAATGAATATGCAATATGGGGCGTTTACACGCAAAAGTGCGTCTTGTGGGAGGAGAACATGTAAATATATTAATTTAGCACTCGCAAAGGTATTTATCAAACCTGAAAGCAATTTTGCTAACGGTATCTGACTATATATTTAACACGTTTCAAAAGAAGGTGCAAATGGTCTGTATGCGTAATTGCGCACACATGGCAGCGGTTATTGTCGCAAGAAGGAGACATCGAAATGAAGCAAGGAGACGCAGAGAAAGCATTTTTTCACTCCGTGTGAATATTTTTGGAAGAACGAGGAAACGATCTTCAAAACATATCGTTTATCCAGCATTGACATTTTGGAGCTGTTGGGGGAACTCCGAATGGATTTGGAGCCAGCCACAAGGAGGACCCACGCAATACCAGATATCACAAAACTCCTTGCAACATTGGACTTTTTTGCATCTGGGCCATTCCAGCGTACGGTTGCAGCGAGAGCTGGGATCTCCCAATCTCGCTTTTCAGAAGTGCTGTCCGACGTTCTAAATGCCATGTCGCCCTGACGCCCTACAGGAGAACCCCGACCTCCCCCCTGCGCCTGTGGAGCAACATGCCAATGCTGCGGGGATGCGAACGCGCAGTAATCTCATCCACAGTCACCTCTTGTGAGCCATTTGATATGTGCATTTTTCTACAGGCCAATACAAAACACCTGTTTTTTTGTTTGTTTTTTTACTGCAGTGAAGTAGAAATTCAGCTACATACCACCTTAGGGAATAAAGGTTGCCAAAGTTTATATATATATATATATATATATATATATATATATATATATATATATTTGGAGGGGGTGGGGGTGTCACTGTAAGATTCAAATTTCTTAATGCACTAGTTTGCACAAACTACAAACTACTTTGCCGCAAACCACAAAATGCGCAAAACCATCATTTAAATAGGGCGTCTCCAACAGTTTTGCACCTGCCACCAGTTACGCAATCACTTTTGTTAAATCACCCGCAAACCATGGTTCAGCCCCTCGCGCAAAATTCCAGTTTGCGAGCGCAAATTACTGCACGCAAAATTGGATCTCGATAAATCCGGCCCATAATCTCTTAAGCAGAGGTAAAAAATCAAAAAATAAATAAATATAAACAATAGCTAGCAAATAGATGGAGTGCCTATTTTTTACACTTCACGGATATCAATATATGGCTGTTTAATACAGTAATGAATCGGCAATACAAGAAAAAATATTTGTCTCTTTTATGTCACATTTAGTGGTGAACCTAACCGTTGGCAGATAAAAAACAACAAAAAACTAAATAAAAAACTACAAAATGTTCTCACTTTGGAACAAACAAATCCAATTTTATGGTGAATTTGGAAATACGGAGCAAAAACAGACACTCAGATCTGTTAAAAAAATGCTGTGAAGTTTGATCCTGGAAAAACAAAGGAGTAAATGTGCAACTTTCCTTTGACTGCGGTAAAGTTAAACAGAGTTGGGATGACCTAAACTCCCTTCATGATCTTAACATCAAAGTTAATCAGTCTAAGCTCAGAAAAAAAACGTGAGCGAGTTGATGAGGGTGTTCAGGCGAAAGCGTGCGTGTAGAAGAGACGGCAGTCCAGATGGATCAGAAACGCCCCAAGAAGAACGACCCAGAGGCTCAGTGAGTGATGTTGCAGAGAGCGGTCGTTCGCGTTGGCATGTTGGCATCACCATTTCCACATTTAGCAAAGAAGAGGAGAGGAGGAAAACTATTTAATGAAGCTAAAGATTCCTAATGGAATCAGGAAGGCCTGATAGAAATATTAGTTAGAGGGAACATCTGGGGCTGCAAAATACAGATGTTAGCAATTTTGACAAACAGTTTAAATAATAGCAGGAAACTTTTTGGGTCTACTTTTAAAGGCAGTGAAAGTCATCGTCTGTAACTTTGCCCTCGCATGGAGAAACACACCTTCAGTCACAAACAGCTTGGCATTTACAGCGAGCAGAGCCTTTGACAGCCTTTCAGTACACGGCCAATTCAGCTTCCACCGCCAGGGGCCAGAGAATGACAAAAAGAGGTGGCAGCAGCGGCACTTTATCATTTACCGACTGAAGCATGTGAGAAATCGGAGGCCTGTGTGTGTGGCTGCTGAGCGAATAGGATTTAAAGCTGAAGGAAAAGGATTTTGATTTATTTGTCCACATCTACTGATTGCAGTGTTCAAGGACTCCACTGGTAAATGGTGATGGATGACGTTTGCTTAAGCTTAATTTCTTTCCTTCTCTAAACCTCCCACCACTGATTCATGGATACCGCCGAGTATACGAGAGGACACAGCAACAGCAGAATAAAAAAATACTCTTCTAACCGACAAATATTATAACAAATAACAGCATTTTATAAAGCCATGGAATTTAGGGCACTGAAACTTAGTTATAAAATTAAGAAAAATATTTAATATTGTATAAAAAACTGTATTTTTTAAAAGAATATTTGAATTAAATTTCAACAAAAGAATGGTGTTAGAAGACCCAGAAATTTGCTGTTAGATTTACGTTTATTGCCCCTAGCTTAGAAATAAGGAGGGTTTATGGAGTCAGAATGTTGGATTCAGGGCACACCTGTAATAAATACTCACAAGCACATAAATTACTGTCTAGATGCATGTGAACGTTTCACTCATGCAGATTGTCATCAGAGAATTTAAAATTCATTTCATATATTGATCTATGCTATTTACTCACTATAAAAGTTCTTTACTCAATCTGTTTCACTTGCAAGGCCACACAATGCTTTAGTGAGGGATGTTGGTAGACATGACATACTTATTTCTATAACAAGCCAGATTCTTTTTCAAAGTTTATTCATAATGTTACTGTTTAACCAAAGTGTCAGTAATTTGTTTTGACTCTGACTACTTTAAGTGAGGCAAACGCTAGCCTCATTACCATGTAATGTACAGGGCTGATTACCATGTAATGTAATTTGTGATGAACTGTTCTCTCTTTGCAAAGAGAGAACAATAAAATGTCGACTGAGTGAAATCCATGAATCTATATTTATTTAACTGGAGTAAATATATGAATACTTTTTTTTCCCCACAACAGGGTTCAATCAACAAGTAGCCCAATCTATCCCAACCATGAGTTCATGCTCCTTCTCCAGCTTTTTGATGGCGTATGGGTCTGTTTCTGCACGCTCAGGTTAACGTTTGTCCCTTTGATAGTGGAACCAACCTGATAAAGTAAACCTACTGTGATTGGCTAATTTTCCGGAGATCCCTTCTCTTGAGATTTTAGTGTTTTCTAGTTGTGGCTAGTAATGTTAGCAAAGCATCTACAAGCTAATCGTTTTTCTCTTGAAGAGTTAAAAGTTGGTCAAGTTTTTATTTGATAGCCTAGCTTAACACAGTCATGAATGTGTTCTGACAGCCGCTCTAAAAGGATTCATGTTAAACATGGAAGTAACTAAGCTAGTTTAAGTTAGCTTTACTGTTAGGAAAGTGAGGCCTGAATTCAATTCGGTTCAGTTTATCTCTATAGCGCCAATTCACAACGTGTGTCATCTCAAGGCAATTTACAGTTCAACCAGATCATCCAGTGAAATTGATTCAAAGTTTTCTATCTAAGGAAAACCAGTTGATTGCATCAACTCATTGACTCTTCAGCAATCCCTGACACTAAGCATGCTTAGAGCGACAGTGGAGAGGAAAACCTCAATTTTAACAATAGGAAACCTCCAGCAGAACCAGGCTCAGTGAATGAACTCCTGTGTATAGTTCAACACAAACATTAAAATTTACACTGAGCTTGCAGGTTCTAGTAAGTATCTTTCCTTTTTCGTCCTGCAGTGATGACGAAATAGTCAGTTGATGACAGAGAGGGATGTTGGATTTGAAATCAAAAACAGAATTCATCTCTTGAAGAGAAAAGCTATCAGTCTGAAGATGCTTTGCTAACATTACTAGGCGCAACAAGGAAGAAAACCGTCCAATATTTATTTACATGTGGGATTTTTTAATTGAAACTGCTCACATGAGTATTTATCCCCAGTGTGTCCTTTTGGCAGAATTCTGACTTCTTAGGGCTTTTTTTTTTTTTTTTTAACGTCAACCAATATCCTAAAGATATTTAACCAAGGAAACAAGTTGTGTTTGGTGATGTAAAATTTGCGACTCAAAGCGATTTCTATTTAGCTGGACATAGGGCAAAATGGCTCTTCCGATCGCAAACCTCTGTACTAGAAGGAAAGACTCACTTTATGCTGCTGTTGAAACATTTTTGAGAATCAATCTAAACATCTAATGAAAAATACTAAATCCTTGTTCCTTCACTCCTGGAAGGAATAAAAAGAAAAGCTGTTGAACAGAAAGGATGAAAGGGAAACATCAGAGCTGTACATGTCTTACAGATAGGAACAACATGTATACATGAAAGGAGGCTTGGTTATGAATATTTCAAGGCTTTTCTGTCCATTAATTTACTGAAAGATGAGTAAAGCTGTAGCAACAAGACATACGGTGCTACAGAAACATACTCAGCCCGTCACAAATTTCCTCTGATTTTAAATTACACAAAGGAGTTTTATGAATAATGATTTGATTTGCCGAGGGGAAAATGACTTAATCCAACCAGAAAGGCAATCGATAGAAGCTTTATTAAACCACCTTTACAAACTGGGGTCAATTTCAGAGGCCAAACCCAGGACGTATTACTGGCAGACTGAAGTAACAAACGCATGACTAGTCCATGCATTTGTTACTTCAAGGCTGGACTATTGTAATTCTTTACTATCAGGAAGTCCACAAACTGTAGTTAAAAGCCTTCAGCTGATCCAAAATGCTGCAGCCAGAGTTCTGATGAAAATGAAAAAGAGAGATCATATCTCTTCTATCCTGGCTTCTCTTCATTGGCTTCCTGTTAAATCCAGAATAGAATTTAAAATCCTCCTTCTCACATATAAAGCCTTAAATGGCCAAGCTCCATCTGATATCAGAGATCTGATTGTTCCTTATGTTCCTAACAGAGCACTTCGCTCTCAATCTGCAGGTTTACTAGTGGTTCCTAGAACATCTAAAAGTAGAATGGGAGGCAGATCTTTTAGTTTTCAGGCTCCTCTCCTGTGGATCCAAGTACCAGTTTTAGTCCGTGAGGCAGACACCCTGTCTACTTTTAAGGCTAGGCTTAAAACTTTCCTTGTTGATAAAGCTTATAGTTAGAGTGGCTCAGGTTATCCTGAGCTATCTCTATAGTTCTGCTGCTATAGGCTTAGACTACTGGAGGACATAGGGACAACTTTTTCGTCATTCTGATTCATTCTATCTCTATTCTCCCACTCTGCAGAATCTGTTAGTTTCGTCTGTAACGTTACGCTCTCTGTTTTTTCTCATAGTGGCTGTTAAAAGGGAGTTTTTCCTCTCCACTGTCGTTACAAGCATGCTTAGTGTGAGGGATTGCCTTCAAGTCAATCAGGCAATCCACTTGTATTCCCTAGATAGAAAACTTTGACTCTATTTGACTGTATGATCTGGTGAACTGTAAACTGTGAATTGGTGCTATTGAAATAAACTGAATTGAATTGAGTTGAAAAGAGTTTTTGCACGGAGCAGATTCAGCAGATACAAAGCTGTCGCCCTCTGCTGGCAATGCTTACTAAAGCATCCATCAGCTCTGTTGCTTCTGAGGCTTTCAGCTCCTGCTACAGTGAACATCAACAGTCATGCTGTTTTTATGCAACCTTTTCTGTGCTTTTTCATACTTGATCTTGGACTTTTCCTTTTCACACATTCAATAGAAATTGCTTTGCTAAGTTACTTCCTTGCTAAACTTTGCTAGCATGCGCAAAGTCTTCTGATCGGATCTTCTCAGGGTAAATAATCCAAAATACATAAATCTAGTATGAAATGGAGCACAAACAAACAGGAAAACAAAAAAGTAGAGTATAATCAGAAAACAGGATGCAGGAATCTAACCAGAAAGCATTTGTATACAACCAGAGTGAGCTACGGATGTGGAAACAAAAAACGTGACAGGGCTTCTTTAGGAATACAAAAAATTATCCAAGAGATCTGAATTACTACAATCCTGTAAATAAGAGTAGGCCAAAATACTGATTGGTAGTTATCACACACGTGATTTAAAAAAATCTTTTAAGGAGATTTTGGATAGCTTTCTTCACCTCAATAAATGCAAAGATTATATAAAAACAATTATATGACCTTAGATAATTTTTTCTGATTTTTAATGGCCTGAATCGTGTCAAATATACCTTTTCTTTTAGCTTTTTACTATATAATAATGTTAGTTTATCGCTTTAATATATATGAAAGTGTTATCTTGTCCCCTCCAGGAAGCAACTACCCTGACTGTGCTGTGCCTGCACTGTCACCAATCGGCCACATTCTCCAATAAGTGAGTAGGGTGACCACCCGTCCCGTGTAGCGCGTGCGCGCACAGCGTTTGAAGCCCAATTCATTCGTCCCGCAAATTGAGACCGTGTCACGCATAATCAATGCAAGAAATATGAAAAAGCTTATGGTCGTCAAGTTGTGCTTACTCTCATATGACAGCAGATGGCAGTGAAAGCCCAAATTCATGAGACTAAATGTTTGAAGTCAATTTTTAAATGTCTTTCTACCACTTTTTTGTGATTTGAATCATCAGTGGCAGGTCGAAACATTTTCCAAGAATGCAGCCAGAACACGCGGTAACGTAAAAAAAGCGCGCTCGCGTAAAATACCAGTTGGAATTGCGCATTATTGTACTTTTACAATTATGTAGTGAAAGAGAAGGTTATCCTCAATGCTGCACGCTTCAACAAGAAATACAACTTCAAGAAGAAACCTGAAGGTAAGAAACCTAGATATGTAAGACCCCATTTGTCTAAGATGGAGTTTGATTGATTTTGAACATTGGTGGGCTGTCTACAGGGGTGCAAATGTGTCACTTTTAGGAAAAAGTAGCCTTTTAGGTCAAAATATGTCATTGTTTTGCATAGGATTGTATTTTGGCACCTTTTTGTATTGTTTTGTATTGTGATGGTGATGGGTTTGCACTCCTCTGTCTATACTGGAAAACCATTTGGAAGCTTATCATAAATTAATTATGTCTCTTATCTTTCTTACTTATTTTATTAAGATGCTGCTGAAAAGGTTTGATTCCTAAAGGTGTCCCCAGAACACTGAACAGTTTTTTTTTTTTCCCTGTTCCTGCTTTTACCAACATCCAAGTTCACCATCCTTCCTCCCCCTTCTCGTTCTGTGAACCTCTGGAGTCGTGAGTTAAGCCTTTTTTTTTTACAGTTCCTGTGGTGTAGAGCAACTACAATTCCTGTTAATCCTTTAATTTCAAATTATTATTTATTTAAAGTGAATAAATTGTAATAAAAAATAAATAAAATTGAATAGCTAAAGTAAATCGGAATTGGAAGTGCATCTGTTCATTGAATGTTCAAAATATTATGAATCTTTATTTAGAAAGAAATACACATTGGTTGGCCTATTCATGAGCATACATCAGAAATTACACATGTTTATGGGAATAGGTCATTGTTAATATACCATGTAAGGTGGTATGTGCTAGAAATGTGTAAACCTCTATCAGTGAGTCTGCCCGTGAGGTGGGGGCACCGCTGCACCAAGCAGTGTCCCACTTTGTCCCTCAGAAACATACCCCTTGTCCCCCCTTGGGCTTATTAGCAGGTGGTCACCCTATAAGTGAGCAATGCTGTGAGGGAGAGCGCGATGGTTTCTGCTCAAAGTGGAGACAAAGTCACAGCAAATTATGTTTTTTTAACAAATGTCTAGAGTGAAAATTTGTTTTTTTGGTCCGGAAAAATCACAGACTTTGTTCAGCACTGAGAAGATACAGCCATCATGGGAGGCAGCTTTATTCTAGCGAGAACTGGTCTTCTGGTTTTAGAGAAAAAACAACCAATACTCCAGAGCAGTATAAGTATTACTTACCAAATATATGCCTATAGTTTTCACTCTGAAAGGTCTCAAAAAGCAGGATAAAAGACCTTTAAAATCAGTTTGATTGTCTAAACCAATGGTATCAAACTCCAGTCCACAAGGGTGAGTGGCCTGTAACGTTAAACTTAATCTCTGCTTCATTAAACTTCACTCCAATATGAGCTCATTGGCACAGCTCTGCATAGGTTTAGTGCGAGAGAGGTAGAGGTCAGTCATTTGATACAGAACACTATTTCTCTAAATCACTGAAGTGCCAAAATACAAAACAACAAAAAACACCGGAAAAATACTTTTTCAATGGATTGTATTTGTAAAACCAAAACCTAAAACTAAATGAAACCTTAACAGAGGTTTACCTTTAAGACATTGTTCCCAGTTGATTCTGTCAGCAGTATCCAGCTTCACGCCTGGCATTTAAAAGCATTCCCAGTGATTAGATCTCTGCTGCCTTCTAACATTTCACACGTCACATTGTGGGCTTTCAGCTTCAGTCACGTTTCTGTGGAGTTATTTAGGCTCTCAACGGGCTGAAGCCGAGGTTAGGTAGCGCAGCTCTGTCACTTCACAGAGAATAATTTGAACAGGAAATTGTCCTTTGTTGCAAAACACCTGAAGGCTTGTTGGTTGTTTTCACATAATGGGCTTTAAACAAGGGTGAACACATCATACGCACTGGTGAACTCAGGTTCTCGCCCCACCGCTTAAGATAGTGAAATTTACTATTTGGCACCATTTGCCATGTTTGTTCAGTATGGCATAAAGCAGCACAGAGAAACCACACATTAAATCTGAATTATCAAGAATTATTTCAAGTGCCTTTTAGTTTCCATTAGTAGATCACAGGTGTCTGATTTTAGTAAAACTCTATAGAAAATGACAGGAGATTGATATTATCTGACCCCTCATTGGAAAACAATCTAATGGGAAATTGACGTCCTGCAAAAAGAACCGCATCCTGAAGCTATAGTGTGAATTACATCACCGTAAACCCCAGACACCAGCACTATGTAAGGGAAGCACCACAAGTATTTATCTGATTTTAATGGACCACCTATGGAGATAAGGAACCAATGTGATGGTAGCATTTTGGTTATTAGCTACATTTAAGACATCAAATTACAGATGAAGCTGAAGAAAAATGTTCTGAAGGTGTCTTTAAGATTGTTCCAATGTGATTAATTCCCACAGGATGAATGTCAGCACCAATTGTATCTAACTAGGGGTGTGGAAAAAATCGTTTTAGCTATATATCGTGATTTTTGGCTGCCCAATATAATATCAATCTTTGAGTTCCTAATATCCATTTTAAAAGAGAAAACATTTTACCTAAAACAATGAGGGAAAATGGACTACCTCTAAGGCAGTCAAAGAAGACCCCAAACAACGTGCCCTCTTCTCGTTGGTCCTCTCACACACCTGCGACTGGTTGGTTCATCACTGAGGACTACTTAAGCTGTGGACTGTCACTACCTCGACGCCAGAGTGTTTGCCAGTTTTTATTCTCTAGCGAAGCTGAGATTAGCAGAGTCTAACTGAGTCTGTGTTTTTGTCTTTGCCTTTTGGCAGGAAGCCATCCTGCAAGCTGGATATGTTTGGCCTTCTTCCCCTGGAAGGATTGTTTGAGTCTCACACTGAGCAGGATTAACCTCCACAAGTTCCGTTCAAGACCTGCTGGATTCCAAGTGACAGTCTGCTCCATAGTGCCTCAGGAACCAACCAAATTAAAACCTGTCTGCCCTCCAATGAGTTCCTCCCTCTGGTTAACCCACACATGACTGGATTCTGGAAGGAAGTTTTCCTCCACTAACGTGAGTCCCGTTTTCTCTGTTTCTCCAAAGTCATCGTTCAAAGTTCCCATGGACCCTGAACTAACCTGATACTTCCCTTCCCACTTCCAGTACCGGTTCACCAGTACCCTGAGTTTCCTGAATCTAATCCCGTTCATCTCCTCAATAAACCTGTAGCCTTTTACCCTGGTCTCACTGAGTGGTTTACTGCATGTGGGTCAGATCCCTTAAGAAAATCATGACACAATTAACCTAACAGTACATGTTTTTGGACTGTGGGGGGAAGCCGGAGTACCTGGAGAGAACCCACGCATGCTCAGGGAGAACATGCAAACATGCAGAAAGACCCTGGTCAATATCATCTGATGAACATATACAGCACTTGCTTTTTTATCTATTTATTTAATTTTGATAGCTGGGAAAAATATCACAATATATATGGATATTGCAATATCATGATAATATCATATTTTTACCCAAGTATTGGGATACGTATCATATTGCAACACCCAATCCTCACCCCTACATCTGACATAGACTCTTGGATCATTCTGAAACCTCAGTCTGCTTGTACTGTTTGGAGGTGGTGATGTTAATATAAGACCCTTTATAATTCATACAAGAGACTATTGCCCATAAGCACACATCTTATAAACGCTGTCATCACCCAGAAATCTGACGGTTTTATGTTAAAACCGTGTGAAAGTGGTGTTTTTTTGTGTTCAAACCTGAAAAGAGATATTTTTACCATCCCCGCTAATTTACGCCATTTGTGGCCGGAAGCTAACTTTAGCCTGTTTTGCTTAACCGTCAGGCACTGTCACAACCTGATCCGTCCCGGAAGCACCATCCACCTTGAGCATGCGCCATCAGCTCATTTGCGCAATTTTATTTTGTTAAAAAAACATAAATGACATTTTTCCCTCCCCAAAAATAGTAAACGTACTGAAATATAACGTGTTAAAGGTTAATAATGTATTTCCTGAGAAAACAAATGCCTTAAAATCCTTTCTATTTTATTACTCTGTGCCTGATCTGCACTGGAAATGGGATCCAACGCTACTTCCGGTGGCTAACTTTTCCTGCTTTGGATTTAAACATAAATCTAGTCTCTTTGAGTTTTATGTTTTCTTTTCGTTTCAACCTTATGCTATATAGTGCATAATCGAAAGAAAGAAAGAAACAACTAAAATGCAGATAAAAATTGTTTAATTATATTTTGCCGATCTGAGCAGGTCCCATGATGACAGAGAAGCAAATAAGCGGAAAAAATTTAAAAGGCATCAAAATTGTCTCATAAAAGTCATAAAAAGTTTTTTTTAAAATATGTATTAGCATTATTTAGTGAATTAAGGATAGAAATAAGTAGTTTTAGTCCCATAGTTGCATTATTTATGAACACCTGGAGGTATATCTGTTCGTGAATGCACAGAACGGACCGTGCTTCCACGACGGATCAGGCAAAAACTTGCTTTACTTTTTACATATCGTGACAAATCAATGGTAACTGCTAATGTTGCTAATGCTCATAAGAAAAAAGAGTGATGTAAAAAAAAATCTTATCTCTGTTTGTTTTCTCCTAAAAATGATTAAATACAAATTTAAAGTACATTTTTGAAGTACGTATATGTGAGATACCAGGTTATGACTCCTTTAATATTAAACAGAAAAGGTTGGGAAATAAAGAGTCATTTGTTTGTATCTGGGTCAATAAATTAATGCAGCTTGTTTCCCCCCTTGCTGAATAAACATTAAAGGGCATAAAATCAAATTATATGAAAATGAAGCCACAGCAAACAGCAGCCAGAACCCACGGACCGGCGCCTATATTCAAACCCAGCCAATCGACACGTATCGACCAGAGGCACGCTGTCAGGGGGGGCTAATGTTCTTCGCCGGCGCCTTATGTAAACAAAGTCATTTGTATTGATGAACCCCAGCTTGCCTTAACGCACACTCTCTGTTAGCGGCACGAACACGAGCGTGTGCCAAAATGATAACAACTTGTTTATCTGTCAGGAGAAATTTGATTTCTCTGCATGAAAGCAGCTCAGTGAAACGACATTCAGGGTGTAGCATAGTTATGTATCAGATGGAGAAGAATTTAAGGGGAATAATTGATAAAATGTCAGTGTAAAACAACAGCTCACTGCACACATATGGATCATGCTCTTCTAGTATAAACCTGGACTGGGTCTACAGCTGAGAGCTGAGAAAAGAGAATGTAAGAAGAGCTAAGAAAGGGATGAGAGCTGGGTTCAGTGCACTTATGGACCAAATGTTCCAACATGCGTTCTTACAGATGTGTCCTCCATCCCTGCAGACGAGTGTGGCTCTAATGTGACTGAGCACAGTCAAGCATTCAAAGTCAGAATGTCTATAGAATCACTGCAAAGATGCAGTTTGAGAAAATGCATGAGAAACTAATTATTATAATTGGTAATTTTATCCCACATTAAGAGAAATTTTAAAGATTTAGCTGCTTTTATCTACAAGAAAAAGGAAGAAATGATCAGGTATGTTGTTAAAAAAGAAAGAAAATTGCAAAATTTAGTATGATTTTAATGTTAAAGCTACAGTGTGTAATAATTACAGGGATATACAGTCAGAAATGTAATATATTATACATAACTATGTTATTTATCATCATCTACGAGCTCAGCCTCTTAACCTTAATATTTGCGTTGCCTTAGAATTCGTTATTTATAATTACATAGGAGCGGGTCTCGCAGCCATGGAGGCAGACATCTTTGCGCTACGGCAGCGCAGAGCCAACAAACTAGCGATTGCGAGATCGCCCATTACGCTCGAAAGTAACTACGGCAAGTTGAGAGAGATGAACTGAGACGGTACTGAACAATAGATGGCAGTATTATGCCTGAGAATACTATCTGTAAAATTATCTATGTAAACAAACCGCATCACTTGAGAAGGTAGGTGATGCAGACGTCGTGAAAGACATTTTGTCCCGTAACGCTCGCCGTACTGTTGGGGGGGAGAAGCGGTGGGGGGGAGATGTTCATGTCGCTAAAAATTACACACTGTAGCTTTAATACATAGACTATAGTAAAATCAAAAAAGAGCACCTGCTAATTTAGTATCAGTTTCTACCGTTCTGCTGTTATCACATTAAAGAGGCTAGTAGTAGCTGGTTGTTTACTTGTGATCCCTGCAGTCATGTCATCCATAGGGATTTTTTAAAGGAACAGCGTGTAACAAAAGTGGCTTTTAATACGCAAAAAATATATTGCTTTATTATATATATATATATATATGTATGTATATTTTCATTTTATAAAGCAAATAGTAGAAAACCAAAAGGAAAACAAAATCAGACAACTGTCATTTTTGGGTAGAAGCATGTTTGATTCATGGCGATTTCACCATAATCTCCTTAAAATTACTTTAAAACAATAGTATGATGGTAAATATTAGTTCTTGTGAAACTGTAGCTGTTTAAAATCAATGCAGGATCTGCAAACATTTGAAAACCACTTATACTCCGGAAAAAAAATCGAAATCTATATAAGTCATTTTTTTCTTAAAATAAGTGCATTTTTCCTTGAATTGAGGAGGTAAGATAGACATCTGTCCAATGGAACAAGACAATTTGCACTTAAGATTAGAAAACATCATTGCATTGTCTTATTTCAAGTGCATATTATCTAATTATCTAATTTTAAGAGTAAAAATACAAATTCAATTGGCAAACTATCTCATTTACCAACTCAAATTAAGGATAAATACACTTAATTTAAGAATTTTTTAATTATTTCTAGATCGTTTTTCAGTGTGTGCACTGCTCATTGACACAGAACTGAAAGAAAACACACAAAAGCCTGATCTAGGTAATTAAATTAACCAAGAATGAATTAATCTTATATTGATTGATCCTATCATCCACTGATTTATTAATAAATTGCCATTTTAATTCAGTTCTACTCAGTTTATTTAAATAGCACCAATTCACAACATGTCTTCACAAAGCACAACACAGAGAGAATTTAGTTAGCTTTTGCAGAGAGATTAGTTAAAGCAAAGTTCTCTATCAAATTTCCTTAAAAAACACAGTTTCCTCTTTTATCAAGAGGATTTTTACATAATGAAGGTCTAAATATCTGTTTTACAATATTTTGATTTGAAGAAAAATAAAATACTACAGGGTTTTAGGGGAATTTTTATTTTTGCCAACTGTATAACTGTAATACACACATTACTAAACTTATTTATAAACAAAAGAGAGACTAAAAAGGCTGCTGGATTTTAAAAGAGGAATTAAATGTTGTTGTTTCCAGTCTACAGAGATGTAGAACTATCATTAACAGTCAGGGTATGTCGCTCTGACTTACTGTCACACTATTTGTTGTTTTGTTTTAATGAAGTGGACACAAACTGTGACGTAGCTCTCTGTTTTTAGCTCAATCCAGCAATCAGTGTTGGGTAGACTTTGCGCTGTTAGCAGAACTTTAAAACCGGTGGTTCTGGTTTCTCTCATACTCCACAAAGTCATTAACTCACAAAACCTTCATCTACCGTGCTAACTGCTAGCATGTCTTCTTCTATCCTGTTCTGAACATTTATCGTAATGTCTCCAATTTTTCTATTGAGCACAGCAGAGAAATTCTGCGGCTCCTCCATGCAGCGCGGCTAAATTGGCCTATTTAGGAGAAAATTGAATGAGTTTATCTAGTGTTAATATTTACAATCAGAACCACAGAAAGTTCATTTTGCATCCTTGGATAAATTAAACTAGATCCGTTGGTTCTGCTCCAGCATGGCGCCACATTAACGTCACTTCTCTTGCAAATACCAGTGAGGCTCTGCTTAAAAATAAAGAGTTGCACCCTCTAGTGGACAGTGGTAACATTACAACACTCAAAGAACTTCCTTCTTAGCAGACTCTATCAATTAATTTGTTGGAAGACATTTGTTTTCTACTAAACCATTCATATACAATTAATCATTAGTAAATTGTTTGTTTATATTCCTAACTTGATCCAGTTATTAAATTCAGAAATGGTCAAAGTTCTGTAATGTTTCAACTCAATGCCTTAAAATAGTTCTGAAAGAAGCAGACTGAATAAAGATAAATGTAGAGCTGCCTGTTTTTTAACAACCTGTATTAGATGGGCTGTAGATGAGTCACGGATCTACATTTCTAATCTAATGCCTCTAAGGAGTCCTGATGTATTAACATTTACAAGACAAGAATCCAGGCAGAATGAGGTCAAAGGTCACATGTCCCACAGCTGAGTCCTCTAATGACAATAAATAAAACACATGTTGGTTTTCCAGAGCACATGTACCTCACTGATTGCTTACACACACCCCCCCCCCCCCCCACACACACACACGCTCACCTCCTGAGCCACGAGGGATGAGATGCGGACAGCCCTTCGGACCCTGGCGTTCCTCCCCCCCTCCAGGGGGAGGCTGTCCCGCCCACTCAGTGACATCTCGCTCATCTGATCGGCCCAAGAGTTCCGGCCGACGGGCACGGCCACGTCCCGCCGGGCATCCCCAAACCCTCCCCAGCTGCCCCCCCGAGCCCGGGCGCCATCCACGCTCACGCGTCCTGCCACCCCGTCGGCCGTCCTCCCCCCTCTGCTCTCCCCCAGAGATGGAAAGGGGGAAGGCGGCACCACAATTAGCACCGCCGGCACCGCCACTTCGCCCGTAAGGCCACGCTCTGTCACCCCTTCCACTCCTCCTCCTCCTCCTCTCAGACCCGGTTTGTTCCTGAAGTTCTTCAGCAGAGTTTTGGCTCCAGACCCTCGTCTCTCTCTGCTTCCTCTCCTTCTGCCCTCACCTTTATCAGTCTGTCACCCTGGCCTTCCCTCCCGTCATTTCTGGTCCATCTTTCATAGTCTAAGCTTCAGGGAGTCTCCGGAGGCTGGTGGACAAACACGGTCCCCATCAGATCCACAGCTGTAGCGCTTCTGACGGAGACACGGTGCTGCTGTGGAGACTTCCCTCATCTCCCTCCCTCTCTGCTTCTCTGAGCTCTCTCACTCTCCTTCTACCCACATCCTCTCTCACTCTCTTGCTTTGCAGCACCCCCCTCTCTTTCTCTCTCTCCCTCTCTCTCATCTGAACTTGGACTCTGAAGGATTCCCTTCGATTCGGCTTCAATAGCTCCCCATTCCTTTCACACATTCTGACATTTCAAGCTTCGCTTCCTTTATCTCTGTCTCTCCTTCATCCTACTCTTACTGTTTCTCATTTGGCATCTTACTCCGCTAGTTTAACTCGATCTAAATAAAGTCTCTGTCTAACTTAATTGTCTAATTTGAAGGTTTTCCTCAATTTGACTGCAGCATCCTGCAGGTCTGAGGACCCCTGCCATTTGGAGATAGCTTCAGCTTTGAGTCAATTCCACAAACGGATCCTTGTTTAAAGGTTCAAAAGCAGAACTAAAATTGTATTAAACTGCTGCTTTTTCGATTTTCTATTATGTAGAAAAACGTGCAAGATATTTCTCACTCATTCTTAACCCTAGTTTAATTTAGCTGACATATGCGAGCCACTGTTACATAGAGATTTTAAACTGGAAAATAGATCAGACCGGAGATGCACAATGCTGCAGGGGGTAGAACTGTTACCTTGCAGCAAGAAAGTTCCGGGTTTTGATTCCCAGCCCAGGGTCTTTCTGCATGGTTTGCATGTAGGTGTTGGAGAATGGCCTGTTTTTCAGTGTAGTCCTGTTTCTCTGACCGTGACTGGCCGGATGTGCTCTCTTCATCCTGTGTTTCCTGGACGGGGCCGCCTTTTACTGTTGCCTTTTGTGACTCTGCTTCTGTGTCCTTGAACCCCAGTGGGCCTCAGCAGATGAGCCTGGTTCTGCTGGAGGTTTCTTCCTGTTCAAAGGGAGTTTTTTCCTCTCCACTGTCGCTACAAGCATGCTTAGTGTGACGGATTGCCTTTGAGTCGATGATTCGATTCAATCAACTGGTTTTCCTTCGATAGAAAACTTTGAATCAATCTGACTGGATGATCTGGTGAACTGTAAAGTGCCTTGCGATGACGTGTTGTGAATTGGCGCTGTAAAAATAAACTGAATTGAATTGTTCTTCCTGTGCATACATGGGTTCTCACCGGGTACTCCGGATTCCTCCCACAGTCCAAAAAATCACTGTTAGCATAAACCAAATTTGTTTTATTATCATTTCAAGCAAAAAATGTTTTGTTAATGGAAATCTGAAAAAGTGTAATCCAGATATGAAAATGTGAAAAAAAAAATCTTAATCAAAAAGGGTTTCAACAGTTACTTTGCTCTTTTACAGATCACATTCTCTTCACTTCAAGTCCAATACGAACGCTCCCTACGGACCAATTAAAATATTGTTGCTAACGGCCATTAAATACTGTAAAATACAGTTTGAAAAGTTTTGGTGGGAAAGGTAATGAGAGCCGCTGTTCCATTTATGACAGCTGAGCTAGCTGTGCTAATCGCTACCATAAGATGTTAGAGATGGATTAGCTTGAACTTTTCCTTGAATTCTTGTGGTATTTTTGGCTTTGCAAATCAATCAAGAATCCATTTTGTCCCACTCCCACTTCAAACTAGTAAGCTGATAAATTGCAGTATTGTGATTTAAGGTGAGAAATATGGCTTTGTTAAAAAAAAAAAGGGCTGCTTAGCCCAGAAGCGATCAACACAAACATTGCAGCGCAGGAGGACGTACGCGTAGCTGCTGTTATCACATCTGTTTATTCCGTTCAAGGAATTCATCTTTGCAAGAGGAGCAGATAGAGCCTTAAAGTGAAAGTTGTTGTGGTTTCTCATGGCGTCTGCTGCTATTTAATTTGTTACCATGATTGGCTAAAACCAAGGTTTGGGAGGCGGGCAGTAGGAATTGCTTCACCCAATCAGCCTGGAAGATTCTGCTGAACATCCATTCTTTCCCCAAACAGCTTCCATTGGATCAACTAAAGTTCTAATATTATCTATTCAGGATGATCTTCTTAATTGTTTCTTCTTCGGTGTAAAATGGTACTAAAACCTTTTTTATATTGAGAAACACTAGAAACCCGTCTATGGGCTACTACTGATGCATTTACAGAAACCAAAGATGGTTAAACTAGAAGCAAAAATCTGGTTGTTGCATCTCTAAATGCAGCTATATATATATATATATATATATATATATATATATATATATATAATTGGAGTAGACACCATCTATTGTAGATCTAACCATTCTGTCTCCAGCCGCTGTGATAAATAGCAACAGCAGATGACATTTAGCGAGCTCATTTGCTCCTACAGCTGACAAAAGAATTAACTGAGACAGTCCCTAAAAATGAGGAAAACTTGTCTACTCCTACTTGATGTGACTCTTCTTAACCCCTCAGTACTTTAAATCTCAGTGTGTGCCAGCGCTAATTGCTCACTCCGTCCATCCAGTCTCCCATCCTGCAGCCTACTAATACGTCCCCGTCCCCTCCTCCCCTTCTGTTCAGCTCCTCCTAAACACACAGCTGCATCAGAGCGTCTGCAGGAGCGAGTGTGATGCGCCCTCGGCTGGAGACTGCACAGCTTTCTGGCTCTGAAAGCCGCTCTTCATTTTTGAAAATCATTTTTGGAATATAAAATTGTTTGGGGACAATCATCTATTGTTCCTCCTCAGCCTGGTACCCAAAAAAGAAAAAAACAAAAACTAGTGAATGAATAAAATACAGCTAACTCTAACCTAAAAATTCTTAGCAATACTTTGTATTTATTTATACAGATATAGCAATGGTACCTAAAGCAGGAGGGGCATGGTAGATGTAAACTGAATTACTTATCAGTTTTTCGAGGTAATTAAAATTTTTTACATTAGCTGTATTTTTAAGGGATCCAGGGATTGTTGCACCAATAGACTTTGATAAATATTATTTTTTTATGTATAAATATTGTAAGCCTTTTAGCTTAATTGATTAAAAATAAAATATTGTTACACGGATGCATCCTGGCTGAATAAAGTATGCTGGGTCTTGCAGTGCTAGCACCGTTCAGCCAATAGAGCAATAGACAATGTTAAAAAAGTTTAAAAAACGGCCGTGCAGGTGGCACGGTGGTTAGTGCGCATGGCTCATGTATGGAGGCCTTAGTCCTCAACGCAGCCGACCCGGGTTTGAATCTGGCCTGTGGTTCTTTGCCACATGTCTCTCTCTCTCTCATACCCACTTTCCGGTCAGCCTACTGTTGAAAAAACACTAGTCACTAGTGCTGTAAAAAAAGATAAAAAACAAAAATTACAATAGAAAACCGTCTATGGGCTACTGATGTGTTTACAGAAACCAGAGATGGTTAAACCAGATGCAAATATCTGGTTTTTGCATATCTAAATGCAGCTTTATATATATATATATATATATATATATATATATATATATATATATATATATATAGTTCTGCTGGAGGTTTCTTCCTGTTAAAAGGGAGTTTTTCCTCTCCACTGTCGCTACAAGCATGCTTAGTGTGAGGGATTGCTTTAGAGTCAATGAGTTGATTCAATCAGCTGGTTTTCCTTAGATAGAAAACTTTGAATCAATCTGACTGGATGATCTGGTGAACTGTTGTGTTGTGAATTGGCGCTATAGAAAGAAACTGAACTTAATTGAACACTGTTTTTTGTTGGACATTGTTTTACAAGTTTGAAGACGTTTTGCTCCCCATCCAGGAAGCTTTTCAATTCAAAATGAAACAACTCTGCTAATGTTAGCCCTCATGTTTTCACTCTGTAGGTTCCAGTCAGACCTAACCACGTTTTACCCAGCATGCATTGCTCAGGTGAAAAAAAATGGCGACCATAATGCGTGAAAATATAACTAAGGATATATAATTTGTATAGTTATTATGAGTTACTGCATGCAACAATCCACATTTTTTTAGTTTACATGAAGATTACACCATATTTAGGCCAACAATGAGTCCTGAATGCCTTTAAAGCGACACATTCACATGTATAAAGACTAATGGGACATGAAAAGAAATGATAAATAGCACACACACATGGAAGGGGTCATGCTTATCCCTGCTGGGGTTGCAACGGGTTTTGGTGCCTATCTCCAGCTGTCTACCAGCGAGAGGCGGGGTCCACCCCGGACATTTAACCTACCAGTTTTGGACTGTTGGAGGAAGCCGGAGTACCCGGAAAGAACCCACGCATGCTCAGGGAGAACATGCTAACTCTACGTAGAAAGACCTGGGCCAGGAATCAAACCCAGAACCTTTTTGCTGCAAGGCAGCAGTACTACCCACTGCCCCACTGAGCAGCCCAATTATGTTATCCATCGTTAAAATTGTATTTTATTTATTCAATAAGAGATTTAATTATATAAATGTGCATTTTAGTATTATTTATTTATGCATATATCAATGCTTACCTGCCTAATGTGACACCTTTTTCCCCTCTTTCTTTCCTCCCTCCTTTAGTGTAACGCATCACATCCTCCCATCTGCAATTCCTTACATTTTGTTTCTGATGCACACTGTGTCACAATAAAATAAAACAAATGTAGGAGGCACATCCTGAACTCTCTTGGCACGGACTACTTTCTAGGGATAATGTTATTAAATCAGGGTGAATTACTCTTCAAAGGAAGCTGGCACAGCTCTGCAGTGGAGGGCACATTCAGCATCGACAAATCAATATATTCTAAGAAAAATAGACACATAACTGTGACCGCAGCAGTCACTCCATGACGGGATTTGCGTCATGTTTGGTTTTTAACCTTTGCCGTTCACCTTATTGATCTGTTGGGAGCTTATTTCCATGACAGGAGCTTATTATTATTTCTAGTTAATGATGCTTTACTGACCTAAATCGTATGTGTAGAGGCGTTTGCATCCATATGGGAGAGAGTTGGGAAAGAGTTAATAGAAAGATCAATTTTTTTAACCACATTTAAGATTCCTAAATTAAAAGAACATAGATTACAGGGCATTGAATAGCATTTCATTTGTTCTTTGGGTTTTTTTTTATTATTATGAGAATAGAAAGAAGCCAAAAGGATAAAAAAGGAAAAAGCCTGCAATGATTTATAAATATTGGTTGATGAATCTGCTGTGAGTCTCATTACCAAACTGTTCCAGGCGGACGACACTGACAAGTGAGAAGACTCCTGCTATACGACGGCTTCACAAGGTGTTAGAAATCGTATTCCCACCTTTCTGCACGATTGTTGAACATGTTGCCAAAGAGGAAGATCAATAACAGCAGAATCTCTCAAATCCACATTTCGGTTTCTTCACAGAAAATAAAAAGGTTCATAAAGAAAGAGCAGTCAGAGGCTACAGCCAGCCTGCACTGCAAGCAGTGAACTGAAGGGAAGTACAATTTTTCTAGTTTAATATGTATTTGGATTTAGGTGGAGAGGTAAAATGATTTGCCTTGAATTAAAAGAAATAAATCACTATTTTCTCATTTTAAGTGTTGCATGTATAATTATTTTATATGAGATGCAAAAATACTGATTGAATTGTCAGATCATTTTACTGACCTGGCAAAATAAAGGACAAATATACAATTTTTAAAGTGATATTTATGCCTTGTTTCAGTTCTGTTTCTTTAAAGATACCGAGTCTAAAAGTCAAAGTTGAGATTTTTCCTTTAACTTGAACAGGTAAACTCAGAGGTGTCAAAAGTACACATATTTGTTACTTAAAGGAATAGTACACCCAAAACATGATCAGCCATCATTCATTTTCTACTCACCCCCATGCTGAACAACACTCTGGAGTACTTTTTTGATATCTCAAATGCATCTGGAGATCTGGGAGGCTTCTTACTGTCTGCTGACATTCAAATAATGGAGGTCTATGGCGCCCGAGGCTTTAGAATGTTTTTAGAGCATAAACAGTAGTGTATAGGATTTCCTAAAAGCGCGCGCCTGCGAGTTCACGACTCTACGGAAACCGCGGCAGACCAAACCAGATGAAAGTGCGCATTCAGCGTCTGCTCTTGATAATGCAAGCTTAGAAGAATAAATGTGCTGTTTACCTGTGCAAAGAAAGAAACAAAGAAAGAAAAATGTCTGAGGACTTCAGTGTTGAGGAAGAGCATGAGTTCTTTGCCGAGCTGAATGCGCACTTTCATCTGGTTTGGTCTGCCGCGGTTTCCGTAGGCTCGTGAACTCGCAGGCGCGCGCTTTTAGGAAATCCTATACACTACTGTTTATGCTCTAAAAACATTCTAAATGACTTTGTTTCGAGTAAATTATGGACGCTACCCACTCAGGACACTTGGAATACATTGGACGAGCAGTATGGAGGAATATTGACACGTTTTTTGTGCTTTTATGGACCTTTCCGCCTCGGGCGCCATAGACCTCCATTATTTGAATGTCAGCAGACAGCAAGAAGCCTCCCAGATCTCCAGATGCATTTGAGATATCAAAAAAGCACTCCAGAGTGTTGTTCAGCATGGGGGTGAGTAGAAAATGAAGGCTAATCATGTTTTGGGTGTACTATTCCTTTAAGTAGAAGCATAGATGCTGCAGTTTAAAAACTCTCTGGTAAAAGTTGAAGTATCAACTTGACCTCTTTACTCAAGTAAAAGTGAAAAAGTATGCGCTCCAAAAACTACTGAAAGTATAGAAGTATAAAGTAACCTTTAAAAGAAAAACAGCCAGATGCCACTAGATGAATTGAAAACTCGATTTTTCGACTATTTTGAAAAATTCTTAGAGATAGGACCAAGGATGAGGGAGGTCTTGTTGGTCTCCATCTCCCGATACGCTCTCGCCTGTGTCCGACCTTTCAGACATTTCAACATCTTTTTCTCAAGTGAGTAGAAGTCAGAAGTAATGGAGTAAAGTATAGATATTTAAGAAGTCTACTTAAGTACAGTAATGAAGTATTTTGTACTTCGAAACTTGACACCTCTGGTAAATAGGATGCTCTTTCCGGCCCTCCTGGCTTTTTTCATGCTCCAGTAGATTCTGTTCCCACTCTCCTACAGACCTGTTTACTTTTGTCACTTTGAGGGTGGAACCAACCAGAGAAAATGTACTGTGATTGGATACTTTTCAGGAAATCCCGCCTCTACCATTTCCCTCCTAGTTTCAGCAAGTACTGTAATGTTGCAAATCCTCTTCAACTAATCACTGTTCCCCTAACATTGCAAAAATCTAAAAATTTGTGAAAAAATTATTAAATTAAGTGTATTTCACCTTAATTTAAGTAGGCAAATAAGATGATTTGCCAATGGAATGAGTATTTTTACTCTTAAAATAAGATAATTAGATAATATGGACTTGAAATAAGAAAATGCAATTGTTTTTTCTTATTTTAAATGTAAATGGTCTTGTTCCATTGGCAAAGTGTCTCACTTACCTCCTTAATTCAAGAACAAATGCACTTATTTTAAGAAAAATTACTTATTGAGTTTTCATTTTTTTTGGAGTGAAAGAGTTAAGAAGTGGTTACATAAAGTTATCATAAAATTTTGCAATTTTTTGCAGTATAAACACCTCACCGTCTTTGATCTGACATTATTCTGCTTGTGCGTTTTAAACATTTCAGGAAAGATATAATGTTAAATTGATGGTTTAATTTTGTTTAAAGAGGGCTGGACCTTCAGGTGTGTTCAGGTTCGTGTTGGTTTGTAGATACTTCTAAATGTATGCTTTTTCTTCTTTATAATTGGCATAAAAATATTGAAATTATTCATATATTTTATATAAACTCACATTTAGAAATTCAGACACCCATGCATGTTTTTATTGAGTTATCGTACCCCATATTAAGCAGATTATTCAAAGAGCCTGAGAAAGTAATTTCTCTCATATTCTCCATTTGGTATTTTCTTGTCTTATTCATAATTCTGTGGTTTATGCAGTTCTATGCATGTCAAAAAAAAGGTTTCTGTGTCAGCGTTGTGTAGGTTATTTTTTAAAAGTTGCTGATGTACCACCATCTGATTTGCCCGTTAACCAAAACCCCCTGCTGGTCCATCACGACTGACTGTCCATCCATCCATCCTCTGATATGAATGGATCTCTCCGTGTCTTTGATCTGGTTCGCTTCATAAATAATAAACCCCAGAGCAGCGCAGACCTGTATGTCAGCGCAGGGCTGCTGCTTTGATGGATGCTGCTAAGCAGTGACCCTTGGTGCCTTTGTAAGGGTATGAAGGGTAAGACTGCGGTGCAGAGGCAGACCTTGACTGAAAATCATTCAGCATATCATCAAGTAGCTTCGTGTTAAAGGAAGTTGAACCCTGTGGGCGAGTTGGTAACGTTTATCAAACTCATGCATATCTGCTGATGTATCAGTGAACCAGGCCTTAATTAGAGAGAAATAAAAACAGCACTTCTTACACAGGAACTGTTCCAACAGTAAACATAACGAAGGTATTTTAGTTGCTGCTTTTCTTCACTTTTTTGAGTCATGAACTGGCAGCCATTATGCATCCTGTTCTCCATCACTTTGATATTTAACCAGACTGACTCCGTTTTTGGGCAAAACACGTTTCCAGGACTCTAAAGGGCCAATTAAAAGGGGAAATTATGTTTATGCTTTAAGGACAAATATTTGAGTGTTGGTGATAATCTTTTCTATAGTGATGCCAATGATTCTACAATGTATGGAGTGGATTTTGTTCCATTACTGTTGCAAAAAACAAATAAACCTAGTTTCCTAACTTGAATAAAAAACAAAACTGCAATGCAGAAATGCATCTTAAAAAAAAAGTTTGAATAAAAACTAAGTATGATAGAACATCTGCTGTTTACATATGATCATTTATGAATTCAAATTTTTTTTTTCAAAAAAAAAAGTTTTTCGAATTTAATTTCTATGAATTCCGTTCTTTTTAAATTGTGCTTTCCAGATCACACTCTCCTTACTTCCTTCTGGGGACAGGCCTTTCTGTTGCAGGGAGCCAACCTCCCTGCACATTGCCGAAGATGGAAAATTGATGACAATCAAGAGATGGACAATAGCAATATCAGCAAAACAGCCCAGAAAAACTTGGTAAATGGTAAACTTCATGTTCAAACAATCTCATTGTCAGATTGCACCATCCAACAAGGTTAGAGCCAAAGTGGACTTTTAATGGGAGACAATCAATGTAATGTAATATAATGTAAAATGTAGGGAAATTCACTCTCTGCATTTAACCCGTCCCCTTAGGGATCAGTGGGCTGCCATTGTGCAGCACCCGGGAGCAGTCTGGGGTTAAGGGTCTTGCTCAGGAACCCAGAGTGGCAGTCTGTGAGAATGAGTGGGACTTGAACTCACAACCTCCAGGACCCAAGCACAATGGCCTAACTACTATACCGACACTGTTGAAAACAATCATATAAAAGCCAGAATCGAATTTACCAAACTGGAGAATGTTCTTTGGACAGATGAGACTAAAACTGAGCTTTTTACCAAATCACATTAGCTCTATGTTCACTATATTGAGAATAGAACCCTGTTCCTACTGTGAAACATGGAGGAGGTTCTGTTATGTTCCGGGGCCGCTTTGCTTCACCTGGCACAGGGTGTCTGATTCTTTGCAATATACAATAAAATCTCAAGACTACCAAGGGAAACTAGAGAGAAATGTGCTGCATCTCAGCTGAAGATCACGGGTCTTCAACAAGATAATGATCCAAGATACAAAACTAAAAATACTAAAGAAGCTAAGAGGAAAACATTGGACTATTCTGCAGTGGCTTTCTATGAGCCCTGATCTAAATCCACTGAGCCTCTTTGGAAGGAGCTGAAACCTGCCGTCTGGAAAAGGCCAGGTATTCCTTTTTATGGTGTGTGTTTTCTGTTGTTCTGTCATGAATCCACAAGCTACACATTCTTCATTTTCATCCCCGAAACACCAGACGTCATTTAGAGGATGGTTTTTAGGCTAAACCTGGTCGGTCCTTCATAGTCTTGATTAAGTTCAGAAATCATTGTTTGAAATTGGGCTGTTTGGTCAGTCGGATTTTTGTCCCAATAATAGAAGTTGAAAAGACATTGCACCTTTTCTACAATCTGAAAATTAAGGCTTTTTACTTTTCAACCAAATGTAGACGACCTTTGGCCATAAATCATGAACTCTGTACAATGTCTTTTCAATTAATTTTTGCTTGCTGGGATGAGTCTAAAACTTCTTATTAATGTCAAAGGATAACATTTCTATTTGTTTATAAACACTTAGATCTCTTTTTCTCCTCATTAGTTTAACATCCCCATATGTTTCATCCATCTTTCATCCATCCGTCCATCCATCCATCTTTCATCCATCCGTCCATCCATCCATGTTTCATCCATCTTTCATCCATCCGTCCATCCATCCATCCATCCATCCATCCGTCCATCTGTCCATCCATCCATGTTTCATCCATCTTTAATCCATCCATCCATCCATCCATGTTTCATCCATGTTTCATCCATGTTTCATCCATCTTTCATCCATCCATCCATCCGTCCATCTTTCATCCATCCATGTTTCATCCATGTTTCATCCATCCGTCCATCCATCCATCCGTCCATCCATCCATGTTTCATCCATCTTTCATCCATCCGTCCATCCATCCATCCATCCATTCCCATCCATCCATCCATCCATCCATCCATCATCCATCCATCCATCCATCCATCCGTCCATTCCCATCCATCCATCCATCCATCCATCCATCCATCCATCCATCCATCCATCCATCCATCCATCCATCCGTCCATTCCCATCCATCCGTCCATCCATCCATCTTTCATCCATCCATGTTTCATCCATCTTTCATCCATCCGTCCATCCATCCATCCGTCCATCCATCCATGTTTCATCCATCCGTCCATCCATCCATCCGTCCATCCATCCATGTTTCATCCATCTTTCATCCATCCGTCCATCCATTCCCATCCATCCATCCATCCATCCATCATCCATCCGTCCATTCCCATCCATCCATCCATCCATCCATCCATCCATTGATCCATCCATCCATCCATCCATCCATCCATCCATCCATCCATCCATTGATCCATCCATCCATCCATCCATCCATCCATCCATCCATCCGTCCATCCATCCATGTTTCATCCATCTTTCATCCATCCGTCCATCCATCCATCCATTCCCATCCATCCATCCATCCATCATCCATCCGTCCATTCCCATCCATCCATCCATCCATCCATCCATCCATCCATCCATTGATCCATCCATCCATCCATCCATCCATCCATCCATCCATCCATCCATCCTCTTCCGCTTATCCAGAAAATTTCACCTTAAAAAAACCTGTTTATTCTATTGGAAATAGGTCTGGACATTTTGAATACATGAATATAAACAAATGGACAAAGTTGTTCGTACCTTAAGTTTAGTGAAAGAAAACCTGACCTTACCCCGGATAAGCAGATTAGTTTAACAATAAAACAATGACCGAAATGTCACCATGTTGGGTCAGACACAGATTTTACTTCATAATGGGGCTGACATGTTTTAGTTCTTCTGAATTAATCACTACTTCTTCTTGGTCTGTCTCCTTATAATCCATCTTAAACAAACTGAACTTTCTGATGATAAAACAGCTTATAATTAACAAAGGGTGTGAATACTTTTTGAGAATACATGTATCAATAACACCTTTAGTTGGCTGTAAACAGTCCTCTATAGATCTAATACAGTTTATATGACATCTAACACAGAGGTGGCTCCAAAGCTCCCTCCATCCCCATTTAGTTATCACTGGCTCCCAGCCCATAACTCATCATTTGAATTATGCACTTCTTTTTACCTCCCCCACCATCTCTCTCACTCTCTTTCTATCTCTTACTTCCCCTCCCATCCAACCTGAGGCAAAAAGCAGCTCTTTTTGTTCTCGTCCAAGTTGCCAAGCAGAATGAATTCATCTTTAATCAGCCAGATTATTGAGACTGCCTGCTCTCCCTCGCCACCGCGATCAGATACCTCCCAATCAACGCTCTTACGCAGGACGGAGAGCAAACCCATTAGCTATCAGAGCGCCATCTTGGCAGATATTAGAATGAAGCGAGGTGACCGGATCAGAGCCACATCAGGGAAGGATGAAACTAAACCGCCTTTGAAATGAGCAGGATTCACAAACATCATTTGAAAGGGATGAAGTTGTGATTTTCTGCATAATAACGTTGGATCTACAGGTGCTGATTGGAGGCCATGATGAGTTTTATCATCTTTAGCTGGATGCTATAAGACAATGAGCTCAAATAAATCATTTTCTCCTTATTTCACATCAACGTGACTCCCATATCAAACATGTTTACTCAATACAGAAGAAAAAACACCATCTATTTCCAACATGACTCCGGCCTTATCCTGCATGACAGCAAGGAGGACGTGTTTTTAAAGCATTAGCTGTATCAATATGTAAACATTTGGATGCTTCTTTCAAAATTCCTACTAAATAAGGGCCTTTGAAAAGCAGTGGTTTATAATAAGCTGAGGAGAAGCGGGACACACAAACATGACCTAACTTGGCTTTAATGAAAGAGCATCAGTAAATATTGAGATTAGAGTTCAGGGTATCTTTGAAGAACCAGATTTTAGTAACTTATTTCGAACGTTTAACATAAAAAAAAGACTTATCACTCTTTTTTAATCCCTGAAGGGAATGAAGGCAGAACTTTCGCTCTACTGTATGTGAGTAGAACCTTTTTTTTTTCCCCACCAGGTTTTCAGTATCCTGATGGCACCTTTCCAACATGGACAGTCCATTATTTAAAGATTTGACTGGTATCGATGCAGAATAACTGCCCTAAATCTGAGGTACGTTAGCTTCCAGACAAATTTCTGTTAAAGGACTGTTTTTGAATCTAACTTACAGTAGCAGCCATTCAAAATAGCCCTTCCCTGTCAAATGGCAGCCGAATGACCGCCCACCACCCTGCAGCTCCAAGCAAAATCCCCTCCAACGCCCATTAAAATCCCATCCAACTTCCAACAAAATCCCCTCCAAAGTCCAGCAAAATCCCCTCCAAAGTCCAGCAAAATCCCCTCCAACTTCGAGCAAAATCCCCTCCAACTTCCAGCAAAATCCCCTCTAACTTCCAGCAAAATACCCTCCAACTTCGAGCAAAATCCCCTGCAAAGTCCAGCAAAATCCCCTCCAACGTCCAGCAAAATCCCCTCCAAAGTCCAGCAAAATCCCCTCCAACGTCCAGCAAAATCCCCTCCAAAGTCCAGCAAAATCCCCTCCAAAGTCCAGCAAAATCCCCTCCAACTTCCAGCAAAATCCCCTGCAAAGTCCAGCAAAATCCCCTCCAACGTCCAGCAAAATCCCCTCCAACGTCCAGCAAAATCCCCTCCAACTTCCAGCAAAATCCCCTCCAACTTCAAGCAAAATCCCCTCCAACGTCCAGCAAAATCCCCTCCAACTTCCAGCAAAATCCCCTCCAACGTCTAGCAAAATCCCCTCCAACGTCCAGCAAAATCCCCTCCAACTTCCAGCAAAATCCCCTCCAACGTCTAGCAAAATCCCCTCCAACAACCAGCAAAATCCCCTCCAACTTCCAGCAAAATCCCCTCCAACGTCTAGCAAAATCCCCTCCAACTTTCCAGCAAAATCCCCTCCAACTTTCCAGCAAAATCCCCTCCAATGTCCAGCAAAATCCCCTCCAACTTCCAGCAAAATCCCCTCCAACTTCCAGCAAAATCCCATCCAACTTCCAGCAAAATCCCCTCCAACGTCCAGCAAAATCCCCTCCAACTTCAAGCAAAATTCCCTCCAACTTCCAGCAAAATTCCCTCCAACTTCCAGCAAAATCCCCTCCAACTTCCATAGTTTTTACTCTGACTTCTGACTTCAACTTCTTTATTTTCTTTAATCCAACTGTTTTTAATGTTCTTTTTTGTTTCTGCATTTTCTATTTATTTATTTTTTCCTACTTGCTTTGATTCTGTTTTATTTTCCTATATTTTAATCATGTTAAGCACTTTGCATTGTCTTTGTGCTGAATTGTGCTATAGAAATAAATGTGCCTTGCCTTGCATTTGTAAATTTGTAATTTGTACTTAAAATTGGTGCTTCACACTTCATACTTGTAAATTAACAATTTGTTGTTGTGAGTTAGTGGTTCATACTTTTAATTGTAAATTTCAGATCAACACTTTTAAATTTGAGATTCATAATTTTAATCTTGTGGTTCTTATTGTATATCTGAAATTTGATACATGTATTATCACTAAATTTGTAACTAACTTATTCTTAACTTATTCTTAACCCTTAAACATCTGATCTTACTTGTATATATATGAGAAAAAATAAATTATTCACATTTATTGACTTACATTTAAAAATAGACACCTATGCATGTTTTCTATTAACCGTTATTTCACCCCATACAAGCTGTCTCAGTCTACAGCCCAGCTCCCCACACATTCCCTGACTTATCTTAAAATGTCGATATTATGCTTAATGAGAAGAGGGCCTTATAGACTTTGTAAGTTTACTACTTTAAGTTATATTTTTACACCGAGTGTTGAGCTTGGAGTCCGTATCTTAGATTGTGGTGCAATGTTCTTTTAGAACTGAATCGTGACGGTATTCTTCATACGCTCGATGCTAAACTTTTTTTTTTCGTCCAAGGGTTGCCATGGTGAATCGAGAAATCTAGGACTCCATTGATTGTGTCTTTTAGCTCTCATACATTTGCCTTTTATAATCAAAGTTTGTCTCACAGCATAGTTTCCCCACTCAGAGTGGGTCAGTAGTTATTGCAGACTGCTCTATATCTATGTGACAAAAACACAACTAGCAAGTTTAGCAGAAATAACCAATTAGTTTGCAACTCTGATTGCCCCAAGTCACCGTTTTTCTTTACTACAATAACCTAGTGTGTGCAGAGATGTTTAAAGGTTTCTCCCACAGAGTTCAGATATTGATAATATGAGGCGCTCCTTCAAACATCAAAAACTGAATTGCTGAAAAAGCATCTATTAAAGTAAAATCCTGTTGGGTGTAAAATTATCACAAACATTCTAAACAACTGTTTTCTGTTCGGATATATTTAGGTAGTGAGATCAGTCAGTCTGAATCATACGCCCCCGACCCACTGCTGCCAGAACCGTTTCCTCTCAGCTTCGCTGCAGCCAATGGAAACAGATTCCTCATTGTGCACCATTAATGGTGTCCAACTTCTTAATCTATCTAAAACATGTTTTTTAATCTCTCAAAGTAAAAAAAAAACTTAAAAAAAAAGATATACTTAAAAATTTCTGTTAAGAATATGATAGAATAGAGAAGCAATTTGCAATGACATGTTTCTCTATGATGTATTTTGTGTGACTTCCCTGTCCTGGATTTTTATAATCTAACTGTACGGAAGGTTACTTTTCCCTTTTTGTAACCACAAATAAGTAGAAAAAATTTTTACTGCAACATGTGTCACACAAATACCGTCTCTGAAAATTCAAGGAAACGCGCAAGGCCTATGGTAACCATTTAATGTGTCAACTATGCTGCAAATATATTTAGCATTTAGATGACAGTCCAATTAATACTACACCTAAAACTTCTTGTTCGATAAAGCTTATAGTTAAAGTGGCTCAGTTTATCCCAACCTATCTCTATAGTTATGCTGCTATAGGTTTAGGCTGCCGGAGGACATGGAGAAAACTCCTCCTCACTCTGCTATATTCTACTTCTGTTTGTCTTTATTTGTTAGTTCAGCTCCTAACTATATTTTTCTATTTGCTTTTTCTCGACATAGTAGCCACATAGCCTGGCGCTCTGTTTAGCTATGACACTATGTTGGATCTACTGCAAAAACTAAATATAAGTAAGTCAAATTTTCTTGAACCAATTGTCTTTGTCCTTGATTACAACACTGGAGTAAGATTATTTTAATGGCATAAGATGATTTAGGCTTAATATAAGAAAATTACCAATTCTATTAAGTTACTTTAACCACACAAAAATCCAAAAATATTATTTTTATGTCAAAAATACAAATTCCTCATCTTATTTATATGCTCAAATTAGTGACAATTACACCTATTTTAAGATATTTCTTTTAACCTATTTTATTATAAGTTTTTGTAGTGTGGATGCTTTAGATGTGCTGCTGCTGTTGACAGCCTCTATCATATATGATAGAGTTGGGTCTCCTTTCAGTGTTTAGTCCTGTTTCTCTCCTAAACATAGCAATGGGCTACATTTTTACTGTTCCTTAAGGTATGTGCTTGGTTTCTTCTTGACATGAAAACCAGTTCAGAGCTCATTTGCTTTACCAGCTCTGTCCTATAGACCTATGGAAAAATCTCTGTAGCTCCATTGTTTGGGAAGCCCCTGTCTAAGGCACCCCCATGTTGAAAATTTGGACTGCATCACACAACTGAGAACTCATGACGGAAATTCTGAGTGTGTGGTATAACAGTGTTTGAGGTAATAGCTGTCAACAGCTTAATGCGTTTCCAGTTCACCAGTGGATGAATGATACTTTTCAATAACTGAATATGTTTAATTTTATTAAGTTTATTCATACACACCCAGTTCTACGGTGGCTGAGAACACATTTACAATTCAAAAACACATTAACAAATAAAAAACAAAATAACATTTGAAGAAACAAAATTATATTTTATGAAACAAATGTATTTTTGAAAAAAAAGTTTCAATTTATTAAAAACAAATTTACATTTTAGGAAACAAATTCACATTTTAAATAAGTTAGATTTTAGGTGAGAGAAAGTTTCATTTTAGAGAAAAAAAAATACATTATAGGGAAACAAATTTACATCTAAAAAAAAAAACTGACCGTTCGGAAAAACTCGTACAAGTGCAAAGACAAAACTGCAAGCGGCAAAACACAGTTACATAGCCAAAAACAAATTAACAAAAGACGGCTACACGGAAAGGGAATGTCCCAGTGGCCGGATGTGACGTCACGATTACCCTGACTTGTAGTACAAACAGCTCAATCTGTAGTCCTCCTGCTTCACGTGAAAAGTCAGCGGCGAATTTAGATGGAAAGAATTGCACTGAAGCTGTTTTTCTTAAGTTTACGCTAACTCTACAATGTTTTGCCCTTATTGTGGTCTCTGGAACTTTTACGGGACACGGACCAGGTGGCAGGACCAAGCAGCAGGGCCGAGCTCAATTCGTGGCAGTGGCTGCGTTGCAGCAGTTACGGTGGTCCTGCCACCTGGTCCGTGTCCCGTAAAAGTTCCAGAGACCGTCCGCACGAAGAACAAAATGGTGTAAATTGGCTGATATTTGTTCCACAATAATAAAATCGCCGCTGACTTTTCACGTGAAGCAGGAGGACTACAGATTGAGCTGTTTGTACTACAAGTCAGGGTAATGGTGACGTCACATCCGGCCACTGGGACATTCCCTTTCCGTGTAGCCGTCTTTTGTTAATTTGTTTTTGGCTATGTAACTGTTAGGATCCGGGGCCTTGCCCACCTGAGGGCGCCGTGGATCCATGCCTGGGGAGCTTGGGCTCAGCATGGACAGCTGTTTTCCATCAGTTCATTAAGAGCTCTCCTTATTTAAGCTGGAGTAGAGCTCCACTCTGAACCGGATTGTTGTCTTTCCTGTGTCACCATGCCTGTCTGAACCAAGAACCTGCAGAACCCTGTGTGTTCCAATAAATATTGGACTTTTAATCCTCCCTCTGTGTCTGTGAGTTCTGCATTCCGGCTAGTAAAACCTGCGTATCATGACAGTAACTGTGTTTTGCCACTTGCAGTTTTGTCTTTGCACTTGTACAAGTGTTTCCGAACGGTCAATTTTTTTTAGATGTAAATTTGTTTCCCTATAATGTATTTTTTTTTCTCTAAAATGAAACTTTCTCTCACCTAAAATCTAACTTATTTACAATGTGAATTTGTTTCCTAAAATGTAAATTTGTTTTTAAAAATTATAACTTTTTTTTCAAGAATACATTTGTTTCATAAAATATAATTTTGTTTCTTCAAATGTTATTTTGTTTTTTATTTGTCAATGTGTTTTTTAATTGTAAATGTGTTTTTAAAAATTTTAACTTTTTGTTCAAAAATACATTTGTTTCATAAAATATAATTTTGTTTCTTCAAATGTTATTTTGTTTTTTATTTGTCAATGTGTTTTTGAATTGTAAATGTGTTTTGCACTTCTCAGCCACCGTACAGTTCTCATTATACAGACAGAATCAAAAGTCAAGTTCAGCGTTCATATCTGAGTGTAATGTTGATAAAATTCTGCGTGTTGAAAAGTAGCTGGGAAACATATCTCAATCAAGTGTGCACCGTCCACAGTAAGCTGGATTTGGCTTTAAAAGGAGCAAACCTTGTGCTTTGGCATTAATTCCAACCAAAGCCGCCCCCCCAATGAGCAGCTCCCCAGTCTTTGAGCCTCTCTGGCAGATGTCAGCAGGCAGTTGTTACTACAACACCACCATTCTGCTACACAATGAAGCAGGCTGCCATATTTAATTAGCTCGGGGGTTGATTTCAGCAAACACAATGGACGCATCGGTGACGGCCTTGTTGGCTTGTCATTTGCCTCCCGTGTGGAAACGGCTGCGGTGGGCTGGAATATCATGCCACAGGACAGGTATAGCGTGTGTATGAGGGGGGAAAGGGTGCTTGTCATGGAAGTGTGTTACACAGATGATGGCGCTATACCTGTGTGTGCTTTTCGGTGATATGAGTAAACATGTGTGGAGATGGAAAGGACAGGCTGGGAGAGTGCGCTTGCTTTTGTTGGCCCGATCCACCTCACACCTGGTCCTCACACCATGTCTGAGCCAGGAGTCATTGCTCCTGCAAGATTCTAAGGTCATGTGCACCCATCTTCCTCCTAATCAACAGAGTCAGCCTGTAAACCAGTAAATATCTCTAATACGATCACAGCTTATGGGCCGTTTCTTTCCACTGAGTACCACAAATGTTCTCTCCAAAATGACTTTTATGTTCTATTAGGATATCCGAAGGATGGAAATCTACCCCAATCGCTCCGGCATGGCTGATATATTCCACTAATTACAGCCTGGAGGGGATTTTTTCCCATTTTTTTATTTTGTCCAAATAACACGGATAGATTTAGTGAGGTTAAACCTGTTGGAGGGTGAACTCTCTGGCTTAATTAAATATGTAGAGGAAATTACTTCAAGAATTTTTACCCCCTGTCATCAGAGTTTTATGGCACAATTTTCTTTATGCTGTCCGATGGTGCAGTTTGTATCGATTAAATGGGAATCTTGTCCTCGTGTAACTTGGGGCATTCCTAAATTAGATATTGACAGTGAAATAGTGGGTCTGAAAGTTTATTTACTAAAGTAAATATAGAGTAAATAGCACAATAGTTAAGCAGCAAGTCAAGGTGGGTTGGATGGAAGTAGTTCCAATGCTTAGTGCTGAACTGAATGAAAGCAGCGGCCAAATTGGCTGAAATTTTGTTTTTGCACCCATGTTAACGTGTTTGAACTCATATGAACTGGGCGCCATGAGCATCACAGCTGGGACAACAATCAGTGCATATAGGAGCTAAATGAGGCGGCGTGGGCGGAGCTTTCAAGGATCCATGATCAGCTGAAGATGTTGGCCTCAATGTGTTGTAGTTTTGCCCCGCCTTCTTAAAGAAGAGCATATTAGGCAGAAGTGGTGTGATGCCACTGCTTTAACGGTTCTAGGACGACATCATGAAATTAATGGATCCCACACAGGAAGAGGCGGGGCTGCTGTTAAGGGGCTGGACGAATAACACCAAAAAACAACTAACATTTCATTACCAATGAATACTTAGTCATATCCAAAGCAATATTTCATCATTGTACGCCTATAGTCAGAGATGGGAAGTAACAAAGTAAAAATACTTCGTTACTGTACTCAAGTAGATTTTTCTGATATTTTTACTTTACTACTTATTTTTATGGCGACTTTTTACTTCTACTCCTTACATTTAAAAAAAATTGTCTCGTTACTTTAGTTTTGAATCATTTCAATGGAGTTACCGTTATTATTTTTCACGTCATCAATGCCAAATTCAATCTAATTGGATGGGAACCTACGTTGCATTTGACGCACCACTACAAGATGAATCGACAGATTCGGCGGTATTCATTCGCTGCAAATCATTGCAGCTTGGTGGCGGTGGCGTTAGCATAGTAGCATGGACGACGAGATGATTGAAAATGAACACAACGGAGATCTAGTCCTATTGGCAGACATCCATTTAAAATGTAGGCAACGGCATGAAAAAAGTGGTTTCTACTTTTACTTTTATACTTTAAGTAAATTTACAAGCCTGTACTTTGTTACTTTTACTTGAGTAAAGAAGTTTAATCAGTACTTCCACTTTTACCAGAGTATTTTTTAACACAAGTGCCTGTACTTTTACTCAAGTACGGAAAGTGAGTACTTTTGCCATCTCTGCCTATAGTTGACTTTGGAAAGCTTGAAAAGCATAATTCAAACCTTTAATATATATTAGTTCCCTTTTATTTCAACCAATGTGTGGTTATATATCTAACAAGCATATTAATGAAGGCGTCATGAAGCGTTTCCAAGGTACGTTCTCCTCTGTAGTTGCCTTCACATCACATGTCTAATCCAGGGATCCAAAGAAAAGAGGAATTTCCATCCTCAATCGGACTAGTTTACACTAGTTTCACACAGTCAGATTTATTTAGGACGTCAGGCAATTACCATGGATTGTTTCAGGGGAAGCATTGCTCCAGAATTGTTCTGATTTTGAAGAAACCAAAACAGGAAGAAGAAAAATAGTCTTATCAATGTCTGAGGATAAAAAACAAACAATCGATTTGCTTCCATCATCATATTAAAAACAAAACCAGTGGACTAAAAATGTTTAGTCGAACGATCATATTTCTGTACGCACCTGCACATATTTACTACCCAAACTAGGCTAAAGAGACTTTTTTTTAACTATTATGTCGTCATAAAAAACCCAAAAACATAATTTCCCTACGTGTTCTGTGACACATGCTAATGTACACCAAGAGCTTCTTGTTTTTTTATAGTTGTTTTCCCATTAGCTGTCCTTATTCACGTGTGTCCATCACGTAAAAAGAGTCTGTAGGCCTGAAGGCTGTCTGAATTCAGCACTACAGTTAGGAGCTCCTGTATTGATCTTACCCTTTTAGGAGGAAAAAAGGAGTTAGGACTATGAGGTAGGAGATACAACTGAAGGCATTGGGATTAAGCCAAAGTCTAGTTTAAAGTTTAAGGTGCAGCACATGCTTTGGGCATCAAAAAAGCTGCTGCTGCGTTATTTTTTATGCTTGTTCACATCAAGGTCAGACGTCCAGTAAAGTGAGTCCAGGTGCGTTTGACGCTTCTGCTGCTCCTGTGTTTAAAGCTTTGCTGTAATCAGTGGGGAAATAGTATTATGAATATATTTTAAGTGAGAAAGACCACCTTAAAACATCATCTATGCAGTCAGTTTATCAAGATTACGATCCTGCCTTTGAATATTATTTCTCTGTTGGAGCCGTTCAGACCCCTACAAAACAGCGGCGAGCTGTTACTGGGAACCGCCAGCAGTAGTTTATGGCGGCTGGAAGTAGATGTTAGAGCTTTTCAGGTATCTGGTATAAACTGCAGGCACCAGAATAATAAAAGCCAACAGATTTGGACATTTTAGTTTCAGTGGAGTGATCACAGCGCTCTGCATCAGCAGTGCAGTGTCTGTGTCTTTGCCAGCTTTCAGATCAGCTTCTCTGATGGTTGATGTGGTGCATTGAGCAGCAAAAGTTCACATTTTTTCAACTCCAGCAGCTGCTGCTTCTGCAGTGCATCACACACATCAGATGCTCAGAAGCTCATGAGGTGCTGCTCCTGCTGCTCTGGACGCGCTGCAGGACCTTCAGCTGCGCCTTGATGCGTGTCAACAATAGACTTTGCATGTGAACCAGCTGCTTCTTCTGCTTTAATCGTGTGCAGTCTGAACGTAGCATAAACCTTAAAATGCAGCTTGATCCCAACCAGTTTAAACCTGATTTACTCTTGTTTTTAAATTCTACAGACATAGCACAAAGTGAATGGTGTCTAAAGTTCACACATTTGTTATTAAAGTAGAAATATAGATACTGTAGTTTAAAAACACTCTGGTAAAAGTTGAAGTATCAACTTGACCTTTTTACTCAAGTAAAAGTGAAAAAGTATGCGCTCCAAAAACGACTTAAAGTATAAAACTAACCTTTAAAAAAACAGCCAGATGCCACTAAGAGTAACGAGTAACGTTTGTTTTAAAAAAGTAAGGAATAGAAAGTACAGATACTTGTGTGAAAATGTAATGAGTAGAAGTTTGAAGTAGGAAGAAAAATAAGTATAGATACCTACACTGCAAAAACGATCTTAAAAATGTCTTAAATTAAGTGTATTTACCCTTAATTTGAGTAGGGAAATACGATTATTTGCCAATGAAATTAATCTCTTTACTCTTGAAATAAGATAATTAGATAAAATGCAATTGAAATAAGACAACGCAATTGTTTTTTCTTGTTCCAAAGTGTCTCACTTTCGTCCTCAATTGGAGAAAAAGTGCACTTACTTAGATTTCCATTTTTTGCAGTGTAAAAAGTGTACTTAAGTACAGTAAGAAAGTATTTGTACTTCGTTACTTGACACCTGCAGAAAGTGAGTAGAACTGTGTCAGTTTTTTCACATTTTTCATATGTATAGTCTAGAGCAGGGAATCATTTAGAGGATGTCTGCAACAGGGGGTCCGAGGAGGTACTGCATGGGTAGCCTCGTGAGACCATCCTGATCTCGCAAGCTTTCAAGGTTTCACTCGCAGATCAGTCTGGAGACTCTCCGTTGAAGAAAATTTGGAGCCGTTCACCAAACGAACGTCCAATCAGCGTTGGCTTTGAGGCGGGTTGAGGTGTGACGCAACGAGAAGCGCGACAGTTCAGTCTAAAGAACATGGCGGCTTCAGCCGATGAAACTAGCGTTAGCGTGGCTATCGAGCACGTTTCATCGGAATTACAGAGTATTTCTTCACTGAAAGAAGAGCAAAACACTGCTCTGGAGGCTTTTCTCAGAGGAAAAGATGTTTTAGCTCTTCTCCCGACTGGTTTCAGCAAGAGTTTGATCTATCAATTGGCTCCTCTTCGTCGTCGCTCTGTTAGTACATCATATGCTTCGTTGATCTGATTGGTTTATTTGGCCCGTCTATCACCAACATAGGCCAATCAGCTAACCAGTATTTTTGCCCCTTCCCAAAATTACTTCAACGGAAGGTTTCCAGATGGATATGCGGAGCAAATCCATCTGGCGGAGTCAGGTTACTGCATGGGGGTCGGGAAAGTTTTTGATTGATTAGACTTTTTTTAAATATTCCCACCTGCAATTTTTTCCACTAATTGAAATGTCTTTAAATCCACATTAACATGAATTCAAACGCTGTAGTAAACAGATAAATGGAGGCAGAAGATGTCTTTCAGTCATCAATGCTCACATTCAGCGACACACAGGAGCTCTTTCAAGCTGGGCACCGTTTCATTCACCTTTCATTCATTCACATTTCAACACCTGTCCCATCAACCAGGAATCAGAAATACTTTAATAATCCCAGGGAGGGATTACTTTAGTTACATTACTCCATCTGTAATAGAGTGACTATAGGACCAGTTTGATATAAAACTATTTCATACAATATAAATTAGGGTTTTCATGATATTAAACTTTTCAACTCCATACGATACTAAGTAAAATATTCGATACTCGATACCCTTTTCGATACCACAAGGATAAAAACAAAGACTCTAAAATTCAACTGAATTATTTTCATTACTAAAAAAATACAAGAAATAAATAAAAAAACAATAAGAATAGTATTTTTTAGGTTGTATGCTGTGCACAATATTAAGCAAACTTGATAAAAAACTTACAAAATTAAAATTAAGTGTTCCTTCCTTGGCTATGCTTTGCAGAATAATGACACTAGCCAAACCAGTTAAACAAAAAATAATTCTCAGCAGCTGCACCCGTTACAAAAAAAGTCTGAAACTGAAAAAGGCACAGAATTATTCAATCACACAGTGTTCAGAAAGTGCATTTTCCACTATTCTGCACTTTAGATGGCTGTATCGATACTTTTGAAAATGAGTATTGCATACAACGTTTCAGTATCGATACTTTTTTGAGTATTGATACTTTTGACAACCCTAATATATATATAACTAGGGGGTCCCTGATCCATCTCGCCATCAGTTTGGGGGTCCTTGGCCTGGAAATGTTGAAGACCCCCTGATTTAGCGAATAATTTAGGAACTATCGTAAATCTCATCTCTCTTTTCGTGATTAAACATTTACTTTCTAAATGTAAAGAAGAGAATTTTTGTTTAAATAAAAAGACCAGATCATAATTTTATGTTTGTTTTTACTTAGTATGCCTCCATAAGCGTGTCAACCAGTCATAAAATGCGTTTTTTTTTTATTTCCAGGGTTGAGTGTGGGATAACATATGGATTAACTGTGAACCATGAGTGCTGTAAACAATCTGAAATCCTGCAAGGCTGAGAGAGCGACGTGTTTGGATGAGCTGCAGCAGACCATGATGAGCACGCCGAGCCGAGCATCGGCGTCGCCAGACCCCATTTACTGGGGCACGTGCCCCAGTATAAATGAGCTGTGCCCCAGTATAAATCTCATGAATATTTGCAACAGTATTACATTTTTTTTAATGCATCAATTTAGATAATTCCAACGGAAGGAGACGTATATTTCTACTCAAATGCGCAGCAAGTGTGTTGGTAACTCCAAACTGAGGATGTATTAGCGCCCCCACGTCAGCGCATGTCACTGCATGAACTGCAGGTAAATTAACACGCTGCTCTCAACCAAGTTGGATGGGACATTTTGCGGCCGCGACGCATTTTTAGTTCTGGTAACGTTTCTTACCTGTCAATTTTATTATTTTCCCAGTGAAACCACATGATTTATAGGCTACTAACTGAAAATTACTGCATTGGTTTGTAGATGGATATCAGGAAATTCCTCAAACGAAGCAGAGACAGGGAAGCAGTAAAACAAGATGAGAGAGAGGTACAGTAAGGTCCCGTGATGAATTAGTAATTTAAGCTAAGCAGTTACATTAGGGACGTTATAAGCAATATGATCGATATTTACATAATTATAAATTTACGTTTTTTTAATGTTTGCTGTAGAGAATGAGAATGCAGGTGCTGGAGTAGGAAAGGGAGGAGGAGGCGAGACTGACAGGCAAGAGACAGGTGAGAGACAGGAGAGACAGGACCATGAAGGTGATGAGGGAGCAACAACCAGCGTCCACAAACAAGAAGGGGACATTAGTGACTTATGGGGAAACATGATGGTCCTAAACAAGTGAAGTTGTCCCACCATCCCCAGCACAAATTTGGAGTAAAAAAACGTTCATTTAATTCAAAATGGTTTGAGCTTTTCCTGGTTGAAAAAGAAATCCTTGTCATCAAGGATATGCAGTGTGTTTTCAACTTGCTTGTTAACATCATATTCCCAACACTAACGCAGGTCATCCAGATCTCCCTCACTGTCCCAGTCTACAGCTGGAGTTGTGAAAGGTCATTCAGTGTGTTGAGAAGGCTCCATATTTGGCTGAGGTGCACAATGGGACAAGACAGGCTCCACCATCTTGCTATTTTATTAGTTGAAAAGGAAGAACTTTCTAAGCTGAGTCACAAGTGATTGACCACTTTGCAAAAATGATAAATAGGAGGTACACTTTAATGCTCAAAAAATAAAAGGAAAACTTAGCTCAGGATGAGTTAAAATTTCCCCCGAACTAAAACTCTGTAACCTAGGAATTAATGATTACTTCAGAATGTGTATAAGGAAACTTTTTATTTGTCAAAGTTGTTGATGTCTTATTTTTTATAGCTGCAATGTTGAAAATGTTCATGTTTGTTAAAACAAATATGCTCTTATACTCATTAATATCTCAACTGGTAATTTTGGTAGGAATGTATCAGGGTTGGGCAGTGTGCTTGTCTGTATTTATGTATGGAAGGAGGGGCATATGCACTAGGGGGCCAGTGCCCCAGTAAAGCTTTGTGCCTAGCAACGCCCCTGGAGCCTAGCCCTGCGGACACAGACGCTCAACGCTTTGCATACTCCTACCTACCTGAGCGTCTGAGAAGACTCTCTCTCATTATATTCCCCTTATCAGGCCCATGCAGCGCTGTCAATTTGCACAAAACAAGGGATGACATTAAAGGAGAAATAAGATGCTTAAGAATCTTAAGCCTGGTTTATTCACTTCACTGGGCCTTTAGACAGTTCTATAAATAGAGCTTATTTCTACGTTTTCTTTCTTCAATGATCTCCAGTAACAAATGACACAATTATTCCTGCTCTCCAGGGCTTGTGTTTCTGTCCCACTTAGTTTGGGAGGATTGCTGAGGTAGGCGGGTTTCCCGCCTCTCTCGTCTCCCGCTTCCATTTGCACACACAGGTACAAAGAAAGAGGGCAGCCCCCCCAGGTCGCTGCATCTTCCACGCCACATGCTGCCACCTGTGCACACTGGGTGCAACGCAAGAGTCTTCAAACCTTTCTACAACCACGCTGTAACTGAAAACTTTAGTTTATCATAATCGTATTCCATTGATTGATTGACTTTATTGATCTCACAGTGGAGAAATTTACTCGTTACATCAGCTCAAATATTCAAAGAAGAAGAATGTGCACAAGGAAGAAAAACTTTCATATACAGTATATACAGTGCGTCCACATATGACAGCTTTTTTTTTTGTGGACCGGTATAAAGTAACGAGCAGCTGGATTGCAACATAGACTTTAATAGACTCTGCGTCGCCTGTTAGAGGCGTCCCGACAGAGCGGGCATCTTAGGTCAGACCAAGCTGAGGTCAGAGAGCATACACGTCGATGGAGGAGAATGGTATTTATGATTTCAGAGACGCTGAACCTGATGAACTCTAAACACATTTCTAGATAAAAAGGCTGACTGAAAATGAGAATGTTTCACGGACTACATGGGACCAACTGATTGATATGATTTTCTAATGTGAAACTTAAACATAAATCTGCTTGGATACAACAGGAAAGCTTTTTTCTGTTTGTGTGTACATACTGTACTGTGTATATATATATATATATATATATATATAGACCTTCCTTCAACGCCGCAGTGTTGACCAAGTTTGGTTAGCGAACCTGAGCCTCAGTTATTCTGACAGAATCGTAGTTGTCTATTGAGAGAAGCCTGATTCTAACCTGCTTCTGTCTTCTTGCTCACAGGAACCTGTCTAAGTCTAAAGCTCTGGATGAGCTTAGCCTGCTACCTGCCTGCCTGCCCAAGAAGCCAAACCTGAAGATTTCAATCAGGACTCCTTCTGCAGCTCTCAAGGAAGAGCTGGAAATCCAAACCAAGGTCTGCCACTCTCTAAGTCAGAAGCTAGACGCTGCTGCTGCTGAGCACTCTGCTGAACCAACAGTCTCTGGACCCAACCGGTTCCCCCCCTCACAAGAATTCAGTTTGGACCACGTCAAGGTATTTTCTGGAAATATAAACTCGACTAATCATCTGACTGCCTGGCTAATCAAACTATCCGTCTCTGCAGACATCAGTGATTCCAGTCCCGGACCCGAGCCTGAACCAGTTCATGTTTTCTCTGTGCAAACCATTTAATAAACTCTGTTAAACTTTTGCTCTGTTTCCGTTTGTGTTCTGCATGTGGGTTAAGTCTCTTAAACCAATCATGACATATATATAGTTTTCTTAGTGCTACTAGATACAGATCAGAACACTGAAGCTTGCAGGCCTCTGGTAGAGGACCCAAGCTTGGAGGAAAAAAGGGGAGACCGCCCGCAGTGGTTGAGGAAGCGTTTTTTTTTTTTTAAATAGTGTGTATACCTGCTGTTTATTTAGTAATGCAATAATGCTCTGATTACTACACAACGTTATCCCTGGAGTTGTCCATCGATTTAAACTAAAATATGCCAAACAGTGCTGAGGCATCCTTCTTCTGTTCTAGTTAAACCAGCTGGTTAGGGTAGCAGGTCGACCTCCCCAAGATGGCGTCCGTAATCCCTGCACCGTGACAGTCAATGCTGGGTCTACTCTTATATCATTTCTATGGTTGGAAGTATTCCAGGCTAACTTTAACAATCGGATCGGAGTAACAGATGTTATGCGAGGCACAGAATGCTAACGTTTTCCACATGACCGATTTGTTCTGATTTAATTTTAACTACAAAAAAACAACAAATTAAATAAAAATATGGATTTGATTGAATTTGTTCACAAGAGTGATTTGTTAATTTGAATGACACATTCTAAGATGGCTATAACACCAAAGCCAAGATGACCAAGTTACACCATCTTGAAGAACGTATGACAAAACAGACAATTTAACGACATTTAGGTTCCTCTTTAGTTTGTTTATAGGGGAGCAGCAACAGCAGCAGTAGGAACCTTTTTTTCTTGTTTTTGTGGCTCCTTCCATGCAGAACTTCTAAAAACCACCACGTTTGTGTGAAAGAAAGGAGGACGGCCTCTGATGACACAGTGAAAGCATACCAATATGTGCCTGAGAGATAGCATGGGGCTGTTAGAAGAGGTGACACATGCAAAGCCGACACTTGACAACAAACATAGATCAGCCCCTGGCAGTACATTGAAAGCGACCGCTACAGGCTGACCTCTCAGCACCCATGCTCTGGTTCTACTGAATCAAAGGGCCCTACACAGTCCCCCATTACTCACTGTCTTTATCGCAGCACAAGAGATAAGTCAACACATAAATAGACAGTAAAGCTCCTGAAGATGTCAGCCTGCTTACTGACAGCAGAGAATTCACCGAGGCGAGGGTGTGATGCTCAGCCGAGGACGCCCAGAGGATAGGGGAAGGACGAGCCCAACAATTAGAGAGGGAGAACTACAGGAGGGGATGATAATGGAGGAATCTGCTATCTCTAGGGAGCGCAGGATGGCCTGGTTCGGGAGGAGAGGGGAGGTCAGTGGAACTGGAAAATGACGCAAGTAGAAAAATCTGAAAATCAGAGTTAAAAAAATAAGAAAACGTCTGCAGCACTTTCCCCTTTATTAGGAATGCTTCTGCACCAGGCTGCAGGGAACGAGTCCAGAACCCATCAGGCAGCAGACAGCAGCTCCCAAAACACAAGAGGGGACACTACTGGAACCATCTATGGCAAACTACAGCTCTCCTGTTTGCAGAAAATGGAAGCGATGCAGAAATGACTAATGAGACAGTTAGAGAGAAACTGCTGACTCTAACAAGTTTAAATAAACAACAAAAAAACAAAATGTGTTTTTTGAGAAACCGCAGCCGTCGTAGCGGCAGTGAAACAAGATGGATTCATATAAAACAGAAACTTTTCAAAGATGAATAACATAACGGCGTGAGGCGACAGACATGACGGGAGGGAGGTGAACCGAAGGGAGAATCAAACTGATGAGAATAGGAATCTGAGCTGACCTGGCTCAGATTAAAGAATCACATTCAGCGCACCGCAACGCCTACATCTTCCTTAATTCACTGAGGCAAGGCGTTACACTTAGGTGCCTTCTTTACAAAACCAAGTCCTATTTAGGGGATGCTTCTTGTTTAAAAAAAAGGATCCCCGTTCCTGGAATAAACTCCCCCTAGGTAGGATTTAGTTTTCTGTTTGTGGTGCAACAGGACATTAGGAAAGGCAGAAGATTTCAATTTGTGGATAGAGTTTATGAGCGTGTGACATAATGCTAATTAGGTTTGCTAAAAGCTGATCGAAGAGGCCTCTGCTTGTGGTGTGTCGGCATCTGTAGGAGAACAAAATGGTGGCAGAGTGAATAAATGGCAGAAGGACCTTTGGGAGGAAATGAACTTCAAACAAAATAGGTTTAAAAAAACTTAAACCCCAGATTCCCAGAAGTAAGAATAGTTAATCTTCACTGTGATCTGCAAAAAATTGGTTCAAATGAAACAAACGAATGCCAGAGAGTCAGGAAATATCTACTGCCTCCCTCATGTTTCCACCATGTCCTCCTCATTATGGAGAGAAATGTGTTCCAATAATACTAAAAATAATAAACATGTTTCAAAACAGGAAATTTTAGGAATTGTTTTATGGACAAAATTCTGAATTAAAAAAAAAGTTTTAGGAGTAATACAGAAAATGTGTGGGAAATTTTACAAATATTTTTAAGGTTTGCTATTTGTTTAGATTATATCTTTTCAGATTTCAATTGCCAAAATTATGGTTTCCAAGTATTTTTTTTCAGATATAATTTTTTTTTTTTATTTTTAGGCGCCTGAGACTGAAAAAAAAAAAAAAAAAAAAAAAATATATATATATATATATATATATATATATATATTTTTTTTTTTTTTATTCATTTATTTATTTCTATTGGTCTGACCAATAGAAATGCTGTTGCTGTTGTGTAAGCAGGACAGATAAAATTCTATTGGTTCGTGCACAAACCAACTTTAGTTGTAGAGGGCAAAATCTGACTTTGAAAAAATATGAAACAAAATGCATTAAAAAATAGTGTATTTCTTTTTTAGAAAATCCCTCCACAAAAATAAAAAAATCACAACTAATAAATAAAATGAAAACATAGAAAAAGGTAAAGCTATGATTGTTGATGATACATAAATTACTTTATTTGATTGAGATTTTTTTTTTTATTCCCTTTTTTGAAAAATTCTTTGCTTTCAATAATATTGGCACTAATTTCTCTCCGTAGTTTGACCCTTTTCGGTAAAAATTCCTGCAAATTCAGCTTTATTATTGCCAATTTCTGTGTGTCACTTTGGTAAAATAGCTGCAATAATTTTTTATCTTTCAGGATCTGATGCTCGTTTAAAAGCGGCCCCCTCTGTGGTCAACAGTTACTGTCACAGGCATCAAACAGCAAACAAACTCAGGTCATGATGTGCTTTTCAACCCCGATGCTTGACAAGTATTTCCACTTCCTGCTGAATTTGCAACCATCAAATATTGGTCATATAATGCAAAGTGGCAACTCCTAGAACGCTCCAGTCAGACATTTGCAGCTCCTACAAGAGGAATTTAATGCAAAAGGCTTTATAAGTCCCCTCCAATTTACAGACACCATAATAAAAACACATTCTAGTAATAATGAAATAATTATGATATGTTAAAATGTAAATGGAAAGGATGAAGTGAGGCAGGTGGCTTAGGATCTCAGGTGTCATGGGGTAAAATGCTACATGCAACTAAATCCAGCGTAATGCTTCATTTGAATGTGTGTCAGGACAAAAGGATCCTCTTTGCTTTGTGGTGCAACGTCTGGTTCAAATGTTTGCATTTATTAAATTGCAGTTGTCATGGGTGCAAAGAACGCAGAAACCACAAAAAATTAGCCTGGAGCCAGATTTGCAAATGCACTGCAAATACATAAATGTGATGCAAACACATCAATGATGCTAACACATTAAACATATGTAAAGGGATGTAGCAAAAACAACAGACGTGCTCCAGACCACTAGGGGGAGACAATCTTCTACCAATATAAACCTGAAAATAGAAATTACATCAATTGACCAGACCCTTTGCAAAAACCTATCCTTAAAGACATTCTTGCAGAGAGATGAAAAAGTTATTTTTATTTGAATTAATTTCTATACTTAGACTAGTCCAGTTTGAGTTGACTAACTTCCTCCTGGTGATCTGGAGCACTTCCCATATGCAGGGATCCATTTTACAGTAGTAGCCATTCAACATGTTCCCACTTTCCTTGGCTGGTCCTCTATACTTCCTTTTTAAACATCTAAAATATTCTTAGTGTCAGGGTTTGTGGACAATAAGATCTGAAGAGAAGCACCATCTCCTAGTCAGACATTGTAATTCAGTGAAATGATGAAATCAGAGTAAAAAAATATGCACGCCCAGAAGGAGGGGCTCACTGCAGTGGCTGGAAGTTGGAGGGGATTTTGCTGCCATTGGGTTGGCTTATGCCTGGGAAGGGTCATACTGAATGGCTGCTATTATATTGTTAACTTGCAGTTGTGTTTGCTTGTTGCTGAATTTTTTTATTTGGATGTGTGAGTCTAAAGCAGGGGTCACCAACCTTTTTAAGGCTGAGGGCCACTTCAAGGGTACCGAGACTTACTGACCCATGAGCTGCAAGGGTTAGCATTAGCCTAAACTTTGTTCGTTATCAACTTATTTTTATTGTTTCTGTTAATTTCTAAGTTTATTCAGACTTTGTAATTTTGAAATCTCTATAAATGATTAAAAAGAAGAGCAACAGAATAAAATAAAATCTCAAACTTAGCCCACTGGTGGGTTGTTCTTTATTTAGAAGACTCTGAGGGCCCCCCATGTGGTCCTTGAGGGCACCGCGTTGGTGACCCCTGGTCTAAAGTATTGTTTGCAATGCTTACTGTATTTGCAGTGCATTTGCACCTCTCTGGAACTGGAACACATGAAGCTGACTAAATAAAACGACAAATTGTTTGTTTTCCATGCTGTCCATATTTAGAGAAAAAGCTCAAATAAATCAGGTCAGTGAGTAAAAGTTGTTAAAAACACACTTTTACTCACTGACCTTCCACCTATCAGAGATTAATAACTTTTTATTATCCTTAGATTTTTTTGTTATATTTTTTAGTGTTATATAACAAGTTTTTAAATTAATCAGCATGTGTTTAGTTTAACATTTTTTTCCCACTTTTTTATTATTTCATCTCATTTGATGTGCACCACTTTGTGGCTGATGATGAAGAGCCGTTTTTTATCTAAAGTATTTTTTTTATAGTATTATATCATTGTAATTTGAATGGTGGTATTGAAGCTTTAAAATGAATGTATAGGGGACATTTTAGATATAAGAAGCCAAACCTTTTACCTAAAAGTAAAACAATAAGACAAATTATACTTAGATTTGTTGACTTTTTATTTTGTTTTTATTCCGACTGATTTCCTCCGTCTCTTTGCCGTCCAATCGGCTCCTCTGTGTTTGCATTTTCTCAGATAACAGCAAAAAGACCCAGTGTGTAAAACACAAAGACAGATGGGATTTGACAGTTTGCTCGGCGTGCCGTGCAAGATGGGGGTGACCTTTTAAGACGACTGGCAACGCAGCGAACGAATGGCAGACAGACAGGCAGGGAGGGAGGGAGGGGAGGGAGGGAGACTCCCATAGAGAGCTCCTCCTGAGGCTGTGAACGATTCACTCTTTTGATCAGTTAAAGAACAATTATTTTCTGAAAATAGCAGGCTGCTAAAGTACGGCTCGTCACAGGTAATTTGGTTCAACTAAAGGGTTCCGGCTTCATTCCTGTTTTTTTGGCTCACAGAGCAGACGTATTCAGGTCACTTTTACTCCTGCCTTTTTTTTTTATTCACAATGATCAGCCTGCTAAAGGAAGGTGGAGACAGAAATGTCAGCGTTGATTTCAAACAACTATAAAAACACTAAACCAACCCGACTTTTATCACTGGAACAGAACTGACTGGTTTCTATATCTAGTTTTCACATTTTAACAGGCAAAATTACACCATCTGCTTGGAAACGACAGAGGAGGAAAAGTTTTGTGAGTTTTTTTAGTTCATTGCTTCATTTAGAAGGAGGGGGGGGGGTGACCTTTGGTGACCTCTGGAAGTTTTCATTATTATCTTGAAATGATAGCGGAAAGAGGAAAACCTCCAGTTATCAGGTCTAAATGCAAGACGTTTTGTGCTCGGTTGAAGTTAATAGAATATTTTTCTGGCAGACGTTACTTTAGTTAATATATTTCAGATAAAACAAAAATAAATATTGAATTTAAAATACTAGAGCTGGTTAATAATAACCTAAGTCAACTACTGTTCACTTAGCTCTCTACTGTGCAGACATGTTTATATCTAAGGGAAACATATTCCACAACATTACACATTTTTTATGCTTTTATGTACTATATGCACTCTTTTGTAAGTGTAATCTGTTGTATTTTTATCTTTAATGTCATCTTGCTTTAACTCTTTGTACTAATGATGTAACTTCGTGATGAAAGTTGGTGGGGGCGCTATGAGGGTGGGGGCTGATGGACCTACAGTTACTCCAACCGCTTTCATTAGGTTATTGTATTTTCCAAACATATATTTATTGAACGCTTTTCTGTTGTTGAGAACATAAGAAAACCATAATGCACTGATATGTATATTTATATATAGAGAGATGCCTTTTAGTTCATTACATATATAGGGCCCAAAAAAAATTAATGTAAAAAATTTAACGAATAACAGTCGTTTCCGATGCCAAAATTAATAAATTATGAATACTAGAAGTACAATTGCAATTCCATCCAGAAAAATATGGATATGCTGCATTTTAAATATAGCATTTTTTTCTCATGTAAACTTTCTGGTAAACTTGGAGATATATTTTATTGCTTGTTGCATATCCCAGTAAATCTGTTTCCCCTTTAAATCTGCAGCTCTCCCAACTTCTCTCTGTTTAAAAAGATTTATGAACCTCTTTACTATTATAATGATGCCAGAAACTAAATTTAAAGACATGCAGAAGCTCTGCAGTCTGATTCTGTCTGTTCAACAAGAAAACATGTTCACTTTAACCTGTAACTGGGAGTCATGGTCCTCTGAGAAACTCAGCTTTTTTTAACTAGTAATGAAGAACACAACATTTAAACTATGTAAGTTTATAGAAGTTAGTAATATAATGCAAGAAGCTTGAGAAAACAATCTGTTGCCATTTTTAGCTGAAAAAGCTCCGTATGTCTAACAAACTGATTTTTCGGTGGTTTCTGTAATTATTTTAACCAACCCTCCCCTAACTTTTACTTAAACATCTATCAAAGTAGCTGCCGGGTAATATTCACTGAGTGCTGCTGTCTGCCTCTCCTCCAACCAAATAGCTACTATGTACACAGTTAAATGTGACTGCAAATCAGATGTCTCCAATTGACAGATCCGATGATGTCCCACCGAGAGGCGGGACATGGGAGCAGCGGGAGAGAAGAGAAAAAACACACAAAACGCTGCACCTAACCTCTGTTACCTTTGGGATAAAGTAAATGGGTTGAAAGGGGAAAAAAAGGAAATTATTGGTGGGGACATTTCCGCACCAGTCCTTCAGAAAGTGACACCTGTGCTTTGTACTCTATATAAGCTACTGGAACCAGAATTTCCCTTAAGGAGTAATCATAAGGGATAAATAAAGTTGAGTCTAAGTCTAATATATTAATGCCGAATAAAGGTAATAATAATTGGAGAGGAATGCAAGTAATAGTTGTACCGCTACTCTGTCCTTTTATTCTCACAGCAGATCAACAATTAAACAAAATAAGTTTGGGAACCTCTCTGTTAAATAACTAACATTGATTAGCAACGTTTACATTGCATGATTCTCTTCATCATTTCCATGATTATTTTGACCTGTTTCTAAATCAACTTGCTCAGAAAGAACAAACAATTCAGTGCAGTCAGAAAGTATGAGCTGATATTTTTATCAAGTGACTTTTGTTCCATTATTGTTTAAGGTAAATAAAATATTTTGTTAATGGTTTTAGAATGAAATCGGAAAAAAAAAACTTTTTAAAAATAAAGTCAACGAAAAAAAAAAGCCATATTACTCAAAAAATATATATTTTTCAATAAAAAAAACTTTCCAGTTTCATTCCTGGATTTAATTTTTTTCCACTTTTTATTTAGAAAATGTGCTCTTAGACCCCAACAATAATGGAATAAAATTCACTCCATAAAAATTCACAGTTTCTTTAGAAGCATCTGAGCACCTTTATCATGAGCATTTCTTTATCCTTCATAAATAAGAAAAAGTTTTGTTGCTGCTCCTGGCAGGTCTACATATTTTAAAATATTTTTTGTCTGAATAAGCACTCAGAGGAAGTTCTGCGAGTTAGAATTGGCTGAGTTCAACCGAAATGTTATGAAACCGTCTCTGTTATACAAAGAATAGAGTGAAAAACCTGCAGACAGCCTAACAAACATTATTCCAGGATTTCACGCTGAGCTGCGTCAGCATAAGCTCAGCAATTCCTCTCTGCACAAACACTCTGATGTGACGTCCAGCAACTTGTCAACATGAATCCATCGACACTCCTTTCTACATAAGCGCTGCTTACGTTTAGAAAAGTCATAACAGGCACATATATATTTTTTTTAAATCCACCCAGAGCTGAGCTCAGTTGTGCGCGGTAAAACATGACAGCTCCATTAAACTGAGGCTGTCACAGCTGAGACATGATTATACTCACACACCGGTTTGCATTTTAACCTACAGAAGAGGTGTCACAGTGTGTCACGACACGGATGAAACTTCTGTACAGCTGCAGCAGAAAAAAAAAACTAAACTTTTTTTTTAATCTAAGATTTAGTTTCTCTTGTTTCTCTCTTTATGATTCAATTCTTGCTTCTTCTCTCATAGTGCAATCTAACTCCTGTTATTGTGACACTGCACAACAGGATGACAGATTACCAGATGGCAAACCGCGATGGGTCGGGGGGGGTAGAAACATACCCTGGAGGGGTTCCCGGCTATGCTTTAAAATTGGACAAATCGCAGGAGAAAAAGCAAAGAATCTGTTGAGCCTTAACTTCCTGTCTGTGACCTGTTTCCTGCAGCTGGATGACAGGCTCCTGCAATACGCTTCCCTGTTTGTGTCAGAATAATATTCATTGTTATGCCTTAAACGTAAAATCTTCAATGATGCATGCTGTTCTGATTGACGGTGAGCAGCGTGGCAGGGAGTTGTTGTGTGGAGATGATAAATAAATGAGCTGTTGCTCTATTTGTAGCTAATACTGGAATACAGGTCCTAAGGGTGGGAGTCGTTAGGACCTACTGGGACCTACTGGACCTACTGGGACCTACTGGTGAGATGTTGGCAACAAATAAAAGAAGTCAGAATTCTGACAAAAGTGAAAACACGTAATAAACACCGAAACTAGCAATTATATTTAATATTCTACAGTGGGGAGAACAAGTATTTGATACACTGTTGATTTTTCAGGTTTTCCCACTTGCAAAGCTTGTAGAAGACTGTAATTTTTATCATAGGTACTCTTCAACTGTGAGTGATGGAATCTAAAACAAAAATCCAGAAAAATACAATGTATGATTTTTAAGTAATTAATTTCCATTTTATTGTGTGAAATAAGTATTTAATACACCAGAACAATGAAACTTAATATTTGGTACAGAAACCTTTGTTTGCAATTACAGAGATCAGACGTTTCCTGTAGTTCTTGACCAGGTTTGCACACACTGCAGCAGGGATTTTGGCCCACTCCTCCATACAGATCTCCTTCAGAGCCTTCAGGTTTCGGGGCTGTCTCTGGGCCACACGGACTTTAAGCTCCCTCCAAAGATTTTCTATTGGATTCAGGTCTGGAGACTGGCTAGGCCACTCCAGGACCTTAAGATGTTCCCTAAGGAGCCACTCTTTAGTTGCCCTGGCTGTGTGTTTTGGGTCATTATCATGCTGGAAGACCCAGCCACGACCCATCTTAAGTGCTCTTACTGAGGGAAGGAGGTTGTTGGCCAAAATCTCACGATACATGGCCCCATCCATCCTTCCCACAATATGGTGCAGTCGTCCTGTCCCCTTTTCAGAAAAGCATCCCCAAAGAATGATGTTTCCACCGCCATGCTTCACGGTTGGGATGGTGTTCTTGGGGTTGTACTCATCATTCTTCTTCCTCCAAACATGACGAGTGGAGTTTAAACAAAAAAGTTCTATTTTTGTCTCATCAGACCACATGACCTTCTCCCATTCCTCCTCTGGATCATTCAGATGGTCATTTGCAAACATCAGACGGGCTTTGACATGCGTTGGCTTGAGGAAGGGCACCTTGCGTGCACTGCAGGATTTTAATCCTTGACGGCGTAGAGTGTTACTGATTGTTTTCTTTGAGACTGTGGTCCCAGCTCTATTCAGGTCATCGACCAGGTCCTGCCGTGTAGTTCTGGGCTCATTCCTCACCTTCCTCAAGATCAATGATGCTCCACGAGGTGAGATCTTGCATGGCGCCCCAGACCGAGATTTTCTGTTATTTTGTATTTCTTCCATTTTCTAATAATTGCACCAACTGTTGTTGCCTTCTCACCAAGCTGCTTGCCTATTGTCCTCTAGCCCATCCCAGCCTTGTGCAGGTCTACAATTTTATCCCTGATGTCCTTACACAGCTCTCTGGTCTTGGGCATTGTGGAGATGCTGGAGTGTGATTGATTGAGTGTGTGGACAGGTGTCTTTTATACAGGTAACGAGTTCAAACAGGTGCAGTTAATACAGGTAATGAGTGGAGAACAGGAGGGCTTCTTAAAGAAGAACTAACATGTCTGTGAGAGCCAAAATTCTTACTGCTTGATAGATGATCAAATACTTATTTCACACAATAAAATGGAAATTAATTATTTAAAAATCATACATTGTATTTTTCTGGATTTTTGTTTTAGATTCCATCACTCACAGTTGAAGAGTACCTATGATAAAAATGACAGTCTTCTACAAGCTTTGCAAGTGGGAAAACCTGAAAAATCAACAGTGTATCAAATACTTGTTCTCCCCACTGTATATGCATTGAACATTTTTATGTGTGGAGATTTAATAACACAAGGCCCGAGATGTATCAGAACCATGAGGTGGTCATGCTACTCTTTTTTCATGCTCCGTTAGATTATTTCCTACTCCTGTCTGGTTCTGTGGATTATGTCAACTTTTGCTGATTTGAAAGAGGAACCAACCAACCAGAGAAAGTAAATTTCCATGATTGGATACTCCTCATGAAATCCTGTCTCTTAAAGGTGTTGTGGAGGATTTTTGCGAATTTCTCTCCACTTAAAAAAAAAAAATATGCACATGCACAACCCTGTACCCACTCCACAGAAGAGAGGCCTATTAAACGTGTGTGAGAGTTTGCAGGAGCCCTTTACTCCTCGTGCACGCTCTGTTTAAAAGTTTCTGTTCTCATAGCTCATACAAGCTTATTGTGTCCGAACATCCGCCCTAACCCCTAAATCCCTCTATCACTTTATAGAGTGCTGGATATTTAGTAAAATCAGCAGTCTTAGTCTCGTTAACTGCTTTTAATTAAATATATTCAGCAAAAATCATGCCAGGGACTGGAAATATTGGACTAGAAATATTGCAGTCACTAAAATTATCACTTTTTCACACATTTAACTCTTTCAGTAAAATCAGTAGTGAGGTAGACACCTGACAACAGGTGAAAAGAAAGGAACCTTGTTCAAAATGGCAGCTCTGATTGATCAAACTGTCTAAACAAGGCAACAAAACGATCCAGACACTGGATATCTGGCACAGATTTTCAAACTCAATTAATTATATTCATATTGTAGCTGTAACAAAATTAGCCCAACCAGGCCAAATCTGACATCCGTATCTAGGAAAAAACCTGTCACTTTAAAACAACCCCAAATCATGACCCCTCTACTGCCATGCCTGAACTAAAGTGAACTAAATGTAAGCAAATAGTAACAATAACTGTATTGTAATTGATTTTATTAAGTGAGTAAAAATATCTGCCCATAGAATAAGATTTTTAGCAATTAAAATGTAAAACTAAAAATTATTTTAAGTGCAGTATAAACATTTTTCATATTTTATAGGTTAAAATATTCCTTCTATTGGCAGATGATTTTAATTATCTGCTCAATTTAATAAAAGATACGCTTATTTTAACTTTTCTTTATTTTCAGATCATGTATTTGCAATAAAATACAAATACTAAAAACTAAATATGATTTCACTGAATGGCTTTCCTGCAGTAAAAATAAAAAGAGTTAAGATTTCTTAAAAATCAGTACAGTTGATTTCTTAAAATCAGTACAGCTGATTTCTTAAAAATCAGTACAGTTGATTTCTTAAAATCAGTACAGTTGATTTCTTAAAAATCAGTACAGTTGATTTCATAAAATCAGTACAGCTGATTTCTTAAAATCAGTACAGTTGATGTCTTAAACATCAGTACAGCTGATTTCATAAAATCAGTACAGCTGATTTCTTAAAATCAGTACAGTTGATGTCTTAAACATCAGTACAGCTGATTTCATAAAATCAGTACAGCTGATTTCTTAAAATCAGTACAGTTGATGTCTTAAACATCAGTACAGCTGATTTCATAAAATCAGTACAGCTGATTTCTTAAAATCAGTACAGTTGATGTCTTAAAATCAGTACAGTTGATGTCTTAAAATCAGTACAGTTGATGTCTTAAAATCAGTACAGTTGATTTCTTAAAATCAGTACAGCTGATTTCTGAGCTAACCTGAATAAGATGCAGCAGGAGATCATTTCTCAGTGTGACACCAAACCGGGGAATCCTGGTTTTCACGCTTCTTTCTGTGCGTGTGTGTATTAATCAATGGGACTACAGCTGCTTTAACTCGAAACTGCTGTTCTTTTTAATGTGTGACGTCTGAATCAGTTCATCTGCCAGTGCAGAGACGAGGAAGAAAGCAACAACACTGATATGCAGGAATGTAAAATTATTTTAAACCTCTTTCGTCATCCATCTAAAGAGATTAAAAGATCCAAAGGGTAGGAATGCTAAGCTTTTCTCCTAATAGAGAAAACCCGCCGTCTTCTGGAGGCTCAAACATGATGTTCTTTAATAACAGATTTCTGTTTCATACACAAACAGGCAGGAACATAACGGCCAATCACTTCTTACTGAGGAATCAATTAAAACTGACAAGCCATCAAATTGCAAAACTAGCTTAATGTCCGGGGGAGGATCCAGCTAGCCCGGTGGACCGGCCTTAAGATCTCTGACGGGCGAAGGGAAGGGAATTGATCGTCTTGTTACAGAGTCATATTCTGCTAGGAAACCAATTAAGTGCCCGTCTCTACAGTATTTGTTGTCTCCGCTGCTTTCTGGAGAGCTCTGCTCTGTTGGTATTTACTGTGGTATTTCTGCAGGGCTCAGGATATAGACTGAGGTCATGGATAATGACTGGGTTTAAATGGCACACTCTGATTTATCCTACTTATGGTCAGTCTACAGCCGACGCTGCGAAGGATCTCTAGAGGGGCTCTATAGTCTCAGGTGGATGTTTTGTCCTGACACAACCATAGTTCAGCCCGCTGAGGTGTCTGCAGGCCTTTTAGGTGACAAACAATTTCAGCTCTGACCTTAGGGATGATACAGATAGCTCACAGAGGTAATCTTCCATATGTCCTAGATTTAAGCAGCAGTGAATAGAAATATAGGAATGGTAACTGTTTGATCCGCCAACTGGGACTGCACATGTTAAATTGGAAAAATGATAAGGGGTTTAATGAGATGTTATGATGTTAAAAGGCCTCAAATTAAAGCCAGAAAAAGATAAAAATACAGAACTCGTAAACAGTTCCCTCCAGGTGGAGGGGTTTTAGCTCTCCTTGGCGTAAAACTGAGCCAGAGATAGATGTAGAGACTTAGATTGTTGTTCCATCTAAAATGGTGCTGAAGGAGTGAACACCAGAAATCTAAATGTGGCAATCTGTCTGTAACCAAAAACTCGGAAACCGCCTAGATCTTTTGGTAATGATCTAGGTCATTACCAAAATGGAAGATCCCTACGAGTGGCTAAATGGAGGTAGCTACAGTAGCAGCCATTCAAAATGGCCCTTCGCAGTTCAACGCCAACCGAATGGCAGCCCTAGGCACAGCCTCCAGCTGCACAGAAAGGATGAATAACACAAGCTGGCCGTGTTTGTCAGTGACAGAGCACCTTAGCGGTTCCTTTAGTTCACTCCACTGCCTCCCATTATGAACCCGTTCCTCCGCCGCCCTGCCCCTGCATGCTTTCTGATGGATCTGGTGGAGGCTGGTCCCTGGATGTTATCCTTTCCCACATGGGGGTTAAATTTAAATACCATAGACATTAAAACTGATTGCAAACGGATCAAAAACAGCTGATTGCTTCATAGCAGGAGGTATGATTGTATCAGTCCCAGATTATCCCTTACAGGAACAAAGCTATATCTACGTCCATTTCACCAAAGCTACTGTTTCTGCAGGTGCTTCAGTGGTGTAACAGAAAGCAGCCTCTGCCTCTCTGTCTGTCTTTGCTGCTTCTCCACGTCGCTTTAATCTATTAGTTTTAATGATTGAGACTTGAGCCACGAGGTCATGTCCTTGTGAAATTAAAGTGAGGCCGAACTAGTGGAGTTTATCGAGAGGGGAGACGCTCATAAAGAAGGTAAAATCTTCCTGTCTGGGCGCCGCCGCTGAACCGCGCCCTCAGACTGTCAGCTGTCAGACAGTTCACCTTAAGGTGAAATGTTGCTGTTCTGTCCTGCATGAAATATTCAAGGTCTTCCCTTAAAAAAACAGATCTTTCATTGACTGCTGTTTAAATGACGTGAGGGCGAGCTGCGTTACCCTTCACCTTTATTAGCTAAAGCAGAACAGTGATTAAAAAGGACAACGGCGTAGGGATGGGTAGTGAGGTTTTTGGTTCTGTCAAAACCAATGAAACAAACGGAGCATTAAAAGGTCTGAAACTGATGTATGGTATGTTTTTTTTAAGGAAGAAACTGATGTGACCGATGATTTATTGGTCTGAGAAACCTTTATAAATAATATAAACTTAGCATTACAGCAAAAAGACTTTAATCAGCTGATGAAGTACTTTGAGTTGAAAAGTGAATGCTAAAAGTTTACCTCCTCCCAGCCACTAGATGGCGCATTCATTCCCACCTGCTCTCATTCCAACTTTCAATATTACTGTTTGCCAAACTGAGACCAGGTCAGCTACTGCTAATGCTAACCTTTCGCAAATGTCTTTTTTTTTCTTCATATTTAATATCTTCAAATTTAATGCAATATTTTATTATTTCGAATGCAAATACTGATATTTTTTTCAATTTCTGTTTTTCAGAGTAGGTTTTATGAACTGCAATCTTTAAAATTGCGTTTCAAAGGTCACATTCTTTTCCCTTTAATGCCAATACAGGCGCTAGCTCTTCACTCAAACCTTAACAAATAAAAAGCTCGCTAATGTCCAAAATGCGTGATTGTTCCTTACTCCACATTGAAGCCATCCGCCCAAAAGGAGAGAGAATGGGATCTGTAAAACAGGGTTTGTAAAAATTCAGTTTATGAAAGTAAATCTGGAAAAAAATTAATAAATTAAAAGCTGTAAATGTAAAATCTGTAAAAACTATTTTTGAAAAGAGAATTTAAGAATTTTATTAGTAAAATAAAAAAAATGTTACAAAAGTATTTAAAAAAGTAAAGTTTCTTTTTAATTATTTAGTTCGAATTTGATTTATGTTATTCTGTATTTTGGCTCCCTTCTAGTTACTTCTATTCACACCTGCTCCATATCAGCTCATCAGCTCATTCTTTGTTATATTTCCCCATATATACACCACCTCTGCAGTTCCTTATTGCTGGTTTCTTGCTGCATTGCTGCATTGTTGTTACTTGGCTCCCTGTGTCTGATTCTCCCTGGCATCTCGTGTTTTATGACTTTTTTTTTATTCCTGCCTCTGGAACTTTCCATAAAATCCGCAAAACTCATCTCTGACTCCTCATCTCTACATTTGGATCCTGAAAAACTTCCGCCAAACTTGACATATGAAATATTTTCAAATATAATTTCTCAATTGCAATTCTTTTGAAATTTGAATTTACATTTTTTTTTTCAGATTCCATTTTCAAAACATGCTCTTTACTTGCAACAATAATGGACATAAGTTAATTCCATAGCCTCTGTGAAATGTAATGCCAGGAGGAAGGAGTCGTTCGCAGCACTGCTAGCTCTGGGCCACATCACTTAGATCTACTATTCCTTTTTGGTTCTGAATTATTTGATGTCAACAATTGTGTCACACTGATGTAAATATTCATTTTTTGGACCCATTGGAATCTATGAACTTATTATTTCTGTATAATATTCTGTCTTTAAGTAAAAGGAATACTTTTATCCTGCATCCCTCTAGACCTTCTGTTCTTCTTCTACTTCAGCAATTTCCCTAATCAAATAATTAGGGAGTTTCAGCTATGTCTTGTTTGAAGTATTTTTAAACTCTAGTTAAAACCTGATCACAATCCAGCATTACTTGGAATATTTGGGCATACCTGTAACTTTCTCCCATATCTGTGCAGGTTTGTAATTGCAGTGAGTTGGGCTTTCTATGCCCAGAACCAGGAGCCATACACTTAAGCTCCATAAGTAGAAAATTGTGTTTCAGGGAGTTTCTAATTGGAGTGGAATACATTTTTGCAGCAAGTGAAGGTAAACAGATGGAGGGTACATCACTGATGGGTTGGATAGCGTTATCATCACAGCACTGCAAAAAAATGAAATCTAAATAAGTCATTTCTTCTTAAAATAAGGGCATTTTTTCTTGAATTAAGGATTTAAGTGAGACACTTTGCCAATAGAACAAGACAATTTAAACTTAAAATAAGAAAAAACAATTGCATTGTCTTATTTCAAGTGCATTTTACCTAGATACCTTATTTTAAGAGTAAAAATACTAATTCCATTGGCAAATCATCTTATTTACCTGCTCAAATTAAGGGTAAATACCCTTAATTTAAGACATTTTTGCTCATTTTGAGATAATTTTTGCAGTGAGGTTTTCATGGACTATAATCAGTTTTTTTTTTATTAATCTAGGAGCTCATTCCCTCACAGCTTCCCAACTCATGAATAAGGTCCCCAATGTGTCACAGCTGGCCTCATTTGATCTGAGTTGAACAGAAATAATGCAAAACATTAAATCATATTAAAAAACCATGAAGTTCTGGACGAGTCAATGTGATCTTGGATCATCTTACTGCTAATAATTCAAACAAAAACCTGTACTAGAAGTAGAACTCTCACGATATTTAACATCAGCTGACTCTTAATCCTCGTTCTTGTAGAACCAACGTCTGTTTAGCAAAGCAATGAACTGAGAGTCTTTTGTCGTCAGAAGGCTAATTTATCTGTGAGCATAAACAGCTTTTCATATAATACCCTGCCGCAGAGTCAAAGAACCAACTGGGTCATACATGTACAGGGTAAGGGAAAGACCGATCAATGGCTGCTTAATGTCGAGACCTTCGGCCCCCTTTCTTATTCAATTACCTGTTATGATGAGTCAAAGGCAGGGGGGCAGGCAGGCCGAGCCCACAACACTGTGATTAATGGGGTTAGGACCAAGGAAATGGGTCACACGAGCAGAGAGGGAGGAGGAAAATACAGAGAGATAATGTACGGACAGAGGGGCTAAAAAGAAGGGAAAAAAGAAGGCGGGACATAAATGAAAATTGGATGCAAAGCATGAAATGAGTAAATATTGATTTATGATTGACAAGTCTACGAGGTTTGCGTGGCCAAATTACAACACTTTGGGCTTCCTCGCCCTCCATGTGCACTATGAAAATTTGTAACTACAGCTGAGTTTGAATTCAGGGGCTGCATCCTGAGAAGGCCAGATTCGTCGGCCGATTACATCATAGCGTGGCGCCGAGGAATGTTCGTATTAGAAGACTCCTCGTTATGAGGCCGACGAATGCAGCCTTCTTTTATACCGTTTTAAAGGACATCGTCTGGTGTGTCCTTTGTAGCCTTGGAAATCCCGCGATTCATTGAGAGTCCAAGAAAGCCGGCCACTGCATGCTCAAAGGAAAAAGGTAAATGGTGCCAAACAGTGGTGAATATTGGAAGTGCAGTTTATTATAATACGTGACTAGTTCTGTCTGAAATGTGGGGACGGATCTGATATATCGATCATGGTACTGTTGCTGAAGGTCCTCAAAAATGTTACAAGCACCCATAATAGTAGTGAGAAGATCAGAATGTATTTTTGCCTGCTTTGTGAGTCAACTGCTTTAGTTGCTAGTTAATAGAGCGTATTGGCGGTGAAAGCTGGAGAAGGCTGGACCTGTTTGAATCCAAGGCAAAAACTCCTCCGGCCTCCTAATTTTACGGACCTCGAAGGATCTAGTCCAGATAGTTCGGGCCCTTGGAGGATGCAGCCTCTGGAACCTACCCTACATGGACGGAGCTGCGCGGAAAAACATGGCGAGCGAGCAGCAGCTCTCACTGGTGAGAGTTTGCAAATGTAAACATCCAAAGATATCTAGTGGTTTTAGTTTAGAAATATCACCACTATCAACAGATTGTGGAAAAAAGCCAGGAAAGAAACTACTGTTGCTGTTGAATAGCATAAAGAGGCTTTGATAAAGTTGTAAACAGCTGTGTTTTCTACTTCCTCGTGTAGTGTTGCGTTGTCTACTGTTAAATGTATTAGCTAGAGCTAACACCATTAGCAGAGGCTAATGTGGAAACAAAAATCATTTAGAAGGTAATGAAAGACTGTTTGAAATGTGCTGCTGCCATCAATGCCTTTGTTTATAGAGTTTAGAGATCGGCCTGTTTTTCAGTGTAGTCCTGTTTCTCTGACTACTGTATATAAATGATCTGCATAAAGCTTATAGTTAGGGTGGCTCAGGTTATCCTTAGCTATCTCTATAGTTATGCTGCTATAGGCTTAGACTGCTGGAGGACATAACCATATTTCATCATTCTGCTTCATTCTATCTCTATTCTCCCACTCTGCAGAATCTGTTAGTTCAATCTCTAACGTTCTGCTCTCTCTGCTTTTTCTCAGAGTAGCTTCATCTGGTCTGTTCCTGTTTGGCTGTGACTCCATCCTGGAGAGAAATATCAGCTGCTGCCATCAACACTTTTGTTTATGGATTTTCGAGACGGCCTGTTTTTCATTGTACTTTCATTTAGTTCATGTCAATTATCAACTCTTTCTCCATTGTTCAGTAAGAAAATGTTTTGATGGAGCAATCAGAGCGCTTTTCTTTTAACTTTTATTTGTTCTCCTGGCTTTTTATATAATCCAAGTCCATTTTAACTTCTCTTGATATAGTTTTTTGTTTCTATAGTTTTACCTCACCGCATCTACTGGTTAGGAAGATCTTGGTGATGGACAATGAGTTGGTGGCACAAAAACATACATTATAAGTGGCTTATTTTTGACGAAATTAAGTCCTCCAATTTCTAATTATAAGTAATTCATACATCTTTGACAACATGCTTGCCGTTTTATTCGGCATCCGTTGTCTTCTTGCCCTTAGTCTTTCTGTCTGCTTCTTCCTCTCCAAGATGCTCCCTCTGACCCTCTAATCCCGCTTCCACAGTGACGCCACCTGCCTCTCAGTCTGCTGTCGATTGTATCTGTGTGCGTTTGTGTGAGCCCGAGGCGGGCTGCCAGAGGAGGTGAGGAGCGTTCAGTCAGACTGAAAACAGATTTCCTGCCTGGGTGTGAATTACAGCCTGTTAGCTAGTCCCCCTCTGAGTGGAGCCGCGCAAAGATACCAACATTGCATGATATGGCTGTTAATGGATAAATGTCCCAGATTTTGTTGGAAGACATTAGAAACTGTCTCCTGTTTTATAGAGCGTTACAAATACCCAAATCGATGCTTTTGGAGGCTTTTGGCTGCAGAAGGAAAAAAAAGAAATTTCTCTGTTATGGATTATCTGCTTGAGAAGGAGCACATTTGTTCAACAGGTGCAACCTTTTCAAAGTCATTTATGAATTGTTCTGCCTCAAAACTTAACATAGGTTCCTTTATATAAAAAAAAAAGATATAAATCGTTGCAAACTCCTAAAAATATGTCTGAGGATTCGGGAGTTTTTCACTAACGCCAGACTGGTCCAAGAAATGACAGAAAGATCAAATCAGGCAGTCCAACTTATTAAATGATGTACAATTAGGTGGAAATATTCCTCTAACCTCATTCAGGATGTCGATACTGTCTGTCTGAGCAGGAGGGGGAATCAAACTCCATTGATTTCCAATTGCAAGGCGATTAGCTGATCCAAACGGTACAGTACCTTGTTTTTAGTTGGATGTAAGGGTGGCAGCCTTGAATGCTGAGTCACATCGCCATCGCTATAAGCCTGCTTGGTGTGAGGGAATATATTTGAGTCGATGAGTCGATGCAATCAACTGGTTTTCCTTAGATAGAAAACTGTGAATCATGTTGATTGTATAATCTGGTTGAATTCTCTCTGTACAGTACCTTGAGATGACATGGGTTTTAAATTGGCGCTACAGTAGCAGCCATTCAAAATGTACCCACTTTCCTTGGCTGGTCCCCTACTATTCCTTTTTAAACATCAATCTTTGTACTAACATATTCTTTCTGTCATGATTTCTGGACTTTAAGATCTAAAGAGAAGCTTCATCTCCTGGTCAGACCCTGTAATTCAGTGAAAGGGTGGAGTCAGAGTAAAAAAAACCTGCATGCCCAGGAGAGGGCCAGTGGCTGGGAGCTGCAGGGAAGTGGGCTGCCATTTGACTGGAAAGGGTCATTTTGAATGGCTGATACTGTATATAAATAAACTGCATAAAGCTTCTAGTTAGAGTGGCTCAGGTTATCCTGAGCTATCTCTATAGTTATGCTGCTATAGGCTTAGACTGCTGGAGGACATAGGGACCCCTTTTTCATCATTCTGCTTCATTCTATCTCTATTATCCCAGCTAGAGCTGGAGAGAAATATCAGCTGTGCTGCTGCCATCAACACCTTTGTTTATAGATGATCGAGACGGCCGGTTTTTCAGTGTAGTCCTGTTTCTGTGACTCACTGGATGTGCTCTCTTCATCCTCTGGCATGGGAGCTGGCTCGGAGCTCGTCTGCCTGGCTGTGTGTTTCCTGGACGGTGCCGCCTTTTACAGTTGCCTTTGTATCTCTGCTTCTGTCTCCTTGAACCCCAGTGGGCCTCAGCAGATGGCCGCTCACACTGAGCCTGGTTCTGTTGGAGGTTTCTTCCTGTTAAAAGGGAGTTTTTCCTCTCCACTGTCGCTACAAGTATGCTTAGTGTGAGGGATTGCTGAAGAGCCAATGAGTCGATGCAATCAACTGGTTTTCCTTAGATAGAAAATTGAATTGAAATGAAAGTGAATTGAGTAGAGGCTGTAATAGCTTACTGATGCAGAAGGAAAACATGATAATAAAATGCTGCTGCTAAATACAGCACTCATTTATACCCAAATGCTCTCAGGCTCTGACTGAAGGATCAACTTCATGAGCGGAAAGACCCAAAGTCCAAAGCCAGAAAACGTGGGTCACCTCCAAATGTCCAGAGTCGTGTCAGGGAGAGTTGGCACCAGGGTTGGAAGCTGTTGATAACGTAGTAAAGCCTTGGGTCCCACATGGCCGACTCCTCCAGGTGGAATCCTCCTTATTTGGGTAAACATCGGGCTAGTTTCTACTTATTTATGTCCTATTTATCAGCTGCTGACAAGCTGCAGAACTTTGCCAGAGGTGGCTCTGACAAAAATAATAATAAAAACAAGAACTGCAGTGTGACATTAGGGCCAGGCCCTGCTGGCAAAACACAAACCCAAAAACATGGCACTGCTAAAAATACCTGCTTTTGAATCATTCACGTCACACTTGGTTTTGAGAACTCATTCATACTCATGACCTTCCACAGATATTTATCATCATCAGGTCTGAACTATGCAGGAACACAGTTCATTACAATAATACAGACTGCCGGCTCTGATAAACAGGGGAAGCTGCTTGGGGAAGAAAGTTGGTGGAACATTTTAATAAACTTATCCAACAGGATTTTATTTTTTTCCAACCTTTACCAATCACAAGTCTGAAACAGAGAGCCTTCCTTCCTTCCTTCCTTCCTTCCTTGCTTGATTCTCTGGCTTGCTTTCTTCCTTCTTTGCCTCCTCTCTCCACTTGTTTCCTTTTCTGGTTTCTTTTCTTCCTTCTTTGCTTCCTATCTCTGCTGTTTCCTTTTCTGGTTTCCTGGTTTCCTTCCTTGTTTGCTTCCTCTCTCCGTTGTTTCCTTTTCTGATTTCCTTCCTTCCTTGTTTGCCTCCTCTCTCCACTTGTTTCCTTTTCTGGTTCCTTTTCTTCCTTCTTTGCTTCCTATCTCTGCTGTTTCCTTTTCTGGTTTCCTGGTTTCCTTCCTTGTTTGCTTCCTCTCTCCGTTGTTTCCTTTTCTGATTTCCTTCCTTCCTTGTTTGCTTCCTCTCTCCACTTGTTTCCTTTTCTGGTTTCCTTCCTTCCTTCTTTGCTTCCTCTCTCCGCTTGTTTCCTTTCCTGGTTTCCTTCCTTCTTTGCTTCCTCTCTCCTATGGTTTGTTTCCTTTCCTGGTTTCCTTCCTTGTTTGCTTCCTCTCTCCGCTTGTTTCCTTTCCTGGTTTCCTTCCTTGTTTGCTTCCTCTCTCCGCTTGTTTCCTTTCCTGGTTTCCTTCCTTGTTTGCTTCCTCTCTCCGCTTGTTTCCTTTCCTGGTTTCCCGGTTTCCTTCCTTGTTTGCTTCCTCTCTCTTCTTGTTTCCTTTCCTGGTTTCCTGGTTTCCTGTTTTCCTTCCTTGTTTGCTTCCTCTCTCTTCTTGTTTCCTTTCCTGGTTTCCTGGTTTCCGGGTTTCCTTCCTTGTTCGCTTCCTCTCTCTTCTTGTTTCCTTTCCTGGTTTCCTTCCTTGTTTGCTTCCTCTCTCCGCTTGTTTCCTTTCCTGGTTTCCTGGTTTCCTTCCTTGTTTGCTTCCTCTCTCTGCTTGTTTCCTTTCCTGGTTTCCTTCCTTGTTTGCTTCCTCTCTCCGCTTGTTTCCTTTCCTGGTTTCCTTCCTTCTTTGCTTCCTTTCTTCCTTCCTTCCCGCTTGCTGCTTTGCTTTCTTTTTCCATTCCTTTCTTGTTTCCTTTCTCTCTCTCTGGCTTCCTTTCTTCTCCTCTTTTTTCCTTCCTTCCTTGCTTCCTTCTCTCTCTCTGGCCTCCTTTCTTCTCCTCTTTTCTCCTTCTCTTTTTTGCTTCCTTTCTTCCTTGCTTCCTTTGTCCAGTGGATTACATTATTATGTTTCCAGCATCAACTTTTATGTATTTGTTGTATTTAGTAGCAGTCCACAGGAGTGTAAATCCCCCAGTGAAATGTAAGCATCATAATATTTGCCATACAGAATATATTTATTCTGCAGAACTACTGAGGGACCCTTATAAGCGATGGATAGAGTCTGCAAAGCCCCGTTAAAATGTCAAGAAATCACACCTGGATTTCTGACCTGTTTTCTAACTTCATGATATGTGAAACTAACTGAAAAAATATTACTAGAAAATTGGGATTTTATTAAAGTTCTTCTCCTGATCTTACCTTGAAGCAGTGAGATCCATCTGTGGGGTTTTTGGTCTTTTTTTTATTTTTTTATTAAAATTATAACTTTGTTGTAGGTTAAAGAGGGAGAAGGATATCGCTCACCACATTTTACCATTGGATGTTTTTGTTTTGTTTTATTACTTTCAATTTAAGGAAAATGCAGTTAGTAGTTAGTAATCCCCTTCACTTGCATCTTCTTTAAGAAACTAAATCAAGTTTATTTTTATTCGCTTTTAAATCATTTACTCAGACCCATTCAGTTAAATTTATGTGGTCCACTGAAGCATTAAAAGTCTAGAGAGAATCAACTCTTTAAAACTGAATCAATAAATCCTTTCAGTGTTTTTAATTAATATGCTGACAAGGTGACAGATGTACAGGGCTTCAGAAATGATCAGATTTAAATCTAAAACACAAAGCGGCCATTGCTACCACTTTAATAAAGCCTGAGCCACACTGTGCTCGATCCTTCCTACCTAATTACACCAACTTTATAATGTTATACCTACATTATTAATTTATGCTTAAAATGACTAGATTGGTTTAATGCAGGTTTACATTCAAGGTGAAAAGGTTTTGGAAAGACACTAAAGTTGTGTTTATCAGCCGTGTTGCTTTAGTTTTTGTACCTGCAGTTTATGTTGTTGCTAGATATTTGAGTTACTATTGAATCTGCATGTCATTTCACTGTGAAGAGTTTCATCACCTTATAATAACAAAAGTTTATCTTAGATCAGTCATGAAAACAAAAGTGAAGCAGATAACAGCAGTCGATGCACAGGAAATAGTTTACTCCTTCTGGTAACAGTGGCAGAGAAAAAATCTTTCTATGGACTGCACAACCGAAACATGCTAACACCAGTGCAGAGCTTGCATCCATTAGACAGCTGGAAGCAGCTTTGATTATAGAGGTTGTTGTGTCATAGATGGAAGAGTTTTGGACACTGGTTGGACCAGAAATCTTCAAGAATGTGAGTTTAGACCCGTCTGGAAGAAACTCCCAAAAGGATGGATCTTTAAAGGGCTGGACCCCCTACCAATCACGCTACAAGGCATGGAGATGACATCATTCAATCGACTTACTAATAATAATAATAATTGCTGAACTTGAAATATACCTCTGCATTTAACCCTTCCTCTTGGGGAGCAGTGGGCTGCCATTGTGCGGCCCCCGAAGAACAGTGTGGGGTTAACCCTCTCTAGGCAGATGTTGCAGATTTGCAACAGCTAAATACCACTTAGCTAATTACTCCACACCGGGTTCTTGCAACCTTCTCAGAGCACAAGCCCACTGCTCTAACCACTAGACCACCGACTTCTCCTTGGATGATGACACTAACCAAGCAAACAGAGCAAAACCAGCAGCTATTGCGGTTTTTCTCAATATTCCCTTGAAAACACCAACAAAAACACAGTAATCTCATTCTAAACATATGAGTGTACCAATCAACAAGGAAAAAAGAACAACATCTTGCTTTATCGCTCCCCTAAAGACCAAGGAAGCGAGCTAAAGGGATGGCTGCCGTCAGGCTCAGACTGGGAACGATTTTCGGCCCTGGAATGTTTCCATCTACACCAACCCACTTAGATGCAAAACCACATCGTGCACCGCAACATATTTTTGCAAAATATTCAAACATAAATTCACCAAATATAAGAGTAACATCGTAGTTTGATTAAAAGAAAGCATTTTAGTTTTATTATAATTTAGTTTGTTTCAAGCATTTTACAGTGTGAAGAAATAGAAAATACCTGGTATCACAGATTACCAGTATGAGACAGAGCTGTCAATCAACTACAACTAGCAGAATTTGAAACAATCACTTTCTAAATGTTTTTAAAAGTTATGCTCAGTTTATTTCTTTTGTAGACTTTTCATAGATGTGGAAATCGCCTCTGATGCTTGTCAAAAAGAAGCGGAGAGTTTCATCTTTTAACGAGGATGCAGGGTTTCCCCCGCCGTATTATAATCCTGGAGGGCGGCCGGGCTTTACTCTGCTCCCCCCCTGACGTTGCTTAGCCCCCTCTGGGCTAAGCAACGTCTTTGTGTTTAAATATGTTTCCTGACTTTTTTTTTTTTTTTTTAGCATTTTTTGCAGAATTGTGACGACATTGCAAAGAGTCCAAGGAGAAGTTGGTGGTCTAGTGGTTAGAGCAGTGGGCTTGTGCTCTAAGAAGGTTGCAAGAACCCGGTTCCATCCCAGCAGCCTGCACTCTGGCTCCCTGAGAAAGACCCTTAATCCTCCCAGGCTCAAATTAAGTTGTAGTTGCAGGAAAAATCTGATATTTGGAAAAAATGATCATATAGGGTAGTAATATACAATTCAGGCCTGTTTTTGAGAGAGAGACCTTCACATGCAATGAATTCTGGGATGTTGCAGATTTGCAACAGTGGCCTGGAGTGGTAAATTAACACTGAAGCTCTAACAAAGGTCCACATATGCTCCCTGTTTGACATTTGCTACTGATCAACAAAACTGGTCAATGCAGTATTTAAAATCATTGTTTCACATTCAGTAAAACTAAACTGATTGAATGAGAGGAGGGAAGTGTTCTCATGTCTATCCTCTAAAGCACAAAGCCTCCCTAATCCTAAAATCACTCAGCTAAGGATGCATCCACCCTCAAACTAACAAGCCCAACAGTCAAATGCATTATGTCTTTTGAAAACTTGGAGAATTTAATAAATATGACCTCCTGCTCCGCGGCTGGGTGCGGAGTGCACCATCCATCTCTTCATTAGGTCCAGAAAAGATCGTCTGAGTGAGGAGACAGCCTCCGGCTCTGGGTGCTGATGTTAGAAGAGACGTTACCAAGCTGTGTGGGTACATGTGCGTTTTTCATGTGGGGAGCATGTGATAATTCCAGGCTAATCTATCCTTTACCTCACCAAACCCAGCTCAAGTCAGTGGGGTTTGTTAAGGTAAAGGCAGCACACACTGCAGATGCCTTCTTTGCATAAACAATCCCATTTAAAGGCAGCTGTTCCTTCTACATTCCAGCAATTTCCTCCCAGCGCAGAAACATAAGTCGGCACTTAGGAGGCAGACTGAGAGCACAAGGCTCGGTCACGAAGCCTCACAGGAGGCAAACAAACTCCACGTTCAGATGTGGGGGGGGGGGGACAGCGCCAGGAGTCATTCCAATGAGACAGAAAATCTGCACGTGTTCCTGTCCTCCCTCACATGGTTTATGAAACATGTAAATTATTCAAGCTTGCTTGCACCACAACACCATTTTCACAGCTTGGATGAGGGATTGCTGGGGCCGGTCAGCTCTCTTTCTACTCAACACAGCGGTGCTACCCTCTTCAGGGTGGAAGCGGTAATGCAGGAGGACCAGGGGTTCCCAAAAAAAACCCCAAAAAACTTTTAAAACCCCCAACAGAATAATCACCACCTAAATATATGTATATATTATTATTTTACTTATTTTTATATGAATACTTTTAAACATATTTAAATGCACTTATTTAAATTAAGACATTTATTACATTTAAATTATTATTTTGAATGTTTTTTAGATATTAAAATTTTTTGTGCATTTAACAATTAAATTGAATATTTAATATTCACATCATAAATTACATAAATAAACAAATCTTACATCTACTTATTCAATGGTACATTTTATTAACTTAAAGGGGCATGTATGTATTTCATTTAATTTGAAGAGCTATATGTGTATATATTTTATCTCTTTTTATTCTTATTTTTTATCTTTATTATATTGTATAGTTGGATGTGTGTATATTGGGATTTTGGCCGATATCCGATATGCCGATATTTTAAAACTCATGTAGCAGATAACCGATATCGATACCGATGTTAAACCTGGACAAAAATAACAGGGTGTCTACAAGTATAAACAAGTTAAATTTAATAATTTTTAAGACCTTTTAATACCACTTTTAAATGAAATTGAAGACCAAACGTACGATGGAAATACAAATCAAAATGACGGTTGAGTTTAAGAACATCGGTTAAATGTGTGTAATGCGAAAAGACATCAAACATAAGCACAAACGCACCGCATTTTTGGACTTCGGTGATGAGTTATTTTTTTATATATGGCGCCAATCCAAATTTAGCTGCGTATCTGGTTTTGTCTTTTCCACAAGTAAATGACTGTACAAGCCCCGAATCTGGAAACATTGCTTTGAACATTTCTTCAATTCCGTAATTAGACCTGAATGAATGGTGGCTTGTCACAGTCCTCAGCACTCAAATCACCTCTGCTCGGAGTGTTGGCGTGGAGCCACAAATTGCTCAGAGCTCAGATGGCACGCTTGTTGCAGGCTGTGGATTTCCTATTGTAACATTCAGTGTTGTACTGTTAACATGGTTGCTTGCGGTGGAAACGGTGGAGCAGAAACTAGCAATTGCAGGCTGCCGGTGTGCTTTTATATAGTCTTTATGTTTTTTACTCCGTACGTGAGATTCAACTGCTCTGATCCCCATTGTCCCAAGCTTGAAATTCTTCCGACATACAATGCAGCTAGCTTCATAAGCGCTGCCAGGCACCGACCGTAACAAAAAATATTAATTCTTTTCTAGCCATTTGTGATTGAACTTGCATTTCCCCATGTTTAAGTAGTCGAGTGGCTATCGGGGCTGTATTCGGCCTACCTGTAGATGCTTTAGCCTACGCCATCAAGAGCTGCGCAGTAGGCTGAGCTCTGACCTAACCATAGACAACGCAGCGCATAGGCTACCGGAAAAAAATATTCGACCTCGCAGAACACATTGGCCGCATTTTCACGGTGACATGACACACAAATATTTAAGACCCATGCAAAATTAATTGAAGACAATTTAATACTTTTCAAGGCCTTATTTTGAGGAAAATTGATTTACGACTTTTTAAGACTTTTTAAGGACCCGCGGCCACCCTGAATAAGTAGTCATTGAAAATAGCAGTTTTGTTATCCATTTCTGACACTTTGAAAAATAATATACTCAAATATATTTTCATATGCTGATATCAAATTGATTTTTAAAAACGCGGTATCGATCTATTTTACTTTCAAAATCTCATGAAATTTCATCGTTCTGTTACAAACTCTCGTGATATTTTGCAAATTCTTGTGAGATTTTGTTAGTAAAATAGATCGATACCGCGTCAATATATCAACATATAAAAATATGGTAAAATTCGTGAATTTTGGGGGGATTTTGTAGCATAACGATGACATATAGCAATATTTCATTAGTAAAAGAGATTGATATGGTGTTTTTAAATGGCAATATATCAGCATATGAAGATATTGTGATATTTTAATGTATCAATATTTTTTCCCTCGTTTTTAGAAGTTTTTAAGTCTGTAAAAAAGAAGTTTTTGAGGAAGAAGAAGAAGTAGTATTTTATTTTTTTTTTTTTTAGACTTTAGAAACTCAGAAGCTGATCAAATATCGGGTTAAATATCGGTGGGGTGGCCGATGTCCGATATTCAGTTTTAAGGCCGATACCGATAGGGGGACGATTATATCGTGCATCCCTAGTATATATTATATAAAACTCTAACTGGAGGTGTAACAAAAGTAATTTCCCTCTGGGATTATTCAAGTATTTCTGATTCTGATTATAGACTGGTGCACTCCATATATTTCTGATACCACCTGAAAATAATCGTAAAAACCTAACTTTCGGAACCGAACTGATTAAAAAAATAAGCTTATAATAAAAAAAAATGAAAAGCAGTTTAAAAGGTGAAAACAGGCAGAAAACGGATCTAATCAAGAGAGAAAACGGTTTTATTTTGGGTCGGTGGATGTATTTGGGGTTAATATGTTGATTAATGAAAGGAGAAGAATTACTGTTTTTATATCTACAGATATAACAAAGCTTTGACTTCTTTATAGTTTTCCTCCATTCTTCCCATTAGTCTGCTATAAATAGAAGACCATTTGGAGACACAGCTGGTGCTGCTTCCTCCCATCTGCACTATATAACAACTACAGTACACAGCATCAGTTAATGCACATGTATGCACACACACACACACATACACACACACACACACACACACAGACACACACATAGAGGGTTGTGTTTTAACCTTGCCAGCTGAACCTCACATGCTGTGGGGCATGATTGCATTTAGTGATCCACCATTAACCCTGGAAGGCAAAGAAAGTCTGAATTACACTCAGAACAATTCATTATTTACATCTCCCTTTAGTACTAATATTAATTCTACTAAAAAATCTTGTACTTAAATAAACGTAGCCCTACTTCATCATATTTTTACTCAAGTAAAAATTAAACTTTAAAGAAATTACTTAAATAACAGTAAAAAAGTTTTTTGGGAAAAAGACTACTCAGGTACCGAGTAACTGATCTACATGGTTATTAGGGGTGTAAATAATAATCGTTTTGTATCGATGTATCGATCCAACAGCTGACGATTCGATGCATCGATACGTCCGCAAGAGAATCGATTCATGTTTTTTTTTCCTCTGGTTTATTTTTATCCATTTTGCTCCTGGACGTAATTCTCCCTCCCGTGCTGCGGTGGCGCTAAACCTATTTTGCCCTCCTACCTCGCTTCCTGGTTATACTCTTATAGCAGTGTGTTGCAGTGAGCTTGATGGAGACATTTTAGATTTATGCTCAGTATTGAAGTGTGGTCTGTGCTACAAGCTGTGGGTCTAGATACGGCCGAGGCGGCGAGGAAGTGGGGGCGAGTTTAGTCCGACGACGGAGGGACATGAGGGCCAAAAAGAGCGGAGATCCAGGTGGAAAAAATGGAAAAAAGTCATTACTGTATGTAGAATAGATTAAATTACAGTATAAAGTTTACTGTATTAAAAACCCCGGCACACTCTGCAGAAGGAAAACAAAAACATTTAACCAATAAGTTAAATGTACAAATAAAGGGAAGTGTGTCTTTCACTGGTGCATATTTCTAATATCAGTACTCAAGTAAGAGTAGTGATATTTAATCATATGTGTACTTAAGTAAAATTAAAAAGCAAAATGCTGTAAAACTACTTCTTAAAGTATATATTTTTGAAAAAGTTACTCAAGTAAATATAGTTTACTACATTTAGTTACTACCCGAATCTGTGAATATGTATACACAGAAACAACTTGTATGATTCTATAAGACTAACTAAACTTCCGGGTAAAAAAAAAAAACATGAGAGAGAAACAAAGGTAGAGTTTAAAGGGAAAGATATTCTATAAAAAAATCAATTGAAAAAACTACAGAACCAAAGCTTGTACTAAGAAGCAGCCTGTGCTTTTCTTTGTGTGTCGGACATCGACCACATTTCATAGCAGGTCTCCAGGGGTGTTTAACTACCAGTCATCATGATGAGTGTCTGTAGATAAAGACACCTGAACACGAGTAAACATTTCAATACGAGTTTTTCTGAGACTGAGAACCTTCATCGGCATTTCAATACGAGTCAGCACGAAGATAAAGCCACTGCAGAGGAAAACTGTTTATTTCTCCACAAAATCTGTTCATATCACTGTATTGTATTTTATTTAACTTATAGGGTCAGAAACTGCCGGAGCCGCAGACCACCAACTTGTTTTATTGTACAGAAGCCAGAATGTCAACCTCCCTGATCATGTGTAGACGTGTAACATAAAGGGTTACACATGTTTGCATGTGACACAGCTGATTAGGAAACGTCTTGCAAAGAGAAGGAAAATGAGAAACGATTATCCTTGCAGTTTATCCTCAGACTGGGCATTCACTGTATGATATGTTCAATCATTGTACTCAGCTACACCTCAGACTGTACGATAAAACCGCAGGGTTTAAAAGTTCACAGCTCATGATGTATGTTCTCACACTGTGCGGTCCAACACTGTGATGCGATCTACTAACCTGACTCCGCCAGATGTATTTGCTCCGCATATCCATCTGGAAACCTTCCGTTGAAGTCATTTTGGGAAGGGGCGAAAATACTGGTTAGCTGATTGGCCTATGTTGGTGATAGACAGGCTAAATAAACCAATCAGATCAACGAAGCGAATTATGTGCTAACAGAGCGACGACGAAGAGGAGCCAATTGATAGATCAAACTCTTGCTGAAACCAGTCGGGAGAAGAGCAAAAACATCTTTTCCTCTGAGAAAAGCCTCCAGAGCAGTGTTTTGCTCTTCTTTCAGTGAAGAAATACTCTGTAATTCCGATAAAACTTGCTCGATAGCCACGCTAACGCTAGTTTCATCGGCTGAAGCCGCCATGTTCTTTAGACTGAACTGTCGCGCTTCTCGTTGCGTCACACCTCAACCCGCCTCAAAGCCAACGCTGATTGGACGTTCGTTTGGTGAACGGCTCCAAATTTTCTTTAACGGAGAGTCTCCAGACTGATCTGCGAGTGAAACCCTGAAAGCTCGCGAGATCAGGATGGTCTCACGAGGCAAGCGATCTACCTGCTCACACTGCATAAACCACACGTAGGGTTCAATCTGGACTAAGAACAAGAAGAACTCCCTTGTTTGCTGGTGAAGCTTCTCAGTCATCCAGGTCATTGTCATACTGTATAAAGCCTGGAACACAACGCTATTCCTGACATTTTGAATTGAAAAAGCTTCCTGGATGGGAAGCAAAACATTTTTAAATGTGGAAATGTTGTTTTTTTTTACTTTTTTGGAACTCCCTTGTTTGCACATGGGCAGTGTAAGAGGTTAAGGTGAATCACATCGCTCTGCTTCAACAGCAGGATTCGTCCGCAAACACCTTATGCATTTGACTGAATTTCAAATAAGTTTGATTTACTCCTGACCTTATGATTCCTGATCAGGAGGTCGTGAGAGGCCGATCGCCCCTCATTAACCCCCGTATACTTACTACATGACGGAGGACGCATCATAAGGCTTAAACTAGATCTAAAGCCGAGTTTACCAACCTTTTTAAGGCTGAGGGCTACTTCATGGCTACCAAGTCATAGGAATGGATACCAATGCTGACCTATGAACTGGAGGGATCAGTGTTCACCTACAGTAAATCTCATCCATAAAAACTAATTTTTATTCTTATTTTATTCTTTTATTCATTTCTAATTTTCTTTTTAATATTGTCATTTTTAAAACCACTGAAATATGATGAAATAGTTAACACGATGAAATAATACATAAATGATTAAAAAGAAGAGCAGCAGAATAAAAAAAATTTAAATTTAACCCACTGAGTGAGTTCTTCTGTTTTCAGAAGACGAAGAGGGCACCCCATGTGGTCCTTGAGGGCCTTGGTGCCCGCAGGCACCGCGTCGGTGACCCCTGATCTAAAGAATTCCCGCACCACTGGGAAAACGACCCTAAAAGGTCAAAAACTCATACAGTGTACTAGCCTGGGTACCATTCCGAACTTTGTCCCGCCCACAAGGTTTGAGTTCGGGAAGTTTGGTCTTTCATTGCTCAATAGTAGCGCGAGTATGCTCGCACAATATCTGGCGGGCCAATCAAATTGTCAGGGCGGGCTTTATACAATGATGGACAGATGATCAACAGTAACGTAATCAACCACGTCACCAAAGCGCGCTTGGGTGACAACAACAATGGCTGCCACTGGAGAGTTGAGGTGAGTAGATTCTGCTATTAGGTCTGTTCTAGAAGATATCGACAGCAAATTAATTTAAAAAGAGGAACAGAGAAACGCGTTCAAGGCTCATCTTATTCTAGGTGTGCAACTGCACGCTTTGATTTTTGTTGACAACAACTATGCCTCGCTTAACATACGTCACGCACTCCGTTGCTCTCATTGGTTGTAGGTCTATCCAAATGAGGCATTTTTTTTCCTGGTTCGTTCGAAACACGCCCCATAATCACAGCTCTATGGAGCAGCATCAGACTCATTCTGACTAGAATTGAGTAGGACTACGTCAGGCTAACAGTGTACACCAGGAGACAGTAATTGAAAACAATCCTTATTGGCAGAAAATAACAAAGTAAGTGAGGAAAGGTTATTTATAAAGCCCCTTTGGCAGACAAAAATTTTTTTACAAAAAAATAAAATAGGCAAATAAGGGATATAAGTCCTTGATTTTTGAAATCGACCATTCTTAGAGGAATAGAGACGGGAGCGATGATAGGAAGTGGAGCTAACGTTACCATCCTTCCTATATTAACGCCAATAGAGGACGCAAACTCTTGTGTCATGAAAAAACAAATCATTCCCCAGATTTTAATCAAAGCCTGACACCAATATAAATGTTTTAACATGGAAAAGTCTGATTTAAGGGTGAAAACACCTTTAAACATTTACCTGGTTGGTGTTTCAGGACTGAAAGATTGAGGATCAGACACTAATGACCTGAATCAATCAAACGACCCATTTAGAAAAACATCAAATAAAATCAGATTCTGGATAGAAAGAAAAATAAATAACACTTTAAAGATCATTTCAAACGTCGAGATAGAAGTTTAAAAGAAGAGAAAGAAAATCTTTGGGTAATCCAAAGAAGGTCCCACCCAGAAACAAACACAGGAACCAGTAAAAAAACGGTGAACTGAATCTGACAGAATGCATCAATCTGTCCCAGCCGCTCTGAGAGGAAGACAGTGTGATGAAACAAACAGGAGTCTGTACACAGTGGCGGCTCTAGACCAAATGTACCAGGGGGGCCAGGAGGGGGCCAGCGTGTTTTCATGGGGGCACGGAAAAGCATGAAATGAAAAAGAGGCCAAGGGATTCAAATAAATTAAGATAGCTGCATGAAGTGAAATTTCTATTCAATTAGGTTTCATTAAAATTCTAAATGTCTTAATAGGTCAATACTGGAAAAAATCCAAATCTAGATAAGTTATTTTTTCTTAAAATAAGTGCATTTGTTCTTGGATTGAGGAGGTATTTGCCTTGTTCCATTTGCCAACGGAACAAGACAATTTACACTTAAAATAAGAAAACACAATTGCATTGTCTTATTTCAAGTGCATTTTATCTAAATATCTTATTTTAAGAGTAAAAATACTCATTCCATTGGCAAACCACCTCATTCACCTACTCAAATTAGGGGTAAATACACTTAATTTAAGAAAAGTTTACTTATTTCTAGATCATTTTTCCAGTGTATACATTCAGAATTTAGGAATTTTACTTATTTTTTTTAACTTAATTTAAGTTGAAATTACAGTTTTCTATAAAATCTGAATTAGAATTAAAGAAAAACTGTTCAAATTAGCTCTAAAAAGTAGAGTATTTTTTTACATTTGTTTTGGAAAAAAACATTCAGTAGATGAAAACTCGGATCCTATCTCAATACCACTTATGCCATGTTTTTAAACAGTTAATAAAACAGAATTTGTAAAGAAAAAAATAAAATACAGGTGCTGGTCATAAAATTAGAATATCATGAAAAAGTAGATTGATTTCAGTAATTCCATTTAAAAAGTGAAACTTGTATATTATATTCATACATTACATACAAACTCATATATTTCAGATGTTTATTTTGTTTAATTTTGATGATTACAAATGACAACAAATGAAAATCTCAAATTCATCATATCAGAAAATTAGAATATTACTGAAGACCAATAAAAACAAAGGATTTATAGAAATGTTGGCCAACTGAAAAGTATGAACATGAAAAGTATGAGCATGTACAGCACTCAGTATTTAGTTGGGCCTCCTTTGGCCTGTATTACTGCAGCAATGCGGCGTGGCATGGAGTCGATCAGTCTGTGGCACTGCTCAGGTGTTATGATAGCCCAGGTTGCTCTAATAGTGGCTTTTAGCTCTTCTGAATTGTTGGGTCTGGTGTATTGCATCTTCTTCTTCACAATACCCCATAGATTTTCTATGGGGTTAAGGTCAGGAGAGTTTGCTGGCCAATTAAGAACAGGGATACCATGGTCCTTCAACCAGGTACTGGTAGCTTTGGCACTGTGTGCAGGTGCCAAGTCCTGTTGGAAAATGAAATCTGCATCTCCAAAAAGTTGGTCAGCTGCAGGAAGCATGAAGTGCTCTAAAACTTCCTGGTATGTGGCTGCGTTGACCCTGGACCTCAGAAAACACAATGGACCAACACCAGCAGATGACATGGCACCCCAAACCATCACTGACTGTGGAAACTTTACACTGGACTTCAAGCAACGTGGATGAAGTGCCTCTCTTCTTTTCCTCCAGACTCTGGGACCTTGATTTCCAAAGGAAATGCAAAATTTACTTTCATCAGAGAACATGACTTTGGACCACTCACCAGCAGTCCAGTCCTGTTTCTCTTTAGCCCAGGCAAGACGCTTCTGACGCTGTCTGTGGTTCAAGAGTGGCTTGACACAAGGAATGCGACAGCAGAAACCCATGTCTTTCATACGTCTGTGTGTGGTGGTTCTTGAAGCACTCACTCCAGCTGCAGTCCACTCTTTGTGAATCTCCCCCACATTTTTGAATGGGTTTTGTTTCACAATCCTCTCCAGGGTGCGGTTATCTCTCTTGCTTGTACACTTTTTTCGACCACATCTTTTCCTTCCCTTCGCCTCTCTATTAATGTGCTTGGACACTGAGCTCTGTGAACAGCCAGCCTCTTTAGCGATGACCTTTTGTGTCTTGCCCTCCTTGTGCAAGGTGTCGATGGTCGTCTTTTGGACAACTGTCAAGTCAGCAGTCTTCCCCATGATTGTGTAGCCTATAGAACTAGACTGAAAGACCATTTAAAGGCTTTTGCAGGTGGTTTGAGTTAATTAGCTGATTAGAGTGTGGCACCAGGGGCCATCAATTTTGAACCTTTTCACAATATTCTAATTTTCTGATATGATGAATTTGAGATTTTCATTTGTTGTCATTTGTAATCATCAAAATTAAACAAAATAAACATCTGAAATATATGAGTTTGTATGTAATGTATGAATATAATATACAAGTTTCACTTTTTAAATGGAATTACTGAAATCAATCTACTTTTTCATGATATTCTAATTTTATGACCAGCACCTGTAGATCCAAAGGAGCTATCAGTAACCATGTCTGTTTCTGCGCATATCATCATTAGAATTTCTTTGAGTATTATGTCTTCAGTACAGGGGCCAGGACGTGATCTACAGGGGCCCTGGCCCCCGTTGGCCCCTGTCTAGAACCGCCCGTGTCTGTACAGTTGTTTTGTATAATTTATCCTCACCAATAAATTTTGTCGGTGATCGGTTTGCTTCCCTGATCGAATCAAACATCTTTCCCTGAACATGCTGAGGTCAGTTTTTTATATGCTGATGTTTTTACTGCACAACAGAACCAGGCAGTAAAAAGCTTAGTTCTGCTGAGATGCAGAGTAATCCTCTTATCAATGTTCAAGCAATCCCAGTCTGATGAAAGTCAGTAGGTGTTCTCTGCTCACACAACTGACTGGAGAGAAACACATAAAGGGATCGCAGATTTGCATCCATGCAAACTTCACAGCTACTGACACCTTTACCTTCAGGGTCACATAAACCGCAGCAGAGGAAACAGATCAAAGATGGAAACCAGCAAAGCTCCACCTCCTCCCTCACGGATGCCGTCCTACCTGTGTGACCTTCTCGGTGACGTTGTGCGTCCTGTCGATCAGCTTGCACGGCGCTATGATGTCCATCTCTCCAGGGGGCAGGGCGATGAGGGGGTCCGGTTTGAAATCCACAAAGTTGAGGGTGATTTGGGGGATCTTGGATATGGTACGGTAGCGCATCAGGTCCGAGTCCGAGGTGGAGTTCAGGATGTTAGACTTGCTGTTTACTGCGCCTGGAAAGAGACACACCCAGTCAGGATATGATATGGAGAGAACTTTGTTTCATAATTGTACATTAATTTGTAAAAACGTCTTCATCAAATAAACTTTCGAGACTAACTTCCCTTTTTTTCTCACATTTTATTTTCAAAATTATTTTTTTCATATTTTATTCATCTTTTTTTGAATATAGACATCTCCTTTGGACATGGGGATTACCCTGGAGTTAGGAGCAAAGATGCGTATCTATAGGTCTGCTCTATGTGGACGTTAGCAGCAGTATTTTTTATTGATCAATGTGCAAAGTTAGCGTCTGTGTTTGACTTTAAGTAAAGAAAATGTGACTACAGCATTTTTTATTTTATTTTTTTCCTACACTGCAAAAACGATCTAGAAATAATTAAAAATGTCTTAAATTAAGTGTATTTACCCTTAATTTGAGCAGGTAAATGAGACAGTTTGCCAATGGAATGAGTAATTTTACTCTTACAGTAAGATAATTAGATAATATGTACTTGAAATAAGACAATTCAATTATGATTTCTAATTTTAAGTGTAAATTGTCTTGTTCCATTGGCAAAATGTATCTTTTGCCTCATCAATTCAAGAACAAATGCACTTATTTTAAGAAAAAAATGACTTATCTAGGTTTAGATTTTTTGTAGTGTACTTGCTTTGATTCTGTTTTATTTTCCTGTATTTTAATCATGTAAAGCACTTTGCATTGACTTTGTACTGAATTGTGCTATACAAATAAATTTGCCTTGCCTTGCCTTGCCTAAAACGCATATTGAAAGGAATGCACTACGAGAAATTCAATCTGAAAAAGAGAAGCTTGAAAAATAGAATAAATGCATAATCAGGAAAAAAATAACAATTAAAATAAACAAATATTTTAAAAAATATCAATTTTAAATCAGGAAAAAAAAATAAATGTGGAAAAGAAACAAAATTAAATTTCAAATCAAAGAAAGATTTAAAAACTAAGGTTTGAAAATTTCAACATGACAAAAAATTTGCAAAAAAAATTAACCCCATACGATCTGCTAATCATATGTATAAAAAAATAAACTCAAAAGAATAAAATATGACAGAAAAAATAAAATTACTCTTATAATAAAAAAAAAAAATGAAGTTACTATTAAGTTGCTCTGAAAACCTTTGTTGATTATCGCAATATCACAAGATATTGCGATATTTTTCCCAGCTATCAAAATTGAATGCATAGATAAAAAAGCAAGTGCTGTATATGTTCATCAGATGATATTGACCCGGGGTCTTTCTGCATGGAGTTTGCATGTTCTCCCTGAGCATGCGTGGGTTCTCTCCAGGTACTCCGCCTTCCTCTCACAGTCCAAAAACATGACTGTTAGATTATATGGCTTCTCTAAATCTAAAGGTGTGTGAGTGAATGGTTGCATGTCCTGTTTGTCTCTGTGTTGCTCTGCAATGGACTGGCGATCTGTCCAGGGTGGACCCCGCCTCTCGCCCATTGACTGCTGGAGATAGGCACCAGCACCACTCGTGACCCCAATTGGGACAAGCGTGTCAGATAATGGATGGATGGATGGATGGATCAGAGAAAGATTTAAAAACTAAGGTTTGGAAATTATAACATGACAAAAATTTAGCAAAGAAATTAACCCATATGTTCTGCTAAGCATATATATATAAAAAAAATAAATTCAAAAGAATAAAATATGAAAGAAAAAATAAAATTACTCTTAAAATAAAAAAAAAAATGAAGTTACTATTAAGTTGCTAATTAATAAGTTTAATTTCAGGTTTACATATTTTTTGAATCCATAAAGGAAAACATTCCCTCTGTAGACGGATAAAGGCGACCAGACGCTGCTTCGCCTCTGTCCGCACTCACCGGTGCTGCTGCTGGCTGGCCGGACGCTGGCCCTGCGGTTCTTCCGGTCCCACTCGGGCCTCAGGGCCTCGATCTCGTCCACGGAGGACGCGCGCCTCATGCTGTGGAAGCTTTCCCTCGAGCGGCTGCGAGTCAGGGTGCAGTTGGAGCACGAGGCGTCCTGGTTGAGGCTGAGGTGGTGGCGCGGCACCACGCAGGGGGTCGACTGGTTGTGGGGCCCCACCAGGTGGGGAGGTATTCGAGGGATGGGAGTCTCTGAGCAGATGAGCGTTCGCTGGTCCTCCTGATGATCCTCTGGCCAGTTCTGAAGAGCCGACCTACGACAGAAGAACAGAGAGATGAAGGAACATCCCTGATTGAAGCTCTGATCTGTGGTCAGCCTCTCTATGGCATCCACCTGTTTCCACTCAGCTGCTCCTGGTGTTCTGGCGCTAAAGGCGGCAGCGGCAGGAACTCGCTCAGACCCAAGGACTCCGGACTGAGGTCAGGATGCAGCGGCATCGCCGTGGGGATGTGAGCGGCCTCTGCGTCCTCCAGCGATGCTTTACTGTTGGACAGCGAGCGGAGATGAGGGAGACGCAGCTTGAAGCCTCGGGGCCGACCTTAGAGAGAGACGGGAAAACAGAGAATAAAACTGTCTGCCGACCTGCTGTGGGATGAGTGGATTTAAAACTGGAGGTGGATCAGATGTGGGACAGAAACATTGATGGGATTGAGCTTTCAGCCCTGAACATAATCTGAAAGAAAGATTATTTTAAATAAATAATATCTGCTGAATGCGAGGTGAGCTCATGTGAATGCTCTTTTATCACAACGCCTTCAACATCAATCTGCTTAGAAAAAGACACACCTGGTGCTGAAAAACGAATGTTCTATGTTCCCTATAGTTACCTGTAACAAGCCAGGCGGGCAGGCGGTGATTCAGCTCCCGTTTGTGGTCCTTCAGCGCTTCTTCAGCCATGACCTCAAAGTTCAGGATGAACATGATCACCAGGCCATCCTCGTTCTTCACCGGCACCACGTCCACCATGCACAGGAAGCACTGGCCTGCACAGACACATGTAGAGAGAGAGAGTCATTAAAGTCTGCAGAAGTTATGTTTTAGCCACTGCCACTAAAAACAAGAATAGTTTCAGCAGGAACCATAAATCTAAAATCCTTTCATGACAAAAAACTAAATAAAACGTGTTTTCCATGCTCAGCATAACCATAAAAAACTAAAAAATGAGACTTGGAGACGTCCTGCTTACAATTAAAAGTGAGACAAACAGCAAAGTAAGCATGAAAGTGAAGGAACAAGAGGCTGAGCTCAACACAAAACACAAGAGGAGCTTAATTGGTCCAAATATGGTTCTATTCCGGTCTCAGAACCACCAAGGCTTCAGAACGCACAGAAATAGACCAACCCAACTCTAACCCTCCTCCAGCGAGGATTACAACCTGTGGAGACTCCAGAAAAGTCTCATCTGGATGCGTTTGAAGCAAACAGGTCCAGTTCTGGTCAGACATCCCATCAGAACAGAATCAGAACCGACATCCTCAGCCTGGTTTCCTTCCTGATCTGAAGCAAACGAGCCGCTGTGGTTCTATTCAGTCCCGTGAGCCGCACACGTCCACATGAAGCGTCATCTATCCCCCCCCCACCGAGCTGCCTGCCATTCATCTCCCATCATGGCTGCAGAGTGGGCCCAAAGCCGATTGGATGGCAGCTGTAATCCAACACAGCGGGTGGAGAAAATATGAAATGCAGAGAAAACTAGAGGATTAAACCATCTGTTGTGGTCCAGCAGCACCGCTGCATGGATGTCTGCCTGCAGCCATCCTCTGGAGGCTCTCATCCATTCATCCCCTCATCTTCATTCACATCTCAGCTCTGGTTTAATCATCTGGCTTTGATTCTTCATTTAGCTTCAACTCTATGGTTCAAAATCCAAACTTTTCAAGCTTTAACTCAATTCAAAAGGGTTTGGTTTATTCCAGTGTTCACCAAATGGTTGGAAGTAGAAAATACTTCAGCTCAGTGTACTTTGACACTAATTTGAGCAAAGATACAATATATCTGCCCTGAAACGGAGATAATTAGATATACTCTTTTAAGATTTTTTTTTCTTTAATTTAAACATATATATATATTTTAAATGGTTAATTGTTTTCCTTATGGGCTCAAATTAGGGGAAATTTCACCCATTTCCAGAATGTTTTTAAACAAAATGTTCAAAGTTTAAGTGTGTTAATCAATGATTCTATTTTAAGGACAGAGATTTTATTGGAAGATCATCTTATTTTTATGATCAAATTAAGGTCAAATACGCCGACTTTCAGAACTTTTTGATTAGTTTTAGATCACTTTTTGCAGTAATAAAAAACATTTTGCACCATTTATCTCAAGTTCCTGGAAAAAATTAAAATATATTTTTTATTTAAACAAGTCTAATTTCCTTTTTGTTGAGCAGGTAAGTTAGACTTTTTCAATGAATTTAGAGGATTTCTGTTTAAAATAATAATATTACATTAATTCAATTTTAAATATCTAATGGTCACATTTTAAGGCTATAAAATCCTCTCAACGACTTTTGGACCTAAACATCATGGCACTCTCTGTTTGACAATATTTTTATAACATTTATTAAAACTAAACCTCTGATCGCATTTACCTGCATTGATATTACACCTAAAATAAAAACATATCTCAAATAAATGCTTTAGTAACAGTTAATTCTATTGGCCGATCATCTAATATAACTGTGCTAATTCAGGGTAAACGCACTAATTTTAAGACATTTTTTACTTTTAAGTATCAATTTCTGTGGTATAAAAACATTTTAAACCAACTGACTCAAGTTTACAACAAAAACTGAAATCTAAGTGTGTTTTATTTAGTACTGAGCAGAAAAAGAAAGTTTTGCAATGGATTGTTTGCATTTAAAATAAGAAGAAAAAAAACTCCATTAACTCACTTTAGATGTTAATATGTAATTATTTAGATATCCAATTTTTAGATCAGCCTTTGCAGGGCTGTTTCATTAGTTTTTAATCTTGTTTTGCATAATAAAAAAATAAACATGATGTATGCATATATGAAGGTGTAAATGTGCATATTTATATGAATATAAACTAATTAATTTCCTTACTGAAACATCTGAAGCAGCATGGATTGAAAGGTTGAATAGAAACCAGAAAGATTGTTGATGTTAAGAACTAAAGGAAGGTGAAGGGATGTGACTGAATAGTTTCCAATTCTCTATAACTAGTTTCAGACATAACACTAAATTATACACGTATGGTATCAGTTATACATACTGTAGCGTTTACATGTGGTAAATTATACTGGATTGGATTCAGTCCATCAATTCTGGAAAAAACAAAAAAAAGACACAAATTAAAAGGACCAGAAGAAAAGCCAGAAGAGACCAGAAGAGAACAAGTGACTCCTAAAGGCCCAAAGCTCAATATGGCCTTTAGGAAAATGTTATTTCAGGGCCTCTATATAAATGATTCACTTAAGCTTTGATTTTTGCAATTAAGTGTCCCTACACTGTATAAAATGAATACAGGTAAGTGATTTTTTCTTTAAAAAGTTTTGTTTTTTCTTGATTTGAGCAGAAAAGTAAACATACTGCCAATAGAATAAGAGTATTTAAGTTTAGAACAAAAAGAAAACAACTCCATTATCTTTTTTCTACACGTATAGTACCTTATTAATAAAACAACATAACAATTTAGAAATATTACCTTTAATAAAAAAAAAACACATAAAGCTGAGAGTGTCCATCTGTTACCATTAAGGTCATAACAGTTATTTATATTGAAATATTATAAATGTCATTGAAGAGACGAGGGCTTCGAGGGCTAAAAAATAAGAAAAAGATAACAGTTGAACCAGAAACTGCAATAAACTATGGAAGCCCAATACTGCCAATTATGGGATTATGGTTTTATTTCTCCTGATTATGGCACCATTTGTCTTTTTTTAAAAAATGTTTTCAGGTGGCATAAATTGGCTTCCATAGGGAAGCAATCAGAAGAACAATGACAAAATAAAATCTCTGTTAGTCTCATAATAAAATGCAGTAAATTCTAAATTTAACTAGTTTACCAAAGTGATTTTTACTTAGTGTTATAATCACTAAGTGTAAATGTAAATCTAAATGTAAACTTCTCTGTAATCTCAACTCAGTAGGTGAGCAAGTTCTCCTGGATCTCTATGCAGGGATCCATGTTTGAGACTTTGAAGAACAACAGCTGTGGTTTGTATAGATACACACAGGATCACATTTAGGTACAGCCCCACTACAATGCTGCAGGTCAAAGGTCAAGATACGAGGATTTAAGTAGGATAAGTTCCTGTGAATCTGGAGCATCCAGTCATCTGACTGATTGAACTCCAAATAAACATGTAAAACCTGCATCCATCAATCCCTCCCAGTCCGTCACATGCATGCCAAGGCTCACATGCAGATTTATCCGCCTGTGTGGGTGAAGAGTTTGTCCTGGATTCTTTGGAGCGGTAAAAATCTGCGATTAAGCTCACGTATTTTTTCTGAACATCTGACCTATTTGCTGTCGACCATCAGGCCTCCGCTCCCAAGAGGGAAATAATTTCTCCTCCAAGTGTGTCGGGAATGACGGAGCATCGAGGCTCGGAGCAGCAAAAGCTATTTGGTTTAGAAAGCCTTTGCCAGGAGGTTTTCCTCTTCGGTTTTGCTCCATAATCGGATTCAGTATTACTGATTTATAAGAGCTGGAGGAGATTATAAAAGCACACAGAAAGCACCCAGAACAATAAAAAAAGCTTTTATAGAAAACAAGAGACAGAAGTTTTATTGTATTTCTAGGGGGGGGGGGGGGTGAAATAAAGATCTGCTGCTGTGTAACAATGGAGCCTTAAAACAGAGTCATTCATCTTGAACTTCAGTGACTTTTATTGGAAATAAAAGGATGCTTTTCGACATTTTTTAAACCAATAAAGATCTCAGATGTAAGGCAGGCCACAACTAAATCACCAAAAACATTTTTAAAACACCTGAAAGAGCATAAATTAAATCAGCTTGTTGTCTTTAACGCCTGCTGGGTTCAGCCTGAAATATAAAACCGCTGTAATGGTGGAGAGGAGTCTTATTATTGCAGGAAAACGCTGAATATTAGAAGGCACCACAGACAGGAGAGGTGGTAGTTAACGGGTTAAATGTCAAAACATAAGTCAATTTTATTTGGAAATTTTCCAACAAACTTCAGAGAAGAAAAAACAGCCATTTTTACCCAATATTACAATATTTACAAAAAAAATCAGTCGGACGAGGAAAACTACGGAACTCAAAATATCAAAATTAGATAAATAATTATTGTGAAACCTAAATTCTACTTAATAAGAAAAACATACATGAAAATTATTTATCATTTAGTGACTTTAGTTAAATTATTGTTGGAAAGAACATGTTTTGTAACTGAAAAAAATAAAAAATAAATATATAATCCTGAAATGAAATGTTGAAAAATATAATTTCCTTTTTTTGTCAGATTTTATCTTTACAACCTATAAATAAAAAGTTATAAAATATATATATTTTTTTCTAGTTTTTATATTTAAGAAATAATTTTTTTTTCAAATTGTGATTCAGAGATCAAATTCTCTTCAAGTCCAATAAAAACATTCCCTCTTGACCAATAGAAATGTGTCTAACATCTATTCAGACCAATAGAAATGCATCTTTGCTTCTGTCTCCAAGCTAAAGCCCGCCCCCAGAAGTTAAGAGATTATTATCTGTAAAACCTAATTTAAAAAGAATGGATTTTATAAGACTGCATCTCAAAAAAATACAATGAATAATGTAAAATGAATATGAAAAAACTTTCAAATAAATTTGAAAAATTAAATCTGAGCAAACATTAAAGTGACTTTCAAAACTTTATTTCCATTTACAAAAGGAGAAAGTTTATTTATGAACCAAAAGCTGACTTTTAAAAGGTACATTTTGAAATAAAACTACTAAAATAAAGACACATTTTCCTCACAAAAATTCCCATTATTGGGAGAAAAAATGAATTATATGAATTATATTATTATTACAGTGATTTATTAATTTAATTTTGAGTACTTTGGCACTCCGTAGAAAACCAGTTCTACACTTATTTAGCTGAATCAATGGGGAAATGAACCAGAAACACATTAGTATTTTCTAAATAAGTGACTGCACATAAAACTGAAGCCTTTACTAATGAAAACAAACACATTACATTAATTATTTACAGTCAGCTAATAGAAATACACATTAAATTGGTTAAAAAGATGTTTGTTTTATTACTTTATCGACTTGCAGAGAAGCATAATATACTGAAAGTTCTGAAACAGCATTAATGTTGTGTCAACTTTAATGTTTATGTACTGATGTTAAAAATTTATTTCTGTATTTTTATTGTCCCTTTATGGTGAAAAAACAACTAAATTGAAGTGGCAAACAGGCATCTGATGGTCTTCATTGTTTTACCTTAAACACCGACAGGAAAATTTTTTGATTGTTTTCACCTAAACTCAGAAGGTTTTAGGTATTAGGATAGAAATTAGGTTTCCAAGATCTTATCTAATAAAAAAAGTGAACTCAGAGGTGAGACTCAATGTTTAGTCATAGAAGGAGGAAAAAAAGGAGTGTGAAATATAAGTCAGGATTGATTATGTTAGGGACAAAAAAAAAACAGATTTGTTCATAACAGCAGAGTATAGGAGGGTAAAAATGTGTTAGGAAGCCAGTATTATATGAACACAATTGAGTTTGAGCTGGAGGGAGAAAAAGCTGCTTTTCAAATCATGCATTTACTCCATCTAGTGGCCAGCAGCTCTATCTATAGACTGTGCTGCAATGAGGAGAATTATAATGTTTTGCATTGTTTTTTTGTTATTGGAGTTCAGTCTATTTACTATTAATGAGTTAAGCAGTGATTCAAGAAAACAGAATAAAAAAAATTATTGTGAAAAAAACAAACATGTCTAACTAAGATTCTTCCAATAGTTCGGTTTGATATTTTACTTTTCAACTAAAAATATTCTATGTTAAATTATCGCCCTGTATTGTTCCTATTCAATCTGGTGCCATTCAGCTTATTTCTATAGAATCTCTATAGTTTCTATCATTCAAACACATCTTTTCTCAATCAGATCATAGAGTCAGACTAGTTAGAAGTTTTCAATTAAAGCAAACCAAGCTGATTCCATCGAGTCATTGACTCCAGCAATCCCTTACATAGAGCATGCATGCAGCAACAGTGGAAAGGAAAACTCCCTTCGAACCAGGGTCAGAGTGAGCGGCCTTCCACTAAGTCCGACTGAGGTTCAAGGAGACAGAAGCAGCCATAGAATAGGAACATAGAACTACTGATCTATAAATACTTTCTATGTTAGAAAAATACGACTGTAAAGCAGCTCCATAACTGGCCCTTTCAGAGAAAGAAAAGCTCTGAGACATTTTCACGCCAATAGAGGCCACATACAGTTAGTCACATACAGTTTTGCATAAACGCATTCACTAAATACGTCCATATTTTTTGTGTATTTTTAGTTCTCATTAATTAAATGAACAACATACATGAGCGAGGGGGGACGGAGGATGTGGGATCTTTGCCTCGTGAGACCATCCTGATCTCTCGCTTTCAAGGTTTCACTCGCTAATCAGTCTGGAGACTCTCCGTTGAAGAAAATTTGGAGCCGTTCACCAAACGAACGTCCAATCAGCGTTGGCTTTGAGGCGGGTTGAGGTGTGACGCAACGGTTCAGTCTAAAGAACATGGTGGCTTCAGCCGATGAAACTAGCGTTAGCGTGGCTATCGAGCAAGTTTTATCGGAATTACAGAGTATTTCTTCACTGAAAGAAGAGCAAAACACTGCTCTGGAGGCTTTTCTCAGAGAAAAAGATGTTTTTGCTCCCGATTTTTCTCCCGACTGGTTTCGGCAAGAGTTTGATCTATCATTTGGCTCCTCTTCGTCGTCGCTCTGTTAGTACGTCATATGCTTCGTTGATCTGATTGGTTTATTTGGCCCGTCTATCACCAACATAGGCCAACCAGCTAACCAGTATTTTCGCCCCTTCCCAAAATTACTTCAACGGAAGGTTTCCAGATGGATATGCGGAGCAAATCCATCTGGCGGAGTCAGGTTAGTGGGATCTGGGGGTAAGTCATCCCACGTGGAGTACTTTCTTGTGATTGGTTTATATAAGGGAGCTTTGTGATTGGTGGCAAACCATCCCGTTTAAAAAAAATGCATTAGTGTATCGAGGCAGCTCAAGGGAGTCTCAAAAATCCACACACAAATGCAGTGAAGTTTAAAGACAACTGGTACTTTGTAATTCAATTTATAATTGTTTATGAACCACATATGTGTATTTCTTTCAAAATTGAGACCAATTTCATAGAAGTCCAGCTGATGCCTCGGTAATAGTTGATTTAACAACGGAAGAGATCCAGACCAGATGAAGCTACTATGAAAGGAAGAGCGGAGTACATTAAGTTAAGGGTTGAACTAAAATATACCACAGAATGGTAGAATACAGACAGAATGAATCAGAATGAAGAAAAGTTGTCCCCATGTCCTCCAGCAGTCTAAGCCTATAGCAGCAGAACTATAGAGATAGCTCAGGATAACCTGAGCCACCGTAACTATAAGCTTTATCAAAAAGGAAAGTTTTAAGCCTAGTCTTAAAAGTAGACAGGGTGTCTGCCTCATGGACTAAAACTGGTAGTTGGTTCCACAGGAGAGGAGCCTGATAACTAAAAGATCTGCCTCCCATTCTACTTTATAAATTCTAGGAACCACTAGTAAACCTGCAGATTGAGAGCGAAGTGCTCTGTTAGGAACATTAGGAACAATCAGATCTCTGATATGAAACAGAGCTTAGTTATTCAGAGCTTTATATAAGCGAAGAAGGATTTTAAAATAAATTCTGGATTTAACAGGAAGCCAATTAAGATATGATATCTCTCTTTTTAAATTTTTTTTACCAGAACTACAAATGCATAGACTAGTACTAAATACTGGAATAAATGTGCCGAAATAATACATTCAATTTTTTATGAATTTACTAAGAATCATGTTTGAACTGCACTAAAGTTTCGACCAAAATAGATGGAACTTTATATTAAATATCTTTTCCATTTGGGACAGGTTCTCCTGACTAGAGATAACCTGCATTAATACCAGATAAGGCCGTAAGTATTTGTTATTCCCCTTCCTTTATTTATTTATCGACTTGAATGAGACAAACAGCACATCATCAGATCATTACCACTTGAAACCAGAGACGGCGCCTCAACTTCCCCTTTGAGTGGCATTTACAGTATATGTCATAGAAATATAACCCGTTGGAGTCGACCTTGAGTCGCGTCCTGAAGACTCGACTCTAACAGTCTGACATTCAACTAAAGCTTGATGCAAAGTTTAATTTATGCGCCAACTGAAAAAATACAAATAAAAGGTCGTAATGTTCAACTCATTGAGATCTGTGACTTTATTTATAACACTTTACTCTGTTCGTTATGTAGAAATGTATAATTTAAATTCAATTTTCAACATCTTAACTATTTGAAATCAAATGTTTTAAATTTGGGATTTGAATGATATCAGCTTTCTGTAGCTTTTTCTATATTGATACATTTTGAGCAATTGCTATTTTAAAAGCTACCATGTTAGATAAAAAGCATTCATCTATCACTCACATTCATAATGTAAATGCTTATAGTTTCCTCAGCTGAACGTCAACGTGGCCTCAAAAAATGGACCCTCTCCAGGTGCTGTGGCTATAAATGGATTGTTAATGGGGGCTTGGGCCCCTCAGGTGCCTGATGGGGGGTTGCTGTGCATGTCAAGGCCTTCGGAAACATGACGTGACTTGAGGTGCATTACTGTCAAGGGGATTATCTGTCATTGCCATCTCTCTATTCAGCCTCGGTCTACTTAATATGGAGGGAAATTTGTTCCATTATTGTTGCAAGAATAGAATACTTTCGAAATGCAATCCAGAAATGAAGCTTTGAAAGCTTTTGTGACTTTGCTGTTTTTTTCTGTTTTTTTTACGGAAGGGTATTGCATACACCAAAGAAAAAAAATCAGACAACTTATCTCATAATTATGAGATCAATATGACCCCATAATTACAAGATAAAATAAAAGCTGTCTGATTTTTTTTCTTTGATGAATGCAATACGATTCTCTAGATTTTATTTAGTCAAATTATTCTTTATAAAACAGTTTCTTTTTTCAAGTTTTTATTTTTCAAATTCCTCAATTTTATATTGAGTCTTTCAAATTCAATTTTTTTTTATGACCCCTATAATGCTCATGCAGCCTTATTTGTATAAAAATCCTCATGAGTGCAGACAGAGCATCTGAATAGCATGACATCATATTAAAGTTATGGACATTGAGATATTGCTGCAACATCTGGGTAACACCAGGATTCAATATGTACCGGTGACATATATGTTATATGCATGACCTCTCAGGGTATTGACACTCTTGCAAATAATTTTTTAAAAATTAAATTGCAGCGGTGTTTTCATTATGCATTCTATTCCACAGGATACATCCTTTTATTTTTATTTATACACCATTATACATATTTCATAAATCTATTATTTTATCCACGTTAAACATCAAGATTTAATTTTTTCATATATATATTTATATTTAAGGTTGCCTTTTTAATATCTGGCTGGGGGACTACCGATGAAAATTAGCACTCCTTAGCTAACTCGGATATATTTACATTGTTTTAATGTTGATTAATGTACACTGTCCACTTTCAAATAAACAATAAATGTAAAAATGTATATATATATTCCTTTATTTAACCAGGAAAAGTCCCATTGAGATTAACAATCTCTTTTCAAGGGAGTCCTGGCCAAAACAGCGGCAAAAGATTACATTACAGTTTACAATTACATCTATCTATAATTAGAATTCATAAAACAGCTACAAACCATAGATCTCGTTTCCAAACCTTTGAGCAATGAATTAAAATGTCCAATTGGAATCAAATCCTTCAACTTCCTATAAAGTTTTTGTGTATATATATATTTCTACATGGGTCACAGAATTTATGGGTTTCCTCCTCATGAGTGCCTCCCAGTATCTGTGATTCCATCAGGGTGGAAAATGACATCAGAAAACCATTAGGTTGCCGTCTCCCGTCCCTTGGGGACCAAAACTTTATAGAGGCTCCTTCTTTAAAATGTTTCAGAGTTTTCATTTGATAAAATACGAGCTGTGTTTGGGACCAGTTCCTCTGAAACTGGACCCAAAAAGCTGGAGGGTCAAATTTAGAGAATAAAGAAAAACACCAAAGTCAAAAAAATCCTCGTCTCCATTTCATCAGATCTTCTGAGTCAGATTTAAATGTTGGACAAACTGTCATCATCCTCAACAATAAACTGACTGTGCAGAGAAGTCCACCTCCACACATGATGGATTTGGTTTCCAGCTTCAATAACCTTGTGTGTCTGAGGAAAGTGTTTTGTTTTATAAGTGAGAAATCAAGCATGACGGGATGGATATAAATGAGAGGAGAAAAGCACTTTATGATACATCGGCTTTCAGGTTAAACAGAGCAGAGATGCTGGCTAAAGAAGGACAGGAGCATAACATGAAGCACTGCCACCAACGCTGGTGCCGTTTCCTTTAACCAGCTGCAAACTGCAGGAAAGATCAATTAAATATTTAATGGGATGGTTTGGATTTTTAAGGAACCATAAATGGTCTCCGCACCAAATGAAATTTATTGTAATGTGTTAAAGTCAAAGCAAACCACTAGATGGCAGCGAGCTACAACTTATCCTTCGGAGATCACATTGATAGTGAACGTCAGGAGCTAAACACACACAGGCTCATTGGGGGTGTCATATTTACAGACACATTGAATTAATCAGCTACCGTACAGGACCTCATAGAGGTGTGATGCTCTGAGAGGCCGTGCAGAGTGGAAAAATAAACAGGTGTGTGTTTTTATACCTTTAGTGGTAACATTTTATCATCACAAGGATAATCTGTGATTTAGGTTTAATTTAGTTTTAATGTTAGGATATGAAATGACTTGAAAATAAATGGAAGTCAGTTTACACCTTTCAGTAAACTATAAAAAAGTGATGTGTTTGTGTGTGTTTGTTTATCTCTATTCAGGACATTTTCTGGTACATTTTACCAACCTTCTGAGGACCTACATGCCTTATGGTGACTAAAGTCTGGTGAACCTCTATTTTTAATGTTAGGGAATCAGCTCAGAGCAGAGATCACCACTGGGCCGGCCCAACGCACAAGCGAGCTACACGACTGCTCAACTGTTTGGCAGGTTTTATGGATGTAGAATGATTTTCTATACAGTAAAAAAACTAAGTTTCACCATAAAATCATGCATTTTTAAACCAAAATATATTTAATCTTGTGGAAATTATTACTTATGTACGAAAAACCAACAATGAGTTTTTACAACACAAGTGAAGGAATGCGTATGGTGACACAACCGACCAGATTCGGCCTGAATCGCTCCCTGAAATAGAGGAAAAAGTATTATTTACCTTTTAAACCTTAATAAGCTTATTTCACAATTCATCCCCACTGTAGATGAAAAATGCTCCTTTTGCTCTTTGGAAATAGACACATTAGACCATTTATTTTATAGCTGTTCACATAGCTTTTCTCTATGGAATGATATGTGATCCTTTATTAAAGGTCACTTTGGCTCAAACATACTTTTATCCAGTTTTCACATTTTCTTTTATTTTTCTGACTCAAACCCCTCTATACAATATATAGTCAGTTTATTTATTTTACTTGGTAAATTCTTCATCCATAAGTCAAAATTTATGAAGAACAAACCTCTTTAAAGTGTTTTTAAAGTTGACTTAAAAAATATATAATCTGTATTTCTGGATTAAAGGGTAAATCAGCATCAAAATGTTTACAACATTTATCCACTCTAACTTTACAATTAATGTTACTGATACGTTTTTTTTGTTACTCTGGCTACGTTCTTTTAGCCTGACGTAGTCCTACTCAATTCTAGTCAGAATGAGTCTGATGCTGCTCCATAGAGCTGTGATTATGGGGCGTGTTTCGAACGAACCAGGAAAAAAAATGCCTCTGCACTCAATTGGATAGACCTACAACCAATAAGAGCAACGGAGTGCGTGACGTATGTTAAGCGACGCATAGTTGTTGTCAACAAAAATCAAAGCGTGCAGTTGCACGCCTAGAATAAGAAGATGAGCCTTGATCGCGTTTCTCTGTTCCTCTTTTAAAATTAATTTCCTGTCGATATCTTCTAGAACAGACCTAATAGCAGAATCTACTCACCTCAACTCTCCAGCGGCAGCCATTGTTGTTGTCACCCAGGCGCGCTTTGGTGACGTGGTTGATTACGTTACTGTTGATCATCTGTCCATCATCGTATAAAGCCCGCCCTGACAATTTGATTGGATCGCCAGAGGGTGGGCGATCATACTCGCGCTACTATTGAGCAATGCCAGACCGAACTTCCCGACCTCAAACCTTGTGGGCGGGACTAAGTTCGGAATGGTACCCAGGCTAATGTTCTTTATTGTTGATGTTGAAAATTGTCTTTTATGTATTTTACTTTATTTTCTCTGTCTTTGTTTTCCCTTTATGCAAACGTGAACTGTAACTTTCTAAGTTTTGTAATAAAAAAAAAAAAAAAAACGGTTAAACTTTCATGACTTTTGACCAGGCTTCTCTTAATGTCCTCAGACATGACAGAAAAACGGAATTAAAAGGGGACCAATAAATGGCCCATCGAATGGCTACTACTGTAAGGTGTGAGTTACTGCGGTGGATGATCCTCCCACCACATCGTCTTAGTATTTTTTTCTTGCTTTATATGATATTACAGTTTATGTTTAAGTTGGTTATTTCTTTTAGACAGGTATTTTCTAATGGGTGCACACTTAATGTCTGTCTGGTTTATTTACACTTTTGTTTGAGGAGCTGCTGATGTAAACCAGCTGGAGGAGGAAACCTGGAGCGTACCATTTGCTTTTTGAAAGACTGACGGGGGAAACTTGTTTCAAGTTGTTTTTAATTAGTTAGTTTGTCACTTAAATACTCATTGTTTCTGCTAAGTAAAAGTTAGTTTTGCTTTATTTGTTTCATAGAATGGTTAATTTTGTATTTATTGCTTCTTTTGTAATGTTGTGCCTCCCTCATGTGGTAGACTTGGGTTACTACATCCCTTTTTAAGCAGCCTTTAGTTCTCTGTTTGCAGGTCAGTTTTATTGTTGGAGTTGGATGCTCAGTTAAGTTGGGCCCAGATCCATGTTATTTTTGTATTGCTTTAGAGCCTTAGTTAACCATTTTCGCAACAATTAAATGAAAGCACTTTTTCAAATTTTGAACACCTTTTGTCCTTATTTAAGTTTGGTCCTTTAGTTTAAGGTTAGATTTAGGAAAACACTGGTAATAGTTAGAGTTTGGGTAAATGAAAGCTAAAGTAACTAAAATCTTTGACCGCTAATGTAAAGTCTTAATGTGAGCAGAAATAGAAACGTGTCTGAATGTTTGTGTCTGACGATCAGGCGACCTCCTTCCACCCTCCCTCCATCATCACGTCCACCACCTGTTCACTAATAAGTGATCCAGCATTTCTCTATCAACGCAGACGACACACACCTTCACACACGTGTGCAGCTGCCTCCCTGTTGACCCCTTCTGTTCTTTTCTGGATTGTTTCATAATGTGAAACAGTAGGAGGGGTGGACGATACAAAGATCTGCCACCTCATCTCACATACTGTACAGGGGCGGATTTAGGAAATGTGGGGCCTTAGGCAAAGACAGGCAAGGGGCTCACTGAATTGAGAAGACAACACATAAAACAGACCCATTTTACACATACAGAAAGTTTAATAAAATAGACATCAATTATTTGTTCTGCGTTTTTTTTCCCTCTCTTCTTGTTGTTTTCCTCTCTATGTTTTGTACACATCTGACTTTTAATGCCGTCTCAAAAGAAATTCTTTTCACTGTAGACAAGCCATGATCTGCTTATCTGTTCTCCATTTTTCATTTGGATGAAATAATAGCTGCAAGAATCATGACAGTAGACAAGATAGAGGAGAGCAGGAGGCGGGGTTACCAATCTACTTGCTCTGGAGAGCAGAGTTCGCTGCTTTTAGATGTTGTCTCCAAAGTCTCCAGTAGCAGAAAAAAGTCGGTAGATTTGGCGCTAGGAGCTTTTTTGAAATAAAATAGTTGAAGGGGTCTGGGAAGTTGGTAACACTGCTCTTTGCATCGTTTGTTTTCAAATGGTTTCCTGCTGTCTGTTTGCACCTTTCTGAACATGTGCAGCAAATGGACTGATCCAATATGGTGGACACTGATGAGGGGGTGGGGGGTTGAGACACATGGACACATGGAAAGATGAAGGATTTTTATCAAAAACATAATTAATGTGCACAAATAAGAAATAGTTGTATCAACCATACATGTAAACAGAGTTGTATGTGTCCCCCATGAACTTGGGGCCCTAGGCAACTGCCTAGTATTACCTAATGGTAAATCTGCCCCTGCTCACATGTATCGGAGATAAACCACCTGAAGGAGTGCGGCGTTTCAAAGAGCTAGCTGCACTGTAACAGGTAACCCTGCTTCACTGCCTGCGCTCTAATGCTGCCCTCTTTTGGTAGGAAATGAGGAATGATGGCGATAGAGTTTGATGACATGATTGATGCGGTGGAGGGTTATGGGATGCAGGCAGCTGGCAGCTTGACAAAGCAACAGACTGATTAGGAGTCCAATAAGCAAGCTGTCGCTCACAGAGGGCACCTGTCCTGATAGAGAAGTGATGGTGGCGGGGAGTGAAAAAAAATGGCTTCTTTCTTTTTAGCTTTGAGACACTTTGAGCACATTGATAAAGTACAATTAGCATTTTGTGTGTATGAAAGCTTGTAGAATTTAAGTTTTTTTTTTTTATATTTACTCCTGTTACCACTGCAGGCTTTAATGTTTTTGGTTAAAACTTATAGCAGTGATGTTTTCTCCTGAGGTTTATGGAGCTACTGTTTGGAAAATCCCACTGGAAACTGAGGGAATGTTGCCCATTTCTGTTTCTGATGTTTTTTTTAGTTTTTCTCTCTTTGACTAACAGGAATCCAGAAGAGCAGGCATATAAAGCCGTAGACTGCAGGCTAGCCTGCTAAAATAGGCTGGCTAGCAAACATAATGGCCTCTCAGCTTCACTGTTTGAAAATCACAGAGGAGGAAATGTTTAGCAAATAAAGATGTTCATTTATGAACTAACGTTAAATTCACTCATATTTATCGTTATTCTATTTCAGCTGAAATGAATTTTGAAGTTGTTCTATTACTTGTAACTAAGGAAGACTTTAATCCTTGATTATTTTTTTCAATTCTTTAGCTGAGAAAACATATTACTTAATTAGTTTTACTGACATAAACCAATATAAAGGGAATTTTCTTCCACTAGCAAAAGTTTAAAGTTTTAAAACGGCAATAATAATAAATTTAATTCAGAGATTAAATTCAAAAATGAAATCAAAATAAGCTATAGAGAGTACCTCTACATTTTTTCTCAGAATTTATTTTTCCAAATCAATAATATAATGCATTTTTTTCCTACATTTTAAAGTTACATTTTTATTAAATTAGAAAATCATTTTTTTTTTACTACTTGTACTCTTCATCTCCTGCTTATCCGGGGGCAGGCTACAGTGGGATGATTTAATTTTTTCAAGCTTTATTATTTCATATAATTCTTTTTTCTTTTGTGATCTTCATATTGAGTCTCATTAATTGCATTTTATTCACATTGTTTCTTAGATCACCTTCTCTTATCTTTAAAACCAATATAAATGCTTAGCTGACCAGTAAAAATTTTGTTGCTGACGTCCTGCAGACCAATGAAAATGTGTCTTAGCTTCTCAATCTGGAGGAAAATGTGTCCCTAGAATGGAAAAGAATGTGATCTGTACGGAAGATGATTAGGGCCACTGAAAAAAAAAAAAAAAAAGTTAACTGATTTTTTATTTTATTTCAGTTTAATATGGGAAAAAATTCAGAATTCCGACTTTTTTCTTAGAATTCTGACTTTAATCTCAGAATTCTGACAGCTAACAAACATGTTAGCATCAAGTCATAGCCATGTCTGTTTTAGAGACTAGCTCTCTTGTTTTAATGACCTTCTGCTCCTCCATTAATGAGGGGACCCCTCGGGCACGTAAAAAGTTGCCAAAGTCCGTCATTTTCTACCAATGTGTCACTGGCCACCTCAAACAACTCACATCTTTGTCAGTGAAGCTGAGTGCTCCACATTTATTCCTTCATTGTGCCCATCTACATTAAGATCCACAATTCTGAGATAAAAGTCAGAATTCTGAGAAAAAAGTCAGAATTGAGAAAAAAAAGTCAGAATTCTGAGATTAAAGTCAGAATTCTGAGAAAAAGTCAGAATTCTGAGATTAAAGTCAGAATTCTGAGATTAAAGTCAGAATTCTGAGAAAAAAAGTCAGAATTCTGAGAAAAAAAAGTCAGAATTCTGAGATTACAGTCAGAATTCTGAGAAAAAGTCAGAATTCTGAGATTAAAGTCAGAATTCTGAGAAAAGAAAGTCAGAATTCTGAGATTAAAGTCAGAATTCTGAGATTAAAGTCAGAATTCTGAGAAAAAGTCAGAATTCTGAGATTAAAGTCAGAATTCTGAGAAAAAGTCAGAATTCTGAGATTAAAGTCAGAATTCTGACTTTTTTCCCCCATGTTAAACTGAAATAAAATTTAAAAATCTGTTAACTTTTTTTTCAGTGGCCCTAATTCTCTTCAGTAGATCTGTGAAACATGATTTGAAAAAAGAATAAATTAGCAAAATTTTGTTGAAAAAGAGACATTTTATGGAAAATTAGAAAAATAAAAAGTAGGATAAAAGGAAAAGAATAAAAAAAATGAAAAACAGAAAACATTAAAGTTACTCTGATAACTTTCTCATGTTTTTCAATTTTTTTTTCATTTCTGGATTTCTATTTCTATTTTTTTTATTTCCATTTATTTGTTTTCAACAATGATGGAACAAAGCTTACTCCATAAACCAATTAAATCTGATTTAAAGCAGACTGTTAAATCAGCTCCATTCATCCAGCCAGACTAAACTTTAGCCAAAACTAATCCTTAATGTTGGTCTTCAAATATAAAAAGTTGATAGAAAAACATTGTAAAGGACCAACTGATTCAACTTTAGCAAAGAGTTGCAGCAAAGTATTGACTCAGGAGACTAAATTAAGGAAAATACCACTTCTTATGTTTCTAGCTGTAAAAAAATGTAATAAAATATATCATAATTATTACATGAGAAGCATTTTTATATATGAATAATATTTTTATTCAGTCCAGACTGAGGGTTCAGCACCTGAGGCAGGTTAACCTGCTGCTGTCCAGCCTCACAGGTTATTTTCATCAAGTCTTCCAGCGTCTGGTGCGCCGGGCTCCATATGAATCACTAAGCACAGGTTAGTGACACGTTTAAATATTTCAACAGCAGTCTGATCAACTGACAAGACGATAAAAGCAATAACTGACTCTCACCCAAACCAGTATTGGTTCTCCAGGCGAGGCACGCTTATATTCACTTAATTCAGTTTCACTTTATGATGAAACCAATAATATGAAAAAATAAAAAACGCATTATGGCAAAAATAATCCCTATACGTCCTTTTCTACAGACAAAGGTAGAAGAATGAGAAACAGGAAAAAGATCTGCTCTTAGATTCACCCGTTGATCCTAATCACACGTCATAAACTAGATACTAAGGCGAAGGAGAAACTCGTCAAACTATGTGAAGGTTATTATTTCCTCTCCTTTGGGAAGCTAAAAGCCTTCAACAAAAGGAAGCTGAGGCAACATGTTCAAACTCTCTCCTCAAAGCTGCATCTGGACTTCTTCTCTTGACTTAAAATCCTCATTTTCAGGTAGAAGATCAGTGGATGTTAAGCGCACACAGATGCAGATCTGTTACTCCTAGTTACTCCGTTTCTCTGGCTGCTGTTTTCTATAACAGTGACGCAATATTTACATTTCATGTCGGTAGTTTCTGCATTGCTTCAAATTCTGCTTTTTTTTTTTTTCTTCCCTTACTATTTTTAGCAAGTTTTCACTAAACTCCAGTTACCATTACTGAAAAAATATACCACACCTTAAAGGTATAGTGGAGGATTTGTGTGAATTTTTGAAAAGACCCAACCTGTCAATTTAAAAAAAAAAATGCACATGCACAAACCTGTACCCGCTCCCGAGAGGGAGCGCCTATTAAACGTGTGCAAGAGCATGCATGAGCCAATTTCTTCTCGTGCACACTCTGTTTAAAGGCATACTATGCAACATTTTTTAGTTAATTAATGTGTTCCATAACGTTTTGGATGACTAAATGAGTCATTTCAGGTCGAACAAAGGTTTTCTCGGCCGCCCTGGTGGTCTGTAGGGGAAATACCGTACTAGCAATTGCAGGAGCCCTCGGCCCGCACCCACAGGCTCAGAAGTCTCGTGCATTGCAAGAGTCGGTCTTGCTTTATGGCGAGAACCAACATATTCTCATTATCATTGCGTATTAAATCGTACGAAAAGTTATGCAAACTATTTCGTACGTTTTGGACGTTTTTCCTCAAAAAACCACATCAGTGCTGGTGCGCTGGCAGACAGAAAAAAAAAGCAGATCCGCGGACGGACGTAAAACTGGGAAAAACAGTGCAATCATCACTTATTCATGTCTCTAACTACGTTGCTTGCTGTTTTATATCTTAGGGTTAGGGCTAATTGTAATTTATATTCTATATTCGTGAATGGTGTGTCAGATGCGCATGCGACGAAAAAAAAACGTCCAAAACGTATGAAATTACGGTGCATAAAGTTTCGTAAGATTTCATACGCACTCATAAAGAGAATAGGTTGCGAAAACTGCTACACGCCCCCAGTGAAAGGCATGCTCGTTGCTAGCGCAGTGGCGATATTTGTGCAGTTATCACGGTTAGTTAACATGCTAAATTTTCAAACTCGAAAATTGGAACAAAATAGTCATGTACCGCAGTAGACATGGTGATTCGTTGCGTTCGCCTGTCTGCTAAGCTCAAAACAACCACGCCTGGCTTGACGGAGAAAGCAGGAAAACAGCTGAGCATATTTACTACAGTGCACTTTTACTTTCACCCTCTGGGGGGAGCCTCGCTGGAAAATCAACACCGGTTGGATAGTATACCTTTAACAGTTGTTGTTTGCATCGCTCATTCAAGCTTACTTTTCAAAAGAAGATTTGCAATTTTTCCACTTTGTCAGACTCAAAACAGGTTAGTGAAAATGGGGACGAGCAGACCTGAATGACTGACAATTAGGAGGACCACTTATTTTGATGATCCACCCGGAATAATGACATCCTCCCCTATAGCTTTAAATAGACAGCCGGTGCTACCCTGAGCCGTACTCAGTGTTATACGGTCTTCCTCTCTGTATTAAAACCACTAATGAATAATAAACTCTGCTCGTTGACAGAAATCACTAAATTGTCCAGATAGTTTTTGTTCATTGATTGAGAAGTCTTGCAGCACCATTTATGGTACAAAACAAGGCGGTGAATCACTTCTAAATGGTAGTTCTCCTGTTTGTCCAGTAGGTTTGTGAATATTTAGATACAGAAAGGTTTCTGCTGAGGAGTGATCTAGATGTTGATGCTCTATTCAGTGTGGCGTTAAGTCAACGTTAGTCACAAACGATGACCTTCCAACCTCACCGCCAAATTCATACTAAAAGGTTTTATTCAGATCCTTGATCTAAAAATATCAGCTCATTTTAACGAATCGTTTAAGGAGGAGGTGTTGGCCTAGAGGTTAGACTAGGGCTGGGCGATAATTCAATAACGATATATATCGATCGATAGACGTGTGGCGCAATAGAAAAAAAGAGAGTCCATAAAAGTTCGATAAAGAAACGCAGTTTTCCTTCCTGCTCATTGTAGCCTATCATGTAGGTTTATGCTAGTCACTACTTCCTCCCAACCAATGACAATCGCGGACCCAGGCACGCTGTCACAAAGCGCCGCCCTCTCAAACCACAACACAGAGCACATGAAGATGTCGCAGCAAGGAGAGGCAGAGGAAATTGTTCCAAAGAAGGGTTTTTGTAGTTCGCCAGTTTGGCAGTATTTTGGTCATGTCAAGTCGGACAAAAAGCAAACCACAGTCATCTGTAAAATGTGTAGGGAACCAGTGAAAATGAAGTCTGATAACACAACCAACTTTTTTTTTTTTTTATCATCTCAGCCGCTCACACCCGCAGGAATACGAGCTGTGTAGGCCCCGGCGCGGCTCTCTTCCGAGGCCTATGCTGTTCTGCATAGGCCTGAACCCCCTCAGCCAGATCATCACAAAGACTGGCTACACATACCAATTCCGAAGTGGAACAATCATCAGTCACCTCCCCTACATGGATGACATCAAGCTGTATGCCAGGAGTGAGCGAGACATCGACTCACTGATCCACACTACCAGGATCTACAGCAACGACATTGGGATGTCATTCGGACTAGACAAGTGCGGTCGCATGGTCTCAAAGAGAGGGAAGATGATTAGAACCGAGGGGGTTGAACTACCAGAAGGCCACATTACAGATGTGCAAGACAGCTACAAATACCTTGGGGTGCCAAAGGCTAACGGAAACCACGAGGAGATGGCAAGAAAGACTGCCACAGCTAAATACCTACAAAGAGTAAGGCAGGTCCTGAAAAGTCAGCTGAATGGGAAAAACAAGATCCAAGCCATCAACACATATGCCGTACCTGTCATCAGATACCCTGCTGGTACAATAAACTGGCCAAAGGAGGAGATAGAGGCCACTGACATCAAGACAAGAAAGCTCCTCACAATGCATGGAGGGTTCCACCCCAAATCAACATCAAGAAGAAAGAACACGAGAAGCTTGAGAAATACCAAGAGCTGAAAGAGGAGCTAGAAAAGATGTGGTAAGTAAGAGCAGCAGTGGTGCCAGTGGTAATTGGAACACTGGGGGCTGTGACCCCCAAACTGGGAGAGTGGCTACAGCAGATCCCAAGTAAAACATCAGAGGTCTCTGTCCAGAAGAGCGCAGTCCTAGGAACAGCTAAGATACTGCGCAGAACCCTCAAACTCCCAGGCCTCTGGTAGAGGACCCGAGCTTGAGGATGATGCATACCACCCCACGAGGGGTGAGAAAACAGTTTTTTATGTATATATATATATTCAGTTCTGGGCAGTTTCCCACGTAGTTCTAACAATTGAGAGAAAAATGCTGAGAGGCCAGAAACTTCAAAGTAATAACTCAGGTTAAAGCAGGAAACTAAGCTGAACCATAACGAGGTGCCAGCAGCACCTCTAGAAGAATAGGGGAGAGAAAAAATACCCCATAGAAATGCTAGGCTAAAGGGTGAGTTGATTTGGGTTTTTGTTTTTGTTGAGTGGAGTTTACATCTCACCATCTTTTAATTACCACAAGCTGGTGGTGTACTATTCCCACCCAAATAGGGTATTCTATTTATTTATTTTTTATATTTATTTTGGTCACTTTAGTTTATTCTTTGTCAGTATTTAATAACATAACCCAGGTCTCTTAACTTATTTTTCTTTAAAACAATTCTGTTATGTTTAAAAAAGTTGGTTAAATAAAGATTTAATTGGAAGTCTGTGTTTGTGTTCTTTATTAAAATTAAATCATTTAGCAATATCATAAAAAGTCCAGGCAGAGCTGCACATAAAATATGGTTTCAAATCTTTTCAATAATTATCGATATCGATCAATATGCATTTTTTTTTATCGATAAGCTTTTTTTCTATATCGCCCAGCCCTAGGTTAGAGCAGTGCACTTTTGCTCTGAGACGGTTGCAAGTACCCAATTTGATCCCCAGAGGCTCCACTGGGTTCCTGCTACAAGACCCTAAACCCCACACTGCTCCCCGTGCGCCGCACAATGGCAGCCCACTGCTCCCCAAGGGGATGGATCAAATGCAGAGATAAATTTATCCAATGTGAGATCAATAAAGTTCAATTAAGGACAACGCAGCACTAAAACATAAAGCTTGTGCATTTTATAAGAATATAACTGATTCATCATAATTAATGTCAGACCTTTATAGATTTGTAAAGTCAGCTATGAGTGCAGTGCATCCATGCTTGTAACGGACAGAGAGCCGAAAACTCGTCAGACAGATGCTGTCAAATGTCCAAAAGACATCCAGACATTCGCTTTAGCTTCGACTTCTGCAGCGACAGACGTTAAACAGCGGCATTAAGAACAGGAAGAAAAGAGACAGACTAAAAGGAAAGTAGTTGATGAAGCAAGTAGATAAAACAGAGAGAGGGAGGCGGTGGCGGTTCTGATCTTTAACATCATGTAGAAATTAAACTTTATAATTCAAACAAATATAGAACATTAAGATTGAATCAAAGAACATTAGTTAAAACTGAAAAATATAGGACATTTTGTTGTGTCTGTGTAACCACAAAATACTGTTTAGTTTTATGGTTTCAATCATAGCATTAATTTTGTTTAATGAGTAATAAATCTGGTGCATCTTTATAGTTTTGGAAAAACGATCTAGAAATAATTAAAAATGTCTCAAATTAAGTGCATTTAGCCTTAATTTGAGTAGGTTAATGAGATGATTTGCCAATGGAATGAGTATTTTTACTCTTAAAATAAGATATTTAGATAAAATGCACTTGAAACAATAAAAATGCAATTGTGTTTCCTTATTTAAATGTAAATTGTCTTGTTTCATTGGCAAAATGTCTGTTACACCTTCTCAATTTAAGAACAAATGCACTTATTTTAAATTATCTAAATTTTGATTTCTTCCAGTGTTGAGCTTATAGCAGGAGAATGTATGTGAAAGGAAAAGAGCTCTATCTTAGCGCAGTGAGTTTAAATATTTCGTTTTTTAGTAAATTTTTTAAATTAAACACTCATATTGATTATGGCTGTCAATTAACAATATGGACAGAAATATTTATTACTTTAAAGTCCAGAAAATGTGATCCACCACCTGCAGATGTATTTTATCCAGTAGAATGGAGGTGCTAGGCTGACAACTTTGTTTCCTTTCAGGCACCATGATATAAAATATAATGACGTCACAACATGGCGTCTCCCATTGGGTGCACCACCTCATAAATAACTCATTCTAAGCAATGAGAAGAGTGTTATTTTTGATGTGACTGTTTTAGAATTTTACTGAATATTTATTTATGAAATTAATACTAAGATAGTGTAAAAAAACCCCAACAATTTTCACACTTTCCCTTTCAGATCTTTATTGAGCAGAGATAATTTCTCTGATTTAATTTTGTGGTAACACCATAAAGGTGAAAAAACAGAAGTACTTGTAAAATAGCGTAATTTTCACAAACGTCACATACAGTTTGATTGCAGATATTCAGTCAGAAGTTGACGCTTTAAAAAGACTGATTATTCACACAAGTTTCATATGTTCTGCAAATGCAGAGTTTTAGAATTAACCCTTTATAGGGCAAGTTAACGTTTTTGATCGCTTGAATACCCCTTACAAATAGAGTCCCCTGTCCCTCGGTGAGGTCTAGAAGCACAAGATCTATATCTAGCCATTCAGCAAAGATACTGCTACATGGCTGTACATCTCATTTTGGCATTTGCCCAATTAGATGAGCCCTTAAATGATATCAAGTAAAAAGGTAAAAAGTTAAGCAAAAAGGTAAAAAGTAAAGTTAAAAAGTTAATAAGCCTAGTTAATTATATTTAGGTTTATAAACTAAAAAATGTCAGTGCCAGTATCAGCATTAATGCCTCTAAGCAGGGGCGGACTTAGGAAAATTGGGGCCCTAGGCAAAGACAGGCAGTGGGCACTATGAATGTAGTCGCCAAAGTCTCCAGTAGCAGAAAAAAGTCTCAAGATTTGGCACAAGGCCCTTTTTTGAAATTAAAGTGGTAGAGGATCCTGAAAAGTCGTTAAAGTGCGACACCGCTCTTTGCATCATTTTTTTTCAAATGGTTTGCTTCTGCCCTTTTAGCGAAAGGATTTTTATCAAAAACACAATTACAGTGCACAATTAAGGAATAGCTGTGTTAACCATACATGTTAACAGAGTTTTATGGGGCCCCCCAAGAACTTGGGGCCCTAGGCAACTGCCTAGTATTGCCTAATGGTAAATCCCCCCCTGCCTCTAAGGTTATGTTACCAAAAAAATCTATTTTTTTCACTCATTTTTTTGTTCATGAATTTCTTATAGGAGCACGCACTTTTGTTATTCTTCTTAATATATTCAGGCAAGTTGGCATTTCGTTTTATTACATTGACATTAATTTTTGCCATCAAAAAAATCCACATTTTTGAATGTTACAAAAGTAATAAGGTCTCGTCCTGGATTCCAATAACACTGTTGGCTTGAAATTTTGATTTTCAAAGTGTTTCACTGAGTGCCCTATAAAGGGTTAACAGCAGCCTATTGGTAAGACAGTAAAATTGCATAAGCATTCCCACTTGATAAATGATAAATGTCTTTGGGTCTATAAATATAATGCAGACATCAAGTCATTCCATTTCCTGAAACCTCCTACGATTAGGTTCTCTTGAGGTAATGTCCTGGAGATTAGAGAAACTGTTTTTGTTTACCAGTCTTCAGAAAAAAAAAGCTTTTTTGTTGAAAGTAAAGCTTTGTGTTTCAGACCAACCAACAAATTTATCGTTGGCCTTAGGAGGCTGCCTTGAATCAGCAACAAACTTGAGTTGGAAATTGCCAACTCCTCTTTCTTTGTCCTTAACTCAGGTCAATTAAACGTGGTGCCTTCAATTAAAGTCGACATGTGGGCGCAATCTAAAGTAGAAAATACTTTGGAAGTTACATTTAGCAGCATAGCTGAAAACTCATCTTGAAATGCATGTTGGACTCCAGTTGTTAAAGGTCCTAAACAGCCAGAAAACGCTCAAAGTGTAGCAGTGGGACAGTGTTCGAGTCAAGTTTGTGCTACCAAGCCAGTGGTGAACCCATTGCAGCCAGTCCTAGCTCCTGTTAAGAGACCACCTAATGCTGCAAAGCCGGAAGGGCCAAGAAGAATTGTACAAAATCCAAGTAAGGCCGCTGTTCAATGACATGGATCTGAGATAAATACAGGAGGTAGCTTTATGACTTCTGAGATAGACTTTCATGCCGCCTTAAGCTCCAGAGACTGGACAATCGCAGGACTTCACAATGAAAACATCAGACTAGCCCAACACGTGAATGTTCTCACTGCTGAGCTTAACAAATTAGAGGCAGTTCATCAACATAGCAGCGAGAAAGCTAGCGAGCTTGAGATTGTGCTATATATTAAAGAGCAAAGGGTGCAGGAAGCTGTGATCTGCATGAGCTCAAAAGATAAGCAAATCGCAGCACTTCGACAAGAAAACATCAAATTATCCAAAGAACTACAGAGGAAAGCCGTACAGGAAGCTGACCCCAACTTAAAGTCCACAGAAGAGGGGAGAGCAGCACTTCAACAAGAAAACACCAGATTATTAGAACAAATTAAGAATCTGTCTGTCTTGCATCAGAAAACGGAGGCAGCTCTTCTTGCTGAGACGGCAAAAGCAAAGGAGGCTGAGATCTGCTTAGCCAAACAAGTGCAGGAAACCAGAGACATAAAGGCTACTTTGGTCAAAATGGAGAAAGATTTGGAGGAACAGCGGCACCAGTGGGAGGAAGAAAAATCCCATTTTATGGCCAACCAACAACAAAGAGATGAGGTCGAACAGCTGAAAAAGCAGGTGGAGTTACAGAAAGCTGAGTTAGAACAGGAAAACGCTTCTCTGCGTCTGAAAGAGCAGGAAAACAACCAATTACATCAGGAGGCTGCAAGAAACGTCATGGAACTGGAAACGAGTCTGCTTGCTGAGAAAGCCAGAACAAAGGAGGCTGAGATCTGCTGAGCTGAGAAAGAGCAGGAAACCAGTGACTTAAAGGTCGCTTACTAAAGATGGAACAAGATATGAAGCGGCAAACACGGTTCTGGGCCCATGAAAAGTCCCGTGTTCAGCAGGGGAACGCTAATAGATATCTGGACGCAGCTAAGGAAGACCTTGACGTGGTTCTGCATCGTGAAAGGCAGCAGTGACAAACAGAGAAGGCCTGCCTTCAAGAGACAATTGCAAACGCTCAGAAGGCTCTGACAGAGATGGAGGAGGAGAAGAAAACAACAGCAGAGAGCCTTATGGAGCAGACCAAAAATCTGCAACAGGAGATAGAAAGGAAAACTTTAAGGAAAAGAATGGCCAACCTCTTTAAATGCCGTCAGTCAGAAAAATAATTTCTGCTAAACCTCAAGAAAACTTCCCTCCATAAATCTCTATGGTTCCCTTTAAATAAAAAAAGGCACTGCCTCCATACCAGGGCCTTTTTCTGAGGTAGACTCCTACCTTGGTATTGATTAGACCCTGGTAAACAGAGTGGGGCTGCACGGTGGAACAGTGGTTAGTGCTGTTCCCTTGTAGAAGCAGACCTTTCTACATGGAGCTGCCATACTCTCCCGTGCCTGTGTGGGTTCTCTCTGGGTGCTCCGACTTGCTCACCCACCCTTTGTCTTCTTTCCTCACACTTAACCTATACTTTCTTTGTAAGTGAACAAAGTAGGTGAACGTGCCTTGAATATATATAAGGAACAGAGGCTGTTTGTTGCCTGGTTCTTTCCATTTTGCAAAGGAAGAATCTATATTAGACACAGTGAAAGATGGAATGTTTGCAATTGGTTGTCTCTAAGATTTGACAGTAGTGTTCTGCAACTAAAGTCAATTTCCGTTTTTCAATGCCAAGTTTGATAAAGACTTTAATATTTCATAAGAGATCTTCTCTTTGCAGACAGGTGAGACAGAGACATAGGAGGAAAGAATAAGGGAGATAAAGGCTAAGGTCTCATTTCCTGTCCAGGACTGCAGTTTTTCAACATGATGATGATTCCCATCCTCTCTTCTGTCCCGGTCCATCGGAAATTCCTGCTCCCATGGTTCATAGACAGACAGGAATATACAACTTACTCAGAAAGGAATATATATCAGGATTAACCCTTTTATTATCCCACAAAGGTAGAGAGGGATCTCTGAATGTTGCAACAACTCCTCCCAGCGTGAACACAAAGTGATTTAAGCATCAGAGAGGACATAAGTCAAAGTTGCATATGCACAACCCGGGGGTTAAACAGACCTGCGTATAATTCAGTCAGGTGCTGCGTTGGAGCAGGACACAGGTGGTGGAAACAGTGCACTTGGAGGTCAGTTCCACTGCTTTGCATGGATGAGCAGGGATGATTTGAAAGGGAAATTCTGTGGATGCTTTCGCCTCTGCTGGTTCTGGATCAAGATCAGAGGAGCTGGAAAACGTGACCCAGGGTATTTGTATACGATCCCCTCCCCCCCCTCGCAAAAATATAGACTTTATGGTCATGCCGGTATGGTTAAATATGCACGCAGAAAAGGGATATTTCAAACTGACTAATATACAGGATCTGTGTAAACAGCCCTTTTCATCAGAAGATGTATGTCTCAATTTTCTTTGTTGTTATTCCTCGGTGTGCAGTTCTCTGCCTGCTGTATTGCTCTCTCCATCTCTCCCACTGCTCTCCGTCTTTAAATGTGTTTATATAAGAGCTCAAGAGTCTCTCAGTGAGTCTCTGAGCAGAAAGCTGATGGAGAGGGACTTCAGGAGAAGGAGGGGAAGTCTCCGCCTGCTCGGAAGAATAGGAAACATTCCCTGGCTGAACTATCCATAACCCTTTTTAAAAATGATTTTATCATGTCGCTACATCATACCTGGGTGTGTTTTACTGGGATTTCATGTGAGGGATAAACATGGAGGAGGTGATTATCCAGTAGAGATACCCAGTGATAACATGAGATAAACACTGAGGGACGAGTGGAGAATGACAATAAATCCAGATGAGTTAATTAGGGGATTATCTGAAACAGCTGAGGCAGAAGGAAAGCAAAGCAACAAAGAGAGGAGGACTAATAAATATCCTTTTAAAGCACATGTATAACGCAGATGACCCATATATGGACGCCTTAGTCCTTGGGACCAAAGTTTGAATCCGAATCTCTCGTACCACCTTTTCCTGTCAGCCCAGTTTACAAAAAAACGAGCCACTAGTGCCGAAGAAACATAAAAAAAAAAAAAAAAAAAACATTCAGAATGGTGCAGAATAAAAGTGTTCATTTGACTGAAAAAGAAAATGTAGATATATAAATATATGAATTTTGTTTTCTAATTTTTTTTGGCTCCGAAATATATCAATGCTAACTTAAGATTACAATGCCAACGTTGATATGAAAGGTTTCTGCACCAATAAAAATATTAAATTGAAGTAATGTGAGAAGGAGCTCAGGCGTTGCCAGATCCTAGTAGCTCCATAAAAGAGCTGAGAAATAGATCATTTTCTGTTACATATATCAGATACAAAAACAAAACACAAAAAAAGGAAATGGGTTGAACGTATGTGAATCTATTGAGTTTTTGTGCCACCTAGTTAAGCAAAGTTTCTCAGAAGCCACATGGAGTTTTTTTTCTTCTGAAGAGGTCAAGTTAAATATTTGTTAAATGGAGCCTAGTTGGAAGTTCAACTGAAGAAACTGCCCTCCTACATCCACCTACAACATCAGACATCAGCTTTCAGCCACACCTCCATGAAAGCCAATCGGCATCCACAGCTCATCTTAACAGGCCTTCGATCCAGAACTCGTCTGCTGCCTAGTGTGCAGGCTGTTGACGCGCTGTGACTTCATTCAGATGACCACGTTTCAACCCCCCTCCAGCCCCTCCTCCGCCATCGTAGCCAAAGCTTCATCAGAGCGTCATTCCTCCTGGACTCTTACTGCATTCTGTTTCTCATTTCAACCAGTCCGGCAGAAGGCCGCCATGTTGAGCCTGGTTCTGCCAGAGGTTTCTTCCCAACGGGGAGTTTTTCCTCCCCACTGTCGCTCCATGCTTGCTCATCATGGACAGGTAATCTCGACCTGTGTTGTCCAAACTGGACTTCCATCTTCCAGGTCCCTGAGTGAAGCTCTAGTATCAGCACACACAGTCCACTGGATCTCCCCATAAAACTCAGCAGACCGTCTCTCCAACCAGCAGTCTACAGACTGACCAACTTTATCTATATCCACTCCACCACCAGTTTCAGGCCTGGGGGGGAAACAGCCCTGTTCTTTGCTCCTGTTCATGCATATCTATCAAAATTTGTCAGGACTCCAGTTTTGGTGTTTGTCTTGTCTTTGAGTTGTTCTCCCTTGCCACTACCTCGACGCCGGAGTGTTTGCCAGTTTGGGGTACTCTAGCCAAGCCTTGTTTATTCTGAGTCTATCTGAGTTTTTGTTTTGCGAGTTTTTTGTCCTCTAGCTAAGCTGAGATCTCATTGAGTTTTACTGAGTGCTTGTCTCCCTGAGATTCAACTTTGTTTTGTCTTTGCCTTTCGGCAGGAAGCCTTCCTGCAAACTGGACCTTTTCGGACCGCCTCTCCTAAGTGGGATCAACTGAGCCTTAAACGAGTAACGGATTCCAAACAGGAGGTTTGGATCCAGCCACCTTTAAGATCACTCACAGAGTAAGGAAATCATCTTCACCACGACCCGTTCAAGTACCACAGGAAAACTGAGTGGCAACCAGCGGCTGCATCTTTCCACTCCGTCCGAGTTCTGGGTAAACCCTGTTCCGCCCTCCACCGAATCAGACAAACTCTGGAAAACCAACACACAGACTGGAGTCAAAGATCCTCCACTTCTCTGGAAACATGAGTCCCAACAAATCCTCTCCTTCAAGATCAACGAATCATATTTCCCACTGAGCCTGAACTAACAGTCTGTCTTCCCCTCGTCTTCCAGTACCGGCTGAGCAGAGTTCGGAGAAACTCTGCACCGAGTTCATATTATCTCAATAAAACTCATTGAACTTTTACTCTGTGTCTCTCTGTTTGGCTTCACTGCATGTGGGTCCGAGCTTGGCAGGAAATTGGCAGGAATAAAAGTATTAATTTTACTTAAGATACAATCAATCTAAAATATATATTTACTCTCTAAAACCACACCAACATCGACATGAATCAATAGTAGATTAAAGTCGCATTTAAACCGAGGTCAGGCGTCACTAGATCCTAGTAGGTCTGTGACAAAATGAGAAATGGCTTCTTCTGTTAGGGCTCTTGTCTGTGTGTTTGTTTTTGTGTTTGTCTCCCTTCCACCAACAGGAGGCGCCTGGTTCCGGTTCACCTCCTCACACACCTGCTGACGGTTTCCTCGTTAACGGAGTGCCCCTAAGCTGCTGACTGTCACTACCTCGACACCAGAGTGTTTGCCAGTTTTGGGTACTCTAGCCAAGCTGAGTTTTCTCTGAGTAAGACTGAGTTCTTGTCTCCCTGAGTGTTAACTTTGTTTTTGTCTTTGCCTCTCGGCAGGAAGTCATCCTGCAAACTGGACCTTTTCGGACCGCCTCTCCCAGGAGGGATCAACTGAGTCTTAAACTGAGCCAGGGATTCAAACAGGCGGTTTGGATCCAGTCTCTTTCTTGAGGACGTTGAAATTACTCTCTGAGCAAGGGAATCATCTCCACCACGACCCGTTCAAGTACAGCAGGAAATCTGAGTGGCAATCAGCGTCTCCGTTCACCTACACCGTCCGAGTTCTGGGTAAACCCTGTTCCGCCCTCCGCCGAATCAGACATACTCTGGGAAACCAACACACAGATTGGAGTCAAGGATCCTTCACTTCTCTGGAAACATGAGTAAACAATCAGATCCTCTCCTTCAAGATCAATGAATCAAATTTCCCACTGAGCCTGAACTAACAGTCTGTCTTCCCCTCGCCTTCCAGTTCCGGCTGAGCAGAGTTCAGGGAAACTCTGCACCAAGCTTAACATCTTCAATAAAACCCGTCAAACTTTTCATCCGTGTTTCTCTGTTTGGTTTCACTCAAGGGTGTAACTTTGTGTTGAAAGTTGGTGGGGACGGCTCATAAGGAAAGTGAGCTACCTGCGCGACGCCTTTTTTTTTTTGTTGGAAAGGATAAAGCCAAAAAAATGTGAATAACATTTATCAATTTAATGCTTACAGTTGAAAACATAACTGTTACAATATTCACTTATATATTTTGCGCAAAAAATATCACATACATCTAAACAGACAGTACAAATCAAAGAAATCAAATAAATATATCAATTTTGTAGAACATTTATTGACAGTCAATTTTAGGTCACTTTTTAAAATTAATTTACTTTTAAACCAGGACTCAGACAAGATCTTATGGGGCCTTAAGCAGAATATGATTAAGCAACTCCGTCTTTCTGTCAAGAACATCCACCAGCAGGGTATCCAGGGGGGATTTACCATTAGGCAATACTAGGCAGTTGCCTAGGGCCCCAAGTTCCTGGGGGCCCCATAAAACTCTGTTTACATGTATAGTTAATACAACTATTCCTTATTTGTGCACATTAATTATGTTTTTGATAAAAATCCTTTGGCTAAAATGCCATCAGTACGCTGATAAATAGAGAGGAAAAAGGGACAAGAAGAGAGGGACAAAACCTAGAACAAATAATGGATGTCTATTCTATTAACATTTCTCTATCTGTAGAATGGGTCTGTTTTATGGGTTTTCTTCTCAGGGGGCCCCCTGCCTGTCTTTGCCTAGGGCCCCAAATTTCCTAAATCCGCCCCTGAGGGTATCAATACTGATTTGATAGAATCTGGGAGAGCGGACCATGTTCAACCATCCATTTTCTTTAACCTTATCCCTCAGTGGGATCAGGAGGTGCTGGTGCATATCTCTAGCCGTTCTGGGTGAGAGGTGGGATCACCCTGGACAGGTCACCAGTCTGTCACAGTATGTTCAACCAGCTTAAAAGTAATCGGTAATCAGATTTATTATTTGCACTTTTACTAAGTGAACTTTCTAACTCCCTTAAATCTGAAATTCCAATGCCAAAATTGTTTAAATCTTTTATCTTTGGACCCCCTGCAGAGTGACGTCACACCTGCAAGATCCTATCCTTACCTCCCTGCTAGATTGCAAAAAGCAGCTTGCTCATGAGTTATCAACATAAAAAGCTAAATCTTAAATGTACGTGTTCATATAAAAGAAAAAGGGGCGCAGTGCTTGCTACTGAATGTCAACACTATGACAACTATATAACAAGGTCAGGAAAAAGCTTTAAGTGAAGCCGGGATTAAAACAGTAGCTAGTTCAACCTAAACACCAACTCCGATAGACCATCAGTAGCAGGTGTTTAAATTAATCAATCACTGCTGCGAAAGCTTATAGCAGTGAAAGCTAATATACCACAGCCATCACTTAATAAACGCAAAATAAACAACCCTCTAAAAACTCTAATGGACTGAAAGTCCTGTTTTTTATGTGGGAAATTATTTGCGTGTGTTTTAGTATAATTCTGATATATTGGCGCTGTTGTCGGTTTCTATGGCAACGATACTGAATGTAGTGTAGCTTAGAGACCTGCATGGGTCAAGTTTTACCAACCCGCACCCACCCGAACCCGTTAGGATGACTACCGAACCCGACCAGTCACCCGCGGATATCTTCAATTCAAATCTGAACCCGACCCGACGATATTTAACCCGCAACCCGACCCGTTAACACATCGTAGGCTATTGGACGCTGCGCTGCACCCAGTGCCTGATTAATTTTACATTTCTGATGTCCATAACAACACACACGCATAAAAAATATCACCAACTACCCGCCCGCACTAAGAAAATATCCGCCCGACCCGTTTATTTTTTTATGTATTTTTGGCGGGTACCCGACCCGTTGCAGGACTCTAGTGTAGCTGACATAACAGGGCCGGAAAAAAGTGGTTTGAGTTTTTTTTTCCAACGGTTCAGTTATATTTTAAATACGGTATTAACTTATTTTTACACTATTCTCTATTCTTTTACTACTTTAAGTCTCTCCTGACTAAAATTGGGTCTTAATATTTCCACAAGTCCCTCTCACCTGCAAGTCTGAGTCCACTGCTGTCCCTGAATGGGTTAGCATTTTTGGAGGGAAGCGACAGGTGTTATGGGGAGAGGGCGGAGGGGGGTGATGGGGAGAAAGCGAGAGGCAACAGACTCTTTTTTCTGAGTTTTTTTTGTCGGGGTTTGTGGACGGTGAGCAGCGGGGAGAACTTTTTTTATTTTCTTTCTGAGGAGCGGAATGAATGGGGTTTTAATCAGATATACACAGCACCGAAAGCAAAATACGTGTATAAAATATTGGTGGGGACTGTCCCCCTACCGGTCAAGATTGGTGGGGACACACCAGTCCTTAAGGAAGTTACGCCTATGGTTTCACTGCATGTGGGTCCGAGCCTTAGATAAAATCACGACATCTTTGAAAAGAAGCAAACCCAGGATAAAATTAAACATTTAATGGAGCCGACTTAAGGCAGCAAAGGGGCGAAGAATGCAGGCAGACGCTGCTTTTCTTCACAGTTGTTGAGTTAGCATTAGCCGACCAAGCGACTGGTGGGCAAAAAAAGTAGGAAAAAAAAGCAGGTGAGAACAAATGCACTACTTACTGCCTGGGATTGGTTAAACTTTAAGCTATCGCCTTTAACTAGGTTAAACAGAAAGTAATTAATGTCACAGTTTAATTAGAGATGAGGGCTGAAATTCTTGGAGAATAAATGAGAAACTTTGTTTAAAACGTAGCACTCCTGTTGTGTGCTGAAAGTGTTATGTGGAAATTTGACCCCTCACCCATCCAGCTAAACATCCCAATGGCTGGTCCGAGTCCCTGGCAGACAGCTCCTTTTATGTACCCAAACAAGTCAGGTATGAACAGAAGCAGCGAGAGTATAAAAGGAATCAAGCTACTACATTCCTCTGTAGTTTCCTACGGGCCTCTGTCTTCTTCCCAAAGCAGAAACCTTTAAACCAGTTTTGTAGTCAGCTTGATGAGTTACTGCTCATGGTATGATGCATTCATGGATCAGAAAAAAAAAAAATCTGATCTATAGCTTCCAAACCTGTCAGAAAAAGACAGATTACTTCCATCAGCCAATCTATGACAGGATATTCGACTGGATTTATTTTTCATTATGCAGAGTTTCAACAATAGAGACAATAGAGAAGAAAACAGGAAACAAAGACATCTTCTGAACAATAACAGCTGAGTGGAGCTGATCGTCAGACTGCTGTCGACCAATAAACTGCAACGTTTGGTGCCGTGTGTGTGAGAGACTTTATGGCTGAAAGTCACCAGTCGTCAGTTTATAAGCAGCGTGAGAGAAACCAGAGAGTAAGAGAGCCTGAAGCTCATCTGCTGCACCGTCTGCAGACATAAAGCCAGGCGGCACACAGCAACCCACACACAGACCTCCATCTTTGCTTTCCCTTCCTGTTTTCCCCCAATAAAAAAAAATTCATAAACTGTTTGAGTGTTTCCCTCTAAAAATATATACAACATCATAAGAAAGTTGAAAGTCACACATTCTTATCATTTATTTTTTGCAGTATTCATTTTTTGTTTTGTTTTGGGAAAAATGGCACAAAAACATCACAACTGTAATAAAAAAAAACCTCAAACAAGTGTTTCTGTGAATCCAGTTAGGTAGGTTTAGGTAGTGTTTTTTTTATTTTTTTAACAAAGGAAGAAAAGACCAAAACTATCATTGTTGAGATGTTTAATATTCTATTTATTATGTTTCTAATAGCAAATAAATGAATTATACATAAAATTAATATTTCTTATATTAAAGGGATACTCTAATTTTTTCTTAAAAAAGGGCAAATATAGAGTAATTATCTGTAGTTAATTATCTTACTTGCAATTGTCAGAGGTTTTAGTGACAGGATTTTACAAAAAAATAAGAAATTCAGGCATCATAAAAAGGTAGATGACATCAGTTGGCTGGATTTTAATTAATTAAAAGAAGACAAATGCAAACAGCTTATTAACACTTTTTTGGGATAATTATTGGACTGTACCATTAGAGCGTTTTTTTTTTTTTGTAGAGCCTTAACCTATATAGTCACATAAATTGGCCCTTTTTTATTTCTTTATATGCTAGTAACTCTCTCTGGTTGCAACCAAAGCTTCTCTGAAATATTACCGTGTCCTGCTGGTTTGTTAAAAGTTATTCTTGAGTTCCAAACTTTGTTTTTGCTCAGTTTTGTTAGTAAGTAAGCCCGTTGTGTATATTTACAATATTAAAGGAGGTGAAATGCTGCACATGTGCGTAAGGGGTGTGATGTGGGGTGTTGTTCACTGAAGCAGAAGCTAAAGCTGCAGGGGCGCTCAGATGTAGCTGCTAACTTGAGTAAACACCCTTATTAATACTGATACTAGTTTTAGCAATGCTATTCTTATTCAAACAGTCTAAGTAAAAACCTCACTATACATAGAATGATTGACCGGATGTTTCAAATAAAATGTATACGCCACTAAAATCCAACACTCCCCAAAACCACACACTTTTTTATTTTTATCCATATTATATCTTCATACTGACTTACATCCATGTTAGTTACTGCATTTACGCCTAACCCACATCTTTACCCCAACCCTAACCATCACCAGTATATTCCCGACCCAAAACTTAACCTAAAGCTAAATAACACTATGCCTCTAAATTGACTCTCTTACATGAAAATAGGGGCCCGCAACAGTAGGACCAGCCTCTGGTCCCCACAAGGCTGCATGGTCCTCAGAAGATTAGTAAATAGAGCTGATGAAGATTCTCAGTCATCCAGGTCATAGTCATTCCGTAAAAGTTCAAAAAATATCCACTGGACTTGGTTTCCGAGAGTTGAAGACGTTTCGCCACCTCAAAGAATTGAGAACGCTTCCTGGAGAGGTGGCGAAACGTCTTCAACTATCGGAAACCAAGTCCAGTGGATATTTTTTGAACTTTTACGGAATTAGTAAATAGACCAAAAACGGATCTATAAAGGTAATATAAATAAGTCCACTTATTTTTTAAAAGCAGATGTCTTTTTTTTGTTTGGACAGGTTTGTTTTTGGTCTCTGTGGTTGAATTAACAAAACTATAAGTGCTCTCAGTGACCAACAGCGTAATCTTACTCTGGAAGTCATTTGGTTGATGAATAACGATCATTAATCTAATCAATAACTAAGCAGGGAATGAGCCAGCTGACTGAGAATGATAAAACAACGACATGAACAAAAACAATACAAGCAGGCAACGGCTGAACTGAACACGTTAATATACTGTAAAGGAGTGATCATAACGGTCTTGCCATCAGTGTTGAGCAAAAAGCTGTACAGTGAGTTTTGGTTTTAAAACAGCAAAGTAGTTTAACAAAGACCAAATTATTTTTTATTTGGTTTTTCAATATAATTGAATCTAAGAGAAAATGTCTTGATTAATTGATCAGAACATTACTTGATCATAGAATGACTGTGATTCCAAAGTGTCCAAAAACAGGCTTAAATCAGAGGAAACTGGAGTTTTTTAGGAGACGTTTGGACACCTAGACAAGAGTCTTGGTCAGTTCAGCTCACACCAGAGCAATCTGTAGTTGGAGTGCTAATGTTTTTTAGCAGCTTGGAGATCAATCCTCCTCAGGCATTCCAAGTCAGATGCTAATTAAACACCAACCTTTCATTTTCCTGAGTTATTGAAGTCTTTTGTTTTTAAGTATTGGTTTGTGGTTAGCTATTTGCAGTGTTGGGCACGTTACTTTGAAAAAGTAATTAGTTATAGTTACTAGTTACTTCTACCAAAATAGTAACTGAGTTACAAACTGAGTTACTCCACAATAAATGTAACTAGTTACTAGTAAAAGTAACTATTGCGTTACTTTTGCGTTTCTCGCCCCCGTAACCCTCACCACCCAGCCCCCACCTTCTCGCGGTGTGATTCAAAAGCCAGCTGAATAGAGCGGACGACAAAGACAAGAACCTGCAGAGAGTTTTGCATTTATTGCAACTCAATGTAAATGACATCAGGGGGGAACGCCATGTGAAGTTTTTAACAGGGCATTCAGATCTGGTGAGTATATGAAATTAATAACTGGGGATGTCTAATTCTGAAATCCTGTGTGTTTGGGTTGTTATAGATACTGCAACATCTATCTATCTATCTATCTATCTATCTATCTAGATGTATACTCTGTGTGTGACATAAAATATGGATCTCCATCCCTGCCACAAAGGCCATCAAATAATGTTTAAAATAAAAAATACAGTAGGTTGAGAAGGCAGAGTATCCATCCATCCATCCATCCATCCATCCATCCATCCATCCATCCATCCATCCAGATTTCTCCCTTTCTCCATATAGGCTATCATTTGATCGTTCACGCTCCCCATAGTTCTCCTGTGGCGCGAGCACAGGGCGACTGTTGCGCGCCTTTAGCGAGCATGCACGTTTCCTGTCGCTTGCGCGGTGACTCGTGCCGCCTGCGCTGTGCGGAGATGCAGAGGAAACCATATCTGATGGGGAAACGCAGCTCGACGTAACACCGGTATTTCCATCAGGAAAACGCTGTTTTGCTGCTGGATCCTCCTCACTCTCCATCTCTCTGTGTGTGCTGTACGTTAACACCCGCCAGCAGAAACACCCACCTACCCAACTGACAGACGGAATCTCACTATACATCAGCCATTCTCATCCTCCCCTCTCTCATGACAAGGCGCGCACCTCTGGATGACCTAAAAATAATCTTTACTATCTCTTAAACAAAAGTAGCACAAACAATATTTTTTCTGCACAAATCTGCACTAACGTTGCACTAACCATTCAGTCTATTTGCAGAGTTTTTTGACGTGGGTGGGGTGTCAGCTTCACGCAGCTGCGCACGAGTCCTATCATGAAAAAAGGTTCATTGTGCGACCTGAGTAACGCGCAGTAACGGGGTGTCTGCAATGGTAACTGCGTTATAGTTACAGTCAAAGTAATTAGTTAGATTACTCGTTACTAAAACAAGGTAACGGCGTTAGTAACGCCATTACTTTCAACGCCGTTAGTCCCATCACTGGCTATTTGAATAATAAGTGTGCATGTTTAACCTTTACTGAATGAGTTCCTATGACCAAACTTTAGGTGCTTGGAAGCTAAAACCTGCAAATGTCCTCCTCTATTAAGGAAAAAATCTGGTTGCTTCCAATCAAAGCCTTTTTTTGAGTGCAATCACCCTAATGATGGTTTCAACACATTTTTGATATAAAAAATTACTTACATTACGAAACTCAAAATGCCAGTCGTAAAAAAACTGAGGTCTCAAACAGAGATGTGTACACGAATGGCGAAAAAGTTGCTTTTGAGGACTGGTTTTATCCAGTAATAAAACAGACCTCTTTATAAGTTGTATTGTAAATAGAATCACTTATAGATAATTTGTTAATCCTAAATTGGTCCATGGTGCCTCAGCATCATGCGTCAGAGAGAAGCATGAGGAGAGAGCAAAAATTCTAAACCTTTGCAATTCATAATTTTTCAATTAGTAACCCAAGTTCATAATTATCACAACAAAATCCTAAAGTTTAGCATCTCTGGCCATGTTGATGGTCCAGTGCAGTTTTTCTGAAGATGTTTCAACACCTTTACAGAAGTCTTTATTAGTTCTCAGCTCGTGCTGCAGCAATCTGAAGTTGTAGCACTAATGTTTTAGAGCAAACTTAGAGAACTGAGTTCTGTCTTCTTCTGTTTTCATTGTGATATTTGATATTATTTTTAAGCAAGTTGTGACCATTGAAGCTTAGCTTGTCAACATTTTTGTAGAAAACCAGAATCAAATGGCCCAAGGATGAAGAAAAACCAAAAACACCAGAGGACCAAAACCACAGCCTTGAGGTGCACCATAATAGATTGAATTGGGGAATTGTGTACTTCAAATACTTTCAAAAATCATCTTTCACATTGCTTCAAGGCAGATTTGGACACATCAACTCAGCACCTGAGCCTATCCAGCAGAATGTGAAGGCCAACTCAATAAAAGGCAAATGGCTCATTATTTATACCTAAAACTAATACATTAATGATTTAATGAAATTTAGGGTTAATCAGGAAAAAAATAAAACAATTTTCTTCAAGATCACCGAGTCTGGGAGCGGCCATTTTGACCCAAATATAGTAACACTTCCCTCCTGACATCTTCCGGCAGTGACGTCACGGTGCGGTAAGCCTAGCGCCATTCTCCCCGCTTTACAAGCAAAATCAACGGGAACTACTAGACACATCTGCAATCAACAACAATTATTGAAGATTTCCAGAGAACTTCACCATTGAAATTCACCAGAGCTATAGTGAAACTGACAATGCACACATGCATTGGCAGCTGGATGTTCCGATTCCTGATCCTCCACGGACGCGTTCGTCGTTGGATTGCCAACTTGAAGAGGGAGGATTTGCCATCGAACTTCTGGCCAGAGAAAAAACACGTAATATGTAGCCAACATTTGGAAGAAGAATGTTTTCAAGATGACTTGGATAATAGCGCGTTGTGACAAACACCAGATACAGCACTGGGACTTGATCAACAGCCGATACCGCACCGTGACGTCACAAACCAGTAGGTGGCAGTAGTGTTCTTTAACAAACATGGAGGCCTCCAGTAAAGCACATTCACAGGAAAATTACTCAAAATTAAAAACACTTATTTATTGATCAGTATTTCATATTCATATTCAGGGGTCAAGAAAGCTGTCTTGATCCAGAGCAGCAATTAACCACAACCTTCTCTGATGTCTTGGTAGTAAATTGGAAACTTAGAGATACCGTCAAGGATAGAGGGACACAAATTCTCTTTCAGAAAAAGCATGATGGATGACAGCCTTTTTTGGAATAGGTTAGCCTCACCGCAGCCAATAAACTTTGATCATTGTAATTTACTGGAGGAAGTGCGATCTAAGAGAACTTTGAACCAAGATGGAGGTTAAATGACCAGAGAGAAAAGGGAGGCTTTCAGTGTACCAATAAGATCTGCTACACCAGGTAACATTTCTGCTGCAAAGTTGTCTAAGAAAATGGGCAGCTGGGGAGAAAAGCATTAACACAGAGGCTGAGGAGCAAATATTTTTTTCTCACATTTCTAACTTTAAAAAAGAAAAAAGGCAACATTGATAGTCATCATTTGAGATTATGGAGGAAGTAGGTGTAGCGGGAGTAGATCTGCTTTTTATAACTGAGTTAATAAAGAGCACTAAAAGATTATTTAAGTTTAATATCTCTCCTTGTGAATAAGTTTTCGTTCTAGACATTCAATTTTCTGCAGGAAGATATCATCATTTATCCATGGAGCGGACAATAAAAATGGAACGGATATTGTTTTAAAAGAATACATCTTTTCTAAAAAATGTTCATTAAAATGAACTGTTAGGCTACTCTATCTACGTCATTGACGGAGGATAAAAATAAATGGAAGGCCTCAGAAAATACAAAGGCAGTTAGGTAAATAAAAAAAAGACTGACCTCATGGTGAGTTAAAGACTCTGTCACAGTAACAGATAAAATGAAAATAACACGGCATCGTGTTCAGGAATGTAAATGTCCTCAGCACCGATATGCTACATTAACACCAAACACATCTTGAGCTTTTTGAACATTCATTTTATGCGCTTTGCTATTATGTTATGTACAATAGCAGATAGAATGGAGAGAGTTGCTTTGCTTTATTTGCTGTAATGAAAATGTTTTTAAGGGAGAAAATACACCTAAACACATCACTTTCATTTATGTAGTCAGTTCATCAGGCTTATGATCCTACTTTTAAAGGAGAAGTCCGACCTGCAAGGAGTAACCAATGGGCCACTATTTATACCTGAAACTAATACGTTTGGGATGATTTAATGAATTTACAGTTAATCAGTAAAAAAAAACAATATTTTTCATTGCGATCACTAGGTGTGGGACCGTAGCCTCGTGAGACCATCCTGATCTCGCGAGCTTTCAAGGTTCCACTCGCAGATCAGTCTGGCTACTTTCCGTCAAAGAAAATTTGGAGCCGTTCACCAAACGAACGTCCAATCAGCGTTGGCTTTGAGGCGGGTTGAGGTGTGACGCAACGAGAAGCGCAACAGTTCAGTCTAAAGAACGTGGCGGCTTCAGTTGATGAAACTAGCGTTAGCGTGGCTATCGAAGTTTTATCGGAATAAAAGAGTATTTCTTAACTGAAAGAAGAGCAAAGCACTGCTCTGGAGGCTTTTCTCAGAGGAAAAGACGTTTTTGCTCTTCTCCCGACTGGTTTCGGCAAGAGTAGCCTGGCTTGTGGTTGTGTTTTCGTCGTCGCTCTGTTAGTACGTCATATGCTTCATTGATCTGATTGGTTTATTTGGCCTGTCTATCACCAACATAGGCCAATCAGCTAACCAGTATTTTCGCATGCATGCTTTTTTTCTCGGGCGCTTATAGGCTCAACATGTGAGTGAGTGTTTGAGAGGAAGTGAAAATCACGAGAGCGATACAGAGTAGAAGGTGAGCTTCAGTGGGATAAAGAGGAAGACTGAAGTTTGTGTTAATAAGGGTGAGAAAAACTAAATCAGTCCTACATGACAATATGTGCGTTAGAGGGAGATGGAAGGAGAGCCTGCAGAAGATTTAAATCTCTTATTAACTCAGGAAAAGCAAAGGTTAACGTAGGAGGAGCGCGTATAGGGAGTGGAAAAAATAAGGATTCAAAAGGTAGTGTTTAGCACAACATGCCAGATGGATAACACTCTATTCCAGTCCATTACACAAATACCACACAGCCGTCTAATGCACCTAACAGAGGCTGAAATGTTCAGCAGGAGCTTATATCGCATTCTGTGTGTATTTGAGAGTTTTTTTTACAGAATAGTTTCTGTATTGTGGAAAATTACCTAATCTCTGTCTGATTAATTACAAATAAGTCTCTGAATCTCTCACTAGCAGAGGGGGGATTTTTCTTTTTATCAGTTAGTTTCTACCAGTGTTTCCTTACTGGAAAACCTGGTTTCTGTTGCTCGATCACAGCGCAGCAAGTGTTGGAGATCTAATCCTCGCCTGGCAGCGACGCTGCCATCCCATGTCCTGAGAGAACCAGACAATATTTATAGGAACAAACAAAAACAAAACGTACCAGCAGACTTTGAAGGAGAGCTTCACATAGTCTGAGGATTCACACAGTTTCAGGAATCATTTAAAGAGACATTGCACAATATTTATTATATAGGTTTTATTGTATATTACCAAATATTTCTATAAAGAGTTTAGCTTTTAAGAATTTTCAAGCTATTTCTAACAAACAAAAGCATTAGGGTTAGTGCAGTAACATTTTATCTGTATAATACGAAATGTGTATCCATCATACATTACAATTACCATTACCATTTAGACAAATATCTGTTAAATTATATATACCTGTATTTTGCTCCTGTCAAAGGGTTGGTTGGAGGGTGGTTTAGGACCCAAATGCAGAGACCAGGACGCAGAGGTGAATTTTGTAGATTTAATGAAAAAAACCGAGGCACAAATCCAAAAATCCAAAATACAAAGAACCAGAAAACCAGAAAGCATCAGGGAAAACTCACGAAGGAAGCCAGAGGCAATAGAACGACAAAACAACAAACAAGAAATAAGTGACCGAAGACGTGGTGTTTATATTGAGAGAGTGAACAAAGACAGGCTAATCAGCAGATTGGGAGCAGGTGTGGACAAGACCTACTAGGAGGAAGCCAAGGGGGAAGGAAAACAAGCACAAGGGGGGAAACAGAGGGTAACTAAAGAACTCAGCACTGGTAGAAATAGACTACAAAGATACAGAACACAAAGAAACTTAAAAATAAGCCCAAGCAGAGGGCAGAACCCTAACAACTCCCAATCAAAAATGTAAGACCACATGGAAAATGATACAGTAATAATTAGGTTATGGAACAAAAAGTCAAGTGGTAGACCCAAAAACAGTTACTGCTTTAAGCTCAAGGATCCAATTTGCTGTTTGTCAGGATAATAGCCCAATTGCAACCCCAAAACTAAGTCTATGAAATAAGGGTTTTAAGAAACTAATAAATTCTTTGAAGTCCTCGTCTCTTGCATAAGAGTACCAAACATGGGATCCTGAAAGGTAGAAGAGAGATTTTTTCTCTGATGAGAAAAACCTTTTACCGTAATGGTCCTGATGGCATCACTGGCATGACAAGGACACATACTCATACTCACACATACTAGATCTACAACGTAAGCCAGAGTGTTGTAAAAACACCAACATAAAACAATACAAAATAGACGCAGACAGGCAGTTGTTCAAGAATGAATACATTGAATCTCAGCGGTGTGTCAGCATTCACTGCCAGTCTAGGCGGCATGTGGGCAATGAAATGGAATAATGTAAACAGATGCAAAACCCCATCATGCACCGCAACATATTTTTGCAAAATATTCGAACATAAATTCACCAACTATAACAGGGACATTGTAGTTTGGTTAAAGAAAGCATTTTAGTTTTATTATAATTTATTTTGTTGCAAGGATTTTACAGTTTGATGCCAACTGTCACAGGGATGTGCATGATAAGGAAGGGGTATATATACTGCCTGCAACATTTAGGTAGTTAACATTGTATTACTTCTTGAGCTCCTTGAGTTATTTACTATCACAGGTAGGTGCTTTGGCCTGAGGGTAAGTGTTGGGTCTGGATTACCAGTCCGAGCCTGCTAGACACTCCCATACAGTTATGGTGAATAGCACAGCCATCCACAAGAGGCCCAAAGTAGAGCTGATCCTCCTCCACATCAACAGGAGTCAGCTGAGGCGCTAAACTTCAGCTAATGAACAGCCGATAGATAATGCCAGTGGGAGATCATCTACTCCTCATGACTATAAAGAACAAGTCTGCGCTCTGATAAAGAAAGGTCCATTAAGAGGTGAACGGTTGAAGTTTTAATGAAGTCCAGGTCCATAGAAATTAAGCGCTGTTATAACGTCAATAATCACACTCACACCGCCCCAGGATATTTGGCAAGGAAGCAATTTAATCTCAGTAATTAAGAGATGGATTAGCAGGCTGAGATGGAGTCCGCCTGCACTCCCTCTGCTTTATTTCTAGACTTAATACTGCTCATACACTCCCTCCCCAGAGCCATCACTTCCACTCATCTTCCTGTTTATCCGCCATTTTTAATTCTCCATCTTGTACCTCTTCGCCAACCCCTGCCTTTTTAAATTCCAGCCTCTGCCTACTGAGGACATCTTTAAAATGATATTACATTTGTTGTGCCTGAAACAATCAAATCATCTACATCCTTCCCTGAAATTGGTCTTTTTAAACTAATAGTCTTTGACTCTATTATTTTATGGAAAACGAATATAACATAGTGCAAGTGAAGCAACCGTTTAAATTTGGGATTACTGCTATGGGTGGCATCTTGTTGGTCCTTTTTGCCGAAAAGACCAATTAGCTGTTAAGGATGAGGATTGGGATCCCCTCCTCTCTACGGAGCCCAAATGCATCTATTAGTCCAACTAGTCTAAACTAACTACATTATGTTATACAGATTTGAAGCCTCAGTCCTAAAAACAAGGGTTTGTTTTTCCAGTTGCTGAATCATTACCAGGTTTTAAGCCAAGCTTCAAAATCGAAAACAATCCAAACAGGGGGTATGAGATAGGGGGAGAGCCATGCGGCAAAGGACCACAGGTCGGATTGGAACCTGGGTCGGCCATGTCGAGGACCAAGGCCGCCGCACATGGGTCGTCCGCACTAACCACTGCGCCACCTGCACGCTAAACTCCCTGTTCTGTTGAAAGGAATCTTTTACCAGACCTGTGCGGTGAACTGCGGCATTGTCTTCTTTCAAATACCTCGTCATCATCGCGCATTTGAAGGCCCTCAAACCAGGGGGGTGTCTGCTGTAACACCCTGAACAACAACTTGAAGCTCTGTCACCCCAGAAGTGAAACGGAAGCCTGAAGGTTTGTTTTTTTACTCTCATCAGAGAATATAAATGTGTGATACCCTTTCAATGTTCCATGTTTGGTGCTAAAATAAGTCTGTCAAGTTTGTGGTATGGAAGGAGACATGGCCTTTGAAGAGATTTTTTATTCTTTAAGCCCTTGTCTCTCTGGCCTATGAGTACGGGGCTGCAGTCAGCATGAGTGGCCGAGTTCATTTGGGTTGAAAATCTTCCTCCGTCTTCATAGACAGCTTTTGAAATCCTTCTGCTCAGTGTGAAAGAAAGTTGTTTGGGTCTCCCACTTAAAAGTTTGTCTTATAACTCCCTGAGGATGTTTCAAGAGGTTTAGAACAATGGTCTTGTCTCATCTCTAAAGCACATGTTTCAAGTGGTCTGGCTTGTAAAGCTCAAAAATCCTTCCACCTTCAAACACTCAAAAGCCTTTTGCCATCAGAGGGTCATGAAGTTGTTAAAAGTAATTGTCTGGCAGTAAAAAGGCATTAAGACAATGTCTTTTCCATTATTCTTGCTCTAATTCATAAACAATAATGTTTTCATCATTCTTAAGATTACAACCAGAATTGTATGGTACATATAGTAAAGTTTTGTAAGTTCAAGCAACCATTATATTTTGACATAGAATTAGATTGTTACATCTTCAAACCAGTAAAGTAGTGCAGAGGTAGTTTTTTGCTATGGGTACTGAATACCTTCTGATCAGCATTATTTAACAGTGTAATTTTCTGTAAAAAAAACATAAAACCCTTTTCTTTAGTTCTTCTAGGTAACTCTATTAACATGTTTCAGGTAGGGCTTGACCCTCCTGTGCCAGTGGCACAGCAATAAAGCTGTGCTCTATAAACAGAGGCTTTTGTCCCAGATGCAGCAGCTGCAGGGTAACTGGCCTGATGACCTTTGTGTAATGTCTTATTTACTGTGAGTTCACTTTCAATTAAAGGCCACTAGTGCCAAAACAGAACCTTTTTTTTTCCTGAATAGGAGACTAAGGATACGTTCAAACAGCAGCCTGAAGTGACCCAAATCCGATTTTTTGCCCATATAGGCTACAAAGTTTATCTGATCTTTTCATGAAGATCAGATCGTCTGAAAAACTACGTAGAGACATTTTTTTCCAATGCGACCCAGGCCACTTGGCTACGTGGTATTTTCCAACGCAACTTGTTTCCGAATGGTCTCATTCATCCGACCTTCATTGTAAATGGCCTTTACTTATATAGCGCTTTTTCAAGTCAGGAGACTTGAACAAAGCCCTTTACACCACATTCACACACACACTTATACACTGATGGTGGCACACTACATTGTAGCCACAGCTGCCATGGGGCTCACTGACAGAGGGTGCCGTACACTGGCGCCACCGGGCCCTCTGACCACCATCAGCAGGCTATGCGGGTGAAGTGTCTTGCCCACGGAAACATCAACACTGAAGGCCGGGGGGCTCGACCTACAACCCTCCGATTGAAGGTAAAAACTCCTGTACCCAACGTCACTGTCGCCCCTTAAGGTCATTAATACTCAAGAAAGGTCCCTAAACTGATTCTTGAAAAAAAACATGAACTATAGATTTTCTAGAGCAGCGTTTTTTTTTATCTTCTTGAAAAGATTGCGTTGTTAATGGGCCAGCTCCAGTTGGAAAATAAAAGAAAGATCACTATATTCTTCCAGCACTACCATCCACGTTTACTTCACCCTTTGTTTTTCCTCATGAAAGTACACAATGCAGTCTGACCTGTGTATGTGTATGAATCATGAGCCATCTCAATGTCATCGTCTCTGACCACAGCTATTGTCCTGCAAACAGCACATTGACAAAGCTCTGGTTTGGCACCTGTCGGTCAGTGAGCAGCCAGGTGTAGAGCCCTCCATTACACCAGCTGACAGGGGAGACAAGGGGCATCACTCACCTCTTTGTCTCATTGGCTTTAGGCTGCCCGACTGTGGCTTTTTGACCTCAAACACCTTCGCTTTCCTGCTAAGAACAGTTTACCTTGCTCTTTGTTTGGTGAATTGAAGTCACATGTAGGGCATCTCATCACAGTGACTGACTCTCACATCTACTCCCTATTGCCACACCTTCCTTGTCAGAATTCTGCTCTCTCCCTTCCCTTGATTTTGCTTCTTTTAACTCTCTACCTCAACCCCAATCTCTTTTTGACACCCATGTTTAATTCATGCACTGAGCTTAGGGATTGATTGCCGGCACCAGTCATTTGAATGATTTACCTTGGCTGGTCTGGAAGGTCACACACAGCCTGGTTCTACTTAAAAACCTCTCAAAGACCTGAAGGTTTAATTATTTTTATCATCAAAAACTGTTCCTAGAGCCTTAAATTCCATACAGTTTCTGCTATGTTTTAAAAATGAGCCTGTGTGAACCTTTTGCTACTTGGGGCAATAAAGGTCTTTTTTAATCAATACCAGTCTTCTAGAAATTCATGGCACCACTGAGCAGCAACAGGCTGCTGTCATGACTTAAATCCCTCTTCTGTTTGTGGATCGATAATATTCATCAGCTGGTATAAGTGTCTGACAATGACGGGGGGGGTGTCAGAAGGCATGCCGAGGGTCACAATGCCACTGTTTGACTATGATAGGTACATTAAGGTCAGTTTGTAAACTCTAAAACCAGAAAGCTGACATAAATCCAAAGGCGTTTCTGTCAATCTTTGCAGCTGCTGTATACTTGTATTAAAGTTAAGATGTTACAGAGCTTTAATCAATAGTCTGGCTTAAATAAATATTGCAGCAATGACCATTGTTTTACATGGGAAACATGACCAGTTTTAAGCATCCAGCTAGAGTGACTACTCAGGGGTTGACGTTAAGGATTTTTACCACTTGACCTTCGGGCAACTGACTTTCACATTTCATTTGCCCAAAAACTATTTTTACTTGCCCAGTATAATGTTTAATAAATATTATTCCTAATATTTGTTTTTTGTATTTATATCAATGAAACATGTTTGTTTTTTAAATGTTTTTGTAATTCAGTATTTTTTAAGTTTCCAGGTTCCTGGTGTGTATATGCATGCGTCAGATAATGAACTCAAGCCTACATTACCGTGTTAACATGCTTTTCAATCCTTCCTTCACATTCTTTTGAAACTAAACTTTTCTTTAAACTGTTGTGTGCTTGGAAAAATATAAATTGTAATGTTAAAAATCTAAAAAAAAAATGTGGTTTAAAGGGCTTTTTTCAAGTCTCCTGACTTGAAAAAGCGCTTGAAAAAGCGCTATATAAGTAAAGGCCATTTATAATTAAGGTCGGATGAATGAGACCATTCAGAGAAAAGTCGCATTTGAAAATACCACGTAGTCAAGTGGCCTGGATCGCATTGGAAAAAATCGTCTCTACGTAGTTGTTCAGACGATCTGATCTTCATGAAAAGATCAGATAAACTTTGTATATGGGCAAAAAATCGGAAGCAGGTAAAAAACTTAAGACAACGCTTTTGGGTCATTTTCTTCGAATGTAGGTGATTTTTGAGTGATTATCCGAATAAAATGATACAGAAACACAGGTACAATAGCGCTGTCTAGCTTGATTTTCTTTTTGGTAACTACATCAAAATTACCGCTAGGTGGACAAAAATCACGCCATCTGGCAGAAAATCACCTGGCTTTTTCAAATCACGCAAGAAAGTGTACAAAACAATTTGGATAGACAAATTTCTGTGATTTTAAAGTAATTTTGAGTGGTAAATAATTTTTTTTGCAATTGTAATTTGTACTCTCCCAATAATACAAACTACTTGCCCCGGGAGATCGGGCGATGGTTAACATCGAGCCCTGCTACTGTGCATGAAAGTGCTGACATGTTCTTGTGCACAATGGCTGATGCAAAGGAGAGAGTGGCTTAGGTACATTCGGTGTGATGATGCTATTTTTAAATATTCTGTTGTTTTTCAGAAACAGACCTCTGCATAAAAGCGCAGTAGCACTGCTGGGAAATCCTAGTGACAGCTCTAGGGGATTTCCCACTGTCATTTGTAGCAGATGGAAGTGAATATAAATCGTTTATTAGCTATATGATAAAAAATGGTAATTACTAGACAATAAAATTGGTGAATGTCTGCAGTGGTGTCAAAAGTTGAAGTATCAACTTGAACCAAAAACTACTTAAAGTATAAAAGTATTGTCATGATCTGGTCTGTTTGCTCTCCCTAAATTGGTTATTTCTTTTACCTGTCGTTTTCCCTCCCTGCATCAATTATCATTTATTCCTCTCACCTGTTTCATTTGGTTTATATTCTGTTCAGCCTGAGCATTCGGGGGCCAGATCATTATTTTTTTTCTGCTAGTCAGTCCATTCTGTTTATTTCATGGTTAATGTTTTGGATCCTGGGCCAGTGGAAAGAGGTTTTTTCTGTTTGTCTTGTCTCCTAATCATCAACTGTTCCTCCCCCACGGAGTCCTCTGGGTTTTTGGCTCAATATGTGGGGAGGTTCAGTTTTTATCCAGTAAGCCTGGCTCCAAGGTGGAGACCAGTTTAAAGGTCCTGCATCAAGTTCTGGTTCCACGTCCTGTCTCTGCTACCCTCTGCACCTGATCCTGTCAGCTCCTGTGCGGGACACCTGGTCACGCTTCCGAACCCTGTCAGACTCTGAAACTGCCTGGGAGCTCTAGGATGCCTGGAAGCCTGGATCCTGCCTATTCTGTCTGTTCCTGTCTCTGAATCCCTGACCAGGATCAGCTTCCTGCAAGACCTCTGAAACTGCAGCACTGGGGACATTCTTGGACTGGACTGTTAAACCAGGTAAGTGACCAACTCAGATAATCATGTGCCCCGCCCCCCACCTGCAGTCACCACATGCCACAGATCCTAGCAGCTCCCCTTTCAGTTTTGTTCTTCGTTTAATAAATGTTTTGAACTTGCCTACTGACTGTCTTTCCTTAAATACTGGGTCCATCTGTCCTCGTTTCATGACAAGTATAAAGTAACCGTTAAAAATAAACAGCCAGATGCCACTATATGAATTGAAAGCTCAATTTTTTTACTATTTTGAAAACTTCTTTGAGATAGGGCAACGGATGAGGGAGGTCTTCTTGGTCTCCATCTCTCGCCTGTGTCCGACCTTTCAGACATTTCAACATCTTTTTCTGAATTCATCATTGTAGCATGGCATAGACAATTCACGTTAGCAGTTTGAAAAACACCTGCTTGCTTCTGATGATTTCCTTTGGCGTCAGCACAAATTTGATGAATAGCTAACCGATTCCACTAGTTTTCACTAGATGTGGATGGCGCCAATGATCTGCATTGGATGGCACATATGACATGAAATAAACATTAATAAACATTAAACCGAAGCCAAGAGTAACGAGTAACGTTTGTTTAAAAAATGTAAGGAATAGAAAGTACAGATACTTGTGTAAAAATGTATTGAGTAGAAGTCAGAAGTAGGAGAAAAATAAGTAATGAAGTAAAGTATAGATACCTAAAAAGTATACTTAAGTACAGTAACAAAGTATTTGTACTTTGTTACTTGACACCTCTGAATGTATGTATTAATCATAAAATGTTTCGCCAAAGTCCAGTTAGAAAATATTTTAGTGGAGCGATCAAAGCTCTCACTTTTAATTTTCTTGTATTTTATGTAAACCTAGTGGATTGTAACACCTTTATATGGATAATCTTGTTTATTTTCATATTTTCATGCTGATCGCTCTATGGGAGGAGAGATGAAAGCTTGGATGCAGTGACGGTCTTCTAGCCAGCTTCCGGATCAGCTCCTCTGATTGGTTAGCGCTCTGCAACAAGATTTAGAAATTTTGATTTTGGATTTTTTTCTTTGTCATATAACTTTAAATTAATATTTAAAATATTTCGAAATATATTGATATATATTTTTTAGATGTACAATATAAATATTTAATCTCTAATAATGAGTAAAGCATAATTTTATTTTTTTGTCGGATTGATGATGTATTTCCGCCCCAGGGCGCAAAAATGTTTGCCCATTGACTCTAAGCAGCGACCTGACGTGACAGGAAGTTTATTTGCTCACCACCTCCCGCCACAGTGCAGACGTTTTACATGTAATTGACAAGTCGAGTCGCGGGGGGATGGAGACGCATTGGAGAATGAGAAATGGTGCAAGAAATTTCTTTTTCCAGGACCTTGTTTAGCTACAAGGCTTGGCTAACTGCATGCGGCGAGGCTAATGCTGTATTCTGCTTTCCCTGCCTCCTTTTTCAAACATCAAGATCTGACCCAGCATAGATAAAGAAAGGTAGGACTGATTTAAAGCACTTTTTAGGAAAGACAAAAAAGCATGAACAATCTGGGATTCATATGGAATATATATTATGTTTGTTCATTACAAAACGGGCTATGGAGTAAAAGGCTGCAGTAGAAACTAAATTGCATCTTTATATACGTAGTGTGTCAATTCAACTAAAAAGCAACATGAAAAAGATGAAAAAAGAAAGAAGCAGCAATCATTGGATGTTAGTGGAGCGTGTTGGCTTTATGTATTTACCAGCTGGCTATCCAAAGGTTACTGCGGGACATTACCATTTAGCTCCTCTGTGGCCTGGCCATCAATACCCAACGGCACAGAATAAATGTCAAAATATTGATGGCTGAGTGTCTGTCCTGGCAGTGAAAAACAGGAGCCACACATTTGTCTGCTACAGAACAACAAGTAGGACAAGATTCTAATCAGAGATTCAAATCAGAGGACAACTATGGTTTTCCCAGGCTTAGATTTTTATCGGTCTGATAAATTAAAAAGGCAAAGTTAAAAAAATGCATTTAATTATATGTATAAGAAGGAAGTTTGAGCTGAGCCAGATATGAAAGCATGAAGAGCAAAATAGAAGGGAAAGAGGGTCTTTAGTGGAGGGAGAAGGTCTTTGTGACGGTGGAAATGTTTAAATTGAACTTTTAAACTCTGTTTAAATTGAACATTTAAACTGTGTTTAAACTGAGCGAGCCTCATTTCCACTCTAGACTGAAAACCTTTGCAGAGAATTAAATAATTCACAAAGACTGTGCTGTAATCAGAAATAACCTTTTTGTTATTGGATTAGTCTTCAACAAATTCAATTCAAGACATGAAGTTTATAAACATACACAGAGGTAGGCAAACCAAGCTGGGCAGATTTCACTTTTTGGCTTTTTAGTAGCCTAACAACTTTTAAGCCTTATTCAAAATGTAAGAATTAGAAAAATGCAGCTTTTAAAAGTATATTGGAAAAATCTACTCCACCGTAGGGTTGAAACACTACCAAAATTTAAACTAGATGCCATTTCAAAAAGGTCTGCTCTGCATTTTCTTTTTAAGGCACATTGTCTTGGTTAAAAACAAACCATATGAATTATTACAATAGGGACAAAAACCAGCAGAGGACCATCAAGTCCTTGTTTGAAAAAAATATATCACTGTAGAAAATACTTTGGGATCACCTCTTTAACAGTGTTGTCTTTGTGTGGGTGCTCTGAGGACCTTGGTTGAGGCTGGAGGAAAGTGGTTAAAATGGAAAGATTCTGCATAATATATGCAGATTGTCTGAGACATTATTCTGCCCATGATTGGGTTTGATAATGGCACAGGCTGTTACCGGGTTGATTTAAACGCTGCAGAATAAATACATTATGGTCTGGACACCCACTATTACATAAACCTTCCAGACAATACCCATGCTGTAACTTGGATTGTCAAAATGATTCAAAAGCAACAACAGACTTTACAACACAATGGTACTAATTTATAGTGTTACTAATATTGCAAACATCCTAGGGATTATATCAAACTCATTTCATCAAAATTAAAAAACCTTTTTATAAACTTTCTCTTTGGTTTCTGTATATGTTGGAATTCAAACTGGCTAAAAATTAGCAATACAACAAACAAAGAAGAAATATCAGTAATATTTGGTGTGTAGATAGGGTTGCCAACTGTCCCGTATTTAGTGGAAAAGGAACACATTTTGTCCCGTTTTACTGTGAGAGTAAAAAAATAGTCAGTAAAAAGCTAATGGAAAATGAAGAACAAGGGCACCTTAGATACAAAACTTACGGTAAACTTGTTCCCGGCCCCTGTCCTTCATTGTGACCAATGAGCTGCCAACATATATGTAACGATACAGAATCCCCTCATCCCATTGGTCGAGCCAAGTGTTGCTCATGGAAAAGATGGCGGGAGACAACGAAGCAGTAATTTAAATGCTGACGCTGCTTTTGGGGGCGATGCACCTTCAACAAATATGTTTACAAGTTTGCACAAGTTTGCTGTTGCACCAAAAATCTGCACTATTTATGTATTGTTTCATATTCATTTAAGTTAAGAAGGACAGCCTAATGTTTAAGATACTTATTTTATTCAGAAAAGTTTGTTATTTTATATTAAAGTGAATTAATGGATAATAATTAGTTTACCATGTGTTAATTTCACTAATCTAATTAAATGCACATTTGAGTCAAATTGTTAAAAAAATCTTTTCACACACAATGGAGGACTAAAAAAAAAAAAATCACGCCAGGAGGGGTAAAGACGATCGGGTCAGCTGGCATGAGGTGTCCCTTTTTTTTTTTTTTTTCAGGGAGTTGGCAACACTATTTGGAGAGGATATATAGCAGCGCCCTGTGATAAATTAAAAAAAATGTTTCAGTTTACTCTGATTTTGATGAAAATTTTGTATCTTTGAGTATTTTTTTTTATATATCTTTAAGGAATTTAATAAAGAGGTCAGCATTCTGCCAAATTCTCAAATTCTTCATGCACCTTAATAAAATAATAATGATAACTCTTTAGCAATTGGTTGTATGCTGACAATGAAATGCAGATGTTTGTGATGGACTGGTGATGTAAGGCCCTCAAGAATAAGAATTTAAATTATGTTCTATCAGGCAGCTGTAAACACTACAAAGAGTTGAAAGAATAAAACAAAAACACTCACAGGTAATAGAGCAAGACATATGAAACTCCCTACCAAGCTCCCACAATATTTGTCCGACTAACCTGGTAATAACGCCTCGATTCAGCTGAGCAGAAAGCAATATTTCAGCCTGCATGTCCGACGGCAACAGGGTTCCAGGCACTAGAAGCTGATTGCTTTTCAGTCACCTCCGGTGATCTTTGAGTCACTGGCTCCCCTGCAGTTCAAAGAGTTCCTAAAATAAGCCAAGACTGCCTAAATTTATGTAAAAGCTTTCAGAAAAAAAAGCACGGAATTTTTTTTTAAAACGAAAAATAATTAACTCCCCATTTCCTCCTTAGTTCAGAGAGACTGTGTTGCTGAATGAATAGCACCTGCCAGTTATCTTTTAATGTCAGTGGTGTTCGTATTCCACCAAATAAGCCTTTGAAATCACTGAATGCAGGCTTTTACCCTGGGCCTTAATGGTTATTAAACAGACTGACCCACACACCAGCTCCTTCCACTCTGTCAGACAGGGAAGCAGACGTGGGCAGAGGACCATGCAGGTTTTAATCATCACTGCATGCTCTTAGATACATAACAGCCACCAAATGTGTCTTGACATTTGATCTTTTTAATGTGTCCATTTACTTATTACTTCTGTATCTCCATTTTTTCTTCTTTGAGCTGAATCATTTCAAATCTCCACTTAATTCTGCTGGCCATGCAAACAGCTGGCAAACATATATGGATACCTAGACTGTCTACTTAAGGCTACACTTCTACTTTAATATGGTTTTATACCATTTAAATTAAATTATGGAAAGAATAGAACATTTTCTTGTGTTGTCCATTGTCTTGTCATTTCTCTTTAGGACGCGGGGGGTTAGGGTACGTACTGCACTGTAGTCAACCAAAGTAGAAAAAGGGGGGGTGATGCACGTTGGGCGGAGCTACCATATCCTTTCTTTGCCTGTAACAATGGCAGCTACGTTTGCTGTGATCAGTGGGTAAAAAGCAGTTTGAATCTATTTTGAAGTGAGAAAGTCCACCTGAAAACATTGGCAGTGCAGTCAGTTCATCTGTTTCTATCTCGTATTGCTTCACGTGTGACAGGGTCGACAGAACCTGCTATGCCCAATCCTTTAGCCTTAGGGATGTCATTACGTAAAAGAACAGACATGGATAACGCTTATCAAATAGAGACTACAGCCTTGTAAAAAAGCAACAACAACAGAAAAAGACAAGTTACACAAATGTATTGAATGGCTGAAGTTCTCCATAACACAAACCGAACTGCTACTATAAAGTACAACCTGTCACACTTTGGCTTTAGAGTTCGTAAAATTTGATTAAGACGGATGGACTCGGAAAGTTTACCGTTTTAGCAATGCTAGCCATGTTAATCCCAAACACACGATGCTAAAGATGCTAATCCTGTCTCTGACTTGATAAATTCTTGATTTATAATCCAACTGCTCATTGTCAGGAATGCAGTTTGTGTGGTCTGTTTTGTGTCTGTCTCTCCTTCCTCCATCAGGTGGCGCCCTGTCATTGTTGGTCCTCCCTGCACACCTGCGGCTCTTTGAATCATTATCTGGAGGAGGACTTAAGCAGGTTAGACTCAGCTGAGTCTAACCTGAGTCTTTGTTTCACTGAGTCTAACTGAGGCTTTGTCTCTCTGAGCTTTAACCTTGTTTATTGTCTTTGCCTCTCGGCAGGCAGTCACCCTGCAAATTGGATGTTGGGCCTTCTCCCCCTGGAAGGATCGTTTGAGCTTCACATTGAGCAGGGGATGCAAACTGGATGTTTGGGCCTTCTTCCCCTGAAAGGATTGTTTAACCTTCACACAGAGAACGGGATGAATCTCCACATGTACCGTTCAAGTTCTCCTGGAAATCTAAGTGACAGTCCGCTCCATTGCTCCTGTGGGTCTAAAGAATATTTACCTGTCCACTCTTCAACGTGTACCCTCTTCTCTGGATCAACCAACACTTAGTGGATTCACAGTGAGAGAATACACCCCCCAAACGTGAGTTCCTCACTAGCATTATCTTTACGGCATCCAAGATTCCCACAGTCCCTGAACTAATCATTGTCATATCCTCTCCAGACTTCCTAGTTCCTGTTCATCAGTTCTCTAAGTTTCAGATTACCCCCTTCTACCTTTTCCTCAATAAACCTGTTAAACCTTTGCCCTACCTCTGAGTGGTTCTCTGCATCTTGGGTCAAACCTTTAAATTAATCATGACACTCATGAGAGGAAAGCCAGGAAAAAATATCAGATATATCAATTTTTGCATTAATATTATTCCACAATATATAATTTATAAAAATAAATCTGAATAAGCAAAAAATCTGTCTAAGTGAATCAATCTGAAATCAAACCAGACCATTATGAAAAACTACTTCCTACATCTAAGGTGTTTGTTTGTAGATTCAATAATTAAATTCAATTATCTGATTAACAAATACAGCCAACAATAATTTTTTAATTATAATTATATCTGGTCTCTCATTTTATCATTCCTAGCACTGCTGGTTGATCTCTCAAACCTTTATTCTCTCTTTTTTTTCCTTTTCTGTTACATTCCTCACGAAGTTATGACAATAATTGCAGTCCTAATTACTAAGAAATGTATTTACAACAAAGCGAGATAGTGTGAATTACTCTCATTTGCATAGTAATGAAAGGGGTCTCAGGAGAGTCGGTTTTAACTAGTTTGTTGAAGGACTGAGACATTAAATAAAAGGAGAAAACGCTCCTTAGCTGCTCACCAGCCTGATGCAGTGTGTCATCTGTAAAAGTAATGAGGTAAGTGTCCAAAATATCAAACACAAAGCCTGACTTTAGTTTTAAAACCATATCATGATTCTTTTCAATGAGCAGTTGGAAAATATTGGGGGAAAAAAAGTTTCTTGAGATGAAAAGGATTAAAACAAACAGAGGCCAGTGATGCGATTAGTGTTGAAGCCTCTTCTGCAGAAACACGTGACAATGACGTCTTTTCCCAGTGCTCACACCCGTTACTATTATTGCGACAGTGTTTGCATGCCCTGACGAATATCAAGTAGTTTGATGAAGTCTAGCTGTTTTAATGAAATGAAGTGAACCAAATCCGATTTTGTTTTCCATATGCGACCTGTATCGGATCTTTTTATGGCAGTCTGAACAACACAGATCCGACTTTTTCCAATGTGACCAGGGCTACTTGATATCTGACATAAATCAGATCTTTTCAAATGCGACCTGTGTCTGAACAGCCAGGTCTTATTCATCCGAACTTTACGTCATTAATACCCGACATAGGTCACTATTCTGCGTCTTGCTACGCAGAAGCGGCAAGAGAAATGACAACAATGGTGGACGATAATGCGGAGAGCACTATTTATGTTTAACCATATTGAAAAGAGTGTGTTTTAAAGATTGGGGAATATTGCTAGATACACTCCAGCACTACCATCCATGTTTACTTCCATAAACACAAAGCACACTGCCTTGTGATGTCATTGCGTCCTCTGCTGCGCATGCGGGACACTTGCGTTGTATGAATGGGAAATGTGATCGGCAAAGCAAAATAATCGGATTTCACAAAAAAATCAGAATTGGGAATGAAGGCCTGCAGTGTGAACATAGCCTCATAACAGTGGCAGGTTTGCTTCTGTTAGGACTCCAGTCTGTGTGGTCTGTGTTTTTGTGTGTTTGTCTTCCTTCCCCCACCAGGCGGCGCCTGGTTCTGATTCTCCTCCTCACACACCTGCAAGGGGTTACCTCATTAACGGAGTGCTCTTAAGCTGCTGACTGCCACTACCAGCCAAGCTGAGTTTTGCTGAGTCAAACTGAGTTTTTGTCTACCCGAGTTTTAATCTTGCTATTTTTGTCTTTGCCTCTCGGCAGGAAGTCATCCTGCAAACTGGACGTTTCGGACCTTCTCTCCCTGGAAGGATCAACTGAGCCTCAAACTGAGCTGGGGATTCAAACTGGAGGTTTGGATCCACTTTCCTCCAAGAGGTCGTTTGAGTTTCACACTGAGCAAGGGATTCATCTGCATCACAGTCCGTTCAAGTACCGCAGGAAATCTGAGTGGCAGTCAGTTTCTCTGTTCTCCTACAAACAACCGCATTCTGGCTAAAACCTGTCCGCCCTCCACCGAACTAGACAAACACTGGAGCCCCCCCCACACCGACTGGAGTCAAAGAGTTAACCACTTTCCTGGAAACGTGAGTCTGCAAACCTTTTCTCCTCTTCAAGTTCGAGAATCAATTTTCCCGCTGAACCTGAACTAACCGCAGTGTCTTCCCCTCACCTTTCAGTTCCGGTTGAGGTTCAGAGCAACACTGGAATCTCCACAACCTTCTCAATAAACCTGTTAAACTTTTTCCCTGGTCTCTCTGTAATGGTTTCTCTGCATTTGGGTCTGATTTTTAGTTAAATCATGACAGCTTCAACCCCCACCCTTAGTAAAATAAGACAAAAGAAATGTTTCATTTTTGGGAGAAACATTTTTTACTTTTAATGTGGCTATTCAGTTTTGTCGGACTTTGGAGTCAATTGTTCCTTCTAAGAAGGAATTGGAACTGAGTTTTACATTAAACAAAAAAAAAATGCATCGTAGAAGCAGTTAGGAGTAACACTCTGTATTGATAGGAGTAAGACAGAAAAAGGTGTCTGTAAATTAAAAGGGAAAACATTTCTTGTCCCACAAATGATGCGAACATGTCCCTGAATAGCTATAGCACATGTTCCAAATAACAAAAACCTCAAATTCGCTGTAAAAATGCAAAGAGGCAGAGAGGCAAGAAGTGAGCGGAGAGTAAGATTAATTTCTCTGTCTAATTTATTCACTTTAAAAGGACAAAAATCCTACTTTTTGTTTAGAAAACAAAAGAGATTTCCTCTGGCAGGTTTCCAAATGGAGGACAGAAACCAGGTGGCAATTAACCTCTTAATGGACGTCAAATGGAGGAGGAAGGGAGTTCATTTTTGGGATGATTAAATTGGGCTTGCTAGTGGCTCTACTTCCCATAAGCCAGCGAGGAGGTTGGTCGATGCTGCGAGCAATTAGGCAGCAACAAGGAGCTCTACAAGACAAGACTTGTGACTTTTCCTTCCTCCTTTCCTTTTAACTCAGGCTGACATTTTGAAAGGATGCTGAATAATGAGAAATGTGGGATAAATGACCCTCTTACCGTCTGGGTCTGTTTCATTTACCATCTCGGCTCTTATGTTGTTCAAACTCTATGAACATTTCAGCGTAGCGAGGTAGGTTTGGACGTCTCTGTGGGTGAATTGTGTTTTTATACATCAATTTTCCACCTCCTGTAAGATCTTCACACTATACCTCCTTTTTTCTCATCATTTTTCCATCTGCGTCTATTCTCAATTTTTTTTCTCATTCCAAGCAAAGCCAGCATATTGTTAATCTATAAAAAAAACACATTATTTCAGTGACCTCCTCCTTCTAGGGTAACGCAGAGGGCTGAATGGAGACTGGGATGTGCTGGATGTGGAAGGTGAAAGTCAGTCATCCTGAACTGTACAATTAAATCAAAGAGAGGCAAAGTGAATGGGCGCTCCTCTGTAGGACAGGAGATAAAATAGGGTGGCCACCCTGCAAAGGGAAAACGGGAGAGTATTTTATCAGAGCCTTACTAAAGAATACAGAGAGAGGAGACACAGACAGTCGTCCCGTTTGCCCAGCCTGGCCTCGCTTCCCTTTTCACAATCCAACTGTTCCTTCATGTGTCACAAATGCCCACGCTGAGATCTAACATACTTCTGCAAGGCAATTCTCACTTCCAGATCACTTTGAAACACAACTCATCGTGCTAAAAAAAACAGCTTTAAGCTTTTCCATTACAGTATGCTGTGAGATGAAAACTGATATTTGAGGAGAAAAAGGTGTAATTTATGATCACAGTAACAATTTCTTTGGAATAAACAAAAAAAAAAGAAAGAAATGACAGGGCAATGTGATTGAGTGTAAGATTCCTTGCATTTCTAAAGTCTAAATATGCTCCTCTTAACTCAGACTTAAACAAAAAGACAACATAAGTTACCATAAGTCTGTGACGATAGCTTTACATCACAACATCACCAGGTTACTATGAACCCATTCCAGCTATTGGTAAATGCAGAGCTGAGAAATAAACGCATGGATGGTGCTACGTTTTTATTAGCTGAATCGAACAAAAAAAAGGGACTGTTTAAGGAAAAGAAAGATTGTTTAAAAGTTAGTGCAAGAATTCAGTTACTCCAGCTAGAAAGCAGCAATCAGGCTCTGAATCTAGGTTTTGTGTTGGACACAGACCTGAACCTCCAGAAGCTCTTAAAGACAGAAACAGAGTTGGCCTTCTATCATCTAAAGAAAATGTTTAGAACTAATGTCTCAGCAGGATATAGAAAAACTCATCCATGGATTCATCTATAGTAGAATTGATCATGGCTGTGGGGTCTTCACAGGTCTGCCTAAAAAGTGGATCAGACTGCAGCTGATCCAGAATGCTGCTGCCTGCATCCTCAATAGAACTAAGAAAATAGAGCACATCAGCCCAGTTCTAAAGTCCTTCCATTGGCTCCTGTATCTGAGAGAATAGACTTTAAAATCCTTCTGTTAGTATAGATATCACCGAATGGCTGAGCTACTAAATACTTTATAGACGGGTTGGCAGGGGATCAACATCCAGACCTCTCGAGGCTAGTGGATGACATCTACTCTGAAGAACTAGAGGCATACGTGGAGAAGCAAATTTTTGTTCCTCTGCTCTACTGATCTAGAATAAACTCCAAGAAAACTGTAAAAATTGTTTAGATCTATATTTTAAAAAAAAATTGTTTAGAGTAGTCTTTAACTGAGCTATCTAAACTTTATTGGTTAAAGGTCCCATATTATGCGAAATCCACATTATAAACATTTTGTAACAGGCATGTATGTCTTGGAGCATTTGCTCAAACAGTTTGTTTGAAAATCACTCCCCTTATGATGTCATCGTGGGAAATAAGCTGTCCAGAGAAGTCTGTAGTAGCCTATCATTCAAGCTACTGCCTTACTCTTATGTTTTATGCCACGTTCCTAGGCGATTTTTACAAACTTGGACAGGTTGTTATGGTTGCAGATTGTGGAGGCGCCTTCGGGAGAAAATGGCGTGGAAAGCCAAAACAGCTCATCTAGAGGAGGGCTGAATGAGAAGAGTTCTGTTACAAATGTTTGTCTAATCTGAGAGGAGCTTTCCTACACAAAAGACAAAATTTTTGTATCTGGGGACGAAATTGTTAATATTTTTTTCTTATTTTTTTTTTGGTAATATTTTTTCTATAATAGACAACTCTGAGTTTTAATACTCTTGAAATGTTGTATAAAAACAACTTTACCTTCCCTAAAAACACTTCTGTAATAAATGTTAGACCGTTATAATTTGTATTCAGCCTAATTGAGAAATTATGTAGGATTACTAAAGAAATTAGTATAATATAAATTAACTTTATTGGATTTTTAAGTGGTGATATTATTTTTATATCATAATAAACTATATAACTGCCAATAAAATTTTAAATGACAAATGAAGGGAATCCCAGTGATTCTAACGAGATATTTACATATTAACAATGTAATGATTGATGGGGAAACACATGATGATATGTTCCCTCGACACCAGCAGGGTTTCTCATCAGGAATTCAGTTTGTTCTGAAAGGAAAATGTAAGGTTTTCAGCAAGAATCTTAATTTCACACTAGAAGTGCAGCACAGACCTCCCCTGTGAGTTCAGAACGAAGAGGACAGGGAGGGATAGACATCACAGAGGAGTCATTTATATTACATAAAAAGACGAGAATAAAGTCGTAACATTACGAGAAAAAAGTCACAACGAGAATAGTCATAAAATTACAAGAATAAAGTCGTAATATTAGGAGAATAAAGTCCTACAATTATGAGAAACAAGTGGGGTTTATGACAAATCCTACAGGAAGCCCTTTCTTCCCTACAATGAGTAATGTTGAGCATTATGTGAAGTTATACTTTGGCATCAGTTTGACAAATAAGGAAATCTTTTAGCACAGGCATCCAACTGGGCAGCAGGTTAAAGTGGACTCGGGCTGTTGTTTGGTGGAGCTGGTCGGCCGTCATATGCTGGTCGGAGCTCGAACCTTTCTTTCTGAAATGGGGTTGTTGTATGATGACTTCATTCTTGTAATATTACAATTTTATTCTCGGAATGTTACGACTTTATTCTCAAAATATTAAAACTTTATTCTCGTAATGCTACGACTTTATTCTTGTAATGCTACGACTTTATTCTCGTAATGCTACGGCTTTATTCTTGTAATGTTACAAAATTATTTTCGTAATATTACAACTCTATTGTCGTAATGCTACGATTTTAATCTCGTAATGCTATGACTTTATTCTCGTAATCTTACGACTGTATTCTCGTAATCTTACGACTTTATTCTCGTAATGCTACGACTTTATTCTCGTAATGCTACGACTTTATTCTTGTAATGTTACGACCTTATTTTCGTAATATTACAACTTTATTCTCGTAATGTTGCGGCTTTATTTTCTTATATTACAACTTTTTTCTTGTAATGCTACGACTTTAATCTCGTAATGCTATGACTTTATTCTCGTAATGCTACGACTTTATTCTTGTAATGTTACGACCTTATTTTCGTAATATTACAACTTTATTCTTTTAATGTTGCGGCTTTATTTTCTTATATTACAACTTTAATCTTGTAATGCTACGACTTTAATCTCGTAATGTTACGACTTTATTCTCGTAATGTTACGACTTTATTCTCGTAATGCTGCAACTTTATTCTCGTAATGCTGCGACTTTATTCTTGTAATGCTACGACTTTAATCTCGTAATGCTACGACTTTATTCTCGTAATCTTACGACTTTATTCTCGTAATGCTACGACTTTATTCTCGTAATGCTACGACTTTATTCTTGTAATGTTACGACCTTATTTTCGTAATATTACAACTTAATTCTAGTAATGTTGCGGCTTTATTTTCTTATATTACAACTTTTTTCTTGTAATGCTATGACTTTAATCTCGTAATGCTACGTTTTTATTCTCGTAATGCTACGACTTTATTCTCATAATTCTACGACTTTATTCTCATAATGCTACGACTTTATTCTTGTAATGTTACGACCTTATTTTCGTAATATTAGAACTTTATTCTTGTAATGTTGCGGCTTTATTTTCTTATATTACAACTTTTTTCTCGTAATGCTACGACTTTAATCTCGTAATGCTACGACTTTATTCTCATAATGCTACGACTTTATTCTTGTAATGTTACGACCTTATTTTCGTAATATTAGAACTTTATTCTTGTAATGTTGCGGCTTTATTTTCTTATATTACAACCTTTTTCTCGTAATGTTACGACTTTATTCTCGTAATGCTACGACTTTATTCTCGTAATGCTGTGACTTTATTCTTGTAATGCTAAGACTTTAATCTCGTAATGCTACGACGTTATTCTCGTAATCTTACGACTTTATTCTCGTAATGCTACGACTTTATTCTTGTAATGTTACAACCTTATTTTCGTAATATTACAACTTTATTCTCGTAATGTTACGACCTTATTTTCTTATATTACAACTTTATTCGCAAAAAAAAAAAAATTGATCTCTAGCCTGGCCCTAAGCACTATGCAGAACCCCTCCAGTGGAAAAGTTTTAATTTCACCTAGATAAATTTAGCAAAAAAACTTCTTCAAGGAACTTTTTGCTATCCAGTTATTAATCGATTATTCAAAAAAATAATCGCCATATTAATCGATATGCAAAATAATCGTTATCTGCAGCCCTAGTTGTTACAGAACTAGATCTGGTGTGATGAGTCATGATATCTGCCATGACATTTGAATCGTAAGGTTGGAATATAAACTTATTATAATCAATAATGTACATATAACACAGTCAGCAATGACTCTTAACAAATCTGTTAATCTTGATATAAAGCAACAAGGTTTCAACACAATTCTCAGAGTAGTACATGAAAAAAGAAAAATAAACAGGAGTAAAAGTACATTGCAACATTGATTTTTTATTTAATTTATATATGATTAAAATATCGCTGCCTGACACTGTTTAACACCAATTCATTCATGTTCTGTTAACCGGGTGCCCATTTATTATTGAACAATATGTTACAGAGCATTTTATCTTGATGCTAATATCTTAGCCTTCAGTTCTAGGTCAATACAATCCAAAACTGGATGTATTTTCAACACCAATATTGAATAGGGAAAATCCCAATTTAAACAAATATTTAGTAAATTGTGAAACAAAAATGTCCAGAACATGCAGAGGGAAGTATAAGACAGTCATCCAGTTTATTAGGCAAAACAAGGTTGGTTATGGGGTGAGTTGTCCTTTAATAATAGCATTTGGGACTTATTATTTATAGCAAAACCAAAGCTATGGTTACACAAAAAACAGACAAATTTATAGTTAGTTAAAATAATTTTATTTTGGGCATCAGAGGAAAGGTTTCTTGATATTATTTTATTTGAAATAAATAAATCAAATAATGTAATGCTTTCAATATAAATACAACATTGAAGTAATCTGAAGTCTGCGGCTACAAGAAATGATTTGTGTGTTTTCTTCTGTTAATATTAGTTGTTTCCTCTTGTTCTCTACGCTTGCCTTAGTGTCATTCCTCTCTGGTTATACCCAGGATGATGGAGAAAGCACTGAGGTCTTGCTTATGGAAAGAGTCAAACCTATTCGATTCAAACAGCTGTGAAATTGAGTTGGAAATGAGCCAGCAGCAGCGGTGAGCGAGGTGCAGTAAGAATCAGCGCAAACGCAGAGGGTGGCTCTGAAAACGATAACCCGCTCATTTGGAACCCAGATCCCAGCAGAGGAACGTAATTCCTAAAGGAGAGGGGGAACATTACGGAAAGGTCAAGGATAATCTCCTATGATTATATGTTCCCTTGATCCACAATATGCTTCTGGTTTCAGTTTATTGTCTTAATACGATGATTTTCTTTCCTTTTCCACCTTTCTTTTGGTCAAAGTAACACACCCTGCAGCCATATCAACCATGTCTAGTTCTAATTCATGTTTTCTCAAACTTTGGTTTCCCTTCCAGAATGCTGCTGGAGGTTTCCATTACCCCATTAATCTTACTGGGGACAGATAAAGCCGTGTTCTCCTGAGCCCCCGAACACACATATAAGGAGCAAGCTCTCTCCTCTGGAGGCCCCCGCTGTTGTCAAGAAAAGCATAAACATACACATCTAGTCCGTTTCCTCCACTGAGTGTTGGCCCATTCAGTGTGCAGCGTGCATCATCTTGTGTGGTCCCCCCCCCGATATGATCTTAAGAGTGGTTGTTTATCTTTTATTATTGCCGATTGCTGTTGCCATTCTCTTAAATTACGCCCCAAAGGAAGGATCCGTAATTCATCTGACCCTGAGGCAGAACGTGAAGACCGGCAGCAGCATCTAAACAACCAGGATGTAAGGCAGCACCCATGGACACACCTTTTTTAAAGTTTACAAATACAAATTTACAAAATCCATGACTTTAGAAGCAGTTTTTTTGGTGTTATTTCTTGATAAACTTGCTTTAAATCAAAAGAGCTAAAACAAAAAGACACAGGAAAATAATCCAGAGCAGAAATATAATTATGTAAGCTTAAATTGAACTTATTTATATTCCTATAATTCAGAGGTAGCATAAGTCATGTAAAGTAATAAAAAATGGTTAAACGTGGATTTCCTGTTTTCTTCGATGCATTTACCAGCCTTAGTTATCCCAAAGCTAAACTAAGCATCCAATCAGGAATACATTCTTAGTATTCCAAAAATAGTTAAAAAACAATCCACTGGACTTTGTTTCCAAGCTTGAAGATGTTTCGCTTCTATCCAGGAAGCTTTTTCAGTTCAAAATTACATTCATAGTAGCAACAACTTTTAAGATCAGATGGGTTTTATTAAACCAGACAAAACCTCTATTTAAGTAAACCAAAGTAATGTGTGATGTCAATTCAACTTTTCCTAAAATGATTGGGCAAAGCAAATGTCTGTAACAGATATATACATACATATATATAAACAAATATATATATATACATACATATATACACACATAAACATACATATATGCAGATATATTGTAATATATATTGTTATAAAAACATATGTATGTGTTATTATTGCCGGGTTCATAAAATGTAAGTTTTTTGAAAAAGGAAGAACTGAAATACACAATTATGGATACAATTATTTCTGCAGAAAGGAGAGAAAGTTGAACCCCAGACTCAAACACACTGTCTCCCACTGGACCTCCTCTGCAGAGCGTTTAATTAACAGAACATGACGCATGGTTACAAACAGAGTATTGTTCTGACAGAACAATTGATCAGTTCATGAAGACAGAATGCTCCATCAGAATGACAAGGCAGGATGGTCTCCTGACTGGATCATGAGACAGGAGTGGAGCATCCCCTCTCAAAAATGTTTTATAAGCACACATTAATTTTATAATCATCATTGAATAAACCTAACAATTATAACCCTGATATTCTGTTTGTCACAGTTTTGGTTCTGTTTAATTTTATAGTTTCACTTTGATCCCTGTTTTTCTTTGTTTTCTTGGTTTATTCGTTTAATTCCTATTTTGTGGTGTTTTCTGGATATATTTGAGTTCTTAGGTATTTATTGGTTGCCGTGTTGTGTTGGTCTCCTTTCCCCTAGCTCCTTCTAGACTCCTCTGTTCCCACCTGCTCCCAATCAGCTCATTAGTCCAGTCTTTGTTCAGTCTCCCATATATACTCTCCCTGTGCAGTTCCTCAGTGCTGGTTCCTCATCTTTTCCTGGCTCTCCACGTAAGTTTTCCCCTGAAGTTGTCTAGTTTTTGGTTCCTTGTATTTTGTTCTTTAGTTTTTGGATTTTTGCCTCAGTTATTTCATTAAATCTACAAAGACTCACCTCTGCCTCCTGACCTCTGCATCTGGACTCAAAACCTGAACCCAACTGTGACACAGTTTTACAGTAGGTTATTTTTATTGATCAGAAGAATGATTGAGTCTGAGTAGTGCTCATCAAGCTGAAATTTCCCAGATTCTAATCAAGAGCCAGCTTATCTGGATTCTGGTTCTGAAAGGGTGCCATAAGAACTTTTTAAAATCAAAGGATAAATATGATCAAAAATGGGTCCCAACAGAGATTTCTGTAGCTGGGAATTATCTATAAAGAATATTAGTTTCTTATGCATGTATAGAGCTCCAAATCCTTATATGGAGTAAAGAATATCTAAGACAGATAAAACACAGTCTTAAATCTCTGAGCATAACAAGAAAGAAAATGGAGGCTAATTAAACAAGCAAACATTTCAATAAGACCATAAATTCAAGCAGCACTACTAATAGCTTTATTTAGAGAGGGCACACTCCAACTGTTAGAGACACATTTGACAGCATGACATTCCTTTAGGCAGCTTCCTTGCCGGTGTATGAATGCCTGATGTAGTAGGGTCCCCTGTGGTTGAGCAGGACTGTGTCTCCATCAGTGGGATCCCAATGATGACTCATGGGGATAAGTGGCAGTGGGCTGCTATTGGGCAGAAATGGAAGGAACAGAACACTCACACAGCAGAGAACCCGAGGAGACAGATAGCAGTAATTGCCAGTGTGTGGAGAAAAAATGGACATTAAGGAAAGTCATTAAGCCTTTAAATGTGAGCGCGTGGGAGCTTTTAAGGAAACAACAGAGAAGGGAAGACAGGGAAACTAGATGGCCGGAAAACAACATCAAAAGTTTCTGGAAATGAGAGTTAAGGGTGATAAAAGGCAAAAACTTCCCCGGTCATGATAAGAAAAAAACCAACAAAGCAGCGTTATTAAGGGCATAGAGAGTGAAAAGGCAGTGCCATAGGGAGAAAAGGACGGGCAGAATAAGTATACTTGGTGAAGCACCCAGAGGGGTCAATATATACAATATTTCACCAAATACTGGACTGATTCAATTAGGGGGGGGTCATTACCAGTATAAATCAGACCTGGGGTTAGCTTCTTATATCTGAGAGGAAGCCAGGCATGAGAGTGAGGTGTGTGGGACCTGAAGGTGTCCTCAGGTTGACAGCTGAGATCTACGGCAGCACAAGTAAAAGTTACATTTAACCTCTTAACATCCACCTCATTTTGGGTAATTCTCGCCTATTTTGCACACCCAATGGAAAAGCAAATAACTTAGGAACTGTAAGCCCAAATTACATGTGCAATACATTATTTGAAAGCTAACACTCTAAAGCTGAATAGTTTCATTCACCTGTAACCCCCTGTCCCAGTACGAACCCACGAGATTGTTCTGGTCATCTGGATCAGGTCTTTTATCAGTTTCCAGTCAGAACCAGACCTGAAGAAGCTCCATTCAGCTTCTATGCTCCACATGTCTGAAAAAATCACAGAAAGACTCTGAGCAGCTGAAACACTGTTTATCCCAGATAAAGACCCACCTGTTCTCAGCTGCATTTACAATAGTAGCCATTCAAAATTCCCCACTGTCCTTGATGTGTCCTTGGCTGGTCATCTACAATTCCATTTTAAACATCAGTCTTTGTACTAAGATTTCTGTCATGATTTGTGGACATGAAGATTTAAAGAGAAGCGCCATCTGCTGGTCAGACCCTGTATTTCAGACAAAGGGTGGAGTGAAAAAAATATCCAAGAAGGGGTCACTCTAGTGGCTGGAAGTTGGAGGGAATTTTGCTGGGAGTTGGAGGGAAGTGGGCTGCCATTGGCTGGGAAGGACCATTTTAAATGGCTGCAACTTTCAATCATTTGTATTTAGGAGTTCAAATCTGCACAGTCTCCATGGCTAGTGTTAGTAAGACTCTTTGTTTCTCAATTTTAAATCTTAATTTTATTCTTTTACTTTTTAATGCTTTCTTTTGTTCTTCATCACACTAATACTCTGCTTGATGTAAAGCACTTCCAATTGTGCATATTAAATATTCTAAAGAACTGAAGCTGCCTTGCTAATTTTCCTTAAACGTTTCTCCTTGTCTTTAAACAGAACCTGCGAATGGAATAAATTAGGTCAGAGGTCAATAACCGGGAAAACTACCCCCCTAAAAATATATCTATCACCATCTGGATGGACGCTTGGTGAGGGTAACCTTATTTTATCATGAACAGGTTTATACTCATTTTTATAGGTAGGTATTCCCTTTTTAACAATGAAAGCAGGGAAGCAGCTCCAAATAGTTGACAAGTTCTTCTTATTAAGAGCAGCAATTTCTCCTCAGCTTTGTACAAAAAAAGGAAAAGAAAAAAAAAAAAAACAACGTGCCCTGGTTAAATGACACATTCCAGCATTATTTTATAGGAGGGTCACAGTAGGTCAATCTGAGCAGGATATGGACATCAGAGCTTGTTGACCCTTAAAGGTGCTCACGAATGAACTGATGGATGATGGAGAAGTTCAAGCTGACTGATACAGATGAGAGGTGTAATGGCTCTGACAGAGAGACACAGGAGGCAGCAGAAAGGGGGAAAAATGAAGGAAAAGACAAGTTTGCATTAGATTTCAGTCTCATTGTTTCCACTATCTGTTAACTGTCTAGACAGCAAAAACTCTAAGAACTAAACAAACTTAATTTGAAATTCTAGTGATCATTCCTTAGTATTACCCACCCTCCCTTACTGTATCTGATCAGCCACTATTCAGTCTGTCATAGCTCAAGAGGAGCAGGTAACCACATGGTTTAAGCTGGTGAAGATTCTGTCATTCAGGTATTAGTCATCCAAAAATGGCAAATCAGTTATTCAAGCCATAGTCATTCCAAAAAAGTTAAATAACAGAGACATAGGCCTGTTCTTCTGGTTCAATTTGCATGTTATCTAAGCCAAAACAAGGCTTTGTTGGTCCACTCAATAAAGCTTGGAACTCAATGCTAATCCCGGCATTTAGTAGCCGGTTAACCCTAATAAAATTGAGTAGGTTTGAAATGATGTCCTAACATGACAACTACCATAATAGATCCTCTTTAATACTCATTATATGCTTGATATTAAACATTGATATCTATTGAGAAGAGGTCCTATATGACCATCTACCATGATTTACTCGATACTAAACACTAATATCTTATGGGATCAAGTCTTAACAAGACCACCTCACTACATAAATCTTATAAAATAAACCAATACATTGGAACAAATACCAAACCATTAAATATCCCCTCTTTTAAACACCTGATGATAAACCTTAATCTAACCACAGTTAGTTAATTAGTACCATAATATAACTACTCTCTACTAATTTGTATAAAATCCTTTACACCATATTTTACACTGAAATTATCAAAATCTTAACCTTAAGTAATAAAATAACTCCTACCAATATTAGGCTTTAAAAATATTTATTTATAAAACATTTCCCTCTACCTACCTCCCTTACCTCAGTTTAGAACTGCAGGGACTGGAGGAGGCAGAGTTTACATGCCATACCGGCGGGGGTCAACTTAGCCCATTCCAGGGCGGTTTACCCTGACTCTGCTTCCTCCATTGAACTAAAAATTAATATACTTATCTTCAATTAATCATAACCTCCACCCTTATACTACACTTATAGCACATATCACCTTACCAGGACAATTAGCTGCTAACCCTAAGCTATGTAACCCACATATCAACCTAATTCTCATGTTTATCAACTTACCAGACCAATTAGCCACTGACCCTAATATTAGTGGAATCCATACCTAAACCTAACACCTGACACTTGCCTTAAAATTACATTTAGCCGATCCCTAACCTTGACACTTGCCCTAAACCTAATTTTAGCCCTTACTATCAACTTACCAGATCAATTAGCTACTGACCCTAATATTAGTGGAATCCATACCTAAACCTAACACCTGACCCTTACCTTAAAATTACACTTAGCCGATCCCTAACCTTGACACTTGCCCTAAACCTAATTTTAGCCCTTACTATCAACTTACCAGATCAATTAGCTACTGACCCTAATATTATTGGAATCCATACCTAAACCTAACACCTGACCCTTGCCTTAAAATTACACTTAGCCGATCCCTAACCCTAACACTTGCCCTAAAACCTAATTTTTAGCCTTGCCCTAACCCTAAAACCTAGCCATTGCTCTAAAAGCTAACCCTAATTCTCCAAGTTCTACAAACTGGCTTGGCTATGGATCTGAGAGATACCAACAAACGTGCGCCGGCCCGTGCAATGCCTTTGATCCCCTAACCAACTGCTGTCCAAAAAAGTAGTAAGAGAAGAGTATAAAAGTTTGATAAAAAAAAAAAAGCAGCTATAAGAACTCTGCAAATCCTCCCTCTTCAAGTTGGCAATCCAATGACGAACCCGTCTGTGGAGGATCATCAATCGCAAAGATGAAATAACTCATTTCTTTCCACTTTGACCCAATGTATTACAACATCCGACTGCCATGCATGTGGCAGTGTTGATGCCATTCTAACGAAATCAATATTTGCTACTAAAGACGACCAGCTGCCTAAAAAAAGATAAAGTATAGAGGACAAATACTGGAAAGATGACTCTATGATTCTACTATTAGCTTTTGAAGGTCATTCCCAGTCAAATGGGGATGTTGGTTGACTACATGTAGAGTTCATTACTTTGTTGATACTTGTAGGAGGCCGTTGACCTTGACTGGACCGTATACCCTCTTCCCACAGGAGCTGAATCAAAAATGTCCCGTCCTGCTCAGCATCTATATTTATCCATCATATCCTACCCCCCCACTGGCTGTCTGTGGGTTACCTCTATAGATTGAAGGCACGAGCAAAGGAGCTTAAGGTCAAAATTGACATTTTAAAACCCTCACTAAGAACTGCACTGATAGGCAGAACCCGTGTTGTCGTCTGACCTAAAGCAGGACTCAATTATGACTGATATTGTGTCTAACCATTAACATTTAGGTTTGGAGCCTAAAAGGTCATTCTTTGACACTGGAAGTTCATTCTTTACAACTTAGAGTGACCTGGGCTGTTTTCACCAGGGACTCTTGGTCAAACTGGTTTGTGTGGCAGCTGCAGGAGTGATATGTAAGGCAATAAAATGTCATGTTTCCACATTGAACATGGTGCGTGTGTCTAATATGCATGCTTCATAAATGTTTTTCAGCACCAGGAGCCTTTTAGTCAGTATTCTATATGTTCAAAATATTAGATTTAGCAAAACAGCACTTAAAAGTGGGTTCAAACAGCTACAAAAATGCATGTTACCTAATTCTACATATTTTTGCTGCAACACATGAATGGCCAGAATAAAGAGTGCTTTAGGACGAAGCTATTAAGTCACATTGATTCCAATCTGTTTCTTCTTTTCCAAATAGCAGGAATGAATTCTCTTTTTTCAAGCTGAGTTTTCCAAGATGCGTTGAAGGAGAAAGAGCCTATTCTTAGACCTATAGGACTAAGTTTTCCAAGATGCGTTGAAGGAGAAAGAGCCTATTCTTAGACCTATAGGACTAATCAAGGCCCAAAGGAAAAACAAGTGAGAAACAGGGAGAAGGATACAAGGGGAACCATGAAGCGTATTTTATCAGCAGTCAGCAGAGAGATTAAATGTCTTTGATCCAACAGCACGTCGATCTCTCGCAGCCCAACATGTAAACTGGAGAAAACCAGCCAAATGAGTCTGCAGAGAATTCACGTTTTATCCGCCCAATTCCTTTTCTCCTCCTTCCATCTCACATTTAAAATGTCAGAAAAAATGTAGCCTTGCTTTAAGAAGACATCTTCTAAAAGGGAGGACTTTCAGGCCCTGGGGCAGGTTGCTAGCAGCATCTACAACTAAACTTTAAGACTTTGAAATCAATGAAATAATTGGAGTAAGAACATAAAACAGCAGATCAAAGTGGTAGCAGTAGGCTATCAGCTTCAAAGGGTTGCATCCTACACTTTAGTGAGGATGTGTGTGATTGTGCATGCTTATTGACATGTGTTTGCTTCAGCTTACCGGAAAGCAAAGACGTTTTACGTTGCTTTTATGAAATGCAAAATGTTTATTCTAAATAAGAATTTCCTATAGAGAAAAGTATGGAATTAGTTTCAAGTATTTTCTGTATATACTGTAGTGAAGTATGGCAAAAAAAAAAGAATCAGGAAAATTATGTCTATATATTAAGGTGGTCAAAAGGTGCAAATACCCTGCAAATACATAAATAAATATAAAAAAATTACAAAAAGCATTGCAAACACAAAATTGAGAAAATCCAACCCGGAAATGAGTCTATTGAAGATAAAGATAAGGACTCGAAAACGTACAAAATGAAACTAACCAACTGAAAAAATACAGTAGCAAATGTACAAAGGAGATTACCAAAAAAAACGAAAATGAAAAACAAAAAAATAAATAGTGTACTTCAGTAAATGTCCTCTGGTTGGTAATCCTGTTTTCATTTAAGATTTAGTCCAAAGGCATTGGAGGCCTAACCCACACCTAGTAGAACTTTTCTAAATACAGATATCTTCCCTACAGCATTTTTTGAAATAATACATTACACAGAGGAATTTTCTTTAGAAAAAGATTCATCAACACCAACCCAAAGCATGATTTTTGAAATATATATGATGCATAGGGTGCAGTGCCAAAGGTAGACCTTTAAGCCAATCAGAAACCTTCGAAACAAGCCTGACTTTCTATTAGGAATGAATCATGGATCATGAATAAAAAAATACAAACAAAAAAGTGTCCGTAGCAATTTAAAAATCAGCAACTCTCTGATAAAATTCATATTTAAATTTTTACGGCCAAGTGTAAGAACGATGGTGGCACATGTGTGACTCAGCAAAAAACATATGGCAACTCCCATCGGACAAAATGTATTGCACCCATTTCTTAAGGATCAAATCTCTTTTGGAGTCTCAACATATTATTACCTTTATTTCCTATTATTTTAAATTTTATCAGAGATCTAAAGTAGCCAAAAGCAGAACACTATCATTGTCAGTCTTGAAGAAAAGCACTGCATTCTAAGACAGACTGAGCTCTGCCATTTAACAAGGTGACAAAAACGGATTAACATACTCTAATTTTTGTTTGAGAGCCTCTGTTTCATGTTTGACATACTTTTGCAGCCAATGTAAGTATTTGCATCACATTTGCACCACCCAGCCACCATGCAACACTTTATTAGCTGTTCTCTTCATAAAATGCTGCATCCATCTAGTAATTTGACTGTCCATCCATCCATCCATCCATCCATCCACGCTAGGGGTGGATCGGTTCACAAAATCCTCGGTTCGGTTCGATTCGGTATATGTTGATTGTTACACCGAAATCCCATAAAAATTTATGAAATTAATGAAAAAATCCCCGTAAAAACAATGTATTGTAATTATTTTAAATGATCCGCGGAAACCCTGGATCATTTCCGCATGTTTTGCTGCTTTGAATTTAATCATCTCGCGCATGCTCTCTACCATGTCCAAGGGACTCAGAGGGGAGCGGACGGGAGCCACAGCGGAGGCTGTAGGCTTTGCTTTGAGCAGCCGGTCTGGAGCGCAGCGGGGCGGAGCGCTGACGGAGTATGAGGGATTTCGGGGTTAGCATGACATGTTGGTCATGTTGCTGTTAGCATAAACATCCATCCATCCATCCATTTATCCATGCATCATCCATCCATCCACGCATCATCCATCCATCCATCCATCCATCATCCATCCATCCATCATCCATTCATTAATCCACACATCCATCCATCATCCCTCCATCCATCCATCCATCCATCCATCCATCCATCCACACATCCATCCATCCGTCATCCATCCACACATCCATCCATCCATCCATCCACGCATCATCCATCCATCCATCATCCATCCATCCATCCACGCATCATCCATTCATTCATCCATCCATCCATCCATTCACCATCCATCCATCCATCATCCATCCATCATCCATCCATCATCCATCCATCCATCCACGCATCATCCATTCATTCATCCATCCATCCATCCATCCATCCTTCCATCCACGCATCATCCAATTATTCATCCATCCATCATCTGTCTATCCATCCATCCATCCATCCATCCATCCATCCACACATCCATCCATCCGTCATCCATCCACACATCCATCCATCCATCCATCCATCCACGCATCATCCATCCATCCATCATCCATCCATCCATCCACGCATCATCCATTCATTCATCCATCCATCCATCCATTCACCATCCATCCATCCATCCATCCATCATCCATCCATCATCCATCCATCATCCATCCATCCATCCACGCATCATCCATTCATTCATCCATCCATCCATCCATTCACCATCCATCCATCCATCCATCCATCCATCATCCATCCATCATCCATCCATCCATCCATCCACGCATCATCCATTCATTCATCCATCCATCCATCCATTCACCATCCATCCATCCATCCATCCATCATCCATCCATCATCCATCCATCCATCCACGCATCATCCATTCATTCATCCATCCATCCATCCATTCACCATCCATCCATCCATCCATCCATCATCCATCCATCATCCATCCATCCATCCACGCATCATCCATCCATCCTTCCACACACCATCCATCCATCCATCCATTCATCCACGCATCATCCATTCATTCATTCATCCATCCATCCATCCATCCTTCCACACACCATCCATCCATCCATCCATCCGTCCATCCATCCATCCATTCCTCATTTATCCATCCACGCATCATCCATCCATCCATCCATCCACGCATCATCCATTCCTTCATTCATTCATCCATCCATCCATCCATTATCCATCCATCCATCCATCCATCCATCCATACACGCATCATCCATTCATTCATTCATCTATCCATCCATCCATCCATCCTTCCATCCACGCATCATCCATTCATTCATCCATCCTTCATCTGTCTATCCATCCATCCATCCATCCATCCATTCCTCATTTATCCATCCATCCATCATCCATTCCTCATTCACCCATCCATCATCCATTCCTCATTCATCCATCCATCATCCATCCATCCATCCATCATCCATCCATCCACGCATCATCCATCCATCCATCCATCATCCATCCATCCACGCATCATCCATTCATCCATCCATCCATGCATCCATGCATCCATTCCTCATTTATCCATCCATCCTTCATCCATTCCTCATTCATCCATCCATCATCCATCCATCCACCCATTCAGGCATCATCCATTCATCCATCCATCCATCCATCCATCCATCCATCCATCCATCCATCCATCCATAATTTTAGTTACCTGAAAAATTTAACATCCAAAATTAAAAGAAAATACATAAACTAAATATATTCCATGTTAATCAGTTTTAACAGAAAGCACCTGTCTAAATAAATGAGTCTTTCTCCATGGTCCTGAGTCGGCCTGGTTTTGGCAACAGATTTTGTGGCCCAGTCACAGACGAGAATAACAAACAGATAATCTCTGTGGGCATCGGCATGGTTACTGTTGCCAAGCTACCATTGAGCTGCTGTCATGCCGTCTCATCGGTCATCATTTTGGGCCTGTGCAAGCGTGTGTCAGTCATAAACAATCAACGCTTTGCTCCGTTCGAAGAATCCAGTCATAGAGGCTGACAGAAAGCTGAATTTCTGTATGCTTGGGTAGGTTTTCAAGTTATAAAATATCACGGCATCTATCCCTTTAGATTATACCTATGAACATGCATAGTTTCTAAAGGGTTTTTACCTTAGACTGTAGTATTGGATGAGTTCCAGAAAAAGAGGAACTCTTATTTCAAAGAATCTGCACATTTTTGAGGAATTTTTATACTTTATCTTTTATTTATTAATGCCTTATCTTCAAACAAATTCCCGTGTGACTAGAGGTAGCATCACTCCTCCCCTTTATTAACACAAACCACACACAGTAGGACTTGCCAAAGCTACTTTTAGTCCAACAGCTGCAAGCACTTGAAGTGCATCATGCAAACTGGATGGCTCTTTAAAGGACAACGATCAGCTTTCCCTCTAGTTGCATTTGTGATGCAGATAGTGATGATGAAATGGTCTAACAGGTAGTTGATGGATGAGCTCAAAATACACTTGAGTTTCTTGGCTGAGCTCTGGCTCATTGAGATCTGGGCTTTACCATCAGTCAACGTGTGCTTTGTTTTAACCTCTAGGGAAGAGAGTGTTCAGCACAAAGGTATTGCTGTTCTTCTTGTCCTGCTGGATGGCAAACCTCCACAAATGTCTGTGATCTGCAGCATCTTAATGTTTCTGTTTTATCCTCTTTCCCGTCTAAGTCTGTCCAGCATCCTCCTTCCTCTACAATAACTACATATATAAGGCATTATGTAGTCACCACCATGTTTCTCAGTGAGATAGTTACTTTAGAGCAGGGGTAACCAATTAAAAATCAGAATAAAGAAAATCATCAACCAGTAAAGATCCGGAGACATTTTTAATTATAATCTGTTACTTTAAACAGCATTTAACACTGAAATAAAATGTTAAACATGGACTTTTTAAATAAAAAAATAGACATTTTTCCATTTTAAAATCTAAATTTTTTTTAAGTAGAGAACAACAATCGTTCAGTTTGGTATATAGACCATTTCCTGACTAGCTTTTTTTCTTTTTTTTATAAAACACCTTAACTGACCATTTTTGTTTTTTCTCTCTTTTTTCTTGCCCTGCAAGGCTTTAAACCTGGGTTTGTGTTAGGAATCCAGTTTGTGTGGGTTGTGTGTTTGTCTTTCCTCCTTCCTCCACCAGGTGGCGTCCGGATCTTGCTGGCCCTTCCACACACCTGCGGATATTTGCCTCATTATCTAAGGACTCTTAAGCTGCTGACTGCCACTACCTCGTGTTTGCAAGTATTGGATACTCTAGCCAAGCTGAGTTTAGCTGATTCTAAGTCTTTGTGTTCCTGAGCCTAACCTTATTGTTTTTGTCTTTGCCTCTCGGCAGGAAGTCATCCTGCAAACTGGATGTTTTGGACCGTCTCCCCCTGGAAGGATTGTTTGAGCTTCACACAGAGCAGGGGATAAATCTCCACACGAACCGTTCAAGTACTTCTGGACATTTAAGTGGCAGTCAGCTCCATCGCTCTCAGAAACCAACCAAACCCAAGTAAACCCTGTCCGCCCTCCAACAAGTCAACCAATTTCAGAAATAACCCACACCGACTGGATTCTGGGAAGGACACCTTTTCTCCGGAAACGTGAGTCCCGTTTCAGTCTGTCTTTGCAAGTCGCCGTTCAAGTTTCCCACTGAGCCTGAACTAAAAACTGAACTTCCCGTCTCACTTCCAGTTCCGCTTCACCAGCGTTCTGAGAAACACTGGATCCAACTCATCGTGTTTTCAATAAACCTGCTAAACCTTTTCTTTGGTTCTCTGAGTGGTTTCCTGCATGTGGGTCAGATACCTTAAAAGAAACAGACGTTTTGAATGGAGACTAAGCCATTCTCAAGCACATATCAAGGTGCTCATTTTGAGCCTGGATCCAGATTTATTGCTGATTCTGTTTATGGTGGAGAATCCTGCTTCACCGCAGTTCTTCCAGCAGTCCACACTTTCTCTGCTCTCTTTTTCTCATGGTCTTCTCCTTCTTTCCCATCGCCCGGCTTGCCACAGGTTTGCCTGCTGTGTCTAAAAGTAGCAGCAGCAGCAACCCAGACTGACAGCTCATTGGCTCTTTTGGATCACGTGCAGCCTGGAGCCGGACGCTACGGAGGGCTTTACCCTATTAACAGGAGAAGAGGCGCAAGTGACAACATGCAGTAGTTTATAAATGTTTTAAATCAGGTTGGGTCCAGATTAGCCAATAGGTGGTTCCGGATCTGGACCGCTAATCCTTTAGTTCTGCCTTAGAGGGATGTATTGTGTTAGTTTATCACCAGAGCAATAAGGTCAGTGGGTTCCAATTGATTCATTATGTCTTCCGTGTTTGTTGGAAAGGGAGAAAAAAAATAATTTCTCCAAAGTAAAATATATTTCCACAAAAAGACCTATTTTTGCTAAGCGTTGAGTTGCATTTTAAGCCAGTTTTACTCCTTTGGAGAGATACTAAAATAGAATAATGGGGGCAGAAATCTCAGCATACTCCCAGATATCCCTCTTATATTCTAACTTTACAAAACGGTAAAGCCAAAGGGGCAAAAGATTTTGCCTGACACTCGATGTGTGCATCCTGTCCTCGGATCTGTCCTACCCACTCAGCAGACACTGATTTCCAATTCCCTAAAGCTCTTGCTACCACACCTCTGGAATTAGTGATAATACAATACACACAACTATAAGCAGTGAGCTTAGGTCACTCCCTCACACTAAACCACAGTCCGCTGCACTATTTAAACTCTTTTAGCTTCGACCTTCAGGGGTTTCTGTTCCCTTTCCTCTCTCTCTTCATGAAAAATGTCATCCCCTGTCAACAGGCCATTTTCCAAGCTGCCAGGCATACTTCCACAGGTCCACCATTACCACCTGCCCTTGGGTCAGAGTGATCAACCATACAAGCCCTTGATGGGGGGCCTCGTTACTGGGGTGAAGTTGTGAGGAAGGCTGTTCGTTCAAGGGGGAACGATGGTCCATTTGCAGAGGTCAGAGTAAGGGATGCTTCAAGGCTTCAGAGGTATAACCGGCTCTCTCTATAGGGATGGTAAAAGTACCAAATGATACCACATTTAAAGTAAGCACTACAGAATGATAGTCTCTGTTTTTATTTATTGAAACATGAAAAGGTAAAACTTGTGTCTCAGTTAGTATAAGCAGAGTTATGGGGCTGTAAAAGAGAAATGGGAGAGAAAATAAAGATGAACCCAGAAAGCAGACAGAGAGCGGAATAATCTAATGCTAAGTTCAGACCGCACGCAGCAGGAGCAGCAAAAACGCGCAAGCTGCTTCCTTTTTGATGCTTGTTCAAGTTAAGTTCTGATGCACAGCTTAAGCATCTTTGCTGCCCTAGCTGCGCAGTGAAAAAGTGGATCTGATGTGTGTTGGGAGGAGCTACCCTATCCTTTCTTTGCCTGTAACAATGGCAGCTATTTTTGCTGTGATCTGTGGGTAAAACAGTTTTAATATGGTTTTCATTGAGAAAGTCCACCTGAAAACTTTATCAGTGCAGTCAGTTCATCCAGATTACCATCCTGCCTTCAAATATTATTTCTGTGTCAGAGCCGCTCAGACCCCCGTGCACCCGCGACGCTCTGTCACTGGGAATCCCCTTCAACAGCAGCCTCTGGCCGGGTCGCCTCTTAGCGGTTTTCGCTGCTATTCACTGCGACTGGAAACTGATGTTAGTGTTTTTCACGTACGAAATCCAAACTGCAGGCACCAGAATAATAAAATTGAACATATTTTACTGGCAGGTTTCTAGATTTCGAGTTAATTTAGGCGTTAAACTGTTTCAGAGGAGTGATCATAGCACTCTGCATCAGCAGTGCTGTGTCTGTCTCCCTGCCAGCTTCCAGATCAGCTTCTCCAATTGGTTGATGTGGCGCGTCGAGCTGCAATAGTTCAATTTTTCTAACTACAGCAGCTGCGGCTTCTGCAGCGCGTCAGATGCTCCGAAGCTTAAGAGAAACTGCTTCATGTGCTCAGAGGCGCTGCTCCTGCTGCTCAAACCAGGACGTTTTGCTGCGAATTAATGTGCATCAACCATTGACTTTGCATGTAAACTAGCTGCTTCTGTTGCCTCTCCTGCTTGCGGTCTGAACGTAGCATAAGTCCTTACCTGGAAACTTTTAACCAATGAGGGAAATTTTGCTAGGCAAATTCAGCTGAATTATTTTTATTTGTTTTTTTATAAGTTGCCATATCCTTTTGCTTTGTGAAAGCTGCTTAACTGTCACTTTAAACATATTAAACATTATATTTTGATTTGATTTTGATTCCACATTAGCCTCTGCTGATATAGTAAACAGTAGATTACAAGCTGGTCACATTTGGTTGTTTCCACAAATATCTCATGCATAACATCAAAAATAATTTGTGGCATCGTCTAAATTTACAACAGTCAAAGACATTATGATAAAAAAAATAAATAAATAAATAAGCTAATGTTTAAGTCCAGTCAGCCCTAACAATATCATCAGCGGTTGAAAAAATGACAACCTCCAAGGGTGAAAAATACAACAAATCATAGATAATTGTTGAAGTATTATGAGTTTTACATACCATAAACATCATAAGATTAAACAGTTCGAGGTCTAGGTCATTTTATAAAACAGTGAAATCTGCCACAAATTATATTTTTGAATAAACAGCCGTCATGTAATTAGAGCTCATTATTACTGCAGCAATAACAGACTAAAGCTGACGGAAATATTTCTATATATTAGATATAAACTTTCCTAACAGCCCACTTTCACTGACTAAGAAAAGGGCGGTTGTTCTGTCAGATCAGCATACCCACAGTCAACACGCATGTGCAAGACCTCAAATTTGCGTTTATCACTTTAGTTTTGTAAGAAAAATAGACCTTAAACTACCTTAATGGCCGTGTTTCCCTTTAGTCATGGACAAAAAAACAATTCAAGGTCAGATCGCCATATGCTTCAAAAAACACCAAAAATTGAGTCATTAAACAGTGTTTTTTTTACATGAATAAAGGGATACATGCCCATTGAGGTAGTTTAAAGTGCATTTTTCGTACATAACTAATGTAATAAACTAAAGGGATAAACGGGTATTGACTATGGGTATACTGGCCTGACCAGGTATGCTCATCTGACAGAACACCGTCTCTAAACGGGATGGTTGACTTGGGTGTAATTTGGTGCACACATGAAGCAGTGGTAGGAGTACAACTGATTGTATTTTGAATGAAATTGTAAATCTAAAACAGGCTAATCTAAAGCAGGTTATAATATTGACATGCCATGAGCAGCGATAAAGGAAACACATTCACTGAAGTACCCAATAACCAGAGAAACAGGTGTTCTCAAGGAAGTGTTTCCCAACATTACTGGAACTAGGCAAATAAGAGACATGTTCCTGGTGTGCATTAAGATTTCATGAAAATATCACACATGTATGAGTGATTTAAGTCTATAAAGGCTCCCTCAGCTGTGGAAGTTCTGCTAATCAAAAGAAAAAAGAAGAATCCTGATGATATCAAGGTTCGATAAGGTTGACTGATCTGTGTGGCCTGGCTACACATAGATATGAGAGTCTATACAACACCCAGAGCAACCGAGAATGACAGCCTTACCGTCAGACGGATAACAGGTTCACTGTTCTATTATTATTAAAGGAGCAGCGCTCAGTTTCAAAGGGAAAATATTAAATTCTTTTTCCAATACATCCCCTTACAATTGCCCAACATGTAGAATGAGCTCTCCTCTATTAACTGCAGTTGCCTCTATAGGCTCCATCAGTCAGTTCATGGGTGATTCAGGTTGGATTCTCGAGGCGTGACGCGCTATGGGCGCTTGTTCACCAGCGACTTTGTTGAGTCTTCGCTGCAGCGAGAGAACGGGGGCAAAGTTTTGTAAAGATGGATCACAAAAGACCAATAAGTGCACCTTAAACCGCATTACCGCCTCCAACCAAGCGTGAAAAAGTTAAACTTTTTTTAAGTGCAACAAAAAATAAAGTGTCTATTTAACTTTGGCTACTGTGGATCAAAATAGAAAATTTTCAAGCGTTAAATTTTGAAATAAAAAAGCTGCCTGGATGGGAAGCGAAACGTATTCATACTTGGAAAACAATAAAAGAGCCAGTTTCTCCTCGTGCACGCTCTGTTTAAAAGTTGCTTTTTGCGTCGCTCATACATGCTTACTTTCCAAAAGAAGATTTGCAATTCTTCCACTATGTCAGACTCCATCGGTAATTAAAATGGGGACGAGAACGTAGGACGAGCTTACATAAACATATCACCAGTATGATTGACAATTAGCAGAACCACTTATTTTGATGATCCACCCGGAAAAAGAACATCCTCCATTATACATTTAATGTGAAATAAAGGTTTGATTTAAATCTGAAATATGTTTTCAGTGTGTAACAAGCCACGAAATGGTTCAATTTGACAAAGTTAATCAAATAATTTTCTTATTTTTAAACATATTTTTAATTTAATTCAAATGTTTTGTCTGAGACAAAATGTAGTAATAAAATTCCTCAACATTTTAAGATTAAAATTTTATGAAATTCCTTAGATGCCTTAGCTTCATACCTAAATTGAGCAATTTTAGTTGCAATGTTGAAATTTACTAAATTAAATTTTATCTAACATCTGTTTGACAGAAAAAACAAAACCCCAAATGATAAAATTTTTGAACAGCTGTGCATAAAAATCAGGCATAAAACGTGTTGAAGATTAAAAGGGGAAATTAAAACTGAGCTACTGATCTTAACTAGGAGCGGCAGGAAACACCCTGGGAAGCAATTGTCTATTAAATTATTAACTTTTTCCTGCTAAAAGTTATAAAATCATTTAACAAAGTGTCTGTGTGGCGTTCCCATCTACTCCTATAAAACACACACACTCACACACAGGCAGTTTAAGCTTAATCAAGTCAGTGAGGTCAAATAGCATCTAATTTAACTTTATTGTATAACAACAGACTCTCCTTCCAAATCTTTTGTCCTCTTTTCCTCCCTCTGCCTGCTTCCTGTGCCGATCAGCTGGCCTCCACTCGGCTCAGAGCGGCTAATAACAGCCACAGGACACAATAGCTCCTCTGAAACACTAGACCTGCCGTGCATTATGAATCATGGCTCTCTCACACGCGCCCTGAGGGCAGGAGATATGCGTCGCTGCATGTATGACCTTCAGCCGCTTTCTTGTAAGTGTATAATGAGAACCGCCGCTGCTGAGGAGACGTCTGAAACAGCCGACGAGTTTGGCAGCTGTGAGCGCCGTTAACTTTCCTCAGAATCGCTGATGAAGCGGTTGTGAAACAGAGCTGAGTTAACGTCTGAGAGATGGAGAATGAGTCCCCAGTGGGAGAATTAAGCACCAAGGACAGAAGCAGAGTCAGAGAGGAGGACACGATAAACAGGCAGCAGTCAGAGATGAAGCTGACAGCAGAAAGTTTGCAGCTAACAGCCAGTTAGGACTTATTCTCAGCTGTACTAACAGACCAGGGCTCCTCCTAAACAGCAGTGTGTGTTATTTTGATGGCCTGAGGGATTCCACGTTCGAGTTAGTGTTAAACATAGCCAGATCTTTATTTAAATGACTCCAAGAGAACAAAGATGTCAGAAATGATCTCCCAGACCTTCCTTCATGCTGATAAAGCTCCAAAAAAACAAATGAAGCTGCAGTAGAAGCACTTCCTTTTCCTTTTCTTTTATTCCCTGAAGACTGATGGAAGGTACAACTTTAGGCATCCAGGAGCATCTAGTGCTTCTACAGAACAGCATCTGGAAGTTTAAGTATAACACCACAAAAATAACAGGAATACTTTCATTCAGTGTGTTTATATGTCCAGTTTAAAGCAGAGAGAGAAAAGAAAGTCATTTTAGGGAAATGTCATGGTTTAAAGTTGTTAGGATTCCACTCTGTGTGGTCTGTATTTTGTGTGGGTTTGTCTTCCTTCCTCCACCAGGAGGCGCCTGGTTCTGATTCTCTTACTCACACACCTGCAAGGGGTTACCTCGTTAACGGAGCGTTCTTAAGCTGCTGACTGCCACTACCTCGACGCCAGAGTGTTTGCCAGTTTTGGGTACTCTAGCCAAGCTGAGTTTTGCTGAGTCAAACTGAGTTTTTGCCAACCTGAGTCTTAAAGTTTTTTTGTCTTTGCTTCTCGGCAGGAAGTCATACTGCAAACTTTTTTTTCGGACCTTCTCTCCCTGGAAGGATCAACTGAGCTTCAAACTGAGCTCCGGTTTGGATCCACTTTTTCCCGAGGAAACGTTTGAGCTTCACACTGAGCAAGGGATTCATCTGCACAACAGTCCGTTCAAGTACCGCAGGAAATCTGAGTGGCAGTCAGTCTTTCTCCGTTCATCTACAAGCAACCGCATTCTGGGTAACCCTGTCGGCCCTCCTCCATATGAGAAAAACCGGAACACATTCCTCACCTACTGGAGTCTAAGAGTCAACCTAATCTCTAGAAACGTGAGTCTGCCTACCTTTTCTCCTCTTCAAGTTCGAGAATCAATTCTCCCACTGAACCTGAACTAACCGCAGTGTCTTCCCCTCACCTTTCAGTTCCTGTTGAGCAGTGTTCAGATTAACACTGGAATCTCCACAAAACTTCTCAATAAACCTGTTAAACTTTTCCCCTTGTCTCTCTGGACTGCTTTATCTGCATGTAGGTCCGAGCTCTTGATAAAATATTGACAAAAGTAGCTTTTTAGGGTTAGAGGTGGATTCTTTCTCACTTTGAATTAAACAAAAGGCAGTGCAGCTGTGTTGTTGGGTTATTTGTTTTATAATAAATGACACCGACACTAATACTGCTACCATTATCTTAATCTCATTACCTAAATGTTTGACTACTTGACCAAAACAAAATTCAATAAACATACATTTTTCTTCCCTTTTTTATATGAAAAAGCAGAAAAGCATTTTCCAAATAAATTTCAAATGTCACTAAGAACTAAAAAAAAAGAAATCCATTATTCCAACCAGTTGTACAAAATGGTGAAAAACAGTGTCTGTTAAAAAAAGAAAGCAAGCAAGCAAAAAAGAAAGCAAAAAAAGCAAGAAAGAAAACCAGGAAGGAAGAAAGAAAGCAAGCAAGCAAGCAAAAAAAGCAAGCAAGAAAGAAAGGAAGGACTGGCCACCTGTCCAGGGCCTTCTAGCTCTTCCATCTCTCCTAAACTGAGCTGTTTTTTGTTTCAGTCTGAATGACCATCCATTAGCCAAGTACTGTTTGTTGAGGGGAGACATAATTAAATCTAGTTCATTATAAGAAGTCTGTGTAAATAAGCCATGACCACTACAGTGGCTCCAGCAAGTACAGTTGGGTTAAGATGCCTAATTGAGTGAACAGTGAGCCTGTATTAGTAGAAAAGCCAATATGCTGCAGTGGCCCTGATCCAGGAGCAGCCTGAGCCTTTGCTTTGGATGGGGAGCAGGAAGCAGCGTAATTAGGCTGAGCAGAAAAATCTGATGAAAATTACAGACTGATTATGTTATTTAAACATACAGCCATAAACCTTTCCTTTTGTTTTTACGAATGGAGACCTTAGGTGTAGGTGCCCTCCTTTGTAATCCCACAGGTCAGCAGATTTTGGGCATTTTAAAGGTCTTCTTAAAACCCACTGATCATGTTTGGGTCTGAGGGACTTAGCTTTAGCGTGGCATCTAAAGAAATGCATCAGGTGTGGCCAGATATAACCTGTATGACTTTTTGTCCTTTTTTGGCCAAATTTTCCAGTCGTGGGACAATTTTTTGGATGGGGCCCTTTTTTAGCTCCATGGTGCATCATGCGTCATGTAGTGTACAGGGGGTAATGAGGGGCGATCAGCCTCTCCTGACCTCCTCCCGATCAGGAATCGTAAGGTTGGGAGAAAATCAAACATGTTTGAAATTCAGTCGGCCCTGGTAAGGTGTTCAAGGACATATCCTGCTGTTCTAGAAGAACTAATAGCCGATTTACCAAATATTCAAGCACGGCACATGTGCAAACCAGGGAGTACTTCTTCTTCTTCTTCCAGATTGACTACCGGAGTGTACCGGAGTACAACGACTGAAAATATCGTGCAGTGTATGCCCGGCCTTAGCCACCAGTAGGCAGAAGTACATAAATGACACATGAGATATCCAGGGTTCCTGCTACATGTAATTTATTGTGATGAATTGGTATGATAAAATAAAAGCCACCACAACTTGAAAATAAAAAAAGAAGCTGTTGAACAGTATAAAGTAGCATACTGTACATATGTGCACTTATTATAAATCTAGATTAATATGAATTTCAATATCATGACTTTTTCAAAATTTCTTTACTTAACACCACTCACCGGTTCCTGTCTGCCTTGTTGAGAGGCTAGTTAGTGTATAAAGCTAACTGGTGGCTACATGGAACTGTGCAGTGAAGGACAATAGAGCATAATTAACAGCTAAGCTGCTATTTTTGAGACATATTCAAACTTATTTGGCACTTTTCTTTTAAGTGAGTAGAGACAAATCTTGGGACTTCTATGAGTTTTGGTGGGTTTAGTGACTTCATGCGGCGCAGCGATAGTTTTTAAAATGTCACCAGAAGCCTTCCCTAGGTACTGCCTCACAGGCAGCTACCGCATCCTGAAAGCCCTGCATTCAGACTAGAGAGGAGAAAACTTTCCCACAGCTAATGTTGATGATATTGACCTGGATTACAAAGCAGGATATAAATATAATGTAAATATGTCTTTCAATCCAGTCTCTTTTTCTGAAACCGTTACCCTAAAATAATGACCTAATTACCACACAGCTCGAATCGCCTCGTGTTGCATGGAGTAAACCCAAAGTTCCTACAGAGTTTTACATGTAACAAGAATCTCCTGTAAAGGTTAAAGAGTTGATCACTTAAAAAAAAAAACGCATGATTTTTAGACAAAATCTAAGCAGATATGGGCCACATTTTCTTAAGTTGGGCATAATGTGAGAACATGACTGTTTAGGTCCAAATTCGTGAAATTATTAACACTTAAAACTGTTTTGCTTTTTTCAGAGGAATATTAAAATTTGGAATGTCTTCCTCCAGTGGTCATCAAGCTTTTCCTCCTGGGCGCAGCCTTTGGTTTAATAGAAACTCTGTATGCCCCCCTGCTCTGATCAACTTTTACAAGAGTTGCATAAAGTAAAGTCTACAACCGGAAATTACAAATTACAAACCACAATAAATCACAAAAATAAAAATGCTCTCCAAACCTGTGGATACCCAAACTGGGCGTTTGTCAAATCAGCAAGGAAATCCAAAAGAAACGCAGCAGAAGATAGCGGTGAGGAAATTAAACGCAAAAAATTTTCCATCCAATATGTTGCTGGAGTCTCTGAAAAACTCGAGAGGATTTGCTCCAAACACAAAATACCAGAACATTTTAAACCTAACAAGACCCTTAGAGACTAGTGCATCCTAAAGATAAAACCCCCAAACAAAATATGAGCGGAGTTGTCAGGTCTAAGCACCTAAAACATCATACATACATACAGGGAAAGAAAGTAGGCACAGAGACATTTAATTTAGTTTTACTAGAGTAGAAGATACTGCAGAGTTTAATAATCTCCAACCCACTCTGCCGGTCTTCAGCTTTCTCTTCGCTATTTATTGAAGTCAGGGGATGTCCCTAATTACACAAGCTGATGTTTAAGGCAAAGGGAAACAAAATGATCTTACTTTAAAAATCAGCACATATGTTAAAACAAAGTATGTGGTTGTTTTACAATTGAATTGTTTCAAGAACACATGTTTAGAAGAAACATGTGATAGAGGCTGTTCAGGCCTCTTTCACAACCTGTCCGTTGCATGACCTTTATCTGGAATAATCTTAAGCAAGAGTTAATAAACGATGAATCACACATTATACATCATAATAGTTCATTAGTTCACAACCCATGAAACACAGAGTATAAATAAAATATTTCTAACAGGAGTGGTGTCTGCAGTTCAATGCAGTGAGGAATGCTCCGATTTTGATATTGGAGAAACCAAAAAACCTCTGCATGGCCCAACACAGAAGAGCGCCGTCCTCTGGACAAGACTCTGCTGTACATCTACACCTTATGGACAAAGGACATTCTTTTGAGGATGAGAATGTTCACATGAAAGGCAGGTGGTTTGAGAGGGGCGTGAAAAAGAACAACAAAAAAACAACCTTAAACAGAGGGGGTGGACTCAGGTTCCAGCTTTCAAAAACCTAAAATGCAGCTATTGAGTTAATCCCTTCCCGGTATCACCGCAGCCCCACAAACACTATACAGCAGAGCAGAGGACCTTGTCTATTCAGCCAGTCCAACTGTATTGCAGTCTAACAAAAGTAGCCAAACGACCCCCATTCCAAATGGGTGGACCCCTTCGTCTGTTTCACTTTGCATGTTTTCAAAACAAAAACAAGGCTTTGATGGGCTACTGTATAGAACCTCAAACTCAACGTTATTCCTGACATTTTAAATTGAAAAAGCTTCCTGGATGGGAAGAGAAACATCTTCAAACTTGGAAACCAAGTCCAGTGGATTGTTTTAAAAAAAAATTGGAATATCTGTAAAACTGTGAAAGAAGACTGCTTAAGCCAATAATCCAAGTCAACCACTGTGTAGTCTTCCCTTGTCTCTCTACTGTGCAGATATTTGTATTTCTAAGGGAAACATTTTCCAGGACATTATAACTTTTTTATTTTCTATGCTTTTTTGTACTATACTGTATTATATTGTCTGTCATATTTTTATCTTTAATGGCATCTTGCTTTAACTTTTTGTACTCTATATAGGCTACTGCACCCAGAGTTTCCCTGAAGGAGTAATCCCAAGGGATAAATTAAGTTGAGTCTAAGTCCAGTCTAAGTCTAGTGATCTGCTAACAGAGCAGACTTTAAAAACTAAAGTTGGTCTGACAATTAGAGAGACAAAACCTGTAAAGATGAGTCTCTGCAGGCAGCAAAGAAAGAGCAGCAGACTTGTAACCTAAGCTGAGCTGACGAGTCCTCGGCTAATTAAGAACAGGCAGAGAGGGGGGAAAAAGAAAGATGGGGGCTAATGGTTGTGGACAAAACACAATGAGGAAGCAGTGAGGAAGAAGAATCTGACATCTAGGCTGAAAATGGTGAGGTGCTGGAACAAAGAAAAAAAAAGAGAGAGAGAATCCCCCAATCTGCTCCTGTGTTATAGCTCTGTAAACAGAGGTGCAAAGGAGAACTACTGTGGCTCCTGTTGGAGATTTTAAAGTGGTCGCCCAAAAGCCAGCGAGAGCCCACCGAGGCTTAGATGAATCCTTTACATGCCAAACTCTAGATGAGAGCAGGCAGCTGCTCGGCCTCTAATGGTTCTTTCATGTAAACTACAGCTGCAGACTTAGTGAAGCCCACAGAGGCTAACGAGTGTCTGAATAACCAATTAGTATACGCTACACTCCTATTAACTATAGCAATTGTTAATATGGGCTAAAAGTAATAATATTATCTGGCAATCAGCAAGTTTTCCATTGCTTATATACATATGCTCTTAATGGAGACTTTGTATGGAGGGTCAAAGGGGACAAAATCAAGTAAATTAATATATCATGAAATAAATCAAAATTTCCCCTGAAGTTAATAAATGATGCATAAATTAAGTACATTTAGAATTGGATGTCCAATTAATTAATTAAATATAACATGAAATAAAAAAGATACTTTGAGATTAATGAATGTATCTTCAAATTTACTATTAAATATTCTTATGTAGCATTCAATACGTTTCACATCATTACACAATCAAATTATATATAAAATAGTAGACCAAAAAATTTATAAATGTACCATTTAATTGTTAAATCGTTTAACAATCAAATGAGTCATGAAATAAAATTATGTATCATGTATTTAATAAGGCTACTAATAAACGTGTTATTAAAAAATTATACGGTACATCACCAAATAATTAAATGTACCATGAAATTAATAAATGTAGCTTTAAAAGTCCTACTAAATAATTAGATGTACCATTAATTTTTTTAATTTGTCATTGAATTATTGAAGGTACTATCAAATAAAAAAAGTACAATGAAATGGGAATTAAACAGCTCATTAAATACCTAAATGCACCATTTAAGCCTTTATATACAATGTACAGTAGCAGCCATTCAAAATGGCTCTTCCCAGTCAAAACTCAGCCGAATGGCAGCCAAATGGTGCAAAATTCGTTCCATTGTTTTACTCTGACTCCACCCTTTTGTTAGGAATCCAGTTTGTGTGGGTTGTGTGTTTGTCTTTCCTCCCTCCACCACCAGGTGGCGTCCCGTTCTCGCTGGCTCTTCCACAGACCTGCGGATGGTTGCCTCATTATCTAAGGACTCTTAAGCTGCTGACTGCCACTACCTCGACGCCAGAGTGTTTGCCAGTTTTGGGTACTCTAGCCAAGCTGAGTTTAGCAGAGTCTAACTGAGTCTTTGTCTCCCTGAGGCCTAACGTTGTTGTTTTTTGTATTTGCCTCTCGGCAGGAAGTCATCCTGCCAACTGGATGTTTGGGCCTTCTCCCCCTGGAAGGATTGTTTGAGCTTCACACTGAGCAGGGGATAAATCTCCACACGAACCGTTCAAGTAGTTCTGGAAATTTAAATGGCAGTCAGCTCCAGTGCTCCTCAGGAACCAACCAAACTCGAGTAAACCCTGTCCACCCTCCAACAAGTCAACCAAATTCCCGTTTCAGTCTTAGTTTTTTGCAAGTTGTCGCTCAAGTTTCTCACTGAGCCTTAACTGAACTTCCCTTCTCACTTCCAGTTCCGGTTCACAAGCGTTCTGAGTAACACTGAATCCACATATGGTGTTTTCAATAAACCTGTTAAACCTTTTCTCTGGTTCTCTGAGTGGTTTCCTGCATGTGGGTCAGATCCCTTAGAACATCATGACACCTTTCACTGAATTACAGGGTCTGACCAGGAGATGACGCCTTTCTTTAGATCTTAATGTCCACAAATCATGACAGTAAGAATATTTTAAATGTTTAAAAAGGAATTGTAAGGGACCAACCAAGGGCCCATCCAGGGAAGTGGGGAAATTTTGAATGGCTACTACTGTAGTATTTTAATACATTGCTGTTTAATTTTAATTTTAAAAAAATAAAATAATTACAATTAAATGTCATATTTTTCTAATCATTTGATTAAAATAAACATTTTATTGTTTACTTTGCATTAAGTTATTTAAACTGCCAACCTAGAGACCCTGGCGTTTGATTGGCTGCATTACAAGCCAACCGGTTTATGCTGTGCCTTGTCCCTGAGATCAAGGTTTCACGGAAAATACAGACACAACCTTACAATTTGTTGCAATATATTAATCTTCAGACGAGTAAACCTAGCGTCTGTTGCCCATTGTTTGCTAAAATATACTTTACCACTAAAACTCCCAAGAGTTTTAAAGGGAAGGAAGGTTATTTACATTAATCAGTCCTAGTGTTAAGAAGTTTCAAAAGAGAGCTCACTGTGGTCAAGCAATGGAGAAATCTGCCACAGACTTCCAATTAAATCAATATTTTCCAATTGGTGCCAACTAGTGAGATTGGGCTTTTAGAGATTACACATTTCGACAGTTATTTCCCCCCATATATCTATCACCCTGATGAAACAGTGCATGTTTACCAGATCTAAGCAGCATAAGCAGTATAAAGCACAGCGACGTGCCCAATAGAACCTCATGATTTGGTAGATCAGCTGGAAGGAACGCCTAAAGCTAGAGTTTGATTGTTGTTAGTCAGCTCTAATTCACGCTGTTGGTTTTTCATTACAGAAAGGAGCAGATTATCTGGGTTTCTACCTTTTCTCATTACTGGCTGATCGCTTCTACACAATGCTAATTTGGATAACGGCTTTGTGTTAAATCATTTTGCTTCCTGGATGCAGCCTAGTAAAAGGAATTATCCAAACTGTTTCTCTCCCTCCTTGTTTCAGTGTTGAAGTCAAAAAGAAAAAATCCTGTTGCCAAGTTGTTGACGGATGACCCATCCACTCAAACCTCTGCTCGGTTGGCTTCGGTAATGACTCATTACTCTGACATCTATCGGAAAGCTGGCAATGAAAATGAATGAAGCATCTCTGTGTCCTGTTAATTAGATCTATCAGGCTGAGGTGGCAGATATATTAAAATGCAATTGAATGTGATCACTTAGAACTTGGTTTCACATGAGCACACAGGCCTCTGTAGTTAAAACATCCAGGAATGTGGACTGTATCTGGTCTTGTAATGAGGGAGACACACCCTCTGCTTTTAAACCACAGATCAATGCTACTCATGTAGGAACGCTAACGCCATTGATATACTGCCTGCTAACTAAAAGTAATTACAGCTAAAAAGCCGGCAAAATAACACACCTTATACAGTAAACGCTGTTTGATCTAAAGCTTTCATTTTAAGTCTGGGGACATAACGCTATTAGAAGAAGACCATTCTCCCCAATCTCAAGTGTTTTTTAGCCTCTAGAAGGAAATAAGAGAAAGATTAACAAAAACTAAATTCATTGTAAAATATTTTGCGTAAATATATAAGATGGGCGGAAACTTGTAGCCTCGTGAGACCATCCTGATCTCGCGATCTTTCAAGGTTTCACTCGCAGATCAGTCTGGAGACTCTCCTTTGAAGAAAATTTGGAGCCGTTCACCAAACGAACGTCCAATCAGCGTTGGCTTTGAGGCGGGTTGAGGTGTGACGCAACGAGAAGCGTGACAGTTCAGTCTAAAGAACATGGCGGCTTCAGCCGATGAAACTAGCGTTAGCGTGGCTATTGAGCAAGTTTTATCGGAATTACGGAGTATTTCTTCACTGAAAGAAGATCAAAACACTGCTCTGGAGGCTTTTCTCAGAGGAAAAGATGTTTTTGCTCTTCTCCCGACTGGTTTCGGCAAGAGTTTTATCTATCAATTGGCTCCTCTTCGTCGTCGCTCTGTTAGTACGTCATATGTTTGGTTGATCTGATTGGTTTATTTGGCCCGTCTATCACCAACATAGGCCAATCAGCTAACCAGTATTTTCGCCCATTCCCAAAATTACTTCAACGGAAGGTTTCCAGATGGATATGCGGAGCAAATCCATCTGGCGGAGTCAGGTTAGGAAACTTGTGCTGTCAGAAATTACCCAGAGTGGATCTGAGTCCGGGCATTGAAGTGATGCTTCAGTTTTTCAGTTCAGCCGCAGCTGTTGCAGTTTAAAATATGTCTTTCATTTCATATAGATTCTCTCATTTTGAATTTTTGATAAAATATCAATTATTTGTGTTTTCTTTTCTCTTTATTGCTTCCAAATACCATATGGTGCAACTGTCAGTCCCTTTTCAGTATTTTTTTTTATGGTCTTTGAAAAAGTTTGTTTTATTTTTTCCAAATCAAATATATGCCATCTTTAAAATAATTTAGTATGTGTTCTGCAGTCCTGTGTGCAATTGGAAACTTATTTCCATATTTTGAAATATCATGTGTTGTGACAAATGAATATTCACCACTTTGGGAATTTTATTTTGAAATGTGTTCCTGGACAGGAAGTCAAATCATACAATAAACTATCAGGAACACATGGGAGCAGTAGAAAAATGTTTTACCTTCCCTCAACTTTAGAAAAAAATCCCACCTTCTGACATGTTTGTTGATCTTATGGTATGAAATTAAGAAAGCAATGTAATTTAAGTGTTTTAAAAACAAAATTCAGATTTTTATGATAAATTTCACACTAAACCTTTCTAGGTAGGTAACTTATTTTTGTTTAGATGGATATTTTTTTGCCTCTTAACTTTGATTGAACTCTAATATATCAAGTAGGGCCACCAACAATAAAGTCGTGTTTTCCATGATAAATCGATGGGCTAAATTGTTTGTATTTGAGCTTTTATATTCAAATATCGTCTATGAATTACTACAATTTTATTTTTGTGTCATTTGGATATTTACCTTTTTTTTTCTTTGCAAATTAGAGTTCTCTTCCTTGTATTTCATGTCAAGATCTGCTTCATCCCTACATACACACACAAAAAGAAAGATGTAGAACGACGTGTTTCAGTTGGCTAATAGCTACAGGTAGCATCATTTATCTTCAAAATGAATTTTTATACCCAACATGTCTTTTACTATACTCTGTCAGGGTTTGAGGACCCAAATGCAGAGGCAGGGAGGCAGAGGTGAGTTTTTGTCAATTTAATGAAATGTTCATAAACAACTGAGAAAGGAATCCAAAAATCCAACAGGAAAAATGTAAAACAAACCAGAACCATGGAGAAATCAGGGGAAAACAATAACGACGAAGGTAAGACCGAGTAAAATGAAGTAAGACGAGGAACGAGCCCTGAGGAACTGCACAAGGAGAGTATTTATGGCTGACTGAACAAAGAGAGGACTAACGAGCAGATTGGGAGCAGGTGTGACGAGCGCAGTCTAAGGAGCTAGGGAAAAGGAGACCAACCGAAGAGTGCAACAAAGGGCAACTAATAAAAACCTAAGAACCTAAATATAACCAGAAAACACAACAAAATAAGAATTTAACCAACAAAACATGGAGCAAAGTAAAACTGAGTACTTAAAAGGAAACAAAACAGAACCAAGACTGTGACAATACATTGTCATTTTTCAAGGATAATGACATCTACAAACCTGATGCACAAAGGACGCACATGGAAGAAAAACTGAATTCAAGAACTGAAATTCAAAATAGACATAAAATAGGATTCCTTTAAGTACTTTCAAGGTTCATAAAGATCGTTCTGTGGAACATAATATATTCAGTTATTTAGAAGAAGTAGCAACATTTATTCTAATGGAGGCGTCATTATGTGGTATACTGTTTTATGAGAGTATAGTGATATATACTAGTATCATTTTGCAGTATTCCTGTATTTTATGTGTATATTTTAACAGCAGCAATGTAATTAAAGCTTTTATGTGTATTTATGTAAAAAACAATGAAGATTAAACCTCCTCAATGGGACCTTTTTTCAGGACTCCCAATATAATCTAATTTTCCCTAGCCATCATATAATAGACAACATAATAATCATGCCTTAGGCCATTAAAATAAGACCTGCCCAGATTATCTCGGCAATGTAAGAGTTATTCATTCACTGAACTCACACATCATTTAGAGGCTCACTTTTACTCTGAGCATATTAGTGCTTTTGATTAGGCAGAGACATTATTAGATGAAGGTTGAGAGATTGAGTGCATTTAGTGTTTAGATTGAGCCATAAATCAAATGGAGTAATCTTCTCTGCATGAGTAAATTAATTTGTTAATCGTTTGTTTAATTCTAATTATCAACTGCTTTAAAAAATGATTATCAACTTTATAAGATTTTATTTAAATCCAGCTATTTGGTGTTCCAAAAAAATATAAACTGAATATAGTTTAAGAGTCTTTTTATTATTCTTAAATTTAAATGTTTAATCTCTCAAAGAAAAATAACATAAGTATTTATAGTTTTACAAAATAATATAATTAAATACAAATAAATATAAATACAATTGTTACAAATAGCAAGGGGTTTTCCTGTTTTCTGAAGTTATATAAAAAATAAAGCTGCCAAAGATAAGGAAATAAAGATTTATTTGATATATTGACCCAGTTTTAATAATGAGATAATATCTGCCATTGGTCGATAGCAAAGTTGACACTAGTATATTGGGAATCCCTACTTTGAAACGTCTCCATATGGATAAGCCTAATGTGTTTTTTGTAGGGCTGGGTTTTTAATTCAGGTTACATTATTATATTTATTTTATGACGTAAAATCTGAGCAGGAATCTTTGTATTGGTCGTTTCCTGCACAACCATAAATCTGAGAAAAACTCCAACTGCAAGCATTGGTCCGCTGGTATTCAAGCTTATAAAACATCTCGGTATAACTCCTGTTGCAGCATGAACAGACGTTCGCAACGCTAATGTCTGCATCCACAGTTATAGAAACAATTATTCTGCCAGACCAACATCAGACCAGATGATAAGGTTTGGAGCCAGCATAGTAAGTCCATGTATGAAACGTAACAACTCCCTGTTAAAAAGGGTTACAGCGTGAATCGTTCGTCATGGTAGTGTGCATTTTTTTTTGGTCATTTTTGACATGGTTTTCCAGGTGTGTGACAAGTTTGGGGATCAGGCCGACTCCTGGCCAAACTGTGTGTTGTGCAGTATACAAAGCGGTGATGCAAGGCTGTTGTGTTGGAACCTCAGATTCCGAAATCATGGGTTGCAAGATAATCAAACCTGTTTAATGTTTTGGTTGTAGCTCGTGAGTGAATTGCATGTCTAAGTGGCAACACCACCGTACTGGGAACTCTTTCCTTGGAGATTATGCATGTGCGAAACAAAAACAGAAGTTTCTTCTTCTACTACTACTAGCTACCTCTATTTTTGTGCATTGCATATTGGAATTGTTCAAGTCCCTGACCTGTCTTTGAGGACATACAGTGTGGGTAGGCAGATTACATCGTAACGTCAGTTTGTACAGTGTAAGGACATACATTGGAAGCTTTAAACATTTGAACTCCGAGATATTTTCAATCGTTCACAGACCAAACTCAAATTACAAAGTGTACCCCAGGCCAAGGAGAGAAAGTAGCCTCAGTGGTATTTATGTTTTGAATGAACTAAATGTTTAATAGCAAATGTTATGTTATGCTGCTGTGGTTATAGATGTTTATTTATTCAAAAATATATGTTTTTTTTATTTAAGAGGTTCATTTTGTCAATAAATAGTTTCCGATTAGAATGAGAGTCCCATATCTGGTTATTTGAAATCAGGTTTTGGATTGATCTTTATAAAATACCAGACATACTGTATGTTGTTTTCTCTATGGAAGCCATCCAACCTTTCCACATGGTAGATAACGATGAACTGTCCTAAACCTTAATTTCTGATTAGCTGCTAATTATTTAACAGGATCACTAACAAATATAATCAGTCAAGGCAGGCATTGGGAGAAGTGACGGCAAACAATAATTGAACACAAGGTGGATAATCCAGGTTCAGAAAGGAAAAAGTCTGTGGAGAGTTTGGTTCCAGCCATTTGAATTTCCATCTCCAGAACATAGACTAATCACCTGAATGAAGGAAAACTGGGCAGGGTTTTTATTTTCTGGATTATCTATCTTTGAATTTAATCAGTGATTTGCATTTCTAGATAGAAGAACATTCAGTATTTGTTTACTTCTCATAAAAGAACAAATCAAAGCAGGGTGATGATGAAATAGAATGCAGAAGAATAAAAATACTTTGTGTGACAGAAGAGGGAAAAAAAGCTGAAAAGAAAATGTTCACTTCATCAGGAGGTCAGAACAATCCTTTAAAAAAGCTCAGATGAGTTTTCTTTCATGTATCCTTATTCATACATCCAAGGTTGTAAAAGCGTGTCGGCTTTTCCCAGCCTCAGCGTCTGCTTTGTATTCATACGTTCAACCTCTGTTTGCTGACATGAGCAAACACAAAAAGCACCATTGGTCACAGAGCAGTGAAGGGAAGAGCTCACATTCAACATGCAAACAGGAGAGAAGGAGTGAGAACGATTAGGCAGCGTACGGCAGAGAGAAGGAGACTTCAGGAACCAAACGGGACATTTCAAATTAATTAAATAATGAAGGAGTAGTAATAACCTTCCTAATTATAACTGGGCCAGCATTAGAAGATGGTCTGACACAGCTGGATAAATGCTTGCTCCTACGATCATCATGGAGGACACTCAGCATGCAGGCAGATAAGCACTGAAATAGGTATTCTGGGATATTTGGCTTCTATACGGTCAGTTCTGGGAAAGGAAGGACATCATCATTATCCCATAATAGAAGTCAGCTAAATAAAACACACTCATATGGGTGGGTGTGTGTATGTGTGTGTGTGCCATTATCACGTTTCAGCTCACTTCGTCCATCAGGTGTCCTTAACCTAAAGCCATTAGCACATTGCCAGTGTGGTGTCTTTTTTAAGCTCTTCAACAAAGGCCAAGACGAGGTCATCAGTAGCATCCTCAGAGGGCTGCGTCCTCCCTGTGTCCTCTCTCCGTATCTGTGAAAACCTTTGTTTTCTGAAATGTTAGACACCCTTAAATAAGGATGGATTACAAAACACCTTCGCCACAGACGCCATAAACCAAGGTATCGGCCATTTTAGCTTCTGTCCCTATCAGAGGAAGCGTAAGGTGTCCGGCACTTTGGACTTGACTACTATTACATTCATTGATTGATTGACTGATTGATTGATCTCACAGTAGAGACATTTTCTTGTTATTAGATGAAAGGACTAATGTCTCAGAATGATCTGGAAAAACTAATCCATGCTTTTATTTTTAGTCGAATTGATTACTGCAACAGTGTTTTCACAGGTCTGCCTAAAAAGTGGATCAGACAGCTGCAGCTGATCCAGAACGCTGCTGCCTGTGTCCTCACTAAGACTAAGAAAGTAGAGCACATCACCCCAGTTCTAAAATCCTTCCACTGGCTCCCTGTATCTCAGAGAATAGACTTTAAAATACTTCTGTTAGTCTATAAATCTCTGAATGGCTTAGCACCTAAATACATCACAGACTTGCTATCAGTGTATCAACCTTTCAGACCACTCAGGTCTTCTGGCTCCAGCCTGCTCTGCATACCTAGAACCAGAACTAAACATGGAGAAGCAGCATTTAGTTCCTATGCTCCACTTATCTGGAACAAACTTCCAGAAAACTGGAAAAGTGCGGAAAGCCTGAGTTCCTTTAAATCAAGACTAAAACCACATTTGTTTAGGATTGCCTTCCACTGTTCTAGTTAAACAGTTCAACTGAAACATCATTAGTTCAACTTTTTTATTTCTGCATTTTTTATTTTGTTTAATTTTCCTACTTGCTTTGATTCTGTTTTATCTTCCTGTATTTTTATCATATAAAGCACTTTGCATTGTCTTTGTATTGAATTGTGCTATACAAATAAATTTGCCTTGCCTTGTTACATTAGCTCAAATAGTCAAAGAAGAGGAAGAATGTGCCAAAGGTAAAAAAGGTGCAAGATGTATATACTGTATATACAGTTATTGCACAGGGTGTCAAATATAGAGACACAGGTTATTGCACAGGGTATCAATTAGTAAATTGCACATTATACATTGCATCGGTTATTGCCGTTGTCGCATTGTTGATTCTGGTTGCAGCAGGGCTGAATGACCTGTGGTCGCGCACCTTTTTACAAACAGGGTGTAAAAGTCTTTCTCTAAAGGAGCTGCTCAGCTCCTCTCCAGTCTGGTGCAGAGGGTGGAAGGTGTTGTCCATGATGGGCGTTATCTTGGACATCACCCTCCTCTCAGCCACTTCCTCCACTGAGTCCAGAGTGCAGCCTAGGACAGAATAGGCCTTTCTCACTAGTTTGTACAGTCTTTTTCTGTCCTGCTCTGAGCTGCCAGGGGCCCAGCAGACAACAGCGTAGAGGAGGGCTGAGGCCACCACAGAGTTATAGAATGTTTTAAACAGGGGCCTGCTCACTCCAAAGGACCTCAGCCTTCTTAGGAGGCCTTTCTTGTGCAGGGCATCAGTGTTATGAGTCCAGTCCAGTTTGTTAGAGACATGAACACCCAGGTATTTAAAACTCTCCATAGTTTCTATGTCCTGCCCTTGTTTGTTCACGGAGGAGTGAAATGGGAGCTTTCTCCTTAAGTTGATCAAGATCTCTTTGGTCTTAGAAGGTTCTTCTCAAACCAGTCCACAAAGTTCATGATGACCAATCGATATTCTAGCTCATTCCCCTCAGAAAGATAGCCTACAATCCAAGTATGTTTAAGGTGTATCCGACTGCAGGAACTTCCTCTGTAGACAGAGTAGTTGGTTTGATTTTCATTTTTTTAACAATTGCAAATCAAAAACCAACAACCCTCAAAGTTTGGGATGAAACTGATCGATTAAACCAAAAATTACCTTTTGGCAGGAAACCAGTTGGTGTGGTCTGTTGTTTGTGTTTGTCTCTCCCTTCACCACCAGGTGTCACCCTGTCCTCGTTGGTCCTCCCTGCACACCTGCGTCTCCTTGGATCATTATCGGGAGGAGTACTTAAGCAGTGGACTGTCACTACCTCTGTGCCAGAGTGTTTGCCAGTTTTGGGTACTCTAGCCATGCTGAGATTTTGTGTTTCACACTGAGCAAGGGATTAACCTCCACACGTCTTGTTCAAGTTCTCTCGGAATTCCAAGCAGTCCACTCTATTGCTCCTCCGGGTCCAACGAATGTCTACCTGTCCACTCTCCAACGAGTCCCATCTTCTCTGGATCAACCCACACTTACTGGATTTCAAAGCAAGAGAAGAACCCCTCAGACGTGAGTCGCTTACTAGCATTAACCTTGCGGCATCCAAGATTCCCACGGTCCCTGAACTAATCTTTGTGACATCCTCTCCAGACTTTCTAGTTCCTGTTCACCAGCCCTCTGAGTTCCAGATCAAACCCCCTCTACCCTTACCTCAATAAACCTGTTTAACCCTTTGCCTTGCTCTCTGAGTGGTTCTCTGCATTTTGGATCAGACCTCTTAAAAACGTCATGATTCCTTTACATTTCAGGTCTTATCTGTTGGTACAGGGTTTCAGCTACATGAGCAGTAATTGATTATGGTGCACCCGCACAGCAAAATAAAAGCTACTAGACCTCCAGAATAGATAAAATAAGTATGCTAAACAATGTAAAGCATAGTATATAGCATGCTATGTTTGCACATATTAAATACAAGTTAAAAATCATGAAATATCTTGAAAAAACGATGTAGCTGGCTTCTGTTTGTCATGCTGCTAAGCTGGTTAGCATATGAATCTAACCGGTGGCTACAGAACGCTGTGCTGATCTCTGCAGTGAAGAAAGCTGGAGACAGCAGTCCAGTTTTTCCAACTTTGCAACCTTCTTGCCATTTGGTGATTTTTTTCAAACCCCTTTGGCAAGTTTAGTCTCTAGAGAAATCTGGTGACGTGTCTCCATGTTTTTGGTTGGTTTAGTGACTTCACGTTGAAAACAATCATTCTGTTATTTCTGACAGCAATACTTTCTTAACTCGTTCCCTGCTTCCCTAAGAGCTATCAGAGAGGAGACATGCTTAGCTTTCTTACAGCTAATCTATAATGAAATACACAAAGCTACCAATGATTTCCCCAGACTACAAAGCAGGATATAAATGTAATGTAAATCGTTTTGTTAATCAAGTCTCTCTTTTTCTGCAAAACTCTTGCTCTGAAATTATTACCTAATTTCCACACAGCTTGAATCCCTTATTCACGTTAATAATGTGCCTAAAATTACCCTCTTTTTGGTAGAATTTGGTATATGCTATAAGGATTCAGGCAATGTAAAAAATTCACACATTATTTCCTAATAATTAGGCCAACCAATGTTTCATTTCAATGACCTTTTTAACAGCAGCAATGTAATTATAGCTTTGTTTCATGTCTACATTACCATCCAAAAAAAAAACCCTGCATTAATTAATCGTTTTTGGGGAAAAAAACATTTAAGTTTAACTTGTGTGGTCGGAAAATTTTGATTTATCTTATTTAATTTATTGATTTATGCTATTTATTCAATATATAGTTTTTTAACTCAGTCTGTTTCACCTGAAAGGCCACAACATGCCTGAGTGAGGGGTGTTTGTGGATAAGCAGTGTTGGGCAAGCTACTTGTCCAGTATAGTGAGCTAAGCTATCAGTTACTCAACAATAAATTAAGCTTCACTACACAAAAGCTACCACCTGAAGAATTATAGCAAGCTAAGTTACACTAATGTGCTAAAGGTAGCTTAACTACATCAGAAGCTACTTAACGTTGTAACAACCTAATATCAATTCAAAATTAGTCTAATACACTGGTTAAAACATTTATTAAAGATCAGCCAATGACATAACACAGTGTAAAAATTGTTTTATGATCAGCATAATAAAAACAAAACAAAAGTAATTACTAGTAGACAAAAAAATAAACAATCTGCTGTTATTAGAACCAAATTAAAGGTACTGTGTAGTGTTCTACACATCGAGACATGGCTATGAGTTTGCATTCAATGGACATCCCTAGGGAAAACAAAACCCTACAAAAGGCATCTTATTTCTTCAGGGTCTCCCTTAGAGAAAACATCTTCAGACCTCAATTAAACAGTCGATTCAAGTAACAACTGAAACTGTTTACAAAAAAGGTGAAAAAATAAAGAAGCTAATTAAGAGATATATATACATTTAACTCTCACTGTATAATTTAATTTCTACCTACATATTTATTGATTGTATTTTGGGGGGTAATTAATTGAATGCTTATTTATTTATTGAGCATGTATTTATTTATGTTTTTATTTTTATATACGGTAGAGCTGTTCCTCCATACCTAAAAAATATTATCTGTGCAAATAAGCCTTAAAACAGATTTATGTAAACATCCTATCTGGTAAATCGGGCCATAAAAATACAATATCTAAGTTTGGCTACTGCTCTCTAATGAGAATATCTTAGTGGCACTCATCAGATTTAACCATCATGAAATTAAAGGCGCCAATAAAGTTAAAGCTGATATATTTTTCTCATTTTTATTTCAAAAAATAACTGCAGTTGACTGTTTTAATGAGTGTTTGGCTATGTAAAACAAATGGCTAATCTTGGCCACATGAGCTCTCTATGGCCAAGAACCGAAATTTGAACACGTACTTTTTATCAGAGGATTCAACAAGTTTCAAAATCTCTGAAGATAAGGCGCTCTGCTCCTGTCTCCTCCTTCATCCTGTGTGCGTGGCTCTATGTCTGCATGTGTCTGTGTGTGTCATACATTGAGTTCCACTACAGTGCGCATGCGCATTCGTAGATACAGACCGGAGAGGCAGAATAGAGGCTCATGCGTGAATGTCCAACGAATAACTCCGATTGTTGTTTCAAAAATAGAAAACCTGCTTTCATTACTTAGTTATGCCCTGGATTTTGTAGCGTTTCTGGACGTTACGTCGCTACTTGATAAAAATAATAACGTCACTACAGGAAAGTTACTACGGTCAAGCTACTGGAAAATGTAGTTAAACTACTAGCTTCGCTACATGTAGCGGCGCTACTGCCCATCACTGTAGATAAGACGTACTAATTCCCATAACAAGCCAGATTCTTTCTCAAGGTTTATTCCTGACATGTTACTGTTTAACCAAAGTGTAATTTGTTTTGACTCTGACTACTTTCCATTATTGTAAGTACGGGGGAACGAATGCTGTCCAGATCAGAACAGGGCTGATTACCAAGCAATAATGAAGTGTGAACCGTATGATGAACTGTTCTCTCTTTGCAAAGATAAAATAAAGTCCCTTCTGGGACCCCATCATGGAATGGGTGGTAGACACACACGGGGAGGTAAAGTCTTAGTGAAGGCAGGTGTCTTTTGTCCCGGATAAAAAACATGACTGGAAAACAACTAGTGTTACAGGGTCAAAGGCAATATTACATAATTTATATGCTTTGGAAAAAGCAGCATGATATAGAACCTTTAAATCACAGCATATCTGGATGGCTTCATCCAGTTCTCTAACAGACTATGTGCCAAACATAATAAACAGGGTTGCTTTTCACCCAGCAGTGTAAAGAATGGCAGATTAAAATGTGTGAGGAGGACAGACGAAGAGACATTAGCTGCTCAATGTATATCAATAATTCACTCTAAAGGAAAAGAGAACATATTGCCTACTGCTCTAATGGCATAAAACAATGCCTGCATTTTATGCTCTACTGTGTGGTCTGATATTCAAAGGGAAAACAGGGAGCAGCTGCTGTGATATAGAGCAGCTGTTACCAGAATTTTTAAAGCAGGAAGGGACACTATCAATCTTTAGGTTTTTAAATATTAACCTCGTCCTGTAAATCATACATTTTAAGGCAAACTGAGCTATAAAATGCTACTTTAGAAAGGTAGAAAAAATTAATTTATAAATAAAATTTAGTAAAAATTTGTTCTGTCGGTGTAGGTGCCAGATCCACTCGGGTGGTAAGATCTGCTCGGGGCCCCGCCCCTTCTTATGGTGAACATATGGCAACGCCAATCGGACAAACTGTACTGCACCCATTTCTGAAGAATCCGATCTCTTGTGGAGTTTTAACATATTATTACCCATATTTCCTATTATTTCACATTTCATCTGAGATCTAAAGTAGCCGAAAGTAGAAAACAGTCATTGTCAGTCTTGAAGGAAAGTTCTGCCTTCTAATGCGCTATATAGTAAACTGAATTGAATTAAGAAAGACTGAGCTCTGACATTTAACAAGGTGACAAAAAAGTCTCAGTGCCGCTTCTTATTCTTTGTATTAAGATCTGAGAGCAAATGAGGACAATTTGAACAACTTAAAAATTACTTTTGTAGAGATTTTAAACAAAGAAAACAACAGTTATTCTAGTTGTAGAAAACGGATGGTTGTTGTTATGAATTTAAAAGTAGTGTAGCTTAATATGGCCAACTGATCCAGTTGCGACAGTGGCGCCGGATGTAGGACTGACGGTTCGAGCCCCGGCTCCGACTTTCAGTGTCGTTGTGTCCTTGGGCAAGACACTTCACCTGCATTGTCTACTGATGGTGGTCAGAGGGCCCGGTGGCGCCAGTGTACGGCAGCCCCGCTTCTGTCAGTGAGCCCCAGGGCAGCTGTGGCTACAATGTAGCTTGCCACCATCAGTGTGTGAGTGTGTGTGTGAATGGGTGAATGACGGAATGTAGTGTAAAGCGCTTTGGTCAAGTCTCCTGACTTTAAAAAAGTGCTAAATAAGTACAGGCCATTTACCATTTGATTTTTTATCAATCAGGTAAAACTTCATAGTTCAGTAGCCATGCTAAAGGGCTGGTTATCCTCCTGCAGCAGTGTGTCGCAGGTGACCTTGTCACAGGTATGACAGATATTTTTGATTTGTGCCCAATATTGAAGCGTGGCCTGCACTATTTTATTCCACGCCACAACGCAAGAGGGACAATCAGGATCTAGCTGTGGGTCTGGATACGGCCGAGTCGGTGAGGAAGTGTCAAAACGCAAGGGGCAAGTTTGTGCGACGACTGAGACACATAAGGTTGAAAAAGAGCGGGCAACCAGGTGGGAAAAGGGTCCCAGCTTTTCTATCGCACCTCACTGTTCTGGCTACTCCATCTTCAAAACAAAACAATCCGGTAAGGTACCAAACAGGAAATATGCATAGTATAGAACAGATGAAGAATTGACCAATCAGAGGCCTCCTGTCTCCTGCAAACCAAGAGACCGTCACATAGAACTACAAGCTAGCATCCTGTACTGTGTCTGGGATAGTGTCCGAGGTGTGGCAGGCGTTGTGGACGGCACTACAGCCACAGTTTCTGCCATTGGGTACCAAACAGGAAATGCACATAGTGTAGAGTGGATATAGAATTGACCAATCGGAGGCCTCCTTTCCATCCTCCCTACAACGCTATCTGCGGAACTGTCTGTGGTCACCTACAATTTGGGGAGAGGTGCAGCAGAGTGTCTGCAGAAGGAGCGGGGGCATATCTCCGTAAACTGCGACACACACGCAGGCGACCTGGTTTCTAAGTATAAACCAGCCTTAAGACTTCAGATCCTCTCGACTCGGCACACGGACGCTGCATTATCATTATCGTTATCCACAATGTTTAGTGTCATGTGGCAATGTTCAGCCAATCATATAGCGTAATGTCATTTGCATGCGTAGGACCCAAGCAGATCTGAGCACCTAGGTAGATCCGGTACCTACACTGGTTGCTCTGTTAGCTAGATGCTGTGTATTTCCTGCTCTGTGAACAAAGTGTGATGAAACTAATGGTGTAAAGTGAGTACCTAATGTACCTGAAGCATGTTCCTGGTCTCCTACTTAATGTACAATGGCAGATGCAATTGCCAGTGACTTTGCTTTATTGGCTGAGATAAGTGAACTAAACAGTTGTTTTCATTGGTGCATTGATTACGAGCACAAAACCTGCAAAAAAATTCACCAGTTTTTGTATGCTTTTGCTCACCTGACATTTTTGCAATAAATTTGGCTGGTGAACAAGAGCAATTCGTACGGTGGGTAAAAAGCTCCACCTCATCATTGAATCTGCTGAGAGCACCAGAACGATGCCCCCCCCCCACTCTGGAGCTAAGGAACCACAGTAGATTTTCAGAGAGAGTATCAGAGTGGGTAGAGGCAGCAGCTAGCCAGTGTCTGCGCTGGACCTGGGATATGGTGACTAGACTTCCTCTTTTTCCTGGACATGTCCTACTTTTCATACCTAAAAAATGTCCAGGGAGGTATTTCAAAATTGTCCAGGATTTTGGTCGACAACAGCGCAGCAATAGTTGACGGGGTTCGGTCACTCTGTGACACCCTGGCAGTAGCTGCGGCCCCGTGCTTCCCCCCGCCTGCCTGGTAAGACAGGTGGGGGGAACCATACCGTCACCAGGTCAGGTTCGGTTGCTCCGTCCCCAGCTGCCGGGACCCCTCCACACCCCTATACTGGTTTCCTCCATAGATTTTACATCCCTGAAGCTTTAAGTTATGATGACATAAATGTGATAACTATGAGTTCAAATCTTGTACTGTTGTTATCAAAACACTTTTTTTAGTTGATGTTGATTTATAGTGTATGAAATAATAAAAAGCTTAACTAGGATTGTTGGGGATGTTTGGATCTTTAATCCCATTCTTCTTTATTTTGTACCAGTCAGTGACCAGGAAAAGCTGATTAATGGCTGCTACTGTTGGGGAAGCGCTGGCGGTGATTTAGAGAGCAACTCTGAAGCGTCCATTATCGCCATCCCCCAGGTTGGGAAGGTTGTCACGGTGACAGAAGGGCGCTTCCATTATGGAGCAGGCGGGCGCCCACGCCAGCTCGCTACCTGCCTTACTCTGTCTTCTGTCTGCTATTAACTGTTAACGTGTCACTTTTCTGACACTCTGAGATACCAAACCACTTATATAAAGGACACATAATGCTATCAGCACTTTTCAAATCATATAGCTGCCCCCCCCCCCCCCCCCCCCCCTCTTCAGAGCAATGGATCCACACACATTGAGCTTGTTAGTTAGGATTTATTCTCTTAAAATAAGGTGTTAGATTTGAATGTTGTGCTTGCCGAGAACAATACAGTACAATACAATTATTTATTGCAGCAGCAGAAAGAGAAAAGGGGAAGTTTAAAATCTAGATTTAGTTATTTACTAATAAACAACAGGTGATTAGCAGAAATAAAAAAGAAAAGGCTAAATGGTAGAGACAGGGGCGCCGCCAGGAATTTGGGGTCCCATGAAAGAAACTGATATTGGGCCCCACCCCAAAAAATGTGCAGTATGTAAGCTTTTAACCTTCTATAAAGATCAGTATGTAAAATGACGCCCGCGTGGTGCTTAACCCCGGTACGAGCAAACTGCCAGTGACAGACGGGGAGACCTGATGCGATGCAGAACGGGGGTTTTGGTAAATATATTCATGCTTTGTTTCACTGTTTACTGCTTAAAAATGAGGGAGAACACTAAATTAAATGATAAATGGCATGTACTTATCTAGCGCCTTTTTTCCAAGTCAGGAGACTTGACCAAGGCGCTTTACACTACATTCATTCACCCATTCACGCACACACTCACACACTGATGGTGGCAAGTTACATTGTAGCCACAGCTGCCCTGGGGCTCACTGACAGAAGCGGGGCTGCCGTACACTGGCGCCACCGGGCGCTCTGACCACCATCAGTAGACAATGCAGGTGAAGTGTCTTGCCCAAGGACACAACGACACTGAAAGTCGGAGCCCTACATCCAACGCCACTGTCGCCCCATGAAATGAAATTATTCATTTCACTGCTGGATTTTCTTTTTTTATTTGAAAAATATTTAAAAAAATATTGTTCTTTTGGGACACCCCTCAGTCAAGGGCCCTTCGAATCTTCCTAATTTCCCCCCCCATATGGCAATCCTGGTTAAAGGATCAAAATGAATAACAGGTAAGTCAAGAGGGACTAAGGGGGCTTGCGCAGTGAAAGCAAAGGTGTAAAATCCAATGGACTGGGGTAAAGGATTAAAAAGGAATAGGGAAAGTTTGACCTGAGAAACTGTGGTGCGGAGCTGTTCGGATGGGGGGGGGGGTCGATTACAGCTACCACTGCTCATTAGCCGCACTGGTTGGAGGAAAGGATGCAGGGCAGAGAGTGAGGGCAGAGCTGTAGAAGTGTATTTGTTTTTTCTCAATTTGATGAATATGTCTTAGAAACCCATGTTTAGGTTTATTTTCTCACCAGATTCTCCACTTGTTAACGCCTAAACATCCAAACGTACCTCTGATTTCATCGCTCTGATTTCATCCCTCCTATCAGAATGTCAATCTGAACCACATCAGAAACACAGACTGTTTGTGTTTTCTTGTGTTTTCCTTATATATATATATATATATATATATATATATATATATATATATATATATATATATATATATAATCTTTGACTGACAGGAGCTGTATTGCCTGAATTAGGCGGCAGGCAGAGATCCAATCAGAACTTGGAGGGAAGCAGAAACAATGATAGATAAAGCTAATGTTGGGTAGTGCTTGGTCTCCACAGTAACAGATTGTTATTTCTACAATTTTTTTTATTTTACTTCACAAATTCTAACCTTCTAATATGGTATTTAATTAGAAATTTACTAACTGTCAGGCTGTTTTATAAAACACATTTTAATTACAGACATATAAGTTTCAGTTTTCTAATTAGCCAAACCTGTTTTTCCACTTTACTACATGTTACAGAGCATAAAATGAAAGCTAAGTTATTTTCTTATATAGTTACCCTGGTTTATAACTCTATTATGTTTATATAGCTAATATTGGTCGATTTAAATTAGCGAGAGCTATAGTTAATGCATGGGAGCTGGATTTTGTAATGATCTGCACTAATAGCCTGAATTGTTCATGTTGTTCAGCTGCTTCATTCTGCCCGGTCTCTAATCATCTCTGATCCCATCCACCTGTAGGTTCTGCTTTATATTTGGTTCAGTCCAGCTATCTGGGCCAGATCACTGTTTGATTTCTGTTTGCGTCTGTCGGTTTTGTTGGTTAGATTTATTTCCAAGGTTCATGTCCCCGTTCCATTAGAAGATTATTCTTAAACCTTTGTCTTCAGGCGAGTTTATTCCCTAGCCAGTGGTGAGAGTGTTTCCTAGTTTGTTCCTGATTTCCTGATTCTGTTCCCTATCAACCACTCGCCCTATCTGTCCCCATCGGGGGCACTCTGGGCCGCATCTTGTTGGCAGTGTATCGGCTGTTCCTGCTTATAATTGTGAAGATGGACTGAACTATTAAACCAGAGCATCAGATATTGGGGGCTACCAAGCCCCCCTCCTGCACCTGCTGTGATCCGCAGTTCCAAAGCTCTGCTCTTCTGTTCTGTTTGTTTTGGTTAAAAAATGTTTTGAATTTTCCTATTGACTGTCTGACCTTGAATACTGGGTCCATCTGTCCCCTTTATGACAGGATGTTGGAATACATTGGGGTTTGTCGTACGATTGCCAACTTGAAGAGGGAGGATTTGCCATCGAACTTCTGACCAGAGGAAAAACAGGTAATATGTAGCCAACATTTGGAAGAAGAATGTTTTCAAGATGACTTGGATAATAGCGCGTTGTGACAAACACCAGATACAGCACTGGGACTTGATCAACAGCCGATACCGCACCGTGACGTCACAAACCAGTAGGTGGCAGTAGTGTTCTTTGACAAACATGGATGCCTCCAGTAAAGCACATTCAGATGAAAATTACTCTGAATTAAAAACACTAATAATTTATTGAACAGGATGGAATGATTTTATATTTAAGAACTTTCAGAAGTTTGAATTCTGAATATGAGCAGACTTCTCCTTTAATCTAAAGAAGTCTTCATTACAGACGAACAGATGTCATTTCTTATGGTTAAGTGGAAAAAACAGCCTTTGCTTGATTGTTAAACTCCACTGGGACTGAAAGCAATTTTAAAGCTTTAAATGATCTTTACGAAACATGCACAGTAACATTATTTCACATTTACAGCATGTAACTTAACTACCAGTTGAGTTGTTTAGGTTGCAAGAAAAGACATCAAAAATAATTGTCAATAGCAATACTGCCTCACCAGCACATTATTTTTTAGAAATGAAAATCTAAGTCGTTTGGAGAATCATCATTAGAGGAACTGAGGGAACAAAAGATGCCACAGTCAGACAGCACATTAGAGGATCTTATTTCACACACAATTAGAGCTGGAAGGAGCTTCCCTTTTTGACCCTGCAGACACACACACGACCATAAAATCCCACTCAGCTGACGGAAAGGAGACCAACCTGAGTGTACACACACACACTGACGGACATAAACTCACTCCATTGTTTAAAAAAAAAACTGTCCTTAGGGGATCTAAGCCTTAATTCAAAATGTTCTGGAATAGAAACTTAAGCTAACGCCATAAAAAGCAGCCATATTGTATAAAGAGGGATCATTTCAGACTCTAATAAGACCAAAAGTGGAAAAAAGTAATGATTTACCACAAAAGAGAAAACTATAAAAGCACTTAGAGAGCACAGACCTCTGCCAAGTAGCTCATTTCCCCCGACATATCGAGACTTCCACCTTAAATTAATACCTTTATTCACAAAAATTCCTTGATCCAGATAGTGATCCGGATCATCACCCAAATTTAACACATTGGGCCGGATTTATCAAAGGTTTGCGTGTATAAAAACGTGAGCTATTTCATTGCGCACGCTAAAAAATGTACAAACTGATCTATCAACAGCGTGCTAAAAGGATTTGGTCTTTAAAACGTGCTAAATAGCGCCTCTTATCCATTTAGTACTTTTTCTGCAATGAATATGCAATATGGGGCATTTACACGCAAAAGTGCGTCTTGTGGGAGGAGAACATGTAAATATATTAATTTAGCACTCGCAAAGTGATTTATCAAACCTGAAAGCAATTTTGCTAACGGTATCTGACTCTATATTTAACACGTTTCAAAAGAAGGTGCAAATGGTCTGTATGCGTAATTGCGCACACATGGCAGCGGTTATTGTCGCAAGAAGGAGACATGGAAATGAAGCAAGGAGACGCAGAGAACGCATTTTTTCACTCCGTGTGAATATTTTTGGAATGAACGAGGAAACAATCATCAAAACGTATCCTTTATCCAGCATTGCCATTTTGGAGCTGTTGGGGGAACTCCGAATGGATTTGGAGCCAGCCACAAGGAGGACCCACGCAATACCAGATATCACAAAACTCCTTGCAACATTGCACTTTTTTGCATCTGGGTCATTCCAGCATACGGTTGCAGCGAGAGCTGGGATCTCCCAATCTCGTTTTTCAGAAGTGCTGTCCGACATTCTAAATGCCATGTCGCCCTGACGCCCTACCGGAGAGAACGCCGACCTCCCCCCTGCGCCTGTGGAGCAACATGCCAATGCTGCAGGGATGCGTAAGCGCAGTCATCTTATCCACAGTCACTTCTTGTGAGCCATTTGATATGTGCATTTTTCTACATACCAATACAAAACACCTGTTTTTTTTTTTTACTGCAGTGAAGTAGAAATTCAGCCACATACCACCTTAGGGAATAAAGGTTGCCAAAGTTTATATATATATATTTTTTTTTTTTGGGAGGGGATGGGGGTATCACTGTATGCACAAACTGCAAACTACTTTTCCGCAAACCACAAAACGCGCAAAACCATCATTTAAATAGGGCGTCTCCAACAGTTTTGCACCTTCCACCAGTTACGCAATTACTCTTGTTAAATCACCCGCAAACCATGGTTCAGCCCCTCGCGCAAAATTCCAGTTTGCGAGCGCAAATTACTGCACGCAAAATTGGATCTTGATAAATCCGGCCCATTGTTCCTTGGACTGCGGTGCCTCTTTAATAAAAAGAATCATTCAAATCTATTCAGAAATATTCAGGTTATCCTGTACACAAACAGACAAACACAAACGCTACAAACTTTTCTAAAAACATAACCTCCTTGGTGGAAGTAATAATTTACTAAAAAAAAACAATGAGAAATGTCCGAGTAAAAGAGAAAATTGAATTTCAAAATAGACCGGAAATAAAACCACTAAATACAAATATATTGTACCAAATGTTAAAAAAAAATTAAGCAATTTACGGAGTAAGAATGATTCCAACAAAATAAATCATGCTTACCTTCATTTATTATTCAGGTACGTATTTTGACAAAATCTCCAAAATGTGTAAATGTTTTAACTAGTGTTGCACCGATACCAATACCAGTATCGGGCGGGGCCCCGATCCAGCACTAAAATGGCGCTATCGGTATCGGTGACTACCAACAAATAGGGCACCGATACCATTTGAGAGCCAAAGGTTTCTTCAACTATTGTCACCCATTCCAGGTAGGAAATAAAAAGTTCTACTGGATTCACTTTGTTTTAGTCTTTTTCCTGCTTCACAAAGGTAGGCAGCAGCTTGACGAAGCCATGATGGCAATTATTTTACATCCAAGTGGTATGCAGTTTTTCATATATACACACACACATCAATTTCATACAGATGGCATCGGCCAATACTGCACAGCCAGGTATAAGATATCGGTATCTGGGCCAAAAAATGGCATTGGCACAACCCTATTTTTAACTAACAACATCCTCCAAAAGGAGATTTAAGCTTGTTAAAGTTAAATTGAGGTCAGGTATGTAGGTCAAAAATTAGTGGCGTGACTGCGATTCTGTCTCCTTGAACCCCAGTTGGCCTCGGTATGTCTAAGACCACCTCCTCTGCTGAGTGATGGTTTTTCCAGGTTAACAAAGATGGCTTCCTTAACCCCTCACTCAAACCACCTTTCTTCCTTGGCCAGAATATGGATGTTGTTGTTCTCAAATGAGTATCCTTTAGCCTTTAGGGGTAGGTGAATAGTTAAGTCCTGTCCTGAGGAGTTTGCCTTCCTGTGTTGATCCATGCGCCTGTGTAGCGGTTGCTTGGTCTGTCCATTTACAAATCTGTGCACTTTTCACTACACAGACCAACCATTTCTCAATAGCTTCTCTTCTCTTCTAGAAAACTACCCATCCACCTGCCTAAACTGAACTTTTCAAGTTTGCTTTTTCTTGTCGTGGATTCATCTGGTCCATTATAGAGCATCTTCATTGATCAGTGCTTCTTTGTTCCTTTTTCTTGTCTGTTTCTGTCTTCATCAAATGGAGCCTGTTTCTGCTGTTTTCTTTCAGTTTGAGACTTTTTCCTCTCCACTGTTACTTTATGCATGCTAGGTGTGAGGGATTGCTGCAGAGTCAGGTGTAACCAAGTAGAGAAAACGACTTTTCTCTTCCTACTATTTGTAAAATATTTTAGAGTTTTATTTTGAAAAAAAAAACTTTTATTTTGAAAGGAGGAAATGTCATTTTTCACTCCGTCGCTTTACTTCCTGTTTTCACGAACACATTGCGGTCTTTTTGCACTCTTGAACACGAGCTAGAGAGGCTGTGTGACTAGGGCTCTGTTCGAAAACCTAGGACGTGTCCTCCAAGGACGCGGTCTACCTAGACTGGATCCTTCGAAGTCCTTGAAAATAAGGAGACCGGAAGAGTTTTGGCTGTGAATTCGAACAGGTCCACTCTTCGGCGGGTTTTACCGCCGTATGCTCTGTTGCTTAGCAACCGTGAACGTTGACACACAAAGCAGGAAAAGAATGAATACAGAAGTTTTCAAAACTGTTTATTTATTTATTTTTTATTATAAAGTGATCAAAGACAACACTCACGATAATCCAGAATGGAATAAATGTTCCAACCACCGGGAGCAGGAACAAATCAAATCAAATGTAATGATAGAAACCTTAGTCAGTTAAATAAAATGCAGCTGTCATTCTGCACATCTCTGATGTTGCTGCTATTTTCAAATATCCATTACTGTAAAAATGTCCATAGCTGCATATTGGTTATTTATTCTCCAGTTTTATATTGTTAAAACACTTTAAAGTATTGTATTGTTTATATTTTAACTCTTCCCTATCATGTTATTCTTATACATTTTTCTAAGGTCCACATTTGTGTGACCATTTTCAATAATCTTTCTGCTGCTGTAAATGTGCCCATTGTGGGACAATAAAGTGATTTTCTATTCTATTCTATAAAAGGGGTAGAAAGATATAAGTAAATCTAAACAATGTATTTATAAAAAATATATCTGCAAAATCTCTAATACTCAACAACAAAAAATACGTAGTTAAGCATATTGTGCAAAACAGCAATAAAAAGATAAAACTCCTATCAGATTTATAGTCCCCACCCTGCAGATATATTAGAATCTGTCCTTAAATTACAGCCAAACCCATTTACACAGTAACAGATAAAAACCTTTACATAAATCAAACATTACCGCCACATATCTGACTCAATAACCATTAAAACAACTATTTTTCATTAATCTCGAGCGGAACTATTAAATGACTTGTATTATATTAAACTGAACTTCCAATTTTCACCACTGTTCGGCGCCAAGTAATCTTTCCTCTGATCACAGCTTGCTTGGTCTCGCAATGAATCCTGGGATATCCAAGAATACCGAGGATACATTGGACCCGTCCTTCAAATCGGGCAAAAAGAAGGACGCATTTTAAGGCCGCATAACGAGGACGCTTGGAATCCGACCAGACCTCGGCGCCTCGCTATGACGTAATCGGCCTTCGAATCCGGTCTTCTAAGGATGCGTCCTAGGTTTTCGAACAGAGCATAGGTCTCTTGCGGTGCTCATGCTGAAACCTCATCCTGGTGAGTTTTCTGCAAGATAATGGTTGTACACAAATGTTAGCTCTGTTCAAATACTAATTGGAGATGTTAATTGTGTTAAGTGGAAAGGAATACGAGCTAGAGAGGCTGAGTGACTAGGTCCCTTGCCATGCTCGTGCTGAAACCTCAACTTGGTGAGTTGAAACCCTATATGTGCCATGTTGAGATTAGCTCATGCTAATGCTAATCGCGGGTGAAATGTTATTGTTTAAAAGTACTAGAAATGCTAATTCTGGTTAATGTGTGGTTTCATCAAGGGAAATTTGAGTTCTCAATACTTTAATGAAGCATTTTGTGTTTATTTTCTACCGTTTCTTGGTTAATTTTACTGTTTATTTCATGTTAAATGCACATTTTTATTACTTACTTTGTGAGTTTATAGAAATCCTAGGTAATGCTGAGAAAACATTACTGCATTTCATTTCATGATTAACAAAACATGAAAGATGAGTTAAAAATCAATCATTTAATTGGTTTAAGATGATTTATCATAATTTTATGGTTAATCTAAAAAAGAAAACAAACAGATAAAAGGAGAAATTCATTTAATTGTTTTCTGTGAGTTAAAAGTTATTTCATGTTAAACATAAAAGTTTTCATGTAAAACAAAAGATACTGTGAGTAAGGAAAACATGCATGTAAAAGGTTATTGTTTATTTCTAAATGATAATATGGAAAAAAAAAGAAGATAAAAACTTAAGCTATAGCTGTGTGAGAGAAGAAATATTTAGCTGCATACAATAATACCATAATTGTTGTGCAGGCTAGGTTTTTTCTGATGGTTAAGAAAGCTGCGGATCGGATTCCTGGATACCTGATGTTCTCCGGAAGGGGATGGCGAGCCTGTACCCAGAACTGAACCGAACTCTCATCTGAAGATCCCTCTTCTGAAGATCCTCATTCTCACGTGTTAACAAAGTGGTAACAACTCTCACTGACGGAGAGGAAAAGAACTGAACTATAAAAGGCCTTGACTGACTAAAAAACAAACAAACACTGAGCTCAGGGACTGGGGTTTTGTTTGGTTTCCTGTTGCCGGCTTATTGTTGTTGTAAATGTTCTATATTTTTTCTATTTTGCTTACCAATAACAATTATTATTGTTGCGCATCTCCTGTCTCCAGCTATTTCATTCTGCACTCACTTCAGTTTCATTGTACTCCTGCCGAACCTATTGACTGGTCCACATGTTGCATTCCCATAACCTACTTAACGTCAGTCAGGGGTTACACAGTGACTTGATGCAATGTGGCGGGTTCTATAAGATAGACCTAGATGAACTAACTTGGATTGTCACTGAGATGCCTTGAGGTGGTTTGTTGTGAATTAGTGCTTATAAATATACATAAGTACTGGCATTGGCCATATTTAACACTCTTAATTCATCACTGCCATCAATACAATAAAAATACCTCTAAAAGTGATTCATTATTCAATACATTTCTCCTAAAAATGAAAGAAAAACACTAATTCCTTTCAATTTTGGAGGAATTTAGTACTATGTCAAATCATTTAACATGTCTGGAAAACAGTTTCCACGCATGGTTATATAATCAATTATGTCTCAGCATGAAGTTAAAAAATATATCATGAATCTATCACAGATGGTTCTAATCTGGAAAATCAGTCATTCAGAAAGGAAGGAATAATTAGAAACAAATAGCTTAAACAATATAATCAAAACTACTAACAGAATTTTATATTCTGTCTCTACAATATGGAAATTAGTAAGTAAAAATACATTTGCACTTTGGTTTATTTTGTATTCCATAGATAAATCCTCCTTTTCAGCTCCTCTTCTCCTCTCTACATACATTGAAAAGGGAGAAATAGAAAAGAGAAAATAAAGCAAACCTGAAGCCAAAGCTTGAGTTATAGACTCTTTATAGCCCGTCTATATTCTGTCTCATATTTTGCTCTAGAGGTATGCATAGTCAGTAATAGTGTATATGCCCCCCAAGAATGGCATGATTTTTTGATATAGCCCAATATTATACTCCCAAGGTATTGTATGCACTGTTCTGGGTGCAGCTTTCGCCCTTTTTTATTCTGCAGTGCATGATGGGAAGCTGCTGCCCTGGGAAGGGATTATAGAGAAGGGGTTTACTGGAAGAAAGATTTTACATTTAATGAGCATTGGACTAATTTAATGAAAAAACGTGTTTTTTACAATCATCAATTTCATGGGCATTTCTAGAGGGTGGCCAGCAGGGGTCAGTGTCCCGGTTACTGTTCCTGGCCCCGTTTCAGCCCCCATTCTGATGACATAACACTAAATCAAACTATGGTGAAGACACAGAAATAGTAACTTATTGGACCAATTTCAGTTTTTACCTTTGTTGTACAATAATAACGATTTTAAATTAAGGTTCCTGGTTCTCATCTGACAGATAAGGCTTCAGAGCAGCAAGTGATGCTTCGACTATTCATCTACATGTTTGATTTTGTTTTTTTATTATACATTCTTTGGTTTTTTGTTTTTTCCTAATGAAAACCATTGGCCCTAACCTGGTCTTCCTAATAAATGTGATCTAGAACCGCCACTGGTGAACAAGCACTCCATAGCAGGTGAGGCAAGGAAAGTCAAGGCAAGGCAAGTTCATATGTATAGCAGAATTCAGTACAAGGACAATTCAAAGTGCTTTGCCCGAATTAAATAATAAAATAGAAGACAAATAAAAGTAAATAAAGATAAATACACGATTAAAAGCAGGTAGTAAAACAAATAAAACATTTCGCCTCTAACCTTAAACTATTAATACCTCAATTAACAGTTTAACTTCAGCAGTCAAAGGCAGCTCTAAAGAAATGGGTTTTTAATTTTGACTTAAATTAACTCAGGCTTTTAGCACTTTTCCAGTCTTCCAGATCAGTGGAGCATAGGAACTAAATTCTGCTTCTCCATGTTTGGTTCTAGTTGTGGTGGACAGAGCAGGCTGGAACTAGAAGACCTGAGAGGTCTGGGAGTGGTCTGCTGATCTATTCAGTGATTTCTAGACAGAAAGGATTTTAAAGTCTATTCTCTGAGCTACTGTACAGGGAACAAGTGGAAGGACTTTAATACTGGGCTGATGTGATCTACTTTCTTAGTTCTAATGAAAACACGGGAAGCAGTTTTGGATCAGCTGCAGCTGTCTGATGGGACTTTTTAGGCAAAACTATGAAGACACTGTTGCAGTGATTCATTCTATAAAAGATAAATGCATGACTTCATTTTCTAGATCCTGCTTGGACATTAGTCTTTTAATCCAGGAGATAAAAGGCTGACTTAGTAACTGCCTTAATGAGCCTCTGAAGGTTCAGATCTGAGTCCATCATGCGTCAAGCTTTCAGCCATAATCAGTGTTTTCTAGCTGTAGTAGTTAAAGTTGTGAGCTAATTCTGGATCTCCCCCCTTTTGGTCTGGATATTATTGTTGTAAGAAATGATTTTATGCATGCATCAAAAACATTGAACAATTTTTCATTCCATTATTGTTCTAGCAAAGCACACGTTTGAAATGGGAAAAAAAAAAAAATCAACCCAGAAATTAAACTAAGAAAACCACAGATTTAAAAAAAAAAGGTTATTCTTTTATACATTTTCCTATGTTTTTTAAAGATTCTCTTTATTTTCCAGAAAACATTATTTCACGTTGTGCTTTACGCATCACATTCTTTCCCTTTTCGGGCCAAAACAAACGTTCCCTTTTTGTCGGTAAAAACATTGTTGCTAATGTCCATGCAGACCAATGCTTCTTGCCTCCTCACTCCAGAGGAAAGCCCGTCCCCAGAGGTGAAGAAAATGTAATCTATAAAATCCTTTTTGAAAAGAATGAGAAACTCAATCTAAAAAAGAAATGAAGAAAAATCAGTAAAATGCATGAAAAGATAAAATCTTGGATTACAGCAGACTTACACTCAAAATCTTTCTTTGAATAAAACATTTTCCAGAATTTCATCACTGGATTGTTTATCTTTCAAATTTCCATTTACAAAGTATGTTCTTTGCTTTTAAGATTAATGTAACAAAAACTGTAACTAAAACTGCCTTGGACAAACTAATACTGAGATTTATAGACTGGTAAATACAATATGTTGCAGTCTATTCAAAAATCTATGCAAGTTTAGAGTTACAGTAAAAAACATAATAATATGAAAACTTTTTTAGTTTTTTTTAGTTTCTGAGGATGTGGTTCAATCAAATGGAAATGTACTTTTCTATCTTGTTGATTTTCCACAACTCACTAATATGAGGCCATTTCCTGGTCTCTTCTTTTCCCACTAAGTCCTAATGGTGCAAGTAAACATATAGTGCCCAATATCCGAGAATTGCCCATGCCCCATTTGCTCAGAGAAATGTCACTATAATTACACCAAATGTCATTAACTTTGTCATCAAAGTCTGAGCATAGATGGACAGTAAACCACAATTTCCTCATCCTCAAAAGCTAATGTTATGGAGTTGGATAATTGTTCGAGGCAGATCAGTTTGCATCACTTTGCAGGAAGAACAAGGAGTTCTATTAAGTGATATTTTAAGGGGCGTAGTCATGTTATAAACCTAAAACAAATACCAAATACACTTTGATCTTGATAAAATAGGATTATTAACACCAAACATCCATCCTGATAGTGTTTAGTTAGTCATTTCAGAGCCTAAATTGAATTTTCGCACCTAGAGCGATGAGCAGACAAACATATTTGGCGCCGTCTGCTGGCAGATCTGTGGAACTACTACACTATTAATTACTGCCTAACCGTCCTGCAATTTGCAGTGAAGCAACAGCTTGGTATGGTATGATATTAATTAAATAATAGGTAGTGCTCGCCAGAGCTTCCTATGAGAACAATAAACCTCTATCAATCCATCTATCGTTTTCTACTTTGATTTTAGAGACTAAGAATATCATAGCTATCAGTGTTGAGGTTCTTTACTCACACATCCATCAGCTTAGCAGCTACATCTGAAACACTAACATTCACACAGTATTCCCAGTGCTGTTCCAGTCTAATACCTATTGGAATCAAATATTGTTTTTTTTTCACTGGATCTTGAAATTTTCTTCATTAATTTCACACTTGGCTGAGTGGTGCTAATTAGCCTAGCTGCAGTAGGCTATTTTGTTGTGCGCCGTATTATACTTACATTGTAATTGTAAATATGCACAGAGGGCTTTATTTACCAATGAACTGAGCAAAGAAAAAAAGAAATAATCTCTCCAGAAAATAAATGCATACTTGTAAAATTCCACATGAATGTGGAATCCTCTATACTGTGGTTTCCAAAAGTTGTACCCTAAATTATTTTACTCTAAAAAATTGAAGATCAGTCTAGGTCAAATTAAACAATCTATGAGGTAAAATATTACTAAACAAATTATTTACAAACCAACCCAAATGGAGAAGTGTCAGGATTCCTGTCTGTGTGAGTCTTAACCTTGTTATTTTGTCTTTGCCTCTCGGCCGGAAGTCATCCTGCAATCTGGATGTTTCGGACCTTCTCTCCTTGGAAGGATTATCTGAGCTTCAAACTGAGTTGAGGATACAAACGGGAGGTTTGGATCCACTTTCCCTCAAGAGCTCATTTGAGCTTCACACTGAGTAAAGGATTCATCTCCACTACGACCCGTTCAAGTACCACAGGAAATCTGAGTGGCAGTCAGCTCCTCCGTTCGCCTTCTAACAACCGCATTCTGGGTAAACCCTGTCCGCCCTCCACCGAATCAGACAAACACTGAAACTTCCGCACACAGACTGGAGTCTAAGAGTCAGCAACTTCTCTGGAAACGTGAGTTATCTACCAAATTTTCCTCTTCAAGTTCGAGAATCAAAATTCCTACTGAGGCTGAAGTAACCGCAGTGTCTTCCCCTCACCTTTCAGTTCCGGTTGAGCAGTGTTCAGAGCAACACTGGATTCTTCACAAATAGACAGACCCTCTTTATCCTGAGGTCCATAAGGATGGCACAGGGAAGACACAGAATGTGAAACCTGTTACCAAGGATGACATTCCTCAAACTTTGATCCAACATTAAGCACAGTCTGCTTCCTGCTAAACTAACAACCACAGTAGATTGTTTTACAGTGTTAAAAAGTGCAAACAATGCCCTTTTAAAATCCTCAATTTGATAAGAAAATGAAAGCTTTGATGAAAAACAATCACTTTAAACATCTGCATTAAAAATGAATTCTTTCAGAGAGAACAGTAGGAGTTATGCCAGTGAGTATGCAGACTGATTGATGACTTAATGTTGAGGCCTTAAGAATGTTTTGTAAGATGAGTTTTTTTGAGGTGGGAAGTTACGGTCTGTTCTTAGTCTGGGTACAATAGACCGAAACACTTTAAAACATTAAAAGCTTCTCCACTGCAGCACAAAGAGGTTTGATAATTAAAATGTTCCATCTGCTAAATAATAATTCAGCATCTCCCAAAATAATGAAAAGAAATGACATTTCTTCGATATTAGAGTCTGAAACTGTCGGGAAAAGGAAAATCTATAGAGAGCATTAGAGAAAGAAGGAACAGCTGATGTGGCTCTATTTTCAAATAGAGGAATGGGGACAGGGCCGACATTATGGTTCTAACCATTTCATCAAGCTTTGCCAGTGGAGAGAAAATACCCTGCAGACTTCAGCTGGAGAAAATATCACTGATTAGAAATAACAATCTCACAATACAAGTAAACAGCTGGAGTTTGCATCACCAGCCTACGTCCAATTTGCTCTGTCTCTACTTATTGAAAAAAAAAAAAGGATGTTAGGGTTTATCTTTAATTTATTTGCTTTTTGCATTCCTGGGTTGTCGTTTTCTGTAACATGGATGTGGATTTTCTTCAACAAACCTACAGTTACAGGATTTGCTTTCTGTTACATTTTGGGGGAATACATATGGAGTTATTCCAAAAAAAAAAAAAAAAAAAAAACAGTCCGCAGGAATTTTTTTCCCCAAGTTTGAAGCTGTTTTGCTTCCCATCCAGAAAACTTGTTAAATTAAAAATGCCAGAAATAGAATTGAGTTCAAGGCTTTATAGTGTGGACCAAAAACAAAACCTTGTTTTTGGATTAGAAAACAAGCAAAATGAACCAGACGAACGGGTCCGCCCCTTAGGAATGGAGAGTCATTTGGGTTCTTCGTTAGCCTGCAATACTTGATACCTGTCTATGCCTCTGAAAGGGGGGTCGTTAGGGGGAATTGTTGACCTGGCTAACCAGGCCAGATGTTCTGTTCCACTGTATGGGAGTTGCAATAATTCCTTCCCGTTATCATCACAACCCCCACCCATGTGGTCTAAACCAAAACAATGCTTCTTTTTTTTTGGTCCACTCTATAAGGCTTGGAACCATTTCTGACATCTTGGAATGAAAAAGCTTCTCGGCTTGGAAGCTAAAGTGTCTTCAAACTGGGAAACTAAGTCCAGTGGATTTTTTTCATTTATTTGGAATGACTGAGAATCTTAACCAGCATATGAAGCACTTAATCTGTTTTTAACAATTTATGTTTTCTCAAATGAAAAACTGAGATGTCAAAAAAAATAAATAAATAAATAATAATTTCATTTCATACTACGGAGCACAAGAAAATATTTGGTGGTAGCGCCGTGTAAGGAAAGGTCCTGGAATTCAGGAACCATTTCCAGGAACCGCTGTGGTTCTCTGGGCTCATTATCTCTGGTGACAGGAGTGGTATTTTTTTAATAAAAAATAAACAAAGTTATATTCTTAGCCACAAAAAAAGACACTTACTGTGGATTCTTAACATATTTGAAGTTAGGCAGAGAAGCCTGGTCATAAAAACTTTTTATTATGTGAATCTTATCTTTATCCACTGCAAAAACTGATCTATAAACACGTAAAAAAAACCTCTTAAAATCCTCAATTTGAGCAGGTAAATATGCAGATCTACCAGCGTAAAGAGTATTTTTACCTTTAAAATACGATAGTTAGGTATTATACATTTAAAAAAAGGTAATTTCAAGAAAACTGATTTATTTAAATTTTCATTTTTGCAGTGTGACCTTTAAAACAACACATGCCTAGCAGAGCTGCAAGAAGAGTGATTCATTTCACATCTATTGTTCCGTTATTATTAGTGTCAGGTTGACTAATCATCTTAATTTGAACGGCTGTGATTCAACTTAAAAACTCAGGAAATTATTTGATGGATCATTGGTTTTTATTATGGCTACATGAAGCTGTGCTTCAAGAAAGTCTAAATAGTAAAAACAGTTTTTAATTTTTTAAGACACATTAAGCAGTTGTCAATAAAAGCTTACTAATTCACAAGTGATTCACATAAAGATTAGAAAAATGTAGTTTATTATAATATAATAATATTTTTATAAATAAAATAAGGAAAAAATGTGTTAAATTAATTTTTGATGAGTTAGAGACTAGTGCTGATTGAATTTGCCAAAAAAACAAAGAAAAAAGAAACAGCAGGTAGGCTCCAAGCCAACTGTTTGTAGCTCATAGCTCAAAAATAATAATTATTATTGAAATAATAACTGGACTTTATTGATCTCACATTGGAAAAATTAACTCTGCATTTAACCCATCCGCTTGGGGGAGCAGTGGGCTGCCATTGTATGGCGCCCGGGGAGCAGTGTGGGGTTAAGGGTCTCGCTCAGAGACCCAGAGTCCACGTTTTGAGGATCAAACCAGGTACTTGAAACCTTAAAGTTCAAGCGCTCTGCTCTAACCACTAGGCCAACGCTCACCCCTTAAAAGTAGAGACCAATCTGCCATCTCTAATTGACTATTTAAATTTCAGGTCCTACTGTATATTGTATATTTTTCAGCTATTTTTTCATGTGATTATGCTTTCTTCATGTGTTCTGAAATGTATTCAGTTCCATTCTTATCAACCAGTAACTTTCCAAGAATTATAAAAGAACCTGTAAATATCCTTTTTTTTATAGAGCAAACCAAGCAGAAAAATCTTTTTTTCCACAGCTTCGTGTTTCTTGCTCTCTCTCCTATTTAACACGTAAATAAAAAAAAAAGGGAGAGAGGAAAAAAAAAAAAGGAAAATTAACATATTTTCCAAATCCACACTCAGGTTTGTCTGAAGTGGAGAAAAAATGGATGAGGAATAATATAAGTGATAAAAGGAGCGGCTCTAAACCTTTATAGTGGCCACAATAGATGTACAAAGGCTGAAACCCAGGAATGCTTAGAGGAAATGGCAGGAGGAGGATGTGGAAGGAAGGGTGTGAGTGACAGACACATAAAGACCTATATTTATATTTAAGCAACATTATCAAATGTATCAAAAAAGAGTAAAAACATTTAGCACAAATGCAGTCGTCCAACAAAGCATATTAAGACGTTTTTGCAAGGTTTCATTTCTATATATTTTTTTTCCTAATTAAAAAAGGTATACTTTGCTCACAACAAGAATTCGATCACAACAATGATAGAACAAAATTTACTCAAATGCTTTGGACCTTTCCCGTATTTCCAAGTAAACCAGCATGGAAAGAGTTTGAGAGTTTCAGTAAGGAAGAACATGGGCCAGAGTGCAGACTCCTGGATGTTTTGCTACATATTTTATGTCCTTTTGGACTCCAGCGGGGTCAATAGGACTTGTCTGTCAGACTTGGAAAAGTTTTTACATCTACTCTCCTTCCTCTCACAGACGTGATTTAAACCTAGTTTTGCCTGCATGGAAGTCAGGGATATGCCAATTATAAGGCACCTGAATCAGATCTGATGCGTATCTGAGGCGATGCTGCCTCATCCCATCTGACCTGAGTGTAATTATTCTGTTTCCCATCAAAACAAACACAGCTTTTCCATCACTAGTATGAAAAAGGAGCAGAAAATGTAAGCTTAATGTTGTTTGTTGTTGTGTGGGTGCTCAGGGTCTGCTTGTGATCCACCTGATTGTGAGCACATTATGTTCTCCTAGTTGGAGGTGGGCTCATTCACAGCGCAGAGCGCTAACCTCTCCTGAGAGCCTTCTGGTCTCTTAAGTGCTTTGCTTAGCTACTGCTGCTAAGCAATCAAGATCCCTGCACCCCCACCTCCAGGATTGCCTGCTCCTCTGGGTCCTGCATGGTCTAAGGACAGTACTGGGAGGACAGACAGCCTGACAGACACGTCCCCGTCTTCTCAAATCACAACTAAGGGGTGTTTTAGAGTCCCCAGCAGCGTAATCAATGGAATAATATGAAAAGGACTTTTCAGTTTGCCACTGTGATTGCAATGTGCCGGATCCATACTTTTAAATGTTTTTCTTTCCAGGAAGGTATCCAGCTGCGTGGTAATTAATTATTGTTCAGAAATTGATCTCTATTGTTTTAATGAAAGCTGGTAATGACACCATTCCTCCTCTTTTAGTACTGCAGCATTTTTTTCCCTGATCATCTCCCACAGGGACTGTATGCTGTGTCGATTGTGTCAATAATGAAAATCGGAAGGACACAAATAAAACCACTGTAAAAGGAACATTTTGAGTTGGAATGGTATCCTCCATCCTAATCAGGCGTTCTTGTAAATGTAGCTCTGCCTAAATGATAAATCCATCATTATTGTTGGTGTTTTTTTCCCCTGTTTCATCCCAAGTTTTTACTATAGTTGAAAACAGAATCTGTATCAACTTTTCAGTATTTATTTTAATAATAGTGTCATTTTTCTGTGCATGTTTTGTGTCTGTTTTTTTGTTTTATTTGATCAGCATTTTTACCAACATATTCCAATGTAATGGGCCGCTTTTTTCCACTTTTCTCCATAATGCTGCAAAGATTGTGTTATTAAACACATTTACCTCCTTATTTGAACATAAATGTGAAAAAAGTGCTGTGAAAAGGTGAACCTGATGCCCCGGGCTGACATCTGGGCCCCCTCAACTATGTTTCTCTCCAGCGCATTTCAGTCCAACTGCTGGTTACACTGAAAACTGTCAAAATTACAATAGAATTATGTTTCTAAAAATTGAAAAAGAGAAATACTTTTTGAAAGGTTCAACCAAAAAATTTTACATGGTATAGGACCCTCTAATGGGTTATTTTACAAACTTTTCTTTTTATTTATTCATTTTTATTTTCTTGCTGGCACAGGAGTTTTTTGGGGTTGGATGGGGTTTATAAAATATAAAAATGTTGAAATGCTGTGTTCTGGTTCTTGTTATACTAGTCAAAACAATTGTAACAACTGCAAAACATCTGTTTTAACAACAATAAAAATATGATAAAAAAAAAAAATTACAATATTATTAACCAAAATTTTAATGAGCAAAATGACCACAGAAACAGCGTTTTAAAACATCGGTCCCTTCTGTATTTGCACACATATGTGGGAAAAAGTGCTACTAAAAGTAACCCCCACTCTTCCTACTCAATGTTCATTCACTCTTAAAGCAAACCTGCAGAAAAAGTGAAAAAGACAGTGTTAGGTTCAAAAATGTAGGTTCGTAAAAGAAGGACCAAGTTCACACAGAAAGGGATTCTCAAACAGCTTCTGCAGAAGGGGAAAGAGCCAAACCCAACACTCCAACTCATTCTCCGACCCCCTCCTTGCAGTGCCTTATTTATTGACAGAACATAACACATGGTTACAAAACAGAGTATTGTTCTGAAAGGACAATTGATCAGGTCATAAGTAGGGATAGGGATCGAAACCCGGTTCTGTCAAGGACCCGGTTCCACTTTTTTCAAAACCCGAAAATCAACAACGTTTGGGCTTATCGATACCACTATCTAGTCTGGTCGTTTTCTTTTTTTCTCCCGGAGGTCCTGTAACATAATTGTGTGTCCCTCGAGTCGCGTCACAGCATTTAAATCTAATCAATCCAATCACTGCAGCATGTCCAGCAATGTTTTGGAATGAAATTGTAAGCAAACAGATATTAAAAGTAAAACAAGTGAAGTATGGCAGTTAACTTTGCTCGCGACTCGAGGATGGCTGAACGGAAAAGACTCCTCCTCCTCCTGCTGCCGCTGCACCACAGTCTGTCCGTCTTCATCATCCACTCAGAGAACCACTGGTAAGCGCGCACACAGACTTTGTAGCTTGTCCGGTCAGTTAAAAATAGTAATTGTGAAATCCGTGTTGTAATCGGCAGCATACAAGCTAGTTAGCTTGAAAAGTAAATAAAGTTTCAGACGTGCTGCGTGATGTGTTCAGATTGGCTCAGTGAAACGACAATTAGGTTATCATGATGCGTTCAAGTGTAACGTAAAGAAAAGGGAAATTGAGTTTTTGGCGAGAAACATGAGTAATACAGTTGTATATTGCTCTAATTATTTTAGAATATATAATTAAACTACTGATGCCAACATTTATTAAAAATTACATTTAATTTAAAATACAATTATTTATTTGCTAAATATTTTCCTAATCACTAAAAACATGATGAAAAGTGAAAGTAGACAATACATTAACCAACAATTGTGAAAATATACTCTAGTTAGTTTTATGTCATTTCAAAGTGGCCTATTACATTAGCCATGTTTATTGAAGGCTAGAAATGTTTTTGTTATGCTCATTTGTTAAGCAATAAAAGCAATACCAGTTCTGTTAAAAACATAGTCGCATCGTCTTTCCACCAAATTACAGAAAAGTAGCGATAGTGGTATCGATAAAGACTCAGATCGTTAAAGGTATCGATATCAATAAATATTAACGATCCCCATCCCTAGTCAATAGACACTATGCTCTACTGACTGAATCATAAGACAGAGTGAAGCATCTCCTTGCTTCAATGTTTATATGTACATACATTCATTTTATAATCATCATTGAATAAACCTAACAGACCGTTGTAGGATTTTTTTTTTTTATTAAATGAAATTATATATATATATATATATATATATATATATATATATATATATATATATATATATATATATATATATATATATATATATATATATATATATATCTTTTCTTGCTTGTAACACTATGGTCAAAAATTGTCTCCATATAGAAATGGCCCCTTTTTTAAAGGAATATCACTATATTTTATATGCTCTGCACGCAAACCTATAAATTCAGAAATCTGATGGGAGGAAACTATTAAGTCACTAGGACCTGCACATGGGGCACCTATGCCTCCTCCCAGAGGACACGATGGTGAGGAGGTCAGCATTGATTGTTCACCCTCTCCTCAGACACCACCAGCATGCTGATTCTCCCAAACATCGGTCGAGTATTTTAAATTGCCACACATCTGGCTGCATTTAGAAAAGCAGGGATGTTTTTCAGCAGCATCAATCTTCATGCTTCATCACCACTAAGGGATTACCCTTCATTCCCTTACAGCAGAACAATTAGTGGATGCACATCTTCAAGGGAAGATATATCTCTGAGCATCTGTTTGCCTTTTATCTACACCTAATTTGTGAGCCACACACACTGGGGATGGGCGGCATGGAGCTAGGCTTACATATAAACATATTTACTGTGACTATGTCATATATGTGCATTTAAACAGTCTTTCTGTGTAAAGAAGTCAGCTGTTTATACTGAGCAACTACTATTTACCACCTTTTTTGTCTTTTGGGAGCAATTTTCCTTCTGGTCTCTAATAAACACAGCAGTATAAAACCAAACTATTGGTAAAACATGTCAGTTAAGTCCAGAACATGCAGCTTTACTTTGAAAGATAATACATGGAAAAACAAAAGTAGGTCCAATATTTTTTTTAAAGAACTTTCATAGCTGAGAATGTTCTTGCTGGCTGCTGCTCACTAATAAGGACTCGACAACATCCTCCTGGATTTCTCATAGCCTAAAGTCAATACTATTGGTGAAAAAAGGTGTTCAATATATTTACAGCACATAAGGTGAAAAGCTGTATATATCTAGTTTGGTCTCAAATAAGCTTATGAGAGAGCTTGTTGCGGTGCATCATGGTAGAAGCTGCCAGATACCCGCACAATCAACATTAGTCTCATTGCTAACTTTAGCTCACACCCTCTTATAGACATTTTAAAAGCCAAACTACAGGTATGGAGGCTGGAGTTGCCCAATTGGAGACTAGTAGGTGTTACTGGTCCCGCCAACTGGGTTTGATGGTTGACATTGACGGTTTAATTAATTTCATGATAAGCAAAAACACATTTCATCAAACTACCCATATGTAAAACCAAACTGTAGGATTGTACAAAATGAAACAGATTAGTTCACTCAACTGTGATATCTCTAAAGTCCATGTGGAGTCAGCTCTGCTCGCAGGGCACATGAAGTACGCCCAACTCCATGATGGCCTTAACCCTCCCTACTACATACTAAAAACGTAAAGGTGTCTTCACCTGAGGATCTGAAAAAAGAAAGGAAAGTAGAAAACAAGGCATAATGTCATCATACCTTCAGGTTACGCTTAGTGTTGTAAAGGTAGCAAAGTAGCAGCGACCACTAATCAATAATAAAGGAATTTTAATGAATTTGTTTCCACTGGTCAAATTGCTCTCACTTTGTCGTGCTAGCTAATTCGACATACTAAGATCAAGAATATGTCAGTTATGTGACATAAATGTTTGCTATGATAGAACCTATTCAACACATTTGTTTCTCCTATTTAACTTATTTGCTCTTTTTTAAAGGAGACAAAAACCACCACAAGCAAGCATAAACTTTTTTGAGGATTAAAATTTTCGATATGTAAAAAATTGGTGATGGAAACTCGATTAGTGTCCTAGCTTCATGTAAGAAACCAGGAAACAATGATAAACTAAGGATGGCAAACTGCTAAAGTTGCTAAAACTACATCACATAACACTACTTCAACAAAAGCCCCATTTATATTACCATTTTGAAACTGTGACTGAGATAACTGTTGAGTGTAAATGGAACGCACAGCTGAACCGGAGAGTGCCAAATACAACCGAACCGCGCTAACTGGTACTAGTTCATCAGTAGGGCTCGGCGCGGTTCAGTTCAGGCTCGGTTCTCAGATAACCAAGAGTGCATGAGCAGAGCATGTCATCTCTTTATAGTCAGCTTCGGGAATCATCAAATTTCAGACATTCATAAAAATACTAGCTTCGCTGCCGTGCCACGTGATTTCCAGTGATTATTCTGCTTAGAAGTGTGATGAACCTCAGTCGTTGTTTCCAGCGTCTGCAAACCCTGAATAGACTAACGTTTGTTGTGTCTACTTCCAGAACCTCCGCAAACTTCCAGAATGTTACGGACGCAGGGCGTGCTTCGGTGGCACCACCCATGTACAGGGTCCTTGACACGGCATAAACACAAGTTACAACCTTGTGGGTACCTTCGTGGGAAAAATAAATGGGTCCAAATAAATAGAAAAATTTCTTGTTTTTGGTCCTAAAAATGATTAAAATTATTGTCAGCTTTTTTCGATGATGATTATAAAATTAATGCATGGTCATATGGAACTATAAAAAATGAGATGCTTAACTCTGTTTACTGCAAACTGTCATGCAACTTTGGTAGAAACTGCTGAGGTTTGTGCAAGGATAATCACAGTTATCGGGAGACCGCTCTATTCTGTGATTCAATCAAGAGGAGCATTTTGTCCTATGACCTGATCAATTGCCTTGTCAGACACTATTCCGTAACCCACCCCATGTGTTATGATCTGCTAATAAAAGGCTTCTGCTGAGGACACCCACCAGAGAGCAGATGTGGCTGAACGTGGCTCTCTCCTCCTGCAGGAGCTAAAAATCCCTATTCCTGTGCGGACTCAGTTTCTTTTTACTAAACCTGCAATTTTGAACGTAACAATGATTGTCAAGAAAGTTTAAAAGGATTGTATATGTCAAATAGTAGTTTATGTCCCGGGTGAGTGGAGGATTTTGAGGACCCAAATGCAGAGATCAGGAGACAGAGGCGAGTATTGAAGATTTAATAAATCAAGTGATGCAAAAATCCCAAGTAAAAAAAAAACAAGGAAGCAAAATAACAGAAAACTTAAGGGGAAAACTCGTTAGGGGGCCAGAGATGAGGAAACAGCAAAAACAAGAAGAAGGAACAAGTACTGAGTAACTGCAGAGGTGGTGTATATAAGGGGAACCAAACAAAGGGTGGGCTAATGAGCTGAATGTGGAGCAGGTGAGAATGAAACCAACTAGATGGAAGCCCAAGGGGAAATGAAACAAGCCCAAGGGGGCAACAGAGAGCAACTAAAGACTGCTTGAATATAATGGAAAATAAAAAACAGAATAACTTCTAACTAAAACCTCAAGAGTCCCAAAAGGGGAAAACCATAACAGTTTAGGACATTACTGTGGTCTTAACCCAAGAGAACATCTCCAAATCTCAACGATGGCTTTCAAACGTTTACCAGTAACTAACAGCAGTTGAGCGGTAACCTCATTCTCCACAAATGTAAGCATTCTCCCTGCTGCATTATACTTGGATAGCATGACTGATTAGCCTGGTGAGCAACAAGACTTGGACAGCTGAGCGTAGCAGCAGGAAAGAAAATCTATCATCACCAAGGCTCATGCCCAGACCTGGCACTAGATAAATGAGCTAATAAAAGCTCCTGTGTGTATGCAGCATTTTAGTTTAAATCTTTTTGTTTATCACTTGTATGTATCTGTTGTACCCGTTTGCCATGACAACATGGTATCTAACCTTACTCAATCATTTTCTAAGAATAAATCTAACCTAAACCAAATCCAAAAATCAATACTTTTCCTAATGATGAGGCTTTGGTCCCCAGAAGGAGCGGTGGGTCCTCATAGATGTAGCAAATGTTTAGAAATGGTCCCAACAAGTAACAAATAAAAAACACACACTTCTATAAAGTTTTGGTTGCCTTGAAAGTTTTTCTTAACTTGCTTTTATTTTTGCTGCAGCAAGCAGAGGCCAGAGAAACAGAAAACATTAGGAAGGTAAAAGGGACAAGAGGACGTGGCATAGTGTTTCTCCTCTGCGTGCATTATGGATGAGGCGTGTCTACAGTGTTCAATCAGCTGGTCTCTGAGGGCCTAAAGGTGGCCTCTGAGGTTATATAAGACCGCATGTGTGTGTGTGCTCCTGTCTTGGCATCACAGTGAGGACCGTTTTTCCCAATTTCACCATCAAATTGAGGACAGTTTGTTACAAAGAGGACAATTTTTTTTTTTGGCCCTTTGTTTTGTATTTTGCTGATTTGCATGTTTGGGTCTAAGGTTTGAATTTGTTTAGATTACGTTTAGCATGGGGAATGCACTGTTAAAAGTTAGGTTTACAGCTACTGTCGGGGTTAGGGTGTAAAAAAGGTTAAACAATCGGCAAGAATCCATAGAAGTCAACACATGGTCCTCACTACATGTAGCAAGACGACAATGTGTGTTTGTGTTTGGTATGTATAACAGAGTCAGCCTGAGTAAGCAGTAAGAGGATGTTATATAAAGCAGTGGTTCCCAAAGTGAGGCTCGAGATCCCTCAGAGGATCACAAAACACCAACAGGGAAGTCGTGAGATAATCTTCAATCAATAACTAGAGTATAGAGACTCTACAACATGCTTTTAGCTGAGCAGCAACCCATTTACACTAGCAAAAATACCAAAAGGTTTTTTTTAATTATATAAAAATTTAGCATTTATGATGAAAAATCTTTTTCAAGCAACATTATTTTATTCAATTATTAATCAACTAATCGAAAAAATAATCAACAGATTGATCGATTTACAAAATAATTATTAGTTGCAGCCTAATTAAGATTTACTTATGTACTTATGCATAATCACAGCAATTACAAATAATTTCCCCTTAAATAATAAAACTATATTTAAAAGTATCAATCAAATAATAAAAAACATAAAAAAATATTTTATTAATTTGTATTTTACTTAATTCAATTTAAGATTTATTATAAATTATCAAATTAACAATTAAATAAATAATATTCAAAAGAATTTAATAAAAGTTATGGAAAATTGCATTTTCCTATCTATGAAATACGTTACTTAAATATTAGATATACCATGATATCATGAAATACACATTATATTGTCCCAATAGATTTTTAAACTAAATTAGATAAAAATATGACTTTATTAATCAATGCATGATTTAAATGTTGGCTTAACCATAATGATATTTTAAATAAATTAGGTGTAAGAAATGTAATTTTTTACTGAAAAATAGCTTTAAAATATCCTTTAAAACATATTTTGATGATCAGACTGGCATCCCGGTTGTTCAGCATCTATGCATCTATAAGGCTGTAGCCTATTTTGCTTGGTTTATTTTGGGTGTGAAGTTCCCGCACTATGGGGTGGATGTCAAGTCAAGTGCTTCCATGTTGAATAGGTCCTTCCTAGCGAACAATCAAAGCGTGATATTCAAGACAGACTTTCTGGATACTCGGACCAGCATTCAGCTCAACTCAGACAAAATATGATAACTCCAGGTTTGGTGAAAAACTGCACACACAAAAAAAAAGATTGTTGATTATAAATGCGAGCTACAGTTGCTGCAGTTCATTGTTTTGGCCACTGGTGGCAGTATTAGTAGAAAACCTCTTTAAACAATAAATGTAAAATTGTAAACTAAATATTTAAATGTTCTCTAACACTTGAGTTTAATATCAGAAATACCATGAAAATATAAAATGCAATGTTAAATGAACAAATGTACGGTTGAAAAAGAGGATATGGAGTGAAAAAAGAAAGGAAATAATTAAATTATGTTTATAGAGGCATGTATTTAATTATTTAAAGAGAAAATAAATATCAAATATATCAGAAAATGAAAAAGCTTAATAATTAAAGTTCATTAAAAAATCATTTGAAATTATACACTTAATAATCAAATAATATTTAAAAAGGAACAACAGAAGGCAACAGATTTTAGCATTGAAAGAAAATAAAAAAATAAACTGAACTGCCCAGCAGTCGTCACATCTCACACCTTAAGCAGCAGCCAAACTCCTTCAGCACCGACTCAAGCTTTTAACTCAGACCATAAAGATTAATTCAATTTACAGATATTAACAAGCTGTAAGCAAACTTACACGGATAAATGATATTAAACCAAAATTAACAAACAAAGAATGTCAAAGTGAGATAAAGCTCAGCCTCAATAGCAAAAAAAAAAGTGTTTTAAATGGTTGAGTTGTCTGGGTAGACATGGTTAATGGCTGTGCTATCCAGCAGGATGTAAAGTTTTGTTTTAATTTGATAAAGGGTCGTACTTTGTAAGATTAAATGGTGTTTTGTAAACAGTAAAACAAATAAAAAATAAATTTTTGACTGATCTCATCACCACTTCTAGCCAGTACCCACTCAGAATAATCAGATCCTTCCAGTTTAATACTGTAAATGCATTGAAGATGACTTTAGTCTGGTATTTTTTGGCAGCTTGTAAGAGTTAATAAATTAAATGTTTATTCCCAATTATGCGGTTTGAAAGATACACTTTGGCTTAAACAGCCTGTGCAGCATAAATGACAACCCATGTGTTTTATTTACAGATTGATACAAGCCAAGTTCATTCGAAAGACATGTCACATTTTCAGTAAAAACACCAGATATGTCCAAAGAGCAGGTGCAAATCTAAAAAAGGTTGTCAAAGCAAGTGTTTTGCATAGATGTTTTACTTCTTTTCGCTTCCTTGTTGCCTAATGTCACCTCTCAGAGGTGTTGTTGCTACGTCTCCACCAGCTGGTCTGGTTTCTGTCTACAGAGGTGAAATGTCTAGCAGATGCTCTGGCCATGGGGAATCTGTGACCTGAGCAAGATGGCAGCCACTTATCGTTTGCACCAACCAACATTATGTTGTCTGGCACCAATCCAGTTGACATGTTTGCAGCAATACAGGGCAGATTTCTTGGAAGGTTTCTTTCAGTTTTTTTCTATACATTATTTAACACAAATTAGGTGAAGTAGAGGTGGAATCCAAAAAAAAAAAAAAAACACCCAGACATTTACACAAAGCGAAAAACCTTATACTAAAACAGATAAAAACTTTTAAACAGTCAGCTTTCAATGCTCAAGCGTTGCACCAATCAGTGAGGCCCAGAGTTTCCACACTGCTGTGCATCAATGAATATTTAAAAAAAATCGCCACCAAAAAAGCCCATAATTCTTTGTTCTCCTACCGTCTTTTCTGTAAAGGTTGATCTCCACTTTCCTCTCCTCCGACCCCAGCAGGGCTTGTGCCATCTGGGCGATAGCCAGCCTCTTGGTGTCCGGCCCATACAGGAAGTTGCATGTGCAAGGTTTCTGCATGATCTCGGCTCGGGTGTAGCCACACAAGTGGCAGAACCCATCGTTGCAGAAGATGATGGCGCAGTTCTCCACTCTGGCATTAGCGATAACAAACTTCCGACCTGAGAAAGAGAAGACAGGGATCTTCATTAGGACTTCTTTTATTGATATTAAATGTATCTTGTCTAAGTCGTCTAAATCAAAGTCGCTCTTCTTTATGGACAACTTTTTGTTTCATTACTTGTCATGTAAAGTACACTTTTTGTAAAAGCAAATTTGAGGAAAAAAATATAATGCAGAAATGAAACTGTCAGGACTCCAGTTTTGGTGTGTTTCTGTTTGTCTTGTCTTTGTGTTCTCCCTTCCACCACCAGGAGGCGCCTGGCTCTGGTCTGCCTCCTCACACACCTGCAAACAGTTAACTCATCACCGGACTACTCTTAAGCTGCTGGTTGCCACTACCTCGATGCCAGAGTGTTTGCCAGTTTGGGGTACTCTAGCCAAGCCTTGTTTATTCTGAGCCTTATCTGAGTTTTTGCATTTCAAGTTTTTGTTCTCTAGCCAAGCTGAGATCACATTGAGTTTGACTTAGTGCTTGTCTGACTGAGATTCAACTCTGTTTGTTTTTGCCTTTTGGCAGGAAGCCTTCCTGCAAATTGGACCTTTCCAGACCGCCTCTCCCAAGTGGGATCAACTGAGTCTTACACTGAGCGACGGATTCCAAACAGGAGGTTTGGATTCACCCAACTTTTAAGACGCTGAGATCTCTCTCTAAGGAGGTCATCTTCACCACGACCCGTTCAAGTACCACAGGAAAACTGAGTTGCAACCAGTGGCTGTATCATTCCACTCTGTCCGAGTTCTGGGTAAACCCTGTTCTGCCCTCCACCGAATCAAACAAACTCTGGAAGACCATCACACAGACTGGAGTCTAAGACTCTCCACTACTCTGGAAACGTGAGTGGCAACAAATCCTCTCCTTCAAGATTAACAAATCCAATTTCCCACTGAGCCTGAATCTAACAGTCTGTCTTCCCCTCGTCTTCCAGTTTCCGGCTGAGCAGAGTTCGGAGAAACTCCGCACTGAACTCAAAAACATTTCAATAAAACCCGTTGAACTTTTACTCTGTGTCTCTCTGTTTGGCTTCACTGCATGTGGGTCAGAGCCTTAGATAAAATCATGACAGAAACTTCTTATAAAGAAAGGTTTGGGGAAAAACTTTGCCGTTTTCTTCTTTTTTAGTTTTCCAAATCTGTTCTTTGTTTTCAACGATAATTTAACAAAAATCACTTCACATGTGAATCGACAACAGCAAAGTTGACGTTACGTTTCACTGGATCTGTTCAATAATACTGGGTCCAGGACTTCTTAGATAACGAGCCTTTCAATGGCTTTAGAAAAGGAAGAGGTGTCTGTTATCAGAAGTGAATGGATGACGCAGAGGCGTAAACCATCTAATGTGAAGCAGTGCTAATTTGATCACCATGTTTACATTTAATCACTGCTGTACTTTAGGAAATGGAAATGTTATGAGAGCTGTACAAAACGAAATCACCTTCTATAACCACTCTGTGTACAATATGACAATAAAAGCTAAGTCTTATGTGACGGGCAGCTAGTGGATCAGTCCAAAATAAGTCATTGTGTTGCAGCCACCAGGTGCGTTAAATCAGCTAAAACTCAATGCAGCAGGGTGGCAGCTTTCCTAAACTGAACTTATGCACCTTAAAGGACTCATCACCTGGAAGTTGGACTTTTTCAGGGGCTTCATTTAAAACCTTCCCTGAAAAACTTGCATTAAAGCAGAAGCTAAGGCAAGTTTGTCTGTACTGCATAAGTCAGTGCAAAGACAATTCGGAGCGCTTTACGTTAATTACACAATATAACTAGGGCAGGGTAAAATAATCGATTTTGGATCATTTTCTTTACATTTTTGCAAAAATCGATGTCTAGGGAATGAGATTGATTCATTTTATAGTGACCCGTGTGACGCTCACATTCAAATAAGCAGGAAAGATGCACTCAAGATGACTTCAAGCCTGCAAATATGGTTTGTGCAGTTACGATAATGTCTGCCTTTTTCACGTCTGCTTGCACGAGTGAGGCTTCACTTTTTCACATTTCACAAACAAATTTGCACATTTGAGAAAGTTTGTTCACATGTTTAAACTGTCTGATTTACAAGTTTGAACTTTGTGTTTAATGAGACAGGGAAAAATAAAATACATGAGTATTTGGAAACACAGTTGAACCACTTTCATTATCGTAAAAACAGATCGAATCGAAATTAATCGATTTAGAAAACCGAATCGATTCAGGACTTTGGCGAAAATACCCAGCCCTAAATATAACAGAAAGAAAGTAAAAGACAAAAAAAGCAAGTGAAGATGACAACACGACAAAATTATGTAACTTTTTTTTATAGGCGGATTTTTCCTGTGAGCTCTTTGATCAAACCAGAAAAGCCAAGAAGAGGGAGCAAAGTTTGGACCTCCTCCTTTACATAATTCGTGGAAGGATGATAAAATTAGCTCACCTTACTATAACAACTCCTCTCTCTATTCCACCAAAAGGAGCAAATCCAATAATTGGACACTCAGGCACTGTCGGCAGTCCTTAAGTGTTTGCTGTTTGATTGACCTTTACTCAGTGTTAAGGAAACAAATCTAAAGTCTGGCTGACTGCTACTGTTGCTGATGCTACATCCACGTAAACGCGCACACAAACACACGTCTACTTATCTATTATACTCTCAGAAGAAAAAAAGGGATATAAAAATGTATCATAATTATTTCCTCCTAGAAATCATTTAACTTGAATTTAATGTCAATTGTAGAAGAATTGCATATGTAAACTGTAACAGTTTATGGCTAATTTAAAGGGTCTATGTTATGTAAAATGAAGTTAACCTTTCTACAATTTTTTCTCAGTATCCAAGATTCATAGAAATTATATTTTGGTCATTTTAAACTGTTAAACAATCCTTTGATTGTTTGATTACTCTACTTGACAGATTGAAGGCAGGTCGATACTGTTTTTTCAATCATTTGGACTCAGGAACAGCGTAAACTGTACAACACCACCACAGGGTTTAAAAGCGTTTCACAATATCTGTTCTTGAGCTGTATGGCCCGATGCTCTGATGCGATCTGACATTCCTCACACTATACGTCCACAATACCGCACTTTGGACTCTTCTCCAAAAAAAAGAGATAGCACTGCTCGGACTCGTATATCCGGACGTTAAGTCAGAGAGTAAGAAATCCCTTGTTTGCACCATGCACAATAGGCGATGCTGAGGTAAATCTGCTTGTAGCTCTGCTTCAACAGCAGGATATGCTCACAGTCACCTAACAAGGGCCGACTGAATTAAAAACATGTTTGATTTTCATCCGACCATAGGACTCCCAATCAGGAGGGGGTGATGAGAGGCTAATCGCCCCTCATTACCACCTGTATACAACAGTAGCAGCCATTCAAAATGGCCCTTCCCTGTCAAACGCCAGCTGAATGGCAGCCTACTTCCCTGCAACTCCAAGCCAAATCCCCTCCAACTTCCAGCCACTGGCCTTCTCCTGGGCCTGCATTTTTTTTACTCTGACTCCACCCTTTCACTGAATTACAGAATCTGACCAGGAGATGGCGCTTCTCTTTAAAACTTAATGTCCACAAATCATGTGAGAAAGAATATTTTAGTACAAAGATTGATGTTTAAAAAGGAATTTTAGGGGACCAGCCAAGGAAAGTTGGCATTTTGAATGGCTACTACTGTACATAATGCAGTATGAGGAAACTAGTCCCGATCCAAAAATCCCCCCACCACTTGAATTAAACCAACTATTGAGGATATGCTGAAGTTAACACACCAAGTGATAACCCTAAATCAACTTTCAAACATCCTAAGGAGGAATGTATTCAATACAAATGGAAAAAAAATAGATGTTTTTGGAAGCTTCAAAAGAACACAAAACCATGTGCTCCTTTGTGACATGCACTTTAGTATGGAGAGCTTTAAGACCCTGAAACAGTCCTTAACATGATCCAATCCCATCCATGAAAGCAGCTGATGGGCAAGGAACGCCACTAAGTTAATGAGACATCTCGCCGTTTAAGCTCAATGGTAACAGGGTGTTTCGCTAGCTAAATGCTTGGGACAAAACAATACTGTATTCCCTTCCCATTTTGTTGTGTGCATATGAAATTTACACTGCTTATGCTTGCTTGTTAACACTCACAATACGGTATGTGTTTGATGTAAGCTGATGTTTGGAAGCAGCTTTAATGCAATTCAATTTATTTCTATAGTGCCAATTCACAACACATGTCATGTCAAGACACTTTACAGTTTAACCAGATCATCCAGTCAGATTGATTCAAAGTTTTCTATCTAAGGAAAACCAGTTGATTGCATCGACTCATCGACTTGAAGGCAATCCCTCCCACTAAGCATGCTTGCAGCGACAGTGGAGAGGAAAAACTCCCTTTGAACAGGAAGAAACCTCCAGCAGAACCAGGCTCAGTGTGAGCGGCCATCTGCTGAGGCCCACTGGGGTTCAAAGCTTCATGTAGCTTAACCCATTATTTCAGATAGGGGAGGTATGGCAGTAAGTCCTTTCATCTGGCTTGGACAAAAATAATTAGAACATAATAATTTATGTTAAATTGATCTTTTACAGGATGAGAACCAATATTTCATCATATATATGCCTAGAGGTGAGTTCTGATTACATAAACAAAGCATGATATAGGATATTTAAGAGCTATCCTTAATGTTTGTGTGGACTTGATTGTCGGATTGATTTATTGATTTAATATTGAGTTTCTGAAGAAACCTGACATGTCTGCTCATTTGTTTCCCTTGCAGGCCCCACTGTGAGAAAAACAGACTTTCTAATGCTTCAAAGAAAGAAGGAAACGCTGACATCAAAAAGAGGGAATGCACCAGTCAACACAAGAAATTGACTGGTGAGCAAGTAGATGGAAATAAGGGTTTACACTAATAAGATGTTCCCCGTTTCATGATCACTATTTGGTTCAACCATTTTTCTTACACAAGCTTGCTCATTGATCAGTCTTTCAGATGAAAAGGCTAAGGTGTTCATCTGAGCTAATTTATTACAAATAAAGTTTGGCAAAATAGTTGAAAGTACAGGTGACCTTTATGAAACAGAAATGTTATTGATGTCTCTGATATGAATTATAATCCCCGTCTGTCAGCTATGATTTATTTCTGCTTAACGCCACTTTGACAGCCTTCTTTTTCATCCACTATTTAGTCTGTGATTTCCTACTACTTTCCATCCTGGTATGAAACAGGACATATTACAGGTGCAGCAAAGTTCAGACCTCGTTTATTTCCCGGGCAGATAAAGTTTGGGACAGATTGGGTTGGAAATCAGGGACACTAACAGGAAGTGTCCCAGTCACAACCTCTGCTAATAGAATATACTTATAAACTGAACAACACGTGAAAACTATTGAATACAAGATACAGAAAACAGGATGTTACCAACACTGCATCTGATTTGATCTAATGGTGGATTCATATTGAAGGGGATTCCACATCTATTCCATGATATCTTGACATTTTCACAATCAACTCACGTTGCCAGTGGGGTCACAGACTTTGTTTAGTCTCCCTAAAGAAGCGTCTAATTACCAGAAATGGTATGGAACGGCGTACAGCGACGGCATGAAACAACACAGGGCTCAGCGTGTAATGGTTACTGCTAAGCTAAAAAATGCAAACCTGAAAACAATTATTATAGCTGTCAAAGCTTACTATTCCATTTTTTTATGGAGGAATGTATGGAGATAGATATCGTGCTTCTCTTTGGAAATATCTTTGGAGGCAACAAAAGAATTGTTGCCTTTATGGATGCAAGAAAAAAAAAACAGCACTGTTCCCAACAACCTCAGTAAGTCGTTACATTCATGTTGATTTTGCACAATTCTACCTTAGTTGGTTAAATAACCTGCTGCTGTCATTTTGCACATCTCTGATGTTGCTGCTATTTTCAAATATCCATTATGGTAAAAATGTCCATAGCTGCATATTGGTTATTTTTTTCTCCAGGTGAACAGTTTTATTTTGTTAAAACATTTTATAGTACAGTATTTTATTGTGTATCTTTTAACTCTTCACTATGATGTTATTCTTTTTTCTAAGGTCCACATTTGTGTGGGGTTTTTTTTGTATAATCTTTTTCCTGCTGTTAACTCCAGAATTTCCCCACTGTGGGACAATAAAGGGATTTTCTATTCTATTCGAATGCACAGTAAATTGTCGAAACAATACAAAGGACATTAATACTACAAACTACATTCATGTCTGCAGTTTATTAGCAAATAAAACATTTATTTTGGTGATAGCTTTTCTTCAAGGACCCAGGTTAAACCAGTTATTACACCAAATACTGAGAATAAGAAATGTAAAAGTCTTTGCATGAATCAAAATTCAAAACGTGATCTAATTCGTCCTCTGTCTAGTGACTTACAGTAGGTTGAATAAACCCTCTTAATAATCTCACAGCTGAAATTGAGTGTCAGAGGAAGTCTTTTCTTAGATATAAGAAACTGGTAGAGATTTAGAAAAACAGGTAAAGTTTTTCAGGCAGCGGGGGAAGAGTACCAATAGGAGGGAGGGTGCCCTGTTCGTTTCTCAGTGACAAAAAGTTTAATTAACAAAACAAATTAATTATACAGAGCCACAATACAGTAGGGCTACACCATATGGGTAAATCTATAATCACAATATATTTCTACATTTTACTAAAATGATACAACTTTGATAATGATATAAACAATATAAAAGCCTCAGACAGACAGCCAAGTAAGCCCCACAACTAATGCCTGTAAAAACTTGTGACAATTATTTTGCACTTTTGAAATATTTGCTCAGAGAAATACATATTAAGCTACATAAAACCCAAAACATCAGTGACTACAAAACATGCAGACTTTCACACAGTTTCTTTGAAGACGTTTGGACACCTAACCAGGACAATTTGTGAGTCCTGTCAGCTCACACCAGAGCAATCTGTAGCTGGAGCAGTGATGCTTTTATACAGCATGGCGGTCCTTCCTCCTAAGAACATTCCAGGGCAGAGACAAATCAAAGACCCACCCGTCATTCTCCCGAGTAGCTGAAGTCTTTCTTGGATGTATGGTTTTTATTTTTTAGCCATGATCAGTAAGCCCCCCCGTTCAGTGATGGCTTTTCTCTTTCAACAGAGATGCCTGTCGTCAGCCCTCTTTAAAAACCGTCCTCTCTGTTCAAGATGTGAATATTTTAGTCGTCAAAGGAGTGTCTTGTTTTTGAAGTAAAGTAGCTGTTTTCTCAAATTACATTTTTTTTCAAATGTTCTTTTTTTTACTTCTTTTTTCTGGACTGAGTTATACAAATTCAATTTCTATTTAGATCTCATTCTCTTTACTTTTAGGGGTGGGCTTTCCTCTCCACTGACAAGCTAAGATTAATTTCTATTGGTGTGATGATTATCATATTTCTATTGGTCAAAGGTCAGCAATTTTTATTATTCTTGAAAGGAAATTGAGTGTAATCTTTAAAACACACTATGAAAAGAATGGAATTTATAAAACTAAACCTAAATAAGCGACAAAAGATACAAAAAAATGTTTATATTAAAAGCATAAAAAAATATGAAAAAAAAATGAATCAGAAAAATGTTTCAAAAGATAAAACCTGAAACAAAATCAAATCAGTGTAAAGAAATTATACACTAAAAAACAATAATTGATAATGAAGTTTCAATTAATAAATATGTTTTGCTTCCGACAATAATGGATCAAAACTCACTCCATAATCTCTGCCCTTTCAGACTGGGATGTATAATCAAAAAAAGATGCTAAATATAGTTTACTCTATAGGTTCCCAGCCCTGTTTCTCAGGGTATCCTGTCTGCACTCTTTAGGTCAGACATCCCCAAAGTCAGTCCTCCAGGGCCGCTGTCCTGGAGCTTTTAGAGGTTTCTTGGCTTCAGCACAGCTGATTCTAATTAATTCAGTTCAGCGAAAGCCTGTTAATCAACTATGAATGTAAATCAGCTGTGCTGGAGCAGGGAAACCTCGAAAAAACTGCAGGACTGCAGCCCTCCAGGACCAACTTTGGAGATGCCTGCTTTAGGTTTTTCCTTGTTGCATCACACCAAAAAAAAAAAAAAAAAAAAAGGATGATCAACATATTTCTGCTTCTGATTTTTTATTAACATTTAGGAAACATGAACTAGTCCTTTTTAATAGATCCTTCCACCTTTAATTCTGCCGTCTCTGCTTATATCAACAAGCTGCTGCAGACAATGACCTTTTCTCCATGTAAAGTCCCTCTGTTCCTGAAACCTCGGGGCCTTTTTTCTCTTTCATTGTCAGCTCTGTCCTATCGTATCACCAGAACAAGTGTTTCAACACTGGGGCACCTGCCTGCAAAGGTGTTCATAATTAAACTATATTTCATAGAGCCATCAGAGGAGCAGTTAAACTTTACCAGCCAGGAGGGCAGAAAGTCTTTACTCTCATTAAATGATGTAAAAGAATCAATTTGTTGAGATTAAAAATTGATATTTTGTTTTCAATCTGCTGGCGAGACGTTTTAACTTTACATCCCACCATTTATGAGTTATATTTTAATATCTTCTTTCTCATACTAGCTTTTTCTTTCTTTCAGAGGAAATATTCTGCTGTGTAATACGTTTGCAAACACCTAAATGCTCGACAAATAATGGAACCGTTTGTCCCTGCGTCAGCCGTTATCCAGACAGTTGGAAATGTGCTATCAGTGTCCTCACTGCCTGTGTGTGGGTGGATTTACTGTCTCATCAGCATGCAAATCAAAAAAGGTAAATAAATAAATAAATAAAATGAAATACAAACATAACTGCATGATGGAGAGAAACAAATTTTCAAGAATTAGAATATGAAGCATCTGGATTTACTAAAGTTACAACCTGTAACACAGAGACTCATTAATCTGTTGATGTAGAGAAGTGAGTCAGAAGACAAAGATGAAGTCCTGTAAGGAACTGCTAGCCCCCCCCCCCCCCGACATTTCCTTTTTTTTGTTTCTTTTTGTTTCGATTAAATGTTGCAGATCAAACAAGAATGTTGTCAAATGATGATTTCAACTGAGATGACACCACCTGTCAATCAGTCCAGGAGGCTCGTCAGCAGTGATGGGAACAGCAGAGAGAGCTGAGTCATTAAAATGACTTGTTCACCGAATCAACCCGTTAATTTAACTTTAGTTTTGGTTTTACAGTTATAATGAGCTGCACAGCGTGAGCTCTTTATAGTTTAACTGGATTCCCTCTTCCTTTACTTTAATAGGCAATATGCATGACTTAAGTCACATTAAAGCCCTCTGAAAGTACCAGCTTAACGCTTGTTTTTCACTGGGGTGTAAATAATAATCGTTTTGTATCGATCCATCAATCCAACAGCCGACGATCCGATGCATCGATACGTCCGCAAGAGAATCGATTCATGTTTTTTTTTTTTTCCTCCGGCCTTTTTTTATCCATTTGCTCCTGGGTGTAATTCTGACTCCCGTGCTGCGGTGGCGCTAAACCTATTTTGCCCTCCTACATCACTTCCTGGTTATACTCTTACAGCAGTGTGTCGCAGTGAGCTTGACGCAGACATATTTGATTTATACCCAATACTGAAGCGTAGTCTGCACTACACACTGTGGGTCTAGATACGACCGAGGCGGAGAGGAAGAGGGGGCGAGTTTGTCCAACATCGGAGGGACATGACTGTGAAAAATCGCGTGGATCCAGGTGGAACTTCAAGAGTTGTTTTCCGCAATTTCGGTCATAAAAATAAAACAAGCCGACTTCCTGTCTGCGGCACTGTCTGCGGTCAGCTACAATTTGGGAGAGGAGCAGCGGAGTGTCTGCAGACGGGGCGGGGATCTCGACACTCTGGAGCCGAGGTATTGAATTGCACCTCATTGCACTGATTTTGTCCAGTATTTTTTTATGCAAACAATCTATAACGCAGGGGTATTATGGAGTACAACTTTTCTACTTCTGTTATTTGCTGTTGTTTCTCAAATAAAATGCATAACGATATTACAGCTTTCATTGATTTATTTCAAATTATAAACATTGTCTAGACTGTTAGGGAAAAAAAAAAAAAAAAAGAACCAATTAATCGAATCATATCGTGGTGTATTCTTGAGTAAGGAAAATGGAATCGCTGGGTCAGGAAATCGATACTGAATCGAATTGCCATGATGGATGTGATTTACACCCCTACTCATGGATACGTATTTGGCTCCCTTCCCACTGGCAAAAACGCGGGTTAGCTTTGATGTCAGCAGTGTGACAAAAATCAGGAAAGTAAACAATGGAGAGCCAGGGTGTAGTCAGTGTGCTTTATTGTTTCGCTCCATCATCTGTCTGAATCCCTCTCACCAGCGTCGCTTCATGCTTATTGGATGTAAACAGAGTTATTTCTGCTTGTTAGATCAGAAGCGACTGGCGTGGTGTGTTGATGTCTGTACATTGCGTTTTAATGTTATCACTTAAATTAGCGGGTCCACCCGCGTGTGGTGTTACCACAGCATGCCGTTCAGAGCAGAGGCGATTTTAACGCAGGTCGATTGCCGAGTTGTTTGACCCGGGTAGCCACGCGTCAGTGAGCTGTTCCTGCTGCCACTAGAAGCCGATTGTTCCCCGGTTTAAATAGGTTTTTCAACCAATATGAAAGGCATACAAGTCTGCAAATCATTAACAGCTTTTAATTATCCTCAACAGTTAAAACAGGTAAAAAATATCTGACCTTACGTTATTCTAAAGTTCTGACAACCAGAAGTCAAATGGCTTAGATGAAAAAATATAACTCTCTAGTGGCTTTTTGATTTAAAAATCTATTTTTTTTTTATTTAGGAAATCACAAAATCCAATTGATCCAAGCTTTGCATATGAGTCGGGTGAAAAAATGGCTTTATGCAGATTTGTCACTTAATACATTATTTAACAAAAAAAAAAAAAAAAAAAACTTCACCAGTCAGTAAAGCAATAACCATGTAAAAGACACCGCTTACCAGAATCTACTTTTAAAATCCTTGTGCATGGATCTTATTATGCTTTCTTATATGGATTATTTATATGGAAATTTTGTTCAATTATTGTTGTAAACAAAGATCCAATTTGTAAATAAAAGTTTGGGGAAAAAAGGCAATTCAGAATTGAGGCTTTTTTATCAAAAAGTGCAACAAATAAGTGTTGTTTTCTCATATTTTACATTTCAAATATATATTTTTTTACTTATTAAAATGATCAAAATCTGCATGGACATTAGCAATAACATTTTCATTGGTCGGTGTGCAAGTTTTGGTATTGGGCTTGAAGTAAAGAGAACATGACCTGTCAAAAACTATTTTAAATCTGCCATAAATCTGAAACAAACACTATTTTAAATTATATAATATGAAATGTTATTTTTTAATATAAAGTTAAAAAAAATGAAATGTATAAAAGTATTAGAAAAAACTTGGTAAAAATAAAATAAAAGTATTTTTCTGAAGAATTTTATCTCTACATATTTTTTCAAATTTCCATTTACAAACATGTTCTGTGCTTGAAGCAATAATGGAACTAACGTCACGCCATCATTTTGACACTTTACCAAACATGTGCTGTTGTTTGGCACCCTCTGCAGGTTCAATGAGTGTACTGCATCTAATTTTAATCAGTTATTGGTTTTGGTTCTACCATTATTGTAACCCAGAAAATCCGCCATTGGAAACTCAGTGCATTTTACCTGCTATTGACATTGATTACTTGAACCTGAAATATCCTCCTTATTTTTCTTTTGAAACAGCAAATTTAAATCCATGTCAATAGCAGGTAAAAGAGATGGATGAGGCAATGATCTAATAACTGTTTTACTGAAGTTTATTTGAGATAATTCAAGATATTTTATAGTACTATCTTCTGTCCATCAAATGGTTAGGAGTGTTGACCAAATAACTGTAAGAGTTGTTTGATTTTCCTGATTGTGGTATTGATGAACTGTAAAACATATGAACCTCAAAGGGAGAAATTGAGAAGAGTAGTTGAAAGGACAGGCCAAGAATGAGCAGAGACGGATTCGAGCACGCGCAGAGATGAAACTGAGCGCGAGAACAGTGTGTTGAGAGGGTTTTTCAGAGTTGAGCGCGCGCCAGACCGGTTTTGCGCGCGAGCGTGTTGTCTCACTGCGCGCTCGGATTGGTTCCTGCGCTCAAACCAATGGCACAAATATCTCTCCATAAATATGCAAGCAAAAATCAAAGACCACAGATAAGTGGTACTTACACACAATATTTCCATTTATGTTGGTAGGAAGGTTGATTACAAGCAATTCTCCATGTTTCTCTTTTATACTAATTACAAGAATGATGTTTTGTTTATATATTAAAAAGTATATATATATATTAGGGGTGGAACGGTTCACAAAATCCACGGTTCAGTTCGGGTTACGGTTTTCGGTTCGGTATATGTTTATTGTTACACACGAAAAAAAAAAAAATTATAAAAATTTATTAAAACATTTTTTTTTAATGAAATTAATGAATAAATCCAAAAAAAATAATGAATTATTAATAATTATTAATAATTATTTTTAGTGATTCGCGGAGACCATGGATCATTTTTCGCATGTTTTGCTGCTTTGAATTTAATCATCTCACGGATTTCCCTCTACGATCTCCAAGGAACTCAGAGGGGAGCGGACGGGAGCCACAGCGGAGGCTGTAGGCTTTGCTTTGAGCAGCCAGTCTGGAGCGCAGCGGGGGTTGCTGACGGAGTATGTGGGATTTCGGGGTTAGCATGACATGTTGGTCGTGTTGCTGTTAGCATAAACAAATCGTGTTGCACAATGCTTGCACACTGTTGCACTTTTATCCACCACTTTCTTTCCGCCGTCATCGTAGGTCACTCTAAATGCAAAGTGGTCCCATACAGCAGACCTATAAAGTGCTGCTGGCGCGTCTTCCAACTCCTGTTCTTTCCCACTCGCCATACCCACACAATTCTCCACAACAACTGATTTTTTTCTGCTACACCCGGCTACGCTGCTTCGCTTCTTCTTCTTCTTGTTTACTACTGGTGGTTGGCTTTGGTCGCAGTACCGCCACCTTCTGCTCTGGAGTGTAAACGCTTCGCCTATGAGAAAAAGGAGCAGCGCATGAACCGAACGCAACACACGCGAACCGAGACAGTCGAACCGAACGGTTCAGACGGTTTTCATTAACCGTTCCATCCCTAATATATATATATATATATTATAAAAGCATTACATTAAACACAAAAGTTCCCTGAGATGCCTGCGAGGACATTAGCTGCATTTCCATCCAAATGTCATGCTAACTTTGACCAAAGTTTTTAAAAAAAGAACATGTGAAATAGCTCAGAGGATCTTAGGAGCAAATTGCGCCTGTAATTTCATATGTGAATTAAAGCAAGTACAGCTCCCAAACTATGAACTGAAAATACATCTGTATATATTTGTGTGACAGAAAGGCATTGAGGAATATTTTTCAGGTGGAACCGCTATTTTAAATGTCAAGAAATGAAAAACAAATTAGCCTCGCCAATTTTTTTCCAAAAAAGGACCCAAATGCAGAGGTGAGGAGGCAGAGGTGTTTTTGTAGATGTTAATGAAATTACTTAGTACTCACAGACAACTGAGGCAGGATTCCACAAATCCAACATAACAAAATAAAAAGAAAAAAACCAGAACCTTGGAGACATCAGGGAAAACAAGCACGAGGAGTCAGGGAAAGACGAGGAGAGAAGAGGAACCAGCCCTGAGGAACTACACAAGGAGAGTGTTTATGGGAGAGTGAACAAAGACAGGACTAATGAGCTGATTGGGAGCAGGTGTGAACAGAGGAGTCTAGAAAGGAGCTAGGGAAAAGGAGACCAACACAAGAGGGCAACAAATAAAAACCTAAGAACTCAAATAAATCCAGAAAACCCAACAATATGGGAACTAAACGAATAAAACTAGAAAACATGGAGCAAAGTAAAACTGAATACTCAAAAGAAAACTTAAAAGAACCAAGACCGTGACAAATCCAGGTCCTAAATACCCACGCACCCTGCATGTTTTAGACATCTCTCTGTTGGAGAGTTACTTTCCTCCCCACTAACTGTCCTCAAATGCTCCTCTATCAATGTTTGCTCATCTTTCCACAATAAACTTTGTGTTGGGCCACGATAAGAAAATGACCGTACCCCATCTGTTAACCCAGCCTCCTTCTCATTCCTTCAGAAACAGGGATCCTTCATCTGTCAGAGCGGGCTGCTCCAGGTTCAACAGGCTTCTCTCGAAGGAGACTTAAGCCGGTGGTGGGATCTGCTCACATATTTATGGAGAGAGCGGTTTGTGCTCGATAGGCTCCCTGTATGAATAAGTGGCAGCAGCAGGCCTCAGAGGCTCATAAAGGCTGATGGGTTTGTCTGGCTGCTGAAGAACGGATAACATTAAGGTGGGAAATGTGTTTGTGTGAGCGTGCTTTCTACATTTGATTTTCTGTGATAGTTTATAGCGATTGGTTATAACTAAGGATAAGCCCTTAAAAAACAAGGAATGTGTAAATGTGCATATGCTCAATAATGCCGCTCGAGCTAAAATCCCTGTGACTAAATTAGAAGATAAGCTCCGTGTCGGAGAAACGAAGAAAAAAAAAAGAACAGAAGCTTCAAAGGATAATGCCAAAAGATGGAGATGTGACTTGGATTGTGATGACGATGAAGTTATTAGGACTGCTTCAAAGGCAGCAGATCTAATGGAAATGTCTGCTGCATGGAGATGCATGCTACTCAAGGTTCAGGGCACAGCTGGACAGAGAGGAACTTTATCAGCGTGACACCAGGAGGGGCATCATGTAATCATTACTTCTCAGGTATGCAGAGGAGAGAAGTTCAATATCTGAGAGCAGCAGGCAGTGAGCTCAAATCAAAACAGACTAATGGGAGGAAGATAAGCATGGAAAATATACTTGTTTTTTTTTTAACAAGCTGAGATGTTTGCTGCTTTTGAGTAATGCTGACCTTCATGAGTCTGTTACTAACAATGGATGCCAAAAAATCTGAAAAAATTATAATAAAAATCACTAATGTTAGTGTTATACAGCTAGATGAATAGAAACATATCAGTAACGTGTCTTTGGCATGGTGTAGATTTTAGGAAATACTTCTATTTCATGGAAAATGTCATGATTAAGAAGAAGTAAATTCCTGGCTGTATCGTCAGAAATTGCTAAATATGATAGGATTTTTTTATAGTGGGGCACAGCAGGCTGTTAATGGCTCAGGACAGAAACAAGAACGCAGAATCCAAAGCAGGAGCTTAACTGTAATCTAAGAGTAAAGCGGACAAATATTTCACTTATCTGTCAGTCTCACACAATCAATACAATTTCATTTTTCCTGAGAAATATCTGTGGAAATACCCAAATTGGTTTTGGGAGATGGCCGCTCACACTGAGCCCGGTTCCGCTGGAAGTTTCTTCCTGTTAAAAGGGAGTGTTTTCTCTCCACTGTCGCTACAAGCATGCTTAGTGTGAGGGATTGCCTTCGAATAAACTACTTGATGCAATTAACTGGTTTTCCTTAGCTAGAAAACTTTGAATTAATTTGAAGGTATGACCTGGTGAATTGGGTAGCACTACTGCCTTGCAGCGAGAAGGTTCTGGGTTTGATTCCCGGCCCGGAGATAGGCACCAGCACCCCTAGTGACCCCACTTGGGACAAGCGTGTCCAATAATGGATGGATGGACTTGAAATCTTTTCACCTGGTTTTACCTGATGCTCGGTTTCTCTCTATGTATTCTGATGAATTTTTTAACTTATCAGCAAAGTTCCTACATCCGTCTCCGTGTTGCTGGCCTCTGGTCCACCTCTTCTCTTTCTGTTATGCCAATAGACATTAAAAAAAGTGAAAAGCGAAATTTTGACCTAGAACTGGGAGGAAATGCAGTAAAAAGTGCTGTGGCATTTAAGACACTTTTATGTCATACATACTTTTTTATGTCTTCCCTGACTCTCCTCTCTCTATTGTGACCAAAAGACTTATTTCAAATATGCAGAGAGCAATTGTGAGCCCAGAAATGAAAGAGAAGTCGGTTTATTTCCAGAATAAACTAACCAACAAGTAATGTCACATACTGTAGGTAGCAACCTTTTAAATGATTGTTAACTAGTAGTGCTGCACCAATACCAATACCAGTATCCGGCGGGGTCACGATCCAGCACTAAAATGGTGGTATCGGTATCGACGAGTACCACCGAATAGGGCACCAATACCCTTTTGAGAGCCAAAAGTTTATTCAACTATTGTCACCCATTCCTCATTTTACTTATCAATTTCACACAGATGGTATCGGTATAAGTATTGGCCGACACTGCACAGCCAGGTATTGGCGCAACACTATTAAGTAGCTTAACTGTAATTCCCTTTCAAGTCGAAAATCAGGAAACCAAGTCGTTCTTTAGTTACTGCCTTTAATCACACAAGAAGCATGATAGTGCCGTGAGAACTCATTGGCCGCTTTCCCTTGAGAGAAAATTAGAATCTTCAGTCCTTTATCCAATGTCTTATCCCTGGTGGCTTAGGCAGAGGAATCAGCGAGGTGTCTGCCTGATAGTTTGTTCCAGAACTACGTTACAGATCCACAGGTACCGACCCTTAAAGGTAACACTCCGTCGACCCACGCTGCAACCCCTTAACCCCTTAATTAAGACTCGTTCCCCCGTATCAAACAAACAATATTCAAGAAACACAGGAAATTATGCTTTTAATATTTAACCTTTATTGCTAGAAATGTATGCATTTATGACCTCTATATTTTTAACTTAAATATTTATTCATCTATTATTTATTTATTTATTTATTCTGACTTCGATGGCAGCTACATTAACAACATCTTGTTTACCTCGTTTTACAGCAAAACTGTATAAGGTTTGAAGCGTCTGGAGTAATTCTTATTCCATGTTCATGAGATAATTTAAAATTAATGCTGTTCGTTACACTTCATCTAAAATAAAGGTGAATTAAAAAAAATATTTGATTTTTTTTTATAATATAATCGAAGACGACATCAAAATTACTCTCAAAACCTTTTTGATTATGATGTTTTTCAAAGCTTAATTTCTTGGCTGCATTTTTTTGTTTCTTAAAATTTCCATTTACTAAACATGTCCTTCATCTGAAGCAAATTATGGTACAAAATTTACTCCATAAGCAGTCACTTTATAACATTAAGTAGTCAGTTTACTTAGTTTATTTTAAAGGTTATTTATTACACACTTTCAGAGATGGGAAGTAACGAAGTACAAATACTTCGTTACTGTACTCAAGTAGATTTTTCTGATATTTTTACTTTACTTTACTACTTATTTTTATGGCGACTTTTTACTTCTACTCCTTACATTTTTACACAAATATCTGTACTTTCTACTCCTTACATTTTAAAAAATTGGCTCGTTACTTTAGTTTTGAATCATTTCAATGGAGTTACCGTTATTATTTTTCACGTCATCAATACCAAATTCAATCTAATTGGATGGGAATCTACGTTGCATTTGACGCACCACTACAAGATGAATCGACAGATTCGGCGGTATTCATTCGCTGCAAATCATTGCAGCTTGGTGGCGGTGGCGTTAGCATAGTAGTATGGACGACGAGATGATTGAAAATGAACACAACGGAGATCTAGTCCTATTGGCAGACATCCATTTAAAATGTAGGCAACGGCATGAAAAAAGTGGTTTCTATTTTTACTTTTATACTTTAAGTAAATTTACAAGCCTGTACTTTGTTACTTTTACTTGAGTAAAGAAGTTTAATCAGTACTTCCACTTTTACCAGAGTATTTTTTAACACAAGTATCTGTACTTTTACTCAAGTACGTAAAGTGAGTACTTTTGCCATCTCTGCACACTTTAGACGGATCGCTTTTAGGTACTGATGCTACTTTATCTGGTAGATCATACATTTACTGAATAGATAAATCATTTCCCCAAATAGTTATATAGCAAATTATTACCATTTTCTCATTGTTTACATTATTACTTTATAAAGTATTACATTAGACTGTCGATCACTAACCCCAGGCCGTATTGAAGTTGGTAGACCTAGAAGGATAAATACAGTGAGAATCTGATGTAAAGGTATGTTTTACAGTATCTTTTAGGCTCAACTACTTATTAATGGTAAATTCAGCTTCAGCTCCTCTGCTTTGATGCTTCCCGCAGTGACTGTCGTTGCTAAACCTCGCCAGCTGCCTCTGAGGGATTGTATTTGAGTCAATGAGTCAATGCAATCAACTGGTTTTCCTTAGATAGAAAACTTTGTATCAATTTGACTGTATGATCTGGTTGAACTGTAAAGTGCCTTGAGATGACATGTGTTGTGAATTTGGCGCTATATAAATAAACTGAATTGAATTGAATTGACCACTCCCCTTAAAACTCCTCTTTAACGAGCATCCAAAGCCAAAGGAAGGAGCCAAGCAAAGCCGAGCTGCTGCTGCTGCTGGTCCAGATCAAAACACGATTTCAAATTTTCAGCGATTCCTGTGAATAAACGGTTTCTGAAGCATTCCTGGGAGGCCTTATGAGGCATCTGAAGCATGTACAGACCCACCGACGCACACTGAATAATTCACAAAGACCAGACCTTGGGTTCTGTGTCGTCTGTTGTTATGGCTGGAATCTCCCAGAGAGAAAGAAAAATGGTGGGCGGACAAGGAGAGGGAAAGCCTGTGTGTTAGCAGCAGCTCCGTCTGTGCTGGCTTCAGATACGGGGACATCAAAAAGAAAAGGGGGGGGGCAGGAACAAAGAGCAGAGAGTCGAGATGAAAGAAACAAACAGGTAGGAAGGATAATGAAGAGGAGAGCTACGGGGAACCAAGCAGGTCGATGGGAGAGAATCTGGTTCTAGAGGGGAAGATGATTCTGCTTCAAGCTGAAGAAGTGGTCCCAATTTCTGTACGATTGCCATGGCAACCAAACAGTTTACACACACAGAGCTATGGAACACAGACAGCCTCCAGTGTTTAAGTGAAACTTATAGATTAGTTCATGACAGAGACTCATTTTGCAGTTTAAAGATTGTAGGACGTGAATCTTACCAAAGAGAAGCTCTAGATGTTAGGAAATGATTGAAATGGATAATTTTAATTAGATGGAAGCAGATGACCAGAACACCTAACACAGCTGGGAGCAAACAGGGACCCCTTTATTCATAATGCGAGGTACACTAATTGATTAAAATGATCTGGAAGGGTTGATGTAGCAGGATGACAGCTGGGTCTGTTTTTTTGAAAGTATCCAGAACCTTTAGCTGCACCAGAGGAGGTGAACCAGAACCCCTTCCTCATCCAAAGCTTTATACTTTAAAAGCAATAAGGAAGTCTAACCACAGATGATGGATCAGGGCCCCACAACCCTTGGAAGCCCCCCCCCCCTCACACTCATCTGCTATATCCTCCCTGCTGCTTTTGCTTGGATCTATATTTTGGCTAGTGCCGTTGTCATCATATGAAATCTTGCTGAAAAAACATCACAGAAGGAAAGTTAACTAAAAAACTAACTATGTTAGTTAACTTTCCTTATTATTACATGTGAAACATGAACATTTGACTGACTGAAAATCTTACAAAAATAATAGCCTGCCCATAAAATAACAAGTTTATGTTTTATTTCCTCATATATCGACCTCATCTTTTTGTAGAGCTAATCTTGGTGGTGGTCAGCAGCACCACATTCCTGGGGGTGCACATCGCCAACAATCTCACCTGGACTGGAAACACCACCTCACTGGTCAAAAGGGCACCAATGCGCTTGGACTTCCTGCGGAGGTTGAGAAGAGCCCCCCCCCCATCCTCCTCACCTTCTACAGAAGCACCATAGAGAGCGTTCTGACCAGCTGTCTCACTCTGTGGTGTGGAGGCTGCAGCGCCTCAGACTGGAAGAAGGTGAGAACAGCAGAGAGGATCATGGGGGCTCCTCTTCCCTCCATTAAAGACATTTCATCCCAGCGCTGCGTGTCCCGAGCCCGTGACATCATCAGTGACCCCTCACCCCCCCACCATGGACTGTTCTCCCTGCTGCCCTCTGGGAAGAGGCTTCACAGCATTCAATGCAGGACCAGCAGGTTCTTCCCCACCGCTATTAGACTGCTGAATATTAAAAAAACTCCAAACCAAACCACTGCATATTTGCAATATATATATTTTAATGCTCTGAACTTCCATATCAATGCATTTTTTTTGCACCATGCTTTATTTCTTCCAGAATGGTTACATTTGATCACTGCTGCATTTTAAGAAATGGAAATCTCATGAAAGCTGAACAAAACAACATTTCGTTTTGTTTACACTTTGTGTATACAAAAAGACAATAAAAGTTGTCTGATCTAAGTAAGTCTATCTCCATTAAGAAGAACGAGTTGATCTAAATTTATTGATCTCATCGATCCAATAATAATTTGGCGATAAGCTGCCAATCTTTTTACAAAACTTCAGTTTTCTCTTGCTTTCAGAGGATTTCTCCATTAACATAAGGGCCTAAATATTTTTGTTTTTGTTTTACAACATGCTGCATGACAACAAAATCTATATTTTAACCATTTATTGTGCCAGATGTATTAAATACTGAATGAATAGGCAAAAAAAATAAAAAAAATCTTTCTTATGCATGGTTAAACTACATACATTTAGAAGACATAAAAAACAGGAAATGATGATTTCCAATGTACATAGATGTAAAACTCTGTCAGACTATCAAACAGGGGGTCTAAATGGACTTTAATTAGGTGATAACCTAAAGAATTTAAGTGTTAACATTAACAAACAGAACAGAATTTGATTAATTTACACTTCTACTCTTGCATTCCTCCACTCTGGCATTACTTCTATTGCAACTAACATTTATGCTCCACTAAGAATTACCAGAGGAGCCCTTTAGCAACATCTTTCAACCAAGGCAGGTTGCCCCTATTGTGGCAACTGGCAAACCCAGACTTGTCAATGCCAGACAGAGAGGCATGACTTTTCACTCTAGAGCAGAGATACCCACATTTTATACCCACAAAATAGCACCAGAGTGGGCTCATAATCCACCATTGCTGACTTCACAATTGACATTTACATTTCTACAAAGATCAATGAAGTATAGGTATATAGCATTACAAAGTATTACCAACCAAAGTGTTTTTTCATTTTTTTTTACATATTTTAATTCATAGCTTTGTATCTTTAAGCACTTAAACATAAATGTGTATTTTTTGGTTTGATTTCTGTAACGATCTTAAGATCCCCCACTGGCTCTAAAGGTCACGACCCCAACTTTGGAAATAAACACTCTAGAGAACTAATCCATACTTCACTGTTAATCAGAAGATGACAGAAACTCTGGAGGCCTGTGAGGTGCTGACTGCAGAAAGTTGGTGCACCAATCCTCTCTAGCCTGGTGAGCCAGACTGACCTACTCCATATACACAGTGTTTCAGTGCGGAAAAGGGCCGTTAGAGCCCGATTTGAAAAGAAGGGACCAACAAACTCAGCCAGAACTGGTTAGAACCAAACTGGCCAAAAATAGATAAATATTTCACTGGTTAGGACAACAACGTTGACTGGCAAGAATTTGTTATGTGTTGAAGTCATGTGTGTCATGATCTGGCCTGTTTGCTCCCCCTTAATTAGTCATTCCTTTCACCTGTCGTTTTCCCTCCCTGCCTCAATTATAATTTATTCCTCTCACCTGTTTCCTCTGGTTTATATTCAGTTCAACCTGAGCATTCAGTGTCAGATCATTTCTTGTCTTTCTGTCAGTCTGTCGTTTCAGTTTTAGTTCATGGTTCATGTCCTGGATCCTAGCAGCCAGTGGAAAGAGGGTGTTTGTGTTTGTCTCGTCTCCTGATCGTCCACTGTTCCTCCCCCGCGGAGTCCTCTGGGTTTTTGGCTCAATGTGTGGGGAGGTTCAGTTTTTATCCAGTAAGCCTGGCTCCAGGGAGGAGACCGGTTTAAAGTCCTGCATCAAGTTCTGGTTCCACGTCCTGTCTCAGCTACCCTCTTCCACTGAGCCTGCTCATCTGCACCTGATCCTGTCTGCTCGTGTGCGTGACCACCTGGTCACGCTTTCGGACCCTGTCAGACTCTGAACCCTCCTGGGAGCCTGTGGATGCCTGGAAGTCTGGATCCTGCCACCTGTTTCTGTTCCTGCCTGATTTGAATCCCTGACCAGGATCAGCTTCCAGCACATCCTCCGGAACTGCAGCACTTGGGGACATTCTAGGACTTGACTGTTAAACCAGAGTGTCTGTGATTGGGCGGTGCCCCGCCCCCCATCCTGCAGTGTCTGCAAGCCACAGCTCCACTTTTGTTTTGTTTGTTTATTTAATAAACGTTTGAACTTTCCTACTGACTGTCTCTCCTTGAATACTGGGTCCATCTGTCCACCCACCATGACAATGTGAGATGTTGCTCAGGAATAGACAGATCCCAGTAGGTTTATCATAGATAAGAGAAAAAAATTACAGCAAAGATCAACATGGGTCAAGCTTTTGAAACTTGGTGCCAATTTGATTTAGCAAAGTGGCTCAGAAGGCAAGCAGAGGTTGCTGTTTTTCTTCTTCATTCAAAAGCTTAACTAATATTCACCCTATTTTCTCTTCTTTTTTGTTATTGTTACTTGAATCTGAGAGATATAACTCTGAGATAAAGCCCTTTCTCTGCTCTTTAAAACCACTATTCCCATTGGTGCAGAATCCGAACAGGTCAATGTTGGAATCGTAACCAGAAGTAAATATTTATACAGTTTGGACCCATCCAAATTCCCGACACAATTATCTATAAACTTTTTTTTCTGCAATATTCTAGATTTTTTTTGTAGATGCATTATTAAAACATAATTTAGATTAAAAAGTTGCAGCTATGACCTTTAAACAAATGTATTTAAAAATGTCACTTTGCAGTTACATAAAGATAAAGGTTATCTTTAAGTACTATTTATAATAATAAATATACAGTATACTGCAAAGAAAAGATGGTGAAGGCTTTGTTTACTCTGTAAATTTACACAAGTTGTCTTTGTCCTACAATAAAACCTGCAACAAATAAATCCATCCTGGATAAAAAACTTTCCATCTCTTTATGTGCTGAATCATATAAGCCTTTTTTATATTAATTTTTTTGGTAAACAGAAATGGAAATTAAGTCTGGAAATATTACAAATCTATGAAATGCTGAAAGGTAAAAGTTAAAGATAGTTCTTAGTGATTAAAAACAGAAAAGTCTTTATTGGAAATGGTAATTCCCCGTACAGCTGGAGCTATTTATGATTTAATGAGCAGCAACATGCTGTAAAAATCCATCCCTCTAATTGATTAACCTAAAAATAGAAAAGACTGATACCTGCTGCAATCTATCAGAAATAGACTATTAATAGTCTTTGTTACCAAGATGTGCTGCAGTGACAAACAAAAAGAAGCGCTTGCACTTTGTTAATCCTTGTTATATCGTGTTGTTTTCACTTAAGAAAGGAGAAGGGATCAATGTTTTCTCTGTGCAGCACATGCTCTCCCCAGTGCCTCAGAAGTCACTGCCAGTGAGACTACTGGCCGGAACAGACAGAGTTAGTTTATATCAGTTATGCCCATTAACCTCTGCATGTAAGAAACCATCTGTTGCAACAAGATTGGACTTCTGAATCTAATCAAAGCAGAAGAGACTGGATATTAGTCAGGACTGGGACATCAGATCAGGCACACATCCCTGGAAGATGGGGGTTATTATTCCTTCTGTGGAAACGCTTTTAGCAAAGAAACCAGCACAACATGGAGATTTTAATAAATAGATATAATAGGGTTTGCTGCTGAAAGAGCGATGCATAATTTAAATGTACTAAAACCATGTTATTGGAAAGAAATGCAACAGATTTATGAATATTTCTATGAGTTTCTGAAATGAAAGCTTTCTCTACAACCCTAGCAGAAATATCCTGGGGCACGGGGAAATGAAAAATAGTTCTGGTGTGCAGCACGACCCGCCTCAACCTGCTTAATGCTGTTCACTAATATCCATTAGTTCACTAAAACCTTATTGAAATCACACCTTTTAGAGAATACCGTTTGGGAAAGTGTTTCCAGGACAGACGGTATAGAAGTGGATTTTTTTTTTCATGCGTACAGCCCACTATATCTGGGATTGCAATTATTTCTTTATTGTGACTGTATTTATATGACCATCATTTCTGTTGTCTAACATAAAATCCTGCGGGAAATGTTCGGCCTTCCGTTCGTGGAAAACAAATCAGTCTTTGAATTGGTGCAGTCGAAGTCTGAGCTTAAATCAGGGTCAGAAGCTGTGGCATGACTTTAATTCGGCCATTCATACTCAGAAAAAACTTTCTTGGTGCAGAAGTAAGACAAAGAACAGAAGGTAGAAAACAATCCAACCAATTTAAAGGCTGATGTTTCCACCAACTGTGGAACAACTGCTTTATTAGAGTAAAACATCTTTTTACCACGGGGCAAGAAGACGATTGGTTTGACAGCTTTGTTTCCCACCTTTTAATGTTATTACACTGTCACAAGTATAGAGCAACAAAACTCCCTGCATTTAACCCATCCCCTTGGGGAGCAGTAACCTGACTCCGCCAGATGGATTTGCTCCGCATATCCATCTGGAAACCTTCCGTTGAAGTAATTTTGGGAAGGGGCGAAAATACTGGTTAGCTGATTGGCCTATGTTGGTGATAAAAAAAATAAACCAATCAGATCAACGAAGCATATGACGTACTAACAGAGCGACGATGAAAACACAACCACAAGCCAGGCTACTCTTGTCGAAACCAGTCGGGAGAAGAGCAAAAACATCTTTTCCTCTGAGAAAAGCCTCCAGAGCAGTGTTTTGCTCTTCTTTCAGTGAAGAAATACTCTGTAATTCCGATAAAACTTGCTCGATAGCCACGCTAACGCTAGTTTCATCGGCTGAAGCCGCCATGTTCTTTAGACCGAAATGTCGCGCTTCTCGTTGTGTCACACCTCAACCCGCCTCAAAGCCAACGCTGATTGGACGTTCGTTGGGTGAACGGCTCCAAATTTTCTTTAAGTCTCCAAATGATTAGCGAGTGAAACCTTGAAAGCTCGTGAGATCAGGATGGTCTCACGAGGCTAGGGGAGCAGTGGGCTGCCATCATGCAGCACCCGGGGAGCAGTGTGAGGTTAAGGCTCTTTGCTCAGGGACCCAGAGTGCAGACTGTGGGAGCGGGGCTTGAACTCAGAACCTCTATGCCCTAAACACTCGGCCGTGTCACAGTCTTGGTTTGTTAGTTCCTGTTTTCCCATTTGTTGTCCTCTGCTGCCCTCTTGTGTCCTCTATCCCTAGCTCTGTTTTCTGCTCTGTTCCTCACCTGTTTCTAATCCCCTCGTTAGCCCCCTCTTTGTTTCTGTCCCCTTTAAAAGCCTCCCTCTTCAGTTCCTGTTTGCTGGATCCTCGTCAAACGTCTGTCTGCTTACCTTGTCTCTCCCTGGCTCCTAGAGTTTGGTTTTCCCCTGATGTCTCCTTGGTTCTGGTACGTTTGTAATTTCTGTTGGATTTTTGATTCCTGCCTCAGTTCCTGTGAACCTCATTAAACCCACCTAAATCCACCTCTGCCTACTTGCCTCTGCATTTCGGTCCTCAAACCAACACCCAATCCTGACAGGCCGCCTCTCCCCAGCTTTTTAACTTTAATGATTACATTTGTAATTAGATTTTAGTTTTTTAACTTCAATAATAAAAAATTTGAGTGAATTTATAACTGACTGATAAGGAGAATATTTATTGATATGATACAACAGCGTGTGAAGCTCAAGACAAACTTCAGTGTAGATACATACAGCTCAGACTAATGAAGTTTAAGAAAAAAAGCTTCACCTGGACCACCTGCTGATGTCCCACATCAAGCTTCAGCCAATCAACACCAATATCACACCTCATCCGAAGCCAAATCCCCTTTATCTAGCTCCTGGTCTAGCCTCCTGCTCTCTAGCATGCCAGCAAAAGTACAACTTTTCTACTTTCTACTTCTGTTATTTGCTGTTGTTTCTAAAAAAAAATGCATAACGATATTACAGCTTTCATTGATTTATTTCAAATGTGAAACATTGTCTAGCCTGTAAGGTGTAAACAATAAAAAATTTAAATAAAATAACCGTGACAATATACCCAATAAAATTAACCAATTAATGGAATCGTATCGTGGTGTATTCTTGAGTATCGAAAATAATCGAATCGTTGGGTCAGGAAATCGATACTGAATCAAATCGCCATGATTTACACCCCTAGTGAAGACCACTCTAACCCTTTTCCTAGGTTACTCATCCAAGTGAATATCAATTCACAGCAGTGTTAATTTCGTCAACCAGGACGATGACGAAAATATTTCATCAAAGCCCCTTTTTTCTTGTGACGATGACAAGACGATGACGCACAAAAATTGCTTCCAGAAAATAAAAATATGACAAAAAAAAAAAAAAAAATTTTTGGAGGAATGACGCCACCAAAGAGTCTGCGGCTTCAAAATGGCAGGAAGAAGACAGCAAATCTCAAGCGACATGTGAGGTGCCAACATGCTGCCATATGGAAGAAGGTAAGATAAAGGTGGGTGTATACCTCCCTGTGCCTGTATCCGTTGGTCTCTCTGTCATAGAAGAAAGATGTTCTACTGATACACTGGATATTAATCATTTAAAGCTGCAGTCTGTTACATTGAGAAGAGAGCAGACTTCGACTGAAACTTTGAAGAAAAACAGGTTTCACGCCACTCCCCCACCCTCTCTGATTTACTCATGCCCCACCTCCAAGCTCCACCCCTCTCACAGCATCTGCCTCGTCTTATCTCGGGCTCGGTCGAGTTCTTTCTTTTTTGATTTTTTCTCTTCCATTGACATCTTCTTTTTTGAAGTCTTTGCCGTGTAAGCAGTTATCGGCAGGGGCAGTAAGGGCAGTTTCTCTTTCACTGGTGGCTGTCGCTCCGCCATGACTTCCACGTGCGTCCTCCTGACTGCGGCAGCGGCAGGTTCAGTGGTGAGAGGGAGGGGGCGGGATTCAGCGTGTGTGAGCTGTGATTGACACTCCATCAGACGCTCCTCTGGCTGTGATTGGTTGTTTTGTCTCGTCCCGAAATATTCTTTCCAGATTGCAATACAGGCAGTAGGCGGGACCGATTGAAGCAGTTTTTTTCACAGGTTACATATCACATGTACTGCTGTCTGGGCATAGGGACAGTTTTAGCCAATATAACAAAAAAGTGATTTTTAAAAACTTACAGACTTCAGCTTTAAAGTTCTTCCTCCCAACTAGATACCTGAAACAGTGACATCACAGCCAGATCAGAGGTTGGGGAAGAAAGGGAAGTCTGTTTGAGGATGAAGATTTTGTGGATATGATGAAACAAGCCGACAGTGTGTGAAGTTCTATTCTGCACAGGGTTACATAAATAAAATAGAGAAAAAGAGAAGCAGTGTGTGGAGAAGTTCTATTATTTTAATGACTAAAATTTGACTAAGACTAAAATAGATTTTCGTCATTGTGACTAAGACTAAATTAAAAGAAAGCTGACGAAATTAAAACCGATTCACAGCATCAAAGTCTTCTGCCGGGGACCAAGCGCCAAATAATTTTTTTTCCATTTATATCAGTAACACGTTTCAAATTGCAGTTTTAATCTCTCCAGTTTGAAATTTTACGAGAGGAAATCCCATCCTGACAGCAACTGGACATTAATAGGAAATATTCTGACATTTTAATCTGTTGTAGTTTGAGGTTAAATGGATTCAGCAAAAAAAAAAAGATGTTCTGCTTCCGAAATGCAGAAAATAGATATAAGAATACGTAAAGATTACTACATATGTGTGTTTGTCCTTTATTTAAGCAGTAAAGTAAAACCATTAGCCCCTGAAAAATATACTTATCTAAACTTGAATTAAAATAATCACACTGCTTTTCCTTCTTAAGGGGTCATTTCATGATCCTGTTAGATCTTCACCAACCATCTCAAATCAAACCAGAATACATTTATACAAACAAACTAAAGCTGCAACTAACGGTTTATTTGCAAATCAGTCAAATATTTCCTGGATTAATCCATTAATATTCAGATAGCCAAAGTTTCCTTAAAGAATATGTTTTATGAAATTAAACCAGTTGAACTAAAACCTTTCCACTTGAGGAGTTCTGGATAGAGCATATTGACAAACTTAAAAATATATATATATTTTCTTACAATCTAGGTATAATTGCTTATCTATGTGGGTCACTCTGTCAGCTAAAGACATGTTTTAGAGTCTTTACACTCCAGTTAATGCTTAATCGATTACTGAATTAGTGGATGATCATTTCAATAACTGATTAATCACAATTCATCCGCGATGATTTATTATCTCAGCCTTACAACAAACTATACTTACTCTTTTTATGAGGTTGTGGTCAGATGATGGCCACTGTCTGATGCAACATTTTCTCTACAGCTGTAGGGCATCCTCAGTCTCAAGAAAAAGGTTTATTACTGTAGATCTTAGCTCTCGGGAAATTAATAATCAGGTTTTAGAAAAAGAAAGTTTTCAGGTCTTTAAAAAAAAAACGTCAGTTCTCAGGTTTTAGGAATAAACTAATCGGCTCTAAAAACCTACAAAAGTTCTGTTGGTTTTTTTAATTACGTGGAATCTTTACCAACCGATTGGATATCTGAATTTTAAAAAGTGACATTCTTGTCTATAGGGATCTTAAAAATGTTTTGGGGGGGGGTCATAGAAAGCCTAATATATCAATTTTAATCATATGTTTTGCTACTGATAGGCTGACCAAGCTTGACCAATCTGCGATAAACTGCAATGAATCATGGGAAATGATGAGTTACAAAAGGATACTCTAAACCTCCTTCAAATCTTAGAAGGTTTATTGGCTTCCTTTGAGGGAGTCTAGAGGGACTAAGGGATTGAGACGACCTTCACCGGAGTACGATGATGGAATCAGTCTACAAACCCAAAATGAACTCTTTAGATCTTTTAAGGCATGAATGTAGCTTCATTTTACTCAAATCTGTGCTTTGTTGGTTAAGGAAAAGCTCCAATGTTTTCCTGAGACCAAAGACCTGACAACTCTTAGTCCCGAGACCTGTGGATAAATGTACACCATATGTTAGACGGGAGTAATAACTGCAGCCTTTTAAAACCAGAGGCTTTCAGTAGCCTTAAATAATGAAACTGTAGAACTGCTTTATATATATATATATATATATATATATATATATATATATATATATATATATATATATATATATATATATTTTTTTTTTTTATTTATTTTTTTTTTTTACAGTGTCCTGTCTGGCAATGTGGCAATAAGAATAATTGTTTTGTTTTACTTTCACAAGTGCCATATTGCTCCACTTGTTTCATGCATATAAATTGCTTTATTATAATTATTAAGGGAGTTTTACAGTTTATATGGACACTGCAATGTAAATAGAGCAGAAAAACAGAAGAAGAAAAGGAAAAAAGAAAGAGAAAAGATGAAAGAAAGAAGAGAAAGGAGACAATGACAAAACATTTTCAGTCTGCTTCATCACCTGTAATGAGATGAAAAAAGAACAGCACAGCCGAAAGACAAAGTACGAGACATACAATAAAGCAACACCTTGAACTATCGCTAAAGTAATATTATTAAGTCTAACATGTACTCTGTGTTACCTGAAGATATGGATGTGGGCTTTCTGTATGGAAGTGAATCTCTGAGTACCTGGAGCCTAGCACCTGTAATTGTTTGTGAGGGTGCACTTGTGCATGTAAAGTTTATCCATAGAAAAAATGCTCAATAGTGGTTGTGGAGAGCCGAAGAGGCGCCCCCCCAGAGCACTGAGTCCAGTGCCGGGAGACCCAAAGCCCTAGGTGCCCAAAGGGACCCCAATTATATTTAAAATTAAAGTGTTTGTTTTAATGCTGGTATATTATGTGCTGTGTCACACCTTGCTGATTTAGCCAGTGTATGCCTGACGTCCCAGAATCTCTTAAAATGCTGGCATACGCTGAACTTTCTATGTACTTTTTCAATTTTGGGTGTAAACATTGCGTATTCAGAATAAGTCCAGAACTTATGTCCAACAACATCCAAACTTATGCATAACGCACGGCATTACAGCAGATGAGCAGCGATGATACCACCCCAAGAAAGAAAGAAGGTTTGCAGTCGCAGCAGATTCAGCGTCATGTCTGCTAGGAGGCTTGTTAGTCATGGGCGTGAACCAGTGGAGGCTGTTGAAAAATATTTTTGGTGGGACTGATATAGCCTAGTGTATGTCTCCAACTAATCCGGAATAAGAATTCAAATAAACAATTGCACAATACATACAATTTAACAGTAATGATTTAATTTACTATATAATAACAGTAACAGTGATGATTTGGGTCACTGTGACGGGGTTCTTTGGCCTCCAAGAATCCAGGCTCAGTCGGGTTACCGGTGTTGGTGATTTATTGTGCTCAAAAACTCAAAACAGGGTGCAAAAGAAACTAAACATGTACAAGATACTCTGGGCCTCAGCCTCTCTCCAGTTACCAGCAATGTTACAAAGAAACAGAAAACAAAAATGGCCGCTCTTCTTCGCACAGCCCTCATTAAATAGTTTAAGCCCCTCACCTCAGGCTCTCTTATTTCTGATTTCTTCTCATAAATCAGTTTTGTCCATATATTACCTCCACAAACAATTGATGTACAAAAACAAACAAATAATTTTTACAACTTAATTCTTTTACACAGATTCATTGACTTATTCAATTACACCAAACTGGGTTTGAACCCAGCAAAGACGCAGCCAGACTGAAGATGACAAGTCCCCGTAGCATACACACATACACCCCCCCCCCCCCCACACACACACACACACACACACACACACCCTCAATACGCCAGCAGGTAACCAGGAACAGCTTGTGTGTTTTAAGTTAATGGAGCTACTGGGCTCAGCGCGAGTGAATTGGTCCTCACAAGCACTGTATAACAGGAATGTGTGTGTGGCACGCAAAGTGACGAGGTGGATTCCTCACAGTCACAATAACCATGACAGGAAATTTTCCTACCCTACAACAGGGACGTTCTTCTGGCAAACGGGTAGATAAATAAGGATCTCACCGAATTTGGTGGAAGCTGCATCTCGCTCGTTACGTTCGCCATCGTCCCTCTAATTGTCTGCACCTGCGCATTGGGTGCAGAAGCCTGTTAAAGCGCAGTATTTTCAGAGCCCCAAGACCATAAAGTTCTGAGACGCTGATTGGCCATTAAATCCACCTAGCAATAGTACATGATTGACAGATTCTCTGCAAATGTGGGTCTGTCTGATCAGCGCCCCAAGACAGAGACGGTAGGAGTCTGTCTGTGGAAATCCACAAATGAATGACAGTAGGTAGGGAAATGTAGTTTATATAATTTGTTTTGCTTATAGGTACACACTCTAGAGAGTAAAACTGACATTTATGAGTTAATTTCTAAAAATATATTTTACGTTTCTCTCTTCTTATCAGGGAGGGCGGTGCCCCAGCGCCCCCTATGGGCCGGCCGCCACTGGCGTGAACGCAGAGAGGATCCATCAGACTCACCTTCTCGCTCAACCTATGAAGGGGATTTAGTCTGGAGTTACTCGTAGGTTTTGGATAAGCTAGACGCCATTAACATATGTCAGCTATCAGATACATTACCTATTTATTATGGCCCACGTATGGCATACGCTGGCATACCTCAAGTACGTACGTACGTATGTCGACATGCTTCAGCGTGCTCATAACTTATACAAAACGTAACCATAACTTATTCAACGTCTGCCAGCTGTTGGAGCCAAATGCTTGATTTGTGATTGAATATTTATTCATAGTTTATTATTTTTGTCTGGTTTTGGTTTGATATATATGAACATGAAATATTTTGGTTTGAAGTATATGTTGACTGACTTAATTGTGAAATTATGAATTTGTTAAGTTGTGTTTTGCTGCCGTGCATTATTTACGCTGTTTCTCGCCTCCGCCCCTTCATTATGGACAGGTGACTGCAGCACCTGGATTATATTGGAGTTGGCTATTGGGGCCGGGTGAGCTCTTGGATTCAGGCAGCGCAGCCATACAGTTTTTGACCGCTTTTGATTATTGTTGTTTTTTTGGAGTGGCAAAAAAGGAGCGAAATGAGCCGATATAATCTGCCTGTCACATCATATTGCGGTAACAAAACTCTAAGTTTGTTTTTATTTTGGAAAATAAAGCGTCTTGATCAAGAGGAAAGAAAGTTTGCTGATTGCATGGTCACATTAAACAACATCTGACAGATCTGAAGTGAGTCTAACTTGGATGCTTCTGAACCAAGAGCCAAACGCATCTTTATTGGAAAGATTGCGTTATTACCAGATATTCCGTACTTGAGGCATACACTGTCTAAATCATCAAGGAGTGACAGGTGCTTATAACATTCTTCTGTGGGTTTCCGTCCTAAATGTCATTCCCCTTAGGTTTGCTCTGCTTTAGATAATCTATGGTATTCCTGCACAATGAAAAGCAGCTCAACACAAAGCTATTCTGAGATGTACTTATTATTTCGTCCTATTAGAGAACCCGGCTGGACACTGCTCTAAAGAAAAAAAATGGGAAGAAATGCTGATGTCATCACTATCAGACTGCTGACAGCGGGGAAAAAAGAAACAGGGATCCTGTCATTTCTTTCAGCAGTCCAGCATTTGTTTCTCTGCACAGATTGTCACGTTTTTTGGAAAACTTTATATAAATTATGAAACTCAGCTGCCGTGACTTCACAGAGGAGTGCTGACAAAAATACCTGCTGGCAGGTTGTTTTCTATGTCAGCTGCTCAGAACGGGAGACACGCAGCACGCCCCCTGGAGAGCCGAGGCTTGGGCAAAACAAAGAGGAGGAGAACTCAGCTCGGCTTACAGTGGCTGTTTATTTTTACCATTAGAACTACAGTCAGCCTCTAATGTCGCAAAGATGAAGTCTGCTCTTTCAGTAAGATGAAAGTGTGCAGAGATAAACAATATGAGTGTCACATTTCATTTCCTTCTCCTTTTAAATCTGACATTTAAACTGTTTTTAAAACCATAGATACCACCCGAGAAATCAGAAGTTCTATTCTATTTAAATTACCTTTAAAATTAAGAACTTTTTTTATTGAATTGTATTTAGTGCCATTAAAACCTGTTAAAGCAACACTGCATAACTTCTGATCTAAATATTTCCTCAATGTGAGACAAATTAAATGATTATTCAGGAAACTTTAGGTCAGTCTGAGCTACAATTAAACAACAGAGCTAACTAAGCTAAAAGTTCTTGTTAGCAAACAAAACAGATTTAACACTTACCCAAATAAGTTTGTTTTTATGATATAGACTTAAATTTAAAGTAGTGAACAATGTTTTGGTTTACAAGACACTCTATGGCTACCTTCTCACTGCAGCTCTTAATGCTCAATTACAATGTTATGGCAGATCTGTGACCCGCATGCACAGAAGAACAATACTAAGATGTTTCAGAAGTCAGTGTGTAGGGATGGATGGATATAATGCTGTATAGGTAGTCGGATGATACAGCAGAGGATGCGGAGAAGGAGGAGAAAGAGAGCTAAGCTATACATTACGGGTATTGAAGCAGCAGCGACATCTCTGAGGAGAATTGCATGGGTGCAGCCTCATATTCAAGTGACCTGTTACGGTATAATCTAGCGCCATTTCACAACACACCATCTCAAGGGACTTTCAGAAAGATTACTTTCCGATTGATTAAACATATCTATCAAGGAAAACCAGTTGATTGCATCGATTCATTGACTTGCACAACATGCACCTCTTATATGATCTTGCAATGGCGATTTTCACCTGCATTTTGTCGTTGACTTTTCAGCAACCCTCGTCAAGAGCATGCATGCAGTGATAGTGGAAAAGAGAAACTCAGTTTTAACAGCAAGAAACCTCCAGCAGAACAAGGCTCAGTGAACCCCCATGGAAGACAGGGGTTTAAGGAGACAGAAGCAGACAAAGAAGAGAAAGCAGAGACAGAGATAGCTCGACAGGTGGCCCGTTCCAGGAAAGACAAAGCAAGGCAGATGCACTCTGGGCCAGCTTGCATGTCAGAGGGGGAAAGAGGGCACATACAGTTAGTCACAGTAAGAGAAACAGGACTACACTGGAAAAAAAACAAAATCAGGCCAAGCTCCAATATCTATAAACAAAGCTACTGATGGCAGCACCACAGCTTTAACTACTTTGACGAAAAAAGCAGAAAGAACATAACTTAATTGGTGTAACTAACAAACACTGCAAAATGGATGAATAGATGGGTGAATGAAGAAGAAGAAAGGTGGTCCCTATGTCCTCCAGCAGCTAAACATATAGCAGCATACTGTAAATATAGAAAATAGCTCGGTATAACCCAACATTTTTGGATACGGTATGAGATAGGTAAAACCACCTAGAAAAGTCTGTGCAGACTGAAACCTGCAGATTGAGAGCGAAGTGCTCTGTTAGGAACATAAGGAACAATCAGATCTCTGATATCAGATGGAGCTTGGCCATTTAAGGCTTTATATGTGAGAAGGAGGATTTTAAATTCTATTCTGGATTTAACAGGAAGCCAATGAAGAGAAGCCAGGATAGGAGAGATATGAGCTCTCTTTTTCATTTATATCAGAACTCTGGCTGCAGCATTTTGGATCAGCTAAAGGCTTTTAACTACAGTTCGTGGACTTCCTGATATTAGAATAAATAGCACCATATTTAGCCAAAAATAAAAACATTACACAGTATCAAACAAATAAAACAAAGCTTGTTTTATGCTCTACCAATTCCTGGTCTGCGGAATGTAACCTAATGGTGTCAGAAAAAAAAATTAAAACAACTAAGAAGAAAATCCGGCGTAAAGGCAATCTTAAGGACCAGGACTAAGACAAGCAAAGGGGTACAGCTCTGAGAGCACACAGCAGTTCAGTCCACAACAGTCGTTAAGAGTGATAATCCCATAATCATGGCAATCCTTAATGGGCTGTTTCGCTCTGAAGTGTCTCAAGGCTACAGTGTGTAAAGTGTCTTCCTCTGCCTTAACGAGGTTATGCAGATTTATGTAAATTAGGTCTAATCCTCAAGACGCTTGGGACGCATGGGTACTGATGTCAGTTGGCCAGACATTTCCATGCACGGCCCTCAGTGTTGGAGCCTTAACAAGCAGCGAGGAGAGAAAGTGAGAGTAGATGAGGGAGGTGATGAAGTTTTACTGGGAGACCTGACAAATGGGAGGGTGGGTGAGAAAAGGCAGCTGTCTGAAGATAAAACAGTGACAAATAGAGGCACAGGCAAAGGCTGCGTACAGAGGGACAGCTGCCAGAAAATTTCCAAGAATCTACTTGCTTTGCAATTCAGGAAGTAATTGTTAGGCCCAGGAAACTTTAGAAACTCCCCGACAACTGTCATTTCACCTGCACAAGAAAATCCTTCATCATTGCCACTCTGGTATCCTTACTTCTTACTTCAGTGTCATTCTGTTGTAATTTGATAGCAGGAAGAGTGTTGGATTTTAGGAGAACAGTAAGGGAATGCAGAAAAGCTTTGGTCAAATATTTAATTTGGGTTTCAGTGAAGCAGGTTGTGTAAAGAACTAGCCTCGTGAGACCATCCTGATCTCGCGAGCTTTCAAGAAAATTTGGAGCCGTTCACCAAACGAACGTCCAATCAGCGTTGGCTTTGAGGCGGGTTGAGGTGTGACGCAACGAGAAGCGCGACAGTTCAGTCTAAAGAACATGGTGGCTTCAGCCGATGAAACTAGCGTTAGCGTGGCTATCGAGCAAGTTTTATCGGAATTACAGAGTATTTCTTCACTGAAAGAAGAGCAAAACACTGCTCTGGAGGCTTTTCTCAGAGGAAAAGATGTTTTTGCTCTTCTCCCGACTGGTTTCGGCAAGAGTTCGCTCCATCAATTGACTTGTGCCTGGCTTGTGTTTTCGTCGTCGCTCTGTTAGTACTTCATATGCTTCGTTGATCTGATTGGTTTATTTGGCCCGTCTATCACCAACATAGGCCAATCAGCTAACCAGTATTTTCACCCATTCACAAAATTACTTCAACGGAAGGTTTCCAGATGGATATGCGGAGCAAATCCAGAAAATCCATCTGGCGGAGTCAGGTTAGTCAAGAACTGCATCCGACATAAAAATTTCACCGAGTCTGTAAGCAAGTCATAATAACTTGCTGTGGCAACCGCTGAATATGTGAGCAGCTAAAAGGACACAGTACCACAGGCATCCCCAAAGTCGGTCCTCGAGGGCCGCTATCCTGCAGGTTTTAGAGGTTTACCTGCTCCAGCAGAGAAACCTCTAAAACCTGCAGGACAGCGGCCCTCCAAGACTGACTTTGAGAATGCATGCAATACCCTAAAGCGGGGGCTATATCGGGGGCACACTTAGCAGCACTTTTTCCTTTCAACTAAGGCTATGTTCACACTGCAGCCTACACTGCAAAAACGACCTAGAAATAAGTAAAACTTTCTTAAATTAAGTGTATTTACCCTTAATTTGAGTAGCTAAATGAGATAGTTTGCCAATGAAAAGAGTATTTTTACTCTTAAAATAGGATAATTAGATAATATGCACTTGAAATAGGACAATGCAATTGTGTTTTCTTATTAAATGTAAATTGTCTTGTTCCATTGGCAAAATGTTTCTCTTACCTCCTCAATCCAAGAACAAATGCAGCTACTACCGCCGGTACTACCATCCATGTCACTACCTGTGACATCATTGCATCCTCTACTGCGCATGCGGGACACTTAGGTTGTATGACTGTAGTTCACACAGGAGATCACATACAAGTCGCATATATTTCGGAAATATGAACAGCAACGCAAAAAAAAAATTGAATTTCACAAAAAAATCCGAATGGAGCATCAAGGCCTGCAGTGTTAAATATAGCCTAAAAGGTTTGGGGTTGAAATCCCAGCCTGGTGTGTTTTTGTGTAGAGCTTAGATGTTTTCTCCCTATGCATATTCTCCAGCTTCTTTCTTACTCCAAAAACACGACACAAACTCTGAATCGCCTCCAGGTATTAGGGTTGTGTGCCTCTGTGTTGAGTTGGGAATTAAAGAAAGAAAATACAGAACGTCAAAGTCAGGACCAAGCAGCCAATAAGCGACTGAACAGAGTATTCATAAAAGTCGTCTGTGATTTCATCATGCCTTCAAACTTTTTTTTCATCCTCTCTGCCTCAGATCTGATAAATAATCAAACACTCCCCCCCCCACATTTCCCTACAACGTTAGGAACCTACAACGCTGCTGACGCCTTCAGTGTTGCTTCTCTATTAATCTTGGCATGCAATGAGCAGAGCACAGAGGCAGCGTTTGATGCTTTCATATCTTTTTTCCCCTCTAAAGCAACAGCCAATTAAAGCGGGATGATGTGACGGGAGATAAAACTCTCTCTGAGATGGGGAGGACACGTGATCTGGGAGAACAAACTGGGAGCTCCTTATGTCCGTAATTACTGCACAGCCACAAACATTCAGCTGGGAGTTTTAAAAATACAAATTCCACAAAGGCCTGTTTTGTATGTAGAAGCTGCTTTTAGGTCATCAGCAGCTCTTTTAAATGTATTTTTTCATAACATGGGAGTGGTGCAATGAACCCGACACACAGGCTGACAAGTTCATAAGAATGAAATTGATGCACTTTATTAGAAATAAAAGGAACAGGGAAACATTCATTCTGCATTTGCCTTATTTTCCTATGAAGTCTTTATATTTCCTTGATTCTCCAATCCCAGTACATTTCTGAGTCCTAACATAGATTGATGCAAATGAAACACACCTGAAACAGAGACTCTATGACATAAACAGGAAGGTTTGCTGGGATTTAGAAGAAATTATATACATTTTTAATTAAGTGCGTGAACCAGATCCCGAGATACTTAAACTCCTCCACTTGGGGCGCTGTACCGGTCCGTCGTGGTGAAGAGAGAGCTGAGTCAAAAAGCGAAGCTCTCGATTTACCGGTCGATCTACGTTCCTACCCTCATCTATGGTCGTGAACTCTGGGTCATGACCGAAAGAACGAGATCGCGGATACAGGGGGTCGAAATGGGTTTCCTCCGTAGGGTGGCTGGGCTCTCCCTTAGAGATAGGGTGAGAAGCTGAGGGGCTAGAAGAAGTGGCTGAGGAGAGGGACGTCTAGGCCTCCCTTCTTAAGCTGCTGCCCCCGCGACCCGACCCCGGATAAGCGGAGGAACATGGATGGATGGATGGATGGATGGATGGATGGATGGATGGATGGAGATAAATAAAGAAATCATACATCTATTATTATTTCATGGGATTTTAATCATGTTTAAATTAATATATAAATGCCTTCTATTTAGGCATTTCATGATCTAATACAAATACAATGAGTTTCATGTTTCTTCCGCTTTAAAACCACACTCTGCTTTAAAATTGCACTAAAAAAGAGGCAGAAATGTCACTAAATATGAAAAGGTTTGAGGGATATGGATATTTTTAAAAGGCAATGAAGGTTCAGACTTCATTACAGAAGACGACATCAACAATCCATCATGCAGCACGTCAGCAGCTGCAGCTTCAGGGTTTAGATGTGCGAAGGCGTGATAGCACTCCTGCTCTCCGTTAGAACCTAAAGCTTTTTTATTAAGGCTTTTTCTGCTTTTATATTAGCTGTAAAAGGGATGTGGAACATTTTCATTACTGTCATTTGATAGAGAAGTGAAGGAGGTCAGAATGGAGGAACAAAAAGGAGACAGAGAATTGGCATGAATGAGGAAGATTTAACTAATAACTTTTAAAGTTGATATGAACTGTTAAAAAGATCATTGTATGTCAATGTGAGAATCCTAAACCCTTAAAAGGTCAGGAAGGCTCCAAAATACTATTAAAACATCCTCATAATAGCAACAATTGTAACAACATATTTAAAATATTTAAAATAGAAATATATAAAAAGGGCGATATTGGATATAAATAATATGAAACTCAAATATTTGTTTAATAAATAGTTGGATCTGTTTGGAAAAGTCGTGGAAATGTGACAGCTAGAGAGAGGAGAAACAGCTGATCAAAGCAGAACGGCTTGGCAGGGGCGCATCTAGAAAATTTTACAAGTTGAGGCAAAAAAGGCAAAAAAATGTCTTGGCAGGGCGAAGGACATCTTCATTGCAATACATAATAAATTTGTTATTATGTAAATAAAACCAACAAAAGATCCCAAAAAACACTAAATGTACGATATGTAATAAACATGTATTTTTATATGTGGGGGCGACAGTGGCGTTGGATGTAGGAGTTTGCTCTGAAATCGAAGGGTTGACCGTTCAAGCAACGACTCCGACTTTCAGTGTTGTTGTGTCCTTGGGCAAGGCACTTCACCTGCATTGTCTACTGAAGTTGGTCAGAGGGCCCGGTGGCGCCAGTGTACGGCAGCCTTGCTTCTGTCAGTGAGCCCCAGGGCAGCTGTGGCTACAATGTAGCTTGCCGCCATCAGTGTGTGCGTGAATGGGTGAATGAATATAATGTAAAGCGCTTTGGTCAAGTCTCCTAACTTGAAAAAAGGCTCTATATAAGTACATGCCATTTACCATTTATAAGCAAAAATGAAGAACTGCCTTTAAAAAGTGCTTTCATAGCTTAAGCTTGAAAAAGTTCAGGCTAGGCAACTGGACATGAAGTTTTCTAGAAGATGTTTCTCCTCTCATCCAAGAGGCCTCTTCAGTTCTAACTGGTGGTGCGGAGAACTGAGATTAATATACTATAGTTGGAACAAAGAGTTAGGGAGGACATAGGTTAGAAATAGTAGTTTAGAAGTACTTGTACGGCGGTTCCCCCAATGGAAGGTTCCATGTTGCGTTGCCATTTTTAATCAAAGTAGCTGAAAGGGGACATATTTTTCAGCCTTACGTGTTTTAGCTGTTTCTGAAAACCTTTTTTCAATGGGAAAGGAGTTTAAAACAGGCAAAAAATACAGCAAATCATTAAAAGTTCTGCTTAATTTTCCAAGCAAGTAGAACTTGTTCGTACGCTTTTTCCAATAAAAGAAAAGATTGAGCTTTACAAATTGCTTCTTTTTCAGATTATGTTTTACAGGTTACATTCTTTTGAATTAAAAACCAAAGTAGACATAAAACTGCAAAATATAAAATCTGTAAAAATTTTGAAAAAATTTAATTGGAAAAATTAGTTGATAAACTATTTAAGAAAACAGGAAACCTACTTATTTGGAAAATTTTTTTTAAAGATTCATATTTGCATTTTTTATATTAATCCAATATTACATCCAGAAAATCATTTTACTTCCATTTACAGTGTTTAATTTCTATTTACAACACACATTTTTATTCTGAAAATGCTTCTTTTATTTTAAATTTCCATTTTTTTAAAATGTGCTCTTTTCAAGCAACAATAAAGAGTCATAATCCAGTAGATAAAGTCATTTATTTCTATAAAGTTCACTAGTCTGTGCCACGGGGCTGCTTGTGTGGGTTTCTAGCGGGATCGTTATGTGAGGGGCACCACAGATTTTTTGCTCTTCTGGCACCAAATTAGTAAGCAGCACCGCTGCTTGAACTGGTAAATATTTATTAATAAAAACAACATGATCAGCTTCATCTTACAATGAATGAAAGGTCACCTCAGTAATCATGAGGCTCTCTGGATCGTAGGCTCTTAGTAATGGCTCGTCTCTTAAGAATCAGCCTCTGAGAGTCTGTCTGTTCTCATGAGGCCTTCTGTCAAAGCCTTCTTGTTCAGTCATACCACTGACCTGTTTTCCACCCACTGATCTTCCGAGGCAAATATCCACACATTTTATGCCCTTACCATCTCCAGAGTTAGAAACCTTAAAGCCCTTAGGTTTCTAACTTTTTCACTTGCTGCCATTGTTGTTTATAGACTGCAAAGTTACTTCTTCTGTGAAACATTTCACGGCTGGTTTGAAGTTTTCACTAGCAAACTGCATGTGGTTTTGATGACTTATGACTCCTCCTGATGGTCTTCTGCGGTGAAAAATGAGTTACGTCAGCAGCTCTACGAATAGCAGTGTTCCCCAGGCCTTAGGCTGTCACAAGACGGGATTCCTCCTCAGTTCACATGTAGATTTATATCAGGACTATAAAGTTCCCTCTGAATTAGTTTTATTTAATTGGTTCTAATAGACAATCAAAGTCTTAAAAAGTCGCAAATAGGACATAAGAACCTCAAAATTCTTAATTGAGACACAAAAATTGATAAAAAAAAGAAATAAGACGCTAACAACATACCAGTCAGAGTTATATGTTGATTGTAGAGACCGGAAGAAATTATTTGGTATGAAGACGGGATTTCCAACCCAGCAAATGCATCCAGTTATTCATTAACCTTCTCACGCTCAAGCGCCTGATGACTAATTAAACGTTGCAATGATGATGCCAGGGTCACAAGTTAAGAACTCGACATTAGTATTGGTCCCGGTTCAGGAGACGAGACAACTTGGTTTATTAGTATTACATTGCTTTACAAGGTTCAGTTTTTCTCATGTTTGACAGTAAAAAACAGACAAAGGTAGAGATACTGATGATGCTTAAGAGCAGAGAGTATAAGAATAAACTTAGAAACATTAAAAGAGAAATCATGGAGCACAGCAGAGTGATGGGAGGAACCAGCAAACAACAACCAGCACCGGAGACTTTATGTACTGAGATAAGAGTGGAGAAAGACATGAATTTAAGGTGATCTGCGGCAGCTATAGAGGACAATGGTGAACAGGGAAGCTAAAAAAGTGCAAGAATAATAAACTCAGAACACAATGGAAATTAGACACAAAGTAGAACAAGGTAATTAACTGAAGGCCCAGTCAGACTCAGAACAGAAGTATAAAACTCTTAAAACTGGTTGTCCTCTATCCTTGCCTGCTATAAACAGGTAAACACGTGGACAAAATAGCTTTTTTCCCTCCATTAAAGATGGAAAAACCCACAATTGTCAAAGAAATTACTTGCATCTGACAAAAATATCAATAATTGAAACTTCTAAGAAAAATAAAAAATGAAAGTCAGACATTGCTTTAAGCCATGCAACAACAGAATTATTGGAAACAGGTGGGACCCTTAATATTTAAAAGCGTAACCTTTTAAGGAAATCACTGCAATCAATTGATTCCTGTAATTGTTCATGAGACTTCTCCTCTCAGCAGGAATCGTCTTCATAAACTGCTTCATCTGTCTTAAGTTTGGGTCTAATGCTAAAATGTGCTGCAGTTCTTTTTGTGTTGATTTTTGAAGCTGATATTTAAGTATCTTACACAAGTCTCAATTTAAACCAACAAAAGAAACCATTTATTAAAAAAATAAACAAATCATTAACAATTGACTGCAGACGGAGGGAGTAGCTACATTGGTTTCATGCATCTTAAGCAGTGTTGCCAACTCCTCAGTAAGGAAAGTAGCTATTGGCTGTGCTAAAAGTCGCTAAAAGTCGCTAAATGACGTCATCGCCTAATTTGCATAATCTGCAACAGGAAGTGATGTGCATTTTATTGATGCTGTGGGAGAAATAATGTTGTTACAGAAAGACAAAAACTGAGTAAAAACACTATATAATAGTGTTTTTACTCACTTTACTAAACAATATATAGAGCTACATTTTTCAGGGTTTGATTCCCGCTCTTTTCTGTATTTTTGACTGTACAGTTTAGACTGAGACATAATGATTCTCACCAGCAGATCAATGTTAATCTTAGAGAGGAAAACACAATAGACAAGGTGATTAAGTGACTGACTGTGGCTGTGTGAATCAAATGCTGTTATTTATTTAAGATAAAATATTTCAAATTCAGTTATTTATTTTAGACCAAATAACATTTTACATTTACATCCCGCTCGCTCCCGCCTCAAATGTAAGTCAGGGCAGAGCGGCACCGCGTGATCAATTTGCGCCGTCAATCCCGGCGCATGCGCGCTTCATTTGCAGTCTGGACGCTGAGGGTAAACATCCTGCGGCTCCGACTGCAGCGTTCCCGCTGGAGCAGGAGCGGGAGAACGGGGTTGGGATGGGGAGGCGCCCCACGGCAGCAGCTGCCGCTGGAGGAGAAGAGTAGGAACGATACATGCTTTCACGTAAGAGTCTCCAAAGGCCGCCAGTGACACCGTAAAACGTCACCAGATTTGTCGCTATTCGCTTTTTTGAAAAATAGTCGCTGGAGGGGTCTGAAAAGTCGCTAAATATAGCGACAAAGTCGCCAAGTTGGCAACTCTGATCTTAAGGCATGGCTGCTGAATGCACTAAAGGATCGGTCAATGTATCCACTTATCGGCCAATGCAAGATAAAATCAGAATATCTTTTATAAGTATCAGCCAGTAAAGGTTTTTTAAACGGCAGATTTTAATTATTTTGACATCAGTTTAACCGATCTCTGATATGCACTTCCAGTTCTTTTGAGCTGATTGAGCTGATTTAAAATGGCTGTTATCACTGTCTCTTCCTCTTCTTAGATTATGAAAATTACACAGTGATAGCAAATGTTATACAAGTCTAAATTTAAACAAGAAGAACGAAACGGTGGATAGCAAAAGGAGGGAGTGGCAAAACATGCGCCTTATAGCAATCTCAAGGCCTGGCTGGTGGCAATACATTCAAAAAATCGGACGTAACTAAAGGGCTGGTTATACTCCTGCAGTAGTGTGTCGTAGTGAGCTCGTCGCAGGTGTGGCGCAGATATTTTTGAGTTATGCCCAGTTTATGCCATGTTATTCCATGCTACAACGCAAGAGGGACAATCACAAACTAGTCCGTGTGTCGGTTCGATGAGCTTGTTCGCTGTCTACAACCTACAGTTCGCCCGTTAGTGTTCTCGAAACCAACAGACCGTCGCACAGAGCTACAAACTAGCGTCCTGCTTGGTGTCTGGGATAGTGTCCGAGGTGTGCCAGGCGTTGTGGACGGCAATACAGCCAGAGTTTCTGCCATTAGGTACCAAACAGGAAATGTGCATAGTGTAGAGTGGATATAGAATTGACCAATCGGAGGCCTCCTTTCCATCCTCCCTGCAACGCTATCTGCACTGTAGGTGTCCGCAGACAGTGCGAGGTGCATCAGAGTGTCTGTGGAAGGGGCGGGGGCATATCTGCGTTAAATGCGACAGAGATGACCTGGTTTCTGACCATAAACCAGGTTTAAGAATTTAAAATGGACCAATAAACTAAAAATTTGACTGAAAAAACAAATACATATAAACCTAAAGACACATAAATTCAAAATTACACTGACAATCTAAAAAAATTAAACTAAATTTTAACTAATAAACAATAAAATCAGCCATTGTTGTTGATGAATGCCCTGATAAAAAAGCAAATGCATGAATGTATATTAGATATTTGCAAAGCATGACCTTCCTTACCAGTTGCTCTGTGGGGCTCATGGTTGCCAATTATAGGAATAAGGTCTGGGGAGTCACTTTTTCTCTTTCCAACAATCTGCCGCAGCTGCCATAACAAGAAATGCCTCTAACGAGCTTCCTGAGGTCCTAGACCTTCACCCTGAATGAGTCTCTAAGGGGGCTCCACAGTTTCAGGGTGATTATTCCATTTTTTCTACTGCCCTCAAATTACAATAGAAATTTAAAGTTTGTTTTCTTCTTTGGAGATCAGAGTTTCTCTCTCAAGATATGGAGAAACTGTCCAATATTAAGATGGCAATGATATTTCAATTTCAGGCTTGTTTTTGTCTGTTCAAACTCCAATTTAACAGGCCCAAGACAGGAAGATAAAAATACACTGGTTGGCATTGTTTTGCTTTTCCAACACTAACTCAAACACAAACCCAAACTGTTGAGTCTCCGTTACCTTGCCACATCTATGCCAACTAAGGCTCAGCAAAGAGTCTGGCATGGCGGCTCAGCGGGCATCTGCCGGGGCGCTGGAAGCAGAACCCAGGTTGTCAGATGAGACAAAGAGCAGCAAGAGAGAACGAAGGGAGTGTTTACAAGCTCCAGGAGTTTACAAGTACACTGAGCGTGCTCTCGTACTGTGCTCGGCCCCCGTGTGGGTGTGAGTGTATGAACAGGAGCGAAAGGGAGAAAGACAAGGCAGTGAGAGGAACTGATTTCACACCAGCAAAGTGCAGTCTTGAGGCACTGACTCACTCCTGACTCCTGCAGCGGTGTGGCTATAATACAGTGTTTACCCCCTCCGGATGAAACAGATGGAGCAGAGAAATCAAGCTAACCACCGGAGAGCACCTTCCTACCAGTATACACTCCATGGTAGTGGAATACCTACTCGGAGACCTTTATGGCAATGAATTGTTTGATAACTTGACCTATGGGGAGGTCTTCTAGCTGTAGAATAGTTCGGTAGGGAGAAGTTAATGATTTCCCTCTGAATCCCCAAAAGTCTCATCAGGACCACATCAACACATGCAAACTACTGTAATACAAAAGGACATTTGCAGCTACTGTAGCAAGTTTTTAATCTCACCACTGAGAAATAAGAAGGCTTTTTGTTTATATGAACTGACCTCGATAAGGTGACGGACTGCCTGACTAAAACTCATGAACAGTACAGGAAATCAAGATATTATGCTAATATCTGAGAAATCCATGCTCTATTAGGTTTATCAAGGTGTTCTTTCTTTCATCACATCCAACTTAATGTTCATGCTCAATTTTGATTGAAAACCAGCGAGATTTGCTTAATGTTGCACTCCATACTTTTTATATACTTTATAATCTCTAGGATCTCTACCATAATTCAGATGAATCAGTTATCTTAGTCCTCCTATTATAATGCTACCACTGCTGGTTATCTGCAAATTTAAGCTTTCTAACAATAGGCCAACACATCCAGTTGTGTCAGGATCCATCTGCACCTTTACCATCAGCTGTGCTGTGGATGCAGGGGAGATTGCTACATGCAGGGTCGTGTGCTCCAACTCACCATGACTTTTTAAACCTACAGTTAAGCTCTTGCAGCTCTCTGTACGGTGGTAAAACACTGCAAACACTGTGTATATACATCATTTATAGCTAATTTAAACAGCAGAGAGAATTTACTCCCACTGGGGAGTGGAGGCCAAGTGGTTAGGGTGTAGAGCTTGGAATCCTGAGGTTCTGAGTTCGAGCCCCACTCCCACAGACTGCCACTCTGGCTCTCTTAGCAAAAAACTCTTAACCCCCACACTGCTCCCCAGGTGCCCCATTACAGACTTAAAATTACACTCAAGAAGTAAAACATTAGACTAATAAACTGAAAAATTGGACTAGTAAACCCATAAACCAGACTAGCAAATTGAAAATTAGACTAATATCATTGCAGTGACATCACACAAACCTAGTTACAATCGTGACCATCGTAGGAGGGGTAAAATATTTGCCTAGCAACCACAGAGGTAGACTGTACTCTCAGTATTTCCAAAACAGTTAAAATACAATCGACTGGACTTTGTTTCCAAGTTTGAAGATGTTTCACTTCCCATCCAGGAACGTTTTTATATTCAAAATGTCAGAAATAGCCTTTATAGAGTGGACCAAAACAAAAACTTTGTTTTGGCTTAGAAAACATGCAACACAAGGACAAGAGGCGTACCTCAAACGGGTTATTTTTTTAGCATGCAATACCCTATGCTGTTCTATACATGTGGTTTAAGACATAATGATTTATGATCAGAAAAGTTTCCTCCTTTTCAGAAACCCAAATCTGGTCACCTTAGAAATGCTAGCATTGCTAACAACAGCTTAGCCACAGAATCATACTTTCAGCTTGCGGTTGTGATGGCCTTATGGTCGGAACAGCCCTTCTTTTCAGTAAAATACGTTTTTCAAATCCTGCTTTGAACTGTCCAACATTTTGAAAGCGGTCTTCAATGAAATGCTTCGTGCAAATGAACAGCTGAGCTTTAAACTTTGCAGGGATCTTTTGATAGACAAAAATATTCCATGTCTGACGAAACTTAGGATCATAGGGAAGACTGTGAAAATGTTCCTCTTTCTCCATGCAGCCTGGAGCTCTGCCTTTACGCCTGTGGTTCTGGCTCCTTTTCAATAGACAAACTGCCTGCTCTGTAATTTTTGTAGAAGTAAACCCAACTGTTGGCTAAACAGCTAAACTGGTGTCTTCCATCTGCCTCTATTCATGTTCTTGGGTCAGTGAACCAGTGGGCTGGTCTGGATGTCAATTTCGGGGCGCGAAAAAAGTACAGCCAGAACCAAATAAAGCAAAATCCCAGAGTGGACGTAAATTCTTTGCTTTGTTTGGATTCGCCCGTTTTATGGGGGAAGTTTAGAATTGTGAGATTTGCAGAGAAAGGAGGTGTTGATGGGGTTTTAAACTTCTCTGTACGTCCATTTCACCCACTAAACTACCGTTATTCATCTATGACAATGGAAACTCCGTTTTGCATTCTATGAGCATTTAACTGCTTGACCACGGTATCTCTGAGCATATCCTGACCTCTAATTGAGGTCCGAAAAGTTGGAGGACAATAAACTTTGAGGACAGGAGTTAAAAAGCAATATTCCTTAAAAAGGAAAATGTATCTTCCTTTTTTTTAAATGTAAGATTCAGACCTTGAAGAGGATAAGAAATCGGTAACTAGGCATGTCTAGTTTCAAGGTGTTTGAAATAAGCCGTTGCTGCCAACATCCTTATCTTTAACAAGTTGATTATCTTTTCAGCATCTTTAGTTTTTAATGACTATGAAAATACAAAAAAAAGGTTGAATCATTGCTGGACGTAATATATGTAATGGTGCAGAATTATTAATGTCCACTTTTGTGGAACACTGGATTCAGAAGAGTCTATTCTTAATCTTATTCATTAATGAAATTGAATGAGCTTAATCAAAAGTCTATCCAACAACTTAATTTCTTTTATTTTGACTTTAACCAAAATCAATCTCTATATATGTGGTCCTTTCTTTTTAACTGCCCTCTTGTCTAAAGGATAAATGAAACCCAAGTGAACCTTTAAAGATGCACATTGTTCTCACCGTTGTAGCTAATGTGTATTTTCTTAAAGGGGCTAAGCCATGGTTAACTTTATTTGCCTCACCATTGCTTCGCTGGCCGTTACATGACAATATTAGTACTGTTGGAAAGGCCGCTGGGCTGCAGCTCTGGGATGCAGCTTGCAGAGGGAGCGATCAATGCTGAGATGGATCCTTAAAGCAGGAGAAAGTAAAAATCACCTGGAGCTGGTTAGGAAACATTACACCTTCTGCCTTTCCCTGCTGTTTCCTGGGCAAAAATGTGTGTGCGTGTGTTTGTGTGCAGGAGGGTGGGCGGGTGCGTCGGTGGAGAAGCAGCGGGGCAGTTGCTATGGCGATAAAGTATTTGCACTTCAGCTGCAGAATGGCAACATCCTCCTCGGAGAATTGCGACTTCAAGGCTTTCTAATAAGGCGAACACTTCCACTGAGGAGCCACAAACAGGCAATCAGACACAACCCCAAAAAGATACTTGCATCTTCCCACTGAGGTCAGAGGAGTTGTTGAAGGAGGCCCAGAGACGGTCTAATCTGCATAGAGTGGCATAGGTTTCAAACACAGGGATCACAGTACAGTGAGCAGAGAGGGATACCTGCATAAAGGATCGATGGACAGTAAGCAGAGACGCTCTTGAAGTTGGTCTATAGAAGAACGTATACAATAATGAGCTGGAAACATGGAAGGCTATACCTCAAGGAGTGTTTTCCTATCATTCTCTCATTAGCTTCACATTTCAGAAGCGATATCTAATTACATTCATTGTCAACTTCATCAGTAAATCCAGAATAAACTACAAGTAGTAAACATGTACAAAACCACATGCATTATGCATCCTGTGTCAGGCCTGCTTACAAACGAGCAGACATTAAAACAACGGCACACCCTCTGGCCAGTGAGTGAATCCTTGAAATACACCTGCACTGGGGAGAAAGACAGAGCCTACCCTCTTATATAAGGTTATAGTGGTGGGTATTTGGGGGTATTTGGGATATGTCGGGTCTGGGGACGTGCACTATGACTACGACAACAAAGAAAGGCAAGATAAAGAAAAAAGAGATTCCAAACACTGGCTTTAAAGGTCATAGCTAAAACTTTTTTATCAAAACGATTCATTTTTCCAAAATAATACATGCATGGAACATCTAAAATAGTGAAATGTAAAAGTATTACTTAAATAAAAGTTGTTTTTTTTTTGTAGAAATCTACATCTGTTTACAATAGAAAGGATAAAAGGATTCTACACCAATAGGAATAGCAGGTTGAAGTCATGTGAGACCTAATAGCTCTGTTAGAGCCAAAACAATGGCTTCTTCTTGCATTAAGTTTCTTAGATTCAAGCCAAACCCACACAAGGATGCACATTGGTTAAGCTTTCAAGTATAGATGATGATTTAAGGGATCCTTGATTAGTTGTACCAATAGACTTTTATTTTGAGAAGTACTTATTTTCATTGTAAATACAATACAATAAAAAAATCTGTTTAATTGTAATACATTTAAACAAAATAATGTCCGTTTCTCAATATGTGTTCTCATGTACTCGAAAAACGTCATCAGCCTCAGCATTAGTACTGTTCCAATTCACAAGAACAGGAATACAGAGAACCGACAAAGTCCCCGGATGTTGTTTTTGTCCCTCCCTCTCTACCCAGGATGCATCAGAGCAAACCTGTCCGTTCTTGACATTGACAGCTGTCCCAGCAGGCACTGCGGCAGCAGCTTTCAATGGAGCGCTCACTGAGCTCAGAGTATGAAGTTAAAAGTTCTGTTGCCGTTATTTTATAAAACATCCCTATATGGCCCAAACTGAAAATTTTGCACTTAAAATTTGCACTCAAAATTTTGCACTTTTCAGTGCAAAATTTTGAAAAAAATATCCATCTGGAAACCTTCCGTTGAAGTAATTTTGGGAAGGGGCGAAAATACTGGTTAGCTGATTGGCCTATGTTGGTGATAGACGGGCCAAATAAACCAATCAGATCAACGAAGCATATGACGTACTAACAGAGCGACGACGAAAACACAACCACAAGCCAGGCTACTCTTGCCGAAACCAGTCGGGAGAAGAGCAAAAACATCTTTTCCTCTGAGAAAAGCCTCCAGAGCAGTGTTTTGCTCTTCTTTCAGTGAAGAAATACTCTGTAATTCCGATAAAACTTGCTCGATAGCCACGCTAACGCTAGTTTCATCGGCTGAAGCCGCCATGTTCCTTAGACTGAACTGTCGCGCTTCTCGTTGCGTCACACCCAGTGATGGGACTAACCTTGTTTTAGTAACGAGTAATCTAACTAATTACTTTGACTGTAACTATAACGCAGTTACCATTGTAGACACCCCGTTACTGCGCGTTACTCAGGTCGCACAATGAACCTTTTTTCATGATAGGACTCGTGCGCAGCTGCGTGAAGCTGACACCCCACCCACGTCAAAAAAAACTCTGCAAATAGACTGAATGGTTAGTGCAACGTTAGTGCAGATTTGTGCAGAAACAAATATTGTTTGTGCTACCTTTGTTTAAGAGATATTAAAGATTATTTTTTAGGTCATCCAGAGGTGCGCGCCTTGTCATGAGAGGGGAGGATGAGAATGGCTGATGTATAGTGAGATTCCATCTGTCAGTTGGTAGGTGGGTGTTTCCGCTGGTGGGTGTTAACGTACAGCACACACAGAGAGATGGAGAGTGAGGAGGATCCAGCAGCAAAACAGCGTTTTCCTGATGGAAATACCGGTGTTACGTCGAGCTGCGTTTCCCCATCAGATACGGTTTCCTCTGCATCTCCGCACAGCGCAGGCGGCACGAGTCACCGCGCAAGCGACAGGAAACGTGCATGCTCGCTAAAGGCGCGCAACAGTCGCCCTGTGCTCGCGCCACAGGAGAACTATGGAGAGCGTGAACAATCAAATGAAAGGGAGAAATCTGGATGGATGGATGGATGGATGGATGGATGGATGGATGGATGGATGGATGGATGGATGGATGGATACTCTGCCTTCTGGACCTACTGTATTTTTTATTTTAAACATTATTTGATGGCCTTTGTGACAGGGATGGAGATCCATATTTTATGTCACACACAGAGTATAGATCTAGATAGATAGATAGATGTTGCAGTATCTATAACAACCCAAACACACAGGATTTCAGAATTAGACATCCCCAGTTATTAATTTCATATACTCACCAGATCTGAATGCCCTGTTAAAAAACTTCACATGGCGTTCCCCCCTGATGTCATTTACGTTGAGTTGCAATAAATGCTAAACTCTCTGCAGGTTCTTGTCTTTGTCGTCCGCTCTATTCAGCTGGCTTTGGAAACACACCGCGAGAAGGTGGGGGCTGGGTGGTGAGGGTTACGGGGGCGAGAAACGCAAAAGTAACGCAATAGTTACTTTTACTAGTAACTAGTTACTTTTATTGTGGAGTAACTCGGTTAGTAACTCGGTTACTTTTTGGGAGAAGTAACTAGTAACTATAACTAATTACTTTTTCAAAGTAACATGCCCAACACTGGTCACACCTCAACCCGCCTCAAAGCCAACGCTGATTGAACGTTTGTTTGGTGAACGGCTCCAAATTTTCTTCAACGGAGAGTCTCCAGACTGATTAGCGAGTGAAACCTTGAAAGCTCGCGAGATCAGGATGGTCTCACGAGGCTACTGATTTAGTGCAAAATTTTGGGAAAAAAAGTTCCGGTGTTGAGAGGACCGTGGCAACCAGCGAACCTCCGAGGCTAACGGCAGCCAGGGCTAACGTTAGCCCGTCTGCAGCGGCCCTCTCTCTGCATAGCCGTGTGTGAAGGACCGCTGGCTCTGATGGAGATATTTTTGTTTTATCTGGCAAAATTAAAAAAATACCAATCTTTTAAAGGTAATATGAAAATGTCAACGTATTTAGGCCAACATATCGAGTAGTTGTCGCTCTCCTTAAGAAAGAAAAAGGGTTGCTTCTTTTCTTCCTAAATGGTTAAACGTTTTGTTTAGATTAGATTAAATTAGATGAGCTTTATTGATCTCACAGCGGAGAAATTCTCTGGTCACATATTGGCATAGTAATTAAAGAAGGTGCAAACAAGGAGGAAAAAGGTGCATTAAGAATAAACAATATATATACAGTATATCAAGATAAATAAAGATTAAGGTGCAAGTGTACATGTATCACACACAATGAAAAACAAAAATAAAAATAAGAAATAAAAAAAAATACAAGGGAATAGCACAGAGATTTGAGGTGTCATATGTACAATCCAGATGGATTATATACAGTTGGATTTACTTTTACATTAAAGTGTAGTAGGTAAGGAGCAATGGTGAGGTAGTAGCATGACTATTCTATTCAAATATATTGCACAGTCAGCATATTGCAAAGAATATTGCACAGTCAATAAATAAAAAACTATAATATAGCTGCACAGTGGTATTATAGTTTTTTATTTATTAACTGTGCAATATTAGTCTGGTTAGCATTACTCTTAGCATTATCCTTAGCATTAGTGGACCTGACAACAAGGACAGAATGAAAGCAGGTAGGCACTAGTGTGTGCCACTTACTCGCCGGGAGGAGTTAAACTTGTAGCCATCACCTCTACATGACTCAAAAAAAACAAAAAAAAAGTTAAGTTAACATATAAGGTACTTAATCTGGGACTCACCCAGATATCGTTGCTTATGGGCCTATTATTGTGCCTTTACGCCATTGTAGGGTATCATTGCCGATATGTTACTCCAACACAAATACCCCATTTCCTAGAAAAGTATACACAAAGTAATATAAAAGATGCCCATTTCTTGAACACCTCTCTGCATTAAGGGTCTCAATGGGACCAGAATCCATTCAAGGGAGGAAATATGGTGCTAGGTTGACCAATTCATTACAGCGCCAAAACAAAGACACAATGAAAACACCCACCCCTGAAATCAATTGAGCTACCAATCAATTTTAACCAATTAATCTTAAGTCCAAACTACACAGAAGGCATCTGGGGGGATGACCTTTAAACCAGAAACCCTCTCTGTGGGCAGCAAGTATTCCAATATGTAGAGGATGCTGTAATATCCATTAAAAATACATTTGTCAGAAAGTGTTGTTACCCGAACCATGACTAGAATCCCCTCACTGATAAAGCAATCGCAGATGAATTTCAGTCTGAGAGCACTTGAAGAAACTCCACCGCTTGAATCCATCCTTTTTAAATTTCCTTTTCATTAGAAATAGATAAAACAGGAAAAAAATAAATTATCCACAACTCCAACCCAGGAAAAGTTACGCTTCTTGTATGTTTCTGGGCAGAGTTTTGCTCTTTCATGGGCCTCTTAACTGTAAAGAGAATAACTACTGAGGGAAAGGACCTTTAAATTCATCCTTTCCTGAAAGGAACTTAGGAAACTCATTCACTGGAGTGCTTTTCAGACTGAACGCTCTATTATTATAAAGTCGACATTTGAGTTAATAATTTGTCAAACTCAGAAATGATAAACAGCTGCTCTACAGATTTAAACAAAATTTTTAGGGATGAGAATATTTTCCATGACAAGAGTTTAAAAAATTGCGAATGATAATTAAGACATAAGATTTAAATTTAGTTTTAGTTATTGACCCTTAGTCGCATTATAATCATTTTAATTTCATCGACACAAATTAGAAAACATAGAAGATTGTCTATTTAATTCCTTCAACTTTAAATTATTTAAATACACCAGCAGGAACTATTTTTTGTAAATAACTTATTAGCTGTAATGGGATCATTTTTCATTTTTCATAATTATTGTCATCTCAATGTTTGTTTGTTTTTTTGTAGAGCTGTAGTCTGATCTTTATATGTAACAAGAAGCTGTTTATGAAAGTTAGATTTAGTCAATGAATGCAACACTGTTCATAACAGTAATTTATTCCTTAAATCTTTTGTGATTTCTTTTTCCATCAGCTGAAATGTTATGCTGAATACTATTTAATCTGAGGGTTTTACCCTCCATCTCTCCCAGTCATTGTGTCCTTGGGAAAGACACTTTCACTTCATGGCTCTGTTCGAAAAACCTGGGTTGCATCCTCCAAGGACATTACCGCCACATATCTGCCTCAATAACCATTAAAACAACTATTTTCATTCATTTCAGACGGAACTATTCACAGACTGGATTATATTAAACTGAACTTCCAATTATTACCACTGTTCGGCGCCAAGTAACCTTTCCTCTGATCACGGAGCAGCCGGCTTGCTTGCTTGGTCTCGCAATGAATCCTGGGTAAATCAAGGATACATCGAACCCACCTTCAAATCGGGCAAAAAGAAGGACGCATTTTAAGGTCGCATAACGAGGACTCTTGGAATCCGACCAGACCTCGGCGCCGCGCTATGACGTAATTGTCCTTCGAATCTGGCCCTCTAGGGCGACTCCTATGTTTTCGAACAGAGCACATGTTTCTGTGTTATTGTTTTTTTAATAGGGGATTGATATAAAGTAAATTTTGTTTCACCAAAAAGTAATACCTCTTTTCGAAAAACCCTAGGAGAGAAATTACTGTCACTCTATTTCTACAATTTGTGGGGTTTTATAAGCTTAGGATCTGTTGCTTTGTATGGGTTAAAATCCCAAACACAAGGTCCGTACAAAGCAACAGACTCCAGCAACCCAGGAGATTGGTGGCGGGGTCTTACATTTGCCTCTTAATTGGAATGTGCTTAGGAGGATGAATATCCATTGTTTAAACACAGTGATCCAACTATAGATTGATCTGGTTCAAACTGCAGAATTGTCAAGAACTCCTGGATCGGTGTAGAAAATTCTTTAGAAAGACTTACCAAAAGTTTAAAATCTTGGCCGGAGTCTGTTGTCACAGGACTCTAATGTTCCTGCTGCATGGAAAGGTGCTTACTTTTAGCTTGTAAACATGGATCTACAGGTTATCTGAAACTCACTCTTCCCCTTCTACAGTATGCAGTAGCAAACCCACTTTAACCGTATTACCTCCACCTAAAGGACTGGAGTGAAAAAGTCAGTGTCTTATCCCTGTTTAATTTAACTTGTCCAAAATTGAACGATTCTCTTGTTTGTAAACTGCAATTTATAAAATTGCAATGGTATTGCAAATGCAACTAAATCCTGAAGGTTGATTGGTTATTCCCTGCTTGCTCGGCCATTAGTGCTGCTTGGTTACAGATGGTTTCTCTCTTCCATTAACACCTGTTTCTTTAGTTAAAAAAAAACAAATAGACTGGAGCTCATGTTTCCATTGTGTTGAACATAAGGTTTAATACCATCCTGGATTTAGAGCAGAGCATGGAGAAGATCGACAACAGAAGTGGAGACATGTGGAATAAGGTAAAAAAAAAACTTTCTATGATTATTCAAACTGGGTTCCTGAGTATAACCTCTACTGCTCCTTTGACTTCAACTAATCTAATGTATGAACTTTCAAGATGCTTTTTTTCTTTTTTTTGTATCTCTGCTTCTGTCTCCTTGAACCCCAGTCGGCCTCAGCAGATGGCCGCTCACACTGAGCCTGGTTCTGCTGGAGGTTTCTTCCTATTAAAAGGGAGTTTTTCCTCTCCACTGTCGCGCATGCTTAGTGTGAGGGATTGCATTCGAGTAGATGCAATCAGCTGGTTTTCCTTAGATAGAAAACTTTGAATCAATCGGACTGGATGATCTGGTGAACTGTAAAGAGCCATTAGATGACATGTGTTGTAAATTTGCACTATATAAATAAACTGAATTTAATTTAACTGAAATTGCTTGTGTTCTAACATAGGCACAATGGCAGGAATGTCCGCCTTACTGTACTCTGAATTCCTGATCACGATGCCTTGAGGTGTAAACTGCCATTTCTGTCACTAAGATCCAAACATGTTTCTGTCTGGTTTCCGAAAGTCTTCCGCTATAATAATAATAAACGAAGCAATATTTGCAAGAAACAATTAACTTTACTTTTTCGGTTTCTTATCTTTACTTGAACTGTGTTTCTTTAATAATTTTTCCAAAGAAGCCATCGGCTACTTGGCTTTTGTACTTTGAAGAGTTTCAATCTAGTTTTAGAGCCAGTTCAGTGGCTCTTAAACTAGATTCATTGGCTCTGCTGGGTTATACTCAATTAATGTGATTCATTCAACATGACTGCACCTCTGTCAGGTGAAAAGGAGGTACGCTTTTACCGGTGTTACTTGTCGGAAAACTCTCTTGCTGCTGAGTTTTTGATTAATGCAGGAAGACATCACCTACTCCTCCTGAATCGGAACCACTGAGGACTATCTAACTTCACCACAAAAACTTGCTTTTATCGCCGCTCGGCTCCACTTTCTCTCTCTCTCAGGCCGCAGCTCTCATTGACCTCATCGTCTTCATGAGTTAATGGAAGAAACGTGCCTTTGGGGTCCATCGGGCACATTTAGAGTCGGCTCACACGTCCTGAGATGGAAACAACATTAATAATTTGCATTGATGCTGCGGGGAATGTGAGGAGGGCTGACACCTGCGCGCCGTGAAATGGAGACACCCTTTAATTCCCTGGACTCAGGGGAATTTCTGCACAATAAGCAGCTCAGAAAAACAACAACAAAAAATGCTTTTGTGCTTGTTGTGGTCTCCAACTGGAGCTCAGTTAATGCACTATAGATCTTTTTGTCAAGGCATAAAAAAAACAAAAGCAGGTCAATAAGTGAGTTACATAAAAGTATTTTATATGGTTAATGAGGCAGGCTTAATTGAATCTGTGCCCCACAGCATTTAAATCTTTAACTGATTACTTCTCTATCAGTCTAATAAATGCTGTGAACTGACAACAACAGCAGGATATCGTCACTCATGCGTGACGTTAGTTCAGCTTTGAGTTTATAAAACACAGAAAGAGACAAATGAATGAATATAGAATTTAAATGTAAGGTTCCAGATCATATAAAGAGGATTACTTTTACCACATTAATCTTATATCTATAGCGTAAATGTTTAATTTTGTTCTGGTGGATTTATTTTAGATAGAGGCTTTTAAAGTGCTTTTAAAGTGCCGAACATTAACTGAACATTATATTTAATTATGTAATTGCTTCAGGGCCACAAAGGTTCACTTAAGTGTCAGTTCAGCATGTTGGTTTGTAAATACTAGTAAATACTAACTACATATATTAGTGTTCTTGTGCAGTTAATCCTATCTCTCCCTGCTCTGCTCATCTAATTAGAGTAAACAGATCCTCTCTCCCAACCTGCCTATTTAAACCTGCCTCTCTCAGTCATTCCCCGCCAGAATGTCTCCTCACAGCCTTCCTGTGCTTATCCTTCCTTCACCGGATTCTCATTAGCTTCAGACACTGAACTATTTCTGCTTATCAACAGTTTGCTCTATCCTCCAGCCTGCCAACCATCCTCCAGTCTGCTTAAAATCTTCCTCCACTCTGGTCATTTATCGTCTCCCTTCTCAGAACTGCAATCAGCCAGTTCAGCCTGTCACCAGCAGGCTGCCTCCTTATGCAGCTACCTGCCCATTCTGTGGGTCACCAACTGGTTCAGTCATCAGCTGCCAACTCAAGCTGGCTACCAGTCTGCCTGCCTGCACTCATCAACGTTCAGTATAACCTATTTTATCTACATCCTGAGTCCTCAGAGGTAATTTTATTACAAATTAGTGAAGTTATAAAAGAATTAAGTTACTGAAAGAAATTAACTTCATAATAATATCCTAATTAACTGAATCTTTATTATGTAATTTTTTTTATACCTTAACTTTAAAATCCTTCCTAATTTTTGCATGTTTTTAACCTTGGAAGACAAAACAGAAGGATTTTAGTGAGATAGCTAATTTAGTATTTTCTAGCTGTTAGTTTTTAAATGTTTTACTGATATTGATTTAATTGAATCAAGAGAACATGTAAGAAAGTACATTTAAATAAGTGTTTTCTAACAGTTAATCACTTTAAGATAAAATAGGAAAACAACTAAATGGATTAAAGTATTTTCAAGCTCAGGAGGAGGAAATATATTGAATCACTCAGTAATTTGAAGAAGCGGAAGCAGTTCATGTAAAAACTGTTTAAAAAAATAAAATACAAAAGGGATTACAGAGTCCAGAACAAGTTACCAGAGAAAAAGCTTTTGATAACAGCTCTATCACTCGGCCAAATGGGAAGGCTGACAGAGAACAGCAAAGAAAATTGATGCTTCAAATGAGCCGAGCATGAAATCCGAAGCAAAGCAGGAAGGTTTTGGAAGGGAGACCCACCAGCAGCCCAGGGAACATGTTAACGGGTCAGAGCGGAAAACTGAAAGCAATAAACTTTACCAAGTGGACTGTAATAAATCAGTGAAAGGAAATGAGCTTTCTATCTGGAGGAGCCTAATGTAAACCAGCGAGATCAGGTAAACAGAAGAAAACAAGACTCCAGTGGACTGAAGAGAAGCAGCAGCAGACCCAGAGGATTTCTGCTTAAACTCAATAACAGGACAAACTCAAAGCTTGTTAATCCACTATGAGGTTCTGTTGGAAGGAAGGAGCTCCTGTCATGGCTCTGATAAGGCCCACTGGGCTGGGAAGGGAGAAAGAGGGGAGATGATCAACACTGATCAAAGCAGAAATTAAATCTATTATATTTTACAAAAGCAAATTCAGCTTTTTAGCCAGGAACTGATGTTTACAGATTTATTCATATTTTATCAATGATTTGAGGTTTTATTTTGTTGATTCATGATAAGAAATGTTATATACCTGTTTATTTTAATAAGGTTTTCCACCAGTGTTGCTTTATTAGAGCCAATAAAAGCTTCATTAATTTGGAATTTGGATGATTATATTTCCAGCCAGTAAATAAATACTCTGTGTTATTTTATGGGTAAAAGGGAAGAAAAAATTCAGATCTTACTTTGACTGTCAAATTTCCTGATGATAGTATCCAAGAAGGTGTTCTGAGGGGCCACATGGCCCCTCCGGACCGGCATCTTTACAGCGGGGGCCCCTGGATGAATACGACCTCTTAGCGGGGACTTTTAAGGAGATCACGGTGGAGGTTCGGTTCTCCAAGCGCCTCTGAGAGCAGGATGCTCAGTGCGCTCCCCACATGGACCCCTCCCCCCCTCCTTAAAGTTTCCACGGTGTGTTCAGGTGGGTTCTGATCTCTGGGAGATGAATGAGAGAGTTCTGGAAAGGAGGCGCGCTGTGCGCACCGGGAGGACCGGATCCACTTCCAGCCTCAGAGTCCAGACTAGGAGCCGAGCTGCTGTCCCTCTCTGTCCGCCGATGCGCTCTCATCCTGCGCTCCTGGCCGCTCCTTGGAGGCGGACTGGGCGACTTCTCCGATGAACGTCGTTGGAGCCATAATAATTTTTTTTATTATTGGGGGGGGGGGCTGAGCTGCGCCTTTTTTATTTATTTCTCACTCACTCCACCTCCTCTTCTCGTTGTTTTGGCCCCTGAAGCCTCAGATTGGCTGCAGAAGGAGAAAGAAATGAAAACAAAAGCAGCTGCGCGCAGGTCGACAGCCTGGACGTGTTTTAGAAGGTGTTGCGTGGATCTCCCCTTCTCCTCCTCCTCCTCCTCCTCCTCCTTGCTGTGCGCGCTGCCGGATGACTTCAGCTCCCCTGGCGTCTAGCTGCGCCTCTTTTTAACCCTTTGCGCATCACGAGTGGCGCCCAACACACCTCTGATTGACAGGGAGCCACAGAGCGCTCACTTCTTCCTCACTGATCACAGCCAGATGATGATCATTTGAATTATCCCCAAAATAAATAATCACTACTTGTCATAAAGAGTTTGAATTATTATTTTTATATATAATATAATAGACAATTTTCTTCCTCTTGGAGATGCTGCCTCAGGTCAGACTGAAGGCCCCTAGGTGAGCGCTTGATCCAGGCTGAAGGTGCACCTGGTAGTCCATCAGATAAGACAGGAAATGCGCCTCCTTCACCTGCTGGATGAGGCTGCAGACAGACGCCTGACGTAAACAGGTGATCCACAGCTTCACCTGTCCTCTTTCTTAGCTGGAAAAAAAAAAAACGCACAGCCACCTCCCCAGCCTGCTCCATTTATTGTGCTGCCCCGCTCCGCTCTGTGCAAGCCGCGCTCATTTATTTATTTACAGGATTCCCGAACCAAGAAAATAAAAGAGAGAAAAAAAATCACCTGAGTGAAAGTGTAATATCCCTCCGCAGCTGCGACGCGTTTAGGGATTTAAGGTCGTTTTTTAAGGTCGCTCAGTGGCTTTAATTTGCTTCCATCAAGGGGCTGGACGGGGATTCACCACTCAGGCTGCTCTGCTACGTCACACCTCCGGGGTTCCCCCCTTCCGTCATGCTGGAGATGATGCATTCAGGGGAAGTGGGAATTTATAATATGAAATGAGGCGCTTTTAAAGAATGGAACTAGTACTAAGTAAAGCTCCCTATTTACATGATTTCAAGATTATTTACTGGGTTATAACCAAGATGCTTTATATAACATAGTTACTGCACTGGATATTAGAATCCAAGGATTTCTGCTGTGTAGCGTAGTCAATAAAAAAGGAAAACCCCAAGAAACACAGGCAGACAGACAGATTAGACAAGTCCACTGTTAAGGCAAGGCTTAAAAGTTTCCCTTTTTATAAAGCTTATAGTTGTAAACAGACTGATGTTTTGCTCAGTCGCTGGGTGAGTAGAGATATAGAAGACGTAGAATGAACTGCCCAATCCAGAGAGGAGGATTCAGTTCAGACAGACATTTCTCCTTGGCTCTACTTTTCTCCTACCTCATCTGAAATAGCCATGTTATCATGAGCTATCTGTATAGTTTTGCTGCTATAGGCTTAGGCTGCTGGAGGACATATAGTAGCAACCTACTTTTATCTCTTCATTCTATCTGAAGGGGAGTGGAGGCCTAGTGGTTCGGGCATAGAGCTTGGAATCCTGAGGTTCTGAGTTCGAGCCCCACTTCCAAGGTCTGTCACTCTGGGTCTCTGTGCAAGACTCTTAACCCCAGACTGCTCCCCGGGCACCAAACAATGGCAGCCCACCGCTCCCCAAGGGAATGGATTAAATACAGAGGTAAATTTCTCCAATGTGAGAGCAATAAAGTTATATTATTATCATTATCTCTGTTCTCCCATCCCGTAGAATTAACATATTCTCATTATCAGTGCATATGAAATCGTACGAAAAGTTATGCACACTATTTCGTACGTTTGGCTGTGGCTCCATCCTGAAGAGAAATATCAGCTGTGCTGCTGCCATCAGTATCTTAGGTTATAGATGATAGAGTTAAGGCCATATAGCGAAGGGCTCAACCTTTACTGTGACTAACTGTACGTACTCTCCTCCGTCACTTGACATAAAAACTGGCTAAGATCCCATCAGCTCAACTGCTTCTTTCCCAGAAAGTTTCACCAATGGACGTAGTTTACCGTTACTCTTTCTAACATAGAAAGTATTTATAGATCAGTGCTTCCTTGTGTTCCTTTTGTACCTGTTAAATCTGGAGGAGGGGGAATTATGCAGTGGGTTTGTATGTCAGGAGTTGGGCTTAGTCTCTTAGTTTCAGTTCAGGAACTCGGAATACCTCATTATACATTTTGGACAACTCTATGGTCCAAGCTCTGGGAGAACAGTTTGGAGCCCCTTCCATTTCAGAGATGAAACGGACAAAGCAACGTCCATAAAGACAAGTCTGGGGTGGAGGAAGTTGACCGGCCTCCACAGAATCCTGATCCCAGCCCAATTGAACACCTTTGAGATGAATTAGAGCGGAGACTGAATGAAGATATGGCCATTCATGCCAGAACTTCCACTTCTAAGAAGAAATATTTCTTTTTGAGCCAAAAAGACAGTTGACATAAAACTGCGACAGCTCTGTGGATGCATTCTTCAAAATGACCCAATCAGCTCCATCGATGCGTTATTTTTTGGTGTCTGTAGTCATGCTCTTTAACGATGGCAAGCATGAAGAAATAGACCACCAGGCCGAAAGACCGTCTGTCAGAGTGTGACATTTCGGTGCGTATTAAAAATGCATCAGTTGGTTTTGTTACACCCTGCAGAAGAGCAGCTGAAATCCAGTGGAAGCATGCTGGCCCACTTCCCCTTCTTCCAACTCCCTTATTTAGTCAGGAAAGGAGAGAAACAGAGAGATGAAGACGGAGGAGGTGAGAACGGAGAGATCAGCGGAGCAAGGAGGAAAAGAAAAAGACGGTTTATTACCAAAGAAAGGACAGGTCCAAGGTTGTCAAAGTTGTTGCTGCACACACTGTCTGCACACACAGATAAAGGTCACAACAGTTCCTCTTATTATTACATTCTATTTTCTAAATAATGAAATTCTATAGCTGATTCATTTGACACAGGGATTAATACATCTTCTGACGATGAAAGATAAACTCATAAAACTCGCCGTCCGGCTGAGCCCTTTATGACGCTACCAACTTTATGCAGCGAGGAGCATAAACAACAGATTATGTCGAACCTGAATGAACAAAATAAGAGGAAACTCATACTTGTTAAAAAGCAGACAGGCTACTGGTGGTTTTTGTGTTGGCCTTTTAAGGAGTCTGAAAAACAACCGGGACACAAACTGAACAGAATGTTTATTTTTACATTCTTTAATTGCTAAAGCCTCTGTCAGTTTTTGGCTCTAAAAACAAAATTTTTGTGGTCTAAACATGTGGAACATTTAGTGAAATAACAGGTTCAATCAGCTCAAAGCATTTAAAGGCATACTATCTTACTATCTTAAAGGCATACACTGATCTGACCAGTGATGACATGTTTAGCCGCATGTCGTCATTCAACCGCTGGTTGTCTAGGTGGTGTCCTGAAAACAACGTGGGCTACATTAATAATTGGCAATCCTTTTGGGGAAAGCCTGGTCTGATTCGGAGAGACGGCATCCATCCCACTTTGGATGGTGCAGCTCTTCTTTCTAGGAATCTGGCCACATTTATTAGTCCTCCAAAACCCTGACCACCCAGGGTGCAGACCAGGAAGCAGAGTTGTAGTTTAACACACATCTCTGCAGCTTCTCTACTGTTACCCACTCTTTACTCCATCCAGACAGTGTCTTGCCCACGACCAAAATCTAATAAATTAGCAAAGATTCCCAAAGAAGTAAATCATGATAATCTAATTAAAATCAAAATAACTCCAATTGGGGAAAAAGTTAAAACAATTAAATGCGGTCTGTTTAACATAAGATCGCTTTCCTCTGAAAGTCTGCTAGTTAATGACTTGATTTGTGATAATCACATTGACTTGTTTTGCCTTACAGAAACCTGGCTGCAGCAAGAGGATTATGTGAGCATAAACGAGGCAACTCCTTCAAGCTATTTAAATTTTCACATACCCAGAAGTTCTGGGCGAGGAGGAGGAGTAGCAACAATCTTCCAGTCTGACTTACTGATTACTCCCAAAACAGTTAATACCTACAACTCTTTTGAACATTTAACCCTTAATTTCCCTCATCCAAATTTCAAGGCAAGAAAACCTCTTCTTCTTGTAACTTTGTATCGTCCGCCAGGTCCTTACTCTGAATTTTTAGATGAGTTTTCAGAGTTCCTTTCTGATTTGGTATTAAATACTGACAGGGTCATCATAGTGGGAGATTTTAACATCCATGCTGACATTGAAGGCGATAGCTTAAGAGCAGCCTTTAATGCTATCTTAGACACTATTGGCTTTGTTCAAAATGTGAATAGTCCCACACATTCTCATCTTCATACTTTGGATCTTGTGCTGACATACGGCATAGAATGTGAAGACATAACAGTATTTCCTCACAACCCTGTCCTCTCTGACCACTTTCTAATAACCTTCAGGATTACTTTAACAGAGTTCTCCTCCCCCAAAAGAAGGTTCAATTTTAGTAGATCTTTATCAGATAGTGCAGTTATAAATTTTAAAGAATCGGCTTCACTTTCTCTCTCCTCTGTGTCGCTAAACAGTGCTGCAGAGTGCAAAAGTATAGCTTATTCCCCTTCACAGGTTGATGATTTTGTTGATGGGGTTGCTAGTTCTCTGCGTACTGCCTTAGACAACGCAGCTCCTTTGAAAATGAAAACCGTTAAAAATAGAAAGCTTGCTCCTTGGTTTAATGCAGAGCTGCGTACTTTGAAGCAAAATGCTAGGAAACTGGAGAGAAAATATCGCTCCACAGGCCTGCAGGAGTCCTTCCTAGTCTGGAAAAATGGTTTACTGCTGTATAAGAGGACCCTTTGTAAAGCAAGAGCAGCATACTTCTCCTCATTAATAGAGGAGAATAAGAATAATCCTAGATTTCTTTTTAATACAGTTGCCAAACTCACCCAGAGCCATAGCTCTGTTGAACCATCCATTCCACCTGCTCTTAACAGCAATGATTTTATGGGATTCTTTATAAATAAGATTGATGTTATTAAAAATAACATCATAAGCACTCCTCTATCCACGATTGTACCTGAGGTGGTCATGGAATCTGAACCGGGTTTAGACTGCTTTGATCCAGTTGAACTTTCTGAATTAGCAAAATTATTGTCTTCATCTAAGCCTTCAACTTGTATGTTAGATCCAGTTCCAACCAGGTTATTTAAGGAGGTATTCCCTTTGATCTCCTCCTCCATTTTAGATGTGATTAATCTATCTCTGTTACAGGGATATGTACCTAAAGCTTTTAAGGTTGCTGTAATTAAACCTCTGCTTAAGAAACCGTCTCTTGACCCAGATGACTTGGTTAATTATAGACCTATATCCAATCTTCCTTTCTTATCCAAAATTCTTGAGAAAGTAGTTGCCAAACAAGTTTGCGACCACTTACACCATAATGAACTTTTTGAAGAGTTTCAGTCTGGCTTTAGAGCTCATCATAGCACTGAAACAGCTCTGGTGAAAGTCACTAATGATATTCTCATGGCCTCAGATAATGGACTTGTATCTGTGCTCGTCCTGTTGGATCTTAGTGCTGCATTTGATACAGTTGACCATAATATTCTTTTAGAAAGACTTGAATATTTTGTTGGAATTAAAGGAACAGCACTAGACTGGTTTAAATCTTATCTATCTGATCGAATTCAGTTTGTTTATGTTAAAGATAGATCTTCAACACACTCAAAGGTTACCTGTGGAGTACCACAGGGATCAGTGCTAGGACCAATTCTCTTTACTTTATACATGCTCCCAATTGGTAGAGTTATTAGACAGCATGGGATTAATTTCCACTGTTATGCTGATGATACCCAGCTATATCTGTCTATAAATCCAGATGAAGCTAACCCATTACATAGATTACAAGCATGTCTTGAAGACATAAAAACCTGGATGACTCTTAACTTTCTGCTTCTGAATGCAGACAAAACAGAAGTTATAGTCTTTGGACCAGAGTCTCTGAAAAAGAAGCTGATTAGCCAGTCACTTCATTTGGATGGGATTAAACTGATTTCAGATAATAAAGTAAAAAATCTTGGTGTTGTTTTTGATCAGGACCTGTCATTTAAATCCCAGATCAAAGAGGTTTCTAGAATTTCCTTCTTTCATCTGAGGAACATTGCAAAAATTAGAAATCTCCTGTCCAGGGGTGATGCTGAGAAACTAGTCCATGCATTTGTTACTTCAAGGCTGGACTATTGTAATTCTTTACTATCAGGAAGTCCACAAACTGTAGTTAAAAGCCTTCAGCTGATCCAAAATGCTGCAGCCAGAGTTCTGATGAAAATTAAAAAGAGAGATCACATCTCTCCTATCCTGGCTTCTCTTCATTGGCTTCCTGTTAAATCCAGAATAGAATTTAAAATCCTCCTTCTCACATATAAAGCCTTAAATGGCCAAGCTCCATCTTATATCAGAGATCTGATTGTTCCTTATGTTCCTAACAGAGCACTTCGCTCTCAATCTGCAGGTTTACTAGTGGTTCCTAGAATTTCTAAAAGTAGAATGGGAGGCAGATCTTTTAGTTATCAGGCTCCTCTCCTGTGGAACCAACTACCAGTTTTAGTCCGTGAGGCAGACACTCTGTCTACTTTTAAGACTAGGCTTAAAACTTTCCTTTTTGATAAAGCTTATAGTTAGGGTGGCTCAGGTTATCCTGAGCTCTCTCTCTATAGTTATGCTGCTATAGGCTTAGACTTTTGGAGGACATAGGGACCCCCATTTCATAATTCTGCTTCATTCTCTCTCTGTTCTCCTATTCTGCAGAATCTGTTTGTTCAATCTCTAACCTTCTGCTCTCTCTGCTTTTCCTCAGAGTAGCTTTGCCTCGTCTGTTCCTGTTTGGCTGTGACGTCATCCAGGAAAGAAACATCAGCTGTGCTGCTTCCATCAACACCCTTGTTTGTAGATGTTGGAGATCGGCCTGTCTTCCAGTGTGGTCCTGTTTCTCTGGCCGTGGCTGGGTGGATGTGCTCTCTTCATCCTCTGGCATGGGAGCTGCCTTGGAGCTCGTCTGCCTGGCTGTGTGTTTCCTGGACGGGGCCGCCTTTTACAGCTGCTTTTTGCATCTCTGCTTCTTGTATCTCTGCTTCTGTCTCCTTGAACCCCAGTCGGCCTTGGCAGATGGCCGCTCACACTGAGCCTGGTTCTGCTGGAGGTTTCTTCCTGTTAAAAGGGAGTTTTTCCTCTCCACTGTCGCTACAAGCATGCTTAGTGTGAGGGATTGTATTTGAGTCAATGAGTCAATGCAATCAACTGGTTTTCCTTAGATAGAAAACTTTGTATCAATTTGACTGTATGATCTGGTTGAACTGTAAAGTGCCTTGAGATGACATGTGTTGTGAATTTGGCGCTATATAAATAAACTGAATTGAATTGAATTATTCAACATTTTTCAGTTAATTAATGTGTTCCATAACGTTTTGGATGATTAAATGAGTCATTTCAGGTCCAACAAAGGTATTCTCGGCCGCCCTGGTGGTCTGTGGGGTAAAATACCGTACTTGCAATTGCAGGAGCCCTCGGCCCACACCCACAGGCTCAGAAGTCTTGTGCATCGCGAGAGTCGGTCTTGCTTTACGGCGAGAACTGCTACACGCCCCCAGTGAAAGGCATGCTCGTTGCTATCATAGTGGCGATATTTGTGCAGTTATGGCGGAACCGGCGAGAAACCAGCGAAAGCCCATGTCGGAGCAGACAAGAAAGAGGAAAAGGGCTCTCTGCTGCAGTAGACATGGTGATTCGTTGCGTTGGCCTGTCTGCTAAGCTCAAAACAACCGCGCCTGGCTTCACGGAGAAACCAAGAGAACAGCTGAGCATATTTACGACAGTGCACTTTTACTTTCGCCCTCTGGGGGGAGCCTCGCTGGAAAATCAACACCGGTTGCATAGTATACCTTTAAGGATGATGATCTGCTGTGATAGTGTTAGATGTGCTGTACAAAGGCAGGCATTTTCCTTTTTTTCTAACTTATTTAAGCAACCATGAACTAAAAAAATATGCTTCATGCCTAGCATACTGGTTCCCCCAAATGCTTAAATAATCAATACCTGCATTAAAGTAGGGATTTCTTTACATGGAGCTGCTAAAATAATTTGTTTGTTTGATAAGTAATCTTCAATAGCGCAGACAGAGTGAATGCATGGCATAGCATTGACTTTGTAATGTAAATATACAATCATTTTGCCATTTGAATGCAACTTTAACTAATGCATAAATGTGGTATATATATTCAGTTTTATCTTTTTGCACAAACCAGGACACAGTGGAGGACTATGTCTGTGGTTGCAATGAGCAACACTAGTCATGTACTTCTACCTCTGAACAGTTCCTGACAGATGGCGAACCATTTCACTCTATACGTCTTTATGCATTTTTACAGTGGTTTGCAACCAGCTTGGAGCACTGCTGCTGTCTGCCAAGACGGTTCTTTCCAGCTATCCTTAGTCTTACTTTCTAGCTTGATGAAATGCTTCTTTGTCACTGATGCTTGTTGCAGCAAAGGTTAACAACATGTAGCAGAGGAGTGCTGCTGTGCAACGCGTCACATGGAACGTTTCACTTAAACACAAATGCATTCCTCACCTGCTAAAGCCGGGTATGCTCCGTAGGAATTTTTTTTGCCCTTTTCAGGCCGATTCTCCAGTCATGCAAGAAATGTTTTGATCGTGCCGAGTTTCAGCCTGATCGTCCGTCGTGTAGTATATAGGGGGTAACGACAGGCGATCAGCCTCTCATGATCACCTCCCGATCAGGAATCGTAAGGTTGGGAGAACTAGGTGTGTGTATGATTGAAAATATCGCACCATGTATGCCCGGCTTACTGTAAAAGCCGGATAATCAGTTCAGTTTTTGTTTTTTTTCGCACAAAATTCGGACCCAGTAGACAGTCTTTACTATATAGGCTAACATGAAAATGTCCAAAAAAAAAAAAAAAAGAAATAATCTTAACTTTAAAAAGGCAACACATGTGCCTATTTAATAGTGTTTTAGGCAAAAAAATTTTGATTTTAAGATGAGTTAGAGCTAAAATAGGGCATCTCATCAATGAGTGAAATCATGCAGATGACAGCAGAGAAGAAATTAGGCTTAGACACACATTGGGCTTTGAAGAAGGAAACTTACTCCAATCAGCATCAAATTAGGAAAGGTAATTTTAACACACACATACTCTCTATCCTCGTGGGGACCTTAAATTGGTTTGCATTCATTTGAAACCCAATTCTACTGCCTATCCGTGACCCTTACCCTAACCATTACGATTCATACTTAACCCTAACCTAAACTCAGTTCACACCTTAGTCCAAAACTTAACACCTAAGCCTAAAACAGCATTTGTACCCATGGGGAGCAGACATTGGTCCCCACTACAGCACTTGTTCACTTGTTCCACAAAATAGTGGTGGGCATAGATACTGTTTTTAAATCTAAATTAATCTAAACTTAATCTTGGAATTAATCTAATCGATTATTTGAATTCTGCCAAAGAAATTCATGATAGGTATTAGCTAACTAAATAATAAATAATCGTGTTTGAAGAGGTTTATATATATAAACCTCTTCAAACACGTTTAGTATATATATATATATTGGGGTGGAACGGTTCGCAAATTCCACGGTTCGGTTCACGGTTTCGTGGTCACGGTTTTCGGTTTCGTTCAGTTTATGTTGATTGTTAGCCTGACATGTTGGTCGTGTTGCTGTTAGCATAAACAAATGCACAATGCTCGCACACTGTTGCACTTTTATCCACCACTTTCTTTCCGCCGTCATCGTAGGTCACTCTAAATGCAAAGTGGTCCCATACAGCAGACCTATAAAGTGCTGCTGGCGCGTCTTCCAACTCCTGTTCTTTCCCACTCGCCATACCCACACAATTCTCCACAACAACTGATTGTTTTCTGCTACGCTGCTTCGCTTCTTCTTCTTCTTGTTTACTACTGGTGGTTGGCTTTGGTCGAACCGAGACAGTCGAACCGAATGGTTCGGACGGTTTTCATAAACCGTTCCATCCCTAATATACAGGTGCTGGTCATAAAATTAGAATATCATGAAAAAGTAGATTGATTTCAGTAATTCCATTTAAAAAGTGAAACTTGTATATTATATTCATACATTACATACAAACTCATATATTTCAGATGTTTATTTTGTTTAATTTTGATGATTACAAATGACAACAAATGAAAATCTCAAATTCATCATATCAGAAAATTAGAATATTGTGAAAAGGTTCAAAATTGATGGCCCCTGGTGCCACACTCTAATCAGCTAATTAACTCAAACCACCTGCAAAAGCCTTTAAATGGTCTTTCAGTCTAGTTCTATAGGCTACACAATCATGGGGAAGACTGCTGACTTGACAGTTGTCCAAAAGACGACCATCGACACCTTGCACAAGGAGGGCAAGACACAAAAGGTCATCGCTAAAGAGGCTGGCTGTTCACAGAGCTCAGTGTCCAAGCACATTAATAGAGAGGCAAGGGAAGGAAAAGATGTGGTCGAAAAAAGTGTACAAGCAAGAGAGATAACCGCACCCTGGAGAGGATTGTGAAACAAAACCCATTCAAAAATGTGGGGGAGATTCACAAAGAGTGGACTGCAGCTGGAGTGAGTGCTTCAAGAACCACCACACACAGACGTATGAAAGACATGGGTTTCTGCTGTCGCATTCCTTGTGTCAAGCCACTCTTGAACCACAGACAGCGTCAGAAGCGTCTTGCCTGGGCTAAAGAGAAACAGGACTGGACTGCTGGTGAGTGGTCCAAAGTCATGTTCTCTGATGAAAGTAAATTTTGCATTTCCTTTGGAAATCAAGGTCCCAGAGTCTGGAGGAAAAGAAGAGAGGCACTTCATCCACGTTGCTTGAAGTCCAGTGTAAAGTTTCCACAGTCAGTGATGGTTTGGGGTGCCATGTCATCTGCTGGTGTTGGTCCATTGTGTTTTCTGAGGTCCAGGGTCAACGCAGCCACATACCAGGAAGTTTTAGAGCACTTCATGCTTCCTGCAGCTGACCAACTTTTTGGAGATGCAGATTTCATTTTCCAACAGGACTTGGCACCTGCACACAGTGCCAAAGCTACCAGTACCTGGTTGAAGGACCATGGTATCCCTGTTCTTAATTGGCCAGCAAACTCTCCTGACCTTAACCCCATAGAAAATCTATGGGGTATTGTGAAGAAGAAGATGCAATACACCAGACCCAACAATTCAGAAGAGCTAAAAGTCACTATTAGAGCAACCTGGGCTATCATAACACCTGAGCAGTGCCACAGACTGATCGACTCCATGCCACGCCGCATTGCTGCAGTAATACAGGCCAAAGGAGGCCCAACTAAATACTGAGTGCTGTACATGCTCATACTTTTCATGTTCATACTTTTCAGTTGGCCAACATTTCTATAAATCCTTTGTTTTTATTGGTCTTCAGTAATATTCTAATTTTCTGATATGATGAATTTGAGATTTTCATTTGTTGTCATTTGTAATCATCAAAATTAAACAAAATAAACATCTGAAATATATGAGTTTGTATGTAATGTATGAATATAATATACAAGTTTCACTTTTTAAATGGAATTACTGAAATCAATCTACTTTTTCATGATATTCTAATTTTATGACCAGCACCTGTATATATAAAAAAAAAAAAAAAACTGTTTTCTCACCCCTCGTGGGGTGGTATGTGTCATCTTCAAGCTCGGGTCCTCTACCAGAGGCCTGGGAGTTTGAGGGTTCTGCGTAGTATCTTAGCTGTTCCTAGGACAGCTAAGATATATATATATTTATATATACTCCTTAGTAACATCTTTGTGAAATCTTCATGCTCAGTGCTAGTTTTTCTACCTGATTGTTTTTGTATTTTATTTATATTTTTCTGTTTCCTTAAATTCATGTTATCATGACCTTGTCTGCATTTTGTTCCTTTTCCTCTGTAATCCACAGCAGCTCTAGTTCACACATAAACCATCAACGAGAAAAAAGCTGAACTGTTGAATATTCAAGACTCAAGACTAGAGCAAACAGTCAAATAAAAACATGCCAGAAATAATAGATTTCTCAAATAAAAAACATTTTAATGGGAAGTTTAACAGTAGGAAGCAGAAAAACTGACAGCAAACATCTCTTAACGCATAACAAGTCATACAGAGATCAAACTATAAATACACGGTAGAAAACGACTGTACAGGATGAAGAAACAAGAACCTGAAACTAGGATTTAAAAAACAATGTGAGCATCTCATCCTTCAACAGGAACCTCTTCCACTCGACTGTCCACCCATCTGTTCATCCCAGACGCATCCAACTATCAGAGAGTTGGCACTGAGAATCCCGCTCTCGCTCAGCATGGGGTTCAGACTGCTTCTTCTCTACCTGACCCACACTCATCAACACACACACACACACACACACACACACACACACACACTCTCTATCAGGCCACACATTCACTCAACGTCTGGACAAGTCGCCTCCTGTGAAGAGAAGAAACAGGAAAATGACGGAGCCAAGAAGAAGAACATTTCCTTCCAACAGATAACATCTGATCTGAAATGTCAATAAACTGTACAAGCTGAGAAGTCTTAAACAGAAGAAAATAAACATCACTTTAAATGTAGAGATCACCAAAAAAAAGGTTTACAGATGTAAAGATAATCATTGATGATGTGTGAGTTTATTACACCTTAATATTAGCTGCCTGTTGTGTGTCAGAACTGATGTTTTCCCCAGTAGTTTATCTGTCAGGAATCCAGTTTGTGTGGTCTGTTTTTGTGTTTCCTCTCCTCCTCCACCAGGTGGTGCCCCGTCCTCATTGGGTCTCCCTGCACACCTGCAGCTCATTGCCTCATTACCTGTGGAGTGTTCTTAAGCTGCTGACTGCCACTACCTCGACCCCAGAGTGTTTGCCAAAACAGGGTACTCTAGCCATGCTTAGTTTAGCAGAGTCTAACCTGAGTTTTTGTTTGCCAGTTTTGCATTCTCTAGTCAGGCTGAGTTTTTCTGAGTCAAACTGAGTTTTTGTCAACCTGAGTCTTAACTTTGTTTTTGTCTTTGCCTCTCGGCAGGAAGTCAACCTGCAAACTGGATTTGTTTGGACCTTCTCTCTCTGGAAGAATCAACTGAGCTTCTAACTGAGTTGGGGTCCCGAACAGGAAGTTTGGATCCACTGTCCCCAAGAGGTCGTTTGAGCTTCACACCAAGCAAAGGTTTCTTCAGCACCGCAGCTGGGAAGCTGGGAACTGCATAGACTGACTCCTTGACAATTTAGACCTGAGCGGATGAGGTCTATATGTCATCTCAGGAGAAGAAAACTTGAAACAATTGTGTTTTGTTTCAAATAATTTAACAGAACAAAGAATATATATGTTTAATACAGTGTTACAAGCAACACAGACTTCAGGAATGCTATCAAGCCATGTTTATGGAAAGTTAAGTGGAAGGAAAATGTATGATGGAAAGAAATGTTCAGGTTAAAGGGAAAATAGTCAACTAAATCTCCATTCATTGATTAAGCTACTCCTATACCAGACACATTGTTAATTACCTGAGCAAGGGAGGACATAACTAGACTACTGCTCAGTGATCCAAAGTCCTATTTTTTTTTAGATAAGGTAATTTTTCAGTTCATTAGGATTAGTGTTTGTTTTTTAGTGTTTGTTTTTTTTCCAGACAAAAATAATAACTTATAAGCAATCATTAGAGAACCCATGCTTCCATTTTGTGCTTCTTAACCCCACAGAGATTATAAAGGAGGTTTAAAGAAACCAGAGCCAACCATGCAGGAGGCAACGCTCACACCAAGCATGGCTTCCTCAACATCCCAGCAGAGCAACCGGCTCCTTTCCTGCATGCAAATGAGCCCTGGCCATATAATCTGCAGCACGTGGAGATAATCTACAGCCAACTGACATTTATTTACAAAAACATTTTATTTTGTTTATATTATGTAAAAGTATATTGTCTAAAAAATGTCTGTTATATTTAATCCTGTTTTAATCAACGCAAATAAACTAGTAGTTAATGCTCTTTGAGTTGAAAAAAAAAATATTTGGTGTTTTGTTGATTATGATCAACCTACAGCCAATCAAATCCTTCCCTAACCTGCTCTGGCTCTGATAAGTCGTTGTGTTTAGTGTCTGTTTTTGTTACTTAAGGTAAATCTATGTTAAAATGATCATATTCATTCGTCATAAGGGTATTTTCTTAATAACTGTTTTTATTTGTGACATAAAAACAACAGATAAAAGGCAGGCGTGATTTTAACAAAGGTCCACACATTAAAATTGCTTTTGGTTAAAAGTGTGTTTTGTTGACTTGAAGTTAGCACAGAGTTCTGATCTTCTGTCAGGCCCTTATTTTCATACCGACATGAGAGACATGCATGCATGCAAATCAGTGTGGCCCTCACCGTGGCAGCTGGTGCACTCACAGCTGGTTATGACCGGTAGGAAGACCTGCTCACTTTCTCCGCTCTCACACTGCAGGCTGAGGAAACGGACCGGTTTCACCAGGTCCAGCTTGTAGCTGCAGCACTCGCACTCAGAACGAAGGTGGGGCTCCTGGATGTGGTGCATGGAGTAGAGTGGAAGAAGGGGTGAAATTATAATAATAATATGAATAATAATAATGATAACAACAATAATAGAACCTCTGTTGAGGTGCATTTAACCCATCTCCTTAAAAACTATTATATTTCACAAAACCAAAGTGCCATCACCTTTTATTGTGTTAGCATTGATATAACAGTAAAAAAAATGCTTATTACGTTGAAATACACATTAAAAATAAAGAACGTTTTTCCACAAATCAAATCTTTTCATGTCTTTAAAGTGATCTTTGTAGCGTTTGGCGCTAGTTCCTGTATATTTTACGGTGGCTGAGGGGTCCAAAAGTAAATATGCGATTTCACTGCAACCTAGACTAGCAGAAACAAAATTAGATTAAAATATAAAATTGAGACCAACACACAGAACATCTGCAAAGGAAAATGAAGTAGCCGACAAAAAGAATTAACTAGAAGTTAAATTCAGCTGTAAACTGGCTTAAGAGCTTCGTACCACTAGGGAGGGATGATAATCAACTCCAATGGAAACAAAACAAAAACATTACTGCAAATATTCCTTGAAAAACTTCTTAAACGACAAAAGCTTTTAAGTGTAACTGCCGTTTTGTCAGGTTTAATTTTTGCACATGTTTTCTCTTAATTTTTTTTTCAAGTTTTTACACATCTATATATATATATATATATATACATACATATTACTTATTTAAGTAGAAAAAGGGGAGATATATATATATATCTCGCTTTTTTTACTTAAATAAGTTTTACAAATTGCCTTCTTTTCTGGTTACGTTTTCCAGATCTACTTCTCTTCATGTTTTAGGGCGGGTTTTCCTCTGAAGTGGGGAGTGAAGATGCATTTCTATTTGTCTGCTGGACGTTAGCAACAACATTTTATTGGTCAACAGCGAGTGTTTGTATCGGTGAAGAGAATCTGATCTGTGAAACGCAATTTGAAAAGGACGCAATTCATAAAACTCAACATATTTATAAAAATAATAAAAATATAAGGTCTGTAAATAATGCTGAAAATAAATGTTTTAATATAAGTGTATTTTAGCTAAATTTGAGTCGGTAAATAAGGTAATCTGCTTCTTTTTAAATTTAAAAAATTGAAAATATAAAACCTGTAAAAATTATTCGAAAAAATAAATAAATAAAATGTAAAAAGCTTGTAAATATTTTTTTCTAAACTAAAATACTGAGAAAACAGCAAAGATCCCCTTTCAACCTTAATTTAGTTTATCAAAGTTTCATGTCTGGATTGCATTTTTTTTGCAACAATAAAAGAATAAAAGTTCACTCTATATGATGGAATCTCTTTTTTCAAATTTCTCAGCTTTTATAATCTTCTCTTTACTTTGCTGACTCAATCAGGGCAAACTGTTTATGTTTTCTGGCTCCATGTCAGCAGACGGTTTTAAATTCAGTAATGGAAAACTTTTAATGAAAGTGTAAAACAATAAATCTACTAGTTTACTACAAAAGAGGGGCCAGTGTTAGAATGTGAGTTATAGAAAAATTAATTTAATTAGAAAAATTCAATTTAAAAGAATAGGTGCAACTATATACAGTGAACAAAAAGGATAATCAAACATTGTCATTCGTTTACAGAAAATCCAAAGAAAAACCACAAAAGGAAACTCATTACAAAACCATATCGACAAAAATACTTTCCCTCTTAATTATTTACAGTGAAAAAAATTAATGTTTATGCACAAAAATTAATCAAATTGTCCAGTCTTGAAAATATTTGCGTTTACTGAGCAGTCCGAAAATGTCCTGAGAAAGTTGTTAGGATCTAAATCCGGTAATAACTAATATTCTGTGTTTTTAAACCATTTATTAGGAGTAAATTAGATAATCATTGATTTGAACATATGATGTTCAGACAGTAACCCTGTTATTGTGAGCCGTCAGCTCTTCATACCTCCATGATGACATCCGTCCAGGACAGACAGCGCCCCCTGCAGAAGCTGACCTCCACGTTGTCAAGCCGACAGCCTCCCTTGGTGATGTTCCGCACCTCAACGTAGCGTTTGCACTCCGCCACAGGCTCACCTGATGGAAACACAGATCAGGATGAGGACGGAGGAAAAAGCAGCACAGAAAGGACGTATAAAACTCTTAATCATTTAGTTTTTGCACAAGCATGAAAGAGAGGAATGATACAAGGAGAAAAGGGAGCTGATAGTTTCTCTGCGGAGAGCAGAGTGACATTGCTGTGCCCCTCACGCCATGTGACATTTCCTCCGCAGGGAGAGTGATTATAGCCTGGCATGGGCTGAGGAATGTAATCTCTCATTAATTGGGGACTGCAGGACTCAATTTTTACCCTTCTATAAAATAAATCACCACATTCACTGAATCACTGTCATGAGAGCTTTTTGAAGCTTGTATCCAAACACAGAGCTGAATTCCCTCATGAAACTAACCTGGGAACAGCTTCCTGCAGACTGGACAGCAGCTGCCTGGTTCCTCCACTTTAACGTCACCCTGACAACAAGAAGATGCAAGTTTATTTATTAAGTACATTTGAGTAGCAACTCAAAGCCTTGCATGTAAAAAAGAAAAAGCAGCATAGGAAAAGTACACTGCAGTGGCAGATAGGTATTTAAATGCATAATTAAAACAAAAAATCAAAGGGAACGAAAATAATTTTAAAAAGATAAAAAATTATAAAAGTGAAAACAAAGAAAAAAGGATTTTTGTGAATTTTTTGCGTCCATCTTTTTATAGCTTGTGCACAAACTAATTACATACCCAAATACCATTGGTCAGTAATAATGTTTTCCCACATGCTTGTGATGTTTCTTGTTTGTAAGCTAAGATCTTCTAGTTTCTGGTGATATGTGTAAAACTGTACGTTTTGCAAAACTTGAGCTTTGTAACTTTAAACATCTCCAAAAATATATATTTTTTGCTGACATAAGGAAAAGCAATTTTTAATATTCTTTATCTTGGGTATAATTCATGGTTGCGTCTCCAACTCACTACACTTGTTGTTAATAATGTGGATGACAACTGTGTCAGATCTCTGGTCATAAGCAAAACTGATCAAAATATGGTAACCTGACTCCGCCAGATGGATATGCGGAGCAAATCCATCTGGAAACCTTCCGTTGACGTTATTTTGGGAAGGGGCGAAAATACTGGTTAGCTGATTGGCCTATGTTGGCGATAGACGGGCCAAATAAAACATTCAGATCAACAAAGCATATGACGTACTAACAGAGCGACGACGAAAACACAACCACAAGCCAGGCTACTCTTGCTGCTGCAGGTAAAGACTCGTTAGCTCAGCAAATAAGCAACATGTCGGCAAAGAGCAGTGTGTCATGATGGGTTCAGGTTCTTAGCCCATATGCAGAACACAACGGAGGCTGGGTAAAAGTTAAACAAGGTTTATTGAATGTTTTACAATAAAGAGACAATGTACTGGGTCAGGGGCTGGTCCGGGCTGGTTCACAGAAGTCTGCTGAGAAGATAGTTTGATTAGTAGGCAGGCTGATGAGAATGAGTCTTTGATAATTCAGAATTATACCTTGACTGAATCCGGGCTTCTCTTTGAGAGAGAGGGAACCGTTGGGTCCAGAGACTGTTTGTTCAGCAGAGTTCAAGAGCAGCTGCAGCGTCTAGCTTCTGACTTTAATGGCTGACCTTGATCAGAGTTTCCAGCTCTTAACTAAGAGCAGCAGGAGAATCCACATAGGAATCTTCAGGTTTGGCTCTCCAGGGCAGATTGGCAGGTTAAGCTCATCCAGAGCTTCTGGCTAGAGACAGGTTTCCTGTGAAGCAAAAACAGAAGAGAGTTAGAATCTGATCTCTCTCCAGAGATAGCTAAGATTCTTTTCAGTTTCAAGGCTCAGGTTACTAACCAAACTAAGGTCAACACTGCGGCGTCGAAGCAAGGTCTGGTAGCTGGTTATAAAGGGCAGGTCTCCCGATGAGTAGATACGTCTCAGGTGTGCTGGAAGACTCCAGCTCCAGGAGACCCACGGCGCACTCTGCTGGAGGAAGGTGGTACAGCTCCAGATCCCAACACAGTGTTTTGCTCTTCTTTCAGTGAAGAAATACTCTGTAATTCCGATAAAACTTGCTCGATAGCCACGCTAACGCTAGTTTCATCGGCTGAAGCCGCCATGTTCTTTAGACTGAACTGTCGCCCTTCTCGTTGCGTCACACCTCAACCTGCCTCAAAGCCAACGTTGATTGGACCTTCGTTTGGTGAATGGCTCCAAGTTTTCTTTAACGGAGAGTAGCCAGACTGATCTGCAAATGAAACCTTGAAAGCTCGCGAGATCAGGATGGTCTCACGAGGCTAAAAATATGGACCAAAAGTGCCAAACTGGATTATTCAAATTTTACGACTAATTTCACCATACAAAAACTATTTCCACATTTAGCTTTAAACTAATTTTCATTCAAGCACTTTCTTTTAAAATATTGAAAATTTTCAGCTTTCAGAATTTAAAGTCATAGTATATCCATTTCTCCTTTCACTCTTTATGCACATCAATAAGCATGATTGTTTAAGCCCGCCTCTGCACTTCTAATCCTTTATTGCAAAGCTTATCTTATTGGCTAACAAAATATGTCAAAGTTTGATTGGTCACTAATTTGTGGGGTTCGAGATGCATAAGGACTACAACATCACATGTTCCCTGGGATGGCGTTTTTTCATGCTGGACGTTACCGACCTGCTCTGGATACTGAAAAAGGAACTATGGTTTTGATTTTGGGAGCAAACTTGGTGAACAAGACCATGTAACGTATACTTTATAACCTAAAATGGTAGACATACCTCACTGGACTTGAGAAAAATGAGCTTTTATTCTGAATTTTTTTACTTTTCTATAGAAAAAAGTTTTATTTGATTTTATTTTATGGGTAATACAACCGGATATTACTTTTATGTTGAGTGTTACAGACAAAATGAGCTATTTTATTCCACAGTAGAACGTGTTTTGGAATCCAAGAAGATGTGAACAAGGTATTAACTGAAAATTTTCAGTTCTAATTTGATGATAGATTATGTTATTGGTCTTGTTAGGATAGCTGGCTAACCATTGAGTTGATAGTCGTTTTCTAAGGATCACCTGATACTAAAGAGGTACAAAATGTTGGGTTTTTGTTTCCAAATAAGTCTGCTCTTCGATGCAAAACAGAATGCGACGTCAAAATTCCCCGGGGCCGGGTGGTGGGAGCTATTGGGTTAAAGGTCTTTTTATGCACAAAGGTGAATGATTTCTTCCATTCTATGTAGACTTTGATTGAATATATCCTTACATTAAAACAGAGTCTCTTTTCATAGCCAGTGTTCATCGTGTTCACAGGGAAGGTATGAAGGTAAAGCTGTTGGCTTTCAGTGAATGAGGTCACAGAGATTCCCTGTCCTTTGTGCGATCTGGGTTTTCTCCAATTTTCCAAGTATATAATGGGATTATATTTTATTAAGTTTGGTTTGATTAGATTAGCTGGCTGTTAAAATAGTGGTGATAACAACATAGAGCTGCTAGAATGGACCAACCTACTCTGCTGGGTTTGGGTCTTGCTACAAATAGCAGGCAGCTGACTTTTCACATTTGAGTTAAACCAGAGCAGTTCATGGGAAAATGTGGAACAGAGGTTAAAAAAAAGACGAAATGAATCAATCACAGAAAATGCACAGAAAATAGTTATTTTATTTCCTGGTTTGAGCAATTTTTAAGGTATAGGATGTAGGATTTTGTCCTGCAACAGGAGGGCCGTCTGTTTAAACTCCACCTCTTTCTGTGTCAATTTGTGTCTTCTTGGTCAATAGGCTTCAACTGCACTGCCCTACCAATGGTGGTCAGAAAGCGCTATACAGAGAAGGGCCGGTGCCTGGCTTCTGTCAGCGAGCCCCAGGGTGTCAGGGTTTGGTTGTGGTTTGGAGGACCCAAATGCAGAGGCCGAGAGGCTGAGGAGATTTCTAGCAGTTTAATGGGGCAAAACAGTAAACAAAGGCAGGAATGCAAAATCCAACCAATAATCAAAAGCAAACCAGAACTATGGAGACATCAGGGGAAACCAAACACGAGGAGCCAGGGAGAGACGAGGTAGGTGGACAACAGCCTGAGAGGACAGCAAAGACAAGGAACCAACAAAGAGTGAGAGCAGAGGGAGAGCATATATAGCTGACAGAGACAAAGGGAGGGCTAACGAGCTGACAAGGAGCAGGTGTGAGAGGAGACAACGAGGGAGCCAAGGGGAAAGGAACACACACACACACACACAAGAGGGCAACAGAGGACAACAGAAAAACATGAGAACTAACATAAATCTAGAAATTACAACAAAACTGGAATTAAACCAATAAATCTAGAAAACAAGGAGCAAAGTAAAGAACAACAGAACTAAGACCATGACACAGGGGAGCTGCGACAATGCTCGCCACCATCAGGGTGTAAACAGGTGATTTACTAAAAGTGGTGAATAGTGCGTTGGAGCCCTTGGACTTGATAAAGCACTAAACAAACCTGTATTTGTTTGACCATTTACCATTTTACCAGAATTTAAAAAATACCTGGTGGGTTGCTCAATATGTTTCCATCCCCTTTGTCAGTGATGCTTGCTGTTGTAAAAATGAACATGCCGAAGTGTGGCTTACCCAGCAATGTAAAGTCTTTATTCACACTAAAGCAGTGCCAGTACAGTAGCAGGTAGGATACTGTATGAAGCCGGTAAATGGCGGTCAGTTTTACCCAGTAAATCAGTTCTGGGTTTATTCCCACATAACCCAGGATATTACCAGTAAGATCCCTGGTTTGGTTTACTAGAAAAAATCTTAATCTAGATAAGTAATTTTTTCCTAAAACAAGTGCAATTTTTGTTGAATTGAGGAGGTAAGTGAAACTATTTGCCATTGGAACAAGACAATTTACATTTAAAATAAGAAAAACCCTGTTTCATTGTATTATTTCAAGTGTATATAATCTAATTTCCTTATTCTGAGAGTAAAAATCCTCATTCCATTGGCAAATCATCTTATTTTTCTGCTCAAATTAAGGGTAAATGCCCTTTATTTAAGACATTTTGACTTATTTCTAGATTGTTTTTGCAGTGTTGTTCAGTGTGAAAGAGGCTCGAGACAAGAAGAATTTATGGAGCTTTTCAGTTTGAACCTTTAAGAAAAAAACAAGAGAGACCAAAACCAATTGCAAAGCAGGGTGGAGGTAGAATCATGTTGTCTTTCGGTGGTGCCTTCCATAAAATGGGAGGGACACTAGATCATGAAGAGTACCTCTAAATTCTTAAATTATAGCACAAATCGATGTCTTTTAGGGTGAAACTACACAACAATAATGGACCCAAGCACACATCAGGACTGGTTTTGAAGTTAAGAGTGGCAAAGCAGAACAACATTAAGGCTTTGGTATTACCCTCACCTTAATCGTAAGGAAAATGCATGGGGTATGCTTAGAATTTTAGACTAGCAGTCCAACATTTCTGTTTTTGTCAAGACTCTAAACCAGGGGTCACCAACCATTTCAAGGCTGAGGGCTATTTCATGGCTATCGAATCATAGGAAGGGCTACCAATACTGACCTATGAACAAGAGGGGTCAGCTTCATCCAAAATTAAACTTCATCCAAATTAAACACATTTTTATTAACTTTTAATTTCTAATTTTCCTTTAAACATTATAATTTTAAAATCTCTATAAATGCTAAAATGCCCTATATGATTACTGTGATGAAATGCTCTATAAATGATTAAAAAGAAGAGTCACAGAATAAAATAAAATTTCAAACTTAGCCCACTGCTGAGTTGCTGTTTTCAGAAGGCGTTAAGGGCACCCCATGTGGTCCTTGAGGGCCCCTTGGTGCCCGCGGGCACCGCGTTGGCGACCCCTGCTCTAAACCATATCAAACCTGGGTTAAATTATTGTGGATCTCTACAGTAGCAGCCATTCAAAATGGCGCTTCCCAGTCAAAGGCCAGCCGAATGGCAGCAAAATCCCCTCCAATTTCAATTTAAATTCGATTCAATTCAGTTTATTTCTATAGCGCCAATTCACAACACATGTCACCTCAAGGCACTTTCATCATCCAGTCAAATTGTTTCAAAGTTTTCTAAGGAAAACCAGTTGATTGCAATCCCTCACACTAAGCATGCTTGTAGCGACAGTGGAGAGGAAAAACTCCCTTTTAACAGGAAGAAACCTCCAGCAGATCCAGGCTCAGTGTGAGCGGCCATCTGCTGAGGCCCACTGGGGTTCAAGGAGACAGAAGAAGAGATACAAAAAGCAGCTGTAAAAGGTGGCACCGTCCAGGAAACACACAGCCAGGCAGACGAGCTCCGAGCCAGCTCCCATGTCACTGGCCTTCTCCTGCGTGTGTAAATTTCTTTACCGACTCAAAGCTTTCAAAGAATTACAGGTTCTGCAAAAAATCTGAATCTAGATAAGTCATTTTTTCTTGAAATAAGTGCATTGGTTCTTGAATTGAGGAGACATTTTGCCAATGGAACAAAACAATTTACACTTAAAATAAGAAAACACAATTGCATCATCTTATTTCAAGTGCACATTATCTAATTATCTTATTTTAAGAGTAAAATCACTCATTCCATTGGCATTTTTACTTATTTCTAGATCGTTTTTGCAGTGATGATGCTTCTCTTTAGATCTTAATGTCCACAAATCATGATAGAATATTTTAGTCCAAAGATTGATGTTTAAAAAGGAATTGCAGGGGACCAGCCAAGGGCCCATCAAGGAAAGTGGGAAAAGTTTGAACGGCTACTACTGTACATAAGCCAATAATCACTACATCTTGTTAAGGGATGTTTGAATATTAAAAAACCAAAACATCATTCAGTATGTATGTATATTTGACTTCCTATGGTCGAGAAAACAAAATGAAATCCGTTCATGCTTCAGTGCCAAACTCTAGTTTTGTAACTCACATATTTTTTGTTGGATAAACATCTGTTTCTGTCTCTGACAGATAACAAAAAGAGTTGCTTCTTTGAGAGGAAAACCATCCTGACAGGTTTTATCACCGGCTTGATAACACCTTTAGTAAACTACAGAAGTGACTCATAAATCCCCTCGTGCTGACAGAAAGCAGTGTAGAGAACAAAACCACCAGGCATTAAATGACCTTTTCATACCGACCGGGGAAAAGAGCCGCGGTGTGACTTCATGGAGGCATAACTCAGAGCAAACAGGAAGGGATTTGAGAGTGCCACAAGCAATCATTGCATTCCTTTGGCCCATTTACTTTCATCACTGCCTACCTACAGCAACCAGAAGCTAAAAATACCTCCTCAGGTCACAGTGTCAAGAATGAGATGGCAGATTTCTGCTGCTGTGGCTTTTTTTGAACTTGGTCTCCAAGGAAAGATTCTTTTTATGAGCCTAAAAAATGTGTGGCTCTTACTAATCTCATTAAAGTCTGTCATGATGAAGTGTTAGATTGTGGTTTTCATTTTGACTTTGTCTAATTGGAGAGTTTTTCACTACAACGTCTCTTTTTTGACCTTGTTGGGTTTAAAAACTTTCATAAATGACATTAATTTAGTGTAATTATCATTACTTTTAGAATTGTTCATTGCACTTTCTGCATGAAAACATGGAATGATCTAATTTTTCTTCAGGTCGTCTTGCTACACACTATTGCCTGCCGTTTTTTTAAGCTTAGTTTCTTGTTTTTCTTTTAATTATTCCAAAAAAAGTTAAAAAATAAACCACTGGACTTTGTTTCCCAAGTTTTAAGACATTTCGCTTAGGGCTGGGTATTGTTCAAAAATTTTCGGTTCCGGTACCAATACCGATACCTTCACTTCGATACCAGTTCCTGAACGATACTTTTTTCGATACCAGTTTTATAATATCGATTCGAAGAAAAAGAAAATTACACAAAAAAAAAGTACAAATCTTGAGTTTTATTTTAAGCTCTGATTTTTCCATTTACATTTTTCCTCTTACATAAAAAAAAAATTCAGTGTCTAATATTCACTGTTACATTGTGAGGACCTTTTTACTTAGCAGTTTTCCTTTAAAAATATTACCATGTCTGACAAACAGGCCCGTTGAATGGGATCCTACTGACAGCGCACCGCTGGTATGTGGGGGTCTGAGCGGCTCCGACAGAAATATTGGAAGGTAGGATGAACTGACTGCACAGATTAAGTTTTCAGGTGGATTTTCCCACTTAAAAACATAATAAAAATACTTTATTCCCACTGATCACAGCAAATATAGCTGCAAGGCAAATAAAGGATAGAGTAGCTCCGCCCAACGCGCGTCAGAGCCACTTTTCGACCGCGAAGCCAGAGCAGCAAAGCTGCTTCAGCCGCGCGTCAGAAGCTGGTACAAGCAGCAAAAATGAAGCAGCAAAAATGAAGCAGCAGACGTGATTTTGCTGCTCCTGCTGCGTCCAGTTTGAAAGCAGCATGATTCACTCCGCTCTCGCTTTGCTCCGCCCACGGGCTGCTGAGAGGAGGATGGTGGCGCCGGCTGCGGTCCGCTCTTCTTGCAGTCAAACACCGAGCAACTTTCTGCTCTTAAATTTTTTCCGTGCACGATGTATTGCATTGCGCACTATTGGCATCAGTGTTAATAAAGTGAAGCCGCACTTTTGACCTGGGGGGCATTTTAAAGGGGTTCCGCGACGCTGCAACCAGTCCACAACAGATACACATGAACCCTGGCTGTAGGCGTGACCACCTGTGTATTTTTCCTGGATGACGCAATCACGTTAAGTGTTACAGCCAATCACCGAAACTTGGTACCGAAAGACGAGGCATGTTTCGATACTCGGTAGAACCGAAGCATTTCGGTCGGTACCATAAAAGAACCGAAGTTCAGTACCCAGCCCTAGTTTCGCTTCCCATAATTTTTAGTTATGCCATTGTTTTCTGACTTATTTAGTTTCTATTATTGGACAGGTTATTTGTTGTGTTCCTCCCTGTTTCTCTGGACTTATCGGCTAATTCCTAGATTCTATTCACCTGTGTCTAATAATTCTGCAAAATGCTTGCACCTGTACCCCATGTCATTAAAGCTTTACGGTTATGTGCATACGTAGAAAGTCTTGATGCTAAATGCAGATATTTCTTTTGAGATCTTAGGCTGGACATGGTCTGAAAACTGTTGATTTAGTAACATACTAACCTCCGCATATCCATCTGGAAACCTTCCGTTGAAGTAATTTTGGGAAGGGGCGAAAATACTGGTTAGCTGATTGGCCTATGTTGGTGATAGACGGGCCAAATAAACCAATCAGATCAACGAAGCATATGACAAAACAGAGCGACGACGAAAACACAACCACAAGCCAGGCTACTCTTGCCGAAACCAGTCGGGAGAAGAGCAAAAACATCTTTTCCTCTGAGAAAAGCCTCCAGAGCAGTGTTTTGCTCTTCTTTCAGTGAAGAAATACTCTGTAATTCCGATAAAACTTGCTCGATAGCCACGCTAACGCTAGTTTCATCGGCTGAAGCCGCCATGTTCTTTAGACTGAACTGTCACGCTTCTCGTTGCGTCACACCTCAACCCGCCTCAAAGCCAACGCTGATTGGACGTTCGTTTGGTGAACGGCTCCAAATTTTCTTCAACGGAGAGTCTCCAGACTGATCTGCGAGTGAAACCTTGAAAGATCGCGAGATCAGGAATGTCTCACGAGGCTAGTAACATACATGGAAACGACTCAAATCCAATTTTTTTGGAGGGTAAATAAGTTAGAATGTCAGATATGGGAAAAAAGACTTGATTTGGAGCCTGGCGGTGGTACAGGGGTTAAGGGTGAGACCCATGTAGAGATCCTCGATGCGGGTTGAGGACCGAGGTCTGAACCTCGAAGATTCAAGTTCCGGCCTGGTTACCTTTGTCGCTTGTCCACCACCTTCCTCGAATTCTATTTCCTGTGTACCTCCTTTAAAAAAAGAATAAAAATCACTAGCGCTTAATAAAAATAAATAAATGAACCTGGCTTAGATTTCCCTATGTGTTCACACTGAACATGTTGTCCGCTGTGTTCGCCAGCACTGCAGGGAGTTTTCTGCTTTGCATTTCAGATGCATAGTGCAGTGGCGGCTGGTGGGGTTTCCTACGGGGGGTATAAACTCAAAATAGACGTATACCAAAAATCAAACGTATAACAAGTTATCACACCAGTATATATTAATGTGAATGCCAACAACAAAAACATTGTAAAAACATTTTAAAAAAACAAAATCATAATTTCATGTACAGGTTTAATTTTTGTACATAAATCTTGTCCTTCTGAGGCTTTTTGAAGGTAAATCTATGTTTAACATGGTGTCACAAACCTATGAAAACATAATAATGTACCAGTTTAACAATTGATAAGCTATCAGCTTTGGTCAGCTATATTTTTTTAATATATGAAAACTATTGCTACTACTACTATGTGTTTATTTAAGAGCAACCATGCAAATTCACAAACATCTAGAAAAAGTACACTATATTATATAATTTCCATGTGAATCCCGTATTGTTCATTCTTCTTTGCCTTTTCTAAAAAGTGCTTTAAATCATCAAATATTTCAACTCAAACTCAACATGGTGGACAGGCAGTTTATCAATCAAGTCACGCAACATGTTTTGCTGTGGAAAACCTGATCCACCCAATTTTCCAGAGGTGGAAACAATTTGTAGAGTTGCACCACCGACTCCAAGAAGTGCGTCTGGAGGATGGCCGGATTTGGCTGTACTACCTTTTATCTAACCCAGCAGAGAGCACCAAACTGGGGAGGTGCAGCAGATGGTCAGGGTCTGCACTAGAGGTAAGGAAGGATGACTAACTAGGCTAAATTATAACTGCTTTTTTAAAAAGCCATCGAAAAACCTCAAACTAAATTCAATACCTCGTTCCTATGCATTAAAGAGATATTATGTATGTTTTTAATTAAAAATATTTATATGACCCTTTACTGTTGGGATCTGGAGGTCTGTCCACTTTCTCCACCAGAGGGCGTACAAGATCTCCTGGAGCCGGAGCTGATTGCACCACCTGTCTCTCATCAGCTCATCAGGAGATCCGTATTTAAGGAGGCGGAGGGCTTCTCTCCAGTGCCAGAGTGTTTGCCAGTAACGGTTAGCAAGCCTGAGTCAACCAGCCTGTCTGAAACTCTGACTCCTTGAGAACCTGAACCTGATCTGTTTTCTCCTCTCTACTTCCTAGACTGAACCTGCCTGAAACCTGAAACCCTGAAGAGTTTCTCTGCCGGGGATCTGCATGTCCGTTCTCTGAAGAACTCTGGAGAACAGTTCCTGTCAAAGATCTGCCTGCCCGCTCTCAGAAGATACTGGGAGGAAACTCTAATCAGTGATCTGCCTGCACTCAATAAGCTCTGCCTCCGCCTAGCCCTCAGCCTGCCGACAGCCTCTGGACCCTCAAGGTTCAGCTGCTCTGCTCTACTCCAGAACAGGTACAGCCCTGCACACTCTCAATCCTGCAAAATACCTCCACTAACTCCTCTGTCCTCCTCTGCAGTGAACCCACTCGTGACCAGTCCAGTCCCTTCCTGGATCTGATAAATCTGTGTACCTTTTCAGAACCCACTCGTGACCAGACGAGTTCCCCACTTGAACCTGATCATAAAACTTGTACATTCATCTTTTATAAACCTTTGAACTTTTCTCCTGCCTCTGAGTGTTCTGCATGTGGGTTAGACACGTTAAACCAAACATGACATTTACGACTCAAACATCATTTGATGAGCAGACTGATGCCTCAGTAGTTCAGCTCTGATGCATCTATAAACCTGTAGCCTATTTTACAGTATTTCCTTCGGGCTGGAAGTTCCTGCTCTGTTCAACGATGTGACGTTAAGCGCATCCATGCTAAATTAGTCCGTCCCGGCAAACAATCGAACCGTTATATTCAAGATGGATATTGCGGATACTCGGAAGCGTCTGGTGTCAAGCTCAACTCAGACACCAACGGTAACTCTAGGTAAGCTGAAAAAAGGTAAAAGAGAGAAAAAAAAAACTTTGCTAAGTATGAGCGCGAGATACTAGAAAGAGAAGAAGGCCACAGGTGGCAGTATCACTTAAAAAAACTCTTAATACCTTTTTAACAAATAATAATATAATGTCATAGATGCTCTCCTCGAGCTCAATGGAACTCAGAACACAGCAAGATGGGAGGAAGCGAGGAAGCTTTAGGCGTCTGGAACAGAGAAGAGCCAGTTACGAAGGATGTGGAATTTTGTGGATAAGATAATTACAGTAGGAGGATCCTGTATAAAAAAAAGTTTTGATTTAAAATAATTACTCTTTAGAAGTAAACGTGTGAAGGAGATTGCAGTTTTTTATTTAATCATATCTGACTTGGTTTTAATCAAATGCTGGTTAGATGAGCTTGAAACTGAATCAACCTTAACAAGTAAAGAATGTATTTCACATTCTAAAAGAGAACAGAGCCTGCGACTCTCTGAGAACATCCCTCATATTCTACAGGAGAGAGGAGTAATTTGAGCCAGAGTTGCTGAGCCCACCAGAGACGCTGTGTGAACCGTTCCACTCTGGGGTCATGACTGAACATCCATCAGAGACACAGACTGCGAACCTTTCTCTCTAGGTCACCTGGGTTTCAGCACAGACCAAAAAAAACAACTTTATTCTGAATAAATCATACAGTAATTTACAGCATTTTAAGTCCACCTCTAACAGTGCTAAATAAAGTAATTAATTCTATGAATGTTCTATGAAAGGAAATGTAAGTTTTTTTCAAACTGAGGTAAAATATATGATCACAGAAAGATGTTGTTCTTGAAGATTCTAAGTTACTTTATTATTGGAATCAGCGTATATAATATGTTTATTATGATAGAAAAACGTTCAGCCTGCAAAATAAAACTAAACATTGCAACAAAATAATAAACTATGCTGTTAAAAATCAAATATAAATGAGAACTGATAAAATGAACTTTAGGATCCTGCATTAAAAGGTCAAAGGGACATCGCCTTTGATTATATTATGTATACATATATATGTGTGCTTTCACCATGTCTATTCTCCCACTCTGCAGAATTTTTCTCATAGTAGCTTCATCTGGTCTGTTCCTGTTTGGCTGTGACTCCATCCTCGAGAGAAATATCAGCTGTGCTGCTGCCATCAACACCTTTGTTTCTAGATGTTGGAGATTGGCCTGTTTTTCAGTGTTGTCCTGTTTCTCTGACTGAGACTGGTTGGTTTCCTGCCGCCTTTTACAGCTTCTTTTTCTATGTTTGCTTCTGTCTCCTTGAACCCCAGTGGGCCTCAGCAGATGGCCGCTCACACTGAGCCTGGTTCTGTTGGAGGTTTCTTCCTGTTCAAAGGGAGTTTTTCCTCTCCACTGTCGCTACAAGCATGCTAAGTGTAAGGGATTGCTGAAGAGTCAATGAGTCGATGCAATCAACTGGTTTTCCTTAGAAAACTTTGAATCAATTTGACAGGATGATGAAAGTGCCTTGAGGTGACGTGTGTTGTAAATTGGATATATAGAAATAAACTGAATTAAATTGTATTTCAGCTTTTATTATTATTGTCTGGGCTGTTGTTGCTGTGATTTAGTCTTTGTTGTTGTGTTGCACCTTTTGTCAGTCATTGCTTTTGTTCCAGAGTTTTAGTTTAGGTTGTTGTATTGCGGATTTTAATGTTGTTGTCTGGACTTTTGTTGCACTGTTTTGGGTTTTGTTGTTGTATCACAGCTTTTTTTGTTGTTGTCGGGGCTTTTGTTGACTTTCAGGGTTCGTACGGGTGCTGGAAATCCTTGAAAATGCTTGAATTTTGATGTTGTGTTTTCAAGGTTTGAAAAGTGCTTATATTTAGGATGAAATGCTTGAAAATGCTTGAAATTGTAACTATTTCTTTCGCAACAAATACCTATCTAACTGAATCGTGTGTTTATTAAATGGAGAAATAAAATGTTGGAGAGCCTGAAAATGAAACCTGCTCGCTTAGGTGTGACTGCGATCTGATAGTCTATTTCCATGTGTGACTCCGCCTCCATGAAACCACTACTGCACCCTGCCGGGAGGTTGTCGTTTCAATGAACGTTGGCTGGAAGATGAAAAATACAAATTATGGATTAAACGGGGACAAGAGCAAACGAGTTGCCTCTTGTAAAGTCTGCAAAAAATTTTTTTGCAGCTTTTCACAATGGGCGAGTCTGCGCTCTCGAGTCACATGAAGGGTAAGTCATAGTGACTGAGAGTACGGTGTCATAATGTAATGTTAGTATTGCAGTGTTTCCCGCAGCACTATCTTGGCGAGGCAGCCGCCCCGCCAAACTCACGCTACCGCCTCACCAACGTTCCAAAAAAACCCCCCAAAAAAACCCAGAAGTTTTAATTCATCGCCAGGCCCAGACCTTAAAACAGCATTGATAACTCTACAGCTGATAATACTGAATTGCGACACCCTCTGGTTGGTTATATTACTACGCCATGGCAGAGGAGTAATTTTCTTTGATCATCCGAGGAGACGTGTGGGGGGAAAAAAACGTGTTCGGTCGTCTTCATCATTGGTGAACTATAGAAAATAATAGAAAATGAATATCTGCCTCGTGTGCTCTGACAAATTAAGATAGGATTTAGTTTTATGTATTCATTACGACATCCGCACAAAACTGGTTCTGTAAGGTGCTGGAAAAAGTTTTAAAATGGATCTTGAAAGTGCTTGAAAAGTGCTTGATTTTGACTTTGGAGAAGGTGTACGAACCCTGGACTTTTCACTGCTTTTGTTGCCGTGTCGCAGCTTTTGATGCTTTGTCAGGACTTTTGTTGCCGTGTTTAGGCTTTTGTCATTGCCATTTGGTTAGATGTTCTTGACCCCTCTCGGCCACTGTAAAATACAGACCTCCTTATAGGGAATACAGCTGGTGGGTGAGGGCACTGGGACCAAGGCACAACAATAAAGAGAACTGGATTCTGGTAAAATATTTTCTTAAGGGGTGACAGTGGCGTTGGATGTAGGAGTTTGCCCTGAAATCAAAGGGTTGATGGTCTGAGCCCCGGCTTCGGCTTTCAGTGTGGTCGTGTCCTTGGAAAAGACAGTGTATTGTATAAAGTGCTTTGGTCAAGTCTCCTGACTTGAAAAAGCGCTATATAATGACAGGCCATTTACCATTTTTTATGGCTAATTGATTTCCAGCTATAGTAATGGGGAGTGTCTTAATGAAATATTGAACTGAGATTTTAGTTCTGATAAATGAATCCTAAATTATTCTGGTTCAAATTAGAAACAGCATATTTCATATCAAGATACTGTAGTTTCTTTTAGTATGAGCTGATGAGCACCAAGCATGTATTCTGATTCATCGGAAATTGGTTTTAAGGTTGGAGCCTAAAGTCTTGTATATAAAGACAACTATAGAAATAATCTGCTTCAACTTTAAACCATATGCAGGGATAAAAATGAGCTCCACCACCACTAAATGATGATGTTTGGGTTGGTTTGTGTGTCGAACCTCTTCACAGTGGAGCGGAGGACACCTCGTCTGGCACAGTTTCCTTCCGTTCACGCAGATGCATGTTAGGCAGCCCTCTTCCCACTCCGATCCTGCCTGGCTCACAGACAGATGAAAAAACAAACAAAAAAACACATGAAGCTCAGGCATCTACACGTAAAAACTGTGAGTTTAATTTACTAAACCAGGTTATGTTATGTTTACTAAACCTGCTTACACTAAATCTGGTTGATTTAATGTAAAGAGGATTATATATGTATTTTTAGCATAATAATCAAAGTATAGAGAAAAGGTTCCCCTCTGTCTACTGAGAGGATCAGTCTGTAGTCAGTGGACTTTAAATTCAACTTCACACTTCAAATATCAGTTAAATCATTGAAAAATACATAAATCTTGCTTTTTAAAAAGTGTATTTTCTCTTAATTTGTGCAGGTAAATATGATTATCTGCCAATGGAATGAGGATTTTGACCTCAAAAACAACTATTGGCTGTTGTGTATATGAAATACGGTACACAAAAAAGATAATGGTGCTGTTTTTACTTTATTTTAAACATAAATCATCTTGGTTCCATTTGAAAATTGTCTTGCTTGCTCAAATCAAGTGAAATCCAGTTAATTTAGTAAAGAAATGACTTGTATATCAATTTATGCAGTGCTGCTTCAGAGTAGGAATAAGAAATCTAATTTAGTTCAAAATGAATAAAAAAGATTCCAATATTAACAAGGTATATTCTTACATTAAGACATCATAATAAGGAAACTGTTTAAATTCCAAGTATCATGCAAATTGAGTTGATCTGTTTTACCAAAACGGAAGCACCTGCTCCCACTGAGCTGAACCATGTCAGGCGTTCACTAAAAAAATCTCGTCTTTATGGGACCACAAGTCATCATTAAGTGACAGAAAAGCAGGAATACAGGGAAAGAGGCTAAGACTAAAACATAGAGAAGGATAGAAGGAAAAGAGGTTGAACGAGAATTGCTGGTGAGGAGAACAGCCGACTTATGAGTAAGGAGAGAGGAAAAAAAAAACGAATGATTGCTTGTCAGAGTTTGATTAATTCAATAACGCTCTAATATCCATTCCTTCATAAATAATTCCTGGCAGGCTTGCCCAGTTGCAGTCAGAGAACAGAATCTCCACAAGCCTGCCTACATAATGAATGGGGTTGAGGGGATGGAGAGGCCTTGGTGTAGTGTGTCCCCACAAGCCTTATCGCTCATCTTCTAACAGGCTGTTCTGTAGGAGTAAGTACCACAGTCGCTATGAATGGGATGAAATACAAACACCCTATTCACGGTACAATGATGCAGCAACAATGGGTACAAGCTGCCAGGTTAACTGGCCATCAGGTGTCGGTTTACCTCTCGCACGATGCCCTGGTCATGGCAGGGGCACAGGGCCGGGATGATACACACGCCCTCTAGGTTTCGGTAAAGCCCTTCCTGACACACGCAGCCTTCGGCGGACCGGCTGCAGTTGACAGGGGAGGTGGAGTAAATGTCCTGGCAGCTTCTCTCACACAGCGGGGCCTCCTCTGACAGGCTCCTCTTCCACTGCTCCCCCTCAGGGCATTCTAGACATTAGAAAATTGGAACAATAAAAAGGAAGCCGAGTTAAATCCAGCCAAAGCTCGGCCGATTGTTCTGACTGTAATAGCACAAGCTTCTACACACCAGAACTTTAAAACATCCATAATGATTAAGGTCTGGTTTTGACTAAGCCGGTGTAACAAGTCTTAAACTGAGCAGTTCAGCTAATAGCCACTTGTTACAGGGTCATAATCTGGCTGGAAGGTGAAACTTTACCCCAGGACTGTTTAGCTCCATCCATTTTCCCTTGGTTTCCCTACAAGCGTTAACGTCCTGAAAGCATCATCTCATGCAAATTGAATGTTGTTTTAACTTATGTTAATGTTATGTGTTGTTCTGTGAACACACAGCTAATTGGCTCTTTGAATCAAGTTCAAATCATGTTCAAAAAGTTAAATTTGCACATGTGTGGAACCCATTCACAACTTTCATCCAAAATATGAGAATTTATTTAAAAAAATATCAACTCCAGGTCATTAAGAATTAAAATCTCTTGACTACACTAGTGAAAATTAACAAAACTAAGCTATTGTGCATTCAAAGAAAGAGTAATAAAAATGTCCAAAAACCATAATCAGTAGGACGATTCAATGATGTTACATTTTGGCAAAGATTTTATGTTGGAGAATTCAATTTAGAGTTTTAAAAGAGGTAAATTAGGTTTTACTAACTAAAAATTTAGAGTAATGCATTTGTGTTCAAACTAATTCACAATGCAAATCCAAGGGGTACATAAAACTGTATTTAATAAAATTATATTTTATTCAATTACTTGCAAATGTCATGAACCGAGGACAGATGGACCCAGTATTTAAGGTCAGTAGGAAAGTTCAAAAAGTTTATTAAATAAAGAAAACTAAAGTGGAACTGTGACTCGTAGACAATGCAGGAGGGGGGGCGGGGCACCGCCCAATCTCATACACTCTGGTTTAGCAGTTCAGTCCATACCCCTTGAGAGGGGTGCAATCCAGCCGATGGGCTGACAGCTGACGCGGCTCGGAACAGACAGATCAGACGGGATCCAGATCAGGCAGGAAAAGAAACAGGTGGCAGGATCCAGACTTCCAGGCAATAACAAGCTCCCAGACAGGATCAGGGTCAGACAGAGTTCTGAAGTGTGACCAGGTGGTCAGGCACAGGAGCAGACAGGATCAGGTGCAGATGAGCAGGCTCAGTGGAAGAGGGTAGCCGAGACAGGACGTGGAACCAGAACTTGATGCAGGACTTTAAACCGGTCTCCTCTCTGGAGCTAAGCTTACTGAGATAAAAACTGAACCTCCCCACATGATGAGCCAAAAACCCAGAGGAATACGCGGGGGAGGAACAGTGGACGATCAGGAGACGAGACAAACACAAACACACTCTTTCCACTGGCTGCTAGGATCCAGGACATGAACCTAGAAATTAACAGACTGAACAGAACGACCAAGAACAAATAATGATCTGGCCCCGAATGCTCAGGCTGAACAGAATTTAACCCTGAAGAAACAGGTGACAGGAATTATAATTGAGGCAGGGAGGAAAAAAAAAAGACAGGTGAAAGGAATTACTAATTTATTAGGAGCAAACAGGCCAGATCATGACAGCAAAATCAGAAATCAATAGCTGTTTAGATACTTGATTCTTAAGTTTCTGTGAAGGAATCACTTGTTGCTATGTTTGGTCTCTCGGAGTGTTCTGCAAAGGAAGTGGTGCACTCTGGGGTCTGCACATCAAAAGAAAAACCACATCTTCCTCCACCAATGTTCAAAATTAACATCACAGCCTATGGCATGGCATTGATGCTGCAACAGTTTATCTTTCACCAGTACTTTATAATAAACCAAGATGTTTATTTTTTGTCTATTTCAAAACAGAGATCTTCTTCCATCTGTTTGCTATGTCCAAAACTAGGAGCATCAAAACACAGAGTTACAGCCGGCTGGGTCTATTGGTAGTTCCTTTGTATCAGTTTCTATTTTACTGGGGAACAGAGCATTTGGCGCAATTTCAAAAATGGCAAAAGAATGAAGATCAAGTCCTCTACGTCCCAAGTCATAGTTCTTTCCTCTGCAGGATGGTGGGGCCCTCTGTTAGAGATACTTGGAGTAGAGCTGCTTCTCATCGGCATCGAGAGGAGTCAGAGGAGGTAGCTCAGACATGCCTCCCAATGGGAGGTAGCTCAATGCATGCTAGAGAGACTATAGGCCTACTGCAACAGTAACTGTCAATGCAAGTCTTGGTTGGTAAGACTTCTCAAAACAAAAAGCCTTACCAAACCTCTTTCAGGGCTGGTAGATTTTTGCCCTTATTTTCGGTAGAATCTTCCCTAAGATTACTAATGTATGAGAATCTGATCTTGCTTAGTATAGATATCTCAAATCAAGATCAAAATAACTTTTTGGCTAGACTTGGTTAGATGGAGACTTTTTGGAGTGTATATCATTCGCTGGCCCTGAAACGCCTCAGAAGACCTGGAGGAAATGTGTGAGGAAAGTCTGTGAGTCGATGCAGAGACTGTTGACCTTTTGACCTGTTCTCAGGTAAAACAGAACACTGAGAGTATTACGAGTGGTTTATTCAAACAAGGATAATGAGCATGCAGCCTGTGGTGACGGTACTAAAGAATCATCTCCTTTCTTGGAATGTGTGCCCCCCTCTTGATTTGCAAAAATTGCAAAGAAAGCAAATGCAGTCAATGGAGAAGAAAATGTTGGGGTACTCTACCTCTGGAAGTTACAGAGAAGGATGAATGGGACTTAATGCAACTGAACTTTATTTAACAATACACTCCATCTCAAGCACAGAGACAGTTCTGTACAGACTAAGTTTAGCAACAAATGTTTTTGCATCAAAAATTTCTTTTTTTTCCTGCTTTTTATTGTCATTACACTGTCACAAGTACAGATCAACGAAATTCATTCTCTGCATTTAACCGTCCCTTTGGGGAGCAGTGGGCTGCCATTGTGCAGCGCCAGGGAGCAGGGCAGTCTGTGGGAGTGGAGCTCGAACTCTGAACCTTTGGATTCCAAGTGCACTGCCCCAACCATTAGGCCGCAACTCCCGTACCCACTGTGTGCTTTAAAAAGCTTTGGATATCTAAGAATATCTAAAATTAAGGGGTCTGTTAAGGACCAGAAATCTGCAATCACTCACCACAGTCAGGAGCAATGCAGCTTCTAGTTCGGATGTTCAAGCCTTCACATGGGGCTCCTCCATATAGGCTGGGCTGCAGAACCGTCCTGGTAGAACTTTGGTGGCCCGTACCACAGCTAGCCGAGCACGGACTCCATGGCAACCAGCTGGACCACTGACAGGCCACTGGACCGGAACCGAGAAAACAAAAGGAAACAACTTTAGAGCACATTTTTTTAGGTCAAAGGTCATTTTTACCAAAGAGAAAAGCAAAATCTGCAACTTTTGAGAAATCTTTTAGATTCTAGATTACATTTAAAAAACACAAAAGTCTGGATTTAATAATATCAGGATTTTAAAGCATCTTTAGACTCTGTTAAACTTTTTATATTTCTGTACTTAAATTTCTTTTAGCCCGCCTTTAAAAGATGCAATGATAAAGAATAAATCCATTCTGGTATCAAAACAATTTCTACGCTGACGTACATTTAACGTAATTAAAAATTGAGACATGTTTTCAAGTTAATGCATCTTTATCCACTTTTCTCAGGTTCTTTTTATTGTATGGTTAAAACCGTTGAGTCAGCAAGGAATCTCGCCTGCTGGGAGAGATTTTTTTTTTTCTTCCAAGATATTAAGTAATCCTTCTAATCAAGTCTACATCTTCATCCGTTCACTCTTTGATTACAGCAGTAAAACCACACTGCTGTAGTCTGCTTCTTGAAATGCATCCCAGCGATCGTTAACTACCACATCTGTATGTAACGGAACGGACACAGAATGAATTTTCCTTCGGCTTTACTCCGACATTAATTCACCTGCTGCAACAAACTGTCATATGAGCAGATTTGCTTGGATGACAAATAAAGCGCTGCCACAATTACACTGAGAAAGCTGTATCCACCTAAATTAAAGCAATTTTTCAACTTCAACACACACTGGGGAGAAAAAGAGGAGAAATAGGACATGCAGTTTAAATCAATAAAAACGCCGGGTGTTTTAGAGAAATAAATTAAGGTAGAGGAAGAGATGGGAACAAAAACCATTTTTCAATCCTTTCTGCCACTTTTATGGAGCATAATTCCAGCATTTGTTGGTTATCTTTGACCTTGTTTCAATTCCACTTCTGTTAGTTACAGCATAATGGGCAAAAGTAAAATTATCAAAGCAGATTAGATTAGATTAGGAGCTAAAAAAAAAGCTTTAGGAGGCTGTTTAAACATCCAGAACCTGCATTCACAGAGTCCTCTCAGACAGGGGCCCAGCTAGAAGGGGGGCCGGAGGGGGCCATGTGATTTAGTTGTTCTCCCACTGATAAATATGATTAATTGGTTTGATTTAATCAGATTGATGGCATATATTTCATATTAAAAAGTATGTTTCCACGACTAAAATGAATGAAGTTCATTCCGTTGGGAATCCAGTTTGTGTGGGTTGTGTTTTTGTGTGTTTTCCCTCCACCACCAGGTGGCGCCTGGTTCTCGTTGGGCCTCTCACAGACCTGCGGATGGTTGCCTCATTAACGGAGACTGCCACTACCTCGACACCAGAGTGTTTGACAGTTTTGCGAAGTCATCCTGCAAACGGGATGTTTTGGACCTTCTCCCCCCTGGAAGGATTCTCTGAGCTGAGGATTCAAACTGGTGGTTTGGATCTACTTTTCCCCAAGGATTGTTTGGGCTTCTCTCTGAGCAGGAGTTTCATCTCCACATGAAAACGTTCAAGTACCGCAGGAAATCTAAGTGGCAGTCAGCTCCTTCGTTCCTCGAAGACACACCTCAACCTGGTTAACCCTGTCCGCCCTCCAACGAACAAGTCTATTACTGGAACAACCCTCACCGACTGGATTCAACGAATGACACCTTTTTCTGGAAATGTGAGTCCTGATGGCCTTATTCCCTTTTTCAAATCAAAGACACCAATTTCCCACTGAGCCTGAACTAACCGCAGGACCTTCCCCTTCACTTTTCAGTCCCGGTTCGCCCGTGTTCAGAGCAGCACTGGACTCCTCTCTACCAACTCACAATAAATCTGTTAAACCTTCCCCTGGTCTCTCTGTTTGGCTTTCTGCATGTGGGTCAGATCTTTGGATAAAATCCTGACACATTCAAACAATAACAATACAATATATAATATACAAAAAACAATATCCATCGATGAAAGTAAAGTTTGACAAACTCAACTTTAAAGTAGTATATTTTCTTTGCTTTAATGAAATCCATAAATTATTCCCTCTGTTGTTGTATTTTAGTTAGTTATAGTCTAAATGTAACATGTAAATTAACCTAAAGTTATTCATTATTTTTAGTTGATCATCTTCCATATCATTTTCTTGATCTAATACATTTCAATATTTTATCCCTAACAACAATAACTAAATTGTTGATCAAAAACTCCCCACCTCTGCACCAAGCAGTTCCTCTCTAAACCACATGGTGGCAGCAGTGATACTCTCAAGGGCATCATCCTAACTATACATTGACTAACTTTCTCATTTTGAATTGAGAAAGCTTGCTGGAAGGAAAGCGAAACGTCTTCAAACCTTGGAAACCAAGTCCAGTGGATTGTTTTTTAACTTTTACATTTTTAAATTAGTATATTAATGGTACTTTGACAGAAAACACAGTATCGAATTATTCACATCAATATACAAACATAAAAGACCAGAAATACAGAAATTAGCCTCACAAGTTTTTTGTTTTTTTTTTTGGGAGAAGGCAAAGGTACAGTATGGGTCTCCGTACATCATCTAAGAATCTACTTTATAATTAGATATAAATAACTATTAAACCAATTTAATGTCTGTATTATTGTTGGTATATAAATATCATATGGAACTATAATCGATTAAAGGTATAAAGGAGGGTTTTTATGTAAATTTACAGTAGTTAATCACATTTTAATAACTGTGCGTGTGTAAGACCTCCCTACCTGCTCGTCTTGCATCGGGTGGAAGAATCCCTCAAATAATCTCCTTTTTCCATTCTTGTTATGAACTTTGCAGCAGTGGAGCTATATAAATGTGCCAAACTGAAGCTAACTGGATATAAAGCACTAGTGCTGTTAGGTTTCTGTTTCTGTTATGTTTTTCTTTTGAGTATTCTGTCTTTCCTTACTCCTTGATTTCTAGTGTTTAGTTTTCTTTTCACCATGTTTCATTATCCTAGTTATTTGATTCTCATTTTGTTATTTCCAGTCTTCCAGGTTTTTATTTGTTGCTCTCTGCTGCCCTCTTGTGTTCTCCTTCTTCCCTAGCTCTTTCCCTCTTGTTCTGTGCACACCTGTTTCCTGTTTCCTCATTAGCCCCCTCTTTTCTCAGTCTCCTTTAAAAGCCCTCTCTGTTCAGTTCCCCTTTGCTGGGTCCTTGTCAAACACCGTCTGCTTGCTCCAACTCCTTCACTCTGTGCCCACCTCGTCATGTTTGTGATTCCCCTGATTTTCCCCAAGTTTTCTGGTACGTTAGACTTGTTTTCATGTATTTTTTTTTTTTTTTTTGGACATCTGGTTTCTTGTTTTGTTTTCCTTGGATTTTTGGATAACCAGCCTCTGTTTTCTGTCAAGTCTTTATTAAATCCACAACAGATTCACCTCTGCCTCTGCTTTTGGGTCAACTCACTCATTAACCAAATCTTGACAAGTGCAGCAGGAATGTTCACACTGGTGTTAGTTAGTTAGTTAGTTAGTGACTGCTGAAAAAAAACAACTAATCCCTGTCACAGACTCTGCGTCACACTGATAGCACCAAACCAAAATACTGTATATTTGCACCATATATATTTAGCTGTACGTTTTGTTTATACTGTTTATAAAACGACAATAAAAGTTGTCTAAATTGAGCACATCATAAAGTTTAGCCTGTTGAATAAACACTACATAAAATGACATAAAAAAGATCAACCACTTCTTTAATTTAGGCAACTTAGATGTAATAATATGTGCATTAATTCATAGGTAAGGACTTGGGGGGGGGGGGGAAAAAAGTGTTGTCCTTTATGATTTATTTGTAAAATCTGGAGGCTGTACTCGTCAATATTTCTGTTGAGCTGAGGTTTGATCCCTCCAGTCATCTGTGGAAAATATTTGCTCTTATTTATTTTCTGATACCTTTCCGAATTCTTCTAAAAGGTTTATCCTTAAAAGCCCTTTGAGGTCTGCAACTATATTAAAATATATCTACATTTTAGTGTTTTTTTTTTTATTTCAACTTTTTATTTATTCATATTTAATGAAAATACATTACTGGAGGTGCACCTTTAACACTCTATTGGAATTTTCGAGATTATCTTATCTCCATATCTGTATTTTAAGGCGTTTTTCTTTTCTACACTGTTCAGGTGGTGAATCGACCAATCAGCTCTCTCTGTTTCTTGCATCTTCTCTGCTCCAGATTCTCTTAGGCAGATTAAAAGTCCTCCTTCTAACATTTGTAATCTTTATGAGCTTTTTAGTAACTCTAATCTTTACAAATCTTTTCCTTAAATTATGACACTACGAGCTAATTTAAAGCAACTTTCTGGAGCTTATGTCTTAAATATCTGTTTAAGTTCTAGGTCATTATTTCAATTATAAGCACTGAAATCAGATTAGGTATCTAAAACATTAGCATGAAGCCAAACCCTTTTAAACTTTCGTTTTTGTTGCTTATTATAGTTTTATTAGAAATGTCTTAATAGGTCTTTTATAACCCTGCTACATGTTTAAAGATAAAGAAGACTAAATTATGTGAGAAAAAAGTTGTTCCCATTTTTAAAGACTTTTAAATGAAACTTTAAGATAACATCAGAAGAACTTTGATGTTCTCTCTCTAAAACTGGCAGTAATGGCGCCTCATAAGCTGTGATTGATGCGGCCAACTGTTCAAACAGCTGGTAGTAATTATCTATTATAGTCTGAAAAAAATCATTTCCTATAAAGTCCCTTTATAATATTTTATTTACCTTAAAAGTTTTCATTCACGCCTCACTCCTGCATGATGGCTGCATGTGCAACCACACAACAAATGGTCTTGTAATTCTTTCATTAAATCTTATTTTACTGTAATGCATTTCATGTTTTTCTACTTTGATTTGGCATTGGTTAACTATTTGGGGTGCACACATTTAGTTGACTCATTTAGTCATTTCTTGCTTGTTTGCTTTTCTGTACATTAATATATTTTTCATTTGAGTTGCCAGTTCCTGGGAGGCTGTCATGAGTGAAGCCAGTAAAGGAAAGGAGGCCCCAGCTGCAAAGGATCTCCTCATTGACATGGAGGCCTAGTTGGACTCTTCCACTTACATTTAGAAGGGGTGTAGAAAGGGTTTAGGTTTCTGTATTTGGTTTTGTTTTCTATGATAATTTGGAAAGTTTAGTATTTAAGTCCTCTTCCTCATAGGTTGCTGATTAGTTTTGTCTTTTGTTGTAGTTTTGTTTAGTGTATTTATGTTTCCCTCTTGTTTCAAAATGGTCTGATCAACCAGTGTATATATGTTTCCCTTGTGTGTCAGTTAGGTAGGTCTTTTCTGAGTCAGGTTTGGATTATGCTGATTTTTGTCATTTGTTTTCCTTGATTGGCCCAGTCTTGTTTGAACTTTTGAACCTTATTTTTGCAAAATAAATTTGTTACCATTTTTTCATTAATGACTTCCCTGTGCTTCTGATATTTTTTGGCTCGGTCCCTCACAAGGGCAGAACATCGAGCTTCGTGCTACGATTGTCTCGTTCTCATTTTTGCAAAGACAAATAAAATGCTGACAGGAAGAAGTGCCTTGTTTAACTGGATTGCATATTTTAATACTTTTTTCCTACAGTGGTTCAGCGATGCAAAATGAAAGAGATGCAGCTGCTGCAGAGCTTCACTCACCGTCGCAGGTCTCTGAGGTGCAGCTGAACGCGCCGCCTCGACAAACGCTGCAGGGGTTAAAAACATGTTAGTGACTAAACACAGGAAGAGTCAACCTCGTTTACTCTTAAGTTTATATACAGAACTGAATGATTCTTTAGTGCATTTATCACACTGGAAAAAAATCCAAATCTGGATAAGTCATTATTTCTTAAAATAAGCGCATTTGTTCTTGAATTGAGATGGTAAAAGGGACATTTGGGCAATGGAACAAGACAATTTGGCCTTAAAATAAGAAAACACAATTGCATTGTCTTATTTCAAGTGCATTTGATCTAAATATCTTATTTTAGGAGTAAAAATACTCATTCCATTGGCAAATCATCTCACTTACCTACTCAAATTAAGGGTAAATGCACTTAATTTGAGAAATTTTTACTTCATTCTAGATAATTTTTCCAGTGCATGACCTAAAAGATGTGATTGCAGTTATATTCCTCAACAGTTTGGAGCTTAATGTGCTTTAAGACAACAGTAAAATATGTTTTTTCTGTTAACCTAAAGGAAAACAGAACATTTTAAAGCAGTTATGTAAGACAGTATTTCTTCTCAGAATCCATGTTTGCAGTTAAGGATTTTCTTTAAATATTCACCTTCTTCTGAAAAATAAACTAAAAGTTCTCGTTTCCAAGATTATTTTTAAAGGTTGTAAATAAAACTTTTTTAATCAAAACTCTAAATGTTTCTAAAAAATAAATCCACAGAGTGTCTAGATTGGTGCAAAATAAAAGTTGAAATTTTGTGGAAGAAAATAATTATAAAAAATGTTTTATGAATTCTTATGAGTGCAAAATAAATACGTTATGTTGTTTCTTTCTTTAGATTACACTCTATATACTAGACTAAAGAACTGAATGATTCTTTTAATGCATTTATCATGACCTAAAACATGAGATTGCAGCCATTGCTTCAGTCTAAAGTAGTTTGGAGCTTAATGCGCTTTAAGGCAACAGTGATAAAGTTGTTGCTTAAAGATGGAGATAAAAATGCTGTTTTTTTTTTTAACCTAAAGGTAAATAAAAGATATTTTAATGCAGTGATGTAAGAAAGCTTTTCTTCTCAGAATCCATGTTTGCAGGTAATGTTTTTCTTTAGATATTCAACTACTCCTTAAAAAATTAACTAAAAGTCTCCTTTTCCCAGAAGATTATTTATTTTTAGAGGTCATAACTAAAACCTTTTCTTTAAAACACTTAATTTTTCTAAAACAATAAATCCACAGATTGTCTAGTTTGGTGCAAAATAAAAGTAGAACTTTTGTGGAAAAAAAGAAATTATAAAAAAATGTTTTTATAAATTCTGATGGGTGCAAAATATATAAATTATGTTGTTTCTTTCTTTAGATTACACAATATATACTATAAGGTTAACAGAAAAGACTAGATTTATACTAACATCTAAAGCAGAAAAAGTTAGCTCCCGGAAGAAGCGTAGGATCCTATTTCCGGCAGAGACGAGTGATAAAACAGAAAGGATTTAAATGGATTTATTTGCTTTCATGGATAAAGAGAAATCAAACATGACAGTGTGATCAATAATCTTTATATTTAATAGTATCTTAATTTTTTCACGTGACTGTAAAGGTTCCTTTTCGGAACGCTGTTATATCCTTGTTTTAAAACAATCAGCTTACCATGTGTTGCACTGGTGCTGAATGGAGGTTCCAGGCTGCAGGACAACCTCACTGCTCATGTTCCAGCTCTGGAACTCAGTCGGCAGAGACAGTGATGAACAGGGGCAGTCAGTGTGAGGCACGCAGGAGCCTTCGTACAAGACCTACGGAGGACACAGTGAGATGGCTGCAGACGGAGACAAAGGAGTTGGATAAAACACACAAAGAGAGGGATGTCCACACCTGCCCAGGAGGACAGGAACAGCCAGGAGAGCAGGGTGCAGGTAAACACTGGGTGTGCGGCCACAGGTCCTCGCATGTGTAAGGACAAGAAGCTGAACAGTTGGTGAACACCTGCCTGCTGGGACACTCTGCAATGCACAAAACAGAACAGCAAGTGTAGCTGAGTTTAGTTGTTCACACGTATAACCGGATGGAGAAGCCTTGGAGAAAGATTCACACTATTTTATTGTGAATCATTATATCTATTTGAAAAGATCAGCATGGGCCAGTTCCTCTGTTCCTGCTGGAACTTAAATATCCCCACAGCATGATGCTACCACCTCTGTGTTTCACAGTGGATACAACTGTAATGATCTTGGTTCTGTTGTTTTTCTCTAAGTTTTCAGTTTCAAGTTCATCCAGGTTTTTCCTTGTTTTCTAGCTTTATTGGTGTGTCTGGATCTGTCGCCCCCTTGTGTTCTTTTCCCTTGGCTTCCTCCTCAGCTGTGGTCACACCTGCTCCTTATCAGCTCGTTAGTCCTACCTTTGTTCAGTCAGCCATAAATACACTCCCTCTGCAGTCCCTCTTTGTTGGTTCCTCATCTTATTTCCTACCCTGGCTCCTCATGACTTTTTCCCCTGATGTCTCCATCGTCCTGGTTAGTGTTCAATTCTTAAGTTGGATTTTTGGATTCCTGTTTTTGCTGCCTGATTTTTCATTAAACCTTCCAAGATCTCACCCCCTGCCTCTCAGCTTCTGCTTTTGGGTCCTAACAAAAACCTTAAAACTAGTGATGGTGAGATGAAGCCTCATGAGGCATTGAACCGTTTGGCCAAATTGCTTCAACGATCCCCACAGTTCATGAGGCTTCATGTGAACATGTCACCACCTACTGGTGGACAGCAGAACTACAGTTTGAAATAAAATCTGTTTTTCTTTTTCTTCCCCTTTTAAGTTCCCTTGAAATTGTTAATGCTTGGTGTGTATAATAAAATCTTTTGTAATTTTTTTCTAAGTGTAAAATTTCTTAGAACAATCATTTAAGGTGCACAGTTTTTCTGTCATTTTAGTGAAATAAACTAAAGCAGACAGTGAAAGTGTTTGCACAAATTGGGCAATGATGAGCGAAATGAAAGGTGTTAGTCATTTTTATTCAAACATGATAGTTTTTCCACATTTTTTGGTTTTAATCAGGTTGGAAGTTGTGTTCAACTAATCTTTTTGCTAAACCGACCTAATTTACCCAATCTATATTTTTACTCGGGCAAAACAATGCAAATTAGTCTCATCAGCCAAAATATTAAATATAATCCCAACTTTCAAAAGACAAAGACAGGTCTTGAACCGTCAACCTCTACAGTGAGAACCTGTCTCTTACAGATGACACCACTCATGTAGATAGTCTGAACTGGGAGAAAATACTTAACACTGACGTATTAACACTGGCTTTGTCCGGTGGTTTGCTCAAATTTTGATCATTACATTGTTTATTCAAACCAAATTAGCTTTAAGCAACTAGATTGGTTCGAAAAACAACCAATCTATTCTTAGAATCTATCCAAATTCCATCCAGCTGACAGCAGCTCTCCTCCAAACTCCCACATCTTGACTGAACACTGAGGTGGTTTAGATGCCTGTCAAAATTCTTGCGCTTCCCGAACCACTTACCGAAGCGGTCACGTGGTTTCACGGTAGCGAGGCCTCGGATGTCATCCATTTTGACCCCTCCTCTAAATGAATCACGCCTCGACACGCGCTTCGGGGAAACGCCCCATCCATTACTCGACAGACGCCTCGAAGCCTCGGCTCATCTCATAACATCACTACTTAAAACCAAATCGTGACAACAACAAGTTCAGGGTGACTTGACCTTTTCTACAGGTTAGGAAACATGAAAGCAGGTTGCTTCCTTCCAGTTTAATTTTTTATAATAAAAAAAAATTCTAATTCAAAAATGATCACCCTTGACATGAAAAATATGTGAAAATCCTTATTGGTCCTTCATTTACTGCAAAACTGATATAAATATAAGATACATTTCTTGAAATGAGTATATTTGCCTTTTCTTTCAGCAAATTAGTCAAATTATCTGTCATTGGAATGATTGTTTTAGCCGCTAAAACAGATAATTATATAAAAAGCATTTTAAATAAGATGATGGCAAAGTTTTTTTCCTAATGTAAATATAGAAATCTTATTCCACTTATAGATCACTCTACTTACACTACCATTGAAAATAAAGTGTAATTATATTTATTTAAAAAGAACAATTTTTTTCCCTTTTTACAGCTTAAAGAATCCAGTAAAATACTTTAAACAAGAAGAAGAGGACCTGTAGATGGTCAACAAGTTGTTTTCAGCGCTGGTGTAGTATAAATCTTCTGATCCCAGCCTGCCTCTATGCTCTACATGCACGGCTGTAGCTCTGTGCCACAGCTTCACAGGAAATCAAACATTTCTTTATTTCTTAAAAATATATTTACATAGTCGAATATAAGTTGTTCATAGAGGACCTTCCCTTTTGGAATTAATGACGTCTTTTTTCTTATTCTGTTATTTTCTGTCAGTGTGAAAAAGATGCAGCTAATTAGTGGAAATTAGTGGAACTTAAAACTAATCATGCGTGTTTCCTCCGCCATTGGGTCGCCGTTACATCGTTACACCTGCAACTATGCAGACTCACGATCTGAGGGCCACATTTGGACTCGCCCTACCCACTACATGGTTTAGGATGGCCTTAAACCTTGGTTTATGCTCGACGCATCCGTGAGGTTCCCACGGCTATATTACGTAATCACTGACCCTGTGTGGACAGAATTTCTGCAAGAAGCACCTAGAAATATTTGTAACTACTGTTAGGATAATTATCATTGATGATGTGTGAGTTTATTATAACCTTATTATTAGCTGCCTGTTACGTGTCGGAACTGATGTTTTCCCCAGTAGCTTATCTAATTAGGACAGTTTTTCTGTCTGGATATACAGTTATAAGATTTGGGAATGGAATGAAAGCGGCGTCCTTCAGCTAAAAACAAAGTGTAATATTTTGATAAGGCTGGAACCATGGATGTCTCCTCATCTACTAACATGTATGATGTAACGACATGGCGATGTGGCAGACTGGCGTTGTACAAAGTGCCTCTTTAACTGTTAATCGGGGCCACTTCCTGAGAGGTAAGCAGCTGCCTTCTGTAACTCTGGGCAACTTCTCTGATCTGAGTAAGATTACAATTTCCATCTAAATCTATTGTCACGGTTATTTAATACATATACGTTATGAATGGTTATTTAAAAAGTTTGTCCTGGGTGATCTCTTTTCAGGGAAAGAACCGGAGAGAAAAGGCTTCACGGTGCAGACACAGAGAGCCTATCTTTAACAGTACGTGGACAGATCCGTGCAGAAACATGCTGAGCTAGCAGCCGGCAAAAAGCTACACAGAGCATAAATGACACTCATTTTCCACACAGATTGTACGCACATCAAGCTGAATGACCCACGCACTTAATAAGGCGGACCCTCTGCACAAACGCAGGCTTAAGGCTGATTTATACTCAGAAACCAGGTTGTCTGCAAGTGCCGCAGTGAAAGCAGATATGCCCCCCTCCCCTTCCGCAGACACTCTGCTGCACCTGACAGGAGGCCTCTGATTGGTCAAATCTGAATCTGCTCTACACTATGCACATTTCCTGTTTGGTACTTTAATGGCTTTTTTTGTTTGTATGACCGCCATTGTGGAAAACGACTCGTGGAGTTGGACCAGCTATAAGAGCGAGGTGCGAGAACCCTTTTTCCACCTGGATCCCCGCTCTTTTTTGCCCTCATGTCCATCCGTTGTTGCACAAACTTGTCCCCACTTCCTCACCGCCTCGGCTGTATCTAGACCCACAGCTAGTTCCTGATTGCCCCTCTTGCGTTGTGGCGTGTAATAACATAGTGCAGACCACGCTTCAATATTGTTCATAAATTAATAACATCTGCGACGAGGTCACTGCGACACAATAACCAGCCCTTTACTGCGTAGGGGTAGTGTTTAGGGACAGAGACTACGATCGAGCCTAACGTGCCATTTTTATCTTCCTTTAGTTAAAAGGTAGTATGCAAAAAACCTTCGGGCTCTTTACTGCCACCAACTGGTAAAGGAGTGCAATGGCTTCATCCGGAGCTGCAGCTTTGCACTTGTAAGTTAATTTAATTTGCATCCATGTATTTGTGATATCTACTTGTCGATATGCAATTTAAACTTTCTTCTCCTTAAATGGTTCTTATTGGATGGAGAAAAACCTTCAGGTGCAATACTGCCACCGACTGGTGAAAAGTGTAACAGCTTCATTAAAGATTCTAGATACATCCTCATTAATTCCTGTCATATTCTTGAATTTATGATTTTTACTTGTATTAATGCAAAGTTGTATCCTTGTAATTACGTAGTCCTTACAGATGAAACATCTGATGTTATGTGTGAAGGAATTGCTGAATCTGAACACATGCATTTGTATTGACAGTTGTCTCATACAGTTCATTTCTAAATGTTTTCCATTCCAGTCTCAGTGTAGTTGTGTTACCAGGCAGGCAGCGGTTGGTGTTACAGATGCTGTGCTGTTTCAGAGGTCCAACACACTCTGCCCCACCGGGCTCTGGTTCTTGAAGGATCGTCTTGTTTCGCGTCGTCACCCCTCCGCCGCACGTGCTGCTGCACTCGCTCCAAGACGACCACTCACTCACCAAACAGCCCTCTGCAGGAACAGTGGATCAGGTTGAAGCAGCTCGCTCCAACACCAGTGGTGAATCATGAGAGCGTAGGACTTTTGATTTACAGACCTGGACAAGATGGTAGATCACAGCTCTCTGTCTGGGTGGTGTTAGTGCAGGGGGGGCCGCCCTCCGTGTCCTGGCAGCTACGTGTCCGTGTTCTGCGTCCGTGTCCGCAGGAGACAGAGCAGGAACTCCATGGGCTCCAGGCCTCGTAAACCGGGCAGGGACGCATGCTGCATACCAGGCTGCCATTTTCACACACACTGCCAATACAGAGGTTTGAAAGAATTAGAAAATTTTTTATTGAAAACTTAAAAAAAGGAAATACAGTACCCTAAAAGCAGTTTCTGCTGAAACTGCTCTCACCAAGTGTTACATTCAACAATTAGTTCCTCTTTAGGGCTGATCTCCAACGTCCCGTTCCCTGATGGGATCCCACAGCGACACTCGGTCACCGGTACGCAGCGGCCGTCCTGCAGCAGCTCTCCATCCGGACACCGACAGCCTTAGAAAGACGGAACATGACGGAGAATCGGTGAAACTTCTAACTGTTCCCTGGTGTTAAGATCAGGTCAGCATTGATTGATGATGTCCACCTGGGTGACAGCTTCCTTGCAGACACTGAACATGCTCCCACAAGTCTGCACAGCTCCGAGGACACTGGTTAGCACAGCTGTCCTGGTAGATCCGCTCTCTGTCCTCACAGCGCTCACCTGCGACAAGCCAAGAACGTCATCATCTTTCATCGTTTTAGAACAACATGACAAATAGGCAACCGTGTTAAGATTCCTGGAATGGATAAGAGCAACGACCCCAAAGTTAAGCCAAAGATCAGATCATTCTGATCGAACCAACATCTTTATTAACCTGAATAACAACACAAAGGAGTGTTAAAGCAAAAACATTTAAACTTTGTCATAATTTTATCTTGTGCTACATTCACACCTAAAGCACCACAGGCAGCAGGAGCAGCTAGTTTACATGCAAAGTCAATGATTGACGCGCATCAAGATGCAGTAAAACGTCCAGCAGCACGTTTTGAGCAGAAGGAGCAGCGCGTCTGAGCTGGGAAAGCAGCAGGGAGTTGAAAAAATAGAAGATTTGCTGCTCGACGTGCCACATCAACCAATCAGAGAAGCTGATCTGAGAGGTGGCAAGGAGACAGACACAGCACTGCTGATGGTACAGAGCACTATGATCACGCCTCTGAAACAGTTAAATAACGCTGCTTATTGATCGGATGCAAACTATTGGTACTTCAACATACCAAGAAGCAGATTTCTCATACCCATCAGAAACCGCACCTATGCCGGATGCTGATGGGGATGTTTTTTAATATGTCATATTAAATTAAGCGTTCATTTCCGCATGTTTTGCTCCTACGTATTTAATGATAATATCACAGATGCTCTCCCCGAGCTCCGAGGAACTCGGATCGCAGCAAGATGGGAGAAACAGCGGAGGCTGTAGACTTTGCTTTGTGCAGGCGGTCTGAAGCGCTGCGGGGGCGGAGTGGAGATGGAGGATGTGGGATTTCGGGGTAACAGGGGAAGCGATGCAAGTGATGTTTAGACACTGTCGTCAGACAATATGTGGTCATTTATAAATGTTTTAAATCAGGTTGGGTCCGGATTAGCCAGCAGGTGGGTCCGGATCCTGGTCTCCACCACACAGCATTTGTAAATAAACCAATGCGTTTACTTTTGGTTTCTAATGTGTTTTCAGTGCGTCCTAAGAGGCTTACAGACATAAGCTATTACCTTTCAAAATTGAAACAACTCTGCAGAAACCCAATTTGTGTAAGTCAAAAGATCCCCCCACCAAAATTAACTTAAAACATGTTCACTTTTAATATCCTCATGCCTGCAGTTTGCATAACGTACATGAAAACTGCCTTCCAGCCTCGCGCGGCAAACCACAAAGAGGCGACCGGGCATGAGGCTGCTGTTCAATGGGATTCCCAGTGGCAGCGCACCGCCTGTATGTGGGGGTCTGAGCGGCTCTGATAACGAAATACTATTTGAAGACAGAATTGTAATCTGGATGAACTGACTGCACAGGTGAAGAGTTCAGGTGGACTTTCTCACATAAAAACATATTAAAACTACTTTTTACCCACTAATCACAGGAAATATAGCTGCCATTGTTACAGGAAAGAAAGGATAGGGTAGCTTCGCCCAACGCGTATCAGAACCACTTTTCGACCGTGCAGCCAGAGCAGCAAAGCTGCGCGTCAGAACTAAACTTGTACAAGCATAAAAAATGAAGCAGCATGCACGTTTTTGCTGCTCCTGCTGCTTGCGGTCTGAACGTAGCATCAGTTTTAAAATAGCAAAACCCTCTTACAGGATCTGCTCCGTCACTCTGGTCACTTTTGCTCCAAAATGGATAGAAAATATTTTTGCTAGCAGCAGGAAGGACAGAAAATGCTCTGACTGTCGTTTGTATATTTCCTTTTTTAGGGTATCTAAAAGAGTAATCAGAATCAACTTTATTTTATCAGGCCAATCTTTCACCGCTAAAAGAGACTGAACTCCAGTTATAAAGTTTAGATCTTTATCTTTTCTGTGTTTTGAATTCTCACAAGCAATTCTACTGCTAAACAATTCCATTTAAATTCTATTGAAATTTGATCTTTTGCTGACATTTTTGGTCTGCAAAAGACAAAAAGCATGTTTTGATTTGTTTCCATACTGTTCAGCACATCACTAAACAGGCCTTCTTGTTTGACGTTTCTGCTAGTCTTTTCACTGATAAACATTTTCCCTGCTGGAGAACAGTTGAGCTAAAATGACCAGCTGCCCCACAGTCTGACTGAAATAGCTTAACCCACAGATCTCCGTCTGCAAACTCTAAATGTCTCATTGATGAACAAAGCCCACCAAATGTTCTGCCTGGTGGCAAATAATGCTGTAATTCATGCAGGCCTACTGCTGTAGAAACTAAAAAAACAATAGGTAATATTTAATGTTGTGTTTTTTCCATCTTCATATATTCAGTACTTAGACCAAGTGCTGATTAGAAGCTGTTGAACTTAGTCAGGAACCATTTTTGAGCCACCATAACTAGAAAAGACACTGATGGCAGTGTTGGAAATAACTACTACTGGTTTATACTTAACTAACTTAACTGAGAAAATCCAGCACATAACTGCAGGGTGTGAGATGCTGGCAGGGAAAGCTAACATGGAGCGCCATAACCAAGTGGCTGGAATCGTGTACAGGAACATCTGTGCAGAGTATTGGCTGGAAACCCCAATATCATAGTGGGAAACACCTCCAAAGGTGGTAGAGATGATCAAGCCAAGATCCTCTGGGACTTCCAGATATAGACGGACCGAATGGAAATGGCAAACCAACCCGACATTGCGGTGGTGACATAAAGCAGAGGAAAGCCATTGTGGTTGACATAGTAACACCAGGTTACTGCAACATCAGGAAAAAAGAACACGAGAAACTAGAGAAATAGCAGGAGCTCAGAGAACAGCTGGAGAAAACCTGGAATGACAAGGCATCAGTGGTACCAGTGGTCATTGGGGCCCTCAAGGCATTGACCCCCAAACTGGAAGAGTGGTTACAGCAGATCCCTGGAGATACATTAGACATCTCGTTCCAGAGGAGTGCATTTCTAGGGACAGCAAAGATACTGAGCAGAACTGTCAAACTCCCAGGCCTCTGATAGAGGACCCCAGTTTGGAGGAAAAAGGGAGACCACCCGCGGCGGATGAGGAAGAGTTTTTTTTATATATATATATATATATATATAAGAGCGCAGTCCTAGGAACAGCTAAGATACTGCGCAGAACCCTCAAACTCCCAGGCCTCTGGTAGAGGACCCGAGCTTGAGGATGACACATACCAGCCCACGAGGGGTGAGAAAACAGTTGTATATATATATATATATATATATATATATATATATATATATATATATATATATATATATATATATATACTGTATATGTGTGCAGTTATACAAATACTTAACTTTTGTAGTGGGAGACGTATTTGTTAGAAATCCAGTTTGTGTGGGTTGTGTTTTGTTTGTGTTTTCTCCCTCCACCACCAGGTGGCGCCCGGTTCTTGTTGGGCCTTTCACACACCTGTAGATGGTTGCCTCATTATCTGAGGACTTTTAAGCAGCTGACTGCCACTACCTCGACGCCAGAGTGTTTGCCCGTTTTGGGTACTCTAGCCAAGCTGAGTTTAGCTGAGTCTATCTGAGTCTTTTCTACCTGAGCCCTAACCTTGTTGTTTTTTTCTTTGACTCTCGGCAGGAAGTCATCCTACAAACTGGATGTTTTGGACTTCTCCCCCTGAAAGGATTGTTTGAGCTTCACACAGAGCAGGGGATAAATCTCCACACGAACCATTCAAGTACTTCAGGAAATTTCAGTGGCAGTCAGCTCCATTGCACCTCAAGGCACCAACCAAACCCGAGTAAATTCTGTCCGCCCTCCAACGAGTCAACCAAATTCTGGAATAACCCACACCGACTGGATTCTGGGAAGGACACCTTTTTTCTGGAAACGTGAGTCCCGTTTCAGTCTTTGTTTTTGCAAGTCGTCGCTCAAGTTTCCAACTGAGCTTGAACTTAACTCTGAACTTTCCTTCTCACTTCCAGTTCCGGTTCACCAGCGTTCTGAGTAACACTGGATCCAACTCATCAGGCTTACAATAAACATGTTAAACCTTTTCTGTGGTTCTCTGAGTGGTTTCCTGCATGTGGGTCAGATCCCTTAAAATAAAAAAAACATGACAGTGTTTGTTTATCAGGATTTTGTTTATTGCTCCTTTTGACAGACACTGCATATTTTGATGTTTTCATTTACCAATAACATTACATTTGTCCTGTTTTTTTATTATAATGTTTATCTATTGTTTAATTTTCTAAGATGTTTTGCTTTTAACGCTGTAAACTTAAATTGAAGGGATAGGAGCTTTTTCTTATAAACCCAGAGTCCAAGATAACAAAGTACAGTCTTTTACATAAAAAATATGACATGATAGTACAAAAAAAATATTCAACTACTGCTTTTTGAGCAGCACCAGTTGGTTCTAAAGAGATGAAAGAATAAAACATTTGAGTACAGATATTGTCACAACATGACAAAGCCATAAGTGACTGCACCTTCTGTGAAATGAACCATCAAGTCACAATGCTGTGAGCTAATGTGCATGCATGGTGACTCCAGCCTGTTATTTCATTTATGACTAAACTGGTGTCATATTGTTACCAGCCATATTGGCCTCAGTGCCTCATTTTAATGAGGGTATCCATGACAACAGCAGGGATGCAATAATTTGCTTGTAGAAAGCAAATATATGCATTTAAACAAATCATCAGCTCATTTAAAATGGAGCTAAAAAACAGATTTAAAGACAAAGGAGATAAATCTCTGCTCTGGAATATTTTGCACACAGACAAACTTAAAAATGTAATTGTTCATCACAGCTTAAAGCTCTGGAGGTGCAGAGGAAGATTTCCCATCCTCATTTTAATTTATTTCCACTGCATCACAAATAATGCCGATGTTAAAGAAAGGATTGAAATCATCTAATTTAGAGTAACTGTTTGCTATATTTGTGATATTAGTCTTATTATTGTAACAAAATTAAAAGGAGAGGACACTATCCTTTAAGTCTAGTTGGGAAGAGAACAATGTTCAATGCCTAGGAAATGTACAGAGGATATATTTTTACACTCCAAGTTCCAAATGGATTTCTGTCAGGAATCTCTTCCCTGGAAAAATTGTCACAGTGAATGTGAATATATTGTTTTGCATAGTTTGACTCATTGATCCTGGAGTAAATTCAGGTGATTGAGTCTGACGCCACTAGGAAAATATTTGAGCTATACACAAGGTTTAAAATACTTGTTTATAATTTTGAAATTTATTCTAGTAAACTGATTTTCATTTTCAGCCCTTAACGTTTCTTCTCCTTATATTCCAGGTTTAAATGCAGATCATACTCAAACAAGGTTCTTAAACATGCATTTCAAGTTGTTTTCCTCATCATTCAAGTTTAAAATTTGCCTTACAGCTAGATGATTGTTAGGATGCACACGCATTCCTCTTTAGCTTCAGTTCCGGAATGAGCACCTTCCTCTCCACTGTCCAGGCTTTATCCTTCACCTCCCATCTTCTATATGTTCATTTTCAACTAAAGATGTTGGTGCTCCCTTTGCCTCCCCCTCCCTCCCCTCCATCTCAAAAAGACAGAGAGGTGAAAGCTGTTTGAACATCCTCTTCATAAGACTGTCGAACAGAGTGTCTTCATCAGACCTTCTGTATGACAGATCACTACAGGAGATCCTTCCTGCCCACAGGCATCAACATCTATAACAACTCATTGATAAAAACTTTATACTGTAGGAATTACAACAGTGAATTTCATTTAGGATCAATAAAGTAGTTTTTAAATGGAGCCTAGACGGAAGTTCAACTGAATAAACTGATTAGTCGCCTTCATCCGCCTGCGAATCAGCCAATCAGCTTTGAACCACGCCTACATGAAAGCCAATCAGCATCCAAAGTTCATCTTAAAAGGCCTCCAATATGCTGCTACCTAGTGTGCAGGCTGCAGATGCGCTGTGACTTCATTCAGATGACACCGTTTCAACGCCCCTCCAGCCCCTCATCCACCATCGTAGCTAAAGCTTCAGAGCGTCATTCCTCCCGGACTCTTACTGCGTTCTGCGTCTCAATTCAACCGGTCCGGCAAAAGACCGCCATGTTGAGCCTGGTTCTGCCAGAGGTTTCTTCTCAACGAGGAGTTTTTTTCCTCTCCACTGTCGCTCCATGCTTGTTCATCATGGGCAGGTTCTCTCAACCTGTGTTATCCTAGCTGGACTTCCATCTTCCAGGTCCCTGAGTGAAGCTCTAGTATCAGATCACGCAATCCACTGGATCTCCCCATAAAGCTCAGCAGACCGTCTCACTAACCAGCAGTCTACAGACTGACCAACTTCATCTATATCCACTCCACCACCAGTTTCAGGCCTGGAGGGGAAACAGCCCTATTCTTTGCTCCTGTTCATGCATATCTATCAAAATTCAGCGCTATGTTTCCTACTGAGGTCTGAGCGCCAAAGACAAAGTGATTGTATCAATAAATTTCCTCTAATTGTCGTTTCTCTCCGTGTGAGTTTTTCAGATTGAACAGATTTTTTATGTTCTGCTTTTGCATTTATATTAATTTGGCAAGTTTTGATGTACATAAGCTTTTAAAGAACAAGATTATTCCTGAAGTGTATTTTGTAAAAGAGCAAAAGATGATTATTGAGTGAAACCTTTTCAGGTGGAGAAGATAAAAGAATAAAGCAACTGTACCAGGACATAGTCCAGTGTTGCAGCTCTGACTCTGCGTCTGCTGACTCTTACAACGAGGGCCTGCAGGAGAGGCCAGGGGTCGTCTGTAGCGCTGCCTGACTCCACCGCTGCATGGCTGTGCACAGGCCGTCCAAACACTCCACGCGCTCCAGTTGCACAGATCTGGAACAAAACACACATTAATGAGCCCTGTTTGGAGCCTAATTACACCCTCTGCAATATCAGACATAACTGCTGCTGTGGAAGCTGGAGTGGAAATGCAGCTCATCATCCCAGCAGTAATAGTTTGCATTGCCTGAACTGGTTCAGATTTACCAAAAACACATTCAACACATCTAGCTTGAATGAAGCCATTAATCAGTGCTATTTTACATGTTTTAAAGTTCCAGTTAGAACTGAAGAGGCCTTTGAGATGAGAGATGAAACGCCTTCTAGGAAACTTCAGTTCAGTTGCCTAAACTGACCTTTTCAAGCATTTAACAAAAATAAAAACTATAACTGCACCGGTCGATTACTTCAGTGATCAATTAATCGATCTATTCTTTTTTTAAATGATTTAAAAGGAAACCTGGTTGAGGATGCAAAAGACCCCAAACAAGGGTAGGAGTTCATTTTCCCACTGAATATTGAGCTATGGTTGAATAATTTATATCCCAGCATACGTATGTTTTAGAATGGCCCAGCTGCACTATTTCTAAAAACAGAAACTAGAGATGTTTAAAGGAAAAAAAATACAAACTTCTAAAAGTACTTAAAGTATGAAATTATCACACACTGTTCAATAATTGATGAGTGTTTTTAATTAAGAGTAATTTTCATGTGAATGTGCTTTACTGGAGGCGTCCATGTTTGTCAAAGAACACTACTGCCACCTACTGGTTTGTTACGTCACGGTGCGGTATTGGGTGTTAATCAAGTCCCAGTGCTGTATCTGGTGTTTGTCATAATGTGCTAATTTCCATGATGGTTACGACCAGTGCACTATGCGGAGTGCACTGGTGCCCTCTTCAAGTTGGCAATCCAACGACGAACCCGTCCATGAAGGATTGAAGTTTTACTTTGCTGCTTGTTTTCTAGTTTTAGTGGTTTAATTCTTATTTTGTTATGTTTTCTGGTTATTTTCAGTTTTCAGGTTTTTATTTATTGCCCCCTGCTGCCCTCTTGTGTTCTCCTTTTTCCCTAGCTCCTTTCTTGTTCTGCTCTGTTCACACCTGCTCCCAATCTGCTCGTTAGTCCTCTCTTTGTTTCAGTCTCCCATAAATGCACTCTTTGTTCAGTTCCTCAGTGCTGGTTCCTCTTCTAACTTCCTCCAACTCCGTCTCTCTGAGTCCTCCTGCTCGTGACTGCCTTTCCCTCAGATGTCTCAATTGTTTTGGGTTTGCTTGACTTTGTTTTAATGTTTTGATTTTTTGGATTCCTGCCTCAGTTGTTTGTTTACTCTTCATTAAATCATCAAGAAACTCACCTCAGCCTCCCTGCCTCTGCATTTGGGTCCACAAACCTCAACCAAATCCTGACAGGATCATGAATCAGAAAGGTGAAATAACACATTTTTTCCCCCACTTTTCCCCAATGTATTCCAACATCCGGCTGCCATGCACGTGGGCATTGTCAGTTTCACTATAGCTCTGGTGAATTTCAATGGCGAAGTCCTCTGGAAATCTTCAATAATTGTTGTTGATTGCAGATGTGTCTAGTAGTTCCCATTGATTTTGCTTGTAAAGCGGGGAGAATGGCGCTAGGCTTACCGCACCGTGACGTCACTGCTGGAAGATGGCAGGAGGGAGGTGTTACTATATTTGGGTCAAAATGGCCGCTTCCCAACTCAATAATCACGACGAAAGTTATTGTTTTTATTTCTTTACTGTTTAAAGCTAAATAATAATTAATAAAGAGCCGCGAACGTATTAGTTTTAGGTATAAATAATGATCCATGGATCATTCCTTGCTGACCGGACTTTTGCTTTAAAGCTTATAGAGAGAAACGCCAAAAGGCTTGAATCTGTAATGAACGGCTCTTCATAAAACAATCTGAATAAATGATTTTAGGGTCTTTATACTGACAAAATGTGATTTAGGTCCAGATATATTTACTGCACTGATCATAATACAAAGCTTATTTGTAGACTTTCAGTCTAAAAAATTCAGAATCAATATTTAAGTGACCACAAGTTTAAGTCCAACAAGAGATAAACACAAAGACTTTGCAAGGAAATTTACAGGAATCATTTCTACAAACTAAACCAATTAATCTTTAAATCTCTGCATGGATTTAAACCTTGATGCTGCATCTGTTTTATTATATGGGAACTTTAGCGCCTCTCTTAGAGAGGGATTTTTAAGTGTTTGTTTGAAGCTGAGATCAAAAACACAGCTTTGTTTCACACAACAGAAACAAACTGCTGCTTTTAAACACCACTTTCTCTTCATGAAATTCTATTTTTCTGGGTGTTATGCTTGTCAGACTCCATCAGGTTTACAAAGTCATCAACAGGAAGCCTTTTTGAAGTGAGCTTAGTGTCAGGCTGCTGCATCCTGCTGAGGAGAAGTCAGATGGAGGAAAAAAACAACCTTTTTTCCTTCAATGTAGAGTTTAAAAAAAGATCTGGCATCAAAGAAAAATAAATAGATGTGTCTGCAATAAAAGATGTCCTGTTGAGAGAATACCATCACCTCTACAGACACTGGCATCTGAGCACCGCCTCTCCTCCACCAACGGTCCATGACATTGGCTCCCCTCCTCGCCTCTGACAGGAAGACCAGAATCTACGTCCAAACAGGCCCGGAAACGTCTCTGGATGGAGACCATTTCACTGCTGTTGCTCTGCCCTTCCAGGGAGTTTTGGGGAAAGCACGGAGAGCAGGCGGTCCACTCTGACCACTCGCTGAGGATTACTGAAAGGGGAGGAATCGGGTCAGGGTCGGAGGGCAGAGGAATCGGAAAGATCAACTGTTCCCTCTCTACTCTTACCGTCGCACTCTCTGGTGTCACAGTGTAAAGTCCCATCATGACAAAGGCTGGGAGACAGAAAATGATAAAGAGACGTCAGAAAACCTGCAGGCTTAAAGGTCACTGATCTAGTAGAACAGAGAACATGGGATATGGGAGCTTGTCTGCCTGGCTGTGTGTTTCCTGGACGGGGCCGCCTTTTACAGCTTCTTTTTCTATCTCTGCTTCTGTCTCCTTGAACCCCAGTGGGCCTCAGCAGATGGCCGCTCACACTGAGCCTGGTTCTGCTGGAGGTTTCTTCCTGTTAAAAGGGAGTTTTTCCTCTCCACTGTCGCTACAAGCATGCTTAGTGTGAGGGATTGCCTTAGAGTCAATGAGTCGATGCAATCAGCTGATTTTCCTTAGATAGAAAACATTGAATCAATTTGACTGGATGATCTGGTGAACTGTTAGCCTCGTGAGACCATCCTGATCTTGCGAGCTTTCAAGGTTTCACTCGCTAATCAGTCTGGAGACTCTCCGTTAAAGAAAATTTGGAGCCGTTCACCAAACGAACGTCCAATCAGCGTTGGCTTTGAGGCGGGTTGAGGTGTGACGCAACGAGAAGCGCGACAGTTCGGTCTAAAGAACATGGCGACTTCAGCCGATGAAACTAGCGTCAGCGTGGCTATCGAGCAAGTTTTATCGGAATTACAGAGTATTTCTTCACTGAAAGAAGAGCAAAACACTGCTCTGGAGGCTTTTCTCAGAGGAAAAGATGTTTTTGCTCTTCTTCCGACTGGTTTCGGCAAGAGTAGCCTGGCTTGTGGTTGTGTCTCCGTCGTCGCTCTGTTAGTACGTCATATGCTTCGTTGATCTGATTGGTTTATTTGGCCCGTCTATCACCAACATAGGCCAATCAGCTAACCACTATTTTCGCCCCTTCCCAAAATTACTTCAACGGAAGGTTTCCAGATGGATATGCGGAGCAAATCCATCTGGGGGAGTCAGGTTAGTGAACTGTAAAGTGCCTTGAGATGACATGATGCGCTATAGAAATAAACTGAATTGAACAGATGTATAAAACTGGCTTTTTGTGCTCAACTGTTGAATCCAACAAAATGAAACAAAAACGTTGCTCTAAGAGGTCGTCTCTAACCAGGAGCTGCAGTCTATGGTGACGGTGGCGCCCTGAGGGACAGTGAAAGGTGTGGGAGGTTCTCCTGAATCCTGGTGCTGCAGGTAGATGCAGCCGCAGTCCTGCTGAGGAACGCAGCTGCCGTTCTGCTGCAGGAAGCCCTGGGATGAAAAAAGGAAACAGCACCTTTGTTTCTTCAGCTAACATGTCATAAATACAGAGGGTTTTTTTTCTTATTGTCGTTAAAACATCAAAATCAAACAAAAAGGTAAACTCATCTTGAAAGTATCTAATGTGTAATGAAAAGGAAAAATTTAGAAATGATTACATTTGTAAAACTCAATTTAAAAAAGAGGAAGTTAACATTTAAATTTGAAAAAACATAATTTGAGGAAAACCAGTAATGCTACTTTAAAAACCTTTTTTTAATTAAGAAGTTGAAAGTTTTATTTCTAGAATTCATTTTGTGCAAAAGCTGATCTAAAATCAAGTAAAAATGTCTTGAAAAAGTTTATTTTCCCATAATATGAGCAGGTAAATAAGATGATATGACAATGAAATGAGGATTTCTGCCCTTAAATGCGATTAATTAGATATTACTAACTTTAAAAAAGATAATAGTTGTTTTTTTTCTTAATGTAAATGTCAATCTTATTATATTTGCAAATTATCAAGCATGCTTAGTGTGAGGGATTGCTGAAGAGTCAATAAGTCGATGCAATCAACTGGTTTTCCTTAGATAGAAAACTTTGAACTTTGATCTGCTGAATTGTAAAGTGCCTTGAGACGACAAGTTGTGAATTGGCGCTATAAAATAAACTGAATTGAATTATCTTACCTGCTCAAATGAAGGGAAAATACACTTAAATCAAAAATCAACTTAGTGTATTTCCTTTTTCTAGTTGATGCTTTTCACTGCAAATATTGTCAATTCAACCAAGCCTTACAATCTTAGCTCTATCAAAAAAAAAAAGAAATATGATCTTGTTTTGATATTGATATACTAAGCAACAGCAGATTCTTCGCCTTTTGATATGATTCTACTGAATAATTAGTGCAATAATCTACCAGTGCAGTGAGAAAATAACACTTCTAAAATCCTATATATCCTCAAGTCTTTGACTCGTCCTTTTCCTCAAATCATTTATCTTATCTTTGCAATTTTCTAATTGATTTAATCTGATGTAGATCTAAACACTGAGAAGAAAATCATGAAAATAAAAATGTACATAAAAACACTTTTGGCTATAGAAATAAAACTTGAATCTTCATAAATGTAATAGCCCTCTTTTGCTATTTGTCCTCCCTTTTGTGTTAATATTCTCAGTTTTGTTTAAGGAAAAACTCATTTTACCAATCTATTATCTAAGAACATTTCTTCTCATGCAGTGTTACAGTGCCCCCTTGTGGTATGCAGGGACCATAAGGTTTTTTTTAATAAAAACTTAAATATTCAAATTTGTGTTTAATCACATGAACATTTTCTAATTTGTTGGTGGTCTGCTTTGACAAGATCTCACAATAGTTATAGTTATTATAACTTAGGTAATTATTATTAAAATATCTCTTATGTCTGCTGTGGCGGGCATGAACCCGCCTCATGTAATTTTGGAACGATTATCCTTTTTGGCTGTGATAAAGTAATACTGTAAACTATATACATCAAATTTTTATACTTCAAATGTAAAATCTGTGAAGCTTTGGAAGAAAAACATCATAAAAATCTATAAAAACTCTACATAATAAACAGTTGTGTCTCCTTTGGAAACTATTTCTGTAGTAAAGTACGAGCATATTGCTGTATTTTATTGGATTGTATTATGGTGGTACTCTAAGATGTCATGAAAGTGTGAGGTGGTACTTAGAGAGAAAAAGTTTCTCAGAACAAATATATTATTAACGTAAACATTCAGAATTTAAGGCAGAATTATTGATGTTTGACATACATGTAAACAAAAAGAGATGGGTTATTTTTTTTAAGATTTAAACTGTAGAAACTAACATGCAAAACAAAGTAGATCAGCTCTAAGTTGGGAGGCTAATAATTGAGCATTATTTACAGATATATGTTTCCCTGTTTGTTTATATAGAAGTCAGTCAATGTAATTGAAACTAGTTTAGTTGTTTTTTGTCAAATATATCAGTATGTGCGTCAAACAGAAATTATAGAGCAGAAACGAGGCAGATCAGACACTGGAGGTTCACCTCAGGGCAGTAGCAGCCAGGTGTGCACTCCCTCACCCCCAGGCATAGATTCTGGTTGCCTATCAGCGCACACTGCTTCTCACAGGGAGCTCCGCATGCCGAGTAAACAAACGGAGCTTCACAGGCTACAAGACAGGGAGACCCGGCAGGTTAATACAGAGACAAACAATCATTCAGAGAGAGTTTGGGAAGAAAGTAAAAGTGAAGTTCTCACCCTCACACTGGCTGAGGGTGCAGGCCCGGCTCTGGGTTTCTACAGGAGTGCACTGCTGCCCTCCGGTGGCTGAAGTGAGAGCTACACGATAGCGCTGCTGCCTCTGAGTCTCACAGGAGCAGGGGGACCAAATGCTCCACGCTGACATGGGGCACACTGGAAAACAGAGCAGCTCATTCACACACATCTGTGGGTTTTCCTCAGACTGTTCAATAAAGTCTATTTTATATTCATGATGTGACAAAATGAAGGAAAACTAAAGACATAAAGCTGATTCCGTTATGTTGGGTTCTTCCAGTGTTTACCTGGGCATGGTTGGTGGTAGCACAGCTGGGTCTCCTCACTGTTCCTCACAGCCTCAACCTCAGGGGGGCACGCGGCGTCCCCTTCCTCCTCACACACGCACACCCGGCGCCGGAACACGGACCCGGCACCGCAGCTCCGGGAGCACGGTGACCATGGCGACCATGGGCAAAGGTCATCTGGAGGGTCAAAGAAAATAAATTATAGAAACAGGACCTCTGCAAACATCTATCAGCTGGGGGAAGTTTTACAAACAGAGAACTTAGAGCTTTAACCCCTGATGGAGGGGTGAAGCTAATTAGCTACAGGCTCGTCCCCGTCCCCTTAATGTGTATCTGGACCCTAAGAAGTTGGGGATAGTTTCACAATATATGATTGATCTTTCTAAACAGTTAAACTTGTGTAGAAGTGGCAGCATGGCAGCAAAAACCTTTTAATGTATGCTGACGATTCAGCGGGTTCTTGATCTGTTTTCTATTTAAATATTCGAATAATGATGTTAAATTTAACTAATCAAAAACTGTTATTCTGATCTGTCTTACTAAAGAGGATAAAAGAAGAACATTTGCCTAACTTTAAGCAATCTGACATTATACAATGAGTCTCTAATGAATGTAGATATCTGGGCAATGTGTGACAGATGATGACATTTACCATCAGTGCCATACGCTACCATACCTATCCCTCCCTCCCTCCATCCACTCATCCATCCATCCATCCATCCATCCATCCATCCATCCATCCATCCATCCATCCATCCCTCCCTCCCTCCATCCACTCATCCATCCATCCATCCATCTCTGGTACTTAGGATACCATAATATAGGAAAGATCCAGAACATGAGGAACATGATCCTTTTCAGAGCTAAAGTGCAGTTGGAGACCGTATAAAAATTTGCTGATAAAATCAGACAATTATCTAAATATGAGCAAATTTGAAAAAAAAAAAAAAAAAGTGGAAGTTATTTCTGATTTTGGGTTTAAAGCAATTTAGCTTCACTGGTCAGAAATATTTATTCAATAATAAAATTGAAGTTATAAAAAATAATATGAATGAATAATTCAATACAATGTTACTAAATAGAGTTATGGAACAATGAGATTAGAGCTACTTGGACCGTGCAGGAGAGGGATTTTTTGATAAAAAGCCAAATCTGAAAAAAGTTGATTACAAAAAATCAATAGTTGTCAAAAAATGATTTGGTTACATTTCTAACACTGATGTGTTATTACTGAAAAAACTTCTGGCAGCTAATGGGGAAACACAACAACGTCTTACTGATTATTGAACTACATAAAAAAAAAAAAAAACTTTTATGATAAAAAATGCAATGGTGTTGTTAATCAATGTCCAAGATTTTTTATTAAAACAATATTTTCTTATTTCAAAGAAAGGCCTAGCAGCTAATGGAACTGTGCAGCAGGTTGATTTTTTACAATTCAGGACACTTTTATTGGCCAAGATGATTTTAAAAAGTCAAGTTTGTGCAAATACATTTTTTTTATGTAAATCATGTGTTTTCTCTGAACAAAAACATAAAGAATGAAAAAGTCAACATATGGAGATTAAAATTTTTGTTATTCCTTAGCTGCCTAATGTCCCTTATTTCCCCCAAATTATACCAATTTAATTTGAAATCCAAATGAAAGTAAAAACACTGCATTTTTTGACCAACTGGTATAAACTCAGAGATTAATGAGTTAAAATAATGCATACAGACCCAAACATGGGGGGGTCAGACAGCTCTGTGTCTCCCTCTCTGGTCCGCTGCAGTGAGAGCCGTTGTTTCGAGGTGGGGGGTTGATGCAGGCTCGAGTTCGAACATGTGTGCCCCGACCACAGGTCACTGAGCAGTCAGACCACACCGACCAGGGGGTCCAGGAACCATCAACTGCAAACACCACAGAGTTTTAGTTTATATGACAACCTAACAAGGGTGCAGCTCCATCAGAAGGTAACAATCTCACCTGGAAAAAGAGAAATAAAGTTACAGAAAAAAAATTGAAATGATTTTAATTTCACATTGTTCTGACAATATGTTACTGTGACAAAACTAAGAACTTGTAAAATGATTTTGTTATACCAATGTGTAAAATGTAACAAATGGCAACCAGAAGTGTTTCTGTATTAGTGATGAAAGAGCATGGCGCCTGAGTCCTGGAGGGTTTGAGTTCATCTCCCACAGACTGCCACTCTGGGTCATTGAATAGGACCTTTGACCCCAGACTGCTCCCTGGCTGCACAGTGGTAGTGCTGCACCCGTGAAATAATGCAGGGTTTTTTTCCACCTATTGATGTAAGTTTTATACGAGTCCCCGACCCAGTGCAGGAAGCAGGATATAAACTAGTGGTGGGATGTTAACAGCAGACTCTTATCGGATGATAAAAAATACTTCCACCTTGATATTTTAGCCCGGAAGTATATCTAGGGGTGAGAAGGAATCAGTCTTCCAAGCTGTGTAGCTTCCTGTGAAATAACCACATCAAACGTGATGTGCTGACATGGATGCAGCTATAAGCACAGCTCTATCAGCCAAGCAAACCAATCTCCTCGCTCAGTGGATAGCCACAAGCTGCCAGCCCATCAGCATGGCTGCTGGGCTCCAGCTCGTTCTCCAGGCGGCCACATGTGACCCACCTTACAAACTATCTGCTAGGCGAAATATCATGAGGAGAATTCATGACCAGCACGCCGCGGGGAAAGCCGCGAAAGATGAGAAGTTGATTGAGGCAATGTTTGTGTAAGATTTTTGGAGACAGTGTATTGCTAAAGTGGGAAATCTATAATAAAGTGGGACTCTATTTTTTGCAGCTAACACAGTAAAAAAAAAATGGCAAAAAAAGTATTTATAACAAAATCTTAAGTAAAATGAAATTACGTGTGGTTTTGCAAACATAAAAAAACAAAACCTTTTCTCTTAAATTCTGGAGGTAGAACACATATCATGAATGCCTTTGGCAGAATTCAAATGAGAGATTTTAATCTAGATTAATTCCAAGATTACAGTGAGATTAATCTACATTTAAAAAATAATCTATGCCCGCCACTAATATAAATATACGGTATAGTAAATATAGTTTTTTAATAAGTCTTTTTTCCCTCTGAAACTGTTGCACTACAATAATTACCCGATTACCACAAATTTGAATCACAAGTTCTCCAGACAAAACAGTCGTCCTGAGTTACATTCTTCAAGGTCTGTTGTCCTGTAACTTTGAGATTAATTTCTCTTTTTTAAAGCTACAGTGTGTAATTTTCAGCGACATCTAACGTCCAGACTGCAGACCGCAGCAACATGAACATCTCCCCCCCACCGCTTCTCCCCCCCAACAGTACGGCGAGCGTTACGGGACAAAATGTCTTCCACGACGTCCGCATCACCTACCTTCTCAAGTGATGAGGTTTGTTTACATAGATCATTTTACAGATAGTATTTCATTAGTCTGTGTAGGGTATAGATTTCATGTAGACTTAAGATAATAAATATACCCGTTATTTTTTCTACATCGCTGTGACGTTTTGGTGATCTGCTTTGCATGGTGATATAAACAGACGAAGTAAGCGAGATTGTGTTCGCTGGAAGAATATGTATTCCCTGTTTACAGAGTCCAAGTCTTGTTTGTGGCTCGGGGGTTACAAGGCGAGGAAGAGGGCAGAGAGGCCGGGGTGGGCGTGCAGCCAGGGCCAGGCGAGGGAGAGGTGCCAGCGGGGTGACTAGAGCAGAGGAGGAAAGGCTTGAAGATCTCCAAAGGAGCCGGAGAGAAGTAACCGAGGTATATATCCAGAAAATTATTTTACAGAAAATTACTGAATCATTACCTGAGAAACGTCAGGGACGTTGCTGAATAAGTATACTGGAGAGTAACAGCATCATCACGCAGCATGTTATTGTAATGGGCGGTCTCGCAATCGCTAGTTTGTTGGCTCTGCGCTGCCGTAGCGCAAAGATGTCTGCCTCCATGGCTGCGAGACCCGCTCCTATGTAATTATAAATAACGAATTCTGAGGCAACGCAAATATTAAGGTTAAGAGGCTGAGCTCGTAGATGATGATAAATAACATAGTTATGTATAATATATTACATTTCTGACTGTATATCCCTGTAATTATTACACACTGTAGCTTTAATGCACCTGAGTCAAATATTTAGGTCGTTAGCAGGACTTTGGAGAGCTTGACTGCATGCTGAGGAGGTGTGTGGCCTGAGACACGGCTGATAGGTGCTGGACATCAAGCCTCCAGGAATACTATAAAGGAACCCTGTCCTAATGCGTCTGCCTCAGATTACTGTCTGTTTGGTTATATTAGATGTATGCTGTGGATTCAGGCAAAAAAAAATCATAGACTATTTCATAACCTTAGGTTAAGGTATGTTGTGCCTTAACAAAGTTTTCGCAACAGTGACGTTATAGCAGTGTTTTTCAATCCTGGTCCTCAATGCACCCTGCCCTGCATGTTTTAGATGTTTCCCAGCTTTCACACACCTGTTATCAATTGATAGCAGATTATCAGGCTTTGCTGAACTGCAATCATCTGAATCAGGTTTGCTGAATCTCAGAAACATGAAAAACATGCAGAGCAGTTTGCCTTGAGGACCAGGGTTGAAAAACACTGCGTTATAGTAATTCACCATGGTTAAAGAAAATCTTAGAGGGAAACCTGTGGTTCTATTTATAAAAACAAAAAAGGAGAATTTTTTATTTTTTTTTTACATGATAACCACCAACATTAAAAGGCAATCTGAAAAGCTTTATACATGAAATGTTTAAAACTGAGTTTTTAGAATTTAAGGCTAGCACCATCTATACACTGACCAGACTATCCAGGCTACATTTTAGGATGCTTTAATTGATTCTATATCTTTAGTCCAACTTGTGCACGCTCTCTCACTACAGGGAACACAGGGACCTACCTCTGCAGTCCACATCTTGGCAGTAGACTCCCTCTGGGGTGCATGTGCTGCAAAGCAAAACGATACTTAAATAAAATTAAGACACTTTAGCAGAAGTTTTCTCACTCAATGTTTAACATTTTTAATCAGTTTATTTATTTTTCTATCTCACCATTGCTGGCACTCCCCCTGCAGCCAGGTGTCTCCCACTCGCAGCTCTTGGTGGTGAAGGCAGAGGGGGGGGCAGGGTCCTGGGTTGCAAGGTTTGTGCTGAACCTGCTCAAAGCTGCAGTCTGCTCCTTCATCCTCTGGGATCATGGATCTGACACCACAACATTCAAACATTTTCTACCTTCTCTGTCTAACAGAAAGTTAGCGAGTATCTAAGCAACAGATACGCAAACATTGTGAAGGATAAACACATCGCTCTTCATTACACTGAGAAAAAAAATCGAAATCTAGATAAGTCATTTTTTCTTAAAATAACTGCATTTTTTCTTGGATTGAGGAGGTAAAAGAGACATTTTGCCTAAGATAATTTAAATTTGAAATAAGAAAACACGGTTGCATTGTCTTATTTTAAATGCATGTTATCAACTTATCCTATATTAAGAGTAAAAATACTAATTCCATTGGCAAATCATCTTATTTACCTGCTCAAATTAAGGGTAAATACACTTAATTTATTACATTTTTACTTATTTCTAGGTCGTTTTTCCAGTGTAGAAAAAGGCTACACTGCAAAAACGAGTAAAAAAGTCTTAAATGAAGTGTATTTACCCTTAATTTGAGCAGGTAAATAAGATGATTTGCCAATGGAATGAGTATTTTTACTCTTAGAATAATATAATTAGATAATATGCACCTGAAATAAGACAATATCATTGCTTTTTTCTTATTTTAGACATAAATTGTCTTGTTCCATTGACAAAGTTTCTCACTGACCTCCTTAATCCAAGAAAAAATTCACTTATTTTAAGAAAAAATGACTTATTGAGATTTAATTTTTTTTGCAGTGTACATTAATGTCTCATTTCCACTTCAAGTCAACAGACTAAAACAAACTAAAGTGAACCAAATAAAACTATTTTACCGATACGGTACAAAATGTTAACCAACAACTTAAATCCTTTTAGAGTTTTAGAGATGTGGGAGTAAAACAATTATTCCACAATTAAGAGTAAACGCTGCTCTGGATGGCTTGGCTAAAAAAAGAAAAGAAAAAAAATCTATTATATAATTTATTACATTAAATAATTTCAATCAGGCATGTAGAGTGTTGCCAAAATGTCGCATTACTGTTGGGTGAGGAAAGAGGTGTCTTCCTACACACAGTATAAAATGTTAGATGGCCAGTGGAAGGAATTTATTTCTATTATTGTTGCAAGAAGAATTGTTTTTTGCAGTTTTTTTTTCTTATTTTATGCTTTTTAATGATTTTTGTACATTTATTTTTCAAAATGTATATTTCCATAATCATTTTTGATCACATTTCATTTATTTTTTAAATGTTTTTGCAAATTTGATATTCTATATTTTTTTTTTATTTTTTTATTCCTGTTGTTCAAATTATCTCTTACGAAGAGCTTTTTGTCAATTAGGTCTGCTATAATGGTGCAAGTTTTCCTGAATGATCAGAAAACACCTGAGGAGGGTAAAACTTAAAAAATTAGAAGGACTTTTATCTAATCCTACAAATTTTTCTACAACCAAGAAAATCTGTTCAATAAGGATCAGTTAGACGGAACTCCTGACCTTTAAATGCTAAATATTAGTTAGAACGTGTTGGTTATGTATTTGTTTCCCTCACCTGTATCTGGTTCTGCGACCCTGGTCACAGGACACACTGCACTCTGCCCAGCTGGACCAGGGGCTCCAGGCGCAGGCGGGGAGACAGCTGTGATTGGTGCAGAGGAGCTGTCCGTCAGAGCAGCTGCAGTTGTTGCAGTCCACCTGGTGCCAGCTGCCGGCCGCCCACATGTGGCCCAGAGAGTCCACACAGTCGCACTGCCACGGCTCCACACACACACCGTCCTGCTGCAACTGACCTGGACACAGAAACATGTTTGTTTACAATGATTCTATATGACCTAACCCAGACCCTAAACATTGACTGACTTTATTGATCTCACAGTAGAGACATTTACTCATTACATCAGCTCAAATAGTCAATAAAAAGAAGAAGAAGAAAGTTGAAAGGAAGAAAAGGTTCATGGGATATATACAGCATATACAATGCATCCACATATGACAGCTTTTGTTTATTTTTGTTTTTTATAGCAGGATTATTATACAGCCTTATTGTACAGGGTGATTATTACCGGTATATACTGTACCTAAACTAAACTAAATTCACACCTTAGTTCTAAACCTAACCCCAAACCAATGAAGAGAACTTTCCCTTATGGGGATCAGTTGAATGTCCTCATTAGTAACTCCCAACATGTAGACTATTTTACAAACATTGTCCCTACATTGCAGATAAACAAACCCAGATAGCACAACCTGCTGTGTTACCTAAAAGATGGATCAGATAATCTATGTTAGTGACTAGAAACTTTGGTCACATCTGCAAACTCTTTTATTTGAGAATAAGTGTTACAGTTTATTTCAATTTGTTTTTAAAAATAAGCATTCAACTTATTATTATTCACATAAAAAAACTGTTGAAAAAAGGTTTGAAATTTTTATGAAATATTTTCCCCATTATTATAGCACTAATAACTAATAATAGTTTCTGTCACAGATCTGCTGTGTATCTTTGCTAAATAAGGTTCTAATCAGGACCGGTTCAGTAAAGGCTTCCCAGTTTCCAGTTTGCTCCAAAATGATGTGAACGCAAAAAAAAAAAAGATCCTCAGAACCTCAACTGCTAAAGAAAAGTTTTTAACCATAACATTTGAGCTCAAATCTAAAAATGTCACAAAGGCAGAAGTCTATAAATGGGATCAATCGAACTGCAGACTGTATGGAGACACCAAAGTGCCACAAATTAATTAGAGTGATTAAAACACTAATTAAAACACTAAGTATTTGCTATTGTTTGATATATATACATACCCATTTTCCAAACACATTAATCTATTTTATCTTTTTATGAACCAAAATTATTTTTGCTATGAGAAATGTAAGAATATTCATTTGAATTTTTAGAGATATACCCAGATTATTTTAACTACGCGTTTTAGTGCAGGAGGCACTAATACTAATTAAAAAATTACATTTTTAGACATGATTTTACCAAATATTTGTTTAAAATTTTTATTTGATCCCTCATTACTACATTTATTGATTCATTAATCGAGACTTTTGTTTAGATATATTTTAATGTAGTTAGAAATTTAAAGGGTAACATTAAAGTTGGGAATAACGTGGATTTTTTATTTGTTTCTTTTTATATTAGAAATTAAGTCTTTTTATATAAAGTCCTTTTATATTATGAATAAAGTTCTTTCCCTGAAAAACAAACCACTCATAACAGCTTTTTGGGCCAGTTTGTTGTTTGCTTTATTTTCCATACAGATACAGTTAAAGCAGCCATGAAATATTTAAAAACGCGTTTGAACAAAAGCTCCTTTCAGCAGCACTGATATAATGACTGACTGATGTCCTCTAAAGCAAACTGTCTTTTACAAGTTTGATTCGTGGAATAAAAACAAAGAACAGGCATAAAGTCAGACGGAGGGAATAAATGTGAAGCAGGTTCCGTACCTTTAGGGCAGCGGCAGCCCGGCTGACATTCGCTGCTGTCCTGGCACTCTATTCCCTGCTGGAGATCTGAGCAGCGCTGAGGACACTGGTTGGCACACGCCACAAACTCCTGGCCCGCTGGACACCCGGAGTCATCTACGTTACACGGACAGATGGTCATGAATTTGTTTCTTCAGGATGCTGCAGGCAGTTTCTACATAACGAGGCTCCCAAAGAACAACAAAGGCGACAAACATCAGAGCGTTCTTCTGAATTAATGAGGATTCATTCATGGACAGGATGAGGGCGCTGAGAGGTCAGACTCATCTAGACTGTCAGTGGGTTCGCCCACAGGTTCAGCCCAGCCTCACCGCAGGGTTTGGTGTTGCAGGGTTTAACCTGGTTCTTCTCCCCCACACATTTCCTCCCTCCGTTCTTTGGCGGGGGGCTGGAGCAGGAGCGCGTGCGGATGGAGCGCCCCCCTCCACAGCGCTGATCGCAGCGGGACCAGGGGCTCCACCTGGACCAGCCTCCATCAACTGGTTCAGAGAGACAACGTCAGTCGTTGGGGTGAAACCTCGGAGTCACAGACAGCTCTGTTCCACACAGCACTGACCTCTGCAGGGCCTGATGTTGCAGAACCGATTCTCCAGGTTCCCTCCAACAATGTCTGCGCACCAAGAGCCGTTTCCAGCTGGTGGGAAGAAGGTCCGGATCCTCTGCTGTTGGCCTACTCCACAGGAGCGAGAACAGGACCCCCACTGCCCCCACTCCATCCATGAGCAGTTCCTTTCTACGCAGTCGGCTCTGACGCACAGCTCCCCTGGACATGGTGTGAGTGATTGACAGATTGGTTTGAATTGAATTGTGCTTAATTTGTTTGCAGCAAACATGTTTTCATTGATAAGTCAGGCTGTTATTATATCCTATTTCCTGTTCCTGCACCATTCACCCTACTCAGGAATCAGGTATGAAGTCAGAAATGAAGCTAAGGCGGAAATTCAACTGAAGAAACTCTGATTACTTCCATTCAATCTGAGGCTGATCTGCCTCCGATGCAGCCAATCCGCTTCAAGCTACATTTCCTCGATGCCCAATCATCTTCCAGCACTCAACTTAAAAGCCATTCCAAATCCTCTCTAGGCCTGCTCTTCAACAAGCGCAAGATCCGTCGCTCCTATGTCGGACTTTGATTCAGACAACCCACCTCCATCCCCTTCTCCACCATTGTAAGCTCATCCGACTCCTCCTCAATGCTCCTTCAACCTCACCTCCAGTGTGTAGTCCCTCCAGACTTTCATGGAGTTCCCTGCAACTTTAAACGGTCCGGCAGAAGACCGCCATGTTGAGCCTGGTTCTGCCAGAGATTTCTTCCCAAAGGGGAGTTTTTTCTCTCCACTATCGCTTCATGCTTGCTCTTCATGGACAGTTCATGGACAGTTTATGCAACCTTGTTCATTCAGTGACATCTAACTCAAGCATCACCTTGTATACCAGCCTCTTTGGATTAACCAAACTTCATCTATCTAAACTCCACCACCAGTTTCAGGCCCGGGGGAAATATTCATACTCTCATACATCAGTTTATCTGCATTAAAGTATAAATCAGCGTTTATGTTTCCTGCCGAGGCCTGAGCACCAAAGTTCAAACTATTGTATCAATAAACTCTTCTAATTGCATCTTTCTCTCTCTGTGAGTTTTTCAGATTGAATTCTGGCCACGGTGCATAATAAATACTAAGTTTTATTTAAAAACACACACAGGTAAACTACTCATCAGACACACTTGGAACGCTGACCCCGGTCCATTAAACAGAGGGAAATGTTTAATTGCCATTGTTTAATATTGCCAGCTGCTTTCAGGGGAGCTAACCCTGTCAGTTATAGAGCTAAGCGCCCCTTAGTGGCTAAATGTTACACAGTATTGCATATGACTACTTTATGACATGGTTTTTTGGCTCTTAAGCACCAGATGAGTTGGGTTTTTACCATCCAACGTTTTTTCATCCAGTATTCACCTACAGTAGTAGCCTTTCAAAGTCTCCTTACTTTCCTTCATGGGTCCTTGGTTGGTCCCCTGCAATTCCTTTTTAAATATCAATATTTTTACTACAATATTCTGTCATCATTTGTATACATTAAGGTTTAAAGAGAAGCATCATCTCCTGGTCAAACCCTGTAATTCAGTTATTCCGTAAAAGTTCAAAAAAATTTTGCTTGGAGACATGCAAATGCAAGCAATACAAGGCCTTGTCTATATATAGACTCAAACTCACTGCGGATTTAAATTGAGAACGCTTCGAGGTGGCGAAACTTCTTCAAATCGGTGGAAACCAAGTCCAGTGGATATTTTTTTGAACTTTTACAGAATGACTATGACCTGGATGACTAAAAAAAATATGCAAGAGGGGGTCACTGCAGGAAGTTGGAGGGGATTTTGCTGCCATTCAGCTGGCGTTTTACTGTGGGGGGCCATTTTGAATGGCTGCTACTGTATCTGTATTTAATCTTTGGAACTAATCATGTCTGATTTAGTGGTTCTAGTTGCCCATCGAGCAAAAATCGGTTGAAAAACGACACGATTTATGTCCCAGCAATGTCTATATTTGGATTAAAAGTGAAAAGCCCTAATTTTCAGATTGCTAAAAAGACATAGAAAAATGTTTTTACAACATCTACAAATGGAACCCACCAAACACAGTCCAGTTTTCTGGATTAACTCAAGATTATGAAGGACCAACCAGATTTAGCCTAAAAAACCAATGTCTTAATAAAAAAAATGTCGTGTTTTATTATTTCTGCCTCAACTGACTGACACGGGGAAGCATTAACCTGACTCCCCCAGATGGATTTGCTCCGCATTTCCATCTGCAAACCTTCCGTTGAAGTAATTTTGGGAAGGGGCAAAAATACTGGTTAGCTGATTGGCCTATGTTGGTGATAGATGGGCCAAATAAACCAATCAGATCAACGAAGCATATGACGTACTAACAGAGCGACGACGAAAACACAACCACAAGCCAGGCTACTCTTGCCGAAACCAGTCGGGAGAAGAGCAAAAACATCTTTTCCTCTGAGAAAAGCCTCCAGAGCAGTGTTTTGCTCTTCTTTCAGAGCAGAAATACTCTGTAATTCCGATAAAACTTGCTCGATAGCCATGCTAACGCTAGTTTCATCGGCTGAAGCCGCCATGTTCTTTAGACTGAACTGTCGCGCTTCTCGTTGCATCACACCTCAACCTGCCTCAAAGCCAACGCTGATTGGACGTTCGTTTGGTGAACGGCTTCAAATTTTCTTTAACGGAGAGTCTCCAGACTGATTAGTGAGTGAAACCTTGAAAGCTCGCGAGATCAGGATGGTCTCACGAGGCTAGGGAAGCATAGCATCAAACCTGGACACTGGGGCAGGTTGCAGGCTTTCTCCTGGTGAGAGATCCCAGAGCAGGGAGGTTTGGCACAATGTCGATGACGAGACTTTCTAGCAGGGCTTTGGACATCGGTGCAGGTTTTGGTGCAGGAACTCCACAGGGACCATAGAGAGAAGCCTGAATCATCCTCTAAATGAAAACAGGGTGGAAAAGAGGATGAAATGACTTCAATCAGCAGGTGATGCTGGTTCATAATAGGGTCAGCCAAAAATATAATCAGCATCAGATCATTAAAGACAACATACTTCAGGGAAAGCTGTTGCTGAATCAGATTCAAAGTAAGTAAAAAATAATTAATATTCTACCTGGAATAGATGGTTCTACTGTTGGAACAATAGTAGCTGAAAAAAAAAGCAAAATAAATGATCATTTTAACCATCTGGGATTAATTTCATCTGCATCCAGGAGCTCTTCTCTCTCAGTATAACCCCCACCTGGACAGTCAGGGGCCTGGCAGTAGGTGGTCTCCTGGCGGGGACCCTGACAGTGTCTCCCACCATGGGCTGGGGAAGGCTGTGTGCAGCTCCTGAATCGAGTCTTCACTCCCAAACCTCCACAGGAGAGTGGGCAGGGGCTCCAGGGGCCCCATGGTGACAAACCACCATCCACTGGGCAGAACTCCAGGGAGCAGTTCCACCTGCCATGCTCACAGTCACTACCAGAAAAAAAAAAACATGATCCCAGGATAAGTTGGAATGTTGTTACATACTTTTAGGGTCGATTTAATGTAAATCAGCAGTTATTCCCAAAGTCTTAGCCTACCAGGTGCTGCAGTCATGTGTTAAAGTTTCTCCAGACATGAGCTCCATCCCTTCTGAGATATTGGAGAGCAGAAACGGTTCAGGTGTGACAGACATGGTCCGCAGGGAGGCCAGGAACTCTTTATCCACCAGACATGGACACTCCTGAATCACAGAGATGGGTCATTTCTGTAATCTTAGTTTAGTTTTTATCTGTCTTTAAAACTGGACCGCCTGAAGTGTCTCAGGACCTACCGGTGTGCACCTTCCACGGTGTTGGTAGGTGTGCGGGGGGCAGTGGCAGCCCTCCTCACAGCTGTCAGAGTAGCAGCCCTCTCTGCCGCTGAGCTGAGCGCAGCTGAAGGGACAGCCCTCTCCACGCTCACACTCCCTGTACAGCTTGCCTGGAGGGCAGCCGACATCTGCAGAAAAACAGGGCTACAGAGCTTAGCAAAGAACCACAAAGAAGAGACAATACAACAGGATAAAATCTCTAAAACCAAAATCTAAAGAAAAAAACCTTATTTAAAAAGAAAAAAAAAACAAAACTTAGTATTTTTTTAATGTTCAAAGCTAGAAACCTAAAACTATTAATCTGAAGGTTTGTTTATATTAAAAGATCTTCTTAAAAGTCTCAATGTGGGTGATCCAGTAGATGGGAGTTACCTAATATAACCACAAGTGTCAGCAATGTGCAGTGATGGGACTAACGGCGTTGAAAGTAACGGCGTTACCTTTTTTAGTAACAAGTAATCTAACTAATTACTTTGACTGTAACTATAACGCAGTTACCATCGCCGACACCCCCTTACTGCGCGTTACTCAGGTCGCACCTTTTTTTCATGATAGGACTCGTGTGCGCCTTGTCCTTAGAGAAGGGAGGATGAGATTGGCTGTTACGGGTGTTAACGTACAGCACACACAGAGATGAGGAGAGGAGGACTCCCGCAGCAGAACAGCATTTTCCAGATGGAAATACCGGTGTTACGTCGAGCTGCGTTTCCCCATCACATACGGTTTCCCCTGCATCTCCGCACAGCGCAGGCGGCACGATTCACCGAGCAAGCGACAGGAAACGCTCATGCTCGCTAAAGGCTGGATGGATGGATGGATGGATGGATGGATGGATGGATGGATGGATGGATGGATGGATGGATGGATAGATGGATAGATGGATAGATGGATAGATAGATAGATAGATAGATAGATAGATAGATAGATAGATAGATAGATAGATAGATAGATAGATAGATAGATAGATAGATAGATAGATAGATAGATAGATGTTGCAGTATCTATAACAAACCAAACACACAGGATTTCAGAATTAGACATCCCCAGTTATTAATTTCATACACACCAGATCTGAACGCCCTGTTAAAAAACTTCCCACCCATGAGTAGAGGTAATGCAGCCTGATGATATTGACACCGCATCAGATACCTAAACCCCATGTTAAGCAAGGGGAACGCTATCTGACGGGGTTTAGAGGCCCATCAGATAGCGTTCCCCCCTGTTGTCATTTACGTTGAGTTGCAATAAATGCTAAACTCTCTGCAGGTTCTTGTCTTTGTCGTCCGCTCTATTCAGCTGGCTTTGGAAACACACGGCGATAAGGTGGGGGCTGGGTGGTGAGCGTGAAAAACGCAAAAGTAACGCAATAGTTACTTTTACTAGTAACTAGTTACTTTTATTGTGGAGTAACTCAGTTACTAACTCAGTTACTTTCTGGAAGAAGTAACTAGTAACTATAACTAATTACTTTTTCAAAGTAACGTGCCCAACACTGGCAATGTGCACATGTACGTGCACGTGTCGTACGAAACAGATATGCGCAACTTCAGCATGACTACAGAAAAAGAGCTACTGAAGGCTTAATATTGCTGTGATTGGATCATTATGTGCACGAAAAAAAGACTTTATAAACAACGTTGGTTTCAAGCTGGAACTTTTATAAAATAATAATTTTACATTTTCTTACACAAAAATCCTGCGTTAGAAATCAAGTTTGTGTGGGTTGTGTTTTTGTGTTTTCTCCCTCCACCACCAGGTGGCGCCTGGTTCTTGTTGGCCCTTTCACACACCTGTGGATGGTTGCCTCATTACCAGAGGCTCTTAAGCTGCTGACTGCCATTACCTCGACGCCAGAGTGTTTGCCAGTTTTGGGTACTATAGCCAAGCTGAGTTTTGCTGAGTCAGAGTTTTTGTCAACCTGAGCCTAACCTTGTTGTTTTTGTCTTTGCCTCTCGGCAGGAAGTCATCCTGCTAACTGGATGTTTTGGACCTTCTCCCCCCGGAAGAAGGTCTTTGCCTCTCGGAAGGAAGTCATCCTGCTAACTGGATGTTTTGGACCTTCTCCCCCTGGAAGGATCGTCTGAGCTTCACACTGAGCTGGGGATTCAAACTGGAGGTTTGGATCTACTTTTCCCCAAAGGATTGTTTGAGCTTCTCACTGAGCAGGGGATTCATCTCCACAAAAAACCGTTCAAGTACCGCAGGAAAACTAAGTGGCAGTCAGCTCCTCTGTTCCTCAAAGAAACACTTCAACCTGGGTAAACCCTGTCCGCCCTCCAATGAGTAAGTCAATAATTGGAACAACCCACACCGACTGGATTCAGAGAAAGACACCTTTCCTGGAAACATGAATCCTGTTGTCTTTATTCCCTTTGCAAATCGAAGCTCAAATTTCCCACTGAGCCTGAACTAACCACAGGAACTTACCCTTCACTTTTCAGTCCTGGTTCGCCCGTGTTCAGAGCAGCACTGGACCCATCTATACCAGTTCACAATAAACCTGTTAAACCTTCCCCTGGTCTCTCTGTTTGGTTTTTTCTGCATGTGGGTCAGATCTTAGAATAAAATCATGACATCCTGGGATCAAACACTCCTGTTTCTCTCTACTTGTGTAACACTTGTTTAATTCTACTGCAAAGTACATATTTTCTTTTTGTTAAATTATATATCTATTTTAAACATACCTATTTTATAGCCAATTGAAGATTGTCAATGTGCAAAAAAGGAATTAAAAAAACATCTTATGTTGTTATAAACAAGAAATATCATCAAATCTACATAATTACAGTTCAACTCACCTGTCAAACCACACACACCAAAATAGTGCAGATTAGTTGTCAATGTTTTCAGATCAATAAATAACAAACACCTTATATTCCATGATATAAGGTGTCTAGTTGTATTCCACAATTCAAACAGGAAAGGTTACTAAATTCTTTGATGCTTTAGGTCATAAAACTGCATAATTACTTTGCCTAGTAGCAAGTAACTTTCAGTTAATTACTTTTTTGGGGGAAGTTACTAGTTAACTACAAATAGTTACTTTTTTAAGTAACTTGTCCTACATTGGTTCTGTGGAGCTTTAAGGCAGAGGAGGACCTTACAGACCCGGCAGCCACATTTAACCTCATGATTTTGCCTTTTTGCTGTAAAGTGTTGTTCATATCCAACGTACCGAAAACATGTTACAGTAGCAGCGATACAAAATGGCCCTTCCCAGTCAAACGGCTACCGGACGGCAGCCCATTTCCCTGCAACTCCTAGGAAAATCCCCACCAACTTCCAACCACTGAAGTGAACCCCTCTTGCATATGTTTTACTCTGACTCCACCCTTTTACTGAATTACAGGGTCTGACCAGGAGATGGCGCTTCTCTCTAGATCTTAATGTCCACAAATCATGACAGAAAGAATATTTTAGTACAAAGATTGGTGTTAAAAAAGGATTTGAAGGGGACCAGCCAAGGGCCCATGAAGGAAAGTGGGGAAATTTTGAAGGATTTCTACTTTCAGAATGAAGGTTTAGATCATGTAAAGAAAACTCACCAAGGCAGACTTGCGTGTTGCACATTTTGCTTTGGCGACTGACACCGTGGCAAGGTGGAGAAGTGCAGACACGAGAACGGGACTGCTGCCCTCCACCGCAGCTGACCGAGCAGGCAGACCACTGTGACCAGGGCAACCAAGGGCCGACCGAGTCTGGAGACGTTAGGACAGAAAAATGAGAAAAAATATATTAAAAAAGATCCTAATAGTGAATTAAACTGTCGTAGCTTAACGCTTTTTATTATCTACTGTAAATTAAGTTGAAAAAAAGCTGACAAGTCAAGAAAAAAAGGTAAAAACCTAATTGAAAAATGTAAAAGTTTAGTTAAAAAGTTAATAAGCCTAGCAAACAATTATATTTAGGTTTATAAACTAAAATAAGTAAGTGCCAGTTTCAGCATTAATGCCTCTAAGGTTATGTTGTACCAAAAGAAATGTGTTTCTTTCACTCTAAGAGTGTTTTTCATGAATTTCTTATAGAAGCACTTTTATTTTTCTTAATATATTCCGGCAAGTTGGTCTTTGTTGTTCTTACATTGAAATAAATTTTTGCCATCAAAATATCCATATTTTTGGAATGTTACAAAGGTAATAAGCTCTTGTCCCTGATTCCAGTAACACTGTTGGCTTGAAATTTTGATTTTCAAAGAATTTCACTGATTGCCCTATAACGGGTTAATGCCTAAAGAGAATAAATGTAGCATTAGGTTTATTATTTAAGGGGCCTAATGTTGACTGCAAACGGGTGGCTACCGGTGCACATCTGCAGGTTGCAGTCCTTTTGCTGCTCAGCTTCACCCACACAGCCTCTGCCACTGTTCTGAGGAGCTGGGTTGTTACAAAGGCGCCTCCTGAACGTAACTCCGCCGCCACAAGTACGAGAGCACTGGGTCCAGGCTCCCCATTGGCCCCAGCCCCCGTCCACATGGCAACCAGGTACAGACTGACACTGCAGGACCCCAGCCTCACATGCGCTGAAACATAAAGACAAGGATTTCTTTCTTTTCAGGACACTGAGCAGATTAAAGCACTGACTGGATTGAAAATCTAAAGATTTTTCAGAAAGGCTTTACCAGTTTTTACATTCGGTGATGATTATATCTCCTGGATTTGCAAACTGCCAATCATATCCGCCGGGCCAAACCCATGATGCATTACTGGAATCTAAATCTCCATCTTAGCAGAGAAAAATTAAAAACAGTTTAATATTTCACGGTTTCCACTAATTTAATATAAGCAGAAGACCAACCGGTGACAGAGCTGTTATGATATTTGCAGCGGCACTCCTCTCTGGTCACACATGCTCCATCCTGCAGGAGCATTTCACCCGGACAACCGCAGGTCTGGATGCAGCGGGGGGAGTCCAAGCACTCTGTGTCGCCATGGAGATCTGAACAGGATCGAGCACAGGGCTTCCCACACGGCCATTCTTCCTGACCACCGCCACATTCTGAAGGATTGTAAATGAATGTGACTTTTTATTCAGATGTGGAATGATAACTAACAGGCGATACAGACAGATTCTCTGACTGGATTAGCATCAATGAGTAAATTCACTCCCATGAAGGAGTCAGCTGACCTGAGCAGACAGTGACGTTGTTGTGGCATCGCCGACTCTGCCGACTCTCTCCCAGGCAGGGCAGACCGCCAAATCTGGCGGGAGGACTGTTACACTGTCTGGTACGAACAGATGACCCGGCGCAGGCATCGCACTCTGACCAGGACGACCAGGAACTCCATGAACCATGAACTATGAAGGTTTTTATTTTTTTTTATAAACAGAAAAGAAAAAAAAACATTTGTAGGAGCAAAACTTTTAAATAGAAGGGGCAAAATGAGGAGGGGACAAGGGTGAGTGCCCATCCAGATGTCTGACCTATTACAGCAACACATCACCCCTTTACAGTAGTGGTATTGAAGGAACTTTGTATCAGAATTGTTTAATAATTTGTTGTTTTTTCATATTTTTCATATCATATTGTCTGCACTTCAAGCCCAATAGAAATGTTCGCTTTTGACCAGTAAAAATGTCGCGGCTACGTTCCTGCAGACCAAAGGAAATGCATCATCACTCCTTATTCCAGAGAAAGGTTTACACCAGAAGGGAAGACAATTTGATGTGAAATATGCAGTAAAAAAAAAAACACAGTTCATTTAACATGATCATAAAGAAGAAATATATATATATTAAAAAAAATTTGAAAATCAGTAAAAAAAATAAATAAATAAAAAATCTGACTAGACAGCAACATCAATCTTCTTTTAGGATCAATCCTTTTCAAATTTCTATTTATAAACTATGTTTTTGCTTGAAACAATAATAGAGCAAAACTCCATATACTAGTTGTTCATCAGAGGTGGAAAGGGTGCAAATAATATCAGTAAAAGTACAGTAACTTTGAAAAACATTTGACTTAAATACTAGTAAACAAGTCAAATAAAACAATAAATTAAAATTATTTTATTTTAAGCTAAAGTAAAAATTATTCTGGTCCATTTCATGAAGAAAGAAAAATAGATATTGGGCTTGAACTGTGAATTAATAGTTAATAGTATATATATATATATATATATATATATATATATATATATATAAATAATAAGTAATTGAAGTTATTTTGCACCAACAATGATTTATGTGCCAAGTAGCCTGTACTTGTAAATCTCTTTCTCTTTGTTCAACATACTCAATTGCTTTTTCTTAAACAGTTCACACTCTCCCATGAGCCATTAGTATTTTTAAATTCTTATTTTTGTTATATTGTTTATGTAAGGCATGTTACACAACCCATTGTATCCTTGGTTTGGTTTTTTTAACCATTCTTTCGTGCTTTTCATGTAATTAAATCTATTTTACATTTAGAAACTTTAATTGTGAAAGATTGAGGAAAAAATTCTTTCTTATAGTCTGTGGATCCCCTGAGATCACTTTGCCCTCCTGTTGCCCTCTGGATAAATAAGTCTTGCTCCATCACTGTCAAATAGACTGCTGAGTGAATAAAGGGGGATAAATATCTCACTATTATCTCCAGTAATATAATTTAACAAATAATCCAAAGTCTAGTGGAAATGTATATATAACATTTGATATTACGGTTATATATTTATTGTTATTATAAATAAATATATACAATATATAGCTTTTTATAAGGGATGTCCCTGTTTACATGAAGTCAAAATCCTGAAAGTAGCCAGTTTACATGCATTCAAATTAAAAAGTAGATTGTCATTGGAGATATGTTAGCTTAATAAGTGTGGTCGGAAAATTTATATTTCTATTATTTCATGTATTAATTTATCCTATTTACTCACTATAAAAGTTTAACGTCTGTCTCACCTGCAAAGTGACACAATGCCTGAGTGAGGAGTGTTTTTAGACAAGACAAGCCTTCTTCGCATAACAAGCCAGATTCTTTCTCAGGGTTTAATCATAACATGTTACTGTTTAACCAAAGAGTCTAATTTGCTTTGACTTTCACAACTTTCTGTTATTGTAAGTAAAGGAGACCGAACGCTGCCCAGGCAGAACAGGGCTGATTACACAGCAATAAGGGCCTTATGATGAACTGTTCTCTTTTTGCAAAAATATGAAAATAAAGTGCAGACTGAGTGAAATCCATCTAACTCTGTTTAATTAACTGGGGTGAATAGTTAAATACTTTTTTCCCACTACATACAGTGGGGCAAAAAAGTATTTAGTCAGCCACCAATAGTGCAAGTTCTCCCACTTAAAAAGATGAGAGAGGCCGGTAATTTTCATCATACAGTAGATATACCTCAACTATGAGAGACAAAATGAGAAAAAAAAAACCAGAAAAGAATTTATTTGCAAAATATGGTGGAACATAAGTATTTGGTCAGTTACAAACAAGCAAGATTCCTGGCTCTCACAGACCTGTAACTTCTTCTGTAAGAGGCTCCTCTGTCCTCCACTCGTTACCAGTGTTGGGCACGTTACTTTGAAAAAGTAATTAGTTATAGTTACTAGTTACTTCTACCAAAATAGTAACTGAGTTACAAACTGAGTTACTCCACAATAAAAGTAACTAGTTACTAGTAAAAGTAACTATTGCGTTACTTTTGCGTTTCTCGCCCCCGTAACCCTCACCACCCAGCCCCCACCTTCTCGCGGTGTGATTCAAAAGCCAGCTGAATAGAGCAGACGACAAAGACAAGAACCTGCAGAGAGTTTTGCATTTATTGCAACTCAACGTAAATGACATCAGGGGGGAACGCCATGTGAAGTTTTTAACAGGGCATTCAGATCTGGTGAGTATATGAAATTAATAACTGGGGATGTCTAATTCTGAAATCCTGTGTGTTTGGGTTGTTATAGATACTGCAACATCTATCTATCTATCTAGATCTATACTCTGTGTGTGACATAAAATATGGATCTCCATCCCTGCCACAAAGGCCATCAAATAATGTTTAAAATAAAAAATACAGTAGGTTGAGAAGGCAGAGTATCCATCCATCCATCCATCCATCCATCCATCCATCCAGATTTCTCCCTTTCTCCATATAGGCTTTCATTTGATCGTTCACGCTCTCCATAGTTCTCCTGTGGCGCGAGCACAGGGCGACTGTTGCGCGCCTTTAGCGAGCATGCACGTTTCCTGTCGCTTGCGCGGTGACTCGTGCCGCCTGCGCTGTGCGAGATGCAGAGGAAACTGTATCTGATGGGGAAACGCAGCTCGACGTAACACCGGTATTTCCATCAGGAAAACGCTGTTTTGCTGCTGGATCCTCCTCACTCTCCATCTCTCTGTGTGTGCTGTACGTTAACACCCACCAGCGGAAACACCCACCTACCCAACTGACAGACGGAATCTCACTATACATCAGCCATTCTCATCCTCCCCTCTCATGACAAGGCGCGCACCTCTGGATGACCTAAAAAATAATCTTTACTATCTCTTAAACAAAAGTAGCACAAACAATATTTTTTTCTGCACAAATCTGCACTAACGTTGCACTAACCATTCAGTCTATTTGCAGAGTTTTTTGACGTGGGTGGGGTGTCAGCTTCACGCAGCTGCGCACGAGTCCTATCATGAAAAAAGGTTCATTGTGCGACCTGAGTAACGCGCAGTAACGGGGTGTCTGCAATGGTAACTGCGTTATAGTTACAGTCAAAGTAATTAGTTAGATTACTCGTTACTAAAACAAGGTAACGGCGTTAGTAACGCCATTACTTTCAACGCCGTTAGTCCCATCAGTGCTCGTTACCTTCATTAATGGCACCTGTTTGAACCCGTTATCAGTATAAAAGACACCTGTCCACAACCTCAAACAGTCACACTCTAAACTCCACCATGGCCAAAACTAGAGAGCTGTCAAAGGACACCCGAAACAAAATTATAGACCTGCGCCAGGCTGGGAAGTCTGAATCTGCAATAGGTAAACAGCTTGGTGTGAAGAAATCAACTGTGGGATCAATTATTAGAAAATGGAAAACATACAAGACCAGTGATAATCTTCCTCGATCTGGGGCTCCACGCAAGATCTCACCCCGTGGGGTCAAAATGATTACAAGAACGGTGAGTAAAAATCCCAGAACCACACGGGGGGACCTAGTGAATGACCTGCAGAGAGCTGGGACCAAAGTAACAAAGGCTACCATCAGTAACACACTACGCCGCCAGGGACTCAAATCCTGCAGTGCCAGACGTGTCCCCCTGCTTAAGCCAGTACATGTCAAGGCCCGTCTCAAGTTTGCTAGAGAGCATTTGGATGATCCAGACGATGACTGGGAGAATATCATATGGTCAGATGAAACCAAAATAGAACTTTTTGGTAAAAACTCTACTCGTCGTGTTTGGAGGAGAGAGAATGCTGAGTTGCATCCAAAGAACACCATACCTACAGTGAAGCATGGGGGTGGAAACATCATGCTTTGGGGCTGTTTTTCTGCTAAGGGACCAGGACGACTGATCCGTGTGAAGGAAAGAATGAATGGGGCCATGTATCGTCAAATTTTGAGTGAAAACCTCCTTCCATCATCAAGGGCATTGAAGATGAAACGTGGCTGGGTCTTTCAGCATGACAATGATCCCAAACACACCGCCCGGGTAACGAAGGAGTGGCTTCGTAAGAAGCATTTCAAGGTCCTGGAGTGGCCTAGCCAGTCTCCAGATCTCAACCCCATAGAAAATCTTTGGAGGGAGTTGAAAGTCCGTGTTGCCCAGCGACAGCCCCAGAACATCACTGCTCTAGAGGAGATCTGCATGGAGGAATGGGCCAAAATACCAGCAACAGTGTGTGAAAACCTTGTGAAGACTTACAGAAAACGTTTGATCTCTGTCATTGCCAACAAAGGGTATATAACAAAGTATTGAGATGAACTTTTGTTATTGACCAAATACTTATTTTCCACCTTATTTTGCAAATAAATTCTTTAAAAATCAGACAATGAGATTTTCTGGATTTTTTTTCTCATTTTGTCTCTCATAGTTGAGGTATATCTATGATGAAAATTACCGGCCTCTGTCATCTTTTTAAGTGGGAGAACTTGCACTATTGGTGTCTGACTAAATACTTTTTTGCCCCACTGTAAGAAACACCAAATAAGGTTGAAAAACTATATGTTAGCTTCCTTGTCAATTCTTATTATTTTAACATTTCATTTGGCTCTTAAAGAAACTCTGGAAAAGCATGTTTTCTGGGGAGCTTTGTAACTAATCTCATTTTTTCCTTGCATCTATTTAAAACAGCTGCCCCCCCATTACAGACTGGATCTTACTGGGGCAGAAGGTGATGACGGGGCAGGCCTGTCTCTGGATCTGAACGCCCATCCCGTTGTGCGTTTCCTGTTCTCCAGGACAAGGTTCTCCCCCAGCTTTTGGTTCAGGACAGTTACAGCTCCTGTAGCGGGACACAGACTCTGCCCCACAGGTTCGGGAGCAGGGAGTCCACTCTGACCACTCACACCACCCACCAGACACTGGAAAACAGCGGGGTACCAATCAGTATTAGGAACCTTGATGTGACTTCATTGTATATGGGAACATTTTTGGTGATTTTACCCACCTGGACATGGCTTTCTGGTACAGTTGAACTTGCCACCTTCACATGTGCTGCAAGAGAAACGGAGCTGAGGCTTTTAGAGGGATTTGTCTTCAATAAATCTTTTAATTATGTGAAATGATTCTGACCAGTTGTTGCATCCATCAGAGGCCTCAGTGGATTCTCCTGGTTCTATTCGCTGGCCAGTATTTATGTCCAGACAAGGGCAGTCTTCCCTCGCTACACAGACCGTCCCATTGGCCGACAGGACCTTCCCTTCTGTGCAGTAGCAACCAGGCTCACAATGCCACTCACAGTGCTGGGAGAGATTGGACTGAGTTAGAGGATTTCTATTGAATCACAATAAATACTCATATTAGCAGTTTTATTTCAAACACACACATAATCTACTCTCCATATGGAATTTGACATTTGATGGGAGCTGATTTATTCCCATAATGTTGCTCCTTCTCCTCATTTGGATCTTAAGTTAACACGGAAGCGGTTAATACATACCACTTCCCCTCATTACCTGACATAATGACAGGAAGCAGTTTGTATTTAGGCCTAATCACAATACATCCTCTAGCCCAAGTTTTTAGACCTACTCCTAGATTTTGCAAGTTGATGTTAAGATAGCAGGGTCAGATTACCTCTTTGCAAACTGATCTAATTAAGGGAAATGTTCTCATTGTACAATAAATGTAAACCATTTTTTTGAAAGCTTGTCTTTGTAACTAAAAAGAATATAGTATAGCTTCTACATTTGTTCCTTTAGGTTTTACTGATTTTATTTCTATTTCTAGTGCAAGAACAGGACTTAGATTGGCCTTTTTTATGTTTTTGATATGAGGAAAATATGAGGACAATATATAAGACTGTTTGCGGAGGGCCAAAGAAAGTCAAAGGGCTCCTAAAGTGCCACTAAAACATTCATGGTTTATATGAAGCATACAGACATATTAGGACGGCCTAGTCAAATCCAGACCTGAATCCATCTATGAACCTGAACTAAAACTTAAACTTCAGGCTTTGAATGATACATCATCGATGTTGTAGGTGTGGATCAAAATGCTGCTTGGCTTCACTTACTGACAGGTCGTCACAGGAGCGAGGGCAGGAGGGCCCACAGCTGCTGAAAACTGTCCCTGGGACCTTCCAACAAGGCGGGACTAAAGCAAATAGATACATTAAACCTCATGGAGTTATAGACCTAGATATAAAACCGGAGCTAGATCCCTCCTACTGTAGTGTGTCTGAGTACCTGGACAGTGGTCTGTGTTACAGCCTCTGACTTCTGTCCCCAGCCCCTCGCAGTAGTCCCCATCCCCCTCTGGAGGGGGGCTGTCGCACTGTCTCCTCCGGCTTTGAACCCCCCCTCCACATGACTTGGTGCACTCTGTCCAGTCAGTCCACTGACTCCAACCCCCATCAACTAAAAAAAAACACAACATAATTTCATGATAAAAACAAAAGATCCTAATTGGAAGGCAGATAAGAACATTGTTTTCTTAAACGCAGCCATAAACCCAATGATCTGAATATGAACCGAATCTCTGATGCATCCAAATTTATATACGTGTATATATTTATAAAAAAGTTTTTTGCCTTTAAATAGTTGCCAAAATGAAATTTTTAAACTTTCTATTTATTTTCAAAATAAATTGAAATGTAGGTATAATATAAGATGATAACAAACACCATTAGGAACCAGTTTTGAAGAGCTTTGCACTGGTTCAACACTAGATGTATAATAACTGGCACATGCTATCCTGGCTGTTTACAGAGGGTTTGTCGAATATTTGAAACAATGAGTGTCAAGGAGATAACACATCGTTTACCTACAGAGCGAATGTTGCTTTACTTTTGTTGCATGCAAAGAGCGAGTTTTCTAAATGTAAATCTGAGAAAAGTAAGGTTTTGTAAATAGTAAAAAGAAAATATGCTTTGTAAATGCAAGAAAAAAAAAAAACATTTTGTTAGTGCTAAATTCAATGAAAACAGTTCTTTCAAATGGAAATTAGAAAAAAAAAAACTAATCCAGGAATGAAACCTTGAAAATCTTACAGTTTTTTTCTTTGAAATCCAAAGAAAACACATTTTCCAAATCGAAAAAAAAAAGTTTTGGAAAATGAATAAAAAAATTGAAATGTAAAAAAAAACAACAATTTGTAATGTGAGAAAACAATCCAGAAATTAAACTTGCTTCAAATTATTTTTTTCCTGTTCTTTGCATATTTTATTATTTTTCATGTTTATTTGTTTTACTCCAGAAAAAAGCCAATCCATAGAACTAAAGGGATTGTGATCTTGAAAATGCAATCTGAAAATATTCATAAAACTATCTGAAAGAGAGAAATTTAAAAATATAAAAATGCATTTAACAAATCTTAAAAGCATGAAACAAAACAAACAATTGAGAAAATGTCAAATTTTCTCTAAAAACTATTTTTTTGAGTAAAACGATTTGCACAGTTTTTCTGCTGGATTGCATTTTTGCTTTTTTTAATATTTCCAACTACAAAACATCTTTGCTGCATAATGGCACAAAAGCCACTGAATATTTCCTCACCATCACATGGAGAATTGATGCAGACTCGATCCTCGCGGCGGGAACCAAGACATGGAAGTCCACTGCCAGACTGCTGGGGACTGGAACAAAACCGGTACCGAGACTGGAGACCCGCTCCACAGGAGACTGAGCACTGACCCCAGGGGGTCCAGTTTGACCAGTGGCCGTCCACTTGATATGGATCACACAATGTTAACATGTAAACATTATGTTAACATTGTACATGTTGAAGTTTTCAGTTCAAAGGTGTTCTTCCTACCGTTGCAGCTAACTTGAGAACAGTTGACAAGCTTTCCTCTTTCACAGGTACTGAAATATTAGGAAAAAAACAATAGTTTCTCCTCTTTCTGTGTTTATGAAGAAAGTTAATCAAAAACAGGAACTTTGAGTTGGTTTATTGTGGATTGTCCCACCAGTTCTTGCAGTTCCTGGGCAGAGTGTCTCCATCTTTGGTTGGCTCTCTGTTGATATCACAGCGACAGTCTGACTGAGGCACACAGCTGCCGTCCTAGAAAATATAAAAGATTCTGAGCTAAACGTTCATGATTACTGGTATGAATCTCAACATGTGGAACTTTAAACAAAGAATAACGCTATACTGATGCTATCCGGGGTCAGAGGTCAGCTCTCTGCTGAGCTGAGGCTCCCTCAGTCCAGGCAAAACAGAGGGAGGCAACAGATGTGAGAAACCATTCATGGGTTGTTATCCTGGTTATTTCTAGTGCTAGCAGCAGCTATTATTAACTGCTTTTATTTATTTATTTTTTTATTTCATGACTAATTTTTGGAACCCAATAAGATTTTTTAAATCTTATCTTTTTGAGTAAGTGTTCAATTATTTACATACACTAAACCTTGTCTTGGGGAATTTTCTTTTGGTCATTGTCCTTCCTCATTAATACATCTCAGGTTCCTGACTAGGGTGGCCATTTCTATAACACCAAAAAGGAGGACATTGTGCGGCATATCAATTACTAAGGTGTACATAAGAATCGGGTAAAGTCACATTTATAGTACAATTCTTAGTAGTTTAAAGATGATGCTTGTGTAGTTGAATAGAACAAAATATTAAAGAGATGTAAAAAAAGAATTGGTTCCCAGCATTTGTATTTATTTAATACATTGTGGTGTTTAAAAAGTGACTATTTTTTGACACGATTAATTTGAGCAGAACTGCTGCAATTGATCATAAAGCAGTTGTTTGGAAAAGAAGCTTGAGGCGGAGAGAGAGCTAGAGAATAGGACAATACAAATGTCAAAAAGTGGCTGGAAAAGAGGAATTCGTGACATGGCTGCAGCCTGTCGAGAGTAAAGATGATTTCACCATGTTATCTATCTATCTATCTATCTATATCTATATCTATATATATATATATATATATATATATATATATATATATATATATATATATATATACTGTATATATATATATATATATATATATATACACAAACTTGAGTCATGGAACTGTGCTTACAGCTCCTTATTTCATGTATACTAATAACTTGTGTACATGATACTTGTTGATGAAATTAAAATTATTTCTAATAGCATTAAAAGAGCATTAAATTAGAGTTCCTCATTCCGGTATAAACCCTGTGAACGTTTAATTTAATATGACATATTAAAAAAAATCCCAATCATCATCCAGCAGATGTTCAGTTTCTGCCCAAATATTTTCTCTTTCTGCTGTGGATTTTTGTAACAGGAATAAACAGGATCATCCATAGTTTGTATGAACTATGTTTGTTCTCCGCTTCCAAACTCATCATCTCTTCATCCATTCCTGCAATAAGAATTTTTTGGTCTGTTGAAGCACCAATAGTCTGCATCCAGTTATTTAATTAATTGCTCTTAATTTTGGGAATATATACGAACTATGCTCTAATTTCTAGTAACCGACCTGTTTTTACTATAATTTAATTTGACAAACCGGGTCTTCACTACATTCTTTATCCTGTTTGGTGCGATTGCAATTGCGGGTCTTGATCTGGACTGACGGGAGCGGAGACAAAAAGAGCTCAGTTCCGTATTTTGACGGTGAAAGACGGAGAAGACGTACGTGGACAGAGACGTGCGGAGGAGTAGCGGAGGATGTGGAACAGCTCTCATTGATTTACATGACAGACAAGTACTTCGCACGACGTACTTGAGCGGAGCGGAGCACTGACAGAGTATGTGGAATCTGGGTGTAAAGGAGGGCACTGTCCGGACGCCGGACAGTGCAATGAAAATCCGGACTGTCCGCCCTAAAGCCGGACATCTGGCCACCCTATTCCTGACTGATAATGACCAAGAAATTAGCTACTGAGGTTTTAAGGTGTATAAGATATTTCTCCATCCATGAGGCCGTCCATAGGCCACTGAAGGGGACAAAGAGGGAGCCTTTGATAAAAAACTTCAGAATATTTGCTAAAATGTTTGATAAATGTACTTTCCCCCTTTGTTTTTTTTGTGTTTTTTTTTTACCACAAAATTAACAAACACCTTATATACACTTTCAGTCGCTATGAACGGCAGTAATCCCCAAAAACCTGATTGGTTTTAGGGAACATTGGGGATTCCCAGGACTGCCTTCTGCCTTTATATGAAGCTCTGCTCTCAGAAAAACAGAAAACTTAAAAGAAGAATCATAACCCTGGTGAAGTGACCAAGTGGCTTGTATTTTGAGATGTACTTTCTCGCTCTAAAACGTGCTAAATCTACTTTTCGCCCAGTCATCAAAGCAAATAAAGCCAAACTACTGTCTCACTCACACCTAATAGCTCCAGGTTAAATTGTGACGCCTTTTTTGACATTCAAAACATGTTCAGTCTGATCTCTAATAGAATTACTTTTAAAGCGTCCTTCACATCTTATTTGAAACTTATTCTAAAGGTGAAACAGACCCTGTATCTACACTATATTGCCAAAAGTATTTGCTCACCTGCCTTGACTCACATATGAGCTTAAGTGACATCCCGTTCCTAATCCATAGGGTTCAATATGACGTCGGTCCACCCTTTGCAGCTAGAACAGCTTCAACTCTTCTGGGAAGGCTGTCCACAAGGTTTAGGAGTGTGTTTATGGGAATTTTTGACCATTCTTCCAGAAGCGCATTTGTGAGGTCGCACACTGATGTTGGACGAGAAGGCCTGGCTCTCAGTCTCCGCTCTAATTCATCCCAAAGGTGTTCTATCGGGTTGAGGTCAGGACTCTGTGCAGGCCAGTCAAGTTCATCCACACCAGACTCTGTCATCCATGTCTTTATGGACCTTGCTTTGTGCACTGGTGCACAGTCATGTTGGAAGAGGAAGGGGCCAGCTCCAAACTGTTCCCACAAAGTTGGGAGCATGGAATTGTCCAAAATGTCTTGGTATGCTGAAGCATTCAGAGTTCCTTTCACTGGAACTAAGGGGCCAAGCCCAGCTCCTGAAAAACAACCCCACACCATAATCCCCCCTCCACCAAACTTTACACTTGGCACAATGCAGTCAGACAAGTACCGTTCTCCTGGCAACCGCCAAACCCAGACCCGTCCATCAGATTGCCAGATGGAGAAGCGCGATTCGTCACTCCAGAGAACGCGTCTCCACTGCTCTAGAGTCCAGTGGCGGCGTGCTTTACACCACCGCATCCGACGCTTTGCATTGCACTTGGTTATGTATGGCTTGGATGCAGCTGCTCGACCATGGAAACCCATTCCATGAAGCTCTCTGCGCACTGTTCTTGAGCTAATCTGAAGGCCACATGAAGTTTGGAGGTCTGTAGTGATTGACTCTGCAGAAAGTTGGCGACCTCTTCGCACTATGCGCTTCAGCATCCGCTGACCCCGCTCCGTCAGTTTACGTGGCCTACCACTTCGTGGCTGAGTTGCTGTCGTTCCCAAACACTTCCATTTTCTTATAATACAGCTGACAGTTGACTGTGGAATATTTAGGAGCGAGGAAATTTCACGACTGGATTTGTTGCACAGGTGGCATCCTATCACAGTTCCACGCTGGAATTCACTGAGCTCCTGAGAGCGACCCATTCTTTCACAAATGTTTGTAAAAACAGTCTGCATGCCTAGGTGCTTGAATTTATACACCTGTGGCCATGGAAGTGATTGGAACACCTGATTCCAATAATTTGGATGGGTGAGCAAATACTTTTGGCAATATAGTGTATGTCTTCATTTGATTCGGCCTGGACTAGTACATTACAATGCTCTGCGGAAACGCTGCAGCCGATCTACTTCCATATAGTCTTTTATTTCGTTCTATGATTTTGTTCCATTTTCTCCTCATATAGGTTGTAAGGGACTTCAATGAGCTGTTTCAAACTGGCTTTATGAATAAGAAGACTTGACAGACCTGCAGTACGGTCCCATGTGGACACTGGCAACCTGGGGTACAGTTCCTGCTTAGGTCCATTGTGAGATCCGTACAGGTGACAGGACCCAGCAAACACTGCGTCCACTGCTGACCTGGAGGACATGTGCTGCTCTCACCTGAAAGCAAAACAGGTAAATGAGTATATAGCGAGGCATTGGAAGCATTCCCTCATTTAATAACTTCTAGGAAGAAATATGGAGTAAATTTTGTTCCATTATTGTTAACATAAACACATTTCTTGAACCCCAGTCGGCCTCAGCAGATGGCCGCTCACACTGAGCCTAATTTTGCTGGAGGTTTCTTCCTGTTAAAAGGAAGTTTTTCCTCTCCACTGTCGCTACAAGCATGCTTAGTGTGAGAGATTGTATTCGATTCAATGAGTCGATGCAATCAACTGGTTTTCCTTAGATAAAAAAACTTTGAATCAGTTTGACTGTATGATCTGGTGAACTGTAAAGTGCCTTGATATGACGTGTGTCATGAATTGGTGCTATAGAAATAAACTGAATTGAATTGAATTTCTTATATGGACATTTAAAAAAAAAAGTAAAATCCAGAAATGGATGTTTTTTTCCAAGTATAATGAACATTAATCCAAACCAGTGTTACCACATGGCTGCAGGTTACAGGCGCTGAACTGTTGGGGTGTGCCGTGGATTCTGATTGGCCCTCGGGTCCGGGTCCTGTAACCTCCTCCACATGTTGCAGAACACTCTGACCACATACTCCATGGTTCTCTTATTCCTTTAGACAAACCACAAAACCTGTACTCTTTTATGTCTACACATACATCCAACGTCACATTTAAAACATTAGCGATCCGTGTCTCACCGAGACATGGCTCGATGCTGCAGGTGTCCACCCCGACTCTGTCTCCTTTACAGGGACGGCCGCCAAAGGCCGGTGGCGGATTCGTTCCTGAGCGGTATCTCCGTCTTATACCTACGTCACAGGTTCGAGTGCACGCGCTCCACTGCGTCCAGCTGCTCCAGCCGCAGTCCACTGGCACACAAAATAAGGATTAGTTGAAGATCAAAAAACGGGACCCCACAAAATAAAATGGGATAAAAAAGGTGATAAACTGCTAACCTGGGCATGGAACAGCCCCACACTCCATTTCTCCATCAATGCAGGTACTGTAGGAAAGCAATATGGCACATGAAAAGAAAATAGGTAGGTCTAAACAAATATTAATAATAAAAAAAAGAGAATGATTGAAGAGGAATACCAGTTGTTACAGGCATCCGAAGGCACGGAGGCGCCAGCTGGGTGCATCTCTCCCTGGTGGTAACAGGGGCATTGTGCCAAAGGAACACAGCTGCTGTTAAACAGGTAGAGGCCCGGGCCGCAATAACAACCGTCATAACAGGAGGTGGCGCACTGAACCTCCGCAGAGGTCATGTCCATGCAGATCCGTGGACACGCCCCTCCCTGAGCTTCACACTCCGCTACGGTCATGTACATCATACCCTCTGAACACACACCTAAAACCACACAGACTCTCAATGAATGTGTGATGAAGTGAAGATGAACCTCTACAGATATCTTTAGCTGGTAGGGTACCTGAACAGGGATGGGAGTTGCAGTCCCTGGTTTGTATGTGGGGCCCAGTGCAGTTACTGCCCCCATGCTGTGGGGTTGGTGAACTGCAGAATCTCCCCCTGGTCTGGATGCCGGAGTCACACTCAGATGAACACTGAGACCACTGGGACCACCGGGACCACCCCCCATCAACTAGAAGAACAACATTAAAGTTAGCGTCATAAATGGAGCAGCTCACCATTTATATATATATTTTTAAAAGGTTATTAGCAGTTTAAAATTAAATCACAGCCTCTTCATTCAAAAATTAATCAACATTAGTCATTCTTAGGGGCTAAAATTTCTACTGTTAGCAAATCTTATCTCAGTAATTCTAGAGCATTTCATGGTAACGCTCAAATATGAACTCTAAAACCAAACTTGCATTAAAAAAAGCTGATTATTTGGACAATTTCTGGATTTCTAATTGTCTAATATAAAAGTAAAACAAAGCAAAATCAAAATATATAAGGCTTTGAATGTGCTTTTAAAGCAGAACTGTGTAACTTTTAGCCTGTAGGGGGCGCTAGACCTGTAACTTCCACACCTAGACCAGCAAACTGAGAAGTTACTGGTAAAGACAAGGAAACATTCATGGCTCTAGATTACATCCTACATTAAACTAAACTAAAAATATATCTAAACAGGTAACAGCCAACTATAGTTTATCACACCAGGGTTAATTTCTTTAACAAAATTGAGCCCTGAGACACAGGGCTGCACCTATATAATTTTTTTTTGTAATTGATCAATCTATAGAATTTTTTTCAATTAATTAGGAGAAATAAAATATTATATATCTATTATAAAATAAATAAATGAATGTTACTTTTGAAAAGTTGTTTAAAAATGAGAATGAATTGTATAGTCTGTTACATCATCATATTTGCGATTACAAGCTGAAAAGTTTAGGGACCGCAATTATGTAATTATTTATTCAATAACCAAATAAGGGGTGTGCAGGTGAAACAGTGGTTAGCGCGTACAACCTATGTACAGAGGCCTTACTCCTCGACGCCGACTCGGGTTCAAATCCGACCTGTGGTCCTTCGCCGCATGTCTCTCCCCCTCTTTCATAACCCCTTTTCCCTACTGTCAGAAAAACGAGCCACTAGTGCCGTAAAAACTCAAATAATATATATAAATAAAATATCCAAATTAGTTTATAATAATAACCGTATTAATCCAGATTAAACTGTCAAACTTTGGTTGATTAGACTTTTTTTTATATTCCCGACCGCAATTTTTTCCACTAATTGAAATGTCTTTAAATCCACATTAACATGAATTCAACAGACTGTAGGTAACAGATAAATGGAGGCAGAAGATGTCTTTCAGGCATCAATGCACACATTCAGCAACACACAGGAGCTCTTTCAAGCTGGGGACCGTTTCATTCACAACACCTGTCCCATCAACCAGGAATCAGAATCAGAAATACTTTAGTAATCCCAGGGAGATATTACTTTAGTTACATTACTCCATCTGTAATAGAGTGACTATAGGACCAGTTTAATAGAACACTATTTCATACAATATATATAATTAGGGGGTCCCCGCTCCATCTAGCCATCAGTTGGGGGGTCCTTGGCCTGGAAAACCTTGAGGACCCCTGATCTAAAGCTAAAGGTGAGGTCAAGCTCAAAATGAATTCAGGGGACAAATGAAAAAATATTTAATTGCAGTATTTTTAATGGATAATGGTAATAAAGCCATTTCTGAAGCTCCTGTGAACCATAATGAGAGCGATTGTTCATAACAAAAATCCACTGCAGGCACACATGAACTGCCTCTATTGTTCGACCTCAAACATCCTGAACTATCCTTAAGAACAGAAATATAAATATCATCCTTCAATATTTGCATTTGGAGCTTAATTTAGTGTTTTCTGGATCACCTGGGCAGTGCACGGTGTTGCAGGGCTCTTGTTCCTCATCACCTCCATCACACTCAGGTTCTGTGCTCCTCGGGTTAGAAGCTGGGAGTGTTTGGTTGCAGCTGCGAAATCGCCGCCTCATTCCCACATCATCCACGTCACTGAAACATGTCTTGGTGCACTCTGACCAGCTGGTCCATTTAGTCCATGCACCACCTGCTAGGACTGGGAGAAATGAATGGGAAAATGTTATTCAATGCTCCTATTACAAAGAAAAGAATCCAGAAGACTGCAGATCGTGGTTTATGCAGGAGATTAAAGATAGAAAAAAAATATGTAAGAAGTTGTGTTAAAATTTTAAAGTTGAATGGGTGTGGGTTTACGGACCAGGAAGACATGGGATGGAGCAACGCCGGGACTCGGAGGAGTCCCCTGAACAGGGCTGACCTCTGAATGGTCCATCTGCTGTGAGCACAGACCTGTGAGGAGGGGAATGGACCATTATAGGGTCTCATTAACCCTTTAACATCAAACGGATCATCTTTGATACACAAGTTATAAAGACATCTATATCATCAGTGCGATATTTTGTTTATTCAAAAACTTTTACACTCATACATAATTGGTGACCAGAAAAACGATAAATTGCATGAAGATTAAATGAAGATCAATAGACTCTTGCGCAGTGATGGGACTAACGGCGTTGAAAGTAACGGCGTTACTAACGCCGTTACCTTGTTTTAGTAACGAGTAATCTAACTAATTACTTTGACTGTAACTATAACGCAGTTACCATTGTAGACACCCCGTTACTGCGCGTTACTCAGGTCGCACAATGAACCTTTTTTCATTATAGGACTCGTGCGCAGCTGCGTGAGGCTGACACCCCACCCACGTCAAAAAACTCTGCAAATAGACTGAATGGTTAGTGCAACGTTAGTGCAGATTTGTGCAGAAAAAGAATTGTTTGTGCTACTTTTGTTTTTTAGGTCATCCAGAGGTGCGCGCCTTGTCATGAGAGAGGGGAGGATGGCTGATGTATAGTGAGATTCCGTCTGTCAGTTGGGTAGGTGGGTGTTTCTGCTGGCGGTTGTTAACGTACAGCACACACAGAGAGATGGAGAGTGAGGATGAAACAGACAAAACAGCGTTTTCCACATTGAAATACCGGTGTTACGTCGAGCTGCGTTTCCCCACCACATAACGGTTTCCTCTGCATCTCCGCACAGCGCAGGCGGCAAGAGTCACCGCGCAAGCGAAAGGAAACGCGCATGCTCGCTAAAGGTGCGCAACAGTCGCCCTGTGCTCGCGCCACAGGAGAACTATGGAGAGCGTGAACAATCAAATTTTAGCCTATATGAAGAAAGGGAGAAATCTGGATGGATGGATGGATGGATGGATGGATGGATGGATGGATGGATACTCTGACTTTTCAACCTACTGTATTTTTTATTTTAAACATTATTTGATGGCCTTTATGGCAGGGATGGAGATCCATATTTTATGTCACAGATAGATAGATAGATAGATAGATAGATAGATAGATAGATAGATAGATAGATAGATAGATAGATAGATAGATAGATAGATAGATAGATAGATAGATAGATAGATAGATAGATAGATAGATAGATAGATAGATAGATAGATAGATAGATAGATAGATAGATAGATAGATAGATAGATAGATGTTACAGTATCTATAACAACCCAAACACACAGGATTTCAGAATTAGACATCCCCAGTTATTCATTTCATATACTCACCAGATCTGAATGCCCTGTTAAAAACTTCACATCGCGTTCCCCCCTGATGTCATTTACATTGAGTTGCAATAAATGCTAAACTCTCTGCAGGTTCTTGTCTTTGTCGTCCGCTCTATTCAGCTGGCTTTGGAAACACACGGCGAGAAGGTGGGGGCTGGGTGGTGAGGGTTACGGGGGCGAGAAACGCAAAAGTAACGAAATAGTTACTTTTACTAGTAACTAGTTACTTTTATTGTGGAGTAACTCAGTTAGTAACTCAGTTACTTTTTGGGAGAAGTAACTAGTAACTATAACGAATTACTTTTTCAAAGTAACGTGTCCGACACTGCTCTTGCGTGGTTGTATAAAGCTGTTCTTGGAGTCCTTCCACTGTAACTTCATACCTGTTACTTAGCCAATCCAGCCACAAACTTTTCTTTCCTGCAGGGTGCCATGTATACGATATATATTTGGGGATCTCTACAGTTGGATCTGAAATTATCTGCACTGGGACCATTTAAAATTAATTTATTAATTAAAAATCACACATGCAACTTGTTTCTACTTCTAAGTCACCTTTTTAATTCTTATTGATTGTAGTTAAATGTTTGTTTTTTTTACATTCCTGCTTTGTAAACTGATGCTTTTTTTTGTTCTTTTCTTAAATAATATTGTTGTTTCTTGAAAATGAGAGCCTCTATCTTTGCCTGTATATGTAAAGTATAAGAAAATAGGAAAATGCCTCATCTCATAAATTACATAAATACGTTATTTAGCTTAAATGATTCAACATTTTTCACATTTAAAAACTTTATAGATCCGAACCAAACTCTATAGAGACCAAGATGCTAACCTGTAGCGCTGCTGCAGCCCCACACCACACGTTACATCACAGGGAGACCACGAAGACCAGGCCGACCACTGACAGGTCCTCGCACATCTAGAAGTGTCACAGGTGACCTGCCCTTCTATGCACACACTGAGGGAGGGGGGATTAAACCGTTATTTAGCACCAGTCTTCCATGGTGGATCCTTTAACACTTAAGGATGCGTCTCTCACCAGGTGGTGCACTGGTCTCTGCTGATCACCTGTCCAGGCTGCAGGGTGTCGTCATCCCAGTGACAGACGCACTGGCTGGAGTTCACGCAGCGCCCGTCCTGAAGGTACAACCCGTAGGGACAGCGACAGCCTGGGCAATGATACGGTTTATGTTCAGTTTGAGACATAAATCTGCTTGTTTTCATCAGCAGAAAGGATCCTATCAGTCCCAAAAAGTTAAAAAACAATCCACTGGACTTTTTTCCCCAAGTTTTGAAGAAGTTTCACTTCCCTTCCAGGAAGCTTTATCCAATTAAAAATAGCGTTGAGTTTGAGGCTTGATTTAGGATCAATGTTTTGTTATTTTATCTACTAAGATTAGATGGACGCACACTTTACATTAGATGTGCATCTTTACCGGGTCTTTAACTACCACTATTCCCCATCCCACCTCCCCAGCCTGCATGCTGAGCCTTACCGATGACACATGTTGCAGAGCAGTTGCTGGTCATGCTGAGGTCAGAGCAGGTAGGAGGACAGGGATCCACTCTTCCAGCGTTGCAGTCTTCTTCTGCCACCAGCACCATACCACTGACACACCCTGTTAATTAACACCTTACTAGTTTAGTTATGGACCAAAGCAGCACTCAGACTAGTCGTGTTAGTTGCATCTAAGTTTCCTCAGATGTTTCACCTTCTGGAACGGCTGGTTTGATACTGACCCTTCACTGTTCCCGTCTCATCAGAGCAGGGCTGAAGGTTGCAGGTTTGACTCTGTCGGGTCATGCCCTCGCAGTCCTGCCCGTCGTTTTTAGGAGGTGGAGCCGAGCAGGTTCGGTTCCTCTGCCTAACTCCTCCTCCACACAGAGCATCGCACTGTGACCACTCTGTCCACTCTGACCAGTGACCATGCACTGGGAGAAGGAACAGGAACATTTTGATCAGGAGGTGTGCTGTTATTGGCGTTAATGTGCTGTGTTAAGCCAGACTCTTATTGGTGTTAATCTATTCTCAAAGTTGGGTTGGGAGCTGGGTCTATACTAATGATGACTATAAACTTGATATTTTAGTGCAGATGTATATCTAAGGGCGAGAATGAAACTGTCTTTTAATCAGTGTAGGCCTACTGTGAAATAACCTTATCCAACATGGATGCAGCTATAAAATTGCTGGGTTTGCTTCAGGGAAAATGCTTTTTTAAAGCGTTCCAATCGAAACCCAACAAGACTAAAGCTGTTTGCACCTTGTGCAATACAGAATAAGTTTACATAGGAGCCTTTCCATACTCAAATACCATCTAAATGCAAAGCATCCCATAACCAATGCGGAAGATGACGGGGCAAGCACAGATATAGAACAGGGGAAGAGCCGTGTTCGTCAAACTACAACGTTTGAGTGCAACTGAGCCATCTAGTCAACCCAACTAATCTCCTCTCTCAGTTGATCGACACAAGCCTTTGGCCCATTTTATAAACTACCTGCGAGGTGAAACTATCATGAGGAGAACACATGACCAGCCCGCTGTGGAGGCGTGTTTAGAATTAACGGGGGACATCTGTCAGTAACGATAACTACCCCATTGAGAGCAGCTCCAAGCTGAAACCAAAAGTTCCAAACCCCACAGCTCTGGAACTGTTATAGCTAGAGGTCTGAAATTTTCTGCATTTGTGGTTGACATGATGTAGAACACATATAATACAATGAAACCTGATTTTTCTCAAGAATGTATTTATTACTGCTGTTCAAAGAAGTCCCATAATTTTCGAGAATGAAAAAAACAACTTTGAGTCATGTTTGAACTGGTGCAGCTTGGTCTGTTTTCTATTCACACAATTTTAATGTATATGTTCAGAAACTAGAAGGTGTGAGCTTTCCAATAATGTATTGCACATGTCATTTGGGCAGTTACCATTCCTAAGTTATTTGCTTTTCCATTTGGGTATCCAAAATAGGCGAGGATTACCCAAAATGAGGTGGATGTCAAGAGGTTAAAAACCTCTGGATCACATCACTTCACATCACGAGACATTGTAAAAAACTGGCTTGACAAACCTGTTCAAAGACTTACTTTTACTAATTATTTAGGTAGCACACACATGTCATGAGTGCCTTTGACAGAATTCAAATGAGCCATTTTTAATCCAGATTAATTTCAAGATTACAGTGATATTAATCTAGATTTAAAAAAAGAATCTAATGCCACCACTAGTTCTATTACATACAGGGTTCCCTTGTGAACAGTAAAAGATGGGGCTCCTGCACACAGACCTGGGCATGCTCGAAGAAAGCAGGCTCGACTGTCAAACTGAGCTCCGCCACAAGATCCTCCTGGCAGGGCGTCTCTTAAAATGTCCCTCTGGCGGAACAAGGAGCCGAGACCACAGGTCACACTGCAGGAACTCCAGGCTGTCCACGGTGACATTATGCAGTCCACTAGAGGGCAGCAGAACAGATGTGAATAAAACAAACAAACCCTTTGGTCACATTAGCTGTTGGGAGGAGCATATATCATCTACCGCAGTCTTTTTCATCCGATCCATCCATGCAATCCCTCTGCAGGTCACATCTGCGATCTTTGTGGACGCACTCCCCGGTGTCACAGGAAAACTGCTTAGGAGAGCAAGGTTTGGGCACTGGGGGGCGCCATGGAGTTACTGCTGGACTGGTGAATGTGCCTGAAACAGTATGGAGGCATGATTCAGCACATCAGGAGGATTTTAGAGGATAGGAAAAAGAAGGTAGAGAGTCATACCACAACGTTCTTCATCTGAACCATCCAAGCAATCCTTCCTTCCATCACAGACTTGTGCTGCGTCCACACAGCTAAAGGACCGGCATGTGAACTGGCCCTCCACACAGAGCACTCTGGGTAAACCGCTATCAGAGGTGCTGCTAAAGACTGACGGTTCTGTGAATCAGAACAAAACCTGCTGCTAATACTTTACCAAATTTACCTTCAACGATTAATGTTTAAATCAAGAAATTAACTAAAGGGTCTGTTAGGTTTATTCTTTATACATCAACTGCATTGTTACTTTATTAGCCAGATTAGACAGAGTAGAAGGCCTTCCTTCACATTGTGGATGTCACTGTGTGTACGGAGGTCATCTAATCAGGACAGCCTTCGTGTCTTTAAAAATACACAGGATATGGGAACATCTTGGAGCCGGACTGATAGAGGAGAGCTATCTGTAATCCTTGGGCATGGATGGCGTTTCAGTTTCTGATACTGACAGCTAAGCATTCACCTGATGCAACACATAGACTCATGAGCTATAAGAAGCAGGAGATGACCTTATTCGGGGCTCAATCTTTGCCAGACGCTCACGGACGTGATTTTTGAGCCCACAGCTGCGCAAACTCCAAGCATTTTCTCTGTCCTGTAACGACCTGATCTGAAATAAACTGTTATTTTTTACTCCTGTTTTATAGTCCTTTTTATATGGTTTTACCCAGTTTGAGTTAAGAGTGGAAAAGAACTGTGAGGAAGCCCCCGAGGCGCAACGGCTTTTTTAGGGGACATAACTTCCTCATTTTAAAAGGTCCCAAAAGTCACCGGATAACTGTAAAATATTTCTTTTTGATCTCAAATCTTTTTTTTTTTTAGTTTCCAAACTGATGTTGAATTTTAATAATTTTTTTTTCCAGTTTCCAAAAATAATTTTAAGTTTTAAATTTCAGGTTTGAAGTTTTAAATTTTTCAGTTTTATATTAATTTTTTGGGGTTTCAAAAATAATTTTAAATGTTTTTTTTACTAGCTCGAAATTAATGTTTTTAATTTAAAAATATTTCCCATTTTTAAATTAAATAAAAATATTTTTTCCAAAAATATTTGTCTAGGCAAGCAATTTTTTTTAAGTATGAAGAAAACCTTTTTTTTCTTTTTTTTTTTCATAATTTTGTTTTTCAGTTTAAAAATGTGTTCAAAAGTTCTTTTTAGTTCTAAATCAGCTTTTCTAGGTTTCAACATAAACAATTTTCAAAAATAATTTTTGGTTTTAAATCTTTTTTTTACTAGATCAAAACTAATTTTTGTCTCAAAAGATTTCTTTTAGTTTCATAAACACTTTTCTGTTTCAATTTTTGTATTCTATTTAAAAAAAAATTAATTTCCCATTTTTAAATTAAATAAAAATATTTTTTCCAAAAATATTTGTCTAGGCAAGCAATTTTTTTTAAGTATGAAGAAAAACTTTTCGCTTTTAAAAATTTGTTTTCATACTTTCAAAAATTATTTTTCCGTTCTTTTTTATTCTAAATCAGCTTTTCTAAGTTTCAACATAAACAATTACTTCTAAATCTGTGTATTTCAAAAGTATTTTTATATTTTAATTATTTATTTTTTTGGTTTCAAAAACAATTTAAGTTTAAAAACTTTTTTTTTTCCAGCTTCAAAACTTCTTTCAATTTCAAATAATCTGAGATTTTAGATGAAGATTAATATGTTCTGATATTAGTTTTCTGGCTGATATCTGATCAATTCCTGATCTCAGTACCGGATTAGGAAATCCCTACGGATTCACATTATTGTTTAAGGGTAAGGAAAGGGAGGATGAAAATACCAGTCAAGTTGGGATCACTTCCTTGTAAACCAGGATGTATGAAGGTAAAGTGAGAGGAAACATGGATACAGTATGCATGTTTTTGTACATCTAAATACTTAATTTTTTAGGGCAGAAGTTCAGAATTCTGATCATCCTGATTGTTAGAAACCAAACAAACACATTCATTTCTCTTGACATAAAATATTCAGGTAATGAATCAAACCTGTGGTTAGCGGCTGAGATACAGCTGTGACTCCTGGTGATACTACACCAGTGTAGCTTGTCTGATTACGGAGGCCTGGAAGGCCTCTGGTGGTAGAGGTTCCTGGGGATGATGGAAGGAAAATGAGAACAAAGAAACAATTTACTGTTAGATGTGGAAAAAGGGCAGATGTTTCTAAAAACTCACCACAGTTTATCTCATCAGAGTGGTCTTTGCAGTTTGGTTGACCGTCACAAAGCAAAGACACTGGGATGCACTCCTCACTGTGGTGGCATACAAACTGGCCTGGCTTACAGCGTTGCGCTGTCACTCTTCCAACACCAGAGGGCGATGTGGTCATCACCTCGTCTGTAGAAAGAAAACATAATGGTGGGTTTATTACACTCAAAACCACAGATCCTTACAGAACGTCTGACAGAACCTTTTTCATGTTTGGACACGTCACCATCATAGCAGTGTCTCCATGAAAATAATGCATTTTTTTTCCAACCAGTGGGACAAGTCTTCTTCCTTTAAAATTTAGACTATAGAAAAGAGACTATTGGTCTCTAAAGCACAAAGTGAACTAGGGCTGAAATAACTGAGGTGCTTCTCTACTCGATTATGATGTCAAAAAAGTGCTGCATATATCTTTTAAATGTCTAAACCTGGGTGCTCTAGGAGTTTTTCTTTATTTAAAAAATGTTTTAGCATCACATCCATCGTAATTTGATTCATTATAACCTGTTTATACTGATTCTGTTAATCTTACATTTAAAATCAGGCTCTTACAGTAGTAGCCATTCAAAATTTCCCCAATTTTTTTGATGGGCCCTTGGCTGGTCCCCTACAATTCCTTTTTAACCCTATAATGCCAAATGTATCATATTTGATACCAACGGTTTCTGAAGTGTTTTGCGTCTAGCACCTTTTGCATTATTTAATGGTAAAAACTTTGCTCAAAATCCTATTGTACACAATCAGATATACCTGATAACAGAGGGCAGAAGACTACACAAAAAATAATCTTGACTTATCGCATAGTAATAAATTATTAATATCAGAAATGTATTTCTGTTTTTTTCTTTTTACATATTTTGTTAAAAGGCCAAATAAGGACTTCAAACCAAAAAAAAAAAGTTATTTTCTGTTTTGTTTTATTCTTGGATCGGGCTTTAAAGGGTTAAACATCAATCGTTGTGCTAAAATATTCTGTCATGATTTGTTGACATTAAGATCTAAACAGAACCATCATTTCCTGGTCAGACCCTGTAATTGAAAGGTTGGAGTCGGAGTAAAGAATTATGCAAGAGGGGGTCACTTCAGTGGCTAGCAGTTGGAGGGGATTTGCTGGGAGTTGTAGTAAAATTTGCCGCCATTCAGCTTGCATTTGACTTGAGAAGGGCCATTTTAAATGTCTGCTACTGTACCTGCTCCTTTGGCCAGGCTAGGAGACACAGCCCAAAGAGTTAGAGCTTTAGTTACAATAAAAGGCGATTCTGCGTGTTGATTCAGTACAGTTAAAAAGGAAATGCGCATCACAGTTTTATTAATATTTGAAAAAGAAAACTATTTACAACCTCATGACCATTTGTCATATCTGTCATATTAAAACGTCATTAAATACATTGACCTCTTAGTTAATCTGTACTGTTATGAAAAAAACAGGAAGAAGAAAGTATCCCTACCTCCTCTGCAGCCGAGAATCTCCACGCGCAGGTAAAAGGTGTGCCTGAACTCCACCGGGATGATCCGCATGTACTGAGCTCTTACCAACCGACCCAACCAACGGGTCACAGGGGTCCTGCCCACCATCCGGACCTCAAACACCTAAGTGATGATTAATCTCTTAGTGGAGAACATTTTATCTCAATGATCTACTTCAAACTATAGAAGCAGCACCTTAGCAGGGCCGTCAAAGTTCCCATTTGCTGTGAAATCTGAGAAGAGGCCGTTGTTGGAGGCAAAGGCCAAGCGGTATTTGGAGAGGTAACCCCACATCCGGTCGTTGCCCTGCGTCACTAACCCTGATATCCAAGTTGGCTCCAGAAAATCCACCTGGAAATAAGGCTGGGGGTCTGAAGGTAGGGGGCTCCAACCAGGCTCCATAACTGGACTGTATAAAGGAAAATATATGCATTTATAGTCAGGTACATCCTCACTCTGAAACTTTTATTTTTAATATCAAGACTTGTAAAAGCTGAGAAGTCACCCACATGTTTGGGATAATGTTCAGTCTCCCAGCATCAGCAGGGTTGTTATCTTGCTGTGAAGATGAGGACAGCTGGCCGTAATGAATCCTCCCATCCTCCAGTCCAAGAGGAGAGGAGCAAGCGCCTGATAAATATGATCTTTATTATTGTAAACATCATACATTTACGGTATTTAAGAGCATAAAGAGCATTTACCTTGATATCCTGGGCCACCATCCTGTTCATACATTAAACCAGATTAGAGAACATCAGAGAAAAGATATCAGTAATAAAACATACAATATTTCCATTATTGTCTAAAAGCAGTGTAATTACAGAAGTAACGATTTATTAAAACAATATTTGCTGTCTTACATCATAAATGCAATAATGTTATGAAGTTAATTACATTGGGATACTTCATTTTACGTCTCTTATTTTACTGAATCAATGTAATTTCAAGAGTAAAGTATTAAAGGGACAGTGTGTAACTAGTTTTTGGTTTTTATTAGCAATAATCAAGTAATGCTTTTATAAATACATATTTTTGCCAAAGTCTGAAAACAACCATATTAAAAGCAAAAGTTTTCCAACAGCTTAGGAATATTTGTTTATAAATCCATTAGTGGTGATGCACCACATGGTCACCTTTGGTTACAGTGGCCAAAAAGGACAAACTTATTAAGCTTATATATTCACCTGGTCACCATATAAGGCCTATACTGGCCTCTTTACATTGGCTGCCTGTCTTTTCCCGAATAGATTTTAAGATTCTCTTATTGACTTATAAAGTCTTAAATGGATTTGCTCCTCCTTATCTTAGAGACCTTTTAAAATTCCAGTCTGTGTCGAGAAGTCTACGCTCTGATAATCAACTGTTACTGACAGTTTCTCGGACTCGACTTAAGAGGAAAGGAAAACGGGCCTTCTCTGTTGTTGCTCCAATTCTGTGGAACCATTTACCTCTTCTAATTATATCCGCCCACAGCCTGGTTCATTTTAAATCGCTTCTTAAAACTTATTTTTATTCTTCGGCTTTTAATTGAAGTATGGAGGACCAACTCTGCCATATTTACAAATAAATACAGAAATAAATGCTCAATAAATAAATAAGCATAATAAATACTTAAAAGTATAAGTAATTCAAAAATAAAGTTGAAGATTATGAAGAACAAAAAAATAAATAAGGTAAATATTACAAAAGCAAATAAATAAAGAAGCTAATTAAAAGAGTTATATACATTTATGTCTCACTGTATAATTTAATTTCTACCTACATTTATTTTTATTTTTTTGTATTTTTGGTGGCAATTAATTGTATGCTTATTTATTTATTGAGCATTTATTTATTTCTGTATTTATTTTTAAATATGGCAGAGTTGGTCCTCCATATTGAAGCAGTGTTTCACATTCTATTATTTTAATTGATGTTATTGTCTTTCCTGTAAAGCACTCCTGTAAAGTGCAGTTTTATACCTGTTTTTAAAGTGCTATATAATTAAATTTGACATTGACATTCACCTGCATATAAATTATAGCCGGCAGAGACGAAGCATAAAACATGCAATGTAGCTTTTTTACAGACTGAGAAGACAATGTCTCCTTCATGTCCCTCCCTGACATAAGGGTTTTCTAAATGGAGTGTTTGCAGGCTTTCTGTTAGACAGGCCAGTTAATTCAATATGATAGAGGAGTCAACCATGGTGTTATATTAGAAACAGGGCAAAGCAACCAATCTGCTCTTCTGAAAGAGACAGCTAGCTTGTTTGTTAGCCTACAGTACATTGGTAGAGCTACGTTGGAACAGTTATCATTCACTGTTGAATGTAGCTATTAGCGAAAGTTATTAGCTGTAAGGAAATACTTGTATGTTATAGGCATAATTGAAATCTGAATTAAGTTTTGTTCTTGATGTTTGAGATCGGCCTATTTTTCAGTGTAGTCCTGTTTCTCTGACTGTGACTGGCTGGGTGTGCTCTCTTCATCCTCTGACATGGGAGCTGGCTGAGAGCTTCCTTTTCCATGTCTGCTTCTGTCTCCTTGAACCCCAGTCGGCCTCAGCAGATGGCCGCTCACACTGAGACTGGTTCTGCTGGAGGTTTCTTCCTGTTCAAAGGGAGTTTTTCCTCTCCACTGTCGCTACAAGCATGCTTAGTGTGAGGGATTGCCTTCGAGTCAATGAGTCGATGCAATCAACTGGTTTTCCTTAAATAGATAACTTTGAATCAATTTGTCTGGATGAATTGTAAAGTGCCTTGAGATGACATGTGTTGTGAATTGGCGCTATAGAAAAAAATTGAATTGAATCTTATCACCTGCCAGGAACCTGAACTTGTTCAGGAGGTTGACATTTCACGGCTTCTATAGTAGTTATTTTGTGGTTAACGATTTGGCACCGGACTGCATTTATCTATTATTCTTCAATCTCTTAGTACACCACTAGATGGGAGTAAATCCTACACACTATGCTTTAGGCTTTTATTCTCAGTTTTTGTTTATCTTATTGAGTATTTATGTCGAAAAATAATAAAACTTGTTATGGTCATATTATTTCTAATCTTTTTTCTTACAGTTGGTGTTACAGCAGAGAAAGTAACAGCAGCCATTGATGGGGTCCTCAGAGGGGAAGGGGTCGGGGTATGAGGCCTTTAATTGGTGAAAACAAATGAATAAGGAACCACAGTTAAACAAATGTAAGAATTTGATGCAGCATTAAAGCAGATAAACACACCTCACCTGTCTGACTGTGTAGTGATGTCATGTAGGTGGCATCCGTTTTCATCCTCTCCTTTGGGACAATTAGGAATACCATCACAACGCCTTTCTGCTTCAATGCAGCCCCCTGGGGGTGGGCAAGAGAAGTAACCAGTGGGACAGCTGCGTGGACTGGTGGCTGTTGAGGAGGGTTGAGTACCTGCAGGTAACATGTTTTATAAGCCTGACAGGAAGTTGTCAATGTAAAATGTTCATCTACACCTTACCAAGGGACATTACACAAACAATGAGTTTGACTTTGGCCCCACTCAATGTGTAGGCAATTGGAATATTTCATATTAGCAGGAATTATGTTCTACATTTGCAATTAAAAAATAATGTAATTGTCAACCTATTGGAGATAATATATTAGAGATAAAAAGTTAAGGACAGAAACCCAGAATCTCCTTCTTAATGCCTTTACCCTGGAACTTTACCGCTTTGTTCTCACTTAGTTGGGGTCATGTCCTTTGTAAGATTTCAGAGCTTTCTATTGTCAAGTATCTCCAGACATTCCTGACTACATGTTAGTATTGAAGTACAGCAGTTCTTATTAGTGTTGCACCGATACCGATACCAGTATCGGACGGGGCCCCGATACTGCCCTAAAATGGTGGTATCGGTATCAGCGAGTACCAACAAATAGGGCACCGATACCATTTTGAGAGCCATAAGTATATTCAACTATTGTCACCCACATCTGGTAGGCAATAAAAAGTTCTACTGGATTCACTTTATATTAGATTTTTTCCTGCTTCACAAAGGTAGGCAGCAGCTTGACAAAGCCATGATGGCAATTATTTTACATTATTATGGTATCGGTATCGGCCGATACCGCACAGCCAGGTATCGGGTATCGGTATCGGGGCCAAAAAATGGTATCGGCGCAACACTAGTTCTTATTTGCCTTTTTCTTGATCCCTTTGTACATCCCTTTGTGCAATTTCTACAATAAAACCACCCGATGGAGAGACACTGTCAGGACTCCTGTCTGTCTTTTTGTGTTTTCTGTGTTTGTCTCCCTTCCTCCACCAGGAGGCGCCTGGTTCTGGTCCGCCTCCTCACACACCTGCTGATGGTTACTTCGTTAACGGAGTGTTCTTAAGCTGCTGACTGCCACTACCTCGATGCCAGAGTGTTTGCCAGTTTTGGGAAGTCACCCTACTGACTGGATTTTTCGGACCTTCTCTACCTGGAAGGATCAACTGAGCTACAAACTGAGCTGGGGTTAAAACAGGAGGTTTTGATCCACTTTCCCCAAGAGATCATTTGAGCTTCGCACAGAGAAAGGGATTAGTCTCCACTACGACCCGTTCAAGTACCGCAGGAAATCTTAGTGGCAGTCAGTTTTCTCCGTTCACCATCTATCAAGCACATTTTGGGTAAACCCTGTTCAGCCCTCCACCGAATAAGACAAACACTGGAAACATGAGTCAGCAACCAAATCCTCTTCTCCAAGTTCACGGGTCAAATGTCCCACGGAGCCTGAACTAACCGCTGTGTCTTCCTCTCACTTTTCAGTTCCTTGTTGAGCAGTGTTCAGAGCAACACTTCTCTCTGAATTATCTCTTCAATAAAACCTGTTAAACCTTTTCCCTGGTCTCCCTGTTTGGTCTTCTGCATTTGGGTCTGAACCTTAGTAAAATCATGACAGACAATGGCTTTAATTATGTAGAAAGTAATGTCGAGTTAGTTGTAAACTGTTCACTCCAGGGGCGAACTTAGAGTTCTGTTTGAACAGGTAAGTTCACACAGAAATTGACATTATTCAAATGTAGATGTAGTAGAACCACTGACCTATAATTAATCAATTGAATGAACTTTAAACAGAAGTAGAGTGTTTCTATCAGCTTATTTATATCAAATACTTTAATGGTGTTGGCTAATATGAGTCAGATTTCTAATTCTAATGTTGGATTGGGACATTCCTACCTTCGTATAGAGTGTGCTTTTTTGCCAAAACACAGATGTATACAGTATGTCTTTGTTTCCCCTATTTAAACATAAAAAATGCACCGCCACTTTACCTCTACCCAAGGAGAACATTCAGCCTTTTTCTGACTGAGAATACAAGGAGAACGCACTGTGTGAAATTTGTACAAAGGCCAATCATAGCAGACAACTTACCACAGTACTTCTCATCTGATCCATCCCCACAGTCGTTGACGCCGTCACAAAGAACCCCAACAGAACCTGCCGGTACACAGCGACCATTGTCACAGAGAAATTCTTTCTCTCTGCAGCCTTTACCCGGAGTCAGAGGTGAAGGAGGGGTTGGGGAGGTTAACCAATGATAACCTTGAGAGGAAATAAGAATAAAGCTTTAAAAAGATGTGCCCGTTTCCACATAGCCATCAAAACATGTTAACAACAATCTGCTGACCATCACCACAGCCCATGATCTCCAGCCGTAGGTAGATGCCATTCTGGAAGTCATGGGGAACCAGTCTAACAAATTGAGATGACACTATCCTGTCAAGCCTGCTCTCTGCCACACCTCGATCGTCATGGTTACCAAGAAAAATCTGAGGTGAGAACGAAAAAAGCATGAAGCATTTGTATGGAATCTAGACGAAAGTTGTATTAAAGCTTGAAGTTGCTTGTTCTTTGACCTTAGCTCTTGGTGGAGCATTGGAGGGAACCTCCTGGTAAGTGTACCAACGCTTCCCATCGTGACTAAACTCAAGGTAGAAGCTGGACACAAATGTGCCGAAAACACCTCCTCCCTGGGTGAGAACGCCTAGAATCAGAACCATCAGAACTTTTTAGTTAATCAGTAGCACATAACACACACAAAACAGTTCACATTATGCACAATAACACTAAATCAACAGTTTCAGTTCCGCTTGTTCAAAAGCACCTGTAGGAATCTTTACCAGTGATGTTGTAGGGTTTAAGCAGGTTGATCTGTATGTAGGGGCTTTCTGTGCTGACACTCTGTCCTTCAGGTCTCTTTTGAGGTAGGTCTTTATACTCCTCTGGCTGTGGACTCCAGCCCTGTGAGTAAATGATAGGCAGAAGAGAACCAGTGTACATTTTTAAGGGTTGATCTCACTACGGTGGACGATAAAAAAAAAAGTCAACTAGTGGCATATCTGAAACAGGAGATGTTCAATTGTGTTAATTTAATCCAAACGTCACATATTGCATTAACGAAAAATAAAATAGGTGGAAATAACTGCTGTGAAGCGCTCGTAAATAATTAAATCCAGAAACCAGAGTTCAGCACAAGATGACTGAATGATCACTTTTCCCTCTGTTAGGATTCCAGTTTGTTTGGGTTGTTATTTTGTTTTTCTTCTCTCCAACACCAGATGGGTCCCTGTTCTCGTTGGGCCTCCTTGCACACTCGCAGCTTGTTGGGTCTTTACCAGAGGAGTATTTGAGCAGTAGGCTGTCACTACCTCAACGCCAGAGTGTTTGCCAGTGTTGGGTACTCTAGCCAAACTGAGATTTGCAGAGTCTAACCTTAGCCTCGTCTCTCTGAGTCCGCTTTGTCTTTGTTCTTCAGCAGGAAGCCTTCCTGTATCACTGGATAAGCCTGGACCTTCTACCCCCCCGGAAGGATTAACTGAGTCACACTGAGCAAGGGGAAACCTCCACGTGATCCGTTCAAGTCCACTTCTGGAAAACCAAGTGACAGTCCGCTCCTTTACTCCTCTGGGTCCAACGTTAGTCTGCCTGTCCGCTCTCCGACGAGTTCCTTCTTCTCTGGATTTAACCCCACAAACTGGATCCAAAGAATAACCAAGAGCCCTCCAAAACACGATTGCCTCTCAAGCAATATACGAGACTCTGTCTTTTTTCCCACAGTCCCTGATCTGATCATTGTGATCTCCCCTTCTGAGGTCCAAAAGTATTACCCAGGAGATTACCTCTCTCCATCTGTGTTTTTGCTAACCCTCAATAAACCAGTTAACTTTTACCCTTGGTCTCTGAGTGGTCAGATCTCTAAGACCCATTATGACCTCCTCTCGACTTATGAAGTAAACCTCCTTGCATTCTGGCCACTGTCAGTCAAAAATCCTTCAGTATGTTTTAGCCAATCATGGCAAGCAGCCAGCTTCACAATCAACCCCTGCTCCATAGAATATCTTGCCATATTATCCAATCAGAGGTCTGCATTCTCATTGCTTACTGCGATAGACTGAGGCTCAAACCTCAGAGCGGAGCGGAGAGGAGATCCCATCCGAGGGAGGAATAAACAGCTGATTAATGCACAACATACTATATTTAATGCAGTTCAGTGACTACATTTATGAAGATTGACAATGCCTATTTTACCATAAATATTACAAAATGTACAGGAGAGGTTTAACCTCCCTAGTATTCAATGAGAAATCATCACCGATGTCAACCATCTATGCCTAAATAGACTAAAGAAGCCCCTTAAGGAAAAGTGGGAGGTACCTGGAGGTCTCTATGAGGGTCCCACCCATGAAGACGTGCTGCCTCTGGTGGGTGGCCCTCCTGGTAAGACGAGGCAGTAAAACTAGATACTGGGAGGGTCTGGATACCCAGAGGCACCCAGCACTCATCTGAGCAGAAATAACAAGGAATTACTGATATATGCTGAATTGTTCTATGCGCTAAACGGTGTTATAAATAATAAAGAGACACTAACCTCCAGGTGGTACTGGATATGTAGGAACCAGAGGAGTTATATCCTCAGGCTTGGATGTTATAATACCAGGTGTTTCTGTCACAGCAACTGTATCGTTTTCACCTACATATCATTGAAAAATCATGTTAAAGAGATAAAAGCAAACAGTGAATGGTAGGGTTGTAAGAAAAGATTAATTCCATCAAAAATTTCATTAGATGATAATGTATTGATGATTCAAAGTACATTCAAATGGATCTTAAAATACAAGAGCATATAATTAAGCTACTCTGCACCAACAAGATCTCCTGAAGTTTTCTAGAGCTTTTTTATTATAAAAATTACAATATATTATCTTTGTTAATGTATAGGTATATATATCGGGGACAGATCTTATCTTCACAACTGAACTGTATTGTTATATTTCATACCAACAATTTTCAACTGAATTGGATTTTTCCAGCCATGCTCTGGGATAAACACCATTAGAGGTGAACAGGGCTGAGTACCGGTCTACCCTAGGCTTCCATTGAGACCTTGGTGCCTCCAACAATAGCTGGTCTGAGGGACCAAGTAGGGGAGTAAGGGGGTAGGAGCTCCGAAAGATTAGGAGGATCAAGACCATTTAAAGACAAATAAAATGATTTTAAAATGACTCTAAAATGGACAGGTAACCAGAGCACAAAGGATAAAACAGGAGTACAGTAATAGCCAATCACAATTTTCCCATTTTCCTTGATGGGTCCTTGGCTGGTTCCCTACAACTCCCTTTTAAACATCAATATTTGTACCAAAATATGCTTTCTGTCATGATTTGTGGACATTAAGATCTAAAGAGAAGCATCATCTCCTGGTCAGACTCTGTAATTCAGTGAAAGGGTGGAGTCAGAGTAAAAAAAAATACCAGAAGAAGGCCAGGGGCTGGAAGTTCGAGGGGATTTTGCTTAAAGTTCCAAGGAAGGTGGCTCTATTCGACTGGCGTTTGACTGGGAAGGGTCATTTTTGCATGGCTGCTACTATAATATACTCCCTGTTTGGTTTTTAGTTTAAACACGTGAATCAGTGTTCTGCACAGACTGAAGGATGACTTGCTCTCTCAAAGGTATAAAGAACAACAGTAATACAGCCAAGCTGTAACTAAGGCATGGATTACTGTTTTGAAATCACCTTTTCTCAAGGTCTATTTTAATTGGATGGCAGAGATGAAAAATATATGCCCATCCAGGTTAAAACTAAGGTTTGTGACAACAAATGTTCTATTCTATCCAAAAAATTTTTTAGAAAGAATTTGATAAATTCTGCTAAAGTCTCAAGTACTCTTTCCATTTGTTACAAAATTATGCATTACACATTCATTTTGGTGATTAGTTATTAAGGTGGGTACCGCATTGCAATCCAGGCTGGGTTATTTTATAAAAAAAAAAAAAAAAAATACAGCCAACAGCTTCAATAAGAAATTTTATTTTAGAAGACTGACTTGTTTTTTTTAATTAGGAGGAGACTGTTTTTAAAAAATTGAAGAAGACGTCAAGATGGCAACAATTAGTTCTCTGTTAGTTTTTCAAGTTGGCATACTGGCGTTAATGTTCAATGATGTTAAAATTTATGTTTTTATGTCATTTTTTATTTAAATGGAAATGTGAGTTTTTTTGTTGAACCTTATCTGGCTACACTTTACTGAGGAGCTAACAAATAAGGCCTAGAAAGAAAGCTTGTCTGATATCTTGTAAAGTTTTTTTCGTTTACTTATTCTCTATAACTTTATTTTTCTGATTCAGATATTCGTGATAAATTATTATGCACCTTCATTTTTAATGCCTTTTCCTTAATGTTTATTTTGGCAAAAGTAGCTAAAAAGCAATCAGTAACTTATTATTTTGCACAGATGGTAACGTAAAGAAACCTTTTAATTTCTAACAAAAGTAACCTGTAATATATTATATATACATTTTTGAAGCAGCTTTCCAAACACCGGCTTTTTACCAGTCATAGCAGTAGAAATGTGAAAACCAAATGAAACATTGATGGATTTAGAGCTTTTTCAGTCGCTGGACATAAAATAAACGGAACTTAAATCAAAAGAGAAATTATGCTTTATCTACATTTAATGGAAAAGCTAAATAAAAGAAAACAAAAAATGTCATCATATTACCTTGACAATAACAGCACCTGCTTCCCTCTCCAGGGACGAGGCTTTGGCCCTAAAAACACAGAAAAGACAAAACTCATGTAGACAGCTGCTCTTTATATAAGGCCATTAAAAAGTATTTGGCCCTTACAGATTTCTTTGTTTCTTTGCTTTTTTAATGTTCACTTGTGATAAAAAAATTAGAATATTAAAGATAACTGGAATGTAAAAGACACATTTTATCTTAAGAATCATCTAATTATGATCTAATTTATCACTGAAACAGAAACTAAACACCTTTCTAAAATAAACTGGCCTTATGAGGAAACATTAGTGTCCATGAAACCAATAACCAGTAGCGGCACATTTTAAGGTAATTACTATTGCTTGTGATAACTGGGAATAAATATTTACATCGGAGCTCTTTGTTTAAGGTTTATGTCACTGCCTCTGAGTTAGATTGAAGTACAGAGCTTGAATAGACTATTAGAAAACCTTCATTTTATTTTTTAAAACCCTCCAGATGGGAATCTTTTAGAGTACCTTGGATCGTTCAGCTGTTGTGTAATCTATGATGGTTTGTCAGCAGATGCCAAACTTATCTACTCAGGTCAGGAAAGGTCGGATCAGTTCAGTCGGGTTTAATTCATTTTCCAGTAGTATCTCAATGGGGGCAGATTTATATTTTCACATTTTATTTTTACCCAAAATACCCATTATTTCCAGGTTTTTAACAAATCTTTTGCTTTGTTTTGTCAATTTTTTGTTGGAATTTTTTTATTTTATATGTATAATAAGCATTTTCTATCAAATTGCTATTCCGATCTTATTCCCTTCATATCTGTGGGCGGGCTTTCCTTTGGTTTAAGGAGCGACGATGCATATCTGTTGGTCTCCTGGATGTTAGCAACAACATTTTTGTTGGTCAACAAGAGCGAATGTTTGTAATGGGTTTAAAGGCAAAAAATATAATTTCATAAAATTATAAGTTAATTATGCAAAATATTTTTTAATAAAACGTGAAATTTTGAAATTTTCTGAAGAGTTTTAGAAAAAAATATGTTTTCAAATTGAAATTTTAAAAACAAGTAAAAATTCTTTTGATTATTCAAATTTCCTTTCTGGATAAATTTTTTTTCTAATGTGGTTCTATTTCATCATCCCTACTGACCGCCAGAGGGCGGTGCTGAAAGCACTGAATGTACCCTTCGGGCATGCGCAGTTCGAGTACTGCATCGCAGGCTGATGGTGACCAGGAGCTGCCTCCATGCCCTTGCTCCTTGGCGAGAGGGGACCCTTTTGTCCAGTGGTGTTCCAATGGGGCTAGTAGTGTGTCGAAGGGAGGTGGTCACCACGGATGCCAGCCTCATGGGCTGGGGTGCTGTGTGGCAACACAGAGCTGTTCGGGGTCTCTGGGACCCAAGGGAGCGCACCGAACACATAAATGTGCTGGAGCTGCGGGCTGTGCAGATGGCCCTCCAGTGCCTTTTGCCCCACCTAGAGGGAAGGCATGTGCTGATATCATATAAACCACCAAGGGGGCACCAGGTCAGCGCGTCTCTTGAAGGTGTCAAGGGATCTCCTGGAATGGGCGTTTCCCCGTCTGTGTACCCTGCGTGCAGCGTATCTGCCAGGACGGCAGAACCAGGTTGCGGACTCTCTATCCCGCCAGGCACCTGCTCCGGGAGAGTGGTCTCTTCACCGCGACGTAGTGCGCATAATCTGGAACTTCTTTGGGCAGGCAGAGGTAGATCTGTTCGCCACAGAGGAGTCGACCCATTGCCCCCTATGGTATTCCCTAACCGGGGTGGCGGGCGCACTGGGCCAGGACGCACTGGCTCATCCATGGCCGCAGGTTCTCCTGTATGCCTTTCCACCCCTCTCACTGATTTGGCCGACTCTACGGAGGGTTCTCGAGCAGGGCCACAGAGTGTTGCTGGTAGCTCCGTTCTGGCCAGCGCGGCTGTGGTTCCCGCTGCTTTGGAGTCTGTGTCACAGTACTCCATGGCGTCTTCCAGCAAGGAGGGATCTGCTGTCTCAGTTGGGGGGACAGATATGGCACCCCAACCCTCAACGTCTCCAGCTGTGGGCATGGCCCCTGGGAGGCTGACTGGGTGTTCAGACACTGTGAGACACACCATATTGAGTGCTAGGGCTTCCTCCACTCGGCTGCAGTATGCTAACAGATGGCGCCTCTTTTCTCAGTTGTGCTCTGCCCACAATGAGAACCCGGTTTCCTGCTCGGTGCCCACTATTTTGGAGTTCCTCCAGTCTCTCCTTGATAAGGGCCGCACTCATTCGACCCTTAAAGTGTATGTTGCAGCAATTTCATGTCTTCACCAATCTGTTGACAACCGTACAGTGGGGCGCCTTGAACTGGTTTCACTTTTTCTGCGTGGTGCTCGTAGGTTGTGCCAGCGGCCCGCTCCACGAGCCCCAGATTGGGATCTGCCGTTGGTTCTCACAGCTCTGTGCCACCCTCCATTCGAGCCTTTGGCACAAGCAGAACTCAAGTGGCTTTCCTGCAAGACTGCTTTCCTGATGGCTATCGTCTCAGCTAAGAGGGTCAGCGAGCTACATGCTCTTTCTGTCAGCCCTAGGTGTATCAGGTGGAATCCAGATGGCTCTGGTGTTACCCTGTGGCCTAATACTGCGTTTGTGCCTAAGGTGTTGTCTCCTTTTCACCGTAGCCAGCCATTGCGGCTGGCTCGGTTTCAGCCTCAATCTGGTACAACTGAGAATGAGTCTGAGTTGTTGTGCCCAGTAAGAGCGTTGGAGGCATACATTGCAGCCACCGCCAATCTGAGACGCTCGGACCAGCTTTTCCTATGCTATGGGGGTCCAAGGTTAGGCTGTCCTCTTTCTAAACAGCGTCTGTCCCATTGGATTGTGAGTGTCATCTGCCACGCCTACGCTGCAGGTCACTGCTCCCTGCCAGTCGGTGTGAGAGCACATTCCACCAGGAGCGTCACCGCTTCCTGGGCTGCTTTGAGAGGGGTTTCGCTGGAAGCAATATGTGCTGCTGCTTCATGGGCTTCCCCAACCACCTTCACCAGGTTCTACAGTGTCAATGTGGCTGCCCCTCATCCCCTGGGTCAGGTCCTTTTACAAGGTTCTGCTGGGCCTCCTCTGTGAGGTATGTGCTCAGGATTCCTTGTGACATCGTTGGCATTAGTCATTCAGTGCTTTCAGCACCGCCCTCTGGCGGTCAGTAGGGATGAAATAGAACGAAAATTACGTATGTAACTACAGTTCTATGAATCCCGGATGACCGCCAGAGCTTCTGTCACTCAGAATCCTTGCTTTTGCGAAAAGATTCTGTAGGAGCAGAGCAAAGGATGACACCAAGCTATATAGCTTCTGAGTGGTCATCCGGTGTCACAGGTGTGACTCTGTTGGTATAATTACTCGAACTGCGCATGCCCGAAGGGAACATTCAGTGCTTTCAGCACCGCCCTCTGGCGGTCATCCGGGATTCATAGAACCGTAGTTACATACGTAACTTTCGATTTACAAATCCTGTTCTTTGCTTGCAACAATTAAATAATTAAATGACTCCAGAAATAATGATTTATTGTACAGTAATTATTAAATGTCTATTTTTACTCAATGCTCATTTGAAGAAGTCATTAAGAATGAATTGATGATCTGCAGCTGATTATGTTTCTGTTCTTTAGCACAGGAAGAAAAAAGCTGTTATTTTAATAGCATGATTCCATTAGTTATTTGAATTTAATGTTTATTGGATTCCCCAATTTAATTACAACATTGATTAATCCATCCAGACCAATTCCAATGTCATATAAATAATGAAATAAAACGGTTCTGATTAAACTAGTGAATTTCAGGATAAGGTGGGGGTCCATATCCTGTTGTTTTGCCCAGCTGCTGTCAGCTGGAACCACCCACCACCACAAGTAAATTCTCAAACTATAGGAAAGATGATGATAACTGGGACTTTTTTTTCTGTTCTTTTTTACAAGCGAAACTAACTCCTTTATCGATTGAGGTCAACAGTGGCGATCGCATTTCTCAGATAACTAAATGTTAGATCAGGGGTTTCAAAGCATTTCAGCCCTTTACCCCCAAAATAACAATGCATCAGACTGATGACCCCATAAAATTTCTTGACTCTGTATATTCTTATAAATATAGAGTATTTTATTATTTTTTAAAATTCATTTTTAAATAATTGCAAATGCCTTTTTCACAGCACCACAGGCATCATAACAGAAACAAAAACCACAACAGTAGAAAGAAACATTCTGGTCTTTATGAGTCACGGACAAAGTGTCAGTGACCCAGGATCACTAAGACGTTATTAAAAATGTATGGAAATTGAAAATTAATTTAATTTGTGCATGAAGAAAAAACTATATATAATAATGTTGAACTGTTTAGTTTAGGATTAAATGATGCCTTCTTACATTAGGGCATCCACTGACGGCATATGGACAGTAGGGGGCACACTGCACTGTGAGGTTGGGAAGACAGTGGCATAGCTGGCAGGGCTCTGCCTTCCATCTTTCTCCAACGGCACGCGACCGACTCTGATAACGACATTGATCGCAGGGGTCTGTCTGACACCTGAAAACAGACACACACACACACACACAGAGATAGGGATTAAAGCCCAGATGGACAACAAGAACTTAGTGCAGACACTGATTAGTCCTTTTATGCAATGATTTTTATCTGAAAATTCTATTTAAAAATAAAGTTATTTGTTCTTACCAACGGGCTTTTCTGTAAATCCCTCTGCACACCCTTCCATCTCCATGCTTAGTGGGATTATTCGGGCTTCGGAACGACCACTGGACGCTCTGGACTCCGCAGGGTCCCAAACACTCCCCCCACTCCGACCACGATGACCAGCCACATTGCACTGAAGGAGGTCAAAGGTGGACGGTTCATGTGGAGCAGAATAAATTATCTTATTGATGCATCACAGAGCCTGTATCCCACCTGAGCAGTCTGGGTTGGGTTGACACCGCTGAGGCTTTCCCCTCTCACAAACGCAAAGGTCACAGTCCTTTTTTATTTGCTGGCCGGGCCAGTATCGAACACCGGCCACCTCACACACACACTCTTCAGGTGAGATGCACTGCTGCGTATGGCTCATCACCTGGCCTTCAGGGCACCAGCAACCTACAGGCAGAGAGGAGTCACAGGAATCTAATGATTCATGGGGATCTAAAGCTCCAGATGACCTGAAGGCTGCATTATTTTTAAACGGACCAGAGACGCAGGGTGTTCCAGGGTCACAGGTGACCCCGCTGCTGATGTGAGCACAGGAGAAAGGACATGGAACACAGCTGTGTCTCAGCAGGCCGGGGGAACAGCTGGCGTTAGCACAACCATCATCAGGACAGGGCTCTGATCAACACAAAGCAAGGTAGAACATTAATACTATTATCTAATAGCCGTTTTGTTTTTACTTTAGACCAAATTATTATAACTGAATCTGAAATATTAAAGATGCTTAAAGGTCATAACTACAATTTTTTGATTGAAATGATTAATTTATTTTATGAAACTTTCAAAGTGGTGCAAAAAAAAACAAATTATATAAATAATTTCTTTATAAATGTTGATGTTTCGACAATGTATAAATATTGAATTTTTGTTAAGATGTCAGTGTCGACATTAAAGGCATCTGCAGCTAAAGCAACAGTATTCTAAAATCACATGAGAGGTAGACGCAGGCATTAAAGAGTGCTATTAGCACCATGATAGAGCTGAGTTAGGTCTTCCTCTTGGTGTTTCTCAGATAAAAAACAAAAACATCTTTTAAAACGGTGGTGCCAACTTAATGAAGAGACCAGAAACCACACAACATATTCTCATTATCAGTTCGTATGAAATCGTACAAAAAGTTATGCACAGTATTTCGTACGTTTTTGACGTTTTTCCTCGAAAAAACAGATCAGTGCGCATGCGCAGCCAGACAGACGAAAAAAGCAGATCCGCGGACGGATGTTAAACTGGGAAAAACAGTGCAATAATTATTTCTTGATGTCTCTCACTAGGTTGCTTGCTGTTTTGTATCTTAGGGTTAGGGGCCTCACCAAAAGTGCCCTAAGTGTCCCCTTCATTATCCGAGGGGTTGTCCCGTTTGGGCCCCAAATGGCAGGGAGAGCAACTTGGGCCGGTCCGGTATTCCTCAAACAGTGCCAAAGGGGTTCCAAGTGGGCCTTTTGGGTTCCTCTGCGATACAGAGCACCCGCCACTGGGTGGCAGTCTTGCCTTTGGTTTTGGGCATGCCAGAAGGGGGTCCGAAGTGGGACTTTTGGGTCAATTTTGTGTTTTTTAACCGTTTGAGTGCCGGTGGGGGGGTGAGGTGGGCCAAAGGGAAACAAAGAGGGCTAGATGGGTGTATTAAGTGCTTTTAGAGTGTTTTCAGAGCATTTGACGGGGGGTGAGGTGGGCCAAAGGGGTCCCAAGTTGGACATATGGGGTCACTATTGGGTTTTTAGAGCGTTTGAGTGCCAGTGTGGGCTGATGTGGGCAAAACGGGTAAAAATTGTTTTGCAGTAGTGTACTTAGCTGTACTTATTACTATTACCTCAGTATTATTCTTGTCAGATTATCACTACTCTTGCTTGAATACATTTCCTGTTTACTCGTCTCACCATGAAAAACTTTAGCTATTTGACGTTCAGGTGAAAATACAGTAAACTTTGGAAATTGTAGCTGGAAGTAGTTTATCCTTTCTGAAAATATGTACATAACATACTCTTTTGATCAGCTTTAATATATTTATGTAGAAAAAATGATGCTACGAACCAAGAGTTACTCAGTACTCTAATAGCCATTTTACCAAGAACTTTCTTTTCATCCTTCAAGGGTAATTTCTTGTTTAAAAACTTTCTTCTTTTGCTTAAAGTAAAAGCTTAATAGAGTAGTGCTGCTCTTACTTTAGTAAACATTTTCGGTACTCTACCCACCAGTTGACAAAGGTTTGCCAATGCTGATATAAACAACAAGAACATTTGAAAAGTGTGTGTTCAATTTGTAGCCATTACCTTTAAATATTCCATGCTATGAAATAAACATATATAAATGTGTAGCTCATCAGCATACAGAGCTATTTGAAATCATTTAATTCCTACAAACTGCATTTATATAGTGAACATATGTGTTCTTTGACCTAAACCCTGCAGAAAACTAACAACTCGATGTGAATGTTTAGAGCTCAGTCCTTACTAATCTCCATGGAGAGGTTGGACGGTCCAGGGAGCTGGGAACAGTGTCGACCTCCGTAGCGAGGAGGAATGCAGTCTCTATGTCGCACTTGCACCCCCCCACAGCCACCAGAACAGTTGGACCAGCCTGACCATGGCAACCACTCCCCATCCACTAAGGAAGAGAACAATCAGGATATAATATTTACAACCTTTCTGTGTATTTATGTCTCAAGCTAGCTGATGAGCAAACAGCTAAATATGACTTCTAATCTATTTACCAGGGCAGGTGGTGTTGAAGCACTGCTGCTTCTGGATATGTTGTCCCAGGCAGCGGTGAAGCGGGTCACCTGGAGGGCAGGATCTCTGCCGACTCATGGTTCCTGTTCCACAGGAGGTGGTGCAGGGGCTCCAGGGGCCCCAAGAGCTCCAGGTCCTACAGCCGTGCTCATCTGTTGGTCCTCCAGATGCTGTTATGGAGGAGTCAGGACAATCTGCAATGCCATTACACACCTGAGAGAGTCGATGACCGGAGAAAAACATTGTTAAGATGCTTTCGGGTTTTTTTAGTTATTCTGAAAGTGAAAATTGTAAAAAAAAAAAAAAAAAAAAGATTCTTATGAAAAATAAAAAATAAAATACTGATAAATGTGTATATTTTAGGACAGATGTTTGTCTTAAACCGCCAATAAATATATAATCTGACGTGATTTTTCATTATCAGATCATCAAATATGAAGCAATAAGTGACGTTTTTTTCTGCTTGTGGTGAATAACAGACCTGTTAGATACCCACCTTGTCAAATGGCAAACAGGATCCATCCTTACAGGTGAACTCAGGGCAGGGCGTAGAGATATTTCCTCTGCCAGGGGGCGCTGGTGAAATGGTTTTATCTAGAAATGGAAACATGTTAATTGCTTTAAAGGGACAATTTGTAACTAATTTGGCTATTTATTAGCAAAAATCAAGTGTTACTTTCATAAATACATAGTCTGCCAATGTTTAATATTGATTGGGCCAGTGATAAAAGTTCCTATAGCCTAGAATGAGTTTCTAAAAATAAACAAGTGGAGGTGCATCAAATGCAGAATGCCATGTTTTATCGCAATCTTTGAATTTTTATAGCTGAAAGATGACAAACGATACAGCCTTATGTGTTTTACCTGTATATAGCTTGTTGTTATTGAGGAAGGAGTTTAAAACATGGAAAGACTGTGTTTGTTTTGCTACTTTCTGCAGAAATTGAGGACTATTTATAGTCTTTGCTCAGTGAAAGGAAATAAAAGAAACAAAGAAAAGAAAAATAATAATAATCAAGGCAAAACAAGAGGTTTCAGGCTTTCTGCTTTGTCCCACCAGCAATGATGGCCAGCTCTGAAAGCAGGGGTCTTTATTAAACCCAATAAAAGCTAAGCAGCAATGCTCGGACAACAGCTCCAAGCAAGATTCAGATGAACACTTCTACCTCCAGATGACAGTAAACACCTTTGAAGACCAAAACTTTCAGATCTAGAACAGAGAGGATAGAAGGTTTTAAAGAGGGGTGAAGGAAGCCATCTTTGTTAAAAGAAAAAAGCCATCACTGCACAAAGCGTGAGAAACGGGATTTCAGATTCCAAGCATCTACAGTTTTGTTCCAGAACTCATTCTACAAAGGCTGAGCAGGCAGTCCCACAGTAGCATGATTGAAATGGCCAAACATAAAACCTACAAGACAACAGACTCAATGAACCACGAGAAGAATGGTTGGGTCTTTGATTTATATCTGACTTTGAATGTGCATAAAAGAATGGGCCTTCATGATGTTTAAATACATCAGCTCTCCAACTACAGATTGCCCTAGTGTGAGCCGACAGAAATCTCAAAGACTCCTGGATAGGTGTTGAAAATTATGAAAAATAGAATGAAAGTCAGGTTGGCTTTGATTTAAGCCCATTTTGTGGTGTATATCAAGGTATATTCATTTGTTAGAAATGGTGATCTAAGGCAGAGTCTTCAACAGGGAGTCTGCAACTCCTAGGGGTCCACAGAGGTACTGCATGGGGGTCATGAAAGTTTTGGTTGATTAGTTAGTTTTTTTATATTCCTCCCTTTATTTTTTTCCACTCATTAAAATGTCGTTAAATCCACATTAACATGAATTCAACAGACTTTAGTAAAGAGATAAATGGAGGCAGAAGATGTCTTTCAGTCATCAATGCACACATTCAGCGACACACAGGAACTCTTTCAAGCTGGGCACCGTTTCATTCACAACACCTGTCCCATCAAACAGGAATCAGAAATACTTTAATAATCCCAGGGAGAAATTACTTTAGTTACATTACTCCATCTGTAATAGAGTGACTATAGGACCAGTTTGATAGAACACTATTTCATACAATATATCCAGCTCCATCTAGCCATCAGTTTGGGGGCGCTTGGCCTGGAAAACGTTGAAAACGTTGAAAAGTATAGATCTACTCTACTTAGAATCTCTAACCAAAGTTGTGAACGAATTGGACTGAGTTTAAACAACTTTTAAAAAAGGGGTATAAATTTCAGTCCCAACAGGTGGGCATTCAATTTTCTTCTTTTTATATATATGCACTTATAAGTCTGATGGGCAGAATGCAAGCTAATGGCAGACTTATTAGATTATAAAAGCATTTTTTTTTTCTTTTACCAATTTCAACCTTTCCTTCAACTTAATAATTAGTCTTTACCTTGCATTTGTGTTTGTACAAAAATCCTATAAATTAAAGCAACTTTTTTGGTGGTAATATGAAAAAGTAATGAGTTTGAATTCTATAAATACTTTAAAAACAAATGTTATTTACTTTGTTTATTTCTTATCCTCATTTTACACTCTTATCCCTCCCTCCTTATCTTATGGGAACTCACCACACACCAACTCATCATCTCCGTGTGGACAGTCCACGATGCCATTGCAGACTTGTGACATGTTCACACAGGTGCGGTTGTCACATGGAAAGCTTCCTGGACAGGATGGGATCCGAGAAGAGCCTGAAAGATGAAAGATGATTATTTACTACTAAAACAAAATGCTTTCGTTCACATCAAAATGTAATCTGTAGCACCACCTCCAAAGAGTTACCAAGTTTACTTGATTACTCAAGGACATAGAAACAACCTTTCCATCGAAATGACAAATAAAAGCAACATTCACAGAACATCTATAGAATTAATCGTATTACAGGAAAGAAAAATAGATGGATCCAATGGGTTACAAAGCCACGTCACCACAAATGTTTTCTGTGGCAATAGGAACTGTAGATTCACATTAGATGGAGCTGAATAATAGCCAAATCGTAGAAGCTCTTTGGTCGCTCAGAGAAATGGTTTCTTATCTTAGAGTTAAATTTCTCAGACTGAAACGCACCAAAAAAGAAACTATGAGAGGATGAACGTCGGACAAGCTTTCAAGGATTGGGGGTTTAAGGGAGCAAAGGGGCTCATTAGCCAAACAGAGGTCATCACCTTGTTAATGGAAAGGTAAGTCAAATGTTTCCTAGTCTTAACCCGGGGGGATTTACCATTAGGCAATACCAGGTAGTTGCCTAGGGCCCCTAGTTCCTGGGGGTCCCATAAAACTCTGTTTACACACTGGAAAAACGATCTAGAAATAACTAAAAATGTCTCAAATTAAGTGCATTAATTAATTTGAGTAGGTTAATGAGATGATTTGCCGATGGAATGAGTATTTTTACTCTTACAAAAAGATATTTAGATAAAATGCGCTTGAAATAAGAAAAAGACAATCGTGTTTCCTTATTTAAATGTAAATTGTCTTGTTCCATTGGCAAAATGTCTGTTTTACATTCTCAATTTAAGAACAAATGCACTTATTTCAAGAAAAAATGACTTATCTAGATTTTGATTTTTTCCCAGTACAGCTATTCCTTATTTGTGCACATTAATTATGTTTTTGATAAAAATATAATTAATTATTAAGATTAATAGTAAGTGTGTCTCAGCCCCCCCGTTCAGTGTCCACCATATGGGATCAGTCTATTTGCTGCACATATTCAGAAAGGTCCAAACAGACAGCAGCAAACCATTTGAAAACAAACGATGTGAAGAGCAGTATTGCCAAGTTTGTGCTTTTGTTGCTATATTTAGTGACTTTTCGGACCCCTGTAGCACTTCTATGTAAAAAAAAAAACGCTTAGCCCCGAATCAGGCAAACTTTTTGCTACTGGAGCCTTTGGAGACAACATCTAAAAGCAGCGAACTCTGCTCTCCAGAGCAAGTAGATTGGTAACCCCGCCTCCTGCTCTCCTCTATCTTGTCTTTCATCCAAATGAAAAATGGAGAACAGATAAGCAGATCATGGCTTGTCTGCAGTGAAAAGAAGGACTTTTTGGAAAAGAGCTTAGTGCTTGGAAAAAAATCTTTCATTCCTTTTGAGACAGCATGAAAAGTAAAATCTGCCCCTGACCTTAACCCAAAGCTTTTCAATAGCAAACCAAAAGAATAGTATTTGCATTGGCAGACCTCACAACCGGCTGGCAAACAGCACAATTGAAGTTTGAAATTAGAGCTGCCGAGCAGGAGAGAGCCCCCTATTGGCTGGGAGGAGTTAAGCTTTTAGCTATGTCCTTTAATAAAGCACTCACCGCAGGTGTTGATGCTCTCATCAGATGCATCTCTGCAGTGTGGAGTACCATCACAGAGTTGATAGTAATCCACACACTGATCCCCACTGAGGCAGGGCACTTGGCCTGGTCCACAGGGAGCAGCGCACTGCTGCTCGTCACTGGCATCCATGCAGTCTGTTTCCCCATCACAATGCCACGCCTGAGGCACACACTGCGCCCCGCTGGTACATGGGAACTCATAGGCCCTACAAACTGCGCAAAAACATAGTGAAATAGTGAAATTCTTAAACCGTCACCATCTCTAGCAATGGAAATAGATAATTTGGATGCAAGTCAAATATGTTTAGATGTGCAAAGAATATCTCTCTCCATCATCTGTCATTGTTCCAATGCCTCCTTTGTGGCAACAATGACTGCAGCAATCTTTGCTCGTTACTTTTTGACTTTGAGACGTACTTTCAGAAGACACAAAAACTAAAGCTGGCGTTGAGTTTCAAATTAGGAAAATCACTTTACACAGCATAAACTTTTACATTTTCATATCCTTTATCCATGCATTTGTGTGAGTTAGACGTTAAAATACGATCTGCATACAGTAGTAGTCATTCAAAATTTCCCCACTTTCCTTGATTCCTTTTTAAAGATAAATTTTTGTACTAAAATATTGTTTCTGTCAAGATTTGTGAACATTAAGATCTAAAGAGAAACAATATTTCCCTGTAAATTAGTGAAACTGTGGAGTCACAGTAAAAACAATATGCACGCCCAGGAGAAGGAGGGGATCACTCCAGTTGCTGGAAGTTGGAAGGGATTTTGCTGGGAGTTGCAGGGAAGTGGGCTGCCATTCAGCTGGTGTTTGACTAGGAAGGGCCATTCTGAATGGTTGCTACTGTAGTAATGAAGGAACACACGTAAAAAAAGCTTTGTACACACTGCCTGCTGAATGAGAAACACATCTCACTTTGCATCTACTTTAAAAATCTGCTCTAGGTGTTAGAAAAACGTTTGCAACCTATTTTAAAAGGTGCAAAACTTCTGTAGATGAGGTCCTGGCTGTATCTTTTAGAATCGGGCCCAATCCTTTTGTAATAAATCTAATAATATTTGATCTGTTTGGTGTTTTAGTTGATTTATGTCTTGCCTCAATTTAAAAATCTTTTGATATTTATTTTAAAGAGCTCCTAGTACTCGTGAAGTAAATTTAGTCGATTGTTGGCTTTATCCAGCCAAATGTGCAATAAAGACATGAGTACCCAAAACGTTGGACACTCAAAGTTAAAAACTGTTTTTTATGAACAAGCCAGATGTGAATTATTGCATGCATAATACAATTCCTTTTGCTAATCTCTTCTTATGTGATTCTAATAGGCCCAGAGGTGAGTACCGTCTCTCGTCACAGAATGCATCGTTACGCTCGTGGTGTTCACCTTTCCTTGGGCAGACAGCTTCATCTGTTCCTGCAGGACAGTCTCTGTGTCCATCGCAGAGTCTGTCTGCAGGGACACACTGATCACCTGGACACTGAAACTCTCCTGGTGAGCACACACACCTATAAACCAGAGAGTTTTGATCAAATGCTTATTTACAACACATGCTAACACAGCTGTTATTAAATCTTAAAAAGAAAAAAAACAAGATAAAGTCCTGCTAGGTACCAGAAAACAAGGGTTTAGAGTCAGTCGGGAAAATGTAATGTAGATAAATGCTCTTAAACCGCTATTTACATTTTTTTAACATAAAACAACAGACAGTTGTCTTTAATTTATTTATTTTTTCCATTATACTCTGTTTTCTGTTCTCTCAATTCATGGTATGGAAGCAGACTTCCAGCCGTTACTGTATATCTTCTATGTTGTCTATTTTTGCTGTTTTGTTTTATTTTCTCACGTTTCATGCATTCATTCCTGTGTCTCTTTCTCTCTCTCCCCTTAGTTCTTATCCCCTTTTTGTGTCTGTTGTATACAATTTTACGTCCTGAATAATTTTCAATTAAGGACTATATTTGCAATACGGGAAACAGAAAAAAAATAGCATAATGAAGAAAAAATAATTAAACACACCCCCTTTCATCACTGAGGTCTCCGCAGTCATTGTGGCCATCACAGCGGTGGATATAAAGGATGCAGCGCCCCCCAGGACACAGGAACTCCCCTTTATCACATACCACACCACAGTCTGGTATAACAAAAGCACAGATCACATTACATTATAGAGATTCTTTCAAATTAAATTTATTCATGTAACGGCAATTCAGAAAATTTCCAATCTAGGCTCTTTGAGACAATTCAGTCAAATCATCCAGCCAGATTACTCAAAAGGTTTCTATCCAGCAAAAAACGGGTGATAGCATCCAGTCACTGACACACAATTTCCTCCTCCCTAGATCAGCATGACAGTAGATTTTTGTTTGCATTTTCTTGTTGACTCCAGAGCAATTCCCTCAGACTTAGCATGCATGCAGTAAAAGTGGAGCAAAAATACTCCCTTTTAAGAGGAAGAAACCTGCAGCAGAACCAGGTTTGGTGTTAGCATGGTTCAAAGAGACATGAGCAGACATGCAAAACAAAAATAGAAACATTGATGCTTGAATAGGTTACCTTGTATTTCAGAAAATAGTGATGATAACTTAGCGCAATATATTTCTCTGTGTTAAAGAAACAGACAAGCTTTGAGCCAGTTTTCATGTTAAAAGGGGAGAAAGAGCAGACACAGTTATTCACAGTCAAAGCTGAGCCCATAGCTGTCTGGGACAGAGACCAAACTCTGTCATCTATAATTGGAGGTGTTGATATCCAGAATGGTGTCACAGCTAAACAGAGCCGGGCAAGAGTTAGCTACTATGATAAGACAAAAGGAGAAAGAACATAATCAGAAGCTGAAGTAACAAAAAGATGCAGAATTAGAAGTAGAATGAAGCAAAGTGAGGGAAAAGGGTTCCTATGTCCTCCAGCAGCCTAAGCCTATAACAGCATAAGTAGCTTACAAAAAAAAATAGAAGCGTTGTAATAGAGCACATCGGCTAACAGAAATAGTATGAAAAATTATTACATCACAGGACAGGAAGTCTGCCAAAAGTTTAGAACTTTTTTATTTAATCAAGCAGCTGACCTTAATTTCTATGTTCAGGTTTACCTTGCTCATCAGATCCATCAGCAAAACCACAGTCCAGCCGTCCATCACACAGTCGACTGGCTGGTAGACACTTCCCATTGGCGCACTGAAACTCTCCAGGAGGACACAAGGGCATGGTGGTGGCGGGTCCACAGAACTCCTCATCTGATTGGTCGGCACAGTCTGGGTGGCCATCACAACGCAGAGCCAGGTTCAAACAGGGTCCGCTGCAAGGTTGGGGTTATCTCTTAATTTAATTCAAGGATTTTAGTCCTGCACAAAGATTGACTATACTGGTTTGACTTCAGCCAGCTTTACAAATTTATAATTTATGAATATCTTTTAAAATATTTTGATATAATCATACATGCAAACATTCAAAAAGCCACAAAACACATTTGTAAGGATGTTTAGTACGTAGCAAGAACCTCAAAATGCTTGATTTATATTCAGTTGTACAAACAATTGTATCAATTGTGTTTGCAGGGCAATAAGATCTATTTACCTTTTATGAATGATTTAGATGCAGTTTATAAATCAATATTAAACAATAATAAACTAAATGTTAATAGTTGTTACCAAAACTATTTTACTGGATAGAACTAGAATAATTTTTCTAATCTTTTTTGATTAATACATTTTGTATTATGCTAAAAGTCATACAATCTATTGTTAATTTATCTTTTTTTTATATAATTTTAATCTATCTTTAAAATCAGTTGTGCATGATGAAAATAAATACATTTAATTGACCTGTTATACAATTATACTCAGATAATTCCTGCTTTTTCAAAAATGTATAAAAATGGAAATAGATGGATTTTTGTTTTTCATCTTTTAATATTGTGTGCAGTCGGTCAAACGCACATTCATTACGTTTCCAATGCTTTAAAAGTTTCTATAAGGAATAAATGTAAACATCTCTGTCAAGAAGGATTTGCCCCATAGCCAGCAACACATGTTTCAGCGCTGCGGTTGCCAGGAAGGTGACTGTTTTAAATAAAGTGATGGGTGTGTCTTGGGCCATGGACCCCAAACGGAAAAAAAGGACGATAGCTAATGAGAAATGAGGATTCAAAGAAGAATGAAGTGAATAATTTGCGTTTTTTATCAGTGCAGAAGGGCTGCCTGCATGATAGCTTTGGAATGAGAAGTTGTCAAATAATAAATAGACTGATTTGGAAAAGCATTTCCAGGGAAGGCATGCTAAATATGCAGCCGACCACCAAGTTGGGAGTGAAAGAAAGAAATGCAATTGCAGAACTTCTGGATGAATAAGAGGAGAGCAAAGATAGATTATAAAAAGTGGATTTTGTCTCCAAACTTCAATACTGGTGCTAGTTTTGTTGCAAGTATGGAAAACCGTCTACAGATCCAACAGGTAGCGCTCTGATACAGAGCTGGGAACTTTACAGTAGCGACCATTCAAAATGGCCCTGCCCAGTCAAACACTAGCCGAATGGCAGCCCATATGCCTGCAACTCCCAGCGAAATCCCCTCAAACTTCCAGCCGCTGGAGTCACCCCCTCTTGCATATTCTTTTACTCTGACTCCACCCTTTCACTGAATTACGGGGTCTGACCAGGAGATGATGCTTCTCTTTAGATTTTTTCATGTCCACAAATCAGGACAGAAATAATATTTTAGTACAAATATTGATGTTTAAAAAGGTTTTGTAAAAGACCAGCCAGGGACCAGCCAAGGGCCCACCAAGGAAAGTGGGGAAATTTTGAATGGCTACCACTGTAATCATGAAGGCTTATTATATATTTAAGCCCATCTAGTCATTTTTTATAGTGGGCTAATACAAGGCGTATTTAAGACTCCAGACTGATGTGTTTTTTGTTTTTGTTTGTCCAATGTGACTCTTTGAACAGTTCTGTTTGCAGATCCCTGCTCTATATTTATTTAGTAATTGTATTCTTTGAATGCTTTTAAATCATTTTTAATAAATGTATTTATCATTGTTTATTACAATTTTTTTAACATGCATTTTTCTAATTGTATTTATTTAATATTTTAATATTGGTATTAGATAAATAATTACATAAATAAATTTTCTATTTATTTGTTTAATGGGACATTCACATTTATGCAGAGGTGGGTAGAGTGCCCAAAGATTTATTTCAAGTAATATTAAATATTTTTTTACAGAAATAAAAGTAGAAAGTAGCCTTTAAACAAATGACCAAACTAAGAGTAAAAATGTACTTGTTAAAACTGCCACTGAGTAACTGTTGGATTGTAACACCTGGCTTAATGTTTAAAATTATGTAAACAAACAGGGAGTTTGTGCAAATTTTAGCATTTTAAAGAACAGAATAAAACTAAACTGATATAAATAGCATGTTTACCACATAACAAATTCAGGCACAAGTAACACTTTTCCAAATAACTTTTTTCAACAGAAATTTATAAAAGTAATCTTTACAGCAGGTAATGCCTACATGTTAGGAAAGAATAAAGAACTTCCAACTATAATATCTAGTGTTTATTGCATCTTCACCTGATCTCATAAGCTGAAGTTACTCCAGGTGAGATGAGTAACTGTATATTTTACTCTAGTAAGAGTAAAAATACTCTTACAAGAATTTTACTCAAATAAAAGTTGAAAGCAAAGTAAAGTACACCTGCTCCTTAAACTATTGTCTTTCCATCTTAGACTTAGACAACTTTTATTGGGTTATCATCAGAGATGGCAGAAGTACTCACTTTCCGTACTTGAGTAAAAGTACAGATACTTGTGTTAAAAAATACTCTGGTAAAAGTGGAAGTACTGATTAAACTTCTTTACTCAAGTAAAAGTAACAAAGTACAGGCTTGTAAGTTTACTTAGAGTATAAAAGTAAAAGTAGAAACCACTTTTTTCATGCCGTTGCCTACATTTTAAATGGATGTCTGCCAATAGGACTAGATCTCCGTTGTGTTCATTTTCAATCATCTCGTCGTCCATGCTACTATGCTAACGCCACCGCCACCAAGCTGCAATGATTTGCAGCGAATGAATACCGCCGAATCTGTCGATTCATCTTGTAGTGGTGCGTCAAATGCAACGTAGGTTCCCATCCAATTAGACTGAATTTGGTATTGATGACGTGAAAAATAATAACGGTAACTCCATTGAAAGGATTCAAAACTAAAGCAACGAGCCAATTTTTAAAAATGTAAGGAGTAGAAAGTACAGATATTTGTGTAAAAATGTAAGGAGTAGAAGTAAAAAGTCGCCATAAAAATAAGTAGTAAAGTAAAGTAAAAATATCAGAAAAATCTACTTGAGTACAGTATCGAAGTATTTGTACTTCCCATCTCTGAATTTTATGCAGCAAATATTATGATGCTCTCCATCGGGATTGCATCATAATAATTGTAAAACCCTTCCTGTGACCCCCAGCTTGATGTCACACAACCTCCAGAGGTTCCAGACACCCACTCTGGGAAAACTCTGTGTTAGATGACTCCAGAGATACATAACTTTTTTTCTTCTCTATCATACAAAACAAAAGATTATACCTGAAACAGAATAAAAAGATATTAATTCTGAATTTTTCCTCCATTATGTTACTGTATTGATGTTAATGAGTTATATTTTTACTTTTGGTTAATGGTTAAAATATTAACAGTTAAAAATGTCATATTAGTTATGATATTCTAGTGGAGAGCATCACTGCTGCCATCCACTGGTAGAAAGGGGAACTGCTTGTTCAGGAGGTGAAAATTTAACTCCACATAAGGAAGAACTAATCATGCGCGCCTTCTAGCTCTGCCCGTGGACTCAACTGCAAACTAGATAGCAGCCATGATGCCGATGGTAACCTAGGAGGAGCCAACAGATAAAGACAATTTAGTGTGGAATCACCTTGGGGTGCTCATGCATCGGAACTGGTCTGGGGAGCAGGTAGACGGGCAGATCTCATCTGAACCATCTCCACAGTCGTCATCGTTGTCACACACCCACTGGGAGGAAATGCAGCGCCCGCTGGCACAGGAAAACTCTGACTCCAGGCAAGGAGGCGGCGGAGGAGGGCATGGCATTCCCTCACAATGCCAAACACCCTCTTCACAAGAACTGGATAAAATAAATGAATAAAAATACATTATTTTCTAACATTAAAACACATTTGATTTTCCAGTGTTTTTAGATTGACAGACCAGTTCTGACAGAGTTTAGTGATGGTACTTCCAGGTGGAAACATGGAGCCTTCCCATTCACAGGGGCACTGGGTGGGTTCTATACAGCCGTCACCTGTGGAGGAAAACAATAAAAGCATGCTGCTCTGAAGGTTTATCTTTTAATTCAAAGATCCTCTTCATCCTTTTTATAAATGTTTATGGGTTTGATGTTACAGTGAGGTCATTTTGAAAATAAAAACGCCTCATATTTGCTTTATGAGGTAAACAAACAAAATCAAAAAATGCATCAAATACAGGGGACAATTCAGTACCAATCTTTAACACGTCCTTCATTACTTAAACCAGGCATCCCCAAAGTCGGTCCTCAAGGGCCGCTGTCCTGCAGGTTTTAGAGGTTTCCCTGCTTTAGCACAGCTGATTATGATGATTGCAATTGAGCAAAAGCCTGTTAATGAGCGTTCAATTAAAATCAGCTGTTCAGGAGCAAGGAAACCTCTAAAACCTGCAGGACAGCGGCCCTCAAGGACCTACTTTGGGGATGCCTGACTTAAACTATTCAGAGCTAATGAATTAGCAGCTGTGTAGCATATTTGTTTTACCACGTCTGACTGTGCCAGCAGGGCAGAAACAGCCCTCCACACAGGAAAGCTCTCCACATCTAGAGTATGGATTCTGCTGAACGCTTGGGCATGACAGAGAGCAAGCCGGCCCGCAAGGATCGTAGACCAACCCTTTATCACACTGAAGAGCTGCAAAATAAGGAAGAGGTTATGAAAGAGATGCATTGATAGGTTGGAATGGTCCTCACACCCCTAAAACTGACACTTGTTTGTAAGGTAAAAATATTAGGTTAATAATAATGCCTTTTTTCCACCTTTAATAATATTTTTAAAGCTGAAAGTGAGAAAAATGTCAAAATAATTTAAGAAAGCTGCTGTAAACTGTTAGCCATTCCTCACAGTCACAATTCATTAAAAGCACTTTTCTACTCATTTGCATGTTTTAATATATACCAGCGACAACCATCAGACTTCAGGCTGAATAGTTAATGAGGCCAAGGCGACCTTCATGGGCAGAAGGAGAAATCAGACATTCCTGGGGATGGTTACTGAATTTGGTAATGACTAAATTCCATCGGTACTACACAGTACCAATTTATGTAAAATCTGTTAGGAATCCAGTTTGTGTGGTCTGTTTGTGTGTTTCCTTTTCTCCACCACCAGGAGGTGCCCTGTCTTCGTTGGGCCTCCCTGCGGCTCATTGGATCATTATCTGGAGGAGTATTTGAGCAGTGGACTGTCACTACCTCGACGCCAGAGTGTTTGCCAGCTTTGGGTACTCTAGCAAAGCTGGATTAGCTGAGTCTAACCTAAGAGGTGTTTCTCTGAGACTTATGTTCTTTTGTCTTTATTTCTTCGGCAGGAAGACTTCCTGTTTAACTGGAATACCTGGACCTTCTCCTCCTGGAAGGAAAAACTGAGTTCACACTGAGCAGGGGAAAACCTCCACATGATCGGTTCAAGTTCCGCTCCATTACTCCTCCGAGTCCAAAGTTTGTCTACCTGTCCGCCCTCCAACGTGTTTACTATTCTCTGAATTTCCACACACAGTCTGGATTCAATAACTGACAAGGCCCCCTAAAACGTGAGTCCCTCACCAGCATTACCTATCAACATCCTAGATTCCCATGGTCCCTTAACTAACCTTGAACTTCCCTTCTCACTTCCAGTTCACCAGCTCACTGAGTTCCAGATCCAACCCCTGCACTCTTGCCTCAATAAACCTGTTAAACTTTTACCGTATTCTATGAGTGATATCTCTGCATGTGGGACAGATTTGTAAAACTCATCATGACAAAATCAAACAATACCATCATAATGACAGTGACGAAGTGGAAGATTGGTCTATTTCCCATGGTGAACATGAACGCAGCATTGCATGCACAAAGATTAACAATGTCAAATGCTGCTGCTACAGTAAATAAAGCTAACACGGCTGATATAAAACAAAAGGAGAGGTCCATTTTCCAAAATGTGATGCAGGTCACAGTCACTAAAATATTTATGAAGGGCGTGCATGTTTATATCTGAGCATGCATGTATCTGTGAGCTTTGAATGTGTGCAAAGAAATTCGATGAAGCACTTCTCATGTGGGCATTGTCCTTTATAGTACTATGTTAAGTATGTTTACATAATATCCAGGGGAGCTGAGTAGATATATATGAGAAAATCTCCTAAAGAGCAAGGGATTTTTGAACAGCCTTTGATCCATGGCTACAACTCATGCAATCGTCTAAGTTAGCATCCATTAGCGGGTCGTTGTTTGCAGCCATGATCATGAGGATGCAGCATCATCATCATCTTGGTTTGCTGTAGGTAAATAAACCTAGATTTTTAGATTACATCCTACTGAAAAAAGGTGGGACATGACTGTTCAGACAGCTTTAAAAGTACCATATACAATGATGGCAATATTCTGATTAATAGAGGTCAAAAGACATAATTTGGGTTGTTTAGAATGACATAAAAATAATAGATATGGGACACATATGTGAAAATTTGAGCTAAATTTTCCCGTAATATAGCCTGATCGAAATTGGAAGGATAAGGGTGATTGGGATATGTGTCACACTAAAGGTGGGAAAAAAACATTTTCTTTTTTTACTTTTTCAATCAATTTACCATCATTCCACTGTCACAAGTACAGAGCAACGAAATTAACTTTCTGCATTTGGGAGCAGTGGGCTGCTGGGAGAGTGGCAGTCTGAGAGAGTGGGGCTTGAACTCAGAACCTCTGGAATCTAACAATGCCGTCCCCTCCATACTTTAATCCATAAAGATGCATTTTAAAATTGGAAATTTGGGTGTGTATAAAAATGTGACATACGGCAGAGCTCCTGGGACCTCCAGCGAATGTAAATTCCTCTCCGGTTGCACTCCTCAGCGTAGGAAGCAATAGCTGTGCAGAGACACTCGCAATCCCCACCAGAGTCACAGCTGCAGAAATCCACAAGACAAATAACAGAGGATGAGCTCAGACATTCCTTTCTACAGAGAACGAAAGTCAACAGTTATTTGGATCAACTCTTTGGAAGTGGGGACTGCTGATGGATGAGTTACCGTACTTCTAGATTGTGTCCATCATTAGGAAACAGTCTCCTAAATAAAATAAGCTGACTTTGGCAGAGTGGCTGAAATAAAACTGAATACATACAGGTTTATCTGATTGTAAGGTGGTGTTATATCAGATCCAATGTCAGTAGTTGTGTTTCTATTCAAAAGTCATGCAAAATGTGTGAAAACTTTTAAAATGTTGAATATAAAATGTGAATTAGAAATGTTTCCGTCAATTGGAACAAATTAATGGTCAACTAATCTTGCCAATTTTACGTTCTGAGATGTTAGAAGGAAGGGTTATTCTAAAGTGGAAAAAAATACACTTTAAAATAGACAAGGGGAGCAAAGTATCTTTTTTTTATTCATTTGTTTGCTGTTTCCATCAAAATGAGCTGCTGAGGTACAGCCACCAACCCTTGCTCAACCTTTCTAGTGGCTGAGCCGGTTGATTTAAACTAAAGAATTTATCGACTTGTCTAACATTTATGTTTGTTGTGCTATTTAACTTGATTCATGCACGTCTACATAATCCTCATGAACTCTGCTCTCTGTGCAACAGCCCCTGCCTCTCCTGGAAAATGAGTAATGGATCAGAAGAAGAAAAAAAACATTTTATATGGAATATTATACAAAAAATCTTTTCTTTTTTTATTTAGATGGGAGCATTTTTTTTCATGAAGAGAAAACGTTATTTCCAAAACACACTGTCCACCTCTGCCCAGCTGAACTATCGACCGAGAATCTATCTTCTGCTCGTTCTCTTTGCTCCAGAGCGAGGTACCATCATCCAACTCTCCCCACTTAAATCCATGTAGAATTGTAACAAGAGTTTTGTTTCTTCATGATGTTAAAGGAAACCTCTTTATCTGCAACTTAAAGCTTCTCTCTCCAGTTCTTTTTCCTGAAAATAGATCCCTTGACACAAACTCTTTAAATAATACTTCACAACTTATATTAAATAAGCAGGAGAAATGACAACAGATTCTGAAAAAAATTGTAATCTTACTCAGATCAGAGACATTGCTGAGGGATTCAGAAGGCAGCTGCTTACCAACCTGGCTCACTTTCCAAGAAGTGGACACGATTAACAGTTAAAAAAGCATTTTATACATCTCCAGTCTGCCACATCATCTGATTTTACATAATACACGTTTGCAGATGAGAGACATCCATGGCTGCAGCCTTATCAAAATAATACACTTTGTTCTCAGCTGAAGGACGCCGCTATCATTCCATTCCCAAATATTTGCCGCGTACAGAATGAAGATTATAACTGTATATCCAGACAGAGGAACTGTCCTAATTAGATAACCTACTGGGGAAATCAATTCTGACACGCAGCAGGCAGCTAATATTAAGGTGTAATAAACTCACGAATCATCAATAATAATAATCCTAACAATGAGAATAAATTAGTCATTTGAATTAAAAACGTAGTTCTTAGAAAAACCTGTTCTTTTTTTCTCAAAATATTCCATACAAATAAATATTCCATTAAAATTCCAAAGCTTTTGAGCACAACTAACCTTTCGATTGAGATAATTTTTTTGTTTGCTTTATTAATACTGAGACCAATTTAACTCCATAGTCCTCAATTTTTCTGCATGATTTTTTTTTTTTTGGGAAAACCACTTTGTTTTATCATTTCATTCCTTTAATTTGATGAACAAAATAAGAATGATAGATAGATGCTGCTGATAGTTAACACATGTAGAGGAAGAAAACACAAACTCCAATGCAAAGATACTTTAGAGTGGATATTGAAGCCAAGTGCCAGGTCATAAGTGCTAAACTGCTAAACTTGCTAAGATAAAAAAAAAAAAATGCTTAAATTAGTGATGTCACTCACCCACAGGCATCAAAGACACACCAGTCGTAATACTGTTGGAAAGACACCTCTGGGTGGCATGTTGAAAACAGCTCCTGAGTCAGCACAGCACACCTTCTCCTGGCCCACGTCAGTCTGTGGGGGTTCCGCTAAAAAGGCAAAGTTTTGAGCACACCAATAACCAGTACTGATCTGTGGGACTAAAGGGATGGTTTTGCATAGATTTCCATGTTGAACTTACAGCACAGGGATCTCTGAGGTCCTGGTTTTCCACATCAGGGCAAGAAGGACTGACCTTCCAGGAATTTCCAAAGAGCTCAGGCGTCGATTCGACGATTCCTTGCCGTGTAGTGAAGTCATTCTCTGTGTCTCCATCGAAGTTACCACACAGTCCTCCAACCTGACCCTGCAGGTGGGGGGCCAAGCGCAAATACACACGCATACCTATGTAAAAACACAAAATCAGTAAAAAAAAATGCTTCAAATGAAGACATTTTGATTTGCTGATGTAAAGAGAAGAATCAAGCTGCCTAACCTCCATCCCAAAGCAAGGTGATTCCTAGTCGAGAAGAGAGTGCAACAAATATGCCAACTCTTTCCAAGGTCAGGCCGTTGCCGCTGTAGGACTTTGGTAGAGTAACTGGCATCCCGTTTACTGTAACTGCTTTACCTGAATGCCACAGATGAGACAGCTAATGTTATCAAATGCTTTATTGCTTCATATAGTTGCTGAAATAAATGCATTATAAATATATATATAAATCTGAAAAGACTTACACCTGAAAGGACTTTTAAAAAGCTGCAGTTTGCAGACTTGTTTAAACAAAACAACCCTTTAACTCAGAGTTTAAATATAAAATTAAGCAAAGAAAAAACTTGGTTATTTCACCAATCTATGAACATAGAGCCAATCCTGGAATGTTTGAGGTGGTTATTGATAATGTTAGTACAGTGTGGCCCATAGGAGCATAAGCAAGGGGGTGTCGCGGCCTTCTGTTCCAAAAAAGACAAAAATTTCCAACAAAGGCCGTAGGTGGTAACAGGTGGTTTTTGGCTCTGTATGCATGTCTAACTTGACTTATTTATTGTAAAAGCAAAGACAAAATAATTACTAAAAATGTCTAGCAAATAGTTAACTTAAGATAATATTAATTTAATGTTTAAAGCTCTAAAAAAGTGGTCAAAAAACATTTTATAAAATTTCCCGTCCACACCAGAGATTTACCAAACAATCCATCCAGCACCCGGTGTGTTATTTATTACTTTACTACTACTATTATTAATTAATGGGATGGTCTAACATTGACAAAGTAATCTAAACAACTCCAAGTATAAAAAAATAAAAAATTTTGGTTCTGAATTAACTTAAATATATATTGTAACTACCCAAAGAAGAAAACTAAATTGGTAGAAATTACAAGTTACAAAAATTTAACATAATGTAAAAAAAGGTTAAAAAAAAAATGTAATTCATGTGTAACTTTTGCCCCGAATCATATTTCTTTTCTATGTGTTCCCTATGTGGAGAATAGTACTGCCTATTTTCTTGCTCTAATTGTTTGTCATTAATGCGAGAATCCACACCGGATGTTAACTACCTCTAGCAATCATTCATTAAAATCTTCCCCATAAGAGCACTTTTGGTTCCCACCTCTCAGCAGGTGTATGACCGTGTTCCCAAGGGTGAGGGTGACCGACTTGGTGCAGGTGACGCCGGTACTGCCACACGGCACGTTCTCTCCCGTCACGCTGAACAAACCGCTGTTCTCCCGGGCCAGAACATACTGGCAGTCCCCCAGAAACGAGTAGCAGCGGCCGTCAAAGGTCACATAGTGTGGATCTCCTGTTGCAACACAAACTCCTGCACAGATGGTGTGAGTGCAGTGCCACCGCCGCTCCTTACACACACTGTAGGAGAAAGTTATACCGGTTTGTTCAGTGAAGTTAGAGGATGGGGATACTAATCAGCAGATGTAGATGTTACCATGTGTTGCAGTCTTTGGTGATGGTGTCATTGGTGTAATAAAGTTGACCATTATGGTGACATGGACACTCATCTGGGGGTACACAGCGATCATCCTAAAACACATAAAGATGGTGAAAAGGTGAAACAACATTCAACTTTTTTACTCCACATTCCACTATGAAACAGAGTTGGCAGTATGTTGGAATTTCCTTCACACTTTACACAGGATGTAAAAAGCTGCTTATAGGTATATCTGCCCCATTTAGAAAGTGCTTGGAGTTTTTACCCACCAGTAAGACAGTTCCCTGAGGACAGACGCAGCCAGACAACGGCTCTCTGCAGCTTGATTGTAAGACACTGGACACATGCGGATGGCCAGGAGGGTCCAGACTGGAGCAAGTGAGGAGGCAGGAACGTGGGGAGTAGACCAGGGAATGGGGGCACTGTTGCACCTCCTCACACTGTTCCTGAGTGCAGTTAAATACTCCCTGCTCACAGACACTGGAAAGTCAAGGCCGATATTTGTTAGACATTCGAGAAACACCAAGAAGTTATCAAAAAACTATAATCATTACGGATGGAGTGAGTTGTGTTCATGGTAAGGCAGGTTTCTCCATAAAACATCACGATATTTAATGCAAAAGTAGGTTTGATACATTTCAAATCTCTGCTTGGTAAAACATTTTTTTCCCCATACGTCCTTAAATGCTTGAGTCAACAAAATAAAGTTTAATGGATTTATGATACGGCTGCTCAGTGGGGCAGGGGGTAGCACTGCTGCATTGCAGCAAGAAGGTTCTGGGTTCGATTCCCTTTCTGCATGGAGTTTGCATGTTCTCCCTGAGCATGTGTGGGTTCTCTCCGGGTACTCCGGCTTCCTCCCACAGTCCAAAAACATGACTGTTAGGTTAATTGGCTTCTCTAAGCTGTCCTTAGGTGTGAGTGTGTGCATGAATGGTTGTTTGTCCATTGCCCTGTGATGTACTGGCGACCTGTCTTGCCCATTGACTGCTGGAGATAGGCACCAGCACCCCTCGCGACCCCAATTGGGACAAGTGTGTCAGATAATGGATGGATTTATGATAACTCTTTCCCTTAAAACTTTGCCAAGGATTGTATTAAGGCTGCTAAATGTATGTGGCGGTGTTTATCAGTATGATAATTAGCCATGTTGCAGTAGATCGAGTCAGCTCTAGAGGCAGCACAAAGCAAAGGAAGTCTGCACATAAAGAGTAATGAAAGACATCCTATCCTGCTTGTCTTTGAAAATCAGTTCAGGGCACTGAAGGTGTTGAGATGTGGTGAAGAAATGCAATGAAATCAACCTATCCTGTGTGAGTGAGCAGGGTCATAGAGTGATTTCATCAGACCTCTTTCACCACAAGGTCTCCATGACAGAGAAAACATTTAGCTTTAAAAGTCATTAATGAAGGGATTACATACGTCAATCCTATCATGATAGACTGAGGTTTAAGTTAACCTCTTACACATATTTCCTGCATAATTTTCAACTGTAGAAAGTTAGCTAAACACAAAAACATATAAAATTTCAGCCATTAACTTTATGATGTGCAGTTAAACATAAGCCAGAAAAAATAGGTCAGCCAGTGACAAAATTGTTTCATTGTTTTCTGCTTCTTATACATATATTTCACGTATCAGGCTTTTTTCAACAAGGTGATGTAACATTTTAAGTCGACTTTTTTCTGTAAAGCTGTCTGTTTATTTCCTGAGTCAAAACAATCCTAGAAGACGACTTTGAGTGACGTAGATGACACAATTTGATCTTTTAAACAGAAACCAATCATGATCATTACTGTAGCATTACTGTGCTTCCAGGAATATATTTTCCTCCTGGATGGAACAGCTTCTCTCCACTATACTCATAAACAAGTCCCTCCCTAACCTACATACTACAGTAGTAGCCATTCAGAATTTCCCCATTTTCCTTGATGGGCCCTTGGCTGGATCCCCTTCAATTCCTATTTAAACATCAATCTTTGTACTAAAATATTCTGTCATGATTTGGACATTAAGATGGATTAAGGAGTCAGAGTAAAAAAAAATATGCATGCCCAGGAAATGGAGGGGGGTCACTCCAGTGGCTGGAAGTTGGAGGGGATTTTGCTGGGAGTTGGAGGGAAGTGGGCTGCCATTCGGCTGGTGTTTGACTGGGAAGGGCCATTTTTAATGGCTGCTACTGTAGTTTTACCTCAAGGAGTTTGACAACATTTTAATTATTTATTTGCACTCTGTGTGAAACCGTCTGATGTCAACATCTTCATATGGTTTGGGTTTTACAATGGAGAGCTTCAACAGAACTACATTTCTAAATTAATCTTTAAAATGTTCTGTTGAAGATTCTCAGTCATCCAGCTCAAAAAACAAAACAAAAAAACCTGAATGTTGGAAACTGCAAATCATATACAGTTGTATGTTTACATTTTATCACTGCTGCACTTTACAAATGAAAATGTCTTGAGAGCTGTAATAAACGAAATTTATTTTTGTAGACACTGTGTGTACAAAACAACAATAAAGTCTGTCTAAGTCATAAAACAATCCAATGGACTTTATTTTTCAGGATGGGAAGACGTTTCGCTTCCCATCCTGAAAGCTTTTTTTTTTTTTTTGGACAGGAAGCTGATAGCTGTAGATTTGATTTCTTCACATACCAGGTGTTACAGTTGTTCTGAACCACAGCACCTGCCGGGTACAGCTTGTCTCCTTCCATACAAGGGCACAATGAGATGGGGACACACTGGCCTTGCTGGTCCTGCACCAGTCCTGCTGGGCACTGACAGCCTGGAACACACATGCCGTGACCCGTTTCGGGACTGAAATCATCGCAGTTCCAGCCCTGACTTAGGTCTGAGCAGGAACCACCGCAGGCACGACCGCATTCCTGGTACACCTGGCCCCCCGTGCAGTGGACCGCTGGGCAGGAACGGAAAAAGTGGGGGGAGAACTAGTTTTAACACCTCTGTGTGTTAAAGTTGGACAACTTAATAAATAAGCTTAAGGTCCCAGTTGTGTGTATTTCTGTTGTAACTGCTAAATGAACGACTAAAGAAGTGAACATTCATGGGAGGAGGGGTCTTACGGCAGAATGTTTGGTTGCGCCAGCGGACTGTCACCCCCTCCTGAGCACAGTGTCGAGCAAAGGCAGTGAGAACGGTGCAGTGACAGGACCTCTCTGGAACACAGCCACACACCTCTGATAGACAGAGTCGGAAATATGGCTCCCTGTCCACCACATCATGGCACGCCTGCAAGGTGAATGTGTGACGTATGCGTGATGCAGCACAGAGATGTAAGGAGTCATAGCTGTCTTTAAAAACACTGACCTGGAAGACGGGACTATGTATGATACCACACTCTGTTTCAGCATAGATTCTCCTCTGGGTGTACGTGGAGCAGGGATCAGGCGGAGCGCCACCTGGCAGCGTGCAAGGCTCACTTGTGAACTTCTCAGCAAAGGATAAGATGTTGTTCTCTACATCTCCCTCCGGGGTGGTAAAGTCATCGTGTTGGCTCCAAGTAAACGTTCCACACAAACCACGCACCTTAAATGTATCACATGTATCCAGCGACCATCGGTAAAGCATTAAAACAAGAAGGGGTTTCATCTCTGAAGTAATTAGTCCTAAATCTACAAAATGGTGGGAAAGTATTCACTCAGCCATGATAGTGCAAGATGAGAGGTCTTTAAGTTTTTAACAAAGGTACACTTCAAGAATAACAGAAAAAAATTAGATAAATCTGGAAATAACATTGCTGGATTTTTTAAAGAATTTGTTTGCAAAGTATTGTGGAAAACGTGTTTGGTCATTAACAAAAGCTTTAAATAGGGTCTACACTTAAATGCGTTAACTATTTATATTGAGTTTAACGTAATCTATGCAGTTTATAGTATTTTTATTGTTATACATGCAAAGGAACTGGCTTTCAGCTAGGAATGCAACAGGGCTCATGTTCAAACAGCACAAATACTTACAATGCTAGTGACAAATCGGACCAGATGACGAACTTTAAACCCATCACAGAACATCCACGTCTGAAAAACTAGACAACTCCCTGGTAAACTAACATCAATTGTTTGTCTTTATAACCAGTGTTGTTTTCGTCAACGATGATGATGATGACGAAATGATTTTGTTGACGCTCCTTTCTTTCATGACAATAACGATAACTGACTAATTAAACGTGGATCTTTGAGGACTAAAACATGACTAGTCATAAGTTTGAGTTTTCATCAACGAGACGAAACTAAATAAAAAGTAGAGGGTGGTTGGTTAGAGGTTTAAAATGCATCATTTTGCTGTAATCAGTTAAGCAGTATCAGCTGTGGTCCTGCGTCCTGTTTGGTCATGCTGCCCATCTGCTCTCGCTACTTAATAAACTATATGTGGCTGATCATCCTCTGCCAAGCATAAAAAAAATCCCTTTGTTTAACTATCAAGATTGTATTTCTTGCCAGCTCACAAAACATTGCATAATGTTTATGTTGGGGTAAAGACCCAGGTAAAAAAAAGGTATATATATATGTATATATATAAATATATATATAGAAGTCTGGCTTGTTTGTGGATTACAAGCCCCATAATTTACAAATAAATTCTTAAAAAATCCTTCAATGTGACTTTTTCCTCTAATTTTGTCTCTAATAATGAAAGTGTACCAATGATGAAAATTACAGACCTCTCTTATCTTTCTAAGTAGAACCTGTGCACTCATACTCTAGCTGACTAAATAGTTTCCTGCCCACAGCATGATGGTTTTTAGCAGTTTAGTGAGCCAATAGGCATACTGGGGTTTGATATTCTTATAGGTGAATAAACCACATTTAGACTTAGAGTCACCTTGTTAGCAAAGCCAGGTTGCAGGTTGATGAGAGCAAAGGATCCATCTAAATACCAGAGAAGTTGAGCTCCAAATGTCTGGATAATGATGAATGAAGAGGACGCCTTACGCAACACCAGATCCCCGGTCACCACAGGCAGAGTCTCCCGTTGGCCATTCAGAGTCACAGTGCCTGCAACAAACAGTTATTTTATTAGAAGCGGGAATATGTTGACATTTCAAACAACATGTGTGTAGCATACACGACCTTTGCTTCTTTCAGTGTTCAGTCTGTTAATATTTGTTGTAATGATTGTTGTTTTAGCTTAATCTAAACTATATAGTCAGACTCAACAATTGCTTCTACTGGCCTTCTCCTGGGCGTGCATATTTTTTAACTCTGACTCCACCATTTCACTGAATTACAGGGTCTGAACAGGAGATGACGCTTCTCTTTAGATCTCAATGTCCACAAATCATGACACAAAGAATATTTTAGTACAAATATTGATGTTTAAAAAGGAATTGTAGGTGACCAGCCAAGAACCCATCAAGGAAAGGGAGAAATTTGAATGGCTACGACTGCGTGTAAAGATGACCTTTATTGAGTTACAGTTATATCTTTACATGGGCTATTAGATTACTTATCAGCCATTTTTTATGTTTATCTATACCTGTTGGTGAGCAAATGTGCCTGTTGGATATATGGGATAATATTTGAACCCTGGCTGGAAAATGTAAGAATATTTGCAATACTAATATTTAGGATTTATTGAATGCTTTCTGAGTCTTTCTTCTGGTAGAGAGAAATTAAAGCTTTTGGAGCTATTGTTTCAATAATTCACAGATCTGTTTTAAACATCTATAAATTACTCATACTAATGTAATGTATATTGCGTATCAGAAACACAAATGCTATCCTCAGTGTTTCTGGTTGTTTGTACCGTTGACATGCATTAATAGTAATACAGCAAGAGCTGATTTACACTTAAACGTTTGGCTTTCCTTAGACTCAACCTTACTTAAAATCTGTGCTCTCTCCATCAGTGGTTAATGGCTTCAGAACAAATGGCTGTTTAAGAAATTTGAGAAGAATAAATGTTGCTTTGCTTGATTAAATCAAGAAACTGCATGTTGATTTTTAAGATCTATTTTCCAAAAAATTTTTATCTGACAGGTTCTATTGAAGAGTTTTTTGTAGTTTTTTGTTTTATTTGATTTTTTTTTTTTGGTCAGGCAGGGATGTGGCCAATGGCACTGAAGCAAATAGCAAAGCAAGTCCAATATTATTTATGACGAAGATGGCCCTCTGTTATATTGCAATGTGTTAGGGGTTTCAGATAAGGTTCAATAGGTGCTGGTGCCGCTGTGGAACTGGTCCTGGCCCCTGTCACGGCCCCATTCTGGAGACATAAAACTAAATCAAATTCCTGTGCAGATATGCGCTGACAAATGAGACCATAACTGATTGGTCCGTTGGAGTAATTACATTTTGAACTTTATAGTTTAATTTAGTTATTTAGAATTTAAGGAGTCTTCAAGATACAGCTTTATTCAACTTTATCTTAGTTGCTATAGTAAACCATATAATATATCCCTGTTTTTTTGTGCTATTATTTTGAAATGTGCCCTGATGAAAAGATTAACATAAATTCCAGTAGGGCTGCATGGTGATATAGTAGGTAGCACTGTTGCCTTGCAGCAAAAAGGTTCCGGGTTCGATTCCTGTAGCGGGTACTTTCTGCATGGAGTTTGCATGTTCTCCCTGTTTATGCGTGGGTTCTTTCCAGGTACCCCAGCTTCCTCCCACAGTCCAAAAACATGACTGTTAGGTTAATTGGCTTCTCTAAACCACCTTAGGTATGAGTAAGTGTTTGAATGGTTGTGTGCCTTTGTGTATCTCTGTGACAGACTGGCGACCTGTCCAGGGTGTATCCCGCCTTTCACCCAAAGACTGCCGGCAGTTAAAGCTACTCACCAGTGTCTGTGATGGTGACTGTTGTGTGCAGGGCTGTCACGGACATCTCCTTTAGACAGCTTATTTCTCCTCCCCCTCCCCTGTCCCCTGCTGTGCACTCTCCACACCGCACTACCACCTCCAGCTTTCTGTCAACAAAGTCCTAGAAGCAAAAATGGAATAAATAACACACACCCACTACTCCGGAGCGCTTTACACTGTGGGCAATGTTGTAGCCCTATTTACTCCTACCCCTCTGAAACAGTGCCGAGATCGGTCCGAGCATGGTAACCGAAATCACTGTTGAGTGTAAATGGCACGCACAACTGAACCGGACCGTGCCAGACACAACCGAACCACTCTAAACTGGTACTAGTTTATCAGTAGGTCTCGGTTCAGTTCGGCTGGATTCTTAGATAACAGAGAGCGGTGAACAGACCGCCTCTTCTACTTACAGTAAGCCTCCATAATCATGAAATTTCAGACATTCATACAAAATACTTGCAAATTCAACAAAGGCTGCCTTCTCAGCAAAGTGCCTGAATGTTCTAGGTGCCGCCATGTTGATTTGCTTGTTTACCTATAGAGAGCAGTAGTACCATAGATTGTCATTAGGAGGTGAGGAACCATGCTAGCGTGGTGTGTAAATGGTCGTTAGAAAACAAACTCGGCACGGTTAACTGATCGAAGTTCGGTCCAAACTCGGCACAAATCAGTTTTCAGAGGGTAGTGTAGATGGGGCTTTAGTCTTACCTCTACAACAACGAAAGGACAGTTTCCACCAGACAGTGCATAGCGTTTTTTGTCGAATGTGGTCACCTGCAGTGCTCCCATCAGAATGCATTGGCCTGCGCATCTCTCACCTGTACATTCCCACCGACCTGCCCTGCACACACTGGGTCAATAGGGACACCATGAAGGGGAATTAGAAACACCAAATATCTGATAAAGACTGTTAAGGATGGTTCTGGAGATTTAAGCTCACCAGGTGTTGCATTTTATCTGGATTGTGTCCCCGGGTTGGTAGCTACGTCTGCGATGGAAACAGGGACAGTCTTCTCTTTTCAAGCAGTGGCCCTGGTGAAGGTAGAGACCAGGAGGACACTCACAGCCCCCCACACACTCCTCTCTGCATTGACCCATGGCTGCAGCAGGTCCTGGAAGCTGAGGGGAAGTACAGCTTGGAGGACAGGAGGACACACAGTCAGAAAAGACCTGTCCTCTGGGGCAGACGCGACCTGGTAAGACAGATAAGGTTTTGAGGAAACAAAGAACCAAACGTGGGGTCTGGGATGCAATAACGATTTACAAACTATGGTATTTCTTTACCACATATTGCTGCTGTCCTCCACATTATGATGATGTGTTGCTGAGCACACTCCCTGGTGTAGCTGGCCAGGGTGTCACACACTGCATCCTGCCTCTCTTTGGGTGAGAGGCTACAGTACAGATAATGACAGGTGTCTATGTATGGTACTGGGTCAACCTACATTGGAGACAGACACAACCTTTGATTATTTATCTTGAAATGACCAGTATTGTAATAAAGCACATTTAAGCCCAATGTTATTGATTTCCCTGGCTCATTAAGGAGCAAAGCAATGTCTTAATTGAAAAATCTTTTTTTCTGGCTGTAATTACTATAACACTGGGCTTACACCTAACGCTGTGGAGCTGTGGGAGAAGAAAGTCACACGTACAGAATTCTAGTCGGTGTTGCGCAAAACCAGTCATTGCTGCATGTAAGCATTCCTTTTCATTGCTTAATACCTCTATATTTCTGTTTTATCTTTCTGCAATTTAGGTTAGCATACAGTAGCTGCCATTCAAAATTTCCCTTCCCAGTCAAACGGCAGCCCACTTCCCTATGTCTCCCAGCAAAAATCCCCTCCAACTTCCAGCCACTGGCCTTCTCCTTGGCGTGCATATTTTTGTACTCTGACGCCACCCTTTCACTGAATTACAGGGTCTCATTAGGAGATGACGCTTCTCTTTAGATCTTAATTTCCACAAATCATGACAGAAAGAATATTGTAGTAAAAAGATGGATGCTTTAAAAAGGAATTGTAGCAGACCAGCTAAGAGGCCATCAAAGAAAATTGGGGAAATTTTGAATGGCTACTACTGTAGGTTGATTTCTACCTGGACTTTTTCCTGGCTGGCACCCAAGTTTAAAGGATGCTATTTGACGACCTAAATCCAGAGGTGATTTCTTGTGGATTTAATGTAGAGGTAGATGTTAACAGAAGCAGAAATCCAGAAATATTATAGTGGAAACCCACGGCCCAAAACTAGGAGACGCAAGAGAAAAACATACATGAGGAGTGAAGATATGGGAGAGAACAATTGTTGAGTTTGAATGCATCCCCCAAAGGCCAGATTCGTCATACCGCGGCGCTGTGGTCTGTTCGGATTGGAAGACTCCTCATTATTTGCCTTTTTTGAAGAACAGGTCCAGTGTATCCTACTTAGCCTTGGGTATCCCATCATTCATTGCGAGCAGCTGCTGTGATTGACGTGAGTGGTGAAAGTTGAATAAGTATGTGAATAGTTCAATCTGAAATTAATTAAAATAATCATAATTCTAAATGGTTATTGAGTAAGATATGTGGCACATCATGTTTGGTTTGGGAGGGTATTGAAAGGTATTATTTGTCCCTGAGCAATTGGGTTTGGATGACATTCAAGCTCAGATTGTAATATATCTGTAGTGTGGGGACGATAAATCTGATACGGTACTACTGTTGAAACTCCTCGAAAATTTTATTAGCACCAGAACATCAGTGAGAAGTTTGATAGGCTATTCATTCTTTGACTGTTTTGTGTGTCAACTGTCATGGTTGCTAGCCAAAACTCCAGTCCAGGTAGACCGGGTCCTTGGAGGAGGCAGCCTATGAAGGTGGGAGAAGGTGCGGACGGAAGACGCTAAGGGGAAACAAGAGGGGCAACAGGGAGTAAACAGTGCTTAACGAAAACTAGAAAAGAACTTAAATGAAGCAAAATGGAAGTAAGACCAATAAGTAGAAAATAAAGATTGACCAAGGGTAAACTAGAGATAACTCAAGAAAAGTGCAAGCTAGGAAGTAAAAAATTATATAACTCGTAACAGTAAAAACAGAATAACAAATCCAAGCCTAACTGACAACCGAAAGTGAAAACTAAGAGGCATGGTTGAGAGGAGCTCAGGCAACCTCCATTTCATTTGTTCATCATGATATCACCAGGTCAAAGCTTTATATAACTTGAACTTTGGAGATGATGTTCTGACCAGCACCTCTTTCATTGTATGCAACTTCCCTTAATGTCTAAAGATATTCTGACCTGGCGGTGGCACTGCGCAAAGGGGTACTCCAGCAGCTGATGACACACCGATTCTGCCTCTCTGCGTAGAGTGGGCTCTCCAGTAACTTCACAGCTGTGGCCGAGCTCAGCTGCATCGCTGCAGTCCTGATGGACGGATCAAGGAACTCAATTAGTAACTTAATATAAAACTAAATGAATCAGAGAAACATCAATAGAGCAGTGTTGATAGCTAAGATCCCTCTACTATAAGAGATTTTCTTAAAATGTGGATCTAAACAAAAGGATTTTGTATAACTTGTAGAATAATACAAATTGGTGGAGGAAAAAGAATTAACTTTCTTTTAAATACAAAGACACCCAAAAGGATTTAGCAAGTCACAGTGCCTCATTATGTTGGTCCAGAACTTTCCACGAGTTGCCAAAACTTGCAGCGTATGGAGACACGATTCCGGCCATCGTGGTGAAATCATCTATGTTTATAACAAAGTAAGGTTAGATGTCATGTCTGACTCACTAATAAAGAGAAGCAGAATGTTGTGACACCTACCATCTGCGTTGTTATTAAAGACGCCACAGAGTCCCCTGGTAGTTCCCAGGTGCTCAGAGGTTACTGTCACGTACACTGTGTTGACCATGTCAAACTTCACCCTAACTCCCACTCCACTCTCCACAAACACAAAGTCCCCGAGCCAATGGACACTCACTCCTTGGGGCAATAAGAAAAAAACGGTATATATAAGCCAAACCTGTCAGAACTTTTAAAACACATTATTCTTAATTTTTATAAACAGAGCAAACTAGACCCCATGTTAGCAAAAAGGGGATTTGTTATTATGAGGGTCATTCCACTGATGTGAGGAATCCAGTTTGTGTGGTCTGTTTTGGTGTGTCCTTTTTCCTTCCACCAGGTGGTTCCCCGTCCTCATTGGGCCTCCCTGCACACCTGCAGCTCGTTACCTCATTACCTAAGGACTCTTAAGCTGCTGACTGCCACTACCTCGACGCCAGAGTGTTGCCAGTTTGGGGTACTCTAGCCATGCTTAGTTTACCAGAGTCTAACCTGAGTTTTGGTTTTGCCAGTTTTGGGTACTCTAGCCAAGCTGAGTTTTGCTGAGTCAAACTGAGTTTTTGTCACCTGAGTTTTTAACCTTGTTGTTTTTGTCTTTGCCTCTCGGCAGGAAGTCATCCTGCAAACTGGATGTGTTGGACCTTCTCGCCCCTTGAAGCACCAAACTGAGCTGAGGATTCAAGTTTGTGGTTTGGATCAACTTTTCCCCCCAAGGATTGTTTTGGGCTTTTCTCTGAGGAGGGGATTCATCTCCACAATAACCTGTTCAAGTACCGCAGGAAAACTAAGTGGCAGTCAGCTTCTCCGTTCACCAAGGAACAACCGCATTCTGGGAAAACCCTGTCTCCCCTCCATCGACCAAGTCATTCACTGGAACAACCCACACCGACTCAATGAGATACACCTTTTTCTGGAAACACAAATTTCCCACTGAGCCTGAACTAACCGCAGCATCTTCCCCTTCTCTTTTAAGTCTCGGTTCGACACTGTTCAGAGAAGCACTGTACTCCTCTCTATTTGCTCTAAATAAAACCTGTTGAACTTTTCCCTGGTCTCTCTGTTTGGTCTTCTGCATTTGGGTCAGATCTTTAGTTAAATCATGACGACTGAATGGTTCCATTCCCATCAAAAATAGATTAGAAATACATTTTTTAATACAGGGCATGTACCTTATATCATTGCAATGAAAGGTTTGGGAAATGTGATCAAAAGGATGAATGAAAAAAAAAAGAATGCTGATCAACTGCCTCTGTTATCTGTTCTCACTCTATTCCATCACAATTTATAGAAAATAAATAAAATCCTACAGAAACCTTTTTGCATCTGCTTATCCTATCTAGGATTTCTTTGCATTTCATTCAAATGAAATCTGCAATTTTTTCTTTTAAAAACACATTTTAGCTCAATCACAGGGTTTCACTCAGTCCTTAACATACTATATTCCAGAGGTGTCAGAAGCAATAATATTCCTTATTTAAGTATGAGGACTGGTACATGTGTGAGAAAAGACTTAATTAAAGTAAAACTAATGGCTGAACTCACTAACTTTATTAAGAGAGAAAGTAAAGGAGCGAGTATAAAAGAAAAGTCCTACGTAAGCAGATGAGCAATTTTTAGAGCTGGTATTCACAGCATTAAAGTTGAAAATAGCAAAACAATTGAAATAGAATCATGAAGTTATTCAGATGCAAAACTGTGACATTAAACAGGCCCTTTATAAATGAAAAAGCAATCTACTGGGTCAAAATCAAAACTGATTTTTGAAAGAAAACCCAGCGTGAGGTCCTCCACAAAGATGTTGAGACTCTCCAGTGGCACACTGGGTAGCACTGCTGCCTGGCAGCAAGAAGGTCACGGGTTATTTACATTTTAGGACATATCGGAGCTTGATTAGCATTGTGAGAACAAACAAAAGGGACTTAACATATGGATTTAAGTAAAACCAGCATCAAAGGTTATGCCAAGCTTAAAGGTAGAGAATGATTAGGTCAAAGTGTTTGTTTTATGCCAGATATGCATTTTATTGCTTATGGCTTAACCAGTTCTAACATTCAGAACAATGCAATCATTACTCAAATACTCTAAAAACATTTAATTTATTCATAAACAAAAGTTATAAGAACTATGTCTTTCTCTGCTTAGAATGTCTCACCGTTTTGAAAAAGCGGCTCCTGTTTTGGAACAGGGATGCTGTTCAGTGTTATGTTTTTTTGATGAACAGAAACCAAATCCAGACCCAGCATCATCCTCAGGGCCTGGAAGCAAATTAGCAATCACGTACAGATGTTTTGTTAGGATTTACAGATGTTGGCAAGAAACAGATCGTTGTGAGCATCGGTGTTAAGAGTTAGGGCTGGAAACATTACCTTGCTACAGTCTCCTCTTTGGTCACAGACTGTACTGATGTAGACGGCCCAGGTGCCATCAGTAGAGGAAGCAAGAAGGTACGTACAGCTTCCCTGGAAGTGAAAGTGCTTCCTGTCAAAAGTGCGATAATGGGCTCCACCCCAGGACATGCATGTGGAGGAGCCTTGAGGGACCCTGGCAGTACCTAACAGGCCGCTCCGGACCAGAGGAGAGGACTGGGAGTCTGGACGGGAGACGGAGAGGCAGTGGTTGTGAGACATCCTTCACGTGGAATGGGTTTACAGTCAGAGGAAGCATCTAATAATACATTCTATCACACATTAAGGTGTTTTTAGACCTGGCAGCAGAGTATAGGTGCAAGTCAAACACGTTTGGTCTGAAGCGTTCCTCCAGCTTAGTCCCCAAAGGGTGCTGCAGCATTGCTCCATCGGCATGAGTGAGGTGTTATGAATGCCAGGGAATTCTTCACAGTTCCAGGTGGAATAGCACTGCCCACGTACCCCAACACCTAGAAGGAACAGAAAACAATAAACCTGCTGCACCAAGAAATGTCTTTGCTCAGCTGTTCTAACTTTACTTCGGATATACCACCTCATACTGAGTTACATTCAAAAATCATGCTTAAGCGTAAATGTAATAATTTTCCAGTGGGATTAATGAAGTATTTTTAAATTGAGTTGAATTGAACATGACATTAAATCACACAGAAGGATGAAAATGTGCCTTTTGTTTACATTTTAATGCAAAACTTGGTAACTATTTTTTTGTGGACCAAAATGTAAATGATTCTTTATCGCTACATTTTAAGTCTAATTGCAGTTGATTCAATTCTACTACATTTTGTCTATTTTTGACCAACATTTTTATAGATGTACAATCAACCCCTGGTTTTGTGCTCTTACCCTGAGAGCAGTGAGGTCCTCCCCACCCCTCACAGCAGGTCCTTACGGTCTTATTAACTGCTCGGCTCTCCATCTCTGGGGGTCTAAAAAGGACAGAGAAATGTGAGAACTAAACTTTGAAACTATCCAAGTTGTCTTTGGGTTCATGTCTACGGCAAGAAATAATTAATTGTAACTAAAAAAAGTAACAGCCAGTCTCTAAATGTGTTGGTAGTTTTGTGTTATTGGAGAGGAACCCAGGTACCCCTCATTACAAATGTTCACCGGTGTCGACTCTAATTTCATTTTTCTGATTTTGCATTTCTGTCACTTTTAATACCTCAGATGATCAAACTAGCTCCCATGTTAAACAAAAAAGATTTCCAATTATTATAGCTACCTCACTTATTGCTGCAGCAACCTACATTTGAGTAACATGGTGGCTTTTAGAGCATGTTTAACCCCAGAGCATCTCTGTTTTATTGAAGTCCAGATTAAATGAATCCATTGTTTGGTTGGCTGATTTCTTTTTCATTTGCCCTTTTAAGCAATTTGTTAACCCCTTGAGCCCCGCTGGCCCAGCGGACACCAGCTGATGTTTATCTATTTATAGAAATGGCCAAGACACAGTCACATGGTGTTTAATCCACATGCCTTTGCAATGCGACTTTAAAATTTCTTAAACATGTCTCAAAATAATTTTTTTAACAAATACTTTTTGTTTTATAGCTAGTTAATCAAATAAAATGAGATAAAAATTTGGAAACTAGAAGCTCAGAGCTTTCCAAGGAGGGGTCAGAGGTAATTGTGCAACCATTTTGTGGTGGTGTAACCGGAAAGTGTTACATAGTCTTACTGTTATTCTTATTTTGTATTAGGCTTGGTCATATTATTGGTCAATTTCAATGAAACAGCTAAGTCTTAGGAGCAAAGGCTTTGCCTAATGCAGAAGGTCTCCAATAATGTAAATCAGCATATTTGTCTGAACAGATTCCCTTTTATGAGTGGAAAAATGCATTTTTGCACTTTTGGCACTGCCCACTAAAACCTTTGAGGAACAAACATGCTTTTATCCAATCAAAATTCACTTGAGTTATAGTCAAGATCTGGAAATCAATTTAGCAAGGCTATATATTTTTTATATGTTTAATGACTTATAAATTAGAGATGGCAATATTTAAAGTAATAGTTCCACCAGAAAATTATTCCTCAATGCCTTTCTGTCATACAAATTCAAACAATTGTGTTTCCAATAAATAGGTTGGGAGCTGTAATTTCTTTAATATGTTTGGGAGGTGTATTTGTTTTAATGTGTATTTTCAGGTGTAATTTGCTCCTAAGACCCTCGGGGCTTAAGGGGTTAAAGGTGGACATCAGATCACTGCCATAATGAATAACTCTGTGGAGCCAAAGTCTACAGTCATAAACTGATAGAGGTTTCCCTCGGATATTTCACCAACAGCAAAACTCAGAACTAACCAATAACAGGTAGTTATCCAGCAGCAAAGCAAAAACAAAAAAACACATAACCTACCACCATATTTTTCTCTCGATATGGGTCCTAATGTACACGACTAGAAATATGCAGAGCTAACAAATATGTTTGAACACAATTTTCATATGCATTAGAGGGAATGTTGCTACTAACAGGTGGAGGATTTTGTATTTGCTAGTTCCTGCCATCATGGATACTTTGAGAAGGCAGAGTGGACTTTTTTTCAACTTATTTTCCAACAGTTTGCAACAGCACTGCACACAGATAGAATGACTAAGATGGAGAAGATGCAGTGAGAGGAGAGAAAATATGAGCTTGTCTGCTTTTTTATGAAATGAGAATAATAATTAAAGCTGTGCAAGGTTAGTAGACTTTGAACCTTTTATTTATCATTTTTTTACATGCAAAGGTTGAGTAGATTAGGTAGTAGATTAATGTTTAGCTTAAAAATGACTATTGAACTATTTGCTCCAGTTAAATAAACAGATATTGATGGATTTCACTCAGTTGGCATTTTGTTATACCTTTGCAAAGAGAGAACATGTTATCATACAGCCCTTATGGCATGGTTATCTGCCCCTCTGGCAGATTTAGCTCCCCCTTACTTACAATAATGGAAAGCAGTTAGAGTCAAAACAAATTACAGACACTTTGGTTAAACAGTAACATGTTATGAACAAACTTTGAAAAAGTATCTATTTTGCTATGGAAATAAGTATGTCTTGTCTACAAACACCCCTCACTCAGGCATTGTGTGGATTGCAAGTGAAATATACTGAGTTAAAAACGTTTATCAGTGAGTAAATAGCATAATTAATATATGAAATAAGAGAAATCTAAATTTTCCGACCACACCATCAAGGCTGAAGTTATTTGGTATAAGTGAGGCCTTCAGAGCTTTAGGCGTAATGGAATAATTCTGCTGGGTCCATAATTCCTGGTAGGGTTCACTGGAAATGACAAAGACAAATGGCTGTCCAAACCAAACATATAGCACATAGTGGCAATGGCAGGGTATGTTAATCATGCTCTCAGTTCACTTGTCTTCAAAAATAAGATTGATTATAAAATTGAAAATATTGTCATGTTTTTAAGGCTGTTGGTGACAGACAAGGTATTAAGGATGATAAGTCAACAGATTTGGCTGGAAGTGGCAAAAATCAATCACCAATTATCAAAGGAGAACCAGATGCAGCTAAAACAATGTTTTCTGCAAGATGAAAGTGGATGTAGACTACGTCATTAAGCAATCTGCTTGAATTGTTAGCAGGTCGCATATGAATGTCTACGTGTGCAAGCTCAACATTTCTCAAATATAAATTTCCTACATGATCATTGCTTCATTACACAAAATAATGGTGTACGAGGGATGTCTTCTTCCCTGTGTCAAGGATACCCAGGAGGGCTATTAATAATCACATCAATGTAGCAAGGGCATTACTGCAGATACAATCTCTCTGGTTCAGAAAAAGATGCTGATAAATATCGCATTGTAGCTGTTTGTTAAACCCTTTAACTGCCTGGTCAACCAAATGGTTGACCATTTGCGCAGCGAAATGCAGGTTGGAAGTTGAAAAGGCAGTTAAAGGGTTAAGGTACAGGATGTCGGCCGCACTTACCAGGGTAAATGGAAGGGGTCAGTTACTGTTAAATTGAGATTAAGCATTTTGCTTTGGTCAGGTAACTTTTTATGGGTTCCATATGTGTTTGATTTTTATAAAAAATCTAAAAAGCCACCCATCTGTTTGGGAAAGAAGCAATTTACTGTCATTGTCACAACGGGGAGGAGATTTTGAGGACCCAAATGCAGAGACCAGGAGGCAGAGGTAGATCTTGAAGATTTAATGACGAACAGAGGCAGACAGTGGAGTATATAAGGGGAACTGAACAAAGGATGGGCTAATGAGCTGAATATGGAGCAGGTGAAAGTGGAACTAACTAGAAGGAGGAAACCTGGGGGAAAGGAAACAAGCACAAGGGGGAACAGAGAGTAACTAAAGACTTCTTAAATACAATAGAAAATAAAACGAATAACAAAACAGAACAACTGATAACTGAAAACTAAAAACTCACAGTCCCAAATGGGGAGAACAATAACAGTCATGGAGCTGATCACCAGCCATTACTCTAAATAAAGCTTTAGTTTTCTTTATACGAGATGTACGCAATCATGTGACAAACTCCAAGGAAAGAATCCCCTCTGTGCTTAGGGGACAAAGGTTAATCTACTAAGTAAGCCCATGTGTCTATCTTTTTCAATTGATTCTGCAACTTCCTGTAAACTTTTGAGAATATTCCGCCTCTCCCCCTAAAATTCAACTTAAAATATAAAGAAATTATCATATGCAACCGTTTTAAATTTATATTTTCATAAACAATGGAGTTTTTGAAGAAACCATCCACTTACTTGTATAAGAAACAGGATGCCTTTTGTCCTTGTTGTTTGTAATATTGTGCGATGCCATCATCTCCACCATGCTTGGTTCGCAGCCTGTCCACATCCAGTCTCCATCCGTGGGTGTTGTACTGATACACTTCAGAACAGCTGACTTCAAGCTGCAGACGTGGCGACAAAACCCACTCTACTTTCTCCTCCACCGTCTGTTCACACCAATGTCTGCAATGAGAGATTTATGGTAAATTAATAATGGCAGGTTGCTTAATTATAATGTTTATCATTAAACCAAGGAGCTAGTTTATTCTGGAAAACAAGAGGCATGTTTTCAAATATAATAAAACTAAGTAAAAGTAGAATGATGTTTTTTTGTTGTTGTTTTTTTTTGCCAATTTATGTGATTTTGCTAGTGTAGAAACTGAAACTCTGTGGCTTTATTAAATTGGTTCATTCATTTGGCTCTATTGTAAATCTATGTCAGATTTAAAGGCTAATGCACAGACAGAGCATAAAAGTATATGGCATCATGCATGCATAATTTGCAAATAGAAAATTACTATAGAATTAAAAGACATGTACTTGCAATTCAATTTTGATGTAAAATCTTGAAATTATATAGTAATTAATATGTAATTACCATAATAATGTAATCAATACACGTATATAACACCTACATCATCACTTCATCACTTTTTATTATTTATCTAGTGACTATTAATAACAGGAAGGTGAGATGCAGCTACAGAGGAGCTGAGCGGGTGGTGACATCATGAGTACGCTTCTATTTTATTTGACCCATGTTTATGCTGTGTGTGCTGTGTGTCCGTTCTCCCAGAGTCCATACACTCCCGTGTTTTTGAGAATTGAGAAACGGCCTAGGATACGGTGACCAGACGTCCCCGTCCCCTAGCTAAAGCCGGTCCCGGAAATTTTCCTGAATTTACCGTTCTATGAATGAGGGATAAAAGGTTGTGTGTAGACTGTTATTAAAATAGAACGAGCGTGTGAGCAGTTTAAGGGCATAAAAAGTTGTTAGGAGGCTGGTTGCGCCGCTGTTAACGTAAAGATTTGAAACAGTGTGAAACACTTTCAAAGGAGAAGTCCGGTCATATCCAGAATTCAAATTTGTACTTTAAGTACTTTAAATATGAAACTCTTACATAATGTTTAATAAATAAGTGTTTTTAATTAGGAGTAATTTTCATTAGAATGTGCTTTACTGGAGTTTAACATACATGCAAGTGTGTTTATTTTGCTCTTGGAGGTGGGGTCTGTCAATGAAAATTTGAATCATAGCCTGCAACACACGTTTCAGCATGGCTTGCTCCCCGGCATACAAAGCAGCAGGTGTGTCTCAGACCATGGATCCCAAAGGGAGAAAAAGGAAGATACCTGATGAGAACAGAGGACTCAAAGAGTGGACCAAATCATTTGCTGTCATTATCAATGTGGAAGGATTACCTGCATTTTTGCTTTGTAATCAGAGTTTGTCAAAAAATAAAAAGAATTTGGAAAGGCATTTCCAAGGAAGGCATGCTAAATTTGCAACCAACCACCAAGTGCGAGAAAAAAAAAGTATGATTGCAAAACTTCTGAGTAGGTCACAGGAGAGCAAAGATAGATTTAAGAAGTGGATTGCATCTACAAACTTCACTGATGCTGCTAGTTTGGTTGCAATCATGGAAAACTCCACAGATCCAACAGGTAGCTGTGGCAGGAATATGAACTTTCTTCCAATTTTTCCCCAAATCCCCAAAATAAAAAAAAATAACACCAAGGAACGCTGCTGTCAGAGGATGTTGGATTTTGGGTTTAGAGAGCTCTGCTCTTATGGATGTCAGTTCCTGTTTGGTTCCTTGTGACTCGATCAACTCCTACCAAGAGAAACACGTCCATCACAGAAAGATTCCTTCATCATGTTTCTATAATTTCATCAATGCAACAAAACCTAAACCACACGGTGAAGGGCAGTGAAGAGACCCTCGGTGAATTCCACGTGGAATATGCGACATTTGCTCCAGGATGAACATTAAATCATGAATGCTTATTATATACATTACTCAAAAAAATTAAGGTAACACTTTGTAATTAGAGCATAGCATCAAGTTAATTAAAGTTCTGGGATATTAGATTTGGTCAGGTAAGTAGCAGAGGGGGTTGTTAATCAATTTCAGCTGCTTTGGTGTTTATGAAATTAGCAACCGGTTCATTAGAGGGGCAACAATGGGACGACCATCAAAACAGGAATGGCTTTTAATGTTTATTTCTGGACAGATTTGTTTTTTGTTTTTTTGGTCCAATATGGCTCTTTGAAAAGTTCGGGTTGCCGACCCCTGCTTTATACCACTCAGGAAGTTGACTCATTTACCAATTACAACAACTCTGGGGACAGAAATATCAAGCTCACTAAAAAGAATGTCAAGAACAACATGTTGCCCTTTGTGGACTGTGGCAAAATTAAGGACAATGGGAGTCTTAATACTGAGGTTTACTGGAAACCCACACATATAGACCAATACTAGCATTTTGATTTACATTACCCACTGGAACATAAACTTTCTGAGTTACCAGGCTGACTATATTCCTTTAGTTACAGAGTATAAACTAAAGGAACAAAAACATGTTAGGAAATCACTTGAATCATCTGGTTATTCATACTGGGCGTTTGTTAAGATGGCCAAAACAAATAGCAGGAAGAAAAACGCTTCTTGCAAAAACTGGAGAAAAGATAGAGATGCAAAAACATTGTAATTCCATGTGTCAGGAATGTCTGAGAAACCCAGAATTATCTCCAAACACAACATACCGGTGAATTTTAAACCTGACAAGACACTCCAACAAAAAGATGTTCATCCTAAAGACAGAACACCCCAACCTAAGCTGTGCTTAGTTGTTTATGCAATCCTGATCAGTAAGAAGTGTATAGTCTCCTGTATTGGAGAACCAAACAACAGACACATGGCATAGCATAGGAGAGCAAATAACTCTGGATAAGATTTAGCTGTATACCTCAAGAACAAATGACTAACTATTGAAGACCAAAATGTTCAGACTTTGGTCAAAGAGGACAGATGGTTTGAAAGGGAGGTGAAGGAAGATAGCTTTGTGAAAATAGAATCCCAATAGCCCATCAGTGAACAGAGATGGAGGATTGCGGGTTCAACTTCCAAGCATTTACAATTCATTCTTGGAACTCGTTCCAAAGAAATTACATAAGACCTCCCATCATAATTCAAAAGGGCAAATTACATAGCCCATACACAACAAAAGACTCCAGCAATTCAGAAGAACACGGCGTGGCTATTGGATTTGCATCTGACTTATTAATGTGTGATTGAGGATGGACCACCGTGCTGCTCAAATACAGCAACTGTGCAACTAGAATTTGCTCTGATGCGACCCAAAAGAATCCTGGATAGGTGTTGAAACAGAATATCTCAGGGTTTGGTTGAGGTTTTGAGGACCCAAATGCAGAGGTGAGGAGGCACAGGTGAGTTCTTGAGGATTTAATTGAATAACTGAGGCAAAAATCCAAAAACCAAAGAACAAAATACATGGAACCAAAAAACAGACAACTTCATGGGATAAAACTCACATGGGGAGCCAAGAAAAGATGAGGAACCAGCACTGCGGAACTGCACAGGGAGAGTATATATGGGAAACTGAACAAAGACAAGACTAATGACCTGATTGGGAGCAGGTGTGTACAGAGGCTTCTAGAAGGATGCTAGGGAAAAGGAGACCAACACAAGAGGGCAACAGAGGGCAACCAAGATAAACCTAAGAACACAAATATATCCAGAAATCACCACAAAATAAGATTTAAACCAATAAAATTATAAAAACAAAGAAAAACATGAATCAAAGTGAAACTAAATACGGTACTCAAAAGAAAACTTAACAAAACCAAGACCATGATAGCTTCAAAAAACTAAACAAAAGTCCAGTTGGCTTCCAATGTAAGTCTGTTTTATGGTTGCAATGACCTGGATGCCTGGATGGTTGAGAATTTAATCAGGTATAATCCCATATAAATCTTTAAAACAAAAGTTGCAAAGTTTATTGACAATAGTTTTTTCTCTTGGAAAATGTTTACAGTGAATATGTTTATTTATTTATTTATTTATTTTATTCATTTATAGTTTCTATATCACATCTCACATGCTGATATAGAAAAAAAAGATGTAGTTTTAAGAAGAAAACAAAAAAAAGTTATAGTACAGCACTTCTCTTAAAATAGGTGTTCCCAAAGTGGGGCTCAGGACTTCGCAGGAGGTCATGAGACACCAAGTGACACCATGTTTTCACAAATATTGTGATGTGATCAGTGAGGTACAAAAACAAACATTTATTGGGAAATAAATAAATGTTAATGTCCCATGAAAAAAAATAATTTTACCACTAAAAGGGTCGATGTAACAATGGCCTTTTTTCTTAAACCTGGTTTAGCTGTTAGCTGTTAGCACAATACTATTAAATTATAAAAAATGAAATAATTAGATAATTATTGATTATAAAACTTAAATAATTAGATGTCTGAATTAAATAATTGAATTAAATAAATGATTAATTCAATAGCCTACTTAAGTGTTTTAAACTGAATATAAATACTTCCCCTTACATGTAAAAGTAAATATAGAGTGAAGTTATTAAGTAAATATGTATTGTTAGGGGGAGGCCAGTCATTTTCATTGTTATTTTTTTTAGTCACACCCTAAAATATTTGGGAACTACTGTCGTAAAAACTAAAGCATAAACCACTAAGCACCAATCAACCATGCATATAGATACATCTGACAGCACAAAGCAGAAAATATGAAATAATAAATAAAAAACATAATCTTTTCAATGATACAGAGCTGTGTTTTTTACTTATCACAATAGAATATTGTTTTCTTAAAAGTAAAAATTTACAATCTTTCTGTGGTTTCTCTGGACAGATTTTTCATCAGATTTATTACATAAATAAAAATGTAATTTGTTTAGATCCGACTTTAGGTTCTGACTTAAAAAATATCTGTCTCTCTCTCTGATTAAAAGGACATAATGAATTACTATTTTAAATCTAGCTATCTTTTTTAATATTTACTTTGAACTGAGGTAAACTAAGGTGAAAAATGGATCATTTGTTGTAACTTTACTAAATGTTTCATACAACTCACCCAGCTCCAACCACAGGCTGTAAACCCAACAGGATCAGAAGACCTAGTTTCATAATTCTCTCCATAATCTTTGTCTTTACAGCTTCTGTAAAACATGAGTGTTTGCATGTTCTATTATATACATTCTTAAGTATAATAAAATTCACAACTATATTTCTTACTCCAACATAGAACAAAAAAAACAGGTCGGAGGTTCAAGGGAAAAAGCAATTCACACAGGTCTACAGCCTCACGAACATCTGTCAGTCAATATTTCACTTGTGTGATCAAATATAAAAGTGTACATTAAATCAAACTTGGGTTAGTTATTTTTAATTCTGCCTTCGTTTATTAAAAAGACAAACTTACCTTCAAAATCATGAGATGATAGTTAAAGTTTCACCTTTTATAAGTGGTTCTATCAACTTATTTCCCTATGAGGAGTGAGAGATACTGTTAGAGGTGGCTGAGCTGAAGTTGTTGGGGGGTTTAAGTTTGGGGGTAATAGACGGGACAAACAATGGCACTTTAGCCTGCTGCCATTGGATGTAAGGGTCAGTGTAACAGCTGCAGACACAGGTATTGGACACTGAACCTGTGACCTACAGTAAACGCCTCTGAATTATCTCCAACCAGCTCGGCTCTGGGACAAAGGGATATTTGTTTGAGCTTAATCCTCTTAGGGAAAGAGTTTTCGGGAAGGATGATGATGACATGAATTTAGTCAAGCATGTCCAGAGACATGAGATCTAAAAACCCTCTAAAGTCACCCGATATCCTAAGTAGGACCTCCTGATGGGAGAGAAAGGAGGCTCAAACACAGCTGTGACCACAGTAATGAAAGAGAAGAGAAACTGCAGTAATCTTGTTACTGGTAGATTTCTTAGAGGCTCAGTTGGCCAAGGAATTGTGTACAGATTGACCAATTGACTCCTACATGTAACAGACAGTATATTGATGGAGATATTGTAACAAGCTGAGTCAGTGTGTGGTCTTCCTCATCATCATTTCTGGGAATATATGTGAATGGAATTGAGCCGTTATGAGGATGTTTTTAGCACATGCTGCTAAGGTTAACATTAGCTACACTAATTAAAAGCATATATATTCGTTTAGAGCTTACAAAACATAACTTCAACGTTTCACATTTTGCCACTGAAGTGTATATTCTATTGGGATTTTATCTGCTAAAATACAGAGCATTTCCATTCTCATGGAATACTATTCATCCATTTGATTAAGGCCCCTGCATTAAACCCAATAAAAATGGTTAGGTGGATTATCTTTAAAGGAAAAGTCCGGTCAGAAAGGAATAATCAATGGATCATTATCTATACCTAAAACTAAGACGTTCGTGGTGATTTGATAGATTTAGCATTAACTAGTAAAAAAAAAAAAGCAGTTGGATGTTGTATTATATCGGGTAAAAGTGAAAAATGTTGGTTATTTCACCTTTCCGATTCAGTATCCCTAAAGGACGGGTTGGTCGTTGGATTGCCAACTTGAAGAGGGAGGATTTGCCATCGAACTTCTGGCCAGAGAAAAAACACGTAATATGTAGCCAACATTTGGAAGAAGAATGTTTTCAAGATGACTTGGATAAAAGCGCGTTGTGACAAACACCAGATACAGCACTGGGACTTGATCAACGGCCGATCAAGTCGTCACAAACCAGTAGGTGGCAGTAGTGTTCTTTGACAAACATGGATGCCTCCAGTAAGGCACATTTAGATGAAAATTACTCTTAATCAAAAACACTAATCATTTATTGAATGGTAATTTAATGATTTCATATTTAAAGTACTTTCAGAAGTTTGAATCCTGAATACGAGCGGACTTCTGCTTTAAAGTTATGTCTCAGCGGGTGACAAACTACAGCTAACGAAGACCTGAACACAACATCAACAGAGCAAATAAGTCTTTATAATTCCTTTTTTTTTTTTTTCAATTAATACCAAGTAAAATAATTAGGACCAAAAATAAAAATGAATTCACGACTTTTAAACCAAAGTGAACTCAATGTTGGTCAAAATCAAATCAACTGCCACTTTTTAACACTCTAAGCATTGGATAAAAACCCTATGCACCCAATACCTAAAGACATGCAGCGGGCCTTCTGAACTGAGAAGACAACACATAAAACAGACCCATTATACAGATAGAGGGGGGTGAGACACACTTAATATTATATATAATATTTTTATATATGTTATAAATATATTCTTATGGCATTTTTTTGAAAGGATTTTTATCAAAAACATAATTAATGTGCACACATAAGCAATTGTTGCATTGAACCCCCCCCCCCCTTACAGATTTCTGTAAAATCTATTTTACAGATTTGTCTCACATATCATTGACAGGCAAAGTCTTTGTATTGAAAGTTATATTTCAATCATTTTTACTCTGTTATTTGTGATTTAATTCTTGTAGGTTTATTCTATTTCAATTTTAAAAGTGTCTCACCTGTAAGTCTGACTCTGCATCTGTCTCTGAGTCCCTGTTGATTACAAAAAGATATGTTGAATATAGCATAGATTTTTTTTTCTTGCAAACTTAATTGTAAATGTGGAACTATGTCTTATTACATGTTACATATTCCATTTAATTGAATGCCCCTTTGTTTGGTTAAGTAGCTATTTGTTTAAACATGCAATTAAGTCAATTAAGCTTGTTAAATGGGTTAGTTAGTAAAGAAGGTAACATGTATGCCCTATAATCTGGTTTCTTATTGCATGATTTCCCTAAATGCACGATAATATAATAATTTATTCAAATAATTCAAATCTGATGAAGAATGCAGCTGGAGAAAAAAATGTACTGGCTATTGTTTAACTGTTCCTTTATCATATCTGCTGATAAAAAGCTTTAATGGTTAACTTAAATGTGTTTCTTTTCTTTTAAATGAAGGCTAATAAAAAGAAAAGAAGGGCAAAGGTTTGTTCTTGTTATGTTGAAACAACTTGTAAAATATTGTTCAGATATAGACAGAAGCAATGCACAGCAGAGGATTTATATCACCTTTTGTGCTTTTCTTAAAATATATGGCCAAAGAAAATCTAAGGTGTCCAGTACGGAAGAGGATTAGGACCACTGAAAAAAAAAAAAGTTAACTGATTTTTAAATTTTATTTCAGTTTAACATGGGAAAAAGTCAGAATTCTGACTTTTTTCTCAGAATTCTGACTTAAATCTCAGAATTCTGACTTTTTTCTCAGAAGTCTGACTTTAATCTCAGAATCCTGACTGAATTCTGACAATAAAAAGTCAGAATTCTGAAAAAAAGTCAGAATTCTGACTTTTTTCCCATACTAAACTGAAATAAAATGTAAAAATCAGTTAACTTTTTTTTTTCCACTGGCCCTAATCCTCTTCAGCAGCTGTTTTATCTAATATATATTAGTATAACAGACCAACATGGGGACAGGTGGACCATGTTCCATCTAATCTGCTTTACTTTAATGCAAAGTTTCTCACCAACGCCACACTGCTCTCTGTTAATTTTCTTTCACCTTTGAAATTACTTTTCATAATCATTTATTTATCAATTCATTTATATCAAATATTTGCTTCCTGTCTTGCTAAAATATTTGTTCATTAACATGCTTTTTTAGTATTTATTTCAACTGTTTTTATTTACTTCCATTTCTTTCTTATTTCTACTTTCACCTTATTAGTTCCATTGCTGCTGAAAGAAGGCAGCTGTTTTGCTTTCTGGACGCCCAGTGATTATGTCATAACATTTGCTGCAAGCCAAACTGTCTCTGTCCCTGATTGGTAGAACATAAGATTCACAGTAAGCAGATAAGCATTATTTCTTTATTGTACAATAGACCTTCCTGCAGCTGCCGAACTGGGACCACTGGACCTACCTGTCTTAAAGCATTGAAGGAGCAACAGCAGGTACTTTTGACATTTATATGATATTTTTAGAAAGGCTGCACTTGTTCCTGGGTATGGCTTTGTCACATTAATGTTGTAGTAAGCAGTGCTGTTATTAGTGTAGGCTGGGTCGGGTAAAGATGCAGCCTGGAGGTGAGGGTTCTGAACTTTATGTTGATAAGAATGCTAAAGGACATCAGGCTGGTGATCATAAACAACATATTTTAATTAAAAATGCATGTGATATAACCAATACAAAAAATTTAACCCCTAAAGTCGGTCCTCAAGGGCCGCTGTCCTGCAGGTTTTAGAGGTTTCCCTGCTCCAGCACAGCTGATTTACAGTGATAGTTGATAAACAGGCTTTTGCTGATCTGCAATCCCCAGAATCAACTGTGCTAAAGCAGAGAAACCTCTAGATCCTGCAGGACAGCGGCCCTCGAGGACCGACTTTGGGGATGCCTGCCCTGAGTGATGAGTTTAGTTATGCCTCACTACTGTGTTATGAAAAGGCATCAGGCTAGGTTTACACTTTATGCATTGAGCAGGGTGTGAGGGTACGCGCACTGAAAGTTACGCGATGATGCTTTCCCCACCCCCGAGCGTAAGCTCCATGAGCTGCCGCTGTGCTCAGATATACCTTCAGATTTCTGTAACTTAGTCAGGACCACCCACACAGCCGCATTCAAAATGGGTTGAGGAGGGAATTCAAAGGAGCCCTCACAAAACAATTCTGTGAAAAAGAAAATAAAAAAAAATGTCCCATAAGTTTCAAGCGGCATAATTTTGTTTAATGTTATGTACCTACAGCTTATTCTGGGCTTAAAACAGCATATAACTGGTATATTTTCAGGTATGAGTTTGTTGGCCAAGTTTATGAATACAAATGAAAGGATTTTGACTTCTATATCTGTCTCTTGCAGATATATTTTCTTGCATAAATTTTATTTTATAAGTGTAAAACAACAACTCAGTATGTAAAACCTACAGCCTTTATTAGTACAGCAGAGTGTTTAAACCTTTTTTTCTTTTTTAAAACTTATTGGCTTTAAAGACAGGCTGAAATTTACAATCCTCACGTCTTTCTATATGCAGCAGGTAAACATACCATCTTCTTCTACACCTCTAGCCCTCCGTTTATTTGTTTTATAGCTGCCACAAACACAAAAACTATTCATCATGATTGTTTACTATGCACAGCCATTTGAAAGCGTGACTTCTATTGTATCTTCTTTTTATTGATTGATTGACTGACTTTATTGGTCTCACAGTAGATACATTTACATGTTAATCAGCTCAAATAGTCAAAGGAAGAAAAAAAGTGCATGGGGTATATACAGTGCATATGAAGGCTTTTTTTAAAAAAATGTTATTGCATTTCCACTGGTTTATGTTGATTGTTGCCCTGCTATTTTCTGGGGGAATGCTTCACTTATGGCAGCATCAAGTATGCTCATGCTCCCAGTGTGAACAGCCCAGTATGACAACCTAACGCATGAGTATAACTCAGGCTTCAGGAATCAGGTGCAGGAAAGATGAGTTGAAGGATAAAGAACTGCTTGATAATGTGAACTGTGTCAAAAAGCATGAGTAATGGATACGGTTCTATACTGCAAGAAGAATGGCACATTTTGCAGACTGCTGTGCAGCTTTTTAACTTTTCACAATCGACCAATATGTCTGAAACATGCCTAACTCTCTCAGCTAGCTGTGCTAAGCCTGCTTCTTGCTTGCTTAAATTGACCTTTGCAGCTGACTGTCTGTGTGCTCATGATCTATATAATGAACCAGACTACCACCCAATCAAAGTATTCCTGACAAATACTGTAGAATGAAAGCAACCAATTACAACTAGCAGATCAAAATATTAAACCTAGAGCAGGAGAAACTATGAAACCAAACGGTTGGATTTGATAAAGAGACAAATTGATATTTATTTTAGCCTAAGAATATTTAATCCACTTGCTAAAGTTCATTTTAGGTCATAAACTTGGACTTTGATTTAGCTACAGGTGTGGATTTTTTTTTTTGTATCATTTCATGTCTTCAAGCTGCTGTGAGGTGATGCAAAACTTTAACCACATATTCTTTTATACAGTATTGCTCTACATGTTTGGATACAAACAGAGGAGAAGGAACATAGACCCTTCTTGACTTCTGCACTCTCATATTTTCTTTTGTTTATTCAAATATAATGTTTTGTTTAGTTGTTTGTTGTCATTTTCATATTTGAGCCAGCATAGGGCATTGTAAAACCGTTTTTGGACTAAAATGCTAAAAAAACAGATCAAAGGTCACTGTTTAAACATGTTGAACATTACAGTACTTTTTTTTTTTTTTTTTTTTTTACAGTCCCCTCTGCAGGCTCAGATATGATGACTGTGATAACTAACAACTGTGACAACTACCTTTTTTATTACCTCATTTCACTCCCAGATAAACCTGTTGTCCTTGTTATTTTCCTCCTGGAAAGCTCACAATAATCTTGAGCGGAAGTGCATGCATAAGAGCACTCTGGCGTTGTTTGTGGAAGTACTTTTAAAGATGTTTCTGCAGAAAATTCATTGTACATTTCATATTTACTATTGTTGTAATTAAATAATCATTTAGCCAAATACTTGAACAGGTATTTTAAACCAAAAATATTCTGTAAATGTAAACTAAAGATATTTGAAAAATCTGCAATATGTGTTTATCATGAGTTAACTGTGAACACAGAGTATATATTTATATTAGGATGCATTTAACATACTTGAAAATGTGCATATTAAAGGTATATAAATGCTTTTATGTTAGCGTGTCTTGAGACTAAATAAGAAAAATACAACATTCCCTACCTTGAGATCTAAGGTAGAGCAATATGACTCATGTGTATAATACAGGTTTGTTTATCAGCCATCCAACTGCAAGGCAAGGAAAGTATATTTGTATAGCACATTGAAGCACAAGGACAATTCAAATTGCTTTACGTGAATTAAACAATAAAATAAAAGAAAAAGAGATGCAGAATAAAAGCAAATGTAGCGTTTAGATAACTGAGGATAAGGATGGCAGTGATTTTTTTTTCCTTTTTTATTACTGTGGCTGATATGTGTTTGTGTTCTTTCAGAGATAAAAGAAAGTAGACATAAGTTATAAAACTAGATAAAGGTAATAAGAAAGATGTGATAATTCAGATGTGAAATGAAGAGGAATGAGAGGATTTTGGAGAAAGAATTATTACATTAGGCTTTAAGGTTTTAAACCTAAAGGCAAAGATATAACACCTATTATTGTAATTGTTAGGTATTTGTGGTTAGGATTTCAACTTCAAATAAATTACCAAACGTAACATTAATGCAGTGAATCATATTTTTTAATTGTGTTTCAGCAATGAAGGTTCTCCTTATGCTGCAACTGTTCTATTTGGCTGGCTGCAGTACTTCCAGAACCAGAGAGTATGCTCATCACGGTGCAGCCATGTTTGCAGACCTCACTGTGCAGGAGATGAAAGCTGTCCGATCCTACCTGCATGGTATTCCGGACATGAAACTAACAGATGCCCGAAGCAAAACTCTGAAGAGGAACAGTGTCCTGCTGATGGAACTCCACCTGCCAAAAAAGCACGAGGCCCTCAGAGCACTGGACCGTGGTCAGGCCAAACCCCCTCGTCAAGCTCGTGTGATCATCCTGTTTGGGGACCAGGCCAAGCCAAATGTCACCAAGTTTATTGTGGGTCCGCTCCCATCCCCAAGATCTCACCAAGTCAGGACAATCAAGGGTCACAAAACAGTTCAGTTTGAGTCCCGGCCGATAACCATTGTAGAGTACGACCATATTGAAAACCTCCTAAAGAAGATTGCAGTTCAAGCTCATAAGCTTATTTTTGAGACCACAGGAGGCTTTTCCTATGTAAACTGTTCCAACCGATGTCTGACGTTCTCAGACATTGCTCCCCGTGGGCTTGCTCCAGGTGAAAGGAGGACGTGGATCATGTTGCAGAAGTTTGTAGAAGGTTATTTCATTCATCCGATTGGATTTGAAGTACTGATCAACCATAAGGATCTAGATCCAGACAAGTGGACTGTTGAGAAAGTCTGGTACAATAACATGTATTTTGATAGCGTTGGGGAGCTGGTAGAAAAGTATGAATCAGGAGAAGTGGAGAAGTTGAGACTGCCTGATCACAACGACGAAGACTTTTACTCTACTTACATACCCCGAGGTCACAGTAACACACCGACTAATATCCATGGGCCGAAGCTTGTTGAGCCCCAGGGACATCGCTACTTCATAGATAAGAACTTTGTTGAGTATGCTGGATGGTCCTTTGCATACCGAGTTCGTTCTTCTGCTGGGCTTCAAGTCTTTGACTTGCGCTTCAATGGACAAAGAATAGCCTATGAAATCAGTCTCCAGGAAGCTATTGCTTTTTATGCTGGAGATACTCCTGCTGCCATGCAAACAAAGTACATTGATGCAGGCTGGGCTATGGGCTCCTCAACATATGAACTCGCCCCTGGAATTGACTGCCCAGAAATTGCTACATTCATTGACCTTTACCACTACTTTGACACAGACAAACCTCTGCACCACAAAAACGCTTTGTGTATTTTCGAGATGACAACGGCTTTGCCCCTAAGGAGGCATTTTGATTCTGACTTTCAAGGAGGTTACAACTTCTATGGAGGTCTGGAGAACACTGTACTGGTGTTGCGGACAACCTCAACAGTTTACAATTACGATTACATCTGGGACTTCCTGTTTTACCCAAATGGAGTGGTAGAGGTAAAGGTCAGTGCTACAGGCTACATCCACGCCACTTTCTTCACACCTAATGGGCTTAACTACGGCACAAAGGTATACAACCATGTGCTGGGCAACTTGCACACTCATCTCATCCATTACAAGGTAGACCTGGATATTGTAGGTGAGTATTATGTCACACTCACCAAGTTTTCTGGTCGAGATTTACAACTTCCTCTAAATTTGCTAAATGAGAAAAAACAGACAAGAGAGCCACATATCTAAAATTCATTATAGGAATCTTTAGATTGGACTCAGTTCAGTCCATTAAAAAAAAGCAACAAAAAAAAAAAAACTACTACAAAAAGACTTCTCTAGTAAGCAAAATATGCCTCAAATCCAATGTATCATACATCACACCTTAAAACAGGTGCAAAAGTGCTTATACCCACGGGACCTTCAAAGAAGGTGCAAAGTGTTTTGAGTTTGCAATTCAGCAAACAGAGGGTGCCAACCTTTTTATGCGTGTTTACCTTTATCAATATGCAGATCATAATTTAAAGATGAAAGTGTGATGATTCAGTAGTGGAGAATATGTATATGTAAACATTTACCAGATGCAAGTAAGTTTCCAAATCCAAAAACTCAAATGTAGCCATAGTTTTAAGCATTCTATCTTTAGAACTATGGAAAGTAATAAAAGTCTGTGCTCATTTTAACTTATGTTGACTGTTAGAAATAACAATAGTTAAATAATATTAATAAAGGAAAAACATCTATGAAGGTAGGCCCAAAGTAATGCAACAAACACTTTATACAATTAAGATAAAACAATAACATTTCTCACCCAATTCAGCAAAGCACTGTTATGTTTTATATGTTTGCACCTGTTTTATGGTATAACATTTTTTATATTTAGTTTCAATTATATTCATTATATTCTTTAGTATATACATTAGTGCCACATAAACTTGAATTAACATTATAATCATTTTTTTTTTTAATAAAATAGGTTTTGCTAATCATTTGTAGAACAATTATGTCAAATTGTTTTTTTGTTTTGTTTTTTACAGCAAAACTCATTCCTGTTAAGTTGGGTTTAAGCTGAAAAAGTATGGTTGGAAAGATTAAAGTTCTAGGTTCCTGCGGAAAAGATTTATAGCTATAAATTAAGCTCAAACTATGACTTTCATCATAGGCTGGCCAAAGCTGTTGTTTAACAGTAAAGGATCCATCGCACTGATAGAATTACTTTTTTTTCTCATTCAAACCTATATATGGGATTGTTTTTACTGTTATCTTTTAATCCAATGAAATCATAAGACATTTTGTCTTTGATGACTTGTCCTTACAGATAAAATGCACCAACCCGTCTTTTAACCAAATATGTAGAAGTTATAATTATTGTATGCAATACTCCTCAGGCACCATAATATGCCAAGATATTGAATGCTTTGCTTAGGCAGCCATAAAATGCAATGTGTGCGTTATATCTGGCTCTTATTGTATATTAGCTTAACTAAAGAATTGGGAAAACCTTGTGCTGTAAAGAAAACAGTATCCTTTCACAGACATCTTTCTTGAATATATTGTTTTTTTTGTGAAACAGATCGAAGGAACAGCTTTGAAACAATAGACCTGAAATATGTGAACTTCACCAATCCCTGGAGCCCGGAGAATTTCATCGTCCAGTCTAAACTCCACAGGACGGAATGCAAGACAGAGCGATCGGCAGCATTCCGCTTTGGCAAAAAGTTCCCTCGCTATGTTCACTTTTACAACTCCAATGAGAAAAACAAATGGGGACACAATAAGGGTTACCGTATTCAGTTTAACTCACATGCAAACAGTGTCCTTCCCAGAGGCTGGAAAGAGGAAGTTGGAATCAGCTGGTCAAGGTAAACTGAAATCTTTGTCATTTAATATATAAGTGTCATGTTGAACCATACAAACCAAGTGAGGCATGTCTTTATGCCTATATTACTACTGAACAAGTTGGAAACTGCTTGGTTTTCTACTTCCTCGTGTATGTAGAGCTGTTATCGTGCAGTTTGTGCTGTAAACCCTCTCCTGGATTTGGCCAGAATATTAGGTACGAGTGGAAAAGCTGCACTGAGTTTAAAAGTCTCAATTTCTGCAGAGAACGAATGCGCGTCATTGTAATTGAGCCTCAAAGTAGCCCTGAAGCAGTTAATGCCTCCCTCTAATTCACATGGACCTCTTCATTTGTGCTTCCCGCATTATGTCACAAATAGGTGTCATGATAGGCTTAAGAGACTCAACCCACATGCAGAACACCACACGACGCTGAGTAAAAGTTTAATGAAGGAACACACACACAGAGTAATATGAACTGGTTCTGGTACAGGTCTGGGACTGGAATCACTGATATCTGCAGAGATGGATAGTTTGATTAGCCAGGCAGCTCCGATGGTTTGTCTAGCGTGTCTATTCAGAATGTACCTTGATGAGGTTCTGGCTGATCCCTTAGAGAGGGCAGAACCGGTTGGGTCCAGAGACTGTAGATTCAGCAGAGAGCTCAGCAGCAGCAGCGTCTAGCTTCTGGCTTGTGAGTTTCAGACCTTGGCTTGGTTTCCTAGCTCTTCCTTGAGAGCTGGTGGAGGAATCCAGACTGATATCTTCAGGTTTGGCTTCCTTGGGCAGGCAGGCAGGTTTCCAGGCAAAGCTCATCCAGAGCTTCAGACTTCAGTCGGGTTCTCTGTGAGCAAAGAAGACAGAGGCAGGTTAGAATCTAGTTTCTCTTCTAGAGTCAACTAAGATTCACTTAAGATAAACAGAGGCTCAGGTTCGCTAACCAAACTTGGTCAACACTGCGGCGTTGAAGGAAGGTCTGACTGCTGCTTATGTAGAAGGTCTCCTGATGGGCTGATGATCCTCAGGTGTGCTGAGGGCTCCAGCCCAGGAGACCCACGGCGCTCTCTGCTGGAGACAGGTGGTAGATCTCCAGATCCCAACAATAGGAGCTTTTCTAGTCAATGTAATAATTCATACTGACTCTGTTGCATTGCAATATGATGCAGAGCCTCCCTTTGTCCTTCAGAAAAACAGATAAAATCTATTTTTGATAGATAACGGAGCAAAATGTCTCGATATCTTAAAACCAAATGAGCTAGAGACATCTTACTGCTCATGGTTAGCGACTAGGGTGACTGGTTGCTCAGGATGGAACCCTTGGCCGACTCAGAACAGGTGAGCCGACCTTTCAGTGTACAGAGCTACAGTTTAAATCTTTATTTTTTTGGCCACTGGATACTTAAACAGCATTCAAGGTTCCTAATTAGTGCAAGATGCAATTCCATCAGCTTTTTCCAATGTGCATTTAAAGTATTGCAATAGAAATGATAGATGAAAATAGGAAACTTTGAAAAAGCTTGCAGAAAAGTTTTTTGTGTTTTTTTGCTTTTACAAAAACGGCGTAAAACACATAGGTATCTAGAATAACTGTTTTTAAAATCAGCTCTTAAGTAGCAAACTTTTATCTCACATGACTAACCGGCTCTTTTCACTGTCTGGATCTCGGTGGATGTTACTTTTATGTTCAAAATCATGGCTGGAAGCAACATCGCCATCACTAGCTGACACGTAACATCAGAACAACTTCTCCGATAGCGACACATTCATTCAAACTTTCGTCCTCCTTTATTGATTTTTAATCCTGTTCATTACAGCCATGAATGGTGAATGTAATTTAATGTTGAGGATAAAGTATGATGACTTAGTTAATGGACTTCAAACCAAATAGTTAAACAGAAAATAAGCAGTTCTGTTTTTTGAACTTTTAAAAAATTGCTTAAAATTTGCACTTCAGTTGGATGGAAACACGGGTACAGTCTTTTACAAAAGCAGCAGATAAAGATAAAGATGGTCACCAATTGAGGTACCCTTTGTCCAGTAGTTGACCAAGAAGAGGAAGAACAACTGTGCAGGTTTACATACCTTTGACATTACCAGGAAATCCAGCTGTGAGGAAAATCTTCATGCCAAAGGGTTTTAAAGTGTCCATACTAGGATTCAGAACTCTTTATCAGTTTCTTTTTACTCTACTAGCAATTTAGTTTCTAAACCATAGGATGTTTCTCTTGCATTTTATTCTAATTGTTTTTTTCTGTAATAAGGATGTAATGAAATACATTTTCAAACCAATTCTTTTGAAAACTTGATTTACTTTGCAAACTCATGGTAAGCTGTTGATACCTGGTTCTTATTCTCTGTACATTTGGAATCATTTTTCTGCAGATATCCTCTGGCTGTGACACGTCACAGGGACAGTGAAGCTACCAGCAGCACTATGTTCACTCAGAATGACCCGTGGGAACCTGCAGTTTCCTTTGAGGACTACATCCGCAACAATGAAAACATAGTCAATGAGGTACAGCATGGACATTTAGTTACCCTTCAACACCACTATGTTGCTTTTAAGACCATGGAGACAACATATCATTTAACAACAACTAGATATTCAATGTAGGACAGTAGAGTATCTTTCTTACCTCCTTAAATGGTTTACAAACCAAATTTAAAAACTTAACAAGTGTTTCTCATTTTTTATTTGTTAAATCAGATAAAAAATTACAGTTTTAGGTCAGTAACGATTATCCAAAATGTTCATATTAGCTGCAGTTAAAACAATAGACAAGGTGAGTTTCCACATGTTTCCATAGTGTTTGGTACCATATTACTTTGGTCAACCACTTATTTATATTTAAATAGATAGATATAGATATAATACTGTATCAGCTTCATATAAGTCTTGGCCGTTATTTGGCCAGTTTTTCCTGATAGAGCTGCTGTAACTCAATCAGGCTTTCATACCGCCTTATACTATACCGCCTGCTCATGCTGTACGTCTAAAAACCACATCGGACAGCTCCGCAGTGCGATGGCGCTACTCGGACTTGTCTATCTGGAAGCCAAATCAGTAGAAGAGGAATATGAAGCTCACTAGAGTGAAACGTGCTGCCTTGGCAATTTGAGCAATTTTGTGCTAAAAGCCCTAAAAAGAAAAAGCGACGACACATTTGTTCAAAGACATGGCTGAGCAAACTAGGGTACTACAGTCTGTCAATTTTACGGAAAGATCTCCATTTCACTTGCACCCTCGCCATGCTTCTGTGTTTTCATCTGAGAGGAAGAAGAATAATCCTTGTTTGCACACTGAGCAATTTGCCCACGACGGAAGACTAAATTTCAAAAATGTTAGATTTTCTCCCGGGAGGTGGTCGCGAGAGGCTCATTACTCCGTGTACACTACACCACGCATGACAGACAATCAGGCTGAAAGGCGGCCCGATCGAAAAATTTTCACGACTAGAAAATGGGCCTGAAAAGGGCAAAAAATCGTAGTGTATGCCTGGCTTGAATCACACGCCTCTTAAGGTTTCTGCACAATTACTTGACAAATAAAACATCTGGGCTTTGCAGTGTAAAGTTTCAGGCCCATCCTGAGCTTTCTGTATGATTTTATAGAGAGTTTTTTTTAAGAATTGTCATACAATATTATTTCCTCATTATGCCATCTGATTCGTTGCGTGCACCCAGTCTTCAGCAGTAATTCATCAACTTCCCACCCTTCTACCTGCTAATTTTTTCACGGTTGGGGCTATTCTCAAGCTTTAATGCTCCCATCACGTTTTGCCTGAAAATTTTGGCAATGGTTGAAAGTGGAAATTATTTCTGTATTAGAATATTTTCTGGGCTTTATGCTTTTGCTCTGAGATTGATCAGTTTATATAGTTCCAAATCATCTTCACCCCTGAGACACAAAATACTTCTTTTACCATAGGAAGTTTGTCTGTTCTTTATGCTTGTATATAACTGTTCAAACAGATGATTTTGCAACCTTTAGTCATCTAGAAATTGGAACAAAGCATGAACCTGACTTGTCCTTCCTAATACCATATATCCAACTTTTATAAATTATTTATTTTTGAGATTTTGTTTTAAAACTGATCTACGTCCAGCTTCTTTCTTTTTCCAAAACTGGAAAAGCAACGCTATTCAGGTTAAATATTACTAAATTAAAGAAAGGAACCAAATATCGGGGTTGGTGACGTAGATGTAGGGATGGAAGTCATCCTGGAACTGAATGGATAATGGTTCTCATTGTTGTGTCCTTAGGTCAAACACTTTGCGTTCTCTACCGATGGCGGTCAGAGGGCCTGGTGGTTCCTTTGTATGGCAGCCCTGCTTCAGCTGTGGCTGTATTGGAACTTATCATCAGTATTTAAATGACAGACCCGTAATGTAAAGCAGCTTTGGGAGCATGGATTCAATGAAACACTATAGAAGAAAAGGAAATGTACAATTTTTACTGAAATTACACAAGAAATATTGAGGCGTTCTGATAACTGATGTGAGACATAGTGAAAAAACTTATTTCATACACTAAAACAATCTTGGTTTAACTCTGCATGGTTATAAAGGAGGAACGTTTCTTTTCAATTTTAATTAAATGGAAAAAATGTTTTTTTTCTTTTTTTTTATAATGTGCAGGACCTGGTTGCCTGGGTGACAGTAGGCTTCCTGCATGTCCCTCATTCTGAAGACATCCCCAACACAGCAACACCTGGCAACGCTGTGGGCTTCTTCCTCCGACCCTTCAACTTCTTCGATGAAGATCCCTCAGTGGCATCCAGGAGCACCGTCATTGTGCGGCCGGGGCTGGACGGCCATCCTAAAGTCCAGAGATGGACGCCTGAGGTCATAGGTCACTGTGTGACAGACAAGCCATTCTTTTACAATGGCACCTACGCAGGAGTTTAGAGCAATAAAATGATCATATTGCCAAGTGTTAACATGAAGGGAAAAAATTACCAGAAAATAACTACATGATGCAGAATGACTAGAAAGGCACTTCAAACCTTAAATCCTAAAATCATACATTTTTGTATTCTTTCATTTTTTAAGCAAATTGTATAGGTTCCTTGGGAACCTATACTAATCCCACCTAGCATCTCCATGGATGAGATTTAACAACAGTGAGCATCCAGGATCCAGGATTCTCCACATCCGCCCTCCCCGCTGTAAAACCCCCCCCCCCCCCCCCCCCCCCCCCCCACCAGGAATGAAGGCCTTAAAAAGCAAACAGTGAGATTCCGGATGCTTCCAAGCAAACATATCAGGATACCACCTGGCTGAGCTGTTGCCTATGGAAACCTAAGTTGCTTTGTATGAAGCACTTCTGTGCCTCATATATGAATTTTGCAATTATCTGGTCAAATTAATGCTTTTTAAATCAAATTCTATTAAAAATAGAGTTAAAGAAAGATGTTGGCCTTTTTTTTTTTTACAGGTATAGCAAATGTAGGAACAAGGAACAAATGGTTTAGGTGAGAATGGATTTTTGCTGCAGTAAGCTGGATTGTGAGAAGAGTAAACATTTTGTGGCTTGGAATAAAGGAATCCACCCAACAGCTTTCAGAAATCAAATAACCTTTTTCTTTATAAGTGTGTGCGGATGTTTTACAATGAACACCGTAAAAGAGGGAGAGCCGTGTCTTTGTCAGTAGATGGACCGCACCAGAAAGAAGGAGAAAGGTGAAAACAAGCTTGACCTGGGTAACAGCCATTCATCAAGGTATTTCCATGGCAACCGTGGCGTTGGATGTCTAGAAGAATTTAAGCGAAAAATTTGAAGAGGAGGGTTAATTCATCCTTTCTTTTTTTTATTGGTCACCATTTGTCAGAATTTTCCCCATTAATATCCTAGGATTTATGTTTTATATTAAATTAATTTAGTTCACTTTATTATTAATAAAGTGAACTAAAACCAAGGCCTACAATTATTATTGTAGGCCTTGGTTTTTTCTATGTTTTCTTTTATTTCAGAATACAAAGACAAGGTCCAAAAAATCAGTAATAAGTGTAAAAAAAAAAAATTAAACAAAATTTTGTAAGAAATAGTAGAGAATGAGGAATTAGTGTTGAGCTTAAATAAATGTGCAGATTTAGAGAGAGACTTGCTGCCATCTAGTGTTTCTTCGGTAGATTTCTGAATAGATTTTAAAATTTTTACATCTTCCTCGATTCCTTAATAGAGAAGCATGTGCGTTAACTTTCAGTCTGTGCATAATTTTCCTGTCCAACATCATTAAGCCAATGTTAGGCTCATTGTAATTTTCCCATACATGATATTGATGTTTAATTGATCTTTTAATGTATGAATATGAATATTAACCCTTCATGCACACTGTTCACTAAACTAAACAGCTGTTTAAGGATAGATCCCTGCTATGTGTGGGATGTTGGTTGTATTTGCCAAGAACCACTTTCAGAGGGACTCTTTGTTTGTCCATACACTGACACCTTCAGGGCACCTGGTGTAAGTTCATTAAAAAAAAGAAAAACTTTTAACTGACAAATAGCTAAGTCAACAGCTGGAAATGTTGAACAGAACTTAGATAGAAAACTTAATTTTTAAGTTAAATTGTTTCTGTAAAGTGCCTTGTATTGTGAAATTGTGCTAAATAAATTACCTGAATTTAATTGAATTATTTTCTTCACTTACATTTTACTTTATTATAATTAATATAACTATATGAATTAAGGAAAGCATACAATATAAAAGCAAATGTTGAAAGTTATACATTTGAAATGTTTTTTCTACATGGTCTTACATGTGCTGAGGAGAAAAAAAGGAAGACATGCAAATATATCTTGTTCAAACCAAATGATAAAAGGAGAAGTGTACATTGCCTTGTACTACTACCAACCCATAGTCTCAAACCTATGTATTGTGTGTTTGTGACAGTGTGGGTGTATTAGTGCTGCTGAGGAGGATTACTTATTGTATTTCACTAGCAGGGTCAGGACATTTTCCTAATTATCACCTCGTTTTTCACTGGAAGTTTAGAACCAAGGTTTGAATTGAGTTTAGGTTAAAGGAAAAATTTGCAATGGCTATGTTTGGTTAGAGCCAGGGTTAGACCATTAATAGTTTAATAAATTAACCATAAATCAACAGAAATTAGTAAGACTTCACAACATAGTAAGACAAGGGTGTTTGTGTGTGTTTTGGATTAAGGTGATGCCTTTAGCTGGGTTAATTAAAAACACACCCTTCATGTAGTTTTGATAGAAAAGCACTGTTGAGTTTGAAATCATCCCTAAATCGTGTCTGCAGAAATTCTCGAGCACGGAGAATTTTTAGCTTTTTAGTGAATCCAAATGTATCACAAAAAAGGTGTTTAAGTTTTCCAGGCAGTTGTTTTTGCTATTTAGGTGTGCGTGTGTCTACTGTAGGTGTTCTTTCGTGTTCTGCTGACGAATAGAGTTTTCCATCAAGCCCACAAACACTATTATCTTATCCATATGGAAAATTAATTAAATTAAAAATTTAACCGGCTGGTGACAGGCTAGAAATAATGATGACTGAACAAGCTGGTGGCAGATAGGAGCAGATGAGAACCCAATGAAGGCAGGGCGGGTCCTCACACTGAATATGCATGCAGCACTTACCTAACCCTAATGTTTTAACAGGAAGAAACCTCCAGTAAACCAAGCCCAGTGTGAGCGGTTATCTGCTGACTGGGCAAAAGCTTCAACTGACATGAAAAGACTAATGAACACAGGCAAAGAGAACAGACTAAGATCAAAGATAGAGGAAATAAAAACAAGAAAGTTGCTGAAAACTACAGTGGCCCTGAAGTGCAAACTGCAACTACAAATCTAAAAGCGCAACTACATTAAGGAAATCGCAACTACATAAAGCAAATCGCAACTACATTAAAAAAAAAAAAACTACATAAAGCAAAGCGCAACTACATTAAGAGTAGTTTACATGAAAAGGTATGTACCAGTGGGAAACATGAGACATCGCTGATTGGACAACGGGGCCGTTTGACCCTTGAACCGGAAGTCATTCTGCTTGCTGCGGCTTTTGAAAACATGGATATTGTCGGCGCCCCAAACATAGCTGCCGTTATCCAGGAATATTTTGAATCAGGACATACGTTCGAGGTTATACTGGATATGCTCAAGACTAATCACGAAATTTCAGTTAGTTTGCGTACACTGAAGACACACTTAAAAGAAGCTGGACTGTTCAGACGACGCAACTTCCGGTTCAACGGTCAAACGGCGCCGTCGTCCAATCAGCGATGTCTCATGTTTCCCACTGGTACCTACCTTTTCCGGTAGGTTAATGTAATTGTGTTTTTCTTAATGTAGTTGCGCTTTGCTTTATGTAGTTGCAATTTCCTTAATGTAGTTGCGCTTTGCTTTATGTAGTTGCGATTTCCTTAATGTAGTTGCACTTTGCTTTATGTAGTTTTGTTTTTCTTAATGTAGTTGCGCTTTGCTTTATGTAGTTGCGATTTCCTTAATGTAGTTGCACTTTGCTTTATGTAGTTTTGTTTTTCTTAATGTAGTTGCGCTTTGCTTTATGTAATTGTGTTTTCCTTAATCTAGTTGTGCTTTGCTTTATGTAGTTTTGTTTTTCTTAATGTATTTGCGCTTTGCTTTATGTAATTGTGTTTTCCTTAATGTAGTTGTGCTTTGCTTTATGTAGTTTTGTTTTTCTTAATGTAGTTGCGATTTCCTTAATGTAGTTGCACTTTGCTTTATGTAGTTTTGTTTTTCCTTAACGTAGTTGCGCTTTGCTTTATGTAGTTTTGTTTTCCTTAATGTAGTTGCGCTTTGCTTTATGTAGTTTTGTTTTTCTTAATTTAGTTGCGCTTTGCTTTATGTAATTGTGTTTTCCTTAATGTAGTTGCGCTTTGCTTTATGTAGTTTTGTTTTTCTTAATGTAGTTGCGATTTCCTTAATGTAGTTGCGCTTTGCTTTATGTAGTTTTGTTTTTCTTAATGTAGTTGCGCTTTGCTTTATGTAATTGTGTTTTCCTTAATGTAGTTGCGCTTTGCTTTATGTAGTTTTGTTTTTCTTAATGTAGTTGCGCTTTGCTTTATGTAGTTTTATTTTTCTTAATGTAGTTGCGATTTCCTTAATGTAGTTGCGCTTTGCTTTATGTAGTTTTGTTTTTCTTAATGTAGTTGCGATTTCCTTAATGTAGTTGCGCTTTGCTTTATGTAATTGTGTTTTCCTTAATGTAGTTGCGCTTTGCTTTATGTAGTTTTGTTTTTCTTAATGTAGTTGCGATTTCCTTAATGTAGTTGCGCTTTGCTTTATGTAGTTTTGTTTTTCTTAATGTAGTTGCGATTTCCTTAATGTAGTTGCGCTTTGCTTTATGTAGTTTTGTTTTTCTTAATGTAGTTGCGATTTCCTTAATGTAGTTGCGCTTTGCTTTATGTAGTTTTGTTTTTCTTAACGTAGTTGCGATTTCCTTAATGTAGTTGCGCTTTGCTTTATGTAGTTTTGTTTTCCTTAATGTAGTTGCGCTTTGCTTTATGTAGTTTTGTTTTTCTTAATGTAGTTGCGCTTTGCTTTATGTAATTGTGTTTTCCTTAATGTAGTTGCGCTTTGCTTTATGTAGTTTTGTTTTTCTTAATGTAGTTGCGATTTCCTTAATGTAGTTGCGCTTTGCTTTATGTAGTTTTGTTTTTCTTAATGTAGTTGCGATTTCCTTAATGTAGTTGCGCTTTGCTTTATGTAGTTTTGTTTTTCTTAATGTAGTTGCGCTTTGCTTTATGTAATTGTGTTTTCCTTAATGTAGTTGCGCTTTGCTTTATGTAGTTTTGTTTTTCTTAATGTAGTTGCGCTTTGCTTTATGTAGTTTTGTTTTTCTTAATGTAGTTGCGATTTCCTTAATGTAGTTGCGCTTTGCTTTATGTAGTTTTGTTTTTCTTAATGTAGTTGCGATTTCCTTAATGTAGTTGCGCTTTGCTTTATGTAGTTTTGTTTTTCTTAATGTAGTTGCGCTTTGCTTTATGTAATTGTGTTTTCCTTAATGTAGTTGCGCTTTGCTTTATGTAGTTTTGTTTTTCTTAATGTAGTTACGCTTTTAGGTTTGTAGTTGCAGTTTGCACTTCAGGGCCACCGTAGAAAACAGATACATGTTATTGTTGCGGTTTAACATTGGAATGTAATATATTTGATAACATACAATACGGATAAGCAGTGCATCAATAAATTTTGTAGCTACAGCCAATCTGTAATTGTTCTTGGTTGTTATGTTTTTTGTTTTTGTGTTCTCACCATATCCTGGTTTAATAACGCCTTTCTGTTTATAAGATTTCCATAGTTCAACATTACATGTTAGATGTTACCTCATTAGTTTATTCATTTTTTTCCTTATGAGCTCCACTTTTATTATTTACTCTCCTCCTCTCAGCTTCTCGGCTTTTCTCCCTGCTGCAGCTGCAACTCATCTCCTCTGAAACCCGTCGTGTGTCTTCCTCTTCCTTCCCTACAGCGCTGCTGGATTCTTCTTCTTTTACTGTCGTTTTCCTGCTCATGCTTCATATCCTCTTCTTCTCAAGCAAGTCCTGTTTAGTAATCACTAAGTACTTTTTAGTCTCTTTCAATTCTGTCTCCCTCTCCATTTTCTCATGCAAAATAAGTCATTAAAGTTTGTCTTATGGGTGACAAATACAATTGACTGTAGTATATAGTCTACAAATTCATCATTTATTCATTTATTTGAAAAAAAAAAGGGTGTTACTTATCGCCACATATGGTGAAGAGAAAAATAGCATTTGACCCAAGAGAGGAAGTTGGTTTCTGTGTTCTTTTAGTTCCTCAGAGGGAGAGTATGAGGAACTAAAATTACCCAGAATTAGCTCATCTCACTCCTTTTAGATTCTTTTAAACTTTCTTCATTATGTGCCTAACTCTAGACATTACAGATGGTTTCTAGCTGTCAGGCTTTGAAGTGGTTTAACATTCTTGGTAAGTAACCTCTGGGTGTTTTATTAACTATTATGCTTTGGATTTAAAGTCTATTCAGTTGCATTTACTCCTTTTCTGTGTTCATAAATTTAAAACAATCTAAATATACATAAGGGTAGAAAAAAAATGTCCTCTTCCTCAATTTTTTGAGGAACTTTGCAATATTTTGGATGACACTTAAAGTCGGTCAGAGCTTATCGACGTTTGCTTGGCTGTTTTTAACAAGTCAACACAAAGTGCTTGCTCATATTTGTTGGTGGCAGAACTTTACTTTGTGGTAAGAAAAACATTTGATATTGTATATTTATGTTTGTTTTTAGTTGAAACTATAATGTTAGCTTCATATTTCTGCTTTTTTAGAAGTGATGCGTGGAAATGCTATGGAATTTATTTTGCTTTTCACAAAATGAGCTTGCAGCACAGGAACGTTTTCTAAAGGGGCAGAGTATTTTTTTAATGAAATTGCAATTAATTTTAGCTTTGTCTATTTAATTTATTTCTGTGAGCTGATGGAGGGATGTGGGAGCATGATGGCAGCCCTGTCTGAGAACATGTTGACCATCAGCATGTTACTGAATGCCTTCTTCTTGTCAGGTGAGCCGTTTGTTTTCTCACTTTCATTTTTAGACATTACTAGAACCATTTCTAGTCAGAAATATTGGATCCTGATCTTGTTTAAAGGCTTTTCGTGTAACAAGCTGTAGCTCAGCTGGAGTTTATTGATCAGGAATTTTATCTTTACGACCATTTTGATCAACATTGTGTTCATCTCTATTCTGTGTTTATAGGAGTTCAGACTGCCTGTGACAAGACACCAGCCCTCAGCATTACTGCACCAAAGAAGATGGAAGCTCTGAGTGGATCCTGTTTGCTAATCCCATGTAGCTTTAGAGAGAAAGGAGAAGGTTTTGATGTCAAGAAGGAAACATTTGGAGTTTGGATAAAAAGTAATCCTGTGTTTAAAGATAAGCAATTTAACGTGATCTACAACAGCAGTAATCCAAGGAACAGCTATAACATGAACATTACTGGAAACCTGAGAGAGAGGAACTGCACCACTGTGTTTTTTAATGTAAACTCAAGCCAAACAGAGAAATACTTCTTCAGGGTTGAGAACGGGCAGTTCACAGCAACAGCTTCCTGTCATCCTGTTAATTTAACAGTTAGAGGTGAGAGCCTTTTATTTTAATTTAGCTCTAATGTTAATGCTGAGGAGAGAAAATGAATTCAGATGCATTTCTGCTCCAAATGTGTTTAAAGTAGAGATTTTCTGGATCTCACTGTGTAAAATGTGTGTATGATGTGAAAGCACAGATTCAGCTTGGAGCCCCAGGATTGAAATCTCAGGTGATGTGAAGGAGAAGGACTCTGTCACCATAAGGTGCTCAGCTCTCACTCCCTGTCCACAATCACCTCCTGAACTCACCTGGAATCTCCAACCAGACTCTCCCAGACAGATGGAGGAGAACACAGATGGAACGTTTAGAACTAAAATCCAGCAGATCATCACTCTGTCAGACACACATGATGGATACAACATCATCTGTTCTGTCAGATATCCTGTGGATGGAGGAAAACACAGCAAGACAGCAAAGACAGAAGTGACTCTCAGTGTTTCCTGTAAGTCATCCTGTCAGAACATCACGGTTCAGCTGCTTCTCATCAATAAACTCATGGTGTGTCACATTTTCCTCAGATGCTCCCAAAACCACCTCAGCATCCATCAGTCCATCAGCAGACAGCTGGGTGTACCTGAACTGCTCCAGCAGAGCCAAGCCTCCCATCAGCTGCTTCACCTGGTTCAAGAAGAGCAAACATGGAGCCATGAAAGTAGCTGAAGGAGACGTCAAGTTAAGCGTCTCTGAGGGAGGAATTCACTGCTGTGAGGCCAAGACTGAAGATAGAACTGGAGGTTAGTGTCAATCTCAGAGTGTGAGTCAAACTACTGAGCTAATTTTACTTAAAAATACGAAACTCAACTGATTATTTTATAATTCGCTTTGTCTTTTATCTATTTTTTAGTATATAATGTTTTTAGAACAAAATAAAACACAAAAAAACACAAAACTATAGAGTAGAACTAAAACAACCTTTAGTTTTCCACCAATAGGAAGTTCAGGTATGAAAGTAGCAAAAAACATATCGACAAAAGATACCAGAGTTAACTTCTAGACTTACAAACTCTATAAGCAGAACTCTAATTATGAAGACATCTTATCACTTTTATATCATTACTTCCTTTTTTTCTAGGTGCGCTAATTACACTCATTATACTACCTGTTGTTGCTGTGATCGTCTTCCTGCTAATATGGTGAGTATTATGAAATTCCTGCAAATTTTGGTTACCCTGACTTATAAGATAATATGTAATGTGATCTTAAACATTTTGTTGTTGCAAAAGAAAAAAAACAACTCTATATATGTTTGGCTAAGAGAAACTGAACTGTCAAAGCAGAATTCAGTTGGAAATGTCCTATTTTTCTTTTTTCCAAACAATTGCTAAGTGTATTTCATAAGGGAATTCAAGTGGTTTTTTTCATTTTCAATAGAGTGCATTCAAAATATCTTGTTCCATTTGGAAAAAAAATGTATTCTCCAAAATGAAGAAAAGTTGTTTATACTTCTTTAAAGAGGCTGAACAGTCAGAGAGTAACCCCTTAGCTCACATCACTGGACTTGGGTGGCTTTGACATCACATTTTGTCGCACATCGAACATCCACCAGTCAGCCCCATGGTCAGCTCAAGCTGCTGCCTCTAATTACCCCCAAATCATTCCACCTGTCTGCCTTTACATACCTGTCTCAGTCTCCAGTTCAAGTCGAATCATGTGCAGTTTCAAGCCAAGTCCCACCCTTGGCTGCTTTTAACCATGTCCGTTACGAGTTTGCCTCTAGGTACATCATGTACCGGGCTTCCTCTAGCCATTTCCAATCTTGGGCTGCCTTTAGCCACCTCCAATCCTAGGCCGACTCGAGCCCTGTCTGATCCTACGCTGCCTGTAGCCACGTCCAATCCTTAGCTGTCTCTAGCCCTGTCTGATCCCGGGCTTTCTTTAGCCAAGTCTGATACAATGCTACCTTTAGCCAAGATGTGCCTCATGCCAAGGAAGAATTCATTAAAATGTGGTAATAAACAACATTATGTGTGAGTTTTAGGCATAGGTGTGGCAATATGTGGCAAAACTTTCTGCATGGCAAAAGTCCTCTCTCTCAGTGTGCACTTCTAGTTATCTATCTTTTATATAGACCTAGACTCTTTTAATTATTCTGACAACTTTTGGATGTCTTCCAGGTTCTTAAAAAACAAACGTACTGCTGCACCACACAATCAGGTGAGTCAATAGTGAACCAGCTTTACCTCTGCACTGTGCTCTGATTCGACAGTTGGACAAACTATCTGTTCAAACATCTGTTGTTAAATTTAGAAAATTCTTCGTTTCTAATCATTACCACCTCATAAAAATGTGTAAAAAGCCATAAAAAATCTCTTTTACCTTAATTATTTTCTCTCTGTAGAAAACATCCAATGTTACACGTTTGCTGCTATAAATAAAAGTATCAGTGTCAAATTTATTGGCGCATCTAAGAACACAAATTAAATGTTTTAAAATTGTAATTGACTTTTTAAATTGATCAGAGTTTCTAAATGTTGGATTTTTTATCCATGACTTCCTGTGGCTCTGAGGCATAAACATGATATGACACAGAATTAATTCTGTTCACCTCACTTCAAAAAAGGAAATCAAAGAAAACCTGCTATTGAGTAAACCAGACCTAAGAATTAGGGAACTGCTCCTTACCTGGGTATCTACATCTGTCCCTGTTAGCTAGAATGTAGACGTCGTCAACTAATACAATCAGGCCTGGATAAGCAAAGAGGCCAACAGTTAAGGAACAGATATTTACTACCAATATATGGTAAATGGCCTGTACTACTATAAGACCTATGGAAGTCTGGAAACTCTAAAGCAAAATTCAGTCATTAAATCATTTTATGCAAATATTTACATATTGGTGTCACATGATGTGCTATGGATTCATTATTTTGTAATTCTTGTCACGGTTCAGAACAGAAGACTCAGTATTCAGGCAAGACAGACAGCAGGATTACTCGAACAACTTTTATTGAAATGAACAGACTGCAGATCTGTTGTAGCTAGGGCGTCTGAGGCAGGAAACCCTGGGGGAGATGAAACACATGTTAGTGACCACGATAACCTCACGGAGGAGGATAAGAATGCATGAGTCACTATCATGGTTTAGAGTAGAGTCCATGTCCAGAGAACGAGGTTGATACCAGCCAGTTGGCTGACATTACGGAGTGGTTGCCACAAAGAGAGTTCCAGATGCCAAAAACTTGAATATTACAGAAGTGAAAGGAGATCAGATGCAAACAGACGAAGGAAGGCAGGATAATCCAGAGGGCGAAGTCAAGAGGCAGATCCAGGTTCAGTCTACAAGAAGAATCCATCTGAAGACAGGTTGGGCAAACAGATCACAACAGGGACAAGGAGGCTAAAAGATCCAAATACAGAAACAGGTCAGTGTTGGGCAATCAGAACACAATTGTTGAAACTACAATCTGGCACCGATGACTTGGAGCAAGCAGTTTAAATAGAGGCAGGAGCAGGTGGATCAGATGAGCAGTAATGAGAAACTGAGAGTTAGACAGGTGAATGAAACGACTAATTAAGTCAGTCATGAGCAACAAGATCATGACACTGATTTTAATATAATGTATATATATATATATAGTGTGTATATATATATATATATATATATATATATATATAGTGTGTGTATATATATATATATATATATATATATATATATATATATATATATATATATATATATATATATATATAGTGTATATATATATATATATATATATATATATATATATATATATATATTTATTTTTATGTTCCCCACAGACTCCAGCTGCTGAGGGGCTCGCTCTTCAAATCCCAACTAATGAGAGACAGGAAGATCTTCATTATGAGGATGTGAAGTTCATAAAGAAACCTTCCTGTGTGTCACAAAGCAGCAATAATCAGCAGCAGGAAACGCTGTACGCTCAGGTCCAAGTTTCTGAGGTAGTGAACAGATCAGCTCAGACTGCTGACGGACCAGAGGATCTCTACTCTAGTGTTCAAAAACGTCATTAGAACTTAGAGAAACTGTCTCTATTGATGACAGGATTCTAAACAAACAGACTATACTGATTATATTAGTTTTATCTGGTTATATTTCTGGGTTTGGATGCAGTTTGCAGGGTTTGGTGAAGCTAAATGGGTTAAAGGACTTTTACTTTGGTTAGTTTCTCCGGATATTCTTTTAATCTCTTCATTTCAGTAATGATGTGTTAATACGATAACACAAATGCAAATGTTTTGATCATGCTGGTAATTTGTAAACATATTTAATATTTTAGGGTAATGCTGCTTTGACTGGTTTGGGTTTTGAACAAATATGTAATACTTAGAGTCTTTTTAATCTTACTATTTTAGAGATCCTGTAATGTTTCCCTCTTTTCTAATGTCAGAAAAACTGATGTATTTTCATTTGCTTTAGTTCTGTTACATGAATCCCAACATCTGCAGATTAAACTGATTTTAAGGATTAAGTCTAAAGAAAAAAAAAATGTCTCTGGTTTTGTCATATATTTTTCATAGATCATTTTACATATTTCAGTTAACTTTTAGTCCGTTAATATTCTTTGATTTACATTATTTTGCCTTTAAGTCAACCTAAACATGCATCTGCAGAGGATATATTAACTATACTCCAAGGAGCACTGGAGCATGATGGGAGTTCTGGCTGTTTGTCCAGTATGTATGGTATAAATCAGGCAAAGAAGGCAATGACCATGTCGACAATAAAAGAAATAAGAAGTGTAATAAAATAAAAAACAAGTTCTGTCTTTCCTTAACAGTTCAATGCAGACAGAAAACGTTTAGATTCAAGATTTCAGGTTTCTTGAGCCTCTTTGGCTCAATCACAGGCGCCTCCTAAAATGATGGAGGCAGACATCATCAGAGGTCATGGATTGGCAGGAGGGAAATGGTTTATGGTAGGAGCCAGGTACAAACAACACCAGTTGAGGGGCAGAGGTGTCGATCTCTTATTATCCTTATTTTTCCTCCCTAATCCATTTAGCTGAAGCCACTTTATTGTGTTTTTCCAGAATAATCAGCAAGGCAAAGTAAAAAGAGAAAAGACTCCCATTCCAAATTAAAAGCATACAAATTGTCATGATCGGTTTTAGAGATAAACCCACATGCAGAACACCACTGAGACTTGGTAAAAAGTTTAACAGAGTTTATTAGTTTTCACACAAAGAAGACAAGATTCAGGTTCAGGTCCGGGCAGGATTCTCTGGCGTCTTGAAGAGGTCCAGGTTTGTTCAGAGAGAGGGAACCAGTTGGGATCAGAGACAGTTGGTTCAGCAGAGTGCTTAGGCAGCAGCAGCGTCTTACTTCTGACTTCCAGTGATCAGACCTTGGTTGAAGTGATCAGCTCTTTCCTAAGAGCAGCAGGTGGATTCCAGAAAGTAGTCTTCAGGTTTGGCTCTCTAGGGCAGGCAGGCAGATTCAGGTTAAGCTCATCCAGAGCTTCTCTCGAGAGACTGGTTTCCAAACTTGGCTAACAGTGCGGCGTCGAAGCAAGGTCTGGCAGCTGCTTATGAAGGCCGGTCTCCTAATGAGCTGATGAGCGTCAGCTGAGCTGGGGGCTCCAGCCCAGGAGGATCCACAGCGCACTCTGCTGGAGAATCTCCAGATCCCAACACAAATATAACCAGTTACCAAACTGCTTGCAGTTTTACCCTGTAAGATCTGAACGTGTGTGGGAGGTTAACTCATCTCTGTCAGACATCAGCCTAAGATTGAGATATCAAACTACTTCCTTCTGTGTTAACTGCTTCCTCAGTTGTTACATAATCATAAGTCATACATTATATACATAGATGCTTTATTGAGTGGGTTGGCCCACTGCTGGGGTGTAACTGTCTGTCCACCATATTGGAGGAGGCAAAGCTGTGCTTTAAGCGGTTTCCTTCCTGACTACCTAATGATCTGCTACATCTGGGTTTTGAGATTGAGAAAAACTGTTGTTCATGTTGTGTGAGAGACACTAAAACCAGGTATCAATTGTTTTTTTCATTGTAATTTGTCAAATGTTTTTTGACAAGATATCTTTAAATGGCTCTACCCTAAAGTTTGCCAACTGATTTGTTTTTCTCTGAAGGACATTTTTTTTTATATGGGACCGTCTCTCAGTGTAAAATAGTCTGTCTACTGGTAAATTCTATTTTAGTTCTTGAAAAGAAATGGAGTCTCAAATCCAAATTTAAAGTGATTCCAAAATTCTGTGATTTTATCAACACAATAGCTCCTTTGTTTACCCATTCAGCAAAATAATACTGAGAAGCTTCTTTCCTGTTATAAATCTGGACAATTTTGTATCCAGGTCTTATTTTGGATTTTTTTTCATTATTCAATTCCTTATTTTTTCCATCAATTATTTGTCTTCTCATCATAGTCTGGTGGTGTATTTGTACAATTTGTAATTGTTTGTATAAATTTGTTTAATAAAAAACACAAATAAAATTTTAAAGCATGTGTTAATGGTATATTTTTGTTATTGCCCTAGCTTTAATTCACATAAGATAATGTGAGAAAAAGGTATAAAACCTAATATGTAAAAGCTTCTCAGATTAGTGCAATAATTTTACAGTTATTCACATTTCATCAGCTGTAAAGTAGAGCAAAAAACTCTGTGCTACACAACAATATATGAATAACAATGAAGGTGATACATCTGGACCTCTGGACTATCAGTAATCACTGCTGCCACCTGCTGATTTAGAGGGAAACTGCTTATTCTGCCAAATGTCTGTATCTCACAAAGTTAGAAAATCCTTTAAAAATGTCTGTATCCAGATTAAGATCTAAATCATCACCAAAATGTAACGGATTCTTCCTTTAATTTTAATACATTTATAACCTTTTAGTTTTTTGGAAAATAGACAAATCAAACGTGATGAAACCATCACCTCCTTGGCAGAGGTAATAATGTGGTTGGTGACAAACAATTACAAACATGGAGCAGGTGTGGGTGGAACTAACTAGAAGGAAGCCGAGGGGGGAAAAAACAAGCCCAAGGTGGCAGCAGAGAGCAACTAAAGACTGCTTGAATATCATGGAAAATAAAACAAAGATCAACAAAACAGAATAACTGAAAACTAAAAACTCAGACTCCCAAATGGGGAAAAACCATGAAATAGAATCTATTATAATTAATCCTTCAACTTTGGTGACAGGATAAGAAAGATACCTGTCAATAAATTAGTATATTGAACTCTATGTATGGTGAACAAAAGAAAATGAGAAAGTTTTGCTTGAGGAAATAAAAAAATGCCATGAGAGAGCAGGAGAGCAGTTTCTTTTCATAGAATTGGAATTAGAACAGTCCTGTACAGGATTAACCACAACATCTAAAAGGTAACAAAAAATGGTTTCTTTTTTTTATTTAAACATGTATAGTATAAATTATTTCGCTGCAACAAAAAACTATTTTTTTGTGACCCGCACTAAACCTTTTTATTTAATTATTTACAAGTAAAAAAAAAAAAGCATAAATGAAACCAGCTATTTAACACTGTACAATACATGTTTTGAGTGACTAGAGGTAACAAAAATACACATTTGAGAAACAAGTGCAACAAAAGGCTAGGAAAAAAAAACAGTATCATATTAGTAGCATTTTAAAATAAGTATTCAGACATATCATCATATGCTTTCCATTAAGTTTTCTATGTCTTCACTGTTTTGATAGAGGAGAAATAATCTTTTAAAAATTCCACAAGCAGTTACTGCATTATTGCTCGTAAATGTGGTGTTCACTTGGAACAGAATATTTCCTTTACCATTGCATTTGCCAGGAGACACACGCAAATAAAACAATAACTTAAGCTCCATAGTCAGAAACGTGGCATTAGAGACACCAGGGACCATAGTCAAATGTTTGCCGGGGGCCAGAACGGGCGACATCAAATCCTACCTGAAACTGCTGGCTAAGGATAAGGTTAAATACAGTAAGATTGTTATTCACGCTGGTGGTAATGACACCCGGTTACGCCGATCGGAGGTCACTAAAATTAGTGTTGCTTCGGTGTGTAAGTTTGCCAAAAAAATGTCGGACTCCGTAATTTTCTCTGGTCCCCTCCCTGATCTGACCAGTGATGACATGTTTAGCCGCATGTCGTCATTCAACCGCTGGTTGTCTAGGTGGTGTCCTGAAAACAACGTGGGCTACAATAATAATTGGCAATCCTTTTGGGGAAAGCCTGGTCTGATTCGGAGAGACGGCATCCATCCCACTTTGGATGGTGCAGCTCTTCTTTCTAGGAATCTGGCCACATTTATTAGTCCTCCAAAACCCTGACCACCCAGGGTGCAGACCAGGAAGCAGAGTTGTAGTTTAACACACATCTCTGCAGCTTCTCTACTGTTACCCACTCTTTACTCCATCCAGACAGTGTCTTGCCTACGACCAAAATCTAATAAATTAGCAAAGATTCCCAAAGGAGTAAATCATGATAATCTAATTAAAATCAAAATAACTCCAATTGGGGAAAAAGTTAAAACAATTAAATGCGGTCTGTTTAACATAAGATCGCTTTCCTCTAAAAGTCTGCTAGTTAATGACTTGATTTGTGATAATCACATTGACTTGTTTTGCCTTACAGAAACCTGGCTGCAGCAAGAGGATTATGTGAGCATAAATGAGGCAACTCCTTCAAGCTATTTAAATTTTCACATACCCAGAAGTTCTGGGCGAGGAGGAGGAGTAGCAACAATCTTCCAGTCTGACTTACTGATTACTCCCAAAACAGTTAATACCTACAACTCTTTTGAACATTTAACCCTTAATTTCCCTCATCCAAATTTCAAGGCAAGAAAACCTCTTCTTTTTGTAACTTTGTATCGTCCGCCAGGTCCTTACTCTGAATTTTTAGATGAGTTTTCAGAGTTCCTTTCTGATTTGGTATTAAATACTGACAGGGTCATCATAGTGGGAGATTCTAACATCCATGCTGACATTGAAGGCGATAGCTTAAGAGCAGCCTTTAATGCTATCTTAGACACTATTGGCTTTGTTCAAAATGTGAATAGTCCCACACATTCTCATCTTCATACTTTGGATCTTGTGCTGACATACGGCATAGAATGTGAAGAAATAACAGTATTTCCTCACAACCCTGTCCTCTCTGACCACTTTCTAATAACCTTCAGGATTACTTTAACAGAGTTCTCCTCCCCCAAAAGAAGGTTCAATTTCAGTAGATCTTTATCAGATGGTGCAGTTATAAATTTTAAAGAATCTGCTTCACTTTCTCTCTCCTCTGTGTCGCTGAGCAGTGCTGCAGAGTGCATAGCTTATTCCCCTTCACAGGTTGATGATTTTGTTGATGGGGTTGCTAGTTCTCTGCGTACTGCCTTAGACAACGCAGCTCCCTTGAAAATGAAAACCGTTGAAAATAGAAAGCTTGCTCCTTGGTTTAATGCAGAGCTGCGTACTTTGAAGCAAAATGCTAGGAAACTGGAGAGAAAATATCGCTCCACAGGCCTGCGGGAGTCCTTCCTAGTCTGGAAAAATGGTTTACTGCTGTATAAGAGGACCCTTTGTAAAGCAAGAGCAGCATACTTCTCCTCATTAATAGAGGAGAATAAGAATAATCCTAGATTTCTTTTTAATACAGTTGCCAAACTCACCCAGAGCCATAGCTCTGTTGAACCGTCCATTCCACCTGCTCTTAGCAGCAATGAGTTTATGAGATTCTTTATAAATAAGATTGATCTTATTAAAAATAAGATCATAAGCACTCCTCTATCCGCGATTGTACCTGAGGTAGTCATGGAATCTGAACCGGGTTTAGACTGCTTTGATCCAGTTGAACTTTCTGAATTAGCAAAATTATTGTCTTCATCTAAGCCTTAAACTTGTATGTTAGATCCTGTTCCAACCAGGTTATTTAAGGAGGTATTCCCTTTTATCTCCTCCTCCATTTTAGATGTGATTAATCTATCTCTGTTACAGGGACATGTACCTAAAGCTTTTAAGGTTGCTGTAATTAAACCTCTGCTTAAGAAACCGTCTCTTGACCCAGATGACTTGGTTAATTATAGACCTATATCCAATCTTCCTTTCTTATCCAAAATTCTTGAGAAAGTAGTTGCCAAACAAGTTTGCGACCACTTACACCATAATGAACTTTTTGAAGAGTTTCAGTCTGGCTTTAGAGCTCATCATAGCACTGAAACAGCTCTGGTGAAAGTCACTAATGATATTCTCATAGCCTCAGATAATGGACTTGTATCTGTGCTCGTTCTGTTGGATCTTAGTGCTGCATTTGATACAGTTGACCATAATATTCTTTTAGAAAGACTTGAATATTTTGTTGGAATTAAAGGAACAGCACTAGACTGGTTTAAATCTTATCTATCTGATCGAATTCAGTTTGTTTATGTTAATGATAGATCTTCAACACGCTCAAAGGTTACCTGTGGAGTACCACAGGGATCAGTGCTAGGACTTACTTTATACATGCTCCCAATTGGTAGAGTTATTAGACAGCATGGGATTAATTTCCACTGTTATGCTGATGATACCCAGCTATATCTGTCTATAAATCCAGATGAAGCTAACCCATTACATAGATTACAGGCATGTCTTGAAGACATAAAAACCTGGATGACTCTTAACTTTCTGCTTCTGAATGCTGACAAAACAGAAGTTATAGTCTTTGGACCAGAGTCTTTGAAAAAGAAGCTGATTAGCCAGTCACTTCATTTGGATGGGATTAAACTGATTTCAGATAATAAAGTAAAAAATCTTGGTGTTATTTTTGATCAGGACCTGTCATTTAAATCCCAGATCAAAGAGGTTTCTAGAATTTCCTTCTTTCATCTGAGGAACATTGCAAAAATTAGAAATCTCCTGTCCAGGGGTGATGCTGAGAAACTAGTCCATGCATTTGTTACTTCAAGGCTGGACTATTGTAATTCTTTACTATCAGGAAGTCCACAAACTGTAGTTAAAAGCCTTCAGCTGATCCAAAATGCTGCAGCCAGAGTTCTGATGAAAATTAAAAAGAGAGATCATATCTCTCCTATCCTGGCTTCTCTTCATTGGCTTCCTGTTAAATCAAGAATAGAATTTAAAATCCTCCTTCTCACATATAAAGCCTTAAATGGCCAAGCTCCATCTTATATCAGAGATCTGATTGTTCCTTATGTTCCTAACAGAGCACTTCGCTCTCAATCTGCAGGTTTACTAGTGGTTCCTAGAATTTCTACAAGTAGAATGGGAGGCAGATCTTTTAGTTATCAGGCTCCTCTCCTGTGGAACCAACTACCAGTTTTAGTCCGTGAGGCAGACACTCTGTCTACTTTTAAGACTAGGCTTAAAACTTTCCTTTTTGATAAAGCTTATAGTTAGGGTGGCTCAGGTTATCCTGAGCTGTCTTTAAAGTTATGCTGCTATAGGCTTAGACTTTTGGAGGACATAGGGACCCCCATTTCATAATTCTGCTTCATTCTCTCTCTGTTCTCCTATTCTGCAGAATCTGTTTGTTCAATCTCTAACGTTCTGCTCTCTCTGCTTTTCCTCAGAGTAGCTTTGCCTCGTCTGTTCCTGTTTGGCTGTGACGTCATCCAGGAAAGAAACATCAGCTGTGCTGCTTCCATCAACACCCTTGTTTGTAGATGTTGGAGATCGGCCTGTCTTCAGGTGTGGTCCTGCTTCTCTGGCCGTGGCTGGGTGGATGTGCTCTCTTCATCCTCTGGCATGGGAGCTGCCTTGGAGCTTGTCTGCCTGGCTGTGTGTTTCCTGGACGGGGCCGCCTTTTACAGCTGCTTTTTGTATCTCTGCTTCTGTCTCCTTGAACCCCAGTCGGCCTCGGCAGATGGCCGCTCACACTGAGCCTGGTTCTGCTGGAGGTTTCTTCCTGTTAAAAGGGAGTTTTTCCTCTCCACTGTCGCTACAAGCATGCTTAGTGTGAGGGATTGTATTTGAGTCAATGAGTGAATGCAATCAACTGGTTTTCCTTAGATAGAAAACTTTGGATCAATTTGACTGTATGATCTGGTTGAACTGTAAAGTGCCTTGAGATGACATGTGTTGTGAATTTGGCGCTATATAAATAAACTGAATTGAATTGAATTAATAAAGCACAATGAGGAAGTGGTAAAAAAGGCACATAGATGTATACATCAGGGGGGGTTGTTTACTTAATATTTTCGGCAACTGACTGCTGAATTTTAAAGATTATTGAAGTCATCTGTCATTTTGAGAAATTGTAAGTCCAACCCTGACAACTTGTTGGCATATAGTGTAATAATTAGCATGTACAATTGTAAACTTTTTGTATATTTTAGTTCCCAAAAAGCCGGAGAAGGACAAATAAAAAATTTCGAACACAATAAACAATACCTCCAATTCACTTTAACAGGTTACACAACAATTCTCCACCACTTAATTACCACAATTCCAAAGAACAGTTACCGGCAGAGCCAAGGAGAAGGAGAATTGGCGGCAATCGTAAACATTTCAGAGAGCAATGGCGATGCATATAGGCTCAATAGTTCAAAGGAGTTAGTTGCTCACTCTAGAATTGCCATAGACATAAGCAGAGCGTAACATTTGTGCATGGAAATACTAATGGTTTTTGAAAAGGTAAGTTGTTCAAAGAAATTATGGTTTACATCCTCAGCTCATGGTTTTCCCTTACATTTAACCAGCTTAGGAAAGTTAACAATTAAGATTATGGTCAAATTATTACTATTTGGGCTGCTGTAAATTTGTTTTTGTTTTTTTGTTTTTTTATAAACTAAACATTAAATATTGAAACAGGCTCTAGATTAAATAAAAAGAACACATTTCACATGGCAACTATAATTTGAAGGAAAACCTCTCAGTCAGTAAGCTTTCTTTGTAATGGCTTTTGTATTTTTTGAAACAATCACCAAAGGTATCGTTTCTTTCATAGACCTGTCTGTATATTGAAAAGCATTTACTTTGTTGGACAACCGAACGCCATAGCAACCTTACTTGCTTGGTCTTCATCTTGTGCAAGTCTCTTATTCTCCATGGCTTTGGTTGACAGCTTACATTACTTGTAAGGTGATCAGCAAAAAGAGCGATATGACATTTAAATCAATTAATGTAAAAAGACTTTAGGAAGATATTTGGAAAACAAATAAAGAGTGACAAAAACCTAAAACTGTTAGTGAAGAACAAAAAAAAAAAAAAACACAAATTCCGTTAGAACTCAGTAAATAAACCAGTTGTGTTACAGTTGCTGATTGTTTCCAATTTGTTTTTAGTAGATACAAATATTTAGCAAGAAACAGTCTTATTACATGGACATTAAATCTAGAACATTGAATTTTATACTGTTTAGTATTGTTTTAGAGTAACTGTAACCCCTGTAATATGCCAAATAATATCGCTTCATGGATTTCACAGCATGTCATTTTGATTTAACAGTAAAACCCAACAATAAAAAACAAACCTTTATATCACAACAGGGTCAGTAATATCACAGTAAACATTTTATTTTCACAGCATTCAACATCAGTACATTGAAATACTGTATATAAATACGTAACTGAACTTGACACATATAGTCCGAAACACTTAAGTAGTACCTAAATGACTGACTTGGCTCACACAGGATACGGTGCAGCTGTGGTGAGGGAACTGTAAGGAACCTAAACCATCAAATCAATGTGCACACTTATATCAGCAATGGTGCATTATAGCTACAGTAACTGAGGCCATGTGGCTCAACTGAATGATTCTGCAAGAAGAGGGTTTAGCCAGACAACGCAAAGATCCTGTGTCAGCTGGCGGGAAACACATAAGCCACACGGGAACAAGTGAGGCACCTCACAGGAAGGAGTTCCAAAAAAACCCAGAGTAAATCAACCCATTCACTTATGTCAGCTTGGCTAGTCTAAGCAAAACGGCAAACATGAAACAGGGCTATTTGTTGGGATCCTCAGGCTTGCCCACCAGAGGGCGCAGAGGATCCTCTTTTGCTTTTTGTATTTTCTCCTTAGGGCTGGAGTTACTGTTGGGATCTGGAGACTACCCTCTGTCTCTAGCAGAGTGCGCCGTGGGTCTCCTAGGGCTGGAGTCTTCCTGCACACCTGTTGTTAATCTACTCATCAGGAGACCTCCCCTTTATAAGCTCCTGCCAGACCTTGCTTCCACGCCGCAGTGTTGATCTTAGTTGGTTAGCAACCTGAGCCTCTGTTACTGGAAGAATCTTAGTTATCTCTAGTGTGAGATCAGATTCTAATCTCTCCTTTGTCTGTGCCTCACAGGAAACCTGTCTCTTCGTGAAGCTCTGGATGAGCTTAAACCTCCTGTCTCTTCGTGAAGCTCTGGATGAGCTTAACCTCCTGTCTCTTCGTGAAGCTCTGGATGAGCTTAACCTTCCTAGCCTGCCCTCGTGAGCCAAACTCTGGGAGAGCTGCCTCACTGGAACCCTGTCTCTGGCCTGAAGCTCTGGGAGAGCTGCATCACAGGAAACCTGCCTCTAGTCTGAAGCTCTAGGTGAGCTTAACCTACTATCTGCCCTGGTGAGCCAACCAGAAGATTCCTATGTGGATTTAACCTGAAGACTTCTATGTGGAGTTTACATGAAGGTTCCTATGTGGATATTCCCTGTTGTTCTCTGCAATGAGCTGGAAGCTCAGCCTGAAGAATCCTATGTGGATATTTCCTGTTGTTCTCTGCAGTGAGCTGGAAGCTCAAATCAAGGTCTGCCATGCTAAGCCTGAAGCTAGGTGCTTAGCTTCTCATGAACTCTGCTAACCAACAGTCTCCGGTCCCAGTCAAGACTTCAGTGAAACATTCTCAGAACTGTTTATTCTCTCGTGTTTAGAACCTTTAATAAACATTTGAACTTTTTACCCAAGTTTGTTGGACATAGGTGAGTGTTAACGATTAGCTGAGAGGTGGATTTTTTTTTCTGTTAGACAGTGTCATAAAATGAAAGAGATGGATCCAGTATTCAAGGTGAGACAGTCAGTAAAAATATTTTAAAACGTTTATTAAAACAGACAGAAACAGAACTGAAGTGGGCTGCTAAGGATCTGCAGTGATTACAAGAGGGGGGCACAGCCCAATCACTGAAACTCTGGGGAAAGAGAAACACAGGTAAGTGACCATGATCATCTAAAAGGAGGTGAGGAGAGCGAGTCACTTAACCTAGTTTAACAGTTCAGTCCATCCTCTCAACCATAGGCAGGATCAGCCGATGAGATGCCAATGAGATGCGGCACTGAGCCGTAGAGTGGGTCCTCGATGCAGCAACCCCAGCGAGCAAGCAGGACTCCGATCCAAGACAGGGATTAAGATCAGACTGTTGTAGTTCTGAATTCCAGCAGTCCGCAGTCATTTCAGGAGTTCCGATCCACTCAGGAACGGATAGATCCAGGTTCCAGGAATACAACACAGCATGAAGGCCAGTTCTGAGTCCCATGCATCGAGCATCCAGCGCAGACAGAAACGCAGAGATGGGCAGAATCAAGCAGGAGTCCAACCATGGTTCAGGCAGGGACAGACAGGGCCAGTGAGTGAGAGGGAATGGAATCAGGAAAACAGAATCACTAAGGAAACGCTGAAACGCCCTCACTGGTTACGGAATAACTCGCCTGAGGACACTGGTTTGAGAATAAACGTCTCATTGGAACAGGGACATAAACCTTGGAAATAAATCAAAAACCAAACAGCACTCACAGGACACTAATGGAAGGCAAACAGGGAACAAACATCAAACAATTATCTGGCCAAGATAGCTGGAACTGAGCCCAATATAAGGGAAATGGGAAGGAGGATGAGGTGAGAGACAATTAGGAACTGGACAGAGTTAAGCAGGTGAAATGCATGAGTAATTAAGGTGAGCTATTATCTTGATGATTTAATGAAGAGTAAACAAACAACTGAGGCAGGAATCCAAAATCTTTCACGAGGAGGAGACTGAGTTGGAGGAATTTAGACGAGGAACCAGCACTGAGGAACTGAACAGAGATGTATTTATGGGAGGCTGAAACAAAGAGAGGACTAACGAGCAGATTGGGAGCAGGTGTGAACAGAGCAGAACAGGAAAGGAGCTAGGGAAAAAGGAGAACACAAGAGGGCAGCAGATGGCAACAAATAAAAACCTGAAAACTGAAAAATAACGAAAGAAGACAACATAAATAAGAATTAAACCACTAAAACTTGAAAACATGGAGCAAAGTAAAACTGAAAATTCAAAAGAAAACATAACAGAACCAGAACTTTGACAATCTCTGGTAGACTTTTGGTACTTCAAGAAATGATTATAATTTTGGCTAAAAGCCAGTCCCTTTCATTTATTGCTGATGGGTTGCATCAAAAATGGGTTGCATGTAAATTTGGTAGATTTATTTTTTTCAGGGAAAATTTGAAATACAAAAAAATACATCCATAACGGGACATTAACAATTTAGTGTTCATTAATTCAATGTCTTAAAAAAGGCAGATATTAACCAGACCATTATTTTATCATGGATATTTTGCAAGGTCTTTAACTTTCTGCAATAAAATATTTTTGAATGCAAAAACATCCCAAATCAGTTGCTTAGCAACCAAAAAAGCAGTTACAGAAAATGTTTTGTTATTGAGGCTTTATTGCATCACTTGATATAACTAAACTTAAACAGTCTCTGAATTTGGAGCAGTTGTCGTTTTATTATCAGTGCTGCTTATCTCCTCATTCTTACATATTTTACAAGAACACAGTGAATCTAGAAGTTTATCCACAACGCTTTTCTGTATAAACAAATACAACATTGCCTGTGCAAAGGGATAAAGACAAACAGAGATTGAAACAACCATAAAGGAAATATAATCACCAGGCAAGATCAAGAACGAAACGATTAAGGGCAGAAACAGCAGAGAGTAAAAAAGCAGCACAACAACCTGAATGGCTGCGATTCGTCGTTTTTCGACAGCAGGGACACTGAGAGATCCAGACAGGGCTTTTAAAGTCTCTACCAAGGAAAAGATGAACAAAGGAAATGGCAGGAGCAAAAAAGCTCCTAAAATGGGAAGGAGATGTTTTTCAAGATAGAAAAACATCAGCAGAAAGAGGGAAGAAAGAGCCCAGACCACAGCACAAACCACTGCAGATGTCTTGATGTTTCTTGTGAATCTGTACCACAGTGGCTTGGCAATGACCAAATATCTGCAAAACCGATATAGGTATTTAGTTTGTAGAGAATATCAGATACAAAACAAAGTTAGACTTTCAGATTAAAGTGATTATGTCAGACAGAAAAAGAAAACAAGAAAAAAAACACAGTTACCTTTCAATTGATATGCACATCATAAATGCAACACTGGCTGTTGCACACAAAACTAGGACACTGCTTAATACGTGATAATTCTGGCAAAAATTCAATGGAATCCTGAGGCAGAGCTGAATGAGATCAGAAATTAGAAGGTTGATTACGTAGACTGGTGCACCAAAATCCTTTTTCACCTGTAAAGCCATAACAAACAAAATATATATATATATATTTAAATATATTGATGATATTAAATCATACAAAATCAACATTACTGAGCTTTTAAGACTTAATGTTATTCCTTCACCAAAATTATGTAGGTTCTCTGTGTATTTTAATCTATTTTGACTCCTGAGCTGCAGTAACCAAGGAGCAAATTCTCAGAAATAAATCCAAAATTGCCAAAGTAGAAAGAAGATTGTTTTTGTTCTTTGCTTTTTTAGAGGAAAGAATATTTTATTGATGTGTATGTAATGCATAATTCATAGTAGAACAGGAAGTGTTCTACTATGAATTATGTCTAAAATATGAATTGTATATCTAAAATCATTCCTTTATTGTACATTTTGTTAGCTTGTCTGTCTGCTATATTAACCAATATGATGTGTTTAATTAGATCTGCTTTTTCCACAACTTTGGGAGACACTTAAAGTAGGGCATTAGTTCATAAAAAAAAGTTTATTTGAATTCTATAAATCAAAGTTTTCTGTTTTTAACAGCAATGATGAAATGCACAGCAGCATTTTATCTCCAGCAAATGTAGTATCTAGGCAAGACCTGTCAGTCTGGAAAAGAATCGGGTTGTTATTCATAATTATAAAAGGTTAGCTGTTTTATGAAGTGCAACATAAAACTGGACTAAAACTATCACATATCATATGACTAAAATGTGACTAAAACTAATAATAGATTTCGTCCTGAAGATGAAAACTAAGACTAAATCTAAGATGGCTGTCAGAATCTACACTGCAACTCGCTGCGGACAGTGATTCCTCAAAAAATCTTGCTTTCGCATGTTATCCTTAGGCTCTACAATAACAAAGAGAAAATTACTAAATTTGTTAGCAGTCGCTTTTCTTTTTTTTCTTTTTTTTTTAGGTTTTTGCTGCACTAGTGGCTCGTTAATGTAAAATATGCTGACAGAAAAGGGGATACAAGAGAAGGGGAGAGACATGCGGCAAGGGACCACAGACCGGATTGGAACCCGGGTCGCCGTCATTGAGGACTAAAGCCTCCATGGTGTACGCTAACCACTGCGCCACCGAAAAACAGCCCGCCAGTCGCTTTTTTAATAAAAAGTTTGCTAGACATAATTGTAACCAAATTTAGCTTATGTCACTAAAAAGGGTGCCAAAGTTGCTCAATTGGAAAATGGAGATGTAGGTCTTGTCTCTGTTGTGACCACAGGCAGTGTTTGGAGCCTCATAAAGCAGCTGTGATTAACAACAAGTAGTTACTTTGCACTGAAGGTAACTCCAGAGTGATTAATGTAACACATGTTGTTGCCAAAGTCTCCAAGAACTATGAAAAAACTTAAATGATTTATAAAATGACATCTTGCAATAAAACTAGCTGAAGGGGGGTAAAAACTTAATAAATATTGAAAGAAAGTTAAGTAGGCTACAGTGGAAATAGTACCTTCATTGTTATCTGATAGGTTTAGGTAACTTTGCACTCACCTGTGACAAAACTGCAACTATCACTACTAGAGTCAAAGGAAGTCCAATGCCGATTGTGATCGAGTTGACCGTACGTAAGAAGTTAGCCTTAGAAATATGGTAAAAAAATGTTTCATTGTTGGGGTCGCAGCTGTCGTTTATCTCCATTCTTCACTTTTAGACCAGAAATATTGAGAAAGGAGTATCTGTGAACAGCAACGTTTAATGAGGAAAAATCCTAAAGAAAGCATTTCCAATTGTTGTCCAAATATTGCCAAGACTTGTAGGCTTTGCAGTAGCAGTCATTCAAAATGGCCCTTCCCAGTCAAACGCCAGCCAAAAGGCTGCCTAATCCCCTGCAGCTCCCAGCAAAATCCCCTCCAACTTCCAGCCACCAGCCTTCTCCTGGGCGTGCATATTTTTTTACTCTGACTCCAGAAGAATAATATGTTGCTGTAAAACAAATGTTAGTAGGCAAATCCCCTGGTCAAGATGGTTTGACTTCAAGGTTTTTCTGGAAAAACACTTAAGAGAATCATAGCCAAAGCCTGTTTTAAAAATATATGATTTAATGTAATCTATGAAACCAGAAAAAGACAAAAGATGTATCGACATCTTCAGCCATAACAATTAGTTCACAGCGGAAGTGGTTTCATATCAATAATAATATTTACAAATAATTGCCCGACTTCTGGCATTTTAATTTGATAAAATGTCTTTTCAATGTAAACTTATGCTGTTCATAAAACAACATATGACAGACAGAGTTGAATAACATGTCAAAACAACATTTGATTGCACAAAAAAACTTAATACAGATACTAGATGCAATCAGTGCACCATTGACTGTGAATGCTAGGAATGTAATAGTTAAACAGCACAGTGCATAGCGAGCCCTGACACAGCATGGCACCAGACGTGCATTTCATTTTGTGCAGCTTACAGCCGTACATGTTTGAGCCCTTGCCTCGCAACGCTGCCAGTTCTGTTAGCTCTACGCCTGCTGAAGACACAGACGTCCATCCCCATGAACACTGGGACGGAACTCAGTGGGAAAGGAAATGATTCTTATTTCTTATTTCAACTATTGCGTATATTAGCTGCAACACATGAATCAAGATTCTATGAAAAAATTTGATTGACAGATGACCGTTGATATATGATTGGCCGAATTTAGGTGTTCAGGTTGACGTATAACTAACTTGCCTGCAGAAGATAATGAAAAAAAACCCCACAGATTTCAAGACAAGATTTTTCTTTTAAATAGAAATTTTCAAAATTCTGGAACAATATCGTCTTATAGAGAGTACATTTATATACATGTTTAAGCCACAATGATTTGACAATAATATATGAATTCCCTACGACTTTAATAGTTCCAGCTGATCGAGGCTTGCTCCTGGCGAGAGGCTTTCCATGATTAACTGATAATATCACATGGCCCCACATTGGCCCCCCCATGGGAAATATGTCTTAGAACCGCCTCTGCCGCCTTCGAGGATTTCTATTCATATCCCCCCATTTTACTAATAAAAACATCTGTTAGAAGAGACCCATTGCTGTCACACAAAACACGTTCTGTACATTCACCACTGGGTGGTGCCTTCAACCTGTGCGGTATTTATCAGTTCATCTCTTTATTTCCAAAATAACTTCTCAATTGTAATATTTTGTAAACAGCTTGAATAATTTCCTCATAATGGGACAATAAAGGGGTTTTCTGTTCTATTCTATTCTATCACCTCAAAAACAGAACAACAAACAAACTTTAAATAAAAGTACTCTATTCTCTTCTTACACTGGAAAAAAATCGAAATCTAAATAAGTCAATTTTATCTTTAAAAAAGGGTTTTTTTTTCCTTGAATTGAGGGGATAAGCAAGACAATGGAACGGGACAATTTACATTTAAGAAAAAAATGTGTTGTCTTATTTCAAGTCCATGTTATCTATTTGTTTTATTTTAAGAGTAAAATACTCATTCCTATGGCAAATCACAATATTTACCTATTCAAATTAAGGGTAAATGGACTTCATTTAAGAAATTTTGACTTATTTCTAGATTGTTTTGCAGTGTAGCTTTGATTATTCTTAATCATTAATAAATAAAGCAAGACATATTTACCTTTGAAAAACCTAGAATAAATCTGTGGCGGTTTTCTCAAATGTTTGAAGTCGTTTCCTCTGCATTCAGTCTCTCAACAGGACTTTTATTTTGTCATTCAGCCTACTGATAAATGTTGTCCTCCTGGACACACCTTTTTCCAGAATGTCACATGATATGTATCAATCAAAGTTGTAATATTCTTTGTTCTTTGAAGCTACCCTCATCTTCCCTAGATGCTGCTCTAAGGATTTAATTTACTACATATTAAAGAATCTTTTTATTTACCCAGAAGTGTGCGTAATTCACTATCACTTCATCTCTGACAAGAGCCTTTATTTTTTCACTAGCAGTGGTTTTTGTTGTTTTACTGATGTTTAGTCATTTAGGGAAAGGATCATACAAAATCCATCATCAGCTGAATCATCCGTACTCCTTGGTGTCCATGAGGAGTATTCTGTTTCTTTAGCCAATAAGTATAAACCATATTAATATTAATTTATTATTTTATTATTAAATTTATTAACTTATTATTTCTTATTATGTATTTTCCGTACTTTTATCTGTAATATTATAAAAATAAAACATAAGAAACTAAACAAATAATTATTTTTCAGATCAAGTACTTGAGTATTCAGTTATGCAGTCTGGTCCCAGTGTCTGTGATGTAATGAGAGGATGTGATATTATCATTTTATCTCTTTTCTCGGTGTCTGGGTTCAGTTGGAAAACTTTACATAGACAAATCATAACCAGAATAATTTCCTGGTACTGATGAGTTTCTTTCAGGAAGTAAAATTTAATTCTGTAGCAATGATGCTCTTTAATAAAAATGTGAATATCGATATATATATAATTTTTATTTTTATTTTTTTACTGAACTCTGGAATGAAAATGCTGAGAAGGTTTGCAAACAACTTACCGAGCCAGGTTGTTGATGAGGATGGCGACCACGGTTGACGCCGAAAACTTACCGATGATGATGATGATGATGATGATGACGAAAACTTACCCATGATGATGACGATGATGATGACGATGATGACGACGACAATGAATCTTGCGGATGACGATGATGATGATGATGAATCCTGCGGATGACGATGATGATGACGATGATGAATCCTGCGGATGACGATGATGATGACGACGACGATAATGACGATGATAATGATGACGATGAATCCTGCGGATGATGATGATGATGACGATGATGATGAATCCTGCGGATGACGATGATGATGACGATGATGAATCCTGCGGATGATGATGATGATGATGATGATGATGAATCTTGCGGATGACGATAATGATGATGAATCCTGCGGTTGACGATGATGATGACGATGATGACGATGATGATGATGAATCCTGCGGATGATGATGATGATGATGATGATGATGATGATGATGATGATGATGATGATGAATCCCATGATGATGACGATGGTGATGAATCTTGCAGATGCGTATGATAATGAATCTTGCGGATGAGTCTGATAATGAATCTTGCGGATGATTCTTGCGGATGATAACATATATGAACAAATGACATGACGAAATACAGACACATGACGAAACACAGACATTGTGCATATTGATGCATTAGGGAATGCATGCAAAATGGCGTAAAGGATGCATGACGAGACGCAGACCAGACACGACGAGACACAGACAGGGAGCATGTTGATGCATCAGGGAATTAATCTTGCGCATGAGTCTGATAATGAATCTTGTGGATGAGTCTGATAATGATCTTGCGGATGATTCTTGCGGATGATAACATATATGAACAAATGACATGACAAAATACAGACACATGACGAGACACAGACATTGTGCATATTGATGCATTAGGGAATGCATGCAAAATGGCGTAAAGGATGAATGACAAGACGCAGACCAGACGTGACGTGACACACAAAAGAATGCATGTAAATGCCTGACATAAAAGGTGAGATTGCATGGATACGAGCCAGAATGAAGACAGCATGAATATAGCATGGAGACAGCATGGAAGACTGCATGAAGCAGGGAATAATGTAGATAACTGATAAAGAGTGGGAGTAGAAAAATGAGTTAGAGGATGGTTGAGATTAGGTCAGAAAATTATGGGAATGAGTTTGAACCACCACCAGTATTTGTAATAGAGTTACCTAGAGGCAGAGAGAGCGCTGAGCTGCGAGAATTGATGAGAGTTCTGGGCGGATGAATGAGGTATAGGCCGATGATAACCATCGGCCCAGAGCTGAGGGAAGCCTCAGAAACCCCGCGAGTAGCTGCTGTTGTAGCTGCTCAGTCCGGAACGAATGCCTAGAATACCCACTAGAGGGAAGGCCACATGATTCTAAGTATCCTGAGGCAATGAAGGAACCATGGGTGGACGTAGGAAACTCTCGGCGAATGAAAAAGTGCTTAGAATGCCTGAAACATGACGCGCTGAGATGATGAAATGTTTGTGACTGCTTGCCAGGTGATGCTTCTGATGAAGGGCATGAGAGACTGGGAGGAGGAGTAACCTTATTAGTGGCTTCAACTACTACAATGTTATCGCAGTAGGCGGACGCGTTTCCTTCCCAAAAAGGCCCCACGACGGCAATCTATAGCTAAGGGTAGACCACACACAAGCAGATAATTGGGTGTGAATAAAAGAGGCCATGAACCCGCAAACTACCTGTCCTGAAAGAACCCCCCAAAACCTACGGATGGCAGCATCCGTAAAAATTTTAGTGCATGTCAGGAGATAGATAATGTCGTCGTAGGGAAAAAAAAAAAAAAAGATTTCCGTTCCACTTTAGAAGCAGTCTGGACCAGAGATCCGAACGGCAGCCTTCGTCAGAGTAACCTGACCAAGGAGGAGGGAACGGAATTTGCCGGATCAAGCAACCGGGAAATGAAAGAGCGACCTTGAGGAATAGCGCATGGCAAATTAGATGACCTAGCAAGGAGAGCGATTGGCGTTTAGAAATGACTGATACAAAACATCAGTCATTTTTTTTTTTTACGTTAGATGATGAAGAAGACAGGACGATAATCAGAAATAATAATAAGGGGTGGTAAGGTGACGGGCTGCTAAGACTGAGGTATGATTTATATGAAGGGTGCACGGCGGGGACAGACTGATCCGGATGTGCCTCCTGCAGAAGCTCTGAGTCATCGCGATAGATGCTGAATGCGGCAAAAATTGGCCAATAGAAAGATCTCTGATAGACGGAGATCGGATGATTTAAGAAAACTGTGATGTCACCTGCTGATGCGACCTGCTGATCGACTTCAGGGGAGGGAAGAATAAGAGAGACTAAATTAACATATTTCCCTTGAATATTTTAGAACGAGGCTAGTGGAAATATTAGCATGCATGGGAATATAAGGTATGCCTGAATAAGAGGCAGACAAAGCATAAGGAGCGAACTGAAATAGATAGAAAATTATGAATGAAAACATGGTTGAATACGTCTTACCTAGGGCTGGCCCGGGGCGGGCGTTCCCTAATGTGAATGAGGGGAGGGGAGGGGGAGGTCCGTCTGAGCAGACAGCGGCAGGGATGACGTGGCAGTGCAGGGATTTTCCAAGTTTGGAGCGTGTGGACAGCGTCGAAACGGATTGAGTGAGAGAGTCCAGTGGAGCGGAGGGAGGCTGAGAGCTGTTCAACGGCAGAAGGATTAGACGGGGGAGCTGCTATGAATCAGGAAGCTGAAGAAGGTCCAAGGCTGCATCGAAACTATGAGAAGGAGCGGGCGTAGCGGTGGCTGCTGCTGGGACAGATCTGGGAGGCCCTCTGCGCCTGCGAGGGGAGCGGAGGACTTGCATGTCTTTTGCGGCCAGGAATCGGAGCAGATTGAAGAGTGGAAGGCGAGGGAGATGGAGATGAATCACGAGGAGGTAGGAGGGAAGCTAGTTGAGACAGCTGAGCAGAGTCTAGGTCGGAGCCTGGCAATATACCCTTGGAGTGTAACGCGGAAGAAGGAGATGTGAGAGCGGCTAAACGGGAGCTTCTCCGAGCAGGGAGAATTGAATTGTCGTCTGAATCGAAATCCGACATTGCGATTGCAGGATAGCGGGCTGGGATGAGGATTTGAAAGGAGTTTATAAAGTGGAAGCAGGACGCTGATGGGGCTTCGTGGTGGAGTAGTTCGAAGCTGATTGGCTCGCTTCGGAGACGGATCAGCTTCTGATTGGATGGAGGTAAGTCAGAGTTTCTTCAGTTGAACTTCCGCTAGAGCTTCATGTTATAATAATTAAAAATTATCTACTGCATCTTTTTCCTATAATACTGTTGTTGGGAGCTGGAGATTCTCCACCTTCTCCAGCAGAGTGCACTGTGGATCTCCTGGGCTGGAGCCCTCCAGCACAGCTGACGTTCATCAGCCCATCAGGAGACCTGCCTATATAATCAGCAGCCAGACCTTCCTTCAACGCCGCAGTGTTGACCAAGTTTGGTTAGCGAACCTGAGCCTCTGAACTACTAGAATCTTTGTCTCTAAGAGAAACCCAATTCTAACCTGCCTCTGTCTTCTCGCTCATAGGAAACCTGTCTCTCGTCTGAAGCTCTGGATGAGCTTAACCTGTTACCTGCCTGCCTGCCCTAGAGAGCCAAACCTGAAGATCTCACTCTGGAATGCACCTGCTGCTCTTAAGGAAAGAGCTAATCCCTCAAACCAAGGTCTGTCACTAGAAAGTCAGAAGCTAGACGCTGCTGCTGCTGAGCACTCTGCTGAACCAACAGTCTCTGGACCCAACCGGTTCCCTCTCTCAGAAAAGAAAGCCTGGACCTCTTCAAGGTATTTTCAGAAACATCTGAAAACTCAACAACTAATCTGTTAACCTGGCTAATCAAACTATCCGTCTCTGCAGACACCTGAGAATCCTGACCGGACCAGTTTCCAGAATCCAGTTCATGTTATCTCTGTGCAAACCTTTAATAAACTGTTGAACTTTTTATCAGTCTCCAAGTGGTGTTCTGCATGTGGGTTTGATTTCTAAACCAACCATGACAACTGTACTATAATACTGTAATCCTAAATGTCAGAATATTGGCATGAAGTGCTCTGTGTCTAGGAAGATATGTATTAGTAAAAAGGGAAAATTAGAAAATGATAAACCTGTTTCATCTGTTGTCCAAATTCCAAAGGTATTGTTGTGTCGATCTGCAGCAGGAACGCTTTGCATAGATATGAAATGCAAATGAAATGCAAATGGGATGAAGTTCTCCTTTGACTGAGGAAGTTTTTTTGTGTGTGTGCAATATTCTCTAGGTATATTTCTACATGCTCTCTTCCCCTTGCAACCTCAGTCTGTACAGAGAAACCTCAAAATCCTAGCTGGCCATCATGTTCCATGTGATGGAAACTCCTGAGGTTTTGTCCAGCTTTGCTGGCTAAGTGGCTGTATCCAACTCTTCAAAGAAGACTGAGCTGAAAACTCGGCATGACCTTCAAATCCAGATTGCAAATCAAATGTGCATGTGCAAAGCAGCTGTTAATCCCGTCCTTGATTGCAAATTTTAATCATAAAAATACACAGTTGTTTCACATAAAATAACTGCATTTTCACTCTACAGCCTCATTCTCTCTCCTCCTCCTCCAGTCTCCATGTGTCTTTGCACAGCTTTTGTTTCTTCTTTTTTTACAGGTGGCAAACAACTAATGGAGTATTTATGCCACCGATTGGTATGGAGTGTGAAACTAAATGGCTGAAAATATGTATTTTTCTTAACTTTTTTCTGTAAAAGTCTCTGTAAATGTCTTGGAGGTTTTTGTGAGGACCCAAATGCAGAGGCAGACAGGCAGGGGTGAGTACTTTAAATTTTTAATTAAAGATCAGGCAGCTTAAAAATGTTAAACAATTCCACATAAAAATCAAACACAAACCAGAACCATGGAGACATCAGGGGAAAACCATCACAAGGAGCCAGGGTGAGACAAAGTAAGATGAGGAACCAGCACAGAGGGACTGCAGAGGGAGTGTATTTATGGCTGACTGAACAAAGGAAGGACTAACGAGCTGATAAGGAGCAGGTGTGAGTAGAGCTGAGGAGGAAGCCAAGGGAAAAGACAAACCAATGGGGCAACAGAGGACAGACAAAGAAAAACCTAAGAAACTTAAATGAATCTAGAACACACCAATAAAGCTAGAAAACAAGGAAAAACCTGGATGAACTGGAAACTGAAAACTTGGAGAAAAACCAACAGAACCAAGATCATTACAGTACAACCATTGAAATCCCATGTTTTTACCTCCAAGCTATCCCATCTATCTCTGCGCTGCTTTTTTGGATGGACTCAGAATGTCCTGCAGGTGAATAGTATGAAGTTTGCAAACTAGGTGATGTTCCAGTGCCTTTTAGAACAACCAAGACTGAATATTCTTTATGAGGAGTTGGCAACACTGAGAATAGGGTTGGACCCATCAGTCATATGTATCCATTCCCAGTAGTTGAATGAAGAAATTTCCTTAATATTATATTAAAATATGGTTTTGAACAGTTTAAATGGGAGGTTTTTATTTTGAAATTTACAATGGGTGGTTTGGTAGTCCAATTTCCAAAACTAGTTGAGTTTAGTTCATAACATTCAGACTTATGCCACAGTTATTTGCTATGTATCATGTAAAGGCTTTTATTTTGCTGGACCTAGAATGCAGAGAACCAGGCTTGGAGATAGGAGCAAATAGTTTATTTGGTGTCATCTCTATAAGTGGGTCAGGTTGAGGAGGAAGGCAAGCTCACTAGACCAGAAGGTGGAGATGAGGGAGGTGGGTTGTGTGGCTTGGTAGCAGGAGACTGGTGTGGTGCTAAATCCAACTAATTGGTGACCATCAGGCAGCAAACAGGAGGCCAGGCTTTAGATACTGCTCCAGACGAGTCTCAGGTGTGTGCAGCCAGCTCCTCCCCAAGCCACACGTATGAGAGAGAGAAAACAACCAAAATGCACCCAGACAGTCCATGTATCATTGGGGAGGACAGAAAGAAGGTTGCTCAGTTAGGCACTGCCAGAACTGCTGAGATGCAGTTTTGTCATATTTTACATTTTAAAAATAAGACACCCTTACATCAACTTATGTGATCCCACAAATTATTATGTTGGACTTTCCTACCAACTATTGTTGGATGAGAAGGATGATATCCTGGAAATGGTGGTAGGTCACGTTCCTGGGGTTCTTCTAGACATCATGGAATCAGTCCTCTGCTTATCATCAGTTCATTATTTCGCAATATGGCCATCTGGGTGCTGGCAATTGAATTATCATTTGAACCTGCTGTATCTGACAATTCAGAGACCAATACTCTGACCGTTTATGTAACTGTAGGATTTACAGAAGCCCCATTCAGAGAAAACTTGTTCAATAAAAACAACATTTCATTGTATTGTTTAAAAGGAAGCTATGTCCCCCTGATGGCAGTTCCACCTCAGAGCTTCCCTTCCAGTCCTCAGCTACTTGTTTTGACTACTCTTAACTCAAAACTTGGTAAATCTATATAAAAATGAATAAAAACAGGAGTAACTATTAAAAGGGTTCATTCCAGATCAGACAGAGAAATTGCTTGGAGTCGGCACAGCTGTGAGCTCAAGTCTTCAGCATGTGATGGCATCCGGCAAATGAGCACCGAACAAGGTCATCTCCTGCTTCTTGTACCTCATGAGTCCATGTGTTGCATCAGGTGGATGCTTAACTGTGCATGTCAGGAACTGGCACGTCATCCATGCCCTAACCTCTGTGCTTCTTGAATCTACGCCTCAGGGTTACAGATAGCTCTTTTTTTAATCAATCTGGCTCCAGGATGTATCATTATCCTGTGCTTATTGTACAGACAAAAAGACTGTCCTAATTAGATAGCCTCCATATCCACAATGTGATACACCATCTGAAAGAAGGCCGCCCGCTCCATCTAATCTGGCTAACAGAAAGGTAATACACATGACCAATAAAGAATAAACCTAACAGTATTCAAAAATGTATTGTAGGTAATGTAAGATTTGAGACACTGTTCATAAAATAGCTTTGTTGATGAGAACCATTTGTCTTTTTGTAGTACATCTTTGATATTCCTAAGAAATGTCCTAGAAAGAGACAGAAACTGTGACACTTCAGTTCATCAAGGACATAAATTTAGTCAGATAAACCATCCATCCATCCATCGATTATCTGACACGCTTGTCCCAATTGGGGTCGCGAGGGGTGCTGGTGCCTATCTCCAGCTGTCTATGGGCGAGAGGCAAGGTAAACCCTGGACAGGTCGCCAGTCCGTCGCAGTAGTCAGATAAACATTTCAGACAACTGTTTTTTGTTCACACCAGAAAAAGGATGTGAGAACATTAAACACAGTATGAACATATTTATCTATATTTCCCCCTTGTCTAAACGAGGGAGGAATCCGCTTCTTATCACACCTGCTTCAACGTCCTACATTTCAGCATAAAGAAAGGAACAATGTTAGTTTTATTTAGCTAAGAAAAAGCACAGTGTAATCTCATTTCACACCTCCAAGTAACGGACATCTGTTACGTTCAAAATTGTAGGTTCATAAAAAAATAAACTGAGCCCGCACAGAAGGGGGATTTTTGGCCTCTGCAGAGGGAGAGAGCCACGTTCAGCCACATCTGCTCTCTGATGGGTCTCCTCAGCAGAAGCCTTTTTATTAGCAGATCATAACACATGGGGTGGGTTACAGAACAGTGTTCCTTTTGACAAGGCAATTGATCAGGTCATAGGACAAAATGCTCCTCCTGATTGAATTACAGAATAGAGTGGTCTCCCGATAACTGTGATTATCCTTGCACAAACATCAGCAGTTTTCTACCAAAGTTGCATGACAGTTTGCATTAAACAGAGTTAAGCATCTCATTTTTTTAAAGTTCCATATGCACATGCATTAATTTTATAATCATCATCAAATAAACCTGACATTTCCCTCCTCTTGTGCATATAAAACATCAGCATGTAGCACTAAAAAGATTTTTACTACACACATCATAAATGCATTACAGATAGGGAATTCAGTAATCAAAGTTCAATATGTAAAACACAAAAATATGACAAGGATTAAAATGTAAAAGGCTTCAAAAACCTGTCCCTTGAGTAGGCAAAACCTCTCCAACAGAGGAAAATTCCTACTCGACCCTTCCCGAGGAAGCGATCATTATCCCTGTAACATATTACACAGTTGTAACATTATGAATATCCTCACCATTATCTTGGTGGAGTTGAACATAAGTAACAGCTGAAAACTGGATTAGAGTGGATCCTATCATTCTCCAAATCATTGGCTGGAGGCATGGTACTAAGCAACAAATAAAAAGGAAAAATATGAACAATCCTACAAATGCTATCTTCATTAGCACCTGCCACCATGATCCCATGGTGAACCAACTTCTCCATGGTACTGGATTTGCACCGGAGGTGTGAACAATCTGTTTTGTTCAAACCTTCAGCAATGCTCTTGGAATGCTGCCACCACATCTTGGCACTGTAGGGATGACTTGGTGTGGATCCATCAAAAAACCATTCTGGTTTTCCTTTGTTTCAGGCGGTCAGTTTGAGTCCATAAGAGCACCAGTCCAATGGTCACCATCAAGCAGCAGAGCCACTTTAGCTTTCCCATCTTCACCGGTCCCTCCAAGGAGGCAACCACTAACCAGGACGCTAAGGGACTGGGTTAGGTTGGTTTCTTCACCAGCGTTGAGACGAAAAGCTCTAAATTGCTTAACCCCTTTGTAGCTGGGCTTCACCACAGATCCCTACCTTAGTTGTGGGGTCCCTGTGAAGGTAACTGGGCTTCCTGTTGGGGAAAGTCTTTAATCAGCTTACAATGACTCTGGTGGATCCAAGTGTTTCTCTCCTGGATCTCTTCACAGTGGTGGGGGTTGTTAGTTGCACAATGTAGGGTCCTTCAAACCTTGGAGCTGCCCAATTTTCCCCTTGATGATTTTAATCAGTACTTGGTCTCCAGGCTTCAGGCCTTCCTGTGGGGAAACAAAAGGAGCTATGGGCAGATTACATGTTCTTCGCAGCATGTGAGACATGCTCTGCAAAAAAAGTAGTTATTTAAACCTGCAGTGGGATAAAATGCTTGTTGTACTATACTAATCATCCCCCCTGTTGAGACATGGCCTTGATCATGACTCATCACCGCTACTGTTCTAAATAGGCTTCGTGGTAAAACAGGTTTAGCCTTTATCATAATTAAGCCATCAGACTTTGTAACTGCTCCTTCTCGTTTCCATTGTTCTTTTTCAGGTGCTGGAGCATTTTTCTGCATATCTATAAGAATTTCTGTAGGAATTATTGGGCTGTCGTTTGACACATCTGCATTAGTCAGAAAGATTTGTGCTCTGGCTGCCTCCTTCGCTGCAACATCTGCTCTATTGTTTCCTCTGCTTACCACATCTTGACCTTTGGTATGTGCTGCACATTTGCAGATAGCTATGGCCCATGGCAACAACACAGCTTTTAGCAGGGCTGTTAACAAGTCTGCATGCTCAACTTTACTCCCTGTACTGGTCACCATGCCCCGACGCTCCCACTGTGCAGCAAAATTATGAACTGTGGAAAAAAAATACTGACTGCCCGTGAAAATATTTACATCTCGGCCTGTTGATATTTCACATGCTTTTGTTAGTGCAACAATCTCTGCAGCTTGCGCAGAATATGATGATTTTAAGGCAGCACTGTAAAGGGTTTTTTGATCATCTACAATAGCAAAACCAACTAAGTTTTTTCCTTCTTCTGATCTAGAAGCTGACCGATCCACATACAAATTTTCATAACCCTCCTGTGGTTCATCTTTTAAATCTGGACGCGGTTTGCAACACATAGTTGTCCTTTCAACACAGTGGTGAGGGTCACCATCTTCTGGTGTGGGCAGCAAAGTTGAGGGATTCAAAGAATTACATCGCTGCAGGGTGAGGTGAGGCTGAGACAGTAAAGTGGTCATATAACTTGCTTAACCGTCAATTGTTTGGATGAACGGTTTTTGATAATTTTGTAGAGCTAAGACAGTTGCTGAGAAAAGTTCTACTTTTAGCTATGTGAATTGCTGTTCTATTTCTCTGACATAGCTCTAGTGTGTCATAATAAAACTTAAGAAAAGCTTAGTTTTTTTCATAATATGGAATCTAAGCCCTGCGGTAATTGCACAATTCTAAAAAGACATTCTTGTAACTTTTTACCTTCTTCTAAAATAATATGGTCCAAACAACAAACTTGTTTCTGCACCTGCTAAAATTTTTATAACTGGTTTTATACTTTCCTTGGCTTCACATTTTAGCAGATATTGTTTTATCCTTGGCCTGTATTGCAATTTAGGAACTATTTTAACTGGATCTACAGTTGTCAACAGTCCTACATCAAATTTTCCTGTAGACCACAAAGCATTTGAAATATTTTTGAAATAAATTTCATCAAATTGCGATAGCAAAGAATGCTGAGTTATTTTAACCCATGCTAAATCTTGAACCTGGGGTTTTACATTAAATAGAATTTTATAAGGCTGTTTCCCTAGTTGGAAAAATAGACATAGAGAAGAAATGCTAAGCATGTTTAACAGATTAATGGGGTGAGTTGGTGATATTACTACATAAACAAGTATTACAGGCTCCTGATTTGCACATAAGTCTAACTGCCTGTCCATTAATTGCTAGAACTAGTCATGTTTTTTCTTTTAATGCATTTAATATCCCCCATGCTCCATACATATCTACAATTTTAACCCCTCAAAAAAAATTTTTTATTCCCTGTATGTAGCTTGCAAGACTAAAATTATTTTCTAGTGGTTTGGAGACCCTGCAAACGCAGTAGGAAGGCTGTCAGTCAGATCAATACTGCAGCCATTGAACCACCTGACACCTTTACCCATTTTAAAGAATTTAGTCCAGCACAAACACCTAGGGTATTCTACGCACTGGATGTTTATTCAGCAAGACAGTACCGAAAAACTGTTGTGGTAATTTCTGCTTCTACCTTTTAAGGTGAGAAATTCTTGCCTCTGCATCCACAAGAGCTGTACTGTATTAAACCCTGCTGTTTTAATATGAAACAACAGAACCCAACGGTTTGATTGTTTCCTCACAAAATCTCACACACACTTTCATACAGTCACACCTATTCTAAGGCCTTTCATATTTTTTCATTTTAACCAACATAGACAAAGAACACCTATCATGTACACTTTGGAGTCTCCAACTCCAGGCCCTCGCACGCACCGGATACCCAGATGCTGTATCCGCCATCCCTGCTGCGGCAGCTAAAAAACCTTACTATCTCAAGAACAACACAGAGTCCCATACTCTAACGCACAGAATACTCAGATGCCATATCCGTCTACAAGACTTGGTCTCGTCAAATATTCTTGCAATAACAGCTGTAACTTAAATGGTCCCAGACCAACTTTTGATCAAAAGATTTAGGCCTACCCTTTGCTGTGCAGTGCAGTCCTCAGTGGGAGTCGTCACCAGGATGCCCAGGGCAGGGCTGGACCAAACTGGCCCCGTCCGGCGAAGGGAGGATGGCTGTCGACAGATTCTTGGCCTTGGTCCCACACGGTCCTGGACAATTGGATCTTGACCCCCGGGTTTCGGCACCAAAATGTTACGTTAAAAATTGTAGGTTCATAAAAAATAAGTCCGCACAGAATAGGGATTTTTGGCCTCTGCAGAGGGAGAGAGCCACGTTCAGCCACATCTGCTCTCTGATGGGTCTCCTCAGCAGAAGCCTTTTTATTAGCAGATCATAACACATGGGGTGGGTTACAGAACAGTGTTCCTTTTGACAAGGCAATTGATCAGGTCATAGGACAAAATGCTCCTCCTGATTTAATCACAGAATAGAGTGGTCTCCCGATAACTGTGATTATCCTTGCACAAACATCAGCAGTTTTCTACCAAAGTTCCATGACAGTTTGCATTAAACAGAGTTAAGCATCTCATTTTTTAAAGTTCCATATGCACATGCATTAATTTTATAATCATCATTGAATAAACCTGACAACATCAACAGTGATAAAGCTGTTAGAGTTAAATAACACATTATTATGTCTTTCCCTGCTCATCTCCTATAACACACATTTCTATGTATATTATAACTCTAATCTGCTCACTTACCAGGATTTTGGGCCTTTCACATCCAGGTGGCTTCTGGACCGGCTGTCAAAATCCAGTTATTCTCACCAATTTAGTGACTTAAGCCACGCATACCCTGCTATTTTTTTAAACATTGCATGCAGCTGCAGATCACACTGTACAACTAAACTGCAGGGTTTTTTCATACAGTGTGAGTTCACAGCTCACGATGTATGTGCAGCAAAATGCTCTCCTGCGATCTACCTGCTCAAACTGCACGTCCAAAAACCACGTTGGACTCAGCTTTGCAGTGAGATGGATCTGCTCTGACTCGTCTATCCGGAAGTCAAACAAATAGAAGGGGAATAACTCAATATCGGTATAAAGAACCACGCTGCCTTGGCAATTTGTGCAATTTTGTGCTGAAAGCCCTAAAAAGAAAAGGCGATGACATATTTGCACAAAGACATGGCTGAGCAAACATGGCTAATATGGTCTGTCAGTTTTACAGAAAGAACTCCATTTCACTTATTGCAACCCTTGCCATGCTTCTGTGTTTACATCTGAGAGGAACAAGAAAAAGAAGAATCCTTCTTTGAGCGCCAAGTGATTTGGCCATGATGGTCGACTGAAATTCAAACATGTTTGATTTTCTCCCGAACTCAAAATTCCTGATCGGGAAGTGGTCGTGAGAGGCTGATTGCCCCTCGTTAGGCCCTGTACACTACACAACGCACGATCAGGCTGAAAGTCAGCCTGATTAAAGAATTCTCGCACAACTTGAAAATCGCCCCGAAAATCGCACAGTGTATGTGTGGCTTTAGACTAGGCCAATAGCAGAGCTATTAATTATTTATCAAAGAATTACTTATCTCTGTTTATTCAAATGTCAACAAGAGGAGGGTGAATCTGGCCTGCATGATCAACCATTCGTTGTACAAAGCACAAACGACTGCAAGTTAAAACAATGATGTCTGTATTCTAATTAAGCATTACAGAAATCTAACATCTATGCAAAACATTACATGCTATTAGAAAATCAAAATGAGGTAGACTAAATGACAAGTTTTGAAAGAAAGAGAAAAACAAAGTTCTAAGAGTCAGTTTAACTGGATTCTGAGATTCTCCAAGATAAGCCAAATGTTAATACATTCAATAGTGTCAATCATGGTCATCTGCTTGACCCTCCCCCCTGTGTGCGTAGGCAGGGGAAGCATACGGTCACTGGGTCGGGTTCGGTCCAGGGGAAATTTCAAAATCGTCTGGGATTTTGGTCGACTACAGTGCAGTAGAACTGAGCTGTGAGATCCGGGGCTGGGGACAGAAGGGAACAGGGCGAACAGTCCAGGGGGAATTTCAAAATCGTCTGTTTTTATGAAAAATAACCCGACTGTGTCATGAAATAGGACAGATGGACCCAGTATTCAAGGAGAGACAGTCAGTAGGCAAGTTCAAAACTTTTATTAAATGAACAAAAAGGGGAGCTGCTAGGATCTGTGGCATGCGGCGACTGCAGGTGGGGGGTGGGGCACCGCCCAATCACAGACACCCTGTTAGTGGGAGAAACACAGTTAAGTGACCACGATCATCTGACAGAAGATGATTATCTGATTTGGTCACTTACCTGGTTTAACAGTCCAGTCCAAGAATGTCCCCAGTGCTGCAATTCCAGAGTTCTTGCAGGAAGCCGACCCTGGTCAGGGATACAGAACAGACAGGAACAGACAGGATCCAGGCTTCCAGGCATCCTAGAGCTCCTAGGCGGGTTCAGAGTCTGACAGGGTCCAGAAGCGTGACCAGGTGGTCACGAACAGGAGCAGACAGGATCAGGTTTCCAATGCGACCCAGGCCACTTGGCTATGTGGTCCTGAATCTAATACGAATCTAATCTTTTTAAACCGACATGTGTCTGAACGGCCAGGTCGCATTTATACGACCTGAACGCCATTAATTACCCGACACAGGTCCCTATTCTGGGTCTTGCTATGAAGAACATGAACAAACATGGCGGACGATGATGCGGAGAGCAGTATTTATATTTAACCATCTTCAAAAGATACTGTTTTCATAATTGGGAAAGATCGCTAGATGTGCTCCGGCACTACCATCCATGTTTACTTCCATTAACACAGTGATATAATTTCGTCCTCTACTGTGCATGCGGGACACTTGCGTTGTATGAATGCAATTCACACAGGCGATCACAAGCAAGTCGCATATGTTTGGAAATATGAATGGCAACGCAAAAAAAAATGGATTTCGCAAAAAAATCAGAATTCATCATCAAGGCCTGCAGTGTGAACATAGCCATAGTCTCCATGCTGCAGTGCTACCTGTTACTCCTTGAGTCTGAGCTACTTGCTTGCCAGTTCTGGTGGTTCTCTGGTCCATATGGCCTATTGGTTCTGTCACCGCCTACATCCTCTGGTTCTCTGCTCATCACTGCAAACCAGCACTTTCAACCAGGATTCAGCTGCCAAGACTGTAAGTATCTTGCCTGCTTCATCTGCCATTATTCTTCACTTCAATAAACCCTTTAAAAAAAACACTGTATCTGGCTGCATATCGGGTTTACCTGCAGTAATGTGTGTGTGAGGGATTTGCACAAACCAGCCAGAAAACCACTGAAATTTTTCAAAAAAAGTCTTAATTTATTCCAAAAATGTTCAAAAAAATTATAAACTGGGCCCAAAAAGAGAAGTCAACAAAACAGAATTCAATTCAGGCCTTAAACTTAAAGAACTCAAGCACAAACTGACCTAACAAAAAGGACATGTGGGAAACTTAAATAGTGGCTGATCAGACCACTGTTGACACACAAGGGGAGTAACTGACTAACAAACTAATAAACAAACAAACTTAATTAAACAGATAAATACTGGCCAGACACTAAATACTTTTAAAATTTAACTAATTAACAAAATTACCTAAATTAAGAATATTTAAACAAATGATAAACAAATTTCCCTTCCCATTACAAATGGTTTGATCCGCTGATTAGCCTGCGACCAATTGAGGAAAGCTGGAGCTCATTGCAACCCTCCACCAGCAGATCCCAAGGAAACTGGCAACTCAAAGAAGAAAGAAATTATTCAATTGCATCTTGACAAAACAAACAACCTGACAAATAAAGTTAACTAAATGTGTGCACTGCAAACGCTTAAATTAAAGTCAGGCTAATGAAAATATATGAAATGTGCAACTGATTTTGAAAATTAAAAATGTAAAAGTTACCACACAGCTTCAGAGTGTGACAAAATCCTTGAGTCTAAAGGAGTCTGAGCCCTTTCCCAAACATCCGCTGCCAAAAAAAAATGAAACAACTCCTCACACCCAGGTTTTGTATAACTCTGCAGGTTTGCAACTGCCTGAGAGAGATATTTTATGTAGAATATATTAAAAAATAAAAAGAATAATTTTAATAAAATGCAGGAAAGAAAGGAAATAAATTTTTGATGCAAAAAATTGCACAATTTCCTGCATGTTTTAAGCACTCTACCTTTATTTAGCCTATACCAGCTAATATTATATTCAGTGATTGACTTCTCTTTTGACACTAAGTACTTCATCCCCAACGTGGTAACATGGCTGGGATTGAGGACTCTTGGTGGTCTCAATCAGGAAGTGGCACAAGGAAGCTAATAACTGGACCAATGGAATAAAACTGTCCGTTAGCCAATAGAACCTCTTTATTTGTTTTTATATAGTGACACAAGATCATAAAGACCTTAAATATGCTTTAATTTGCACATTAATGAGCATGTTGAATGTTGCTGCTGGCCAGCCAATAAAATAGTTAAAAATAAACATCACAATACAACCATCCTTTATTTTTTCATAAACAAAGTTTAGCTTATTGTTCCAGAGACACAGATAAATCAGTTTGTTGCTGCCACTGCCATCTTTTGTAAAAAAAAAAAAAAAAAACAACAACATCAGAGTTTGTAAAAGCATGAAAAAAACATTAAAGAATGACATTAAATAATAAGATACAAAACTATCATAACTAGCTATTAGGGACGTATCCTTAAATAGCTCAGCACAGATTTGTTCTACATCCAGCAGGTAATATCTATAATATTCACTGTTCAATCATTGTTGCTAAGATCTTTCTGATAAAGAAGAGAAAAACATGTTACATTATCTCAATGAACATCTACCATTTCTAAAATAAACACTACAAGGTGAAAAACTTTGATATACTGAATAAATGTTTTTATATTATCTGAACATTTCAGTTAAACTCAGATCCAAAATATGTAATACAGGCTAAGGGTAGGGAGACCTGTCTGTATAAAATAAAATACAATAAACACACCTGAACTCAGAGAATATCAGCAGCTGTGTGATGTAAACACAGACATTTGAACTCACTTAGAAAAGGATTCTATTAACAGTGAACAGGACATTTTCCTGGTCTCCTCATGAAGCTTGGAGCTCAATGACTCTGTTGTTGTCGTTTGCTTATTCGGTTTCCTGTGGAAAGGAAAGAACAGAGATGTCTTGATGCTCTGCTCTGAATTTACTGCAGCTTCAACTGATTTAGAGGAAACTAGGATCGACATGAGACTTCTGGCATTTACAAAATGGCTGCAGAACACGATAAAGAAATATTTCTATTATACAAACTGAGATATCTTTTGTGAAAACTGTAGGATTATTTGCTTACCTTCTGGTTTTTGTTGGTGAAAACTGATCTCGACCAGCTGATGGAGAAGAAACCCCAAACACAGACATTAAATATACTGTCTGCTGTGTGGCAGTAAAATATCAACTCATAGAAAACTGGATCTCACCACTCTAGGACGATGATTGTAGTACAGAGAATCATAATTCCCACAATCTTTACTCCCATGTAGACAAGATTACCTGTAGAAAGAGAACATTTTTGACCTTTTCTGAGATGGAAAATGTTTTGGTACCAGATCAACAGAAATCCATCCAATCATTTTCTGTCACGCTTATCCCTACTGAGGTTGGGAGGGGTGCTGGTGCCTATCTCCACCTGTCTACGGCAAGAGGCGGGGTCCACCCTAGACAGGTCACCAGTCCATCACAGGGCAACACAGAGACAAACACAACAAACAACCATTCACACCTAAGGAGAATTTAGAGAAGCCAATTAACCCAACAGTCATGTTTTTTGACTGTGGGAGGAAGCAGGAGTACCCAGAGAGAACCCACGCATGCATGGGGAGAACATGCGTACTCCATGCAGAAAGACCCCAGGCCAGGTAGCAGCGCTACCCACTGTGCCACTGAGCAGCCCTAAACAGAAATCAATTAATCCAATCTAAAGAAATGTTCTAAATTAGATGAAATATTCAAATAACCACTGTGAAATGGATTATTATTGGACTATGCTTTTTCTTGATTAAATAAAAGTAACACTGTTCCATTCCTTATGCTGAGATGTAGGAAAAAGATGGAAGTGTGAAAAGGAGCAGTATTCTTCCATAGGTTAGATAAGGGAGAAACATAGATAAACATGTCCTTATCGTTCTCACGTCCTGTTTCTTGATGAACGTAAAACAGTTGTCTGAAATGTTTATCTGATTGAATTATCGTCCCTGATAAACTAAAGTGTTTGTCTTAAGAAGACTGATTGTTCGTGTGTGTGGAGTATCCTCATAAGCAGGGGTGGGAAGCTATCCCGGCGGAGCCACACTAACAGTTCAGCTGTTTGTGTCGTTCTCCTCTGCAGAGTACAATAAAACCTTATCTAAACTACGGAAGAATACTGCTTCTTTTCACACTTCCTTCCTTTTCCTACATCTCAGCATAAAGAACGGAACAGTGTTACTTTTATTTAATCAAGAAAAAGCACAGTCTAGTAATCCGTTTCACACCACTTGGTAACAGCAACAACCTGCCATATTTATTTACCTTTTTCTAGAACATTAAGATCAACTTCAGCTGATGTCTGATTACCAAGATCATTCATGGCCACACAGTAATAAACTCCCCCCTCAGTGACATTGATCCTATAAACGTCTCCTTCAGCTACTTTCATGGCTCCATGTTTGCTCTTCTTGAACCAGGTGAAGCAGCTGATGGGAGGCTTGGCTCTGCTGGAGCAGTTCAGGTACACCCAGCTGTCTGCTGATGGACTGATGGATGCTGAGGTGTTTTTGGGAGCATCTGAGGAAAATGTGAAACCTTCAGTTTAATGATAAGAAGCAGCTGAACCGTGATGTTCTGACAGGATGACTTACAGGAAACACTGAGAGTCACTTCTGTCTTTGCTGTCTTGCTGTGTTTTCCTCCATCCACAGGATATCTGACAGAACAGATGATGTTGTATCCATCATGTGTGTCTGACAGAGTGATGATCTGCTGGATTTTAGTTCTAAACGTTCCATCTGTGTTCTCCTCCATCTGTCTGGGAGAGTCTGGTTGGAGATTCCAGGTGAGTTCAGGAGGTGATTGTGGACAGGGAGTGAGAGCTGAGCACCTTATGGTGACAGAGTCCTTCTCCTTCACATCACCTGAGATTTCAATCCTGGGGCTCCAAGCTGAATCTGTGCTTTCACATCATACACACATTTTACACAGTGAGATCCAGAAAATCTCTACTTTAAACACATTTGGAGCAGAAATGCATCTGAATTCATTTTCTCTCCTCAGCATTAACATTAGAGATAAATTAAAATAAAAGGCTCTCACCTCTAACTGTTAAATTAACAGGATGACAGGAAGCTGTTGCGTTGAACTGCCCGTTCTCAACCCTGAAGAAGTATTTCTCTGTTTGGCTTGAGTTTACATTAAAAAACACAGTGGTGCAGTTCCTCTCTCTCAGGTTTCCAGTAATGTTCATGTTATAGCTGTTCCTTGGATTACTGCTGTTGTAGATCACGTTAAATTGCTTATCTTTAAACACAGGATTACTTTTTATCCAAACTCCAAATGTTTCCTTCTTGACATCAAAACCTTCTCCTGGTTTCTCTCTAAAGCTACATGGGATTAGCAAACAGGATCCACTCAGAGCTTCCATCTTCTTTGGTGCAGTAATGCTGAGGGCTGGTTTACAAGTCTGAACTCCTATAAACACAGAATAGAGATGAACACAATGTGGATCAAAATGGTGGTAAAGATAAACTTCCTGATCAATAAACTCCACCTGAGCTACAGCTTGTTACACAAAGAGCCTTTAAACAAGATCAGGATCCAATATTTCTGACTAGAACTGGTTCCAGTAATGTCTACGAATGAAATTGAGAAAATAAACAGCTCACCTGAGAAGAGGAAGACACTCAGTAACATGCTGACGGTCAACATGTTCTCAGACAGGGCTGCCATCACGCTCCCACATCCCTCCATCAGCTCACAGAGACAAGCTGTAACTTATCTCATAAACTTCCTTTTTAAATTTATCAAGAAGAGTGAAATAAAAATTGAACACAAAGAAAGTCCTTGCATTAAAAAAATCTCTCAAAACTAGTTGAACAAAAATATATCTTAGTGAATGACCAACCCTGAACTACCAGTTAACTTTTCACAAGAATCAACACCACTTTAGAGCAGAAGACAGCTCCACCCTTCATGTTTAGTTTTTTAAAACAGGAAGTCGATGTCATGATCAGCAGATGTTAGATTTTTAGTTTCTAAAGTGTTTGAGTTTTAATAGTTTTTCTCTTCATGCTCTAAAATGTGTTGTATATTTTCCTTATTTTTGGTTTATTTCCTTTTCTAATCTCAGTTTTTAAGCAAGATTTAATTTAAAAAAGACAAGGTTGCTGCTACTTCTGTTCTAAGCATGAAAAACATTTTTCCGTGTAAGAATCTGTTTCGGCATCAGCTCTGTCTACATGAGAGGTTGAATCTAATTTTGACATATTGTCTTCCACTTTAGTATGTGCATTAATAGAAAAACACATGTAGCTGATCATAGGCTCAGTGGATGAATGCTTAGTATACTGACCCTGAAACTCTCATATCCTTCATTGTCGAGCTGTCTGACCTCTTGACCTTGACTTTGTAGCTCTACCTGCATGTGAAAACCAGTCTGATTTTATTATGTTTCAGTTTTATTTAATGTATGAGAAAAACACAGCGATTCCCCTGAACCCCGTCACAGTGACCAAAATCATCACTGTTACTGTTATTATATAGTAAATTAAATCATTACTGTTAAATTGTATTTATTGTCCAATTGTTTATTTGAATTCTTATTCTAGATTAGTTGGAGACATACACTAGGCTATATCAGCCCCTCCAAAAATATTTTTCACCAGCCGCCACTGCCTATATACTTAGCTTGTTAAAAAGAGGAAGTCATTTTCTTCAGCATCTTGTGCTGCTTGGGGAATAGGCAGTTTGACTTGCTTCTATTTTCAGCCTGCTATTGTTAGATTTTTATCAGAACAACTCTGTATTTTTCAGTCGTAATACTGACATGAATCGCTGTGTTTTTCTCATACATTAAATAAAACTGAAACATAATAAAATCAGACTGGTTTTCACATGCAGGTAGAGCTACAAAGTCAAGGTCAAGAGGTCAGACAGCTCGACAATGAAGGATATGAGAGTTTCAGGGTCAGTATACTAAGCATTCATCCACTGAGCCTATGATCAGCTACATGTGTTTTTCTATTAATGCACATACTAAAGTGGAAGACAATATGTCAAAATTAGATTCAACCTCTCATGTAGACAGAGCTGATGCCGAAACAGATTCTTACACGGAAAAATGTTTTTCATGCTTAGAACAGAAGTAGCAGCAACCTTGTCTTTTTTAAATTAAATCTTGCTTAAAAACTGAGATTAGAAAAGGAAATAAACCAAAAATAAGGAAAATATACAACACATTTTAGAACATGAAGAGAAAAACTATTAAAACTCAAACACTTTAGAAACTAAAAATCTAACATCTGCTGATCATGACATCGACTTCCTGTTTTAAAAAACTAAACATGAAGGGTGGAGCTGTCTTCTGCTCTAAAGTGGTGTTGATTCTTGTGAAAAGTTAACTGGTAGTTCAGGGTTGGTCATTCACTAAGATATATTTTTGTTCAACTAGTTTTGAGAGATTTTTTTAATGCAAGGACTTTCTTTGTGTTCAATTTTTATTTCACTCTTCTTGATAAATTTAAAAAGGAAGTTTATGAGATAAGTTACAGCTTGTCTCTGTGAGCTGATGGAGGGATGTGGGAGCGTGATGGCAGCCCTGTCTGAGAACATGTTGACCGTCAGCATGTTACTGAGTGTCTTCCTCTTCTCAGGTGAGCTGTTTATTTTCTCAATTTCATTCGTAGACATTACTGGAACCAGTTCTAGTCAGAAATATTGGATCCTGATCTTGTTTAAAGGCTCTTTGTGTAACAAGCTGTAGCTCAGGTGGAGTTTATTGATCAGGAAGTTTATCTTTACCACCATTTTGATCCACATTGTGTTCATCTCTATTCTGTGTTTATAGGAGTTCAGACTTGTAAACCAGCCCTCAGCATTACTGCACCAAAGAAGATGGAAGCTCTGAGTGGATCCTGTTTGCTAATCCCATGTAGCTTTAGAGAGAAACCAGGAGAAGGTTTTGATGTCAAGAAGGAAACATTTGGAGTTTGGATAAAAAGTAATCCTGTGTTTAAAGATAAGCAATTTAACGTGATCTACAACAGCAGTAATCCAAGGAACAGCTATAACATGAACATTACTGGAAACCTGAGAGAGAGGAACTGCACCACTGTGTTTTTTAATGTAAACTCAAGCCAAACAGAGAAATACTTCTTCAGGGTTGAGAACGGGCAGTTCAACGCAACAGCTTCCTGTCATCCTGTTAATTTAACAGTTAGAGGTGAGAGCCTTTTATTTTAATTTAGCTCTAATGTTAATGCTGAGGAGAGAAAATGAATTCAGATGCATTTCTGCTCCAAATGTGTTTAAAGTAGAGATTTTCTGGATCTCACTGTGTAAAATGTGTGTATGATGTGAAAGCACAGATTCAGCTTGGAGCCCCAGGATTGAAATCTCAGGTGATGTGAAGGAGAAGGACTCTGTCACCATAAGGTGCTCAGCTCTCACTCCCTGTCCACAATCACCTCCTGAACTCACCTGGAATCTCCAACCAGACTCTCCCAGACAGATGGAGGAGAACACAGATGGAACGTTTAGAACTAAAATCCAGCAGATCATCACTCTGTCAGACACACATGATGGATACAACATCATCTGTTCTGTCAGATATCCTGTGGATGGAGGAAAACACAGCAAGACAGCAAAGACAGAAGTGACTCTCAGTGTTTCCTGTAAGTCATCCTGTCAGAACATCACGGTTCAGCTGCTTCTTATCATTAAACTGAAGGTTTCACATTTTCCTCAGATGCTCCCAAAAACACCTCAGCATCCATCAGTCCATCAGCAGACAGCTGGGTGTACCTGAACTGCTCCAGCAGAGCCAAGCCTCCCATCAGCTGCTTCACCTGGTTCAAGAAGAGCAAACATGGAGCCATGAAAGTAGCTGAAGGAGACGTTTATAGGATCAATGTCACTGAGGGGGGAGTTTATTACTGTGTGGCCATGAATGATCTTGGTAATCAGACATCAGCTGAAGTTGATCTTAATGTTCCAGAAAAAGGTAAAAAAAAAAAAATATATATATATATATATATATATGGCAGGTTGTCACTGTGGAGTTACCAAGGGGTTATTTGAGTGTTTCATTTTAACGCAGATCTAAACAGAATCTGATTTATTCTGTCTTCTTTTTTTCCTTCCAGAGATTTCTTCTATTTGTGATTTTAGAAATGTGGCTCAAATCAATCTTAAAGCGTCTTTGTCGTATCTGACGCAATCTTCTGTGATGTCTCTTAGAAATTATTGAAATAGTGTTATTTAAAATAGTACTGTAAAATATTTATTTTAAAGTTTACAGATGTTAAATGGCAACAGTCATAATGGTCTGCTTTTCAAAACAAAGCTATGTAGATCTGGAATATCTATTCTCAGAGCTATACTGTCAAAAAAAAAGAAAAAAACATAAGAAAAAGAATTTTTAAAAATAAAGAATTTTAAATAAATAGCTTATTTTTCTATTACTTTTTAATATTCGTTGAGTTTAATGGACCATACTGCTTTCATGTTTTTCCAAGAAGGATTTAGCATCAGAGTTAAAGTTAAAAGTGGGGTCAGATGAATGCTAACCACACTTCCTTCCTTCCAAGGAAGTTTGCGGTTCTAAATGTTGCGTAAAGGGTTGTGAAAATACTGTAGCTAAAATAGCTGAACTCTAAAGATGTCTCATCTATCTCTGTTTTATCAGCAGGAACTGAGGACGCTCCTATTCTAACATCACTTTTTTCAGCGTTGGGTGTCGTGCTCATCTTCCTGCTCGTAGGTTTTTGGTGAGTTTGTACGTTTTTGAGTTTAAAGTCTGCAGCACACAGGGCAACTTCATCCATGTTCTATCAGTAAACAGAGCAGAATTATTCTGACTACTTCATTTTTTTACAGGTTTTTAAGGAGAAAACATCGAACTGCACAAAAGTCTGAGGTAGGTTTATTACCACACCGCTGTTACCGTACATGAAGCATCTTCACAATTAAAAGATTTATCATTATCCACTCTTTCTTACCTGCGACAGAACCCTCCTGAGGAACAAATTTATGAGATAGTGGCCAGTAAAACGGAGAAAGAAGTCCACTATGAGGATCCTAACGTGTTAGTGATCGGACCCAAGGCTTCCTCCATGGATAGCAGCACGCAGCAGCAGCAGGAGACGCTTTACACAGAGGTCAAAGTCTCCAAGAAAAAGAGACAGACTGCTGACTGCCCAGAGCCCATCTACGCACAAGTAAAAAAAAAACATTGATCTGTCCTGTATAAAAACTCTTTCTGTCTGTAAGACGTTTCCTTCATGTCAGGAAATACAGAAAACAACTTTTTATTTTACTGTTTAGTGTTTGGTGACCTATTGCCACCAATAACACTTATCTTTCTGTATGATAATAAAACTATAAAAGATCTACTGTTATTTTTTGTACTACTATGCTTCGGAAATCTAGGGTTATTGTAAGTAATCAATTCTTTAAGATCCTTCTTTTTATTGGATGCTTGGATTCAAATCCAAGCAATAACCTTTTTCATTGATAAATGCATGTTTTTTTTGTTTTTTTGTTTTTTACCGTTGTCACGGCCACCACCTTTCACCTGCGCGCGGGCTGCAGCACTTCGATTGAAAGTCACAAGTGGTTGTCTGAGAAAGGGATAAGATGTCGGCCAAATCATCGGTTATAAAATTCGGCTATTTAGATCACAAAGAATATATTTGTAAAGCAACACTGAGAAAAAAGCATACAGCGCAATGTAAGTTCTGCAGTGCTTCACTATCAGAGACGGTAGGGACTACGTCCAACTTATTAATTAAAATATGTTTATGTTTATTCCAGTTCTGTGTGTTAAATATCTAGGTGTTTTTATGTGATTGTGGGTCTTTTAGATCAATTTTTGTGATTTTGATCATGTTTCACATCTTATTGTCACATACTGGCGCTGGTCTTGGTCTTGACTCGGTCTCGACTTCCCTCGGTCTTGGTCTTGACTCGGTCTCGGACCCTAAAAGTCTTGGTCTTGTCTCTGTCTCGATACACTCTGGTCTTGGTCTTGTCTTGGTCTCGGGTTAGGTGGTCTTGACCACAACACAGCATTGTAGATCTGATATTGATGCCAGTTTACAATAATGCTCCCTTACATAGTTGTTATATTATAATAGGTAATTGTTGATAGCATATAACAAATGCTAAAAAAAGTTTTCAAATGCTTATTGTGCTCACATTGTGGTCATTTACTCTGAAATGTTGAATGTAAATAAATAAAACTAGGTGAACTACACAGTGAACATATCAGGCTCACTATTTAGCAAACTGGTTAGCCTTTTATCTTTTCATACTAAACACTTATGTTTGAGTTTTAAAGTGTTAACAAATTAATTAATAATATATTTTTGAACAATTTGTTCACCGTCTATAAGGGGAGCATTTTTTCCTTGTATTTTGTACATTTCCTGTTGTTTTTCAGGGAGACCACATGTGATGTAACCTACGTGTGCTTGGGGCAGTTTTCCTGTTATAAAGAAATACGTCAAGACAATATATAAATGACTTTCTCAAATCTAGATTGATTTTTGTATTAAGTATGCAGACTACAGTAATGTTGTTGTGTTCTGTATCGCTTAGTATCATAGGTGCCTGGACGTGTATACATGTACATACATTCTTTAAAATTTGTGGTGAAACAAACCTTGTTCTTAAGCCTCTTTCCTACTGAGAATACCTTGTTGAACCGGGTTTATCAACATGGGTCGACCCGCTACCAGTCGGCATGTGGTTCCCTTCCCACTGGCAAGAAAACCTGGGTCTAACCCCTCGCTGGCAAGCTGCTTGTGTTTGTGGGATATGTTTGAGTTCTTGGGTATTTCTTGATTGCCCTCTGTTCCCCTCTTGTGTTGGTCTCCTTTTCCCTCGCTCCTTCCTAGGATCCTCTGTTCACACCTGCTCCCAATCAGCTCATTAGTCCTGTCTTTGTTCAGTCTCCCATATATACTCTCCCCGTGCAGTTCCTCAGTGCTGGTTCCTCGTCTTTTCCTGGCTTCCCACGTGAGTTTTCCAATGAAGTTGTCTGGTTTTTGGTTCCATGTATTTTTTACTTTGGTAAACATTATATAATAGACAGGTATATTAATATAAAATGTTGTGTTTATCATATTATATTTAATTGCAAAATATTTAACTGCATGTATATATTTCATCCACTTTGAGTTCAGTTTAAATAGCTTTTGATCTGAATAAAGAAGGGTAATGTTACTGAAATATCATTATAAAATTTGTTTCGGTCTTTCATTTTTTGCCATTGTTTTTTTATTTTTTTCCCCATTTGAGTTTCTTTAAAATTGTTAATGATTGGTTTGTATAATAACATTTTTTGTAAGTTTTTTTGTGTCAAATGTCTTGGAGAAAAATCATTTAAGGTACAACCTTGTTCTGCCATTTTACTGAAATAAGCTCAAGTAGACAGTGAACGTGTTTGTGCAAATTGGGCGATGATGAGCAATATGAAAGGTGTTGGTCATTTTATTCAAACAACAGTTTTTCCAAAGTTTTTGGGTTTTAATCGGGTTGGAAGTTATGTGTTTAAGCAATCTTTTGGTTGAATTAACCAAGCTAATTTAGTTGTGTTTTTACCCAATCTACAAAACTCACCTCTGCATTTGGGTCTTTAAAAACCTCCACTTACACCTGACAAATTCTCGTGAAAACCTGACAAATTACAGTGAAAAATTTTATTGAATTTGTGAAAAAGTTAAAGACTTTGAAGGTGTCATGGTCTTGGTTCTGTAATGTTTTACTTTGTTCCATGTTTTCTGGTTTTATTGGTTTAATTCCTATTCTGTTGTATTTTCTGGATATATTGGAGTTCTTATGTTTTATTTGTTTCCCTCTGTTGCCCTTTTGTGTTGGTCTCCTTTTTCCCTAGCTCCTTCCTTGACTGCTCTCTTCACACCTGCTCCCAATCTGCTCGTTAGTCCTCTCTTTTTGCAGTCTAACATAAATACTCTCTTAGTACAGTTCCTCAGTGCTGGTTCCTCGTCTTACTTTGTCTTACCTCGTCTTACCCTGACTCCTTGTGATTGTTTTCCTCTGATTTCTCCATGGTTCTGGTTTGTTTTTTTATTTTTCATGTTGGATTTTTGGATTCCGGCCTCTGTTACCTGTGTTTATTCATTAAATCTATAAAACTCACCTCTGCCTCCTCACCTCTGCATTTGGGGTCCTCAAAAACCACAACCAAACCCTGACAGAAGGTCTTTAAATATTCAGAAACATGGCTCAAACGGGGCCCTGTACTTAGAGAGTGGGATATTCAAAATGTTCATATTCAGAGCACTTTTCTGATGAAGAAAATTGTAATTTGGAGGTGCGGCCTCCAATAAAATCAGCATCTCATTATTTTCATCTAGCCATGTCTCTATGAGAAACATGACATCAAGACTTTGCTGAGTAATTAGGTTATTGATTAAAAATGAGTTTCCTGGGGTGCTGCTGTGGTTTGGAGGTAGAGTTTATGACCTATATACTGTTGCAGGTTTGAGTCCCGGTCCTGTAGACCTTTGCCAAATTCTCTCACCTCTCTTCTGACCTTCATTCCTGTCTGAATACGTTCAAAGATAACAAAATAAAGGTCACTAGAGCCAGAAAATAATAAAAAAAAAAACCTTACTGGCAGAGATCTTATGTTAATCAATTCCAGTTAAAATATCATGGTTGGTTGATTATCTAATTTGAAGGTCCTGATTGCAAACACTGCCACCTTTCTTTCATTTGGAGGAGACAGAGCAGGCAGTAGGGGAGCAGCTTTAATGTGGTGTTTGGATGCAAGGAGCAGGTGATGAAGGGGTTTTGGGGGGCAAGACTGAATTTGGCAAGAGTTTGATTTTCCTGGTAACTCTGCTAGTTGTGAAACAAATCAAGAAGCTGTAGAGCAATCCTGTTGTTATAATCATGTCTCCTTTAGTCGCTCTGATTAACAGCTATTATTTGGAAGCCTGGAGTCATGGCTGCTCGGCTCTAAATGGAGAGACTTTCATCCGTTAAACGAGGAAAAAACATTGTTGGAAGTGAAAAAAGATTAAATACAAGCAACATAAAAATGGTATATGTGCATATATGATACTTAAAAGCTGTTTCTGCTGCTGTGATCGGCTAAAAGCTTCTCATGGGAGTCAGGTGCCACTTGTGGATTTATTCAATCTGCTAATTTGGTTTATGCCAGGTTAGTAATTCCACATCAATAAACATATTTTGTTAACTATGTAAAGAAACATAAATAATAAATCATGGAATCTTGATTGAGTATAGAAAAGAGAGGTAAATGTTCTTTGGCTGTCTTGACCCAAATGACTGAGAATTAAGAAAAGGTTATTTGCAATGCTCGTGAGATTCCACTAGAGGGCAGCATCATCCCATCAGGCTCCTGGTATTTAAAACGATTTGTAGAATGTCCCGGAGAAATCCAGTTTTCCTGCAAGCCCCCCTCCCCTCTTCAAGTGTGTGTATTCACTCTACCTTGCTAACTGTCCTTGTTGTAATGCAAATAACCTGTGATGTGACCAGTCCTTCTACATGAGACTGGATAAATGCTGAAACAAACTGGCATCAGAACCAGAGCATGCTCCAAACACATTTCATTACCTGCCCCTGCAACATCAGATCTTTTTTGCAGGAATATCTTGATAAGTCATATCTAAATCTTTTATTTAGGCAAACCCATTGAAAAACCAGATATCATATTAGTCCTAGTTCCTGAGCTGAGAACAGGTCATAACCATGCTTTTCCAACAAGGCAAGGCACAGCCTATTTATATTGTCCATTCACCAACAGACTAATTTATATTGTTGCAAAGCTCACTCTGTGAATGAAAGAACAACGTAAAGAATAATTTTATTTCGTCTGTTCTCGCCTTTTCACGTCATTCAACATTTCAGCTTAGAGAATGACAAACAGTATGATTTCAGTACTGGAGTAACAATTATTTGACCCAAGGAAAAGCTCTACATATGAAGCTGCAATTGTCCCATTTAGCTTTTTTTACAAACCCAAGGTGAGTCCTTCCTGCATTTGCGACAGGTATACTTTGTGCAGTGCACACAACGCTCAGTGCTTTGGTTCCTGTTGCAGAGATTGCACACCTGGCCTGCTAATGATAACAATGAAAAAATCGCAAATTTTCCCAAAGTAAGAGTACTAGTATGAACTAGATGAGGTTATCTATGTGTGCTACAGGTTTGGTGGCACTACAATGATCTATAGTGTAATTATTGGCTATTATATGCTTATAATAACAATTAATAAATCTCCAAAAATACAGTTTGGCCTATCTTCCCAAAGTAAGAAAGAAAAGAATGTTAGAACTGTAAATATAGAGTTATATGTTTATATTACTATTTTTTCAATGTATTTATCACTGTTTTCAAGGCTGCACTCTAAAATATGATACTGTCTAGAGCTGTTCTAAACAAAATTTCTTTTTGTTTGCAGAAAGCGTCTCAAAATCTCACCATAGAGTCTGCCATGACCGCAGACCCACCCAGCTGAGAGTTTTCAGCATAGTTCCAGATGTAAAGATCATGCATCTTTATCACCTTTACCATCTTATCTCACTGTCAGCTTCACACAAACACATCTGTCCCATTTTTACGGCACAACCTTTGTGATCTTGTTGCAGTGCTCCATCTGCACACTGATACAAACAGGCCTCAACGTCTCCTTCTAATCATTACTCAGCCGTGGTCTGAATAATTTTATGCAAATATTAAACTAAACCCAGGAGAAATATACAGCATATCAGACCTTAAAGGCTTTAAGCCACTAAAGTTAAAGACTGATGATGATGATGATGATGATACATAATCACCCCCCCAACACCACCATCATTTTTTTTCCAAACAAGGGGGTAAAAAAGGAAAGGGAAAATTAACTTAAAACCTTTGTGTTCACTTATTTTTTTTTCCATTGCTGGCTTAGGCAAATATGATAAGTTATTATAAACTGAGCATGTGTTCTAAAAATAATATAATTAATTAAAAGATAAAAACAGAGGGAAAGATCCGGTTGCATAGGAAGTAAACTGTTTGATTTTTAATTGGAGATGTAAGAATTAAATAAGCAAATAATTCTCCCTGCTCTTTTTCCAACATGTTGCTATAGAGGACTATCTTTTATTTACGGGTGGATCATCTTAATAAGTGGTCCTCCTAAATGTCAATCATTCTGGTGATATTTTTATGTAAGGCCTTCCTACGTGCTCGTCCCTTTAAATTTTTTTTTCTACCCTTGCCCACTTTGGTCATTGAGGCTCACCTTTCTCACAGCAGTTCTTTGAAAAAAGTGTCTACGGAGTGTATGAGGAGAACAGAAAGGCCTCAGAAGAAGCAGATATATACCAGAATGCTTTAATGGAGAGCTCTCCTTGCAAAGCACTATGGGATTTGCTGTCACAGCGGCCCGCTGTCGCCATAGGCTGCCGCTACCCATCAGTGGCGACTAATAACAAAGATGGCCCAGGCACCACGCGGAGGAGTTGTTACTGAGTTTCAGTCAGTTAACTGAGTTTGCTATAAAGTCTACAATAAAGTCCCTGCTGTATGTGCTATGAAAACAGCACATTTAAACAGGGCGTGCTCATGTACAAATGGGCATGGCACGCTTTTGCATGTGCATTTTTTTAAAGTGGAGAGGGCGGGTCTTTAAAAAATCTTTCACAATACTTTTAAGTCTTTTAAATTGGTTTAAAAGTTAACATTTGCTCTTGTGTTTTGTTTTTTTGTACTATTTTCATATGTTTGAAAATAAAGGCTTCATTCATCCAGTGCTAATATGTTTGTTTTATCATTTTCTAAATTCCTTCTGTATCCATCCTGTGTCGTGAAGTTCAGAGAGAGAGGCTGTTCTTCTCCGGCACAAACATCATGTAGAACATAGCAGCTGTCTTGTTTCCTCACAGCACCTCAGCCAACTCTTTAATCCCAGTCCCCACTGGGATCTGATCAGACTTTATGACCGAGGATGGGCGGCCCATGACCTAACACCCCCCTCTGCTGGGAGCAGCACGCAGAAAATACAGCAGAGGGACCCCCTTTCAGAATAAAAGCTTCTTTTTATGCTGCATTTCTGACCCACATTCAGTCCGGGCACATATCACTGGCTCTGGTATCAACACAGCTGAGGCCGTCTGTAGAAGACTGCCTTTACAGTTAATGATTCCTGAGGCTGTTAGAAAGGAAACTTTAGAAAGAGGACTCAGTGTAACTGCCCACTTTAGACAGCCGGAACCTGAGGAAGTCAATTAAGCAGTTAGTGGTTCTTAAAGTGGTGAGAGAGACATTCACAGCTTGCATTAGACCTTGATCCAAACCAAATCACTGGGTCGCTGAACTCATAAAGGTGGATTTAAGACGGGGAAAGGCTTGCCTAAGGGAAGTTAAAAACAGGCATATGAGAGTAATTTTTCTCACCTAGCTTAAAGTAATTATACCCAATTATCTTTGCATGACGCGGTTTGTTCACTGATGGTCTCCAACAAACGAAGGCCTTCTTAGAACGTCTTCGAAGGCGTCTTCGGGTAATTATTTTGATTTTTTTTTCTCTTTTTGCAAGAAGTCGATGTCAAACAATGTGTATTTTGTAGTAGTTATTTTCCAGGCACGAGTTGCCTTTATTTTTATTGTTTTCAAAAGTAGGCAGACAGGACATGGGATTAGAGAGAGGAGGGAAGACACACAGCAATGGTGACGAGGGCGGGACTTCAACCTGTGAAGGCCACGTCGGGGACCGAAGCTTCTGTATGTGGGTCACAAGCTTGACCCCTGTACCACCGCCGCAATCTGATGTCCAACATTATTAAAACAGACATCCGTCTAATTTTTGGTGCCCATTTCAAAATAACGTCGCTCCCTTACTCTATCAACAATACAGTAAATAGTAACGGCTCATGAGAATATCTTGGGGTTGGGATACTGTACCAGGTGTTGTGACTTTGGGGAGTGGCGGCCTAGTTGTTAGGGCTTTGCACTTGTAATCAAGAGGTTTTGAGTTCGAACCCCACTCCCACAGACTGCGACTCTGGGTCCCTGAGCAAAGACCCTTAACCCCGCACTGCTCCCCAGGCGCCCCACGATGGCAGCCGGTTAAATGCAGAGAGTTCATTTTGTTGCTCTGTATTTGTGACAGTGTGATGACAATTTTATTTACCAGTATTTTACTTAAATGAAAAAGAGGTAAATTACCAAGTTATCAATGCAAAATGTCTAAAACAATGTCAATTAATTTGACACCAACTGCAAAATCACTGCACCCTGGCAGAAAAGCAAACAATTGAAAACAAAGCTTCAACATACTGATTTTTTATCAGTTGCACAGTGCAGAACGGCATTACCTGAGACATTTCATGAGCCATTAAAGCAAAGACAACGGGTGGTCTAAAAAAAGAACATTTTAATATCAAGAAAGTGAAGTTATTTCAGGGCAGAAACAGATAAATCAACATTGAAGCCCAGGCTTTCCACAGATAAAAGAGGATTAAAAAATGGACAGGGTCATGTTGGCTTTAAGTTGAGTCTTATCTAACGCCTTTTATGGTTACAAAAGCAGAGGAGTGAATATAGACCATAAATGTATAGAATCAGGCTGCGTATTAATATTTAAAGTCCATGCAGCTTGTTGCCTTCCATATAGTTCATTACTACAAGTGTTTGTTATTTATTAAGCAGCACAAAGGGGTAGTAGGGGGTAGGGGAGTGGTGGCCTAGTGGTTAGGGCATAGAGCTATGAATCCTGAGGTTCTGAGTTTTAGCCCCACTCCCACAGACTGCCACTCTGGGTCCCTGAGCAAGACCCTTAATCCCACACTGCTCCCTGGGCGCCGCACGATGGCAGCCGGCTGCTTCCCAAGGCGATGGGGGTTCATTTCATTGCTTTGTACTTGTGACAGTGTAATGACAATAAAAAAGCTGGGGGAAAAAAAGAAACAAAAAAAGTTTTCCCCATCTGAACATAAGTGAATAATGTAATCGTGCTAAAAAAAAATAATTGTTTGTCAACTTTGTACAGAAAAGCAACTGGTTGCTCCCAGCAGCAGCTTCTGTTCATCTTTTACATTTTCCAAGACTCCTTTTTAGTTTTAGAAATAGAATAAACTGTGTTCCATCCTGTAATTACATCAGGTAATGTGTCCCTGAACTGCATGACAACACTTGGCCTTCCATTACATGTTTTCTTTTGTTTTCTTTTACTGATCAGGAATCTCATGTCTGCTTTCCGTCTAATGAAAAATCCTGGTAGTAATTTTGGAGTGCACACGTGCAGGAGAGGTCCCTTTAACTTTAAAACGAATCAGAACAACTGGTTGGTCAGTTGCTAATGAGGTTCCCAAGTGGAATGATAATTGGAATCATACAATATCATAAGAAGGTTATATTGAGTCCATCAGTATTTTTGGAGGGGTCATCCAGGGTTACAATCTCTGACAACTTTCCCCATAAAGTCAGCCAGTGGAGGTGGAATGTACATCAAATCTGGAAGTGATTTTCTTAAATCCTTTGGAGTTAAATTCAACACCTTTAAAGTCTCTATATTGTTTTTTTTAAGTGTTAAACAGTTAAAGGCATAGAGGAAAATCTTTTTATTCTGGGTGGATTATTTAAATAGTGGTCCTCCTAGTTGTCAATCATTCTGGTGATATGTTTATGTAAGGCCGTCCTACACGCTTGTCCTGTTAACCATCTTTATGTGCGAATGCGCACTTTCAGGCGTATATATGTGGTGAGCTACGGTTTCAGACGGTCATTGAAGCTTACCTTTCTCACTGCTGTTCTTTGAAAAAAGCCAAGAGTCTTAAGAGAAAAAGTGTCTACAAAGTGTATGAGAAGAAAAGAGAGGCCTCAGAAGAGGCTGATATAGCCCAGAATGCTTTGCGAGGAGAGTTCTCCTAGCTTTGGCATCTTTGGTATTAGTCGCTACCGAGCAGTGGGCCGCAGTTGGGTAGCGACTAATACCACAGATGCCAAAGACACCTCGTGGAGGAGGAGGAGGAGGAGTTACGTGTCCAACAGAGCAAAAAGCAGTGATCATCTGTCCGAATGGTCAGTTAAATGAGTTCGCTATAAAGTCCACTTTATGGTCTATATATAGGATTGAGAGATTTAGGGGTTAGGGTGGACGTTCAGACACAGTAAGCTTCTATGCGCTATAAGAAAAACAACTTTTAAACACAGAGTGCACGAGGAGAAATGGGCTTGTGCACGCTCTCACACGTGTTTATTAGGCGTTCCCCTGTCAGGTTTTAAGGAATGAGAGTTCAAAGAGAGGTTGGCATTCTGGGAGAAACTCTGCTAGTTGTTTATTTTAAAAGCAACTAGTAAAGTTTCTTAAACGTAACTCTGTGTGACTAAACAAGTGCCTTATTAACTACATACTTTCATGATACGACATTGGAAATTTAACACGTTGATTTTGCTGTGTAGGCTACATCATAGCGGGGGGGGGGGTTAAATTTACGTGTGTGTTGTTCTACACTTATCATTTAGTACAAAAAAATCTGAAATACATCATATTTGCTCATTGTGTGATTATGGATACCTTAGCAATGTACAGTATATCATACAGCTGAATATTTGCATAAGAATCACCACAATCAGTGGGATTAAAGTATCCCGCTGAGAGGCCCTTTAAAAACAACTTTCCCTCTGCCTCCTGTTTGCTCAGCTACCTCCCAGAGGACAGTCGCCGTGACAACAGAGTCTGAGGGGAGGAGACTGATTGCACCTCAATTTTTCCACTGAGACTATTACCTAAAGCAGTGAAGCTACATAACCCCAACCCGCCACACCACTTCTTCTAATGAAGCAGTTAATATGTGAACTGTTTTGGCATTTTTTCTAACAGTATTTGTTCTTTTGTGTTCATTTTAATTGTTGGTTCATGTTCCCTACTGGACCATTTTATTAATTCTTGCTTTGAGGAGCAAAAATCAGACACCTTTAAAAGGGTGGTGTGGGCAGACATTGGTGTCGGGGGGGAATTTACCATTAGCTGCAAGGGAGAGGGCAAAGATATACAAAAATGATAGTGAGAGCAGTTTTGAATCATGGTTTGGAGATGGTGACAATCATATAAGGAGGCTTAGCTGGGGGTGATGAAATCCAAGATGGATTAAAAATGATTCCTGACATTTTCTTACCCAGAGCCCTGCATACAGGCTGGAGCTGCGCCGACACACAAGTAATCTGCAATTCATTCCAGCTTATGAATGACTCTGTGCTGAGGTGATGAGTTTAGCTGCTGGGTGAATAAAACAACACAGACGTGGTGGATTACAAATGACTTGTCAGTTCTTTGATGAGTTGCATCCACTCTGCTTTTTTTTCCTCCGCTCTGCTTTAGAAAATATGCTGATTAGAGCTTCAAAGTTCTCCTCTACTTCCATTTCAGAGAACTGACCTAAGCTGCTTCAGTTCAGTCACCAGGGCCCATCTCCCACCCCCACTCATGCTTCCACCCATCGGTCATCCAACTGTTCTGCCAGCCGTCTATTTTGGTCCATGCGACACCCTTCAAGCAATTACTGCCTGAGTGGTGTCTGGAGTTCTTCCAGAATGTTCCTTCACAATACGTTTTGGTTAGATGTTGAGTAAACAAAGTATGTACTAGTTAAAATTTACGAGTTCCTTTAATGGAATGAAAAAAAAAATCGATTCAGTGGGTAATATATAATATAGACAGCGATCCGTTTTTAATCAGGCTAAATTGGGATATGGATTTAAAGATGGGGAACATTCCTTACAGTTGTAAGAGGGGTGTTAGGACAAGTTGGATCCAATGTTCCCATCTTTAATGATCTAAGATTTATTGGGAGTTAATCATTTTATATACTAGAGTAAATAAACAAGGGGGATAAAAAGAGGGGAGATTAAAAGCTGCTTGTAACGAAGCCATGTTCTTTCCATAAAGGATCAAATATATCATAATACTATATAAAGCTTTATTTCATAGTTTGTTTTGCTCCAACCACACATTTCAGTGTGTTTTTGTCATAGGCTCAGAATGTAGGACCCAGAATTTGAGGAGAGAGAGACACTGGAGAAGTTCAAAGCATTAATTAACAGAAACAGAAAAAGCGGAGCTTTGGATCTGCAACGGCTACATCACTGGCACTCAGATGCAAATCACAGACCTACCCACCGTTCTCCTGAGTTGCTGGAGTCTTTTGTTGGGTATGGGTTTTGTATTTTGTTAGGACTCCAGTCTGTGTGGTCTGTGTGTTTGTCTTCCTTCCTCCACAAGGCGGCACCTGGTTCTGATTCTCCTCCTCACACACCTGCAAGTGGTTACCTCGTTAACGGAGCGTTCTTAAGCTGCTGACTGCCACTACCTCGACGCCAGAGTATCTGCCAGTTTTGGGTTCTCTAGCCAAGCTGAGTTTTGCTGAGTCAGACTGAGTTTTTGTCAACCTGAGCCTTAACATTGTTTTGTCTTTGCCTCTCGGCAGGAAGTCATCCTGCAAACTGGATTTCTCGGACCTTCTCTCCCTGGAAGGATCAACTGAGCTTCAAACTGAGCTGAAGAAACAAACCGGAGATTTGGATCCACTTTTCCCAGAGGAAACGTTTGAGCTTCACACTGAGCAAGGGATTCATCTGCACAACAGTCCGTTCAAGTACCGCAGGAAATCTGAGTGGCAGTCAGTCTTTCTCCGTTCATCTACAAGCAACCGCATTCTGGGTAACCCTGTCCGCCCTCCACCGTATGAGACAAACACCGGAACACATTCCTCACCTACTGGAGTCTAAGAGTCAACCTAATCTCTGGAAACGTGAGTCTACCAGCCTTTTCTCCTCTTCAAGTTCAAGAATCAATTCTCCCACTAAACCTGAACTAACCGCAGTGTCTTCCCCTCACCTTTCAGTTCCGGTTGAGCAGTGTTCAGAGCAACACTGGAATCTCCACAAAACTTCTCAATAAACCTGTTAAACTTTTTCCCTGGTCCTCTGTAATGGTTTCCCTGCATTTGGGTCTGATCTTTAGTTAAATCATGACATATTTCTCCTTTTGAATCATGATCATACAACATGTGAAACCTCTTTGAAATCAGTTCAAGGATTAAATTGTAGATGCTTAAAAAGCTGAAAATGCTGTCCTGTTTCTGCTTGGCATGACCCAGATGACTAGGAACTTATAAAGGCATCATCTATTTGCTATACATCTGTTTTCTACAGTGGACAACTCTGGATTTTATCTAGAAGCATCCGAGGAAAGGAGCTGATTTTTCTAGTGAAATATTTTATTTTTTTAAAGGAAAATGTTAAAATGTAAAAATTTTCCATTCATATCACACTATTAAACTCATTTGTATTTCTCTATTGGATAAAGTCTTGATGAAATAAGCTTATGCTGAGTTTTTGTTGTTTCTAATGAGTTATGAAAAAATTGCATCAGTTTTACAAGTACAGTAATCTTTGCTTTATTTTCCTGCTTTAGGGATTGTTTTCCATTTTCATCAATTTCACAGAAGTATAAAACATACATTTCTGGAGGGGGGGTCATGCTCGTGACACTTTTTGTGTTTATGCATTACAATCAATATATTAAATTGTTTTGTGTTAGAATTTTTCTATTTTGAACATGTTTTTAAAAAGCATGTTTGTAATTAGGTATTCAGCAACAATGATTTTAATTTTCAACGGCTTCATTGGTTCTTTGTCTTGACTTTAACGCAATAGATGGCAAAACCCTTTTGTACACGTTCAGGGAGGTCCAAAAGATTAAGTTTTTTTTTTTATTTGTTAATCTGTTTGGATACTTTAGGTCCATTTGTTGTCAGAAAATGTTATGGTGTGTATTTTTGGAGTCAGGGTGGTCTATCCTGTCCCCAACAGAACTGGACCAGAGTGTCTATGTCATGAAGCTTTAACAGTCTGCTAATCTTTCACTGTATGACAAATTAGGTTTTTGGACCATGACGTTAGCCTAACGTTGTATATTACAGGAGCGAAAACAGGATAGTATGACCTACTGACCTCAATTTATCATGCTTCATCAACCATTTTGTTATGCTGGGATCTTGTTACTTGGTGAAATGACCTGCGTCTTCCTTTAAGGCTGCTGCTTCAGTAATCTTAGAGAAGGGGATATGCTCATAACCCACAGACATTTAAGGATTTTTTTTCATGTATACATTTTCATCATCAGAAAATGTCTTCTTTTTTTATTTATCTCCATACTTAGGCTTTAGCTAACAGCAAACAAATACAAACAAGTAATTTCAGGTTTATTTGAGGTTTCTATGTTATCCCTAACAAAAGTTTAAAACATGTATCCAAGCAACTATGTGTCAAAAGTGTTGGGAAATATGAGAGGTAATTTTATCCTGAGGTATTGACAAACCATTTATCCAAAGCTGGAACATACCAGAGTTATTAAGGCGGGGTTCAGGCTAAGTGACTAAACTAGCATTACTTTTTAAATTAAAATGATAAAGAGCTGCAGTGGCAGGGCTATAGATAGAAGAGGATGTTCCAAGTCAGTGTTAATTACCCTATCATTTTAACATCAGTTAGGCCACTTGTAATGTGTTCATTGAAACGACAGCTCACTGTGACAGCTAAGCTCTATCTCATATAGGCCTACGATATTTAAAGGAAAAATCCGGTCACATTCAGAATACAAACTTCTGAAAGCACTTTAAGAATGAAATTATTACATACTGTTCAATTATTACATATTGTTCAATAAAGTGTTTTAAATTAATAGTAAGCTCTTCTGACTGTGCTTTACTGGAGCCATCCATGTTCGTCAAAGAACACTACTGCCACCTACCGGTTTGTGACATCATGAAGTGGTATCGGCTGTTGATCAAGTCCTGTCTAGTGTTTGTCACAACGCGCTATTATCCATGATGGTGCCAACCAGTGCACTATGCGAAGCAGAGAGTAACGGATTAATGACGTGTTTTTTCTCTGGCCAGAAGTTTGATGGCAAATCCTCCCTCTTCAAGTTGGCAATTCAATGACGAACCCGTCCGTGGAGGATCAGGAATCGAAAAGGTGAAATAACTCAATTTTTTCACTTTTACCCGATGTATTCCAACATCCAACTGCAATGCACGTGGGAATTGTCAATTAAACTAAAGCTCTAGTGAATTAAAATGGTGAAGTCCTCTGGAAATCTATAATAAATGTTGTTGATGTCACGGTCTTGCTTCTATTTTCTTTTGAGAATTGAGTTTAACTTTGATCCATGTTTTCTTTGTTTTCTAGTTTTATTGGTTTAATTCCTTTTTTGTGGTGTTTTTTGCATATATTTGAGTTCTTAGGTATTTCTTGATTGCCCTCTGTTGCCCTCTTGTGTTGGTCTCCTTTTCCCTAGCTCCTTTCTAGACTCCTCTGTTCACACCTGCTCCCAATTACTGTAGCTCATTAGCACTGTCTTTTTTCAGTCTCCCATATATACTCTCCTTGTGCAGTTCCTCAGTGCTGGTTCTTAGTCTTTTCCTGGCTCCCCTCATGAGTTTTCCCCTCAAGTAGTCTTGGTTTTTAGGGTTCCTTGTACTTTGTACTTTGTTTTTTGGATTTTTGCCTCAGTTAGTCAATTAAATCTTTAAGAACTCACCTCTGCCGCCTCGCCTCTGCATTTGGGTCTTCAAAAACCTCCACCAACCATGACAATTGATTGCAGATGTGTCTAGTAGTTCCCATTGGTTTTGCTTGTAAAGCGGAGAGAATGGCACTAGGCTTACCGCACCGTGACGTCACTGCTAGAAGATGTCAGGAGGGAGGGGTTACTATATTTGGGCATAAATGTCCATTCACTTACTCAGTTATTGCAACGAAAAATATTTTATTTTTTTACTGATTAATGCTAAATTCATTAAGTCACCACAAACGTACTCGTTTTAGGTATAGATAATGATCCACTGATTATTCCGAGCTGTTTGCACTTTTCCTTTAAAGGTATATTGCTCACAGCTGCATAATTCAGCTTCCTGGTTTTGCATGGGGAGGAGCTATCTAAATGTACGATTGTCTGGGTATTTTTTACATTTGTGTTTCAATGATGCTTGTCAGCAGGATAAAAGTACATTTTGAAAACAAAACACTCCTGCTCAGTCACTGTTGTTGGTTTTTCGTCAGTTCTTTTTCCCCCATTGTGAGGATTCCTGGTTCTCAGTTTTTGTGGATTTATGTTTTTGGACTTTTGCTTCTGTTACCCGTTTTGTTATTAAATCTACAAGAAACCACTTCAGCTTCAGTGTCTGCATTTGGGTCCTATCAAGCCTCCACCCCAAATTGACATAGTCGTTAGGGTATAGAGCAGAGGTCATGGATTAGAGGACCAGGGTCCGGGTTCCGGACCCACCTGCTGACTAATATTGACCCATACTGATTTGCAATATTTAGAATTTACCGCATGTTGGGCTTGCGCCGCTTCTCCTGTTAATACGGTAAAGCCCTCCGGAGTCTCTTGCACCAGGCTATACGTGATCCAAATGAGCCAATGAGCTGTCAGTCTGGGTTGCTGCTGCTGCTACTTTTAGACACAGAAGGCAAACCTGTGGCAAGCGGGCGATGGGAAAGAAGGAGAAGACGATGAGATAAACCGCAGTGAACTGGTGAAAGAAAAGTGAAATGGCGTGCTTAAAGATAACCCTACACGTTTAGAGGATGTTTGGCTCAACCTGCTGCTGTGAAGCAGGATTCTCCACCATGAACAGAATCAAAAATAAATCTGGATCCAGGCTCAAAATGAGCACCTTGATATGTGCTTGAGAATGGCTTAGTCTCCATTCAAACCCAGGTTTAAAGCCTTGCAGGGCAGCCTAAAGCCCACTGCCAACATTAAGACAGAAAAAAGAAACAAACAGTCAGTTCAGGTGTTTTTTAAAATATGTGAATCAGGAAATTGCCTATATACCAAACTGAATGATTCTTGCTCTCTACTTCAAAAAAACTCTTTAGATTTTAAAATGATTTTTTTTTATTTAAATATTCAATGTATAACATCAATGCATAACAACCTCATTTTATTTTAATGTAAAATTCAGTTTAAAATAACAGATTATATTTGAAAATATCTCTGGACCTTTACTGGTTGATGATTTTCTTTATTCGTTACCCCTGGCATAGAGCTCTGAGGTTCTGAGTTCGAGCCCCACTCCCACAGACTGGGTCATTGCTCCCCGGCTGCCCCACAATGACAGCCCACTACTCCCCAAGGGGATGGGTTAAATACAAGGAGTTATTTTCTCCAATGTGAGATCAATAAATGTTATTTATTTTATAATACGTTTGTCTGTAATGTTTGTGTGTGTTAAAGATGAGAAATGTTGATTAAATTCAATATTTAAAAATATTGAATGTAATTAATATTTATTAAACCCTGAAAGTTACTTATAACATATTAAATTTCATTTAAATAATCTGATTTGCTTCCGCGTTTGATTGACGGCGCTCCTAATTCCCCTTGACCAATCAGAGAGAGGCGAGGGCGGGCCTTACCTTAGCGTAATCAATCCTCTGATCAGCGGTATCCTGAGCGTCATTAACGGCTGAGACAAACAGAGCCGAGCGGAGCGGAGCGGCGCGAAGAGCAAAAAGAACCGAGACGAAAAGCAACATGAAGGAAAGGTTTGTGGTGGTCCCCGTGGACAGCGGAGGGATGGCTGCCAGGGAGGGAGAGCACTCACCCCCCGCTGGAGCTCAGCCGACAGCGGACACCGGCGGCAGCAGCAGCGGGGAGGAAAAGGAGCCGCTGGAGGACTCGGTGTTCGAGCCTCAGGACACCGAGGCGGCGGTACCGATCCTGGAGTACGACAGGGAGCCTAATAAATACGGTGAGACATGTCCGTGGCCCACTTCTTATCTCTGTCTGTCCGGCTTCCAGGGGATTAGACTCTGTGTTAATTGTTGTTTACTAATGGATAAATAAGCACCTCCAAAACTCACATCCCTGTGAGGTGAGGACCTATATTACAGATAATGCGACCAATGTGGGGGGAAACTGAAAGAGTGCCATTAAATTAGTGCAAACGTTGTTTAAAAACAATGTAAAGTATATAACTGGATATATTTAGGTTTAATTGGAGTGAACTTCCATAGTGGTTGTCAGTAAAATTCACTGTTTTTCTTTATAAACCAGCCAGGAGTTTGTTTAGCTCCATAAATCAGTGAATAAGGATAAATACACTTAATTTAAGAAATGTTTACTTATTTCTAGATCGTTTTTGCAGTGCACAATATTCTGATCAAGAAAAAGCAAAAAGTTTTTTTTATTCATGTTTGATTGCATATCATTTTTAATTTGATTTATTATGTTTAATTCAAGGATAAACTGTAAAACTTCCATTTAATGTCTGTATTTTCAATTTTTTTTTCTAAATCTGCTGATTTGGACTGATCCACTTTAAAATGTATAATATAAGGAGATATAAAAATAACTTGAAAACAATGTTTTGCTTTGGATGAGAGTATTACTGTGGACTTTTATTTACCCAATTGTATCATATTTGATACATGGTTTTTGAGACTTAGATTTATTTTCTCATTTTGTATACAGAAAATTGTAAACAAACAGAAATTTCGTTTAAAACGGCTCTAGGCAATTAAATTTTTTAAAGTGCGGCCTTGAAAACAGTAATAAATACATAAAAAATATATAGTAATATAAACACATGGTTTAACATAATTTTTTTTTTTTCTACATCATCAGTGTTATATTTTTATTCTTGAAAACCCAGACTTGCACAATAAGTTCCATGTAGGGAACAGAAAACGTTTAAAAGGCTATAGAGAAATGCCTTATGTATCAAATTTGGTGCAAATAAATGATCTAATTTAACTTATACAAACTTTCTTTTTTGATGTAATTTGTCAGAAAGTTCAATGACAAGTGTAATAAAGTGTCGATTATTTTATGGTCCAGGCTTTAAAGGGTTAATAGTTTGAACAAAGAAAAGCAAACTGATGATACTGATAATTTTTTATACTGCTTTCCATATCTCATTACTAGAGCGACAGTCTTTGTGTTTTCTTATGAACATAGATTCTTACTTTCTCTAACAGACAGGATAAAAGAAAAGGATGAAACTACAACTTTTTTTGGTCCATTTAGGTGAAGGGGATTTTCTAAAGACCTGGATTAGAAATTTCTGATACTTTCACATTTAAATTTTTGTTTTTATTCATATTTATTAAGCAACATCTCAGATAGTGTTACTCAAAAATAGACACCTCAATAAATAGTCTTTTGTTTTTGTTTCTTTCATTATAATCCTTTATAGCTTGCATGCAGTATATTCACTGATAAGAAACTTGCATCTCCCCATTTAGGACCAACCAAGCTGCAATTTCCTTTTTTTCCAATCAGCACTGGATTTCTTGAAGCATTTCTACTTTTTTATCAATGCTTTATTTAACAAAGCTAAATTGATCTTTTAGCATTTAGCCAAATGTTTGCTCTCTCCTAATGTCAGACCTTGTTCCTCCAGTAAATGAAAAACAAGGTCTCTATAGCAACACGCAGGTAGGTAGAAAGCTGAGGAATAATTGCAGGTTGCTGTTGGTCATGGAAGCGTGCAAAGCTACAGAGTAATGACGGTTGGAGCGCTCTGATGGGTGTATCGATTAGTAATCAGCCGAGCGTGCTCTGGTACGTCTCGTTTTGGGGTTTTTTTATGTTCAAGATGAGTTACTGGTTGAAACCTTGCTCAATTAGTATGAAGGGAAGAGTTTCCATTGTTGCAAGCAAATATGTTTTTGAAATAAAAATTTTTAGAAAACATAATAATAAAAAAAATACTTTTGGGGATCAGGGCTGGGCGATATGAACTCAAATCAATATCAGGATAATTGGGCGGTTTTACCTCTAACAATAAATGCTCCGGCTCCTCCGTCAGTAATAAAGACGTGCAGGAAATGCAACTGATCTATTTATAATTTATTTATGGAATAAATCAAATTACATATTACTTTCAAATGAATCTTAAACTCTTGTACCCATTCAGTTAAAGAATATTAAAACTGTAAAAAAAGATAGGAAAGAAAATATATATTAAATATATATTAAAATAAAATAGAAAAGAAAACAAGTGGAAAAACATAATAAAAATATAGTTATAAAAAATGTATATGAAATTATAATTATTTTTTTATTATTTATCTATTTATTTATGTATTTATTTTTATATTCATTTGTTTATTTGTATTGAAACTTTGAATTTGTCCCAACAGTGTCTATCTTATGTTCAAAATGTTCAATAAACAAAGTTAAAAAATAAAAATAAAAATGTATATGAAAAATGTGAATAAAACAAATAATCTAGAAAAGTTCTAAAAAAAATGCTTGAAAAAGTAATCTTAAAACTTGTTCCAGGGGAAAAAAGAAAAAAAAATACTAATATTAATATTTAATGAAAATATACTTAGAAAAAAGACAAATATGAAAGTGGTTAAAAATAAAAAGAAAGTAAATACAAAAACTGAAAATGAAATAGCATTTAAAAATGAAAAAAAAACAACAACAAAAAAACAGCAAAGTTAATCAAAGCCTTTTCTTCTGGGTTGCATTTTTCAGATTTCTATTTACGAATCATGTTCTTTGCTTGCAGCAATATTGGAACAAAGTTTACTCCATAGATTGGTCATTTTAAAATGCTGCTTCAATGTATTTTAGTTCCTCCAATAAAATCAACATAGAAAATCCTAAAACAGTTATGCAGAATGAATGAATAAAAACAATCTCAGGCTAAATCAAGCAGTTAATGTCCTTGTTATGACCCATGGTGACAGAAGAGGCAGGTTATTGACAGAGGAAGCCGGTGTGTTATGATAAACCTGAAAAATGTCTCCTAGCTCTGAGCCACCGCTTGACGCCGGACGAGTGCTGAAGCTACTTAATAATAGTCCAAATAATTCTGTCATACAGTCGGACAAACTGAAAATGAGCCGAGTTTCCCAGACGCCCTAAGTGGAAGGGTGCTGCCAGGGACAAGCGGCAAAGCTATGAAAATGTTTTCCACATGATTTCCTTACAAAGAGCACGACAACAAGTCGAGACGGGTCTATTCTGCTTCATTCAAATCTAAGTGGGCCACTGGGAAGGCGAGCTGTGGACGGGGATCTGTGTAGTTATGCTGGCATGTGAACTCGCTGCTTTGGTTTGTCACGGATTATGCTATAAATGACTCCGTCAGACAGCCATAAAAAAAGATTGTGTGTTGCTTTTCATCAGCACATGTTTCAATAAGTCTCTGTTTCCTAAAGATATCCTCTGTGAACACATGCAGCATTTCAGCAAGGGATCTTCTATCATGAGGTTTTTTCTAGATGTTTAGAAAAAATAGTGCAGATCAGATTCTCTATTAGTTTCTTGCATTCCTTTTAAAAGCCTAAAATACTCCCAGTACACACAACTCACCTGTTATGTAGGCTTGCAAAAATCTTTCTACATATTGAGCTTTTCCACATTTTTTTACATTACAACTACAAACATAAATATATTTTATTGAATCTAATGTAAAATACCACAACTAAGTGGAAAATATAAATGAACTGATTCCAAATAGCAAGATTGCTCTTCCTAACGCCACTGTAAGCAAAGCTATGACAAACGCTGGGGTAATTTAACAGCGATATAGTGAAGCTCAGCATTACTTGAGGCATTAATGAGGCATTTTACATGATAAGGGATATTAAAATCATGTAAAATCAACTTATTTGAACTTTATGTGGAGTTATCCCTTCATTAAAAACATGCTCTAAGTTAATATATGCTTGAGGGACACATGGGAAGTGGTCTCTAACCACACAACACCCCTCCCCTGGCAACTCAATTAGCAAATACCTCATGATGCCGCTCACCTGCTGAGTTCCTAATACTTACAAGTTCTTAGTCCGGTCCTTTCCGGATTAAAAAAAACCTCTAAGTAAATGTATTTTCCGATTCCCAAGTATACAGTCCTACTTTTAAGCTTCCCAAGGAGGACAGGGTTCATTTTTGGAAGTAACCCTGCGATATAAAAAACGTGATGTTTCTCAAATCACGTAAGTATGTTCTTGAGAAGAACTCAGGAAAGTCTGGACTTGGGCAGAACGGGAGCATGCATCATAAATATGGGTCAATTAGGACAGAACCGTTCTCGTGACGTCATCACACGCTCGGCTCGTCTGGAGCTGCATTTCATTTAATACAGTCAGATAAACACACATCAAATGAAGATTTTGCCAAATAAAACAAAAAAAAAAACTCCATCAGAGCCAGTGGCGGCTGGTGAAAAATATTTTTGGTGGGGCTGATATAGCCTAGTGTATGTCTTCAACTAATCCAGAATAAGAATTCAAATAAACAATTGGAGAATAAATACAATTAACAGTAATGATTTAATTTACTATATAATGACAGTAACAGTGATGATTTTGGTCACAATAACCATGACATGAAATTTTCATACCCTACAACAGGGATGTTCTTCTGGCAAATGGCTAGATAAATAAGGATCTCACCGAATTAGATGGCAGCTGCATCTCGTTCGTTACGTTCGCCATCGTCCCTCTAATTGTCTGCACCTGTGCATTGGGTGCAGAAGCCTGTTAAAGGGCAGTATTTTCAGAACCCCAAGACCATAAAATTCTGAGACGCTGATTGGCCATTAAATCATTAAATTGACCTAGCAATAGTACATGATTGGCAGATTCTCTGCACATGTGGGGCAGTCTGATCACAGCCCCAAGACAGAGACGGTAGGAGTCTGTCTGTGGAAATCCACAAATTAATGACAGTAGATAGGGAAATGTAGTTTATATAATTTGTTTTGCTTATAGGTACACACTCTAGAGAGTAAAACTGACATTTATGAGTTAATTTGTAAAAATATATTTTACATTTCTCTCTTCTTATCAGGGAGGGCGGTGCCCCAGCGCCCCCTATGGGCCGGCCGCCACTGGCCAGCGGTTCTTCACATACAGCTATGGAGAGAGAGGCCCGCTGCAAATGGGCTAACGTTAGCATTGGCTGCCATTACCCTCAGAGGTCCGCCCGTTGCTGCGTTCCTCTCAACTTCCAAAATGTTTTTTTAGATTACGGTTTAAATCAGTAAATGGACCATATAGTGACACTTTAAAGTATATACTGTTCTCACCTCAAGTGATCTTAAAATGTACTTGTGTTGAATGACGACAACAGAAAAGAGAACTTCTAACCAAATACTCTGAGCTCTGTGAGCGCTAACCTGGAAGCTGCTGGTGCCCCAGTGCATGCTGGGACAGCTGTCAATCTCAAGAATGAATAAGTCTGCTCTGATGCATGATGGGTAAATAGGGAGGACGAGAAAAACATCCGGGGACTTTCTCCGTTCTTGGTCTACAGTTCTTTGGGATTGGAACAGTACTAGGGCTGAGGCTGATGACGTTTCACGAGCAAACGAGAACGAAAAGTACACATATGGAGAAACAGCCATGTTCTATTTGCATTAACACCCTTTTACTGATGACAGCTTTGTGGATAAAAGGAGGTTGTCTAAAAGACGGTGCAGTTGGAACACTCAAAGACACAAACACTGTTGCTGTCTTCCTCCTTGGTATCAATATTGCTTTCTGAACGATACCTTTTTCAATACCAGTTTTATAATATCAATTCTAATCAAAACAAAATTACAGTAAATATTGAAGTAAAAATGTCGACTTTTAACTCAGATTTTGTAATTCTAAGCATTTTTTGAGTAAAAAATATTTTCAGTGCAGAAGAACCTTTTTGTTCTGCGGTTTTTCTTCAAAAAGATGAATGTGTCTGCTTTCTCAGCTCCTGGCTGATGGTGTCTCCAGTAGTAAAAAATGTAAACTCTCAGGGTGTGGATGATGTTTACACACAGATATACCTGGTTGTCAAATTTGTGCATCTCTTAAGTCGTAGTACCGCTAAAAATCATAAGCTTGCCTGTTAAAGACGAGTCCGTTGGTGGATATTTTGAGTCACCCTGCTGCGTTCTTGTACTGCTCACGGGCTGCTTAGAGGAAGACGACTGTGCTGGTTGCAGTCGGCCCTTCTTGCAGTCAAACACAGAGAAACTCTCCGGTCTTAAATGATCCCATGCACAATTAGGTGCTTCATTAAGTTAGTGGTGTTGCCAGCCTTAGCAACAACGTCTTATTTTGCTTTTATTGCGTTGCGCACTATTAGCATCAATCTTTCTAAAGTGGAGCCACACTTTTGATGCCATGGCTGGGAACCAGTTCCCAACACAGGTACATGTGAACCCCATTTGTGGGCATAATTATGTATGTATTTTTCCTGAGTGATGCAGTCAGGGTAACTTTACAGCCAATCATCGAAACTTGGCACCAAAAGAGGAAGCATGTTTTGAAACTCTGTTGTTGGTACCATAAAAGAACCAAAGTTTGGTACCCTCCCCTATCTGCAGGTAAGAGGCATAGGTTTATACTCAAGGTCTTTGCATAAATTAGCTTAACATTGATGTGTGTGTAAGAAAGGAAGAGTGGGAGATTTATTAGCATGCTAAAAAATGTCCTGTAAGAGCCTCTGTATTCACTTTGGTTCTACAGAAAAAAATGTTTGGTCCAACATTGGATCATTCAATGGTTCGATGTCGTCTGAGGGACCATTTTCTAAAACTAAAGTTGCAATAAAAAATATTTCTGATAACCAAATGCAAAGGGTGTAAACATCAACATCAGCGTTTTGGTGATGACACGCTGTAATAAGTGTGAGGGAAATTGCAGATGGTCTTAAAGAGACAGGAGGCCAATTTCAAGGGATTTAGAAATGGCTGAAATGCAAAGTCAATTTTTTATTTTTTTAATACAGATTATTTTCCTAACAACTGAAGATGACATTGTTACTTGTTTTTTTGTATAAAATTGAACTATATCTCTAGAAAACACATAAAACTGGCCGTTAAAGGCAAAGCATTGTTTTTTTTACATCAATTTTGTAAACATCAAGGTGGAAAAACTGAAGCTTGTTTTCATTACATAATGATGTGCCATACCAGCAGTGTTCATAATTTATCGAGCAAAGCAAACTTTTTCTAAGGTAAACATGAAAAATTACTTTAATTATGACAGAAAAATGATCATCGGGTAGCTCAGGCTGATTACTGTCCTGCTCAGCTGCTTCCAGCAGGCCTGCTTACATAAGATTCCATTTTGGGAATATATCTGAATTCCATCCTGTAAATACTTTTTAACATAAAGCATTTTATTAAATGTAATTTTTTTATAAAAACAAATTTTTTTCGTTTTGTTCTTCTAAAGCCTGCAGGTGAGAGAGTGAGAAAGTTAAGAGTTAGAGAGCCTTTATCTTGGGGACACATTGTAATCCCTGATTGGTCAGTTCCTGACGAGCCTCTAGGACATCAGTGGTAAAGTAGGAGCAAAGTTAAACACAATTTAAAATATTTCTTAAAAAGAAACTCAAAGTGTGGTGTGCTAAAGTATTCAGCATCCATCCATCCATCCATCCATCCATCCATCCATCCATCCATCCATCCATCCATCCATCTTCTAACATGCTTATCAGTTTAATAAGTTATCCAAAGTAAAATTGCTCAATAGTGGTTGTGAAGAGCCAAAGACCCGCCCCCCCAGAGCACCGAGGCAAGCGTTTGGGGGCCCACAACCCCAGATACCCACAGGGAACCCCAGAGCAAAGGCGCCCCAGAGGTTTGCCAGCGGCCATGTTGGGGACTCTGCAAACCGGAAAAATTTTACCTTTTTTTTGGCCAAATTGCAAAACAATTTGAGAACAGACATTGCAAATCTCTCCAAACACACCATCCCCACCGTCTGATATGGTGGTGGCAGCATCATGCTCTGTGGGTGCCAATCTTCAGCAAGGAAGGGGAAAATGGATGGAGGCAAATACAGTCCAATGTTTGAAGGACACCTGAAAGCCTGCAGAACATGGAGCTTAAACATAGAGTCAGGGCGACACTGCAACGGTTTAAAGCAAAACATATCTATTTATTAGAACGGCCCAGTCAAAGTCCACACCTAGACCTGATCCAGAATCTGTGACAACATCTGAGAACTGAAATTAAACTGAGGCACTCGTGCTTAGAAGAAAAAGCAAAGCTTTCATTTATTAGATGAGCAAAGTTGTTAGAAACAAACCCTGAAATATTTCAACCTGTGGCCCAAAAATAACAACACAACAGACCTGAGACCACATAAAAATACACACCATTACTTTATATTGATTTATACACAGGAAATTGATTAATTATATTCAGTTTTGAACACATACATTTCTAAATGATATTCAAATACATCACAATTTAGAACATATTTTCAAATTATTCAATGAGACATTTAATTGTTATAACTTTGTTATATTCAAGATTTGAATCATGCATTGGATTAGTAATTCTCTAACTTTATTCATTTACATAGAGTGAAGTATTTATATTTATTTTTGAATAGGTAAGTTTTAGAAAAACAAGTTCAATTGTTTAATTAATTGAAATGTATTTTCTCTAATGGGACATTTCAATAATTTATGTGTTTTATAATTGTATGGTTTATTACTCATTTAAGTTATGTATTCAAATAAATAAAAGTTACAAATACCATTTTATGGAGCGTTTAGTTATTTTTGCCTGATTGCCTGATTGCCTGAAAGACTGATTTCACAAAGCCTGCTTTTGCACGAGGCTCTTACCTGTTTGTTTACTTTTACAAAATAGATATGGAGAGAAAATAAAATATGTAGAATTTCTTTTCCAATAAAATATGTCTGTGGATCAATGTGAATACTTATGGAAACAAGCATGTTGTATGAAAACTTTAGCAAGGTGCTCTATTGCCAACAAAACAGTAGAAGTGTGCCGCTAAAGGATCCAATGCTCATAGAGACTTCAAGTCCAAATCCAAGTTTGTGTTTTTTTACTTCTTTCCTGTTTTCTTAATCGCGATCAATACCTGATGGATTTCAGTGAACATAACGGTTAGTCTGGGGGTGAATCACTTCCTCGTCTCCTGAAACGAATGTCTGGATGATTGAAGCTGCTTACTGTTGCAGACAATGAGTTTAAGGCACCGTCAGTGTGATGAACGGTCAGGCATTTTCCATGACACAAAGAAACACCTTGTGGTATTTTTAGTCATGCTGATCAGATTTGCTCTTTGAAACCGACCCACTTTAACCTCTTTGTTTGTAATTAATATTGTAGTTTTTCTAATAAACAAAGAGGAAAAAAGACTTCACGTTTCACAGCTGTTTGTTTAAATGTTTTATTAATCTTGGAAAAGTGACGCACCGACTTGTGCAAGCCTCTGTGGACTTTTCAGTTTTAATAGAAAGACCTTTATTTGAGAATCGTGCAACACATTCAAACATTGGGTTTGTACATGTTGAAGTCCAGCTAACCCAGATCATATTTCTGTTCTTTTCATGGTTGCAAAATGAACTTTTTTAGAGACGAAGTGTTGCATAGGAAAGAGGAAACCGGGGCAGTGAAGAAAGAGGAAAATTTGTGAAATGTGTTTTTGTTTCAAGAAGTGCAGCCTTCATGAGATCTCCCCAACAGTTTAACATGTTTTGTTCTGGTTCATTCTTATTCTCACAGGATGTATTGGGTGTAAATATACACCTCATAATTGAAACTTGGTTCTCCAATCACTTCATAGCCACTGTGTAAAGTCCTGCATGTAGGCATGCAGGCTGTTCCTACAAACATTTGTCTAAGAATCAGCTGCTGTCTGTGAATTTCAGCTACAGTGATAGGACGTCACCTGTGCAGCAAATCCAGTAGGGAGACTTCAACAAACTGGAATCATTTTAAAACATCATGGTTCATAGGAAACATGAACCAAGGCAGGGGATAGGGGTGTGCAAAACAAATCGCCTTGGCAGTATATTGTGATTTTTGGCTGTCTGATATAATATTGATCTTTTAGGTCTTATCATTGATTTTTTTTTTTTTTCAAGCAAACCATTTTTACCTAAAACTGAGTGATAATGGGCTTCCTCTGCACCGCCACTCTGGCAGATAGAGCTGTGATCAATCATCTGATGAACATATACAGAGGTTGCTTTTTTATCTATACATTTAATTTCGATATAGGAAAAATATAGATACATATGGTGATATTGCAATATAGTGATAACTAGGGCTGGGTAAAAAAATAGATTTTGAATCGATTCCTTTACATTTTTGCCAAATTGATGTCTAGGAAATGAAATCGATTAATTTTATAGTAATGCGCGTGACGTTCACATTCAAATGAGCAGGAAAGATGCTCTCAATATAGTCAATAGGTTGACTGAAGACATTAACAAATGGGGGCTGACCAGAAAACACCCTGTAGTTGTTACAGACAACGCTGCACATATGGTTTGTTCAGCGGAGATAATGCAGCTCATGCATGTCTGCTGTGTCACGTCTGCTTGCTCGAGTGAGGCTTCACTTTTTCACTTTTCACAAACAAGTTTGCACTTTTGAGACAGTTTTGTTCACATCTCAAGTTACAAATGTCTGATTTACAAGTTTGCACTTTGTGTTTTATATGACAGGAAAAAAATAAAATGCATGAGTATTTTGAAACACAGCTGAACCACTTTCATTATTGTAAAAACAGATCGAATCGAAATTAATCGATTTAGAACTGAATGAATCAAAATCGAATCGATTCAGGACTTTGGCGAAAATATCCAGCCATAGTGATAACATTGTATCGTGACCCAAGTATTTTTATTCATATTGTATCATAACACCCATGCCAATACTCACCCTGAGCAGTGGATGTGCTCAGTGACATGGAATAAATTATGTATCACAATATGGACTATTTTATATCACAATATGCCCCAGTCAAGTACGTTTTCATCTAATCTCTGGGAAAAAAAAACTCACAAAACAATATAATAGCTTGTTTTGTGACATTAACAGAACTGTCACAAATGTAAAAATATATTTTAATGCAGCAATATATATGGATCAGATGACAACAGAAGTAAATGTTTTTTTTTATTTTGCAACTCCTTCCCGGTGTTTCACAACTTGCTTTGCCTCCCACTTTTTGGATCCTTTTTTATTCTTTTTCATGGTTCTCGTTTAGGTGATAGAAGAGGTTTGTTGTGTTGCTGTCTGGTGAGGGAACAGTCGTTTAGCGTATTTTGCTAAAATTGTCTTGACTTATTGACTTCTTAAACCCAAAATGTAACCAAATTACAGACACAACCCCCTTTTTTTAGTAAAAGTGCTTCATCTTAGGTTGCCTGCTTCTTCATCTCCCAGCCTTAAATGGGAACGCCTTTTTTTTTTTACATTTGGCCCTTGATTTTACGTTATTCCATCATGCTCTACTCACCCATATGAGTTTTGTGTCCTATGGAGCCGTTCTGAAGATATTCCGTTTGTTATATTAGTTTCTGCCTTCAAGTCGTTGCCCATAGGAAGACGTTACTTGGATGCAACCTAACGGAATATCTTCAGAACGGCTAATATGGGTGAGTAGAACATGATGTAATAACGTAAAATCAATGGCCCAATGTAAAAAAAAAAACGGCGTTCCCCTTTAATGAGTTAACTCAGGGAAAGCATGTCTTAAATCATTGTGTGAGTCAAAAGCCGTAAAGCAGCGTCATGTTGGAAAACCACAAGACGAAGCTTATTTGTGAATTTTTTAAAAATCTCTATAGACACTCATATGTTAAAAACTGTGTTAGAAATGAGAATGGGCACCATGGACACTTTTCTGTTGTCCGTACGATACGTATTGTACCATCGCCCAACACTAGTGTATAGGTTAACTTTCTGCTGAGCCAATGGCTACAGAACTTCATAAGGCCTTTTGATTACAGTGAACCGTTGTTTATCGCGGCGGTTACGTTCCAAAAAGAACCCGCGATAGGCGAAATCCGTGAAGTAGAAACCTTTGTTTACAGTTATTATAAAATGAAATACTCCATAAAACATTGAAATCAAGGAACAAAAACTTTACAGGCCCAATCATATAAAAGTACTGTGTAAACGTTTTTTTTTGTTTTTATTTTTTATTTATTTATTTATTTTTTTACAAATAACTACTGCACCGTAAAATAATATAGTTATAAATAAATAAGTAATAATTTTAATCATCAATACGAACTGAAGAGTTAATATTGTGGGGATCAGCACCGCCCCGCCGTGACGGATTGGAACGGGAGAAAATGAAAAATGATTATGAAAAAAAATACAAAGTACAGTAGGACAAATAGTGACTGACGTGTACAGTACAGTATTTCACTGCTGTTTGACGGAGCCGCTGCATCCTGACTCTGCTCTGTGGCGTTTCTTTCTTCTAAAGCCTGCGGTGTAGGTGTGTTTTTTGGAGAGAAGAACATAGTTTTCGGTAGTTGTTGTGGCTCCTTTTTCTTCTAGGCCAAAAGATCCTTATAAACCGATATGCCACCATCGATTATGTTTGACAATAAAGTTTAACAGTCCATGATGCAAATCGTGAAAAGTGAACCGCGTTATAGCGCGGGTTCACTGTAGTTCCAAAACAAGGAGCACAGAGCCTCATGGAATAGATTTCCTTGGTCAGGCAGCTTGTTCCTAGCCTGGGTGCCATTCCAAACTTAGTCCTGCCCACAACGTTTGTGTTGGGATCTGGAGCTGTACCACCTTCCTCCAGCAGAGTGCGTCGTGAGTCTACTGGAGCTGGAGTCTTCCAGCACACCTGAGACGTATCTACTCATCAGGAGACCTGCCCTTTATAACCAGCTGCCAGACCTTGCTTCGACGCCGCAGTGTTGACCTTAGTTTGGAAACCTGTCTCTAGCCTGAAGCTCTGGATGAGCTTAACCTGCCAATATGCCCTGGAGAGCCAAACCTGAAGATTCCTATGTGTATTCCCCTGCTGCTCTTAGTTAAGAGCTGGAAACTCTGATCAAGGTCTGCCATTAAAGTCAGAAGCTAGACGCTGCAGCTGCTCTTGAACTCTGCTGAACAAACAGTCTCTGGACCCAACGGTTCTCTCTCTCTCTAAGAGAAGCCCGGATTCAGTCAAGGTATTATCCTGAATTATCTAAGACTCATTCTCAGCAGCCGGCCTTCTAATCAAACTATCTTCTCAGCAGACTTCAGTGAACCAGCCCGGACCAGTTCCTGATCCAGTACATTGTCTTTATTGTGAAACATTCAATAAACCTTGTTAAACTTTTACCCAGCCTCCGTTGTGTTCTGCATATGGGCTAAGAACCTTAAACCCATCATGACAGTTTGAGGTCGGGAAGTTCGGTCTGGCATTGCTAAACAGTAGCGCGAGTATGCTAGCACAATATCTGGCGTACCAATCAAATTGTCAGGGCGGGCTTTATACGATGATGGACAGATGATCAACAGTAACGTAATCAACCACGTGACCAAAGCGCGCTTGGGTGACAACAACAATGGCTGCCGTTGGAGAGTTCAGGTGAGTAGATTCTGCTATTAGGTCTGTTCTAGAAGATATCGACAGCAAATTAATTTAAAAAGAGGAACAGAGAAACGCGTTCAAGGCTCATCTTATTCTAGGTGTGCAACTGCACGCTTTGATTTTTGTTGACAACAACTATGCCTCGCTTAACATACGTCACGCACTCCGTTGCTCTTATTGGTTGTAGGTCTATCCAATTGAGTGCAGAGGCATTTTTTTTCCTGGTTCGTTCGAAGCGCCCCATAATCACAGCTCTATGGGGCAGTATCAGACTCATATTCTGACTAGAATTGAGTAGGACTACATCAGGCTAGCTTCTTCCAGCTCATACGTCCCCCAGGTCTACAAACCCTGGCAGAAATGATGGAACCACCGACCTCAGAGGATGTTCATTCAGTTGTTGAATTTAGTTTTTTAAAAAAGCATATCATGTGATATGACACAAAACTAATTTCAAACTGCAACTGGCTTTAAGAAACTAAAAGGAATCAAGAAAATAAATGTGCTAGTCAGTGACGGTTACTTTATTAGACCAAGCAGAGAGGAAACAAATATGGAATCACTCCATTCTGACTAAGAAATTACACGAATTGTCTCTTACTCTTCTGTCTTCCCAACTTTGTGGAGCCATTTTAGAGAGGTCCTCTTCCGGCAAGCCTGACCTCGGTGTGATAGGACACAATACTAGAACATGAGGACAGCCCTCCCAGTAGAGTTGGGGCTGTCCTGGCTGCAAAGAGTGACCAATGTGATGTTGAACTCTGAGTTAAGAGTAAACAGTCCCTTTGGATCATATGTGAGTCGTGGCACATCAACAAACAGCTTTGTCAATATGATGTGAAAATTAGCTCCTGCACTGAACAAATAGGGCTGATAAATGTAATCAGTGCACAGGGCTGGGTTTACAGTTGGAACAGGAGAATAGTTTCATTTTCAGTAACCAACCTGAGCGATGTGTCTGAGCTGCTGCTAGGTAGATGTTATCTGGATATAAGAAACTGAAAGCTGGTGAGTCAGAAACCACTAGATTTCACAACAGAAGCCAAGGATAAACCCAGAGTCAAGTGCTTGTTTTTTTTTTCTAATGAGAAGTGAAAAAGTGCCCATGGTAGCGGTGTTTCAGACGAAAAAGGACATTTTATTTGTTTATTTGCAGGAGGACCCGTTTAGCTTTACTTCTGTTTCTTGTGGAGGGGAGCGGCTCTTTCTCATTTGATCCTGATAACAGATAGTTATTAAAGGAGAAGTCCGGTCATATTCAGAATACAAACTTCTGAAAGTATTTTAAGTATAAAATTATTACATACTGTTCAATAAATGATCAGTGTTTTTAATACAGAGTAATTTTCATTTGAATGTGCTTCACTGGAGGCATCCATGTTTGTCAAAGAACACCACTGCCACCTACTGGTTTGTGACGGCACGGTGCGGTATCGGCTGTTGATCAAGTCCCACTGCTGTATCTGGTGTTTGTCACAACGCACTATTATCCATGATGGCGAAAACCAGTATACTATGCAAAACAGAAAGTAACGGATTGATGACGTGTTTTTTTTCTGGCCAGAAGTTCAATGGCAAATCCTCCCTCTTCAAGTTGGCAATCCAATGACAAACTCGTGAAAGGTGAAATAACTTTTTTTTTCACTTTTCCCCGATGTATTTCAGCATCCAGCTGCCATGCACGTGGGCATTGTCAGTTTCACTATAGCTCTGGTGAATTTCAATGGTGAAGTCCTCTGGAAATCTTCAATAATTGTTGTTGATTGCAGATGTGTCTAGTAGTTCCCATTGATTTAGCTTGTAAAGCGGGGAGAATGGTGCTAGGCTTACCGTACCGAGGCGTCACTGCTGGAAGATGTTCGTGAATGAAAATTATTGTTTTTATTTATTTACTGATTAACTCTTACTTCAGAAAATCACCGCAAACTTTTTAGTTTTAGGTATAGATCGCCGGTCTTCAACAGGGGGTCTGCGACCCCTAAGGGGTCCACGGACATACTGCATGGGGGTCCCGAAAGATAACTTTTTTTTTTTTTATATTCCCCCCTGCAATTTTTTCCACTAATTGAAATGTCTTTAAATCCACATTAACATGAATTCAACAGACTGTAGTAAACAGATAAATGGAGGCAGAAGATGTCTTTCAGTCATCAATGCACACATTCAGCGACACACAGGAGCTCTTTCAAGCTGGGCACCGTTTCATTCACAACACCTGTCCCATCAACCAGGAATCAGAATCAGAAATACTTAAATAATAATAAATACTTTCATTACATGATTACATCTGTAATAGAGTTACTATAGGACCAGATTGATATAACACAATTTCATACAATATAATTAAGGGGTCCCCGCTCCATCTCGCCATCAGTTTGGGGGTCCTTGGCCTGAAAAACCTTGAAGACCCTTGATATAGATAATGAGCCATTGGTTACTCCTTGCTGACCGGACTTTTCCATTAAACAGGGTTTCTTATTGGACCTTGTCTCATGCAACAGCACACACATATAGTCTGGGTAGGATTCAGGAGAGTGTCAAAATTTATAACGGTCAGTTGTTGAACAAGACAGCAGGAATTTAACACCAATATAAAGATTCTTTAAGATTCTTTTAATGTAAATGTAAAAAAACCAAAGACTTGATCTTCATCACTACCCAAAGGTTACATTTTCTATTTTATTTTTATTATTTTTTTGCAGCTGGCTCCTCACCAATATGACCCATTACAGTTTCAGAAGCCGCTGTAACAGTCTGCCAGATGTTGAGCAGCAGACATGCACCAGTCAGGATTTTAGGATCCGAAAACCGATCACTGCATCAAATCTACAAATCCTTCTACTGCTCTTTGATGTACATCCAAATTTTGTTATTAGGTTAAAAAAAATTATAGGACATGATAAAGTATCATGAAGTGACCACTGTTATAGTGACAGAGGCAGTGGAGATGAGCTTTTTTTATTCAACATGGAAGATTGAAAAAAATAAATATTGCCGTTAGTAGTTGGCTTTCTTTGACAAACATGGATGCCTCCAGTAAAGCACATTCACATGAATATTACTCTTAATTAAAAACACTTATCATTTATTTAACAGTATGTAATAATGTCATATTTAAAGTACTTTCAGAAGTTTTATTTGCTGAATAGGACCAGACTTTTCCTTTAAATGTACAATTGCTTGGAACAATAATAGAAACAAATTTGCACGCTTTTCTGAAACATTTCTGTTTGAAATGCGCTTTATTATAACTCATATGGAACAATGAAATTTAATAAAGCCCCTTAAATTGGAGGTTTTCTTTATCTGTAGGCCATATTATCAGTCATAAGAATGTAAGGCTGTAAATATTCAATTGTATGTAATTAAGTTATGATTTTCCCTTTGAAAATATCAAAAAAAGTGCTGAACCTTTTTGAAATAATATTAATATTCTTGATACACCTTTGGGAATGTTTTATAGAAAATAATGTTTGAAAATAAAACACAGTTTCCAACATATTGACAACATAAATAGTTTTTAGGATATATTATTGGTGCTTTTAGTGTCTCTCTGTAGCTGAAATGCAATAATTAATTCCATAAAAAGAGTAGAAACCTTGTAAAACCTTAATATAATAATATATTTACATTTAAAAGCGGTAATTAACATTGATTCTCTCTGTGGACTCTTGGTTAACCCCCTTAGTAGAAGCAAGCTTATGCCAAAGCCAATAAATCTCTAACAAACGATGTGAAGCTGTCTGAAGATGTAAGAACATCCTCCATGCTGGTTATATCAGATGCTGAGGATGACTAAGATTGCATTTAGATTTCTAAATGATTTAAGAGCCATTAGAACATAAATCAGCTCATACATGGTGTAGGGTCTGCCAAAGGTGTCATGTTTGACCTGATGTAACATGATAGTAAATCTGTCTGCCATTCTGCTCAGTAGACAAAGCGTCTGCCTGCTGTCAGGCTTAAATAGGAGATTAAGAGCTTATATCGATATGAACTACCTGCTCCTGAACCCTGAGGACCTTCATCTTGAACTTGAGACGAGGGCTGTGGTTAAGGAGCCGCATCATGTGAGCAGGTGTCCACCAATCAGGACGTCGTGTAGCCCTGCCCCGCCAGTTGGATTCAGTTTAGGTGATTGAATATATTGTGGGCCAGATGGGCTGCGTTCAGCATCGCCTGAGTTTTGTGATGCTTAAAGATAAGGATTATGTCAAGATGTCTGTTGCTTTTAAGGCATGCAGTGAATATTAAAATCATATTGGTACAAAAGAAGCAGTGATTTGTTTGCTAAGAGCTTAACCATAAAAAATGTAGCTTCATTTTCTGATGTCAAGGCCCTCTGAGCTGTTTGCCCTATAATATCTTTAGTTGCTGTGGGGAAAATACCTCAAGCATATTTACAATTTGTCCTTCATCACAAATTGATACTAATTTTTACTTTCATGTAGCGCATGTTTTTTTTTTTAGTATAAAGGGTTTCCACTAGAAAACGGAATGATCCCGTCAGTTCTTTGGGAACCACAGTGTTCTGTTAAAGGTATACATGCTCTTCCAGTTAGCTTTCATTTTCTGCGCATGTGCATTTTCAGGGGTATCAGGGTTTCCACGGGTCATTAAAAATTATTAAGTCATTAAATTATTACTTCTTAAATTAAGGCCTTAATTGACATAAAAATTCATTAAACCTGATAATCGTGGCATTAAAATGGCTTCGTAAAAGAAGCTTGAGGCGGAGAAAAGGCTAGAGAATGGGGGAAAAATGCAAATTTGAACCAAAGTGGCGGGAAAACAAGGAACTCGGGACATTATATATATATATATATATATATATATATATATATATATTAGGGATGAAGCGGTATATGAAAACCGTCTGAACCGTTCGGTTCGACTGTCTCGGTTCGGTTCGGTTTGCGTGTGTTTCGTTCGGTTCATGCGTTGCTCCTTTTTCTCATAGGGGAAGCGATTAAACTCCAGAGCAGAAGGTGGCGCTACTGCGACCAAAGCCAACTACCAGTAGTAAACAAGAAGAAGCGAAGCAGCTTAGCCGGGTGTAGCAGGGGGAAAAAATCAGTTGTTGTGGAGAATTGTGTGGGTATGGCGAGTGGGAAAGAACAGGAGTTGGAAGACGCGCCGGCAGCACTTTATAGGTCTGCTGTATGGGACCACTTTGCATTTAGAGTGACCTACGATGACGGCGGAAAGAAAGTTGTGGATAAAAGTGCAACAGTGTGCGAGCATTGTGCAACACGTTTTGTTTACGCTAACAGCAATGTGACCAACATGTCATGCTAACCCCGAAATCCCTCATACTCCGTCAGCAACCCCCGCTGCGCTCCAGACCGGCTGCTCAAAGCAAAGCCTACAGCCTCCGCTGTGGCTCCCGTCCGCTCCCCTCTGAGTCCCTTGGAGATGGTAGAGAGCATGCGCGAGATGATTAAATTCAAAGCAGCAAAACATACGGAAATGATCCAGGGTTTCCGCGGATCATTTAAAAATAATTACAATTCATTAATTTTTGGGGGATTTTTTCATTAATTTCATAAATTTTTATGGGATTTCGGTGTAACAATCAACACGTATCAAACCGAACCGAAAACCGTGACCAGAAACCGTGAATCGAACCGAACCGTGGATTTTGTGAACCGTTCCACCCCTTATATATATATATATATATATATATATATATATTAGTGTATATATATATATATATATATATATATATATATAAGTATATGTATATATATATATATATTAGTGCTGTCAATCGATAAAATAATAACGCGATAATTTTGACAGCACTAATATATATATATATATATATATATATATATATATATATATATATATATATATATATATATATATTAGGGGTGGAACAGTTCACAAAATACACGGTTCGGTTCACGGTTTCGTGGTCACAGTTTTCGGTTCGGTTCGGTATATGTTGATTGTTAGGTAAATCTGTTATGGTCGTGTTGCTGTTAGCATAAACAAAACGTGTTGCACAATGCTCGCACACTGTTGCACTTTTATCCACCACTTTCTTTCCGCCGTCATCGTAGGTCACTCTAAATGCAAAGCGCTCCCATACAGCAGACCTATAAAGTGCTGCTGGCACGTCTTCCAACTCCTGTTCTTTCCCACTCGCCATACCCACACAATTCTCCACAACAACTGATTTTTTTCTGCTACACCCGGCTACGCTGCTTCGCTTCTTCTTCTTCTTGTTTACTACTGGTGGTTGGCTGTGGTCGCAGTACCGCCACCTTCTGCTCTGGAGTGTAAACGCTTCGCCTATGAGAAAAAGGAGCAGCGCATGAACCGAACGCAGCATACGCGAATCGAACCGAGACAGTCGAACCGAACGGTTCGGACGGTTTTCATAAACCATAAACTAAAAGAGCATTAAAAGCATTAAATAAGAGTTACTCATTCATGTATAAACCCTGGGTATGTCTGTGGTGAGCTACGGTTTCCGACAGTCGTTGAAGCTCACTTTTCTCACTGCGGTTCTTTGAAAAAAGGCGTAAGAAAAAAGTGTCCACGAAGTGTATGAGAAGAAAAGAAAGGTCTCATAAGAGGCAGATGTATCCCGGAATGCTTTGAGCAAGCAAAGCATTATGGGATTTACATTATGGGATCTACAATACCTAAAATGCAGCAATTGATTAACTCAGTTGCTGCATTGTAGGTTTTCGAAATGGAGTTGATTCTTTCTCGCTATCATCATAACCCCAACGCCTTTACAGGGGAACAGAAGACCTCACCTATTCAGCCAGGCCAACAATTCCCTTTAACGACCCCCTTTCAGAGACATAGACAGGTGTGGGGCATTGTAGGCTAACAAAGAAGCCAAACGACCCCCATTCCAAAGGGGTGGACCCATTCATTCGTTTTAATTCACATGTTTTCTAAGCAAAAACAAGGCTTTGTTGGGCTACTCTGTAAAGCCTGGAACTTAACACTATTCCATGACATTTTGAATTGAAAAAGCTTCCTGGATGGGAAGCGAAACGTCTTCAAACTTGGAAACAAAGTCCACTGGATTTTTTAAAAAGTTTTTGGAGCTACTATAAATATTCACATATTCATCAAAAGGTTTCGCCACTGTGCTTTCACCCTGTGACCGGTTGTATCCCTGTTACTACTCTAATTAAAGCCTATTTAAACAAACACAGCTTAGGGTTAAATTCCTTATAGTACCTCCTATAAAATACATTCTGAGGTTTTATACAGCGTTATGTAGATGAACAACATTCAACAGCCAATGTGTGCACCATCGGCTTCTGTTTAGGGTTACAGGCATTTGACAGGCTGCCCAGTTTTAGCGATGGGAAACTGTATCCAGGTATCTTCCTGCCATAGGAAGCTGTATAGACATGGCAGGAGAGCAGCTACGTTTCCTGCTCACATACTGAGCGATAGCTTCATTCTGTTTGGAGCTAAAACTCTTCATTTGAGATGGAGTTTCACATTTTCCCGGTGGTCTCACCAAGGCTGTCCAGCAGAGATGTTAGGGGTTACACATTTAGGTTGAACACACTGAAATGAATCTACTTTGAGTTACATTTCTAGAGTGAAACAGCAGAGACCTTCTGAATCCATTAGTTGGGATAGTTAGCTAAACTAAATTAGTTAGTAAACAACGTCATGGCTTCAAGTTCTCTGATTGGTAACATGGTGGTTTTCATGTTAATGACTACTACCTTTGATGGGAACCCAGCAGTCAGAACAGACTGAGCTTAATCTCTCTGGAATCTCTCCTGCCATTCACCCATATTATTGTATCTCTGCAGAGGAAAAACAAGACGGTTCAGGTAACAGGAAGGAAAAGTGTTGCTAAATGTGTTTTGACAACAGTTTAAACCACAACAGTTACGGTTTCTCATGTCAAAACAAATCATTACAGGAGTGTTTTATGAGCCGCTTGCTGACAATCCAGTTCAAACTCCATATGGCTGGAAACAGATTTATAGCAGGGACGCTATGAATGACTTTTTCAAAATGATTTTCATTTTACTCTGAATTAATTGAGAAATAAAGAAAGATTTATGTTTATCTGACTTTGTTAATTATTATTCCCTCACAGAAAAAGTCAGAATTGATTATTATCCAGAGACTATTAATAACAGGAGGTGAAATGCAGCTCCAGACGAGCCAGACGTTTGGTGACATCACAAGTCCGCTTCTGTTCCATTTAACTCATATTAATGCTGTGGGTTCCCGTTCTCCCAGAGTCCACCCTTTCCTGTGTTCCTCTCAAGAACATACTTGGCGAGAACACGAGTCCGAACTCGGGTTCTTGTGAATTAATAAACAGCCAAAAAATCGCTCTCCAACTTAACACCTGTAACGGTCACTACTAATCTGGGAAGATTCTTATTTCAACCATTGCTTATATTAGCTGCAACATATGTATCAAGAAGCTATGATAAAAAAAAAAAATTGATTGACATGATCGTTGATTTATTATTGGCTGAATTAAGGTGTACAAGCTGACGCATAACCGACTGGTTTGAATAAGATAACAAAAAACCCCACAGATTTTAAGACAGGATTTTTTTTTAGAGAATTTTTCTAAATTTTGGGACAATATGGTCTGATAAAGAGTACATTTATTCACATTTTTAAGTCAGAATGATTTCCATATGATTTCCCTACGACTTTAACCAATATGATGTGTTGAACTAGATCTGCTATTTTCACAACATTTTTGAGACACTTGTAGAAAGGAGAAGGTTTTTTGAATTCTTTAAATTAAATTTTTCTGCCTAACAGCAATAATAAACTGCATGACAGCATTTTATCTCCAGCTATTTTAGTATCTAGGCAAGAACTGTCAGTCTGGTAAATAATCCGATTTTTATTAGAAATTGTAAAGGTTAGCTGTTTTATGAAGTGCAACATAAAACTAGACTAAAGCGTTTTTGAGTTTTAGTCGACTAAAACTGACTAAAACTATCACATATAGTAACTACTTAATGTCATTATGTTGTAGCAAGGTGTACAGCAGGCTGCATGAACGCCTCCATCACTGAGCGCCATGTAGCGCTGCACTGGGACTGAGTTACAGGTTAGGCCATGAGTCATTGTTTTCTACTTAATCAGTTGACAGAATAAAGAGAATCAGTACAGTTTTGGTCAATATTTTTATTTCAATATCTATATGATTTTTATTTCTATTAATATATTTATACATATTTGAACGTGTAGCTGATCAGTGGAGCAGTGTGTAGCACTGCTGCCTTGTAGCAAGAAGGTTCTGGGTTCGATTCTTTCTGCATGGAGTCTGCATGTTCTCCCTGTGCATGCGTGGGTTCTCTCTGGGTACTCCGGCAGTTCAAAAAAATGACTGTTAAGTTAATTGGCTTCCCCAAAAAAGTCCCCTCAGGTGTGAATGAATGGTTGTTTGTCCTGTCTGTCTCTGTGTTGCCCTGTGATGGACTGGCGACCTGTCCAGGGTGTACCCCACCTCTCGCCCATTGACTGCTGGAGATACCAGCACCCCTCGCGACCCCAATTGGGACAAACGTGTCAGATAATGGATGGATGGATATTTGAATGTTCCTGGAATGTCTTTCAATCCTAAAAATATTTTATGCTGAATTAAATATTTTTAAACAATGAGAAAAAAAAAAACTAACTCCTTAAAGTCTAATGTTCCACTTAGTCTGCAGAACTCTGAGAGAGAAACTCCAAACTGTCCTTCTTTCCATGAAGGCTGTCAACAAAGAAACCTTTAGCGTGGTTATATTTATCAGACCCTCCGGCTGTGAATTGCTCCTTCTGGTTACATAACTTACAGGACAAATAGCTGTTTGGTGTGTTTTGCTCATGGCGTCTCCTCTATAGTCATATTCATAGAAATGAGGAAGCCATCCACAGTGGATCATGTCAGTCACATTGTCTTTACTAATGCAGGAAATAACGCTGTGCAAAAAACCTGCTGAGAGAAATATTATCTGATACCGGTCAAGTTTACTTATGAAGCAGATTTTTATAGATGAATCAGTATTAGCAGCACTGAGTTATAGCACTGATAAACTATTTTTTTTAGCACAGCCATCCTCTGTGCTAAAAAGTTCTCAGCTGATCTTATCTGAAGGTCTCGTAAAAATCTGTCAACTCGAACCTTAAAAGGCTCACATGACTTGAGCTCAAGACCTGTCAAAGCACGCCGCAACCAATCCAGGATCTACAGTCTGTCCTGGTTTATATGACCGCCTGTTTCTTACAAGAAGCTGTTTCCTTTATGCTTTGGTTGTTTTTTCTCTCTCCTCACTTATGAAATATTCATACTTTTATTTATTTATTTTTTTTCCACCAGCACCTTAGGACTCGAGGTTGGCTGCATGACTCGGTCTCCATTCTCTGCAAATATGCTCGTGTCATGGAAATGTTTTTATTTTTAAAGCAACCAAATGGTGGAGTCATCCTTTAAGATGGAAACATTTTAGACAGGAAAGTATGAGCGAGTGTGTAGAAATAAATAAAGCCTTTTCTATAAATAATCTCCCAGGATCCATTTAATTCCAGATTATATAGTTATTGCAGATTTGGCAAAAGGTAGTTTGGATAATGTTGTCCGTATTATTAATCAATGGTTCCACACTTGTAATTACACATGTGGTCAGCAGAGGGCGCCATTGTTTTATCTGTATTCTTGAGCAAACATTTGGTCAAATAAAAAGAAAAGCAGAGGGGCAGGACTCACAACATTCCAGATTAGATTTTTATTAAATAATAAAATTACATTTATTTTATATTTTTTGCTAGATTTAGATTAATGTTCTAAAAGGTACTGATGAGCCTGATTCTGACACCAGCAGCTGTATCTGATTGAAGATGAATGGGATCATTAAAAGCTTTTATCTTTAGTTTTAATTTCCTTTGGATCGTTGCTTTCTGGTAGCAATGTTTGAAAACTCTTTAGCCTGTAGAGGGCACTGTTGTAGTTAGTGGATGTGCTTATAGGAGATGGATGTTTCTGATTGTTGGACCGCTGATTCTGCAAACTTTCTTTATTAAACTTTAGCTTAATGTTGCGTCATACCAAACACCAATGGGTGTTTTTGTTTCACTTCTATAGTTGAAGAATTGTTCTCTATGGTAACAGTAAATCGTTAGCCCCTTAGCTCCCACCTTTTTATATCTTGTGCACAAATGAATTGCATACTCAAATACTATTGGCGAGTAAAAATTTTATAAATCCCACATGGTTGTGATGTTTCTCGTTTGTTATCTTCTAGTTTCTGGAGATATGGGTAAAACTGTACGTTTTCCAAAACCTGAGCTTTGTAACTTTAAAAATTCCCCAAAAAATTATTGTTTCCCTCAAATAAAAAAAAAATGCTGTTTTAATATTCTTTATCTTGGGTTTAATTCATGGTCGCCGCTCAAACTCGCTACACTTATTGTTGATGATTTGCACTGTGAAGCTGTGACCCTTTTTGTTCGCAAAAAGTCAATTCGGCACAACCAATCTAAGCATGGACCAAAGGTGCCAACTTGGATTAATCAAATTTTATGACTAAATTAACCATAAAATAAAAACAATTTCTACCTTTAGCTTTTTTACTGATTTTAAGCTACACAAAGACTGCAACATCACATGCGCCTGGAGACGGCGTTTCTGACATACCAGACGTTTCCAACATATTCTGGAAACTGAGAAAGGAAGTTATGTTTGATTTTGGGAGCAAAACTGATTGGTAAATAAGACCCTGTAACATAGATAATCTAAACCAGGGGTCACCAACGTGGTGCCCACGGGCAGCAGGGGGCCCCTCATGGACCACATGGGGTGCCCTCAGACTTCTAAGAAAAGAACAATTCATCAGTGGGATAAGTTTGAAATTTACTTCTATTCTGTTTCTCTCCTTTTTTAATAATTTATAGATCCTTTCAAAATGACAATGTCTAAAATACAATTAGAAATTAAAGGAAACAATAAAAATGTTTATTATGTATAATGAAGTTTAGGTGAACCCTTGCTGTGCATGGGTCAGTGTTGGTAGCCCCTCCTATGACTCAGTACCCTCGAAGTGGCCTTAAAAAGGTTGGTGACCCCTGATCTAAACTGTAAATTTGCTTTTCTTCTGAGATTTTTTTTAACTTTTCCACGGGAATAAAAGTTAGCTGTTGTGGACTATTACGACACATGATTTTATTTTATGGGTAATACAACTGTATATCACTTTTATGTGGAGTGTTATAGACTAAATTACCTGTTTTAGCCCACGGTAGAACATGTTTTGGAATCCAAGAGGAAATGAAGTGAAAATTTTAATTTCTAATTTGATGATAGATCATTTGTTGTCTGTGTTTGTGGAGTATAGTTGGCTTACCATTGAGTTGATGGTTGTTTTCCTTAGGATCGCCTCATTCTACAGACGTATTTTGTAGGGATGCACGATATAATCGGCCCCCTATCGGTATCGGCCTTAAAACTGAATATCGGACATCGGCCACCCCACCGATATTTAACCCGATATTTGATCAGCTTCTGAGTTTCTAAAGTCTAAAAAAAAAATAAATACAACTTCTTCTTCTTCTAAAGACGAGGGAAAAAATATTGATACATTAAAATATCCCAATATCTTCATATGCTGATATATTGCCATTTAAAAACACCAAATCAATCTCTTTTACTAAGGAAATATTGCTATATGTCATCGTTATGCTACGAAATCCCCCCAAAATTCACGAAATTCTGCCATATTTTTATATGTTGATATATTGACGCGGCATCGATCTATTTTACTAACAAAATCTCACAAGAATTTGCAAAATATCACGAGAGCTTTAACACCAGTATCGATATCTGTTATAGGCTACATGAGTTTTAAAATATCGGCATATCGGATATCGGCCAAAATCCCAATATCGTGCATCCCTAGTATTTTGCTTCTAAATAAGTCTGCTGTTCAATGCAAAACCAAATATGACGTCAAAACATCCCGGGGCCAGGCAATTAATGGGTAATATAGTGAGTCATTTTAAATTACTGCAATTATATTGATTTGTTTTTTAGTGGCTGGATGAAATCAGATTGATGTATTTCTATATTATACATTATTTATTATTTTTCTGTTAACAAAAAGTTTGAATCCCAGACTGGGTTTTATTCTTTGTCCTAATCATGTCTGGGAGAAGGAAGAGCTTAGCTCATCTGGGTCCGTGGTCTCGCTCTCAGGTTAAGTCTGGGCTCTTCTTCCATCTGTGCAATCAGTCGATACTTCTATTTAGAGACCAGAAACCTGAGCCTGCTCATCATTGTAGTTGTGTTGAAGTCAGCCGGAACAAAGGATGGTGGACACATGAAACCAACATGATGGAGCATTTCCATCAAGTCCTCTGCAAACATGCCATATTTCCAAATCTTTATCAACAAATTTAATAATGATAATAATAATGCAACATTATCAATCTCACATTGGAGAAATGTAGCGCTGCATTTAACCGAGGGGTCGGCAACCTGCGGCTCTGGAGCCGCATGCGGCTCTTTAGCCTCCCCCTTGTGGGGAAAATCTATTTTTTTTTTTTATATGGTGTGCAGGTTGCAAACAAAAATTTATGTTTTCCAATGCTTTAAACATTTGCATTGTAAATAAATTTAAACAATAATTTGCGTCAAACCCATAGAGATCAGTGATCATAACTTAGAACCAGCGCTGCGCGGTGCCAGGCAAACAGAGCTGCAGGTGTGTCTCGAAATATGAATCCCAAAGGGAAAAAAAGGAAGATTGCTGATGAGAAAAGAAGATTCAAATAAGCCGACTCATTTGCTTTCATTATCAATGCTGAACGATTGCCTGCATTTTCGCTTTGCAATGAGAGGTTGTTAAAAAATGAAAAAGAAAAATTTGGAAAGGCATTTCCAGGGAAGGCTAAATCTGCAGCCCAACAGAGAGAAAAAGTGCGATTGCAGGATAAATTAGAGGAGCGCAAAGATAGATTTAAGAAGTGGATTGCATCTCCAAACTCCACCACTGCCGCTACTTTTGTTGCAAGGATGGAAAAACGTCCACAGATCGAACAGGCAGCGCTTTGATGCAGGTATCTGAACTTTCTTACATTTTTTCCCCAAATCCTAAAAATATTAATCAGACCAAGGAACGATGGTGACGGAGGATGTGGGATTTCGGGGTTAGAGAGCACAGCTCTGATGTCACTTCCTGCTTGGTTCCGCATGACTCAATTAACTCCTCCAAACAGAAACACGTCCACCATAGAAAAATTTCTTTATTGTGTTTCTATAATTTCATCATTGCAAGAAAACTTAAGCCGCGCAGTGAAGGTGGTGAAGCGGTGCGCAATGGGAGCGTTCACTGTTCCTCCGTCACCTCATGCTACTATGTGACATTTGCACCAGGATAAACATTTAATCGTGAATGCTTATTATATATTAACCCCATATAGTCCTTTTCTATAGTGGGATAATACACTTAGAGCCCGTGTTGCTATACGAGGCTTATATAAGGCTTTTACATTTTTGCGGCTCCAGACAGATTATTATTTTTTTTTTTGGTCCAATATGTCTCTTTGAGCAGTTTAGGTTACCGACTCCTGATTTAACCCATCCACTTGGAGAGAAGTGGGCTGCCATATTGGGGCGCCTGGGAAGCAAACGGGGGTTAAGGGTCTTTTTCAGGGACCCAAAGTGACAGTCTGGGAGTGGGGCTCAAACCTCAGGATCCCAAGCTCTGCTCTAACCACTAGCCTGCCATTCCCCCACTTAAAAAAAAAAAAAAAATGTATGGGCTATTTTTAATTCCTACATGATTGTTTTCTATTGCTAATGACTACATAAAAAAATCCACAATACACATTGTAAAAGTATTCGGTCCCTTTAACTTTTCAACCTTTTGCCACATTTCAGGCTTCAAACATAAAGATATAAAATAGTTTTTTTAAGAGTCAACAGCAAGTGGGACACAATCATGAAGTGGAACCAAATGTTATCTTTGAACCTGGCCGTTATGATCAGATATAAAGGTTACTGTATGGCATCACCGTCTGCTGGGACTAACTTCACACATTAATCAACTTTCCAATAGCTTTAACTACCGATCCAGTGAACTCTCTTATTATCACATTGTTAATGCTACTTGTATCTTATGCCTTTTGGTATCCAGCATTTTTCAGGCTTTTTTATGCTGAAAGTTTGACTTTCTCTCTTTCTTTCTCCACCTTCTGTAGGGACGTTACTTGTTTACTTATAGCACGAATACACAATATTTCACCTCCGTTCACTTGGTCGTCTTAAGGTAAATACCGAAAAAGGCTTCATTTGACAGAAAAACTGACCAAAACAAAGTGATTAACACAGAAAGTAGTCCCTTCGGTCGTCTATCAGTTTAAGGTTTTGGCTTGAACGTCAGTTTTGTATACCCCCGCCCCCCCTCCCCCGGTTTCCATGGAAACATTTTTATCACAGGCCAATAGACATTTGGAATGATCTTTTGGGCCAAATATAATTACCCTGAGGTCCAAACTTGGTCTAGGGGCCTGAGTTTGACTCTACTGTGTAATAACCACCCATTGTTTAGGAACTTAGAGATTTTTTTTTTTTTGATGAAACATTTTAAATACATAGTTCCTGAATTTGTTAACCGGAAGTGTGCAATGCCCTTTGGACAATGAGGTCCAGGATGGCTTTCAGACCGTATTTACGTCACACTGTGTGCCCCTGTTTTGGCATCAGACTGAGGACAATGTCGGATTTCACCAGCAAAGTGACGACTGCTTGTACCACAAAGAGGACTTTTTTTTTGTCCCAAATTTGTTTTTGTTGCTAACTGTTGAGTTACAGACTAAGTTGTGAATGGAATCGAGGTTATGGTTGGGTATGCGCTAATTATGGTTGGCCTGTGTCAGGCTCTGCAAGGTCCAACTCAATTTTCACTTATTTATACTTTATATTTTTATATGGAGAGATTCCTACTATGCATATGAGCAGATCCTGATCTGTGCAGGACTGTGTTGCATTTTGCAGAGCGGTCCTGGTATAGCACACATTGAAGCAAAGTCCCACATTTGACTAGATTTGGGGAAAAAAAAGTTTTTTTCTATTGTCAAACCACAAAGAGGCTGTGAAATGGTTTAAAACTGGGTGAAGGCGATAAAATGTAACTCTGAAAGTGCTTTTGTGAAACTTTTTTTAAGTGCAAACTGTTGCCTCGTGCTCCACAGGCTCCATGTTATCACTGGCTTAAGGGGTTCAGAAACTAACAAACATTAAACACCTTAAATATGTTTAATCGTAGTCAGTGGAATACAGCTACATTATTTACTGTTTGGTATGATGATGGAAATGTTCTTTACTATGAGGGTTGAAAGACGATATCTATTGGAAGGATGTCAGTGTGTCGCAGTGAGCTTATTGCAGATATTTTTATTTTATGCCTAATATTGAAGCATGGTCTCCGCTATGTTATTCCACGCCACAAACCAAGAGGGACAATCAGGGGCTAGCTGTGGGTCTAGATACGGCCGAGGCGGTGAGGGGCAACGGAGGGACATGAGGGCCAAAAAGAGCGGGGATCCAGGTAGAAAAAGGGTACCAGCGTTCTCGTGCACCTCGCTCTTCTAGCTGGTCCAACTTCACGAGACTTTTTCCACAATGGTGGTCAGACAAACAAAGCAAGCTGATGTAGATTTGACCAATCAGAGGCCTCCTGTCTGCAGCACTGTCTGCGCTCACCTACAATTTTGGAGAGGTGCAGCAGAGTGTCTGAGTAGGGGGCGGGGCATATCTGCGTTCACTGTGACACACATGCAGACGACCTGGTTTCTGGGTATGAATCAGCCTTTAGTATCCTGGAAGTACCTTCTTTTATGAGAAACAACTGGACTGCTGCACCACGTCCTCAGTAGGGCTGGGTATTTTCACCAAAGTCCTGAATCGATTCGATTTTGATTCATTCGGTTCTAAATCGATTAATTTCGATTCGATCTGTTTTTACAATAACGAAGGTGGTTCAACTATGTTTCAAAATACTCATGTATTTTATATTTTCCTGTCACATTAAACACAAAGCGCAAACTTGTAAATCAGATAGTTTAAAATTGAGATGTGAACAAAACTGTCTCAAAAGTGCAAACTTGTTTGTGAAAAGTGAAAAAGTGAACCCTCAAGCAGACATGAAGAAGGCAGACATTATCATCACTGCACAAAACATATTTGCAGCGTTGTCTGTAACTACAGGGTGTTTGCTGGTCAGCCCCCATTTGTTAATGTCTTCAGTCAACCTATCGGCTATATCTGCAGCTGTCTGGCTTGAAGTCATCTTGAGTGAATCTTTCCAGCTCATTTGAATGTGCACGTCACGCGAGTCACTGTAAAACTACCGTATTTTTGCGACTATAAGGCCCATATAAACGTCTTTTTTTCACTCAAAATGTGTGGCGCGCCCTATAGTGCGGTGCGCCCTATGTGTGTTGTTACTGCAGACGTTGTTGAGACCACCATGAGAACGTTAAAGGGGGAAGTGTGGGCGTGGATTGTGTATAAAAGAACAGGTATGTGCTTTATGCAGAACATTGTTGTCTAAACAACCCTGAAAATGGCAAAGAGACACGCCTATGAAGCACAGTTTAAACTGAAGGCTATCAGCTACGCAGAGGAACATGGAAACCGAGCAGCCGAGAGAGAATTCAAGATTAATCAATCGATGGTTCTCAAGTGGAGGAAGATGGAAAACGAACTCCGACAGGTGAAGAAGATGGATGAGCGATGGATGACCGACGCAGAACACAGTTTCACGAAAAGTGGAAGGCAACGGTGTCTGCTGGCACTGTTGTTCGAGCTTTTGCAAAAGCCGGCATAATTTCCGAGGAGCCGCACGGCTAACCTGAATCCGCCAGATGGATATGCGGAGCATACCTTCCGTTGCAGTAATTTTGGGAAGGGGCAAAAATACTGGTTAGCCGATTGGCCTATGTTGGTGATAGACGAGCCAAATAAACCAATCAGATCAACGAAGCATATGACGTACTAACAGAGCGACGACGAAAACACAACCACAAGCCAGGCTACTCTTGCCGAAACCAGTCGGGAGAAGAGCAAAAACATATTTTCCTCTAAGAAATACTCTGCAATTCCGACAAAACTTGCTCGATAGCCACGCTAACGCTAGTTTCATCGGCTGAAACCGCCATGTTCTTTAGACTGAACTGTCGCGCTTCTCGTTGCGTCACACCTCAACCCGCCTCAAAGCCAACGCTGATTGGACGTTCGTTTGGTGAGTAGCCAGACTGATCTGCGGGTGAAACCTTGAAAGCTCGCGAGATCAGGATGGTCTCACCAGGCTACCGCACGGCACCTCTGAAATAAACAGCTGTTTAATTCAGAAACAGAGGATGATGACTTCGATGGGTTTGATTAATACTTTGTAATAAATACATGAATAAAGCACAATCATACTCAGTTTTGCTTCCGCTATATTTTTAAATACGCAGTAGAGGTATTTAAACGTAGTAGAGGACATGCACCGGTATATAAAACCCGCGCCTTATAATCCGGTGCGCCTTATGTGTTAAATACAGTAATGGCACACATAACTGAGACGGCGCCTTTTAGTACGGTGCGCCTTATGGTCGTGAAAATACGGTAATCGATCTCATTCCCTAGACATCGATTTGGCAAAAATGTAAACGAATCGATTCAAAATCGATTAAATCGATTTTTTTACCCAGCCCTAGTCCTCAGTGGATAGCAGTTAGTCAGCTACCATGCAGTTTATAGAAACAGTCCTGTTGTTGTAGTAGCTGGGTTCGTACGGGTGCTGGAAATCCTTGAAAATGCTTGCATTTTGATGTTGTGTTTTCAAGGTTTGAAAAGTGCTTATATTTTGGATGAAATGCTTGAAAATGCTTGAAATTGTAACTATTTCTTTCGCAACAAATACCTATCTAACCACTACTGCACCATGCCGGGAGGTTGTCGTCTCAATGAACGTTGGCTGGAAGATGAAAAATAGAAATTATGGATTAAACGGGGACAAACCCCATGAGTTGCCTCATGTAAAGTCTGCAGAAAAGATGTGAAGCTTTTCACAATGGGCGATTCTGCGCTCTCGAGTCACATGAAGAGTAAGTCATAGACTTTTAAGTAAGCCAACTGAAGTAGCCTAGTACACTTTAACGTTAGCGCCTATTTTTTTACGCTAGTAACTGCTAGCTAGGAATTCACAGGCTAAGTTACTGAGTGACTGAGAGTACGGTGTGATTATGTAATGTTAGTATTGCAGTGTTTCCCGCAGCACTATCTTGGCGGGGCGGCCGCCTCGCCAAACTCACGCTACCGCCTCGCCAACGTTCCAAAAAAACGAAGTTTTAATTCATTGCCAGGCCCAGACCTTAAAACAGCATTTTTTTAAGGTCTACGGCTGATAATACTGAATTGCGACACCCTCTGGTTGGTTATATTACTACGCCATGGCAGAAGAGTAATTTTCTTTGATCATCCGAGTAATAATTTTGACTATGTATTGGTATGTAATTTACGGTGGTGTAAGGTGCTGGAAAAAGTTTTAAAATGGATCTTGAAAGTGCTTGAAAAGTGCTTGATTTTGCCTTTGGAAAAGGTGAACGAACCCTGTAGTAGTCTAACCTACCTGAAGCATGTCTGTTATTTTAATTCTGTTCTCTTTACAGATTGTAAAGAGAACAACATTCTGCATGCCTCCTGATTTTAGAGCCTTATTTCTAACCATCCCCACATTAAAATGAGTTTAAGATTAAAGTCTGAATCAGCCCAGTGTCTACTTATTTGTTATGTTAGCTGTCAATCTTAGCATAAAGAGGCAGTGTTTTCCTGCTTACCCTCCTGCCCATGTGGGTCCGTTGGAGTCTCTTAACACCCACTGCACCTCCTCCCTTTCCTGTCCCTGCAGCCCCTTCCCTTCCTTTGCCTATATTGATCTGTGTGTGGGTTTGGGGGGGGGGGGGGGGGGGGTGCCTGCTCTCCACTCTCTGAATGATGAGTTAACTGGAATCTGTTGTGTAGCTTTTTGGTAATGTTATTACATCAAATGTTTCCCATCATTAGAGTCTCTGTCTCTTATTGCTAGTAGGAACTGATGGCAGTGGCTGCCTTAAACCATGTATATCTAGGAAGTGACTCATTGAAATGGTCCGGTCAGCTGATCAGACTAAATATGTCTGAAGAAATGAGCTACTTCCTTTCATGATTCTTTAACTTTGTCTATTTTCTCTCCCAGGACTGGCTTATCAGCAGATGATGGTGGTTAATAAGGTCCAGGAGCCCCTGCTAGGACCTTAGTATGTAATTCATGCTGAGCACACGGCTTGACTCAAATAACACTGCATATGCAAATATGTGCAAGACTGTTTTGTTTGTGTGCGCCTCAAAGTATTCGTGCATGGAGCTGCTCTGCGGCGCTCTAAGACGAAGGAATCAGCCCTCAGGGCAAAGGAAGAGCCCGTTAGATGCTCTCCCACACTAATAAGTCCAAACGCATGTCATGTTTTCTGTGAGGGTGTCTGTTTGCGTGGACTGCCCCCCACTGGGCGGGGCAGCCCCACTCTTCCTTATTTGGACGGTTGAGGTGGGGGTCGGGTCTCACATGGGAGGACAGCTGAATTCAACTGACTAGAACAAAAAGTCAGGCGTGAGACTCGTCGTCTGCTGGCGAGCGTGGAAGTTCAGCAGGGCATCAGGTCTGAAGATAAGAAGAGAGGAAGAGAGAGGAGGAGAAAGAGACGCAGCTTAGAGGGAAAGGGAGATAAGAGAGGAGGAAGAGTGGGAGAAAAGCAAAATGCCCACTAACTTTACTGTGGTCCCAGTTAAAGACGGCTCTGGAAAGGCAGAGGACGGCAACAAGGAGGAAGATGTGGATGAGAACAATGTGCTGAGAGAGGAAGAGGACCCTGCAGGTGAGATTAGATCAGGTTGTTTTTTAGTTATTCAATGTTGAGAACATTTTCTACAGTTTTCTGTACCATGTAAACCTATTATCTGACATTCTGAGGTGTTTTTTACACATCATTCATCTACTGAGCCTGTAGATAAGAAAGCTTTTCCAGAAAGTTCCAGAGTTTGCTTTCAGGAACCAACCCAAGCTTACAATTCAGCTTTATTTTGAGGGTAATTACTGCTTTTATTTTTTTTTTAACTGTTTATGGCTGCGTGTGGGCGGATAATGTGAGATAAATGCTGCGTTTTTAGGGACCGACCGCTTGTTCACTGTCCAACTGCTGCACCAGTGAGTTTCCCTCGCACGCAACTGCCAGTCAAGGAAGTGTGACATGAGGACGGGTCCATTGTTTCCCTTTATGCCTGAGTGTCCCTGTCTTTCCATTTGTCCTTCCTTCAGAGCTGGAAACTCACAGGATGGTTTCATTTTTTTTAAGTTTTCTTAGGAACCAGATCCTCAGCCAACCCGCTCTTTCTGCTCTGCTATAAGTGACGACCTATAAAATGATGGACTTTAACATCAAGCTCTTTGCTAAAACCTCATATTAAACCGTCCTTTAATGGAAACTATACATTTAAATATCAAAAAATAAAAACATCTTGTACTTATCTTTAGGAATAGCAATCAAATTGGTTCAGTTTGCTTTAAATTTTAGTTGGCTTTGAAAAACAAACAACTTAAATGTTACACGTGTGGGAGTTAAAATGTTTAACTTAAAAACAACAATAATAATAAAAAGAAAACATTCGATACCATAAAAACTCTTGATTGATTTGGGTTCCTACCAATTAGGATCAGAGAAATGGAACCATATACTAGGATTGAGAAAAGATTAAAGAATTGATCCTATTGGGATTCTTAAGATTATTAATGGTTTATTTTTCCGCCTGATTGCTGGAGTTTTTATTTTATTTATTTTTATCTTTTTAATCTTACCTGTTACTGGAATTGCCTGACTACTTATGCAGCATATTAATACTAGTACTTATTTCACTTGAACAACATATTGATAAAGTTATAGTAATTAATTGCAGCTGTGAGAACAGTGAAAAATGCATTTTATTTTATTTTATTTTATTCTTCTAATACAGCCCTTTCAGTTGCAGTATCACAACGTCGCTCTTAATTAGGGAGTAAAAATGTAAACTAATTTGCAGTTAGTTATAAATGCTGGTTTCTTATGTTCTGAGACGGTAGCTAATGTAGCAGTTTTAGTTTATTGTTTTTACCGTGTAAACAAGGATTTTGTCTGATCTAATGCAAACACACTCAGCTGATTTTCTTCTTTTTTTTTTGTTGAATTTACAGCCAGTATGTTTTGCAGCTCAACCAGTGGTCCACAAGTCAGCCATGTTGTTTAAACTTCTCCTGGCTATTTTATCATCAGCTGGTCAGCTTTAGTCTAGGGCTTTTTTGTCTTTGTTGTAGTTTTAACATTTTTAAGTTTATTGATCCGATGGATCCTTTTGCTAAATGACTTTTATTTACGTTGATCCTGCTGTAGAACAGACCATCAGTGTGGAATGGATAAGGAGAGGCATCCTACTGGTGGAACATATGAGTGTCATATTTAATCAGCCAGCCTTAGTTTATGCTGCTTGGATGTTTACCATTCGTTTCTGAACTTTTTTTTTTCTCTCCTAAACAGTAGCGGTGAGTATTAGCATGGCTATTGCGAAACGATACGTGTCACGATACTAGGTTCACAAAAAGATATTATCCTGATAGTGCAATATCACTTTATATTGCAATTTTTTTCCCAAGTGCATATACAGAAACTGTTGTATTTGTATCAGAAGATATTGATCATTTAGTTATTTTGGTATCCATGTTGTTTGGGGTTTGAGTCCACTGTGACTGCCTCAAATACAGATATGGAGCTGCGGCGCACAGCAAAAAGGCTACATAGCACTTTCTGAAGAGGTACTCCACTTTCCCTCATCGTTTTAGGTAAAAAAAAATTGTTTTTTAAAAACACACGACCCATGTATGGAGGCCTTAGTGCTCGATGTGGCCGACCTGGGTTTGAATCCGGTCTGTGGTCCTTTGCATCATGTCTCTCCCTCTCTCATACCCCTTTCCTGTTAGCCTACTCTCCAAAAAAACAAGCCGCTGGTGCCGTAACCACCCCACTCTCCAATAAAAGAAAAAAAAATCGATATTAGGAACTGAAAAATATATATATCTGCCAGCCAAAAATCGTGATATATCGCCAAAAGATTTTTTTCCACACCCCTACTAAACAGCAGAAAGTCCGTCTTCAAATGCTTCATCAGTGTTGTGTTGCTAATCAGCTTTTTAACCCAGACTCTAGCTGAAGGCTGCTTTCCTCATCCTTTGACGTTTCTTGTTTATCTGCTTGGAAACCAGGCTTTGACTTTGTCAACCAAAGACAGTCATAAAGACCCTTTGGTGGATGTACTCACCAAGTTACCAAATGTATGGAAACTCAGCAGCAACGTCTTTTAAAGGAAGCAAGAGGTTCAGTGTCCGTTGTTCTAAGCCCTCCTGTGGTTGGCTACCTGGGTAGATAAAGACATCCAAGTGTGTACTAGCCTCGTGAGACCATCCTGATCTCGCAAGCTTTCAAGGTTTCACTCGCAGATCAGTCTGGAGACTCTCCGTTAAAGAAAATTTGGAGCCGTTCACCAAACGAACGTCCAATCAGCGTTGGCTTTGAGGCGGGTTGAGGTGTGACGCAACGAGAAGCGCAACAGTTCAGTCTAAAGAACATGGCGGCTTTAGCCGATGAAAATATCGTTAGCGTGGCTATCGAGCAAGTTTTATCGGAATTACAGAGTATTTCTTCACTGAAAGAAGAGCAAAACACTGCTCTGGAGGCTTTTCTCAGAGGAAAAGATGTTTTTGCTCTTCTCCCGACTGGTTTCAGCAAGAGTTTGATCTATCAATTGGCTCCTCTTCGTCGTCGCTCTGTTAGTACGTCATATGCTTCGTTGATCTGATTGGTTTATTTGGCCCGTCTATCACCAACATAGGCCAATCAGCTAACCAGTATTTTCGCCCCTTCCCAAAATTACTTCAACGGAAGGTTTCCAAATGGATATGCGGAACAAATCCATCTGGCGGAGTCAGGTTAAGTGTGTACTGCTTTTGATGGAAATTAGTTTTGTTAAAGAAATAAATTGCATTAGCATTAAATTAAAATTTTTCATGTCTGCGTTGGAAAATTGCCCTCTATCTATGACAGTGATGCTTCAGAGTACCAAACCATGGCTTGCTGTTACGTGAATATACACTGGCTAGTATCAATGACAAAATTTGGTCGTTACCAATAAAAGTACAGAGTTTGTTACCCCTCCCCAACTTTAATATTTTTAGCATTCTTCTTCTCCCACTCTATATTGCCCTCTTCCAGCCTGCCTGATCCACAGACACGTCTCTGAAGTTTTCTTTTAAATAGCTTCTTACTTTTACAGCCATCGTTTGACTTTGTTTTAAAGCATTTCAAGGAAACTAAAGATAAATTGATATAATTACGCTTTCAAACCAAACCTTTTCAATGCTTTTTACTGTGTCAGAGTCCAGAGGCAAATGAGGATATAGTGTGTCAGCGTAACACTGTCACAGGGTGGCTGAAAGGCTTGGATGATCCAGATCAACTGATAAGGACTTTCTGCATCTTGCATTGTTTCTTCTCTATCAGAGCACTTTTTCCAGTAAATCTATGATAGATTTACTGGAAAAAGTGTCATTTTTAATGATGTAATCATCAAACTCTGGTCATCAGGGGATTTCTTGGGGCTTGTACCTGAAATTCTTTGCACCAAAGTTAGAGAAGGTAACTCTGTAGGAATTTCCCTTTCCATCTTTGTTATGCTCCATCTGTTTGAGCTTTTATTATTATTCTTACTGCAGCACTTGGCCGCTGACTCTTAGGCCATATGTGCCGCTCAGCCAGAACAGCAGCCTGTGACAGGTTCTCATGATGTAAACTTTTTATTACCCTGGATTGAAAAGCCTTAAGTTTGACCTGCTTATCCGAAGACCTGCTCTCCAACACGCAGACCCTACCTTGCAAATAAACAGATCAAGTTAGCAGATTTCTTTTGGTAACACTCTTCCTTTTGGCTGGAAACCGTTTTATCAATCAACATGTCTGAGTGTGCAGAGATAGCCGTGTTTATCCGAGCATGCAGCCCAGAGACGTCACAGAGTGCGCTCTTAACTAACTCCTCTTTAACACTCCATGTTTTTCTCCAATGTTTCTAGTTGAGTTGCTACTTTTACAGCCTTTTACACGTCTCTGAGCAGTTTATTTCCCAGGGCTTAATTTCTGCCGTGGAGCTGTAATTACAGCTGCCTGCTGGATTGGGTTTTACAGACTGCGGGGGAGTCAATGGCATTTATTTTGATAGTTGGGTGGATTATTTTCTCTGGCACACGCAAACTGTTTTAGTTTGACGAACGGTGGTTCTGATTGTGACAATAGGAGAGCCGGACATCCCATGTGATAGTGGTATATGTGTGGAATATCTAAATCCAGTGTAATGGAATAGCAAACTGCACATGGAGACAGGCTAAAGTTGTTTTCTGCATGTTTCAAAGGGACGGCTCATGATAGCTGAATTGTTGTTGGCTCATGAGCATATGCTGGGAGGACAGAGTCAGGCAGGAGTCGCTGGTATTGATTATCCTGCTGGCCTGTTTCCTGTTGGCTAAGTAGGGGGAGGTGAGACCCCACCCTTCCATCCCATATTATAATAGACTGTACTTTTCCTCAGTGACTCATGAACTTCCTCATTGTTCTCTCTTTTGGTAAAAATCCCAGTTGCTTATATCTACCTTAACCCCACATGTTTGTCTGTTCCATCTAGAAATTGCAAACTGAACAGATCATGGTTTAAACTGCTTGCATTTTATTTAGTATCAAACTTCTGGTGTTGGGGAAGAGCTAGAAATGTGTACTACTGTGTTGTATTTCAACACATTGTTAATGGGAATCTTAAAATCCTTGAAAGTTTGTGAATAAAAAAGGCCTAATCCAAAATAACCTTAAAGTTTTTTTTTGTTTGTTTGCTTTTGGAGTCCAATTTAATCCCATCCCTGTAAAAATGCTTGTTTCTGTCTTGTTTGCATTCAGGCAGGAAATTTAAACACATCCAGCATCAAGGGGAGCAGTGCCGGGATGACGGTCTTGCTCAGAGACCCAGAGTGGCAGTCTGTGGGAGTGGATTTTGAACTCAAAACCTCAGGATTCCAAGCTCTATGCCCTAACCACTAGGCCACTTGCCTAGTAAACTAGCCCCATCCGCCAGTGGCCAAAATCCTTTTTGCCTGTGAGTGATCTAGCCTCGATCAATGCCCCAGGCCCTAGAACTGGTGGGCCAATCACAACGCAGAGATGTGTTTTGAATTTTTGGACGCAAAGCGGGCGGGGTTTTTTGAGGGCGTGTTGACAAAGTTGCGCAACGCTGGAGAAAGCACAACAAAGAAGATGGCTACAACTATTTAACAGTTCTCGTTTGAATCAGCTTTGGAATCAGTTTTGGAAGGATTAGACCTGGGGTTTTCGTTGAAACGTGAGCAGGAAGAGGCTCTACCCTCTGTCAGTTTTGAGAAGCACGTATTCGCCGTTTTACCGACAGTCTTGTTTACACTCCCCCGCCAGCCTTCTGTCGCACTAACTACGTCACAGTCAGTTGCGCTTATTGGTCAGAGCGTTGGCCAATAGGCACAGACATGGTTTGTTCTCATCAACAATCTTCCGATGTCTCATTCATCAGGGCCAGACTAAATTACACATTTAATTTCACATTTAGTCTGGTTTATCAGGCTACCAGGCCGCCACTTCCTATGAATCTTATCTTCATCTGCCTGAATTTGCATCCAGTTGAGGGTTTGGATAGAACACAGAGTTCTAGACGGGAGTGAACACTGTCCTTATGGGATGTAGTGGGTAGGGATTGTATGAAAATAAAGGGAGTAAAAAGTAGATGTAATAGAGCAATATTCTGTGTGAGGTGACCAGTAGGAGGTAAAAAACAAGTTAAGTTTGTGTCTTTTATGTGAACTTCTAAATCTTGTAGTTTGTAATGGGAGTACATCTATGGACTCCAGCGACAGTGGCGTTGGATGTAGGAGTTTGCCCTGAAATCGAATGGTTGACGGTTCAAGCCCCGACTCCGACTTTCAGTGTCGTTGTGTCCTTGGGCAAGACACTTCACCTGCATTTTCTACTGATGGTGGTCAGAGGGCCCGGTGGTGCCAGTGTACGGCAGCCCCGCTTCTGTCAGTGAGCCCCAGGGCAGCTGTGGCTACAATGTAGCTTGCCACCATCAGTGTGTGAGTGTGTGCGTGAATGGGTGAATGAATGTAGTGTAAAGCGATTTGGTCAGGTCTCCTAACTTGAATAAAGGCGCTATATACGTACATGCCATTTACCATTTACCATATGTCAGCTAATCTTTGGAGGAAGCTAACCCTTTTGATTGAATGACTGCTTTCAAGGGAGTTCATTAGATGAGGTGAAAATATAGAATTTCCATCATAAGACTGGATCTGCTTGGGATGTTTTCAGCAACGTTCCTTATTGTTCAGGTGAAGCTAAACCAGGAAGAGGCTGAACTGTTGCTGCCTCAGTCATTGCTTCTGCCCATCTGTCATCATGCGTTTCCTGTTTGTTGGCCAGTCAAATCTGGATTTGTTTTAACCATTTGGTGTCATTTGACAGTTTGCTGAGTTTCTTTTTTTGTCCTCATTATGAGCAGGCTTTTGTTTTTAAAGTTAAAACCCCATTTATTTAACACACACACACACACTTGAAGATATAAAAACGTGGAAAAAACCCGTAAAACTTGAAAAAAAAAAAAGAGAAAAAAGGAAAGGTAATCTCAAAAATATTTAGATTAAAATTTTAAAAAGTTTCACTTTTGGATTTGAATTTTCTTTTTTTTCTCTTTTATTTTCCAAACTTCCATTTACAAAATTAGAGAATACTTTTTCTCAAACTTTTTCTCCAATGATATCTCAAAACCTCTTGAGAAGGCCGTTTCTGTTAAACTGTTGCACAATATATAGGCAAACTAGTAGATAAAGCATGTAGCATCCATTGGTACCTGTTTTGGCACATGTTGCGAATCCACAACATTGAAATCGAGATGCCTCTGGTGAAAAACCCAGAGGAGATAAAATCTACTAATTGGCATGTGTCATATCTAAACACATTCATGATTCATCCTATGTAGTATTAATTTGAACATAAAGGAAATTGGTAGTGATACTTGCATGAAATTGGTGCTTAAAAAATCTGTGTGAGTGACACCAAGGACTCAGCCATGTTGAAAGTGAGTCAGCAGTGCCATACGGTGAGCGAGAGAAACTGTTTGTTGCAAATGCACAACTAAGTCCTTCTGTTGTACTTCTGAGTAACAAAAGCTTTTAAAATATGGATTTGGAGTAATTCACTAAGTGGCGTTTAGCTGTTTCAAATCTGCAACATCTGCCTGGAGAGGGTTAGCCTGTAATACCCAATACCTGTTTATGTCTCTAACGACCCTCTTTCAGAGACATATACAGGTATAGGGTGTTACAGGCTCACAAAGAACTTACACGAATCCCATTCCAAAGGATAAGACCTGTTCGTTCTGTTCAATTTGCATATTTTCTAAGCCAAAACAAAGTTTTTTTTAGGCCACTCTATAAAGCCTTGAACTCAACGCTATTTCAAAAGTCAAAAGTATCGATACTCAAAAAAGTATCGATATTGAAATTATTATTGAAATTATTAATGAAAATATTTCTGTAGAATTTTGGAGTCTCTGTTTTTATCCTTGTGGTATCGAAATTGGTATCGAGTATCGAATATATACCTTAGTATTGGTATCGAGTTAAAAAGTTTAGTATCGTGACAACCCTAGCAGGTAGTGAAGGGGAGTTGAGAAAGGCCATTTTCTAGTGTATTTGTACACCAGCATGTGTCCAACCTTGCCTTGCTGTGTTTCTCAACTTTCAGCTGCGTGTTTGCATTGCCTCGTTGCACCAGTTCAATTTTCTACCCTGTAGTTTGACCTTAGATAGGTATTTGGAAATGAAATCTTGTCTATAGCAAACAATTCAAGTTAAAGCTATTGCTGCTGATCCGATTCAAATCATCTTTGTTAATGATTCCAACCCTAAGCAAAGCAGTCATGAAGCAACATTTCCTGGCAAACGGCATTCAGAGTTCATTCCCAGTGAGTGGACCTTGTGTCAGGTGTTATCTCTGTAATGTGACATGCTGATGGGTGTGTTTTGGGGAAGAAATGGATGCATGCAGCAAAAACAGAAAAAGAAAAACAGGAGGCAACTGAAGGAATGTTGTGATGGAAGCAAAGAGACACAACATGATAGTATTCCAGGGCTAATCTGCTGCATGAAGGCCAGCGGTCTGACAAGGTGACAAGCTAAGAAGTTGGTCTCTCTCGTTGTGTTTAAAGAGTGGTGTTGCTGCCTCCTATTTCCTGTCCAGTGATCTCATCTCACCAGTTGGTTGTTCTCAATCTGGTATCTCTGATAAGCTCCTAATGGGGATCTAATTTCCTCCTCAATATTCTTTTTATTGACAGGAGCAGTTGTGAGTCTACCAAGGTCACTGTGTGTTTTTGTTTGGAATGGCTTCCTTTATTTGTATCTCTTGACTCATCAAAAATGTATTGTTATATGAATGTCCTACTGGGATCTGCTCCAATTCTGATACTGAAACGCAGCCTCAGCCTCTGTAAAAAATTTCTTCATGCCTCTTTAAAATGATTGTGTTTTTCATTGTTTAATATAAAGAATATTGCAGGATTTAAATGAGCTGAAATGAAGAACCGTAAACAGGAAAGTAGTTCTGTATTAAGGAAATCCTGAATCCAAACCACACGTAAAAAGCTCTCCAATGTTCCCAATTACTCCATGTGCTCTCTAACAAGGCCAATTACCTTCATGCTTTTCGGTCGTTATTGTTAATTTGCCCACATTTTATTGCTGCATCTGTTTCACCACCAGCTTGGTCTTTACTGACAACCACAAATGTACCGCAGAGGGGAAACCATGGTTTCTCTCCTAATGGTTCTATTAGAAATGGCCTGATGTTCTATGAAAAGCTGAATCTAGAATATCAGAAGCTTTAAAGCACCTATTGGCTAAATTAAACCCTTCAAATGAGAAGTTTAGAGCATGACATGGAAGGTTTTTATTCATCCCTCTTTTCACATTTCCTCTTCATCTTATAAACCTGGCTTTTCTCCTCACGTCACAGGTTTACGAGTAAAGCTACTGTCTTGGGACTGAAATGTCGATTTTTACTATGTCTGAACTATTTCTGCTCTTGATCAAATTTCTTGGATCATTATCCTGGTGAAAGACCCACTAAAGTCCCACATTCTTCTGGTATTTTAAAGTGTTTATGAAGGCTCCCCAGGCCTAACAAAGAGAAACATGCTCCAAGTATCACAGATCCTACACCACACTTTCAAAGTCACGTCATACGTCTATACAGAAAAAAACAAAAAAAAAAAAGAAATCTTTAAATCATAATGAAATAAGGTTATATGCACCAAGCGTCCATCCTGATAGTATTTGGATTATTTTAAGCCTGAACAGAATTCCAGCACAGAGCGAAATAAGCTGACATAAACAGATGTGGCGCCATCTGCTGGCAGAACTATCAGAAATCCAGATGGCGACTGCTAGAGTTAGATATGCCTGCAATCTGAAAAACATGTCTGTCAGCAGAATCTGAGGCAGAAGAGGTAGAAATGAAAATAAAACATCACAACATGCCATGGTATTGATTGGTTACAATACAGGCCAGCATGTCCCCAACCAGTATCCAAGGACAGTGAGACCAAACCCCCACCCCCAGCAAAATCCCACATGTTCACAGCAGATTTTACTAACACCAGATCACATCCTGCGCTCTCTAATTACTGGTGGCTCATTTACTTTAAGCTCTCTTGTTATGAAACATCAAAATTAACAAAAAGGGCTGGACAGAAACTCATATCATATCATACTCTGCTTCTGACAAAGACTCAGATGATTCATGTTCAATCGCAAACAGCAGATGGAGAACGCGACCTTTGAGGGCAAACGTAGAGAGGCCAAAGGGAGGTTAGGGGGGATTCTGTATCAAGACGAACTGGAAAATGGTCAGAGAGTTAAATTTTATTACATTTTTTCCCTACCCTATAAAATCGGCCCCCCATTTCTATGCTGGTGCATTGCTTCCTTCACAGCCCGTCCCCAACTTGATTTTTTTCAATCGTTGCACGCAGCTACAGCTCACACTGTAAGACAAAACCATAGGGTTTAAAATTTCACAGCTCACAACGTTTGTTTTCACACTGTGCGACCCGACGATCTGATGCGATCTTCCTGCTCACACTCTACGTCTAAAAACCATGTTGGACTCAGCTTCGCAGTGAGATGGCGCTACTTGGACTTGTCTATCCGGAAGCCAAACGAGTAGAAGAGGAAAAAGACGCCAGTGTCCGTACCTCCTGTTTAATATGAAGCTCTTTAAAGTGGAAAGCTCTGACTTGGCAGTTTGCACAATTTTGTTTGCTGAAAGCCCTAAAAAGAAAAGGCGACACGGTATTTGGACAAAGATGTGGCTGAGCAAACGTGGATACTACGGTTTGTCAATTTTATTGAAAGAACTCCATTTCACTCGCACCCCCGCCATGCTTCGATGCAAGACTAGAGAATTGGCCCAAAAAGGGCAAAAAATTGTCCAGTGTATGCCCGGATTTATCAAATTAAGAGCAGATACATGCGCCCCCCCTCTCAGTCTGGAAAAAATTAGCTGAATTGGCAAAGGTGTTGAAAAAGCTGGGTAGGGCAAAGATTATTTGTTTGCTTTTAAAGTACCATCCGGCAAATTCAATTTGCCCCAATCTGTCCAGTTTTAAGAGCTGTTATTCTTACCCAGGGTGGAGCACCACCTTAAACAGCCATTGACTTCTTCCTCGTCTGGCTGAATATTAAATGCATGAACTGAGAAGTATTCGGCCAGATCAGCCAAAGTTCTGATGTGATTTTTAGATGAAATTGTTGCTCTTAGCAACCAGCTAAAGCTGCAACTCATTGTAGAAGATAGCTGCGGGTCAGTTTGAAGGCCTATCTGCAGTTTACTTTAGAACGTCCTCTAGCTGCTGCATCAGCTGTAGGGTGGAGGGGTTTATTACTTCCCCTATTTTCAAAAGTCATATAGAAGATATTTGAGAGGCGATTTTTTTTTTAGGGAAGTAAGGTTGTTATGTCACGTGAAGTCGCATGGTTTCATTCCTCTTCTCACGCCTCTGAGTTTCATTATCAGTTAATGTTCAAAGTGGATTTAAAGGACAGAATCTAGTGACATGATATTAATCATTAAAAACAGATGGATTTTATGATATTTCTGGTTTTAGTTAGGTTGGTACTAGTGAGGAATTTGAACTGAAGCTGAGCCTAAGCCCAATTTAAGCCGCTTAGAAACCACCTCTCCTTAGTCCATTACAGAATATACATTACAAAAAAGCCCAATTTTAGTTTATGGAGGAAGCTGCTAAGCACACTGAGTTATATGTAACCTTTGGAAAATGTCTTTGTATGATTAAGGCCTACAAACATTTTTTGTTTCTGTTTAAAGAAAAATCTTGCTTCATTCTGTATCATTGTCTCATTGTTCTGGGGGAGTGTTGGCCTAGTGGGTTAGAGCAGAGCGCTTGTGGGCTTATGAGTAGTCTGAGCAAGATAAATATAATCAAAGAAGCATCCTACCATGACTATAAAGCTGATCCTAGTGGGAAATTAGTCCTTTAGGGGCAATGATAGCCATGCCAATCCTGGAACTGACTGACGGCACTGTAAGGTGCCTTGGTCAATGTCAACGACCGGCGTACCGGTCATGTAACAACCATGCATGTTGCTTTAGATTAATAGAATATATTAATTAGGAGACGTATGCTTCCAAAAAAGAAACTTCCACCATCCCCATTTTTATTTTTTTTTTTACAACTAGAAGACTGGTACCCAGTTAGATCCCCACAGCCTGCACTCTGGGTCTCTGAGCAAAGACCCTGAACCCCACACTGACCCCGGGGCGACGCACAGTGGCAGCCCACTGCTCCCAAAGTGGATGGCTTGAATGCAGAGAGTTTATTTCTCCATAATAAGATCAATAAAGTTCTAAAAATAAAACCCAGATTACTTTGAAAATATCGTTACACATTGGTCTCCTCCATATTTAGATGTCATTAAAACCTTTTTGCCATATTTAGATCTTATTAAAGGCTCTCTGCTGTTATCGAAGCTGAGTACCATTTCAGACTAATGTTCTTTTTGTTTCCTGCACTCATCTCATGGTTGATGCTTACTGATGGAAGCAAGGATTCGACTATAAGAGGCACTAAGTGTCATTGATGTGAGTAGCTTTGGCTGACCTGCATCCTCTCACTCTGTCCGTACTTCTAACTTTAAGCAGAACCTCCTAAACCACATATCTCGTTGTGTTAATAGTCTTTTTGTTTTGTTTTTTACAACAAAAAAAACTAAAACCAATGTTATTAACTTGTGGCCTTTAGTCTAGGTGTTAATGAAACGTTAAGGTGAATAACTGTCTCTTTTCCCTATCATTTCCTCTGTTGTTTGCAAACTGATTGATAATAAAGACTGCAGATAATCCCCACGGCTGTAAAATATTCCAGGCTGATTCCTTTTTTTTAAGTCGAGATTTGGTTTTACAAAAAAGATTGAATATTTAATGTGATCCAGTCACTTCAAAATTGTATTTCAATCATTTCAAGGGAAAAAAAGGTAATAAAGTTCATTCAGACCCTTTTTCATATCCACATTTTTGTTTCCAGCAAGATTCTACTTGGATGTAAATGCGTTCTTATGGATCTAGCGTTAGCAGTTAGCCATGATTAGTTTATTATTATTTCCTGGTTTCCACACAATAAGTAAAAAGCTACACAAGCAGCAGCAGGCAGGCTAATGTTAAATACTTTTTCTTTTTTGAATAAGATTCCCAAACAAAAACCAAAGAAGCCCCTTTCACTCCCCAGATTTTCTTCACGACAGGTTTTAACTGAAACTAAACAACAACACACATGAAAACATGGAAATACTGTGTCACCAAAACACCAAAACAAAACAAACAAAAAAAAAACACAAAAAAGCATCAATTAAATCATAAAAGCAATATAAAGCTGTTGTACTGCAGGACAGTAGACATTTACACTACACTCGAAAAACCCATGTCGAGCTTGGATCAGTTAACTGTGCCAAGTTTGGTTTCTTATGTCCATTTAAACACCACGCTAGCATTGTCCTGTGCCTCCTAGTGGCAATTTACGGTACTACTGCTCCCTAGAGGTAAACAACATGGCAGTGCACGTAAAATTCAGGAATTTTGGTTATGATTGTGATATTTCATTGTTTACGGACAGTCAGGCAAAGAAGGCTGCCTTTGGTGAATTTACTTGACAGAGTCGTCTTTTGGGAAGTGGATACGACAAATGATGGTCTAATCAGGGCTCACAGATGCAGGAAACATTGACAGATGTTGAGGTTCACCTCACTGCTAAGCAGAATCATCACTGGAAATCATGTGGCACTGTAGGGAATAGAGACTGACACTGGAGTGGATTTTCACTCCTGTCCCGTCCCACTCCCACAGAAAAAAATTGTGTCCCGTCCCGATCCCGGGCCATAGTAGAAATCTAAATCCTGTCCCGTCCCACTCCTGGTGAAATTACTCCCACTCCCATCCCGCTCCCATTCAGAATGACTCCCGCTCCTGCACCACTCCCATTCTTGTTGTCATCAATAAGAATTCACTTTTTTCAAACTTTTTGAAGTCGAGTTCGCCACTAACTGTTGGTCCCTCCATTGTTGTTTTTGAGCGCGGGTGAAAAACTCAGAGCGGAAGCACTGTTGGTTTTTGGATCCTAGTTTTTTTTTAGTTACTATTGGTTTGCTCCCGCTCCCGTCTGCTCCCGTTAATGTTTAATCTTGTACCGTCCCAATCACGTGATCGTTACTAATACTGACTCCCATCCCATGGGAATCCCGTGACCCGTGGGATTCCCGAAAAAATGTCAGTCTCTACGGGAAGCTAGGATTTTTATGAATGTCTGAAATTGAATGATTACGGACTGTAAGGAGATGAGGCGGTCTACTGATGCGCTCTTTGTTATCAGAGAACTGAGCCAGAACTGAACCGCGCAGAAGCCCTACTGATGAACTAGTACCGGTTTAGACCGGTTTGGTTGTATCTGGCGCGGTCCGGTTCAGTTGTGTTTGCCAGTTAAACTCAACAGTTATCTCGGTTAGCGTGCTCGGATCAATCCCGGCACGGTTTCAAAAGGGAAGTGGAAATGGTGTTTTTTTGTGAGGCCGGTGATGTTTAACAGGTTCACCGCTGCAGCTGATCTAAAGAATAGATCAACCCAGCAAAAAATTCTCATCAGTTTTAATCATTTTATCAATAGTTTTTGATCACTTAATTCAAGATCTCAGATACTTGAGATCTTGATGTTTACAGTCAGCATAGAAAGTGCGATTTTTGTTTTATTTTTTATTCCTGTTTCTTGTTGATATTTGTAGATGAACCAGATGATTATTTTGAAAACCCTCGCTAGAGCTTGATGCTCCTAAATCCTTTTTCTTGTGTAATTTGATCGCTCTGCTTTCAGCTCTGCTTCGACACATCTGTCAGTTTAATGACGGCGGCACCAGATGTTCAGTTTAGTCATCACTTGGGGAACCTAAAAACCAGCAGATTTTTATTGTATTTAATTATAAAATGTTTTAGTTCCTGTCTGATATTAATCACGACATTGATTCCCCTTTTGTCTCCTTGGTAACCAGCATTTTTCAGGCTGCCAGTGCTTGTTGTACCAGCATGCGTGTGGCCGGCAGGGAGAAGACAGGAAGAGGAAGTAAAGCGTCACTTTAATGCCATATCTTCCTCTTGCCAAGCCGTGACATTGCCTCTTGTTTTATAAAAAGTTCAGGATTAGCCTAATCTGGTTAAGTGATTAGTGGCCACTTCACATGCTCTCTGTCAAACAGATTAAAGAGCAGCTAAAAGCAACAACGGTGGAGCGCCGGGTTGATCGAGGTAACCACCGTCTGCTGCCATCCTTCAGGCCGGTCGGCCGTCTGACGTTTCGTTTACCGTTACAATGAAGGACTCCTATCAAATGAACAGATATCCGTGAAATTCATTTAACCTCAGTGAGTTTCGAATAACGTGGATCAACCAGTTTAATAAAAATCTTGTACATTTAGATAAAGTTGGTTTTGTTCTAAAGCTGTAGATGAGCTGATGGACCAAATGCCGCGCTGTTACCGCTTCTACTACGCCTCTGCTGCCTTTGCTCTCTCTGCTCCTCCCCTTTCTGTGTTTGTGTGTGTGTATGTGTGTGTGTGTGTGTGTGTGTGTGTCAGTGATCAAAAGCTCAGCGGGGAGAATGATGGAGTGCGCGCTCACAGACATGCCTGTGTCTGCAGGTTCTGGGGTGGGAGGGTGAGGGTGCTTTGTGATGCGCGGCTGATGTCGCCGACCTTGTCGTCACTTTGGACACACACACACACACACACATGACTGTCACAGAAATAGCTTATCCTCACATTATCACACAGAGCAGCCAGCATTCCTGACTCGTTCCCGTCAGTAGAAGTATCTGAATAAATCGGACCACCATCACTGGAGTTCCCCAAAGACCACTGCTAGGACCCTCTCCCCTCCACCCCCCCTTTTTTTGGAAGCCAGGCCCCTCAGCATGGAGCACAGGGGCGGCTCTCGTCGGAAGGGTAAGTTTTCCCATATTGCATCTACGGTCTGACCGTCCCTTTAACCAGCATCTCAATATTTGATTGGAGAAGTTCTGATGAGATAAAAGCTAAAGATTAAAGCTTTATTCACTTTAAAAAATAGGATCAATCTACTAGAAATATTTCCAACTTTCTTTAATTTACCTGGAGGTCATCTAGCTTCCTGTTCCTGTTTGTTTTATGGCTTTACCAAATGATGGTAAACGGATGAAGAGGATGAGATGCCTCAACTTTGCATCTGATGCTCCAACAAATACCAGTTTAAAGTTGTTTAAAGTAGTGAGATTTCTCCATCAATCAGTGGTGATGGAAGAAAGCATTCCCAGCTTTTTTTTCCCCTTACCATTAAAGTTGTCGGTACAATGATCCATGGACTAACAGTGGTTGCGTTAGGCAGCTTAGTGCGTTGTCACAGTCTGCAGCTTAGTGGTTATAAATAGTGCGGAAGGTAATTTATTACCACAGCGACCAGAACTGTTAGCACATCCCTAATATACCTGCTCTAACGCATTTATCCCAGCTGCTAAGTTAAGTGCAGATAAAGTTTGTGTTTGCAGCCTTTACGGTGCAGCGTGCCGTAGATCCATTTAGGGGATCAGAATGAAATGCGACATTCAGAAATGGATTCTGCCGTAAATCATCCTGTGTTACAGAGAAATGCTCTCCCAGATGCAGTCAGAAATTAGATTGAAAACCACAATATGTCATAGATCTACTATCTGCCGCTAAAGGTCTGTAAATGTGGTCAGGTGATTGGTTCATCCTCCCTATCTGGAGTGTTGGCAGTTTAACCTGATATGAATTTCACAGAAAACATTTTTTTTAATCATCTTTGTGATCTGATGGTTTGTTAATCCCTCAGTCTGATATATTTTTAGTAAAAGCACTGTAAAAAGGGTTTAAAATCATGAAAACACTAAATCCAGGGAAAAGCTACGTAAACCAAATGAAGTTATCTGTCCATATAGCGAGATTATTTTGCTTAATAGAATTTATTTAAGATTTTTTTTAAATAAGCATAAAATGAGAAATTATGATCAATTATCCAACACTTCTCAATATAAGTTTTTTTTTTTTATAATTTGCACTAAAGTCATCAAACTAACAGTCAAAGACCACAATCGGTGGTGGATCGCACAAATTTAGAAAGATTCTTTATTTTTGCCTCCTATTCAAACTGGTTAGAATTTAATAAAAATCAAAAACTGAAACAAGAAGGAAACAGAATCAAAAGAAAATCATTGACTGATGTAAATCGGATCAGTTCATCATTAGTCTCTGTTCAATATCTGTCTAGGAAAATGTGTTTTTCTTTTTTAATTTAACTGTAAGTTAATCATTTTAGTTTGCTGGTGAAGATTTTCAGTCATCCAGGTCATAATCATTCCCAAAAATAAAAAAAACAATCCACTGGACTTTGTTTCCTAGTTTGAAGATGTTTCGTTTCCCATCCAGGAAGCTTTTTCAATTCAAAGTGTCAGAAATAACGTTGAGTTCAAGGTTTTATAGAGTGAAACAAAACAAAAGCCTCATTTTGGTTTAGAAACATGTAAATTGAACCTGACAAGCAGTAGCCTCGTGAGACCATCCTGATCTCGCGAGCTTCCAAGATTTCACTCGCTAATCACTCTGGAGACTCTCCGTTAAAGAAAATTTGGAGCCGTTCACCAAATGAACGTCCAATCAGCGTTGGCTTTGAGGCGGGTTGAGGTGTGACGCAACGAGAAGCGCGACCGTTCAGTCTAAAGAACATGGCGGCTTCAGCCGATGAAACTAGCGTTAGCGTGGCTATCGAGGAAGTTTTATCGCAATTACAGAGTATTTCTTCACTGAAAGAAGAGCAAAACACTGCTCTGGAGGCTTTTCTCAGAGGAAAAGATGTTTTTGCTCTTCTTCCGACTGGTTTCGGCAAGAGTAGCCTGGCTTGTGGTTGTGTTTTCGTCGTCGCTCTGTTAGTACGTCATATGCTTCATTGATCTGATTGGTTTATTTGGCCCGTCTATCACCAACATAGGCCAATCAGCTAACCAGTATTTTCGCCAATTCCCAAAATTACTTCAACCGAAGGTTTCCAGATGGATATGCGGAGCAAATCCATCTGGCGGAGTCAGGTTAGACAAGCAGGTCCGCCCCTTTGAAATGAGGGTCATTTTGTTTCTTTGTTAGCCTGTAATACCTGAAACCTGTCTATGTCTCTGAAAGGGGGGTCGTTAGAGGGACTAGTTGGCCTGGCTCATTTTAGTTGAATATTTAAAGCGTTTTGAGCTGTTTAACTTGCAAATAATGATTAATTACATTATGAACTAAAATGCCTCCTTGTGAGCAGATTCCAGTTCACCATGACATAGTCCTCTGCGCTCGTTTCTGCTCGTTCTTTAAAGTGCAGCAGATTTTAGGCGATGCTGTAGTTTTTGGTTTCTGGCCGGCACCAGCAGAGAAGTGGAGCAGGTATAAAAAACAAACACACACTTTGCCTCATCCTCCCGTCCACCTGCACTCATTCATCAGCTGACGTCAACTCTCCCCCTGCTGTCCTCATTCAAGCATTTTAAGGGATCTGGACTTATCATTACAACTCACCGATCACTTTTATGGAGCACTTTTTATTGTTGTGTAAAAGCTGCAGCTGGTGCCTGACTGTAAGCTGGAGTTACTCTAATCAGGACAAGTGAACCCACTAACAGATGTTTCAGCCACTGAGAGGAGGCTAACCCTTATGAGAAAATCACTCTTTGGTAGGCAAACGTGTTTCCATTAACATTTTTTTATCACTTTAGAAGAGCTTGATGGAAACAAATAAATGTCTAAATTTTGCGAAACTATTTAGAATTTCTGAAGTGCTTTTTGACTAGAAGAAAAAGAACAACGATCTAAAGAGAAACACATTCGTTGATTATGTTCTGACATTTACCTCACATGAATGATCAGCTGTTTTTATTTTATAATAATTTATTTGAATTAGGAGAATGCACATTCATCAACATGTCAGCATAAAGCATCAATGTAAATAAGCCAGAATTAGCACAACATTTAATTTGCATCCGCTGTCCTAAGGCAGGTAAATACAGTGAACATTAAACAAGACGCTAAAGGAGAGAACAGAGTGGACACAACAGATAAAATACCAATAACATTAAATCACAATAAAATTATTTTTACAAAATTAGGTTAGCTGTTTCCTTCGCCGCGTCCTAAATGCAGCTTTAGCATCAGACTTCTGTCTCCTGATGGCATCAACCATCACATTGGAACAAAAGAGTTACAACTTCCCTCCATCACTGATCCTGGGTTCATGCTAGCTTCTCAAAAAGTAAAAAAAAAAAACAATCCTCTGGACTTTGTTTCCAAGTTTGAAGATGTTTCGCTTCCCATCCAGGAAGCTTATCAATTCAAAATGTCTGTACATTACAATTTAGATTTAATTCCTTATGTCTTATGTTTACTTTTTTAGTTACTCAGATTATAAGGTAAAAAATTGGCATTTAATATTAAATTCAACTAAGATTTATAAGTTTGCAAACATTTTGACTCCTTTCTGACTCCATACTCTACCAGCTTCATGCTATCTTGCTAACTCTCCCTCCTGTTTAACACAGTCCAGCCCAACTGATATGTATGATGACATTTCGCTTTGCATCTCCTAGTTAAATAGATGGAAACGCTTCTAATCAGTTTTCTGTCTTTTCCAAAACTTTACAAGTTTGCTTAACGTCAGTATGAGAATCAGATGGAAACACAGATAATGTGATGATTTCTCACTCTCCATCACATTGGATCAATTGTAGCTAAAGATGATATTATGCTTTTAGCAGGTTGGACTGATACCTGCTTATTATTAGCCCACCAGAAATGGCTGATTAAATCCTATTTATTTACTTGCTTATTTTCATCACAGCATAAGACTGAAATATAAGTTTGTACATTTTTAAAGTCTATTTGACCTTATATTTAGCAGGTTGGTAAGAAACTTTTCTAACGAAGTAAGATGATTTAGGATTATTGTGATTGCAATTTTATTTTGAATTTCCTTTTCACAAACCAAAATGATCTAGATGTTTCAATCGAGGGTTTCAGTATTTTTGTTACCCTGATAGTTTGCTTGTCTAGGGCAGTGGTGTCAAAAGTACACACATTTGTTACTAAAGTAGAAGTATAGATACTGCAGTTTAAAAATACTCTGGTAAAAGTAAAAGTATCAACTTGACCTCTTTACTTAAGTAAAAGTGAAAAGGTATGTGCTCCAAAAAAACTTCTTAAAGTATAAAAGTATAAAGTAACCTTTAAAACAAAAAGCCTTCTTCAAATTAGACAAAATTGGTGTCAAACGTTTGTGCAGCAAAAACAGATGTTAACTGACCTTTGATGACCTCTACAAAATATTATTAATATCATTAAAATGATAGCAGTACAAATGAAAAATTTTGCCATACAAAAATATAAAAAATATTAAAATAATTTTAAATATAAATATATTAAAAATTTAAAAATGCATATTTTAAAATATATACATTATTGTACTGCTGTCATTTTAATGATATTAATAATTGTTTCTAGAAGCCATCAAAGATCAGTGAACATTTGTTCATTTTGAAACTTTGAATTTCATAAAAATATAAGTTGCTAACCTATGATTATATAATTTTAAACTGTAAAAAAATAAAAGGGGCACAAAAGACAATTTTTGCTGCACAAACGGAGCCGAGTTAATTGACACCCATTTTGCCTCGTTTGAAGAAGTTGGGGGCTGGTTGACCTTTGATGACCTCCAGAAACATTTCTTTATATCTTTAAAACGATAGTGGCACAAATAAAAATTTTTGCTGCACACACGTAGCACAAACATTTGACACTAATTTTGTCTGATTTGAGGAAGGTCGGGGGGCCAACTTCACTCAGGTGATGCCACTATATGAATTGAAAGCTCAATTTTTCGACTTTTTCTAAAAATTCTTTGAGATAGGGCCAAGGATGAGGGAGGTGTTGTTGGTCTCCGTCTCCCGATACGCTCTCGCCTGTGTCCGACCTTTCAGACATTTCAACATCTTTTTCTGAATCCGACATTGTAGCATGGCATAGACAATCCACGTTAGCAGTCTGAAGAACACCTGCTTGCTTCTGATGATTTCCTTTAGCTAACCAATGAGTGTTTGTGTTCTATGACTCATCCAATGACACTTTTTTTCACTAGATGTGGATGGAGCCAATGATCTGCATTGGATGGAGCACATGACGGGAAATAAATATTTAGAAACATTAAACCGAAGCCAAGAGTAACGAGTAACATTTTAAAAATGTAAGGAATAGAAAGTACAGATACTTGTGTAAAAATGTAATGAGTAGAATTTAGAAGTAGGAAGTAAAATAAGTAATGAAGTAAAGTATTGATACCTAAAAGGAGTACTTAAGTACAGTAACGAAGTATTTGTAATTCTTTACTTGACACCTCTGGACTCTAGCGTTCATTGTTCCAGGACTTAATGTTTGGAAGGTTGCTTACTTCTACTTGCATGCATAGATCTGGTAGCCTCGTGAGACCATCCTGATCTTGCGAGCTTTCAAGGTTTCACTCGCTATTCAGTCTGGAGACTCTCCGTTCACCAAACGAATGTCCAATCAGCGTTGGCTTTGAGGCGGGTTGAGGTGTGACGCAACAAGAAGCGTGACAGTTCAGTCTAAAGAACATGGCGGCTTGAGCCGATGAAACTAGCGTTAGCGTGGCTATCGAGCAAGTTTTATCGGAATTACAGAGTATTTCTTCACTGAAAGAAGAGCAAAACACTGCTCTGGAGGCTTTTCTCAGAGGAAAAGATGTTTTTGCTCTTCTCCCGACTGGTTTCGGCAAGAGTAGCCTGGCTGTTAGTACGTCATATGCTTCGTTGATCTGATTGGTTTATTTGGCCCGTCTATCACCAACATAGGCCAATCAGCTAACCAGTATTTTCGCCCCTTCCCAAAATTACTTCAACGGAAGGTTTCCAGATGGATATGCGGAGCAAATCCATCTGGCGGAGTCAGGTTATAGATCTGGATGTTAGCTGGAAGTTTATTCCCTTTTTTATGGAAGCAAACCCACTTTCATCTTATTATCCCCACTTAAAGGGCTGGAGGGAGGAAAAAAATTGACTCTTAGTCTTTTTAAATGTAACGTGACCAAAACTGAGTGCCTCTATTTGAAAATTACATTTTCTTAGATTGGGATTATAAACTGATTGCAGTTAACTTCCCAGCTCCACTGCATACTATCTATTTTATTTCAAGTCATACATTTGCGTTTCACTGGCAGATCATCTTATTTACTACAGTTTTTACTTAGTGTTTGCTGTGTTTTTAAAGGATAAGAACTCATTAAAAAGCACGAATGATCTGCAGGTTTCTGATAGAAGCTAGTAGCAGAAAATGATGTTTTTTTTGTATCTGAACATGTTTCTAATGTTTATGATTTAAATGAACTTTGAAGATATTCCGTTTTAGCATTTCTCTCCTGTCGATCTCCTGTTCTAAGCACATCCGGACCGGTTCTGATTTCTGATTAGTTTGCCGATCTCTAACTTTAACCTCTGCGTGTGAAAGAAGAGCTCCTGTTAGCAGAGGAAGGTGACTTTAAGCAGCAGGCTCCTCACATTCACTCTCAATCAGCTGTTCTGCACCAACAACCTCTCAAATGTCACAATGTCAAAGGCTCCACGTAGAATCTAACATTGCATCAAGGTCCTGAACAAACGACATAATTGCTGCTAAAGTTTAGAAGATCTCCAGATGCTGAACGGCAGTGATGTGGACGAACATCTGTTTTATCTTTGCTTCTGTTGTATATAAAACTAGACCAAGTCCCTGAGGGCGCTTTGCTGCTGCTCACCGTCCCAGTTGAACGCAGTGTTTACATTTCCACCTTTAATTCTCCAGATTAGATGGAGGACTTTCTAACAGGCATGCAGAGACCTGGCTCCTGTTCATCCAGCCTCGCTCTCGTCTCCTCATCTGTTTATCCAACATGTACGTTTTTTTAAAAGCGCCTAATCTGCTGCAAACAGGCGCTGCATTAATTGCGGTGTTTGACATCGGCAGCTGGCACTTCTGCCTTGTTTGGCGAGCTGATATGAAAGTGCAACTAAAGGTCATTGAGGGATTTATTGACCTGGATGGGACTCATGGACCCCTTGGAATTGTTTTGAGCCTAAAGGGTCATAGGATAACAGCTTTTTTATGTGCAGGAAGTTTTTTTTTTTTTCTGGGTATTGATGACATCAGAATGCGGATGATAGGCCGGAAGGAAAGTTATGGTATAATCCCAGATTAACTTCTGCCAGATGTCATCATTCAGATAGAAACTACATTAAGGTTTCAGATGATGTTCAGAAAGCATTTATTTTCCCTTTGTATCTTTAAAGTCCTCCTACCATAAACTCTGTATGCATGTTTGTATCTGTGTTCGTACCCTAACAGTCTGCATGTCAACATCCTTTTAAAAACGGACATCAGAGCCTCATCTCAGAGACCATCTACCCAGAGTTGGTTCAGAAAATGATTACCGGTGCTGAGTGCTGTGTTACTGAGCTAAACTAAGCCCCCCTATGACCGGCAGCCCCACCCAGCCAGCTGACATCATCTTAAATCCATTCTCTCATCCAAACTTATCCAAAGATTGTCTCTTCGCTTCATTTGACCCGCCGTTCTGTTCAGATTGTGCCGCAGGCCTGCAAAGAGCAAGGGCGTAATGACTTTGTCAGTGATTACTAGCAGGCTAAGCCTCGCTCCAAGCTTCTTATTCCCCCTACAGCTGGATCAAGAAGGAAAAGTTAGAGAGGGCCTGCAGTCAGAGGCAGCCGCTCTGATCACTGCTGGAGGCGTGGCTGGGATCGGTTCAGCAGAAATAAACAGCATGGCTTTTAACTGGATGTTGGTACATGAAGTCCTTCTGCAGCTTTACTGTTGGAGCCATCTTTATCAACATGTGGATGGAGGGAATTTGGTCTCAGTGTTTTAAACTAAGAACAAAATTAAACCCAGAAATGAACATTTACAAAAATACTAATTAATTAAAGGTTTTTGGAGTAACTTATCGCTTTTGTCAGACTAAATGTTACAGAAAAAGGTGTATTTCTTTCATTTTTTTCACATTTTCTTTTTTGAACTTTATTATTATTATTTTACAGATCTATTTGTTTTTCCTTAAATTAATTTTACTAATTGGATTCTTTTCAAATTGCGTTTAAAATATGATATTCTCTTTACGTTAAGCTGTGTACAATCGTCGGTCTCGATCAACAAACATGTTCTTGTCCATTTAGACTAATAGAAATGCGTCTTCACTCCCCACTGCAGAGGAAATCCTGTCCCCAGTAGAGAAGAAGATATGATCTGGAAAACACAATTTGAAAAGAATGCATTTTGTGAAATTCTATAAAAAATAAAAATACATTTTTTTTAAACACATAAAAAAATTGGGGAAAAAAAGAAAAGGTTCTTTAAATAACTAATTTTTCACAGTTTAATTTCTGGATTGCATTTTTATTTTATGAAAATAACCTTTTATAAAACATGTCTGCTTACAACAATAGTGGACCAAAATTTACTCCGTAGAAAGCAACAAACCAGATTCTACACACAGACTGTTTTATTGAAATATCTCCTATTTCTCCTCTTAAAACTACTTTATTCTTTTTAGTACATCATGGAAATGGGGGGTAATTTTAATATAAAGCATGGATCCCCTGAAAGGAATACAGTCAATCATTGGATCTCTTCCTCCCACTGGTTAAATGTTCTCTCTAAAGCTTGCAATACCAGATGCTGGCCTATGCCTCTGAAATGTATCGGGAATTGCAGGCTAACAAAGACCTCAACGACTCCCCATTCCTAAGGGGTGGACCCGTTCTTCTGGTTCAGTTTGCATGTTTTCTAAGCCAAAACAAGGCTTTTGTTTTGGTCCACTCTATAAAACCTGGAACTCAACGCTAATCCAGACATGTTGAATTGAAAACGTTATCTGGATGGGAAGCAAAACGTCTTCAAACTTGGAAACAAATAACCTTTTTAAACTTTTTTTGAAATGTTCTCTCTAAACTGTCTTACCCAGTTGTATACCAGTGACCCTTTACTGTCTTTCACCTAATGACTGCATCTCCACTAACTTCTAATGAGTTAACTGTTATTCTAATGAATCCGTGGAGCATCTTGTCCTTGGTGAGTTATGGTGCATCATCAAAAGTAAATCCTCAGAAGCAGCGTTAAAGCAGGAAGTGACTGAGTGGTGAATTGAATTGTATGGATTGGAGGCATTTCATTGGTAGCACCCAATGATATAGGGTCTTTTAATTCACAGCATTTCGTTGAAATTAATTCAGAATGTTATTAATGTGATTGTTTTTTAGTTTTAAATGCTTTTGCTGTGGCATTTATTTAAATACTAGAATGTTTTACTTCATTCATAATCTCTAGTATTATTTTCATATAGGATGTTTGCAACAGTTGCCAGTTGATGTACGCTAAAGCAGATGTTGTGTGCATAATTTTTGATTACTGATACAAATCTGATGTTTTTAATTGAACAAAGGTTACTGAGGTTTTATTTCATCCAGACTACATAAAGACGCGTTTTGACTGTGTAGCTTGAAGCCGTTGTGAGATTACCGAAATGAGCAAGGATCGGAGGAACCATGTCATTAGAGAAGATTGAGTTGCAAAACTAAAGGCAGCAGACTACAATAGAGATGTGTTTAGATCCCAAAAACCAGCCAATCCTTGGTTTATCAAAGCTGTTCTCTCTCTTTCCAGTCTTTAAATTGATTTCTGCTAAGCTCACGTCCCTGCAGGCTGAGGGATTTACCGTAATCCTGACTTTCTTTCTTTTCATAGATCAGAGAAAGTAAAACAATGAAAAATCTGAAAGCTAAAGTCGTTTGCACACCCCAGAGCTTTGATCATAACATCACCGTGTTCAACATTAAACTATGTTTTTTTTTTAAAGCTACAATACTGTCAGCCAGCCTGGAATTAAACATCTACTAGTCAATGTATTTACTGACTCTGCCGGACTTTTACTGTCCACGTCTGACCTGGAGCATGAGGCTAAAGGTTGCTAAAGCTCAGGGAGAGGGCATGGTGGTGGAAAACATCCAAACTGTTTACTCAAATGTGGGGGGAAAAAGTGAATTAGACACGTTTCCATTAACTGGAGCGAATTAACCAGGCAATGAAAGGCGTAAGATTGTCAAACGTTTAAGTTACACTTTCCTGGAAAAAGAAGGAAGTAGAGTTAACAAGCTAAATGGACCACAGATCAGAGGGAGGTTTTAAAGAACGGGAATACCATTAATAATGGCAGGTTATACTTTATCACATCAGCTATTGTTAGTCAGGCCACGTGTGATCCAGAGACATGGAGACATCTGATTCTACTGCTAGCTTTCCTCTTTAATGCTTTTAGAGACTGATCTCCAGAAGCTTTGCGTGTCTTAAAACAGATGCAAACATGTTTGAATCATCTAAAGCAGGGTTCCTGCGGGTCCTTAAAAAGCCTTAAAAGGCATTGAATTCTTCAAAATAAAACTAAGGCCTTAATTGGTATGAAAATGTCTTAAATCAGTCTTTCGTAGGTCTTAATTTTTAAAACATCATAAATAGGATTATTTTTATTACGATTTATTTTTATAATCTAAATAAAACGTTAAAATTGACTCTTTTTTTTTCATAAAAAAAAAATGGCTCGCCATTATTGGTTCCGTCCCGATAGCGGAACCAATAAAAGCGTTGTTGCGGCTGGGACATTTGAGAGATGCGCCATTAACTTTTTGACTGGAAAATCTGAGCAAGTGTAAATGTAACCAAAATTGTCTCCAGCCAAGAGTTTTCTCCATGGCTAAAACCAGGGAACATACATGAGGCTCAGTGGATTTAGTGCAAGAAGCGATTCAAGCTCAGAACGATGGGAATTAAGGCAGTGGAGTCGCACATGCGAAGCACGAAACACAAAGCATCAAAATGGAGTTACCAAGAAACAGCCGGTATTTCTCAGTTTAGTTCCACCCTTGTCTCTGCAACGCCTCCACTTATCACCAAATCAAACACACTAAGAAAACCATACAAAGAAAAATAGCTGCAAAAAAGACTTAGTACTGGTTATGTTGGGGCTTTAAAACTGATTTGTTTTGTTCCCTGATAAAACAAAGTTGTAAATTCAGTTAAATAATTGTTAAAATATATCTGTCATTTGTGTGTTTTTAGCTTTCTTCCTGTATGTTTTTCAAAATTTGAAACATTAGTGCAGTGGTTTATGTTAAAATAAACCTTTGGGTTAAGTTGTCGCAACTGTGAATTGAGAATTTGGTCTTAAATTTTTCTTTCAAGTGGCATTAAAAAGTCTTAAAAAATCTTAAATTTAACTTGCCTTATGCTGTAGGAACCCTGTGAAGGTACACATCTCTTCACAAGCAGCATTATTTTTCTCCCTCATTATTACCTCAATGGCTTAGAACCTCATCTTTCTTCTATGGCTGCCCTCAAACTGCCTCTACCACACCATCATAACATACCACAGCAAACAGTTTGCACGTATTAACGTTTACACTGTGATATTTTTGGATCACCGCAACATGGCCACTTATCGCACTTACTAAACAAAAGTTGCACGTGTGATTTAATGCCCCTTATTCTAAATCTTCGAAGATCAGGCAATTACTTAATTTTTGAGTAAAATTCAAATCACCATCTCCAGGGAGTGTCAAAACATTTTCAAATTTAGTTGATTTAAATTTTGCGTCTTCATTCAAGCTCTTCTAATGCAATGCTTAAAAAATAGACATAAAAAACATTGATGGAAAAGCATCTGGTTGCCTTGGCAGCACTAAATGACCTTAGGATGAATTTCCGCCTGTTGTTTGACCTGCTTCAAACAGAAGACTGTTTTTCTTCCATAGCTGTAGATTGAAACACACCAACTAATTCCTGGTCCAAACTTACTTTACTGTTGTTCAATTTACTTCTACTGTGAATAAGAGCCAAACTCAGCTTTCCTGCAGAGAATTTAGGCTTGTAAGTACCTCTTGAGCCACCGTAGCAGAGACTTTGGGGTTGAATGTTATATTAAGGTCATTTCTGCTCTTTGGAGCAATAATCAGGAGTTATTGTTCTTCTGAAAGGGAATAACACCAAATTAGGAATAATAAAAGTCAGCCTTTGGCTCCAAACTAAAGGAGCATGTTGGTGTGAACGTGTCCTTAATCAGGTGTTTCTAAACTCATGCAGCTAAGTTTAAAAAGCTAAGAAAACTTCCATGGAAGTGTTAGATTTTTTTAATTGAAGTGTAATAGAGTCAAGTGCAATTATTTCATTTTTTGCGTTTCTTTTCATATTAATGTTTTTTTTATATATTTTCTTATTTTATTTCTTCAAATTTTATTTCCTCTGATTTTAGGAACGAAGATGAATTCCTGTTGGTCTACTAGATGTTAGCAACATTATTATTGGTCAAGAGCGACTGTTTGAAATGAAGAGAATGTAATCTGAAAATGCAATTTCAAGAGAATGGAGTTCCTAAAACTCAATATAAAATGAGAAATTTTTAAAATGTAAAATCTGTAAAAAAAAAAAAAAAAAAAAAAAAAAAAAGAGAAATTACAAAAAAAGAAAACAGGAAAGTTAATCTCAAAACCTTTTTTGATTAGAAACAGCTTCATGTCTGGTTTGAGTTTTATTTTTTTCCAATTTCCATTTCCAAATAGAAATTTGAACAATTTTGGAGCAAAATTTCCTCCATAATAAACCCTCTACAGTGGATCCATTCCAGCTTTCCTAAATTCATTCCTTCTTCATCTCTAAAATCTTTATCGCTCAGTTGTTTCTGTATGAAAGGATAGAAAACAAATAGAAAGGATAGAAACTGAACTTTATTAATCCAACATTGGAGAAATTCTCTCTCTGCATTTAACCCCTCCCTTTCGGGAACAGTGGGCTGCCATTGCGCGGTGCTCAGGGATCAGTGTGGGGTTAAGGGTCTTGCTCAGGGACCCAGAGTGCAGGCTGTGGGGATCAAACCGTGCTTGCAACCCTCTCAGAGCATAAGCGCACTTCTCTAAACACTAGGCCTACACCCCCCCTCCCTCTGCCGTTTGTCTTTACTGCGTCTCGTTCCTCTCGGCGTTCTTATATAGTTTACTGAACATAAAACATGTAGTAAACTTTTATGAATGTTTGTTCCGTAAAGTTTTCACTTGTTTTTTATGACATCAGCTGCATGGCGAAGTTGGCTTCAGGTTTGTTGTCCTTCATTTGAGTTAGTTTGATTTATTCAAATGGGAAATAATTAGATTTTCCTCCTGGTTTCTGAACCTTAATTTTTCATTTCCCTAAAGACAGACAGCTTTGTTGTACATACATGCATGGCATCATGCTATTTAGCCCTAGCTTGGCGCTCAGTGCTGTTAACAGGAGCTGCTGCTCCTCTGAAGGTTTGGGAAGAGTGAAGAAGAAGGTTCTGAGTGCGACATGGTGACGCTGTTTGAACTGTGCTGTAGCCAACTTCACTGCACCTGCTGAGCAGGATTTGTTATTTAAAGGCATTTCTTTAGTTTCAGATATCAGGTGAATCGTTTCCAGCCCGGCTTCTGCTTTTTCTTACTTTTCTGACAGTTTATTTAAATATCATCAGTTCACAACACATGTCACCTCAAGGCACTTTAGAGATACAATTCAACAAGATCATACAGTAAAATTTATTAAAACATGTGTTTTCTATCTAGGGAAACTAGTTGATTGCATCGAAAAGAGCACATCCAGTCAGCCACAGTCAGAGAAACAGGACTACAAGGAAAAATAGGCTTGGCTCCAACATCTAGAAATAAAGGTGTTGATGGCAGCAGCACAGCTGATATTTCTCTCCAGGATGGAGTCACAGCCAAACAGGAACAGACCAGATGAAGCTGCTATGAGAAAAAGCAGAGAGAGCAGAACGTTAGAGATTGAACTAACAGATTCTGCAGAGTGGGAGAATAGAGATAGAATGAAGCAGAATGATGAAATGGGGGTCCCTATGTCCTCCAGCAGTCTAAGCCTATAGCAGCATAACTATAGAGATAGCTCAGGATAACCTGAGCCACTCTAACTAGAAGCTTTATCAAAAAGGAAAGATTTAAGCCTAGCCTTAAACGTAGACATTATTAGCCACAGTCTGAGTTTCCTTTTGTTCTAGATGTTCTCAGGAATAACAATCCAGCTGTTTCAGTTATTTGAAGAATCTACTGATGTCCATCTGACTGGTCTACTCATCTTTCATAGAAGCTGTGTCAGCCTGGCTAAAGCAAACAGGATTGTTCTGTTTTATTACGACTTAGTTGTTCATGTACCTACTACTATGAATTATTATTAATTAATTTTTTTCACCCGTTAAATATATTCCTCTGGCTTTTTATTGAGTTCTTTTTTGGCATATCATAATTAATTAAGCTTTCATTGAAAATTAAATATAGCCCAATATTTCCGTCCGAATCTACTGATATAAGAGTGTAAATGGGCTTTAGGGAGCTTTGGAGTCTTTTATTTTATTGGTTTTATTGATGCCTATTTTTCCCTACATCCGCCAACCTGTAATCAACTGATTTTTCTATTCACGTTTTCTTAATCAATCATTTTATTTTATGTGTATCTCTAATCATCTTATTTTATTGTAGATTTTAATGGTCTTTATTTATTTGTGTTGCCTTCATTCCACTGCAGTGTACTCTGAAAACCTAGCTTACTTTTTTTTTCTTTTAGAATCAACCTAAAATTCAAAGACTTTTTATATCTAAGAACGAGAGATTGACCAATAAACATTGTTATAAGGCCAATACAGATGAATCCAACATAACTCTAATTAGGGTTGTGGGGAAAAATCGATTTGGTGATAGATCATGATTTTCAGCTGCCCGATATAATATCAATCCTTCAATTCCTAGTATCGATTAAAAAAAATAACACATATTTACCTTAATCAATGACGGAAAATAGACAGTAACAGTGAAAGACTGACTCAAACCCCAAACAACATAGATTCTAAAATAATATCTTCTGATGAACATTTACTGCAGCTTTTTTATCTATACATTTAATTTTGGTTGCTGGGGAAAATATTGCAATATATAGTGAGATAACTTATCGTGTGTAAATGGAAAGCAAACTGAACTGAACCGAGCTAGACACAACCGGACCGAGATAACTGCAGACCAGTTCCAGAGGTGGGCTCGGCTCGGTTTTTCCCCGGCTCGGTTCTCTGATAACAAGAGCGCATGAGCAGAACGCGTCATCTCCGTCTGGCTGCTCCATCGCGATTCACACTCCATTCCAGTAGTTGGCAGTAATGCCCCTCCAGAAACAGAAGAACAACTTCTTCTTCAACTATAAACAACAATCGAAATCTTCTCCACGCAACATTTTAAATAATGGCATTTTAAACAATAACACCGAAGTACAGCAATAATAATCAAGCATAACTTTCTGAACGTGACGGGCGCCGCCATTTTGATTTGCTTGATTCCCTCCTTCTTCGTCTTCTTCTTCTTCTTGTGTTTTATGGCGGTTGGCAAACAACTTTTGGTGCATTACCGCCACCAACTGTTTGATTCCCTCCTTCTTCGTCTTCTTCTTCTTGTGTTTTATGGCGGCTGGCATCCAACTTTTGGTGCATTACCGCCACCAACTGTTTGATTTCCTCCTTCAATACTGGCAGTAATACCGCAGGTCGTCACTAGGAGGCGAGGAGTCGAGGAACCGAGATAGATGTGTAAACGGTCATCAGAACCAAGCTCGGCCTGGTTAACTGATCCGAGCTCGGACCGGTCTCGGCATGGATCGGTTTTTCAAGGGTAGTGGAAATGGGGCTATAATGTATCCCAACACCAATGCAAATACTCACCCCTAATTCTAACCCATATGAGTTCCAAAGTTATCTTGGTAAGCAACCTCGTAACTTCAATGTTTTTGTTTCAACATTGGATTAATGAAAATTAAGCTGCAGTAAAGCAAATAGAACTAAAATAAACTAATATCTCATTAAATCGCTAAATAACTTTCAAAGTATTGATATTTTAGTTAGCCAATTATTTTACTATGTAACAGAATTCAATAAAGTCATCAATATTTTGATCAATCAATGTCATAGTGATGTTCAATGCTGCTTCTTCTGACTGCATTCACATGATAAAAATGTAACCATTATATATAAATGTTTCCAAAAAAAACAAACAAATCAAACACTAACAGCAGAGGGAGCAGCAATGCATGCGTCTGATGTGATCTCAGGCCATGGCTGCTGAAAGCAATAATTAATCTGAAAAACACATAAAAAACAACAACAACCGCAGTATCAGTCTGCCTCCACCATTTTGCCCATCTTCAGCAAAGATCCAGTTAAGTTTCAGGTTTTAGTGGTTTTAAACATGAAAGTTATTTACTGGGATCTCTGTTTTCTTCCAACAGGTGATGGCGTCCCAAAGGAAAACAGTCCATTCATCAACAACACGGAACATGACAAGAACAACAGTTACGACGGCACCAACATGGCGCTTTTTGAGGTAATGGTTAGCTGTCACTGGTCAGCATCACCCGTCTGGAATACCGTGTACTTGTGCGTTCTCGTGTGCTCGAAACGTCGTCAGCATCACCCCTAGTGCTGTTCCAATTCAAAAGAACAGCAGCGGATGTTGTCCTCACTCTTTATCCAGCATGCATCAGAGACAGCTGTCCCAGCATGCACTGCACTCACAGAGCTCAGAGTATTAAGTTAAAAGTTCTTTGTTCTGTTGCCGTTGTTCAATAAAAGTACGTTTTAAGATCGTTTGATGACTATATGGACCATTCACTGATTTAATGCCTAATTTAAAAAGAGTTAGAATGTTGAGAGGACCTCGGCAACCTGCGGACCTCTGAGGCTAACGGCAGCGAGGGCTAACCGCAACCCGCCTGCAGCAGCCCTCTCTCTTCATAGCCGTGTGTGGCTCTGATGGAGATTATTTTGTTTTATTTGAAAACATTTCCATTTGATTTGTGTTTATCTGACTGTATTAATTATTATTCCCCCACTAAATGAAAAAGTCATCATTTATTATTATCTAGAGACCATTAATAACAGGAGGTGAAATGCAGCTCCAGACAAGCCGAGCGTGTGATGATGTCATCAGTACGCTTTCGTTCCGATTGACCCAGATTTATTTGGCGTGCTCCTGTTCTCCCAGAGTCCAGACTTTCCTGTGTTCTTCTCCAGAACATAGTTGGCGAGGACACGAGTCCGTACTCGCGTTCCTCTGAATTGAGAAACAGCCATTGTGTTTGGACTTAAAAATGTCGTAAAGTATTTAAGCCTCAACCTTTAGCTAAAAAGCTTTTTCCCCCTAAGCTTAAAGTATTCAGTAGTTTTGAAGCTACAGAGTGAGTGATGGATTAAAACGTTGGAAAACATGGAAATAAAAATAGAACTGGTTTGGTTAACGACGTGTAGGTTGGTATTAGCATGGAGCCAGTCTGTTGTGATGTTCCATGTGGCAGCCTGTCTGCTCTGCGGTCTCTGCACAGAGCCAGCTCTCTGGTCTGGACCCGTCTGAACCTCATCCAGCTGCTATTTTAGGACTAAATATTATAACAATAATTTTCTGTTCTGGCAAAATTCATTACCGTCACTCTGCATTTAAAGACAGATTAAAAACACAAAACATGCATCCAGTACAAGTTCCAGTAATAAAATGTGGACTTGCTGTGACCACATGGATCGATTTCTAAAACTGGATTCTGTTTGTGGCTGAAAATGAACCTCTGGTAGAAAAGGGCATCAGGTTTATCATCCAGGGCCGGTCCTAAGCAAAGTTTGATTTTAGGGCTTTTTTTTTTCTTTCTATAAAAGCCATAGCCAAAAATCTATGGCATGAAATGTATTCCTTTATTGTTGCAAAGAACGTGACTTTGTTAATGGAAACTTCAAGCCCGATACAAAATCTCACTCTTGACCAATAAAAATGTTTTTTTTAACATCCATCCAGATCAATAGAAATGCATCTTTAGTCCTTACTATAGAACTGAATAGAATGTGATCTGAAAAACACATTTTAAAAAGCATTTCTAAAACTCAATCTGTAAAAAAAAAAAAAAAAAATTAAAATATAACATTTAAAATTTGAATTTTATTTGGAAAAGAACAAAAAATGAACAAAAAACACATCAGAGAAAGCAGCAAAGTTACGCTCAATACCTTTTATTGTTTTGATTTAGCGGGGTTTCAAAGTTTCATTCTTGGATTTTGTTTTTATTTTTTCCCATTTAGAAAATGTATTCCTTTTTTGTTTCAATATTGAAACAAAATTCACTCCATACAATCAGCCGTCTACTGATAAGTTGATCAGATAATTGACACTCCTACAATAAACTCATTTGATCTCTGACAGGTCTGTTGCTAAGCATCATCTAGTGCTACTGAAAGTCATAGAATAAATTAGGATGCAGTTTATTTTCATTGATTATTTTCAACAATAATGTGAAAAAATAAACTGTAGCACAAGAGCAAAATAATGAATAAAGCTGTTAAAAGAAAGAGACATAATTGATTATCGGTGTCAATCCACCTCCAAGACTATTTTTTTTTTTCTACAAGGTTAAAGATACTTTGATAAAAAAAAAAAAAAAAAAGAAATATCCAGATTTCATCATGAAACTGCGTTTTTATAGAAATCATTGTACAAGTAGAATTCCCAAACTGTCAGTTGTTGTTTAGGGCCCCCCTGGTGACCCTGGAGCCCTAAGCGGTCCCTGAGTTCTCTGGTTCTTTGGGCCGGCCCTGGTTTAATCTGATCCTGATCTGATGCTTCACAGGAGGAGATGGACAGCCACCCCATGGTGTCATCACTTCTCAATAAACTGGCCAACTACACTAACCTCACCCAAGGAGCCCATGAGCACGAGGAAGCTGATGAAGAGGAGGGCGCCAAGAAGAAAGCCGTTAAGGTAACAGCCGCTGACCTCCGTCTGTGTTTTTACCTGTCATGGCGTACGAAGGAACGGGAACCACCACTCTTGTAAAAAAGTCGTTATTTAACGGCGTCTTTGACCCGTTTTTCACCTCAGACCTTCCTCTGGCCCCCCTGTCTATTCTTATATAACATAGCATTAATAGTTCTCATTATCGCTGGTCAGAAGGAGCACCGGCCACATTTAGGTTTCTGCATTAAGTTTGCCCCTCCATTTCTGGACCTTTTTTTGGATCCAAACTATTTTGACAGTTTTGACTCAAAACACACAGATACTTTTCTAACCACAGCCCCGGTCCCATGCTAGTGCCCCGTCCCATCCACTGCTGCGGGCGCCTCCCACTGCCTCCCAGAAAGCAGTGGGTGAACAGATGAGGCTGACTCTGCTGTGGCCCCTCTTTGTCTGGAGAGCTGGAGGCTCATATCAGAGCTGTTAGTTCACCCAAGGTGGAATCTGATTTACCTTTCTTCTTTCTGTTGACGGACTCTAAAGGACTGTCGATTGTTTTTTAAGTGAAGGATTTTTGGAGGTATTGTTTTTTTACTGGAAGCTGAAGATTTAGATGTAAATGCTTCTTTTGTCACCTTCATGTAAGTCTGATTTATATTTGGATTACAAATTCATACTAAACATCTGTCAACTCTGCAAAAAACTAAAACTGAGTAGTCAGTTTTCTTCAAATAAGTTAGTTTCTTTTCTTTCTTGAGTAAAAAGGTTTGTCAATGGAGTCAGATTATTCATGGTTAAAAAAGAAAATAAACTGTTATCTTATTTTAAGTGTATAATTCCTATTTATCTTATTTTAAAGGCAGACAGACTCCTTCCACCATCAGATTAACTGATTTACCTGCTCATATTAAGAACAAATACATAGATTTGAAGAAATTTTTATTTATTTTTTAACAGTTTCTGCAGTGGATCAATATCTTCTACTTTAAACAGCTGGTGTTATATTGAAAAGTTGCTCATTGAGCTGATAAACATCCATATAAATAACATTCCACAGAGTAAGGTTTTTTTAATCCGATTGTCATCCAGAAATATGGAGGTTTTATATTTTAAACATTGCTTATACTATTTGGGGGCAGGTTTTTGCTCACAGTTGATGTAAACTTAAAAACGAGCTGACTTAAAATTAAATTTATTTCAGACGATTTTGACAAACAATAAATGAATCAACTAAATACAAACAAAACAGTCTGGTTAACATCAACAAAACACCTATTTCCAAACTAACTAAATTCACATGAACATAAATAGAAATAAAACCCTCCACCAAATAAACCTGTCAGTATAAACAGCCACAGAAATGACATTGATTAAAAGAAATTGTCTGAAAAGGGGTATGAAGAAGTAAAACTTGTTTTTCATACCCCCTCTCCCTGCTCCCTGTAATTGCACTTAAATTAACTTAAAGTAGAGTAACATTCCTATTAAACTTTTATGCTTTATGCCTGCTGGGGGGGCGAGGGGTGCTGCTGCCTATCTCCAGCTATTAATGGGCGAGAGGCGGGGTTCACCCTGTACAGGTCTCCAGTCCATCACGAGAATTTTAGAGAAGACAACTAACCTAACAGTCATGTTTTTGGACTGTGGGAGGAAGCCGGAGTACCCGGAGAGAACCCACGCATGCTCAGGGAGAACATGCAAACTCCATGTAGAAAGACCCCAGGCCAGGGAATTGAACCCGGAACCGTCCTGCTGCAGCGCTACCCACTGCTCACTCTGCAGCCCCCATGAATGTGTTAATGGGCTAAATTAAAACATTATTTTTAAAAGCAACCTACAAACAGAGAGCATCCCTCACCTCATTATGGTCAGAATTCATTTCTCCATTTATTTTGATTTAAAAAGCTCCTAAATCACAAACACATCCAGACTCTGATTGGTTGAAGCAATGCCAATAGACAGAAAAGTTCATATTTTTGTACATCCGATCTTTCGCATTAGTTTGCTCCTAAACACGTCTCTATATATGAAATACCAGACCTGAAAGAGGGACCACTCACTGGTATCTACCATTGTAGAGTCACTATAAAACCTCCTCCAGGCTAATGAGGTAACAAATAGAAGAGCTGCTCAGTCCTTTCAACTGAAATAAGGAGGAATTAGAAAAAGTTAGTCTGTTGTGTTTAATCAGATCCAAAAGTCACAAAGAAAAGTTTAAAGGACTTCAAGCTTCTAGAAGGTGCTATATTTTTTCCTATCATATTATATTAATAATTGGATAGCCATATTTCCTAAAGAAGACTTTTTCAGGGTTCCCGCGGTTCCTTAAAAAGTCTTAAAAGGCATTGAATTCTTCAAAATAAAATGAAGGCCTTAATTGGTATTAAAATGTCTTAAATCAGTCTTTCGTAGGTTTAAATTTTCAAAACATCATAAATAGGATTATTTTTAAATACAATTTATTTTTGTAATCAAAAGAAAACGTTAAAATTGACAATTTCTTTTTTTTATTAAAAAAATGTCTCGCCATTATTGGTTCCGTCCCGATAGCGGAATCAATTAAAACGTTGTTGATACCGGGAAATTTGGGAGATGCGCCATTAACTTTTTGTCTGGAAAATATGAGCAAGTGTAAATGTAACCAAAATTGTCTCCAGCCAAGAGTTTTCTCCATGGCTAAAACCAGTAACCTGACTCCGCCAGATGGATTTGCTCCGCATATCCATCTGGAAACCTTCCGTTAAAGTAATTTTGGGAATGAGCGAAAATACTGGTTAGCTGATTGGCCTATGTTGGTGATAGACGGGCCAAATAAACCAATCAGATCAACGAAGCATATGACGTACTAACAGAGCGACGACGAAAACACAACCACAAGCCAGGCTACTCTTGCCGAAACCAGTCGGGAGAAGAGCAAAAACATCTTTTCCTCTGAGAAAAGCCTCCAGAGCAGTGTTTTGCTCTTCCTTCAGTGAAGAAATACTGCGTAATTCTGATAAAACTTGCTCGATAGCCACGCTAACGCTAGTTTCATCAGCTGAAGCCGCCATGTTCTTTAGACTGAACTGTCGCGCTTCTCGTTGCGTCACACCTCAACCCGCCTCAAAGCCAACGCTGATTGGACGTTCGTTTGGTGAACGGCTCCAAATTTTCTTCAACGGAGAGTCTCCAGACTGATTTGCGAGTGAAACCTTGAAAGCTCGCGAGATCAGGATGGTCTCACTAGGCTATAAAACCAGTACCAGGGAACATACATGAGGCACAGTGTATTTTGTGCAAGAAGTCATTCAAACTCGGAACGATCGGAATTAAGGCAGTGGAGTCGCACATGCGAAGCACGAAAAAACAAAATCGTCAAAATGGAATTATCGAGAAACAGCCGGTATTTCTCAGTTTAGTTCCACCCTTGTCTCTGCAACGCCTCCACTTATCACCAAATCAAACATACTAAGAAAACCATACAAAGAAAAATAGCTGCACAAAAGACTTAGTACTGGTTATGTTGTGGCTTTAAAACTGATTTGTTTTGTTCCCTGCTAAAACAAAGTTTGTGAATTCAGTTAAATAATTGTTAAAATATATCTGTCATTTGTGTGTTTTTAGCTTTCTTCCTGGATGGGAAGCTTTTCAAAATTTGAAACATTAGTGCAGTGGTTTATGTTAAAATAAACCTTTGGGTTAAGTTGTCGCAAGCAGGGTTTCCTTCTGTTTCTTGTGAATTTGGTCTTAAATTTTCATTTCAAGTGGCATTAAAAAGTCTTAAAAAGTCTTGAATTTAACTTGCCTTATGCTGTAGGAAACCTGAGTAAGGAGCCCCCTTCATTTATAAAGATCCTGTTTGATGGAGTTTATGGATATTGGAATATTCTAAGAAACTGAATGTTAGTTTTATATAAGCTGAAGGTAGAATTATTACATCACTGAAGTCAATCATTTGTTCCAGTAAACGCGCACTTTTATTTGTGTGTTTCTATTTTCTAAATGGATAAAAAATATGTTTGTTTTTCTTTACTGAATCTTTTAGTTGGTTTTCTTCATTCTGTATCATTTCCATCTAACTAGCTCTCTCCTTCCTGTCCACAGAGCCCTCAGATGGGAACCTTCATGGGCGTCTACCTCCCTTGCCTTCAGAACATTCTGGGGGTCATCCTGTTCCTGCGCCTTACCTGGATTGTCGGCACGGCCGGCATCTTGGAGTCTTTGGGGATTGTGGGCCTGTGCTGCGCATGCGTAGGTTTTTAATCCCAGTCAGCGACTGGCTCTTCTTATTTGTGACAATCAGGGAAGAAATCTCTGAGAAAAATGACTCCTCAGTTCATTCAGACACAAACAGGACTTGTTATTTCTCCTGGTTTTACCACCTTGACGTCTGATCTGTCCGCCCTGGACGTGTTAGAAACAAACACCCACTCAGGCCCTATATTTGGCTCTCTCATTGCAGACGGTGGATTATTCCAGATTAATCATGGAAAGTACAAACCTGAAATAATAACTTTAATCTCAGTGACATCGTTTTGGCTGGTAATGAAATTTCTCTCCTGGTATTCCTGAGAGTGGCCTTGATTAAACATCATTCCTAATCAAGAAGCAATAATTGATTATTTCTGAACAGACTGATCATTTCCAGGACTTCACCTTAGTGCTGCAGATTTTTCCTGGATGTCTAATGTGGATGGACTCCCGCTCTCTTCCTAAATCCATCTAGATTGCGTTAGCAGGGTTAACCGTACTGTCCATCCCTTCGGTTACGTAACAGAGCTGAGCTTAGTCCAGCAGATTAACGTTCAATTTCACTGCTTGGAGAACATCTGACTTCACACTAATGGCTTCATCAGCGGCCTGCTTAAAGAGGCAGAGGCAGCGTCACTGAAAAACACACCAAGGGCTTCATCACCACATTCAACATCTTCAGATTCTGGTTTTCTTTTACTCCCATGTAGATGCTGTCCACTTTAATATAAAGGCTGCATTTCTACCAAAGATTAACATGTTATTTTAGCCGAATAAACATTGTTTTATGTTAAGCCCATCAGTGGAACGGCTTATCAAAACATAGACTTGTGTTGCTGCAGGTCTGTGTTTATGTTGTCACAGAAAAACCTCATAGTTGGTTTTACTCCCTATTCTTTCTCTTTTTGTTTATTTGTTCTGTTTTTATGTATAGAATACATTTCAAACAAAATGAGGGTGACATAAAGTTCACACATAGAAAGGGAGAACAGACGTTACAACATAAGCTAACTATAGCTAATCATAGTGTGTTGCTATTGAAGTGGAGTTAGCAGAAGGGATTGGTGCTCCCACCCGGGCTCTCCCTTTCCCTGAGGGTATTTACTCGATGCATTCAAGCGGCCCTCTCCTTTGCGCTCCCTCTGAGGTAACTGCCTCTCAGGATACGTCCCGGCTTCTTTTCAGGGTGTCACGGTTGGGCCTCAAAGTCAATTTGGCAAAGATTTGTCCGGTTCTATCTCTGTCAACCACGTTTCTTGGGATGCATCTGGACTCCACTACCATGAGGGCCTGTCCATCTGTTCACAGGGTGGACGACACATTAGCTTGTCAGTCAATTCAGGCTGGGCAGGCAGTTTGCTTACATCATCTCCCTGCGAATGCTGGGCAAACTGACATCAGTCACTCGTATCATGCCCTTAGGTTTGCTCCTTCTACGTCCTTTGCAGCGGTGGCTCAACAGCTTTTGCCTAGACACCAGGCTGCACTGGCAACGCAGCCTCATAGTGATGAGGATGTGCCTTCGTGCCCTAGCTGGAGAAACGGGATCCTTTTGTCCAGTGGTTTTCCAATGGAATTAGTAGTGTGTTGAAGGGAAATGGTCACCACTGATGCCAGCCCCATGCGCTGGGCCACCGTGTGGCAACAGAGAGCGGTTTGGGGTCTTAAGGATCCAAGGGAGTGCACCAAACACGTGCTGGAGCTGTGGGCTGTTCACATAGCCCTCAGACGTCTTCTGCCCCACCTAGAGGGAAGGCAAGTGTTGATTCGTTCGGACAACACCTCTGTTGTTTACAATATAAAACACCAAGGAGGCACCAGGTCGGCACGTCTCCTGAAGGTTTCCAGAGATCTCCTGGAATGGGCTTTTCCCCGTCTTTCCACCCTGTGTGCAGCGTATGTGCCAGGAGGGCAGAACCAGGTTGCAGACTCTATCCCGCCATGGACCTACTCCGGGAGAGTGGTTCCTTCACTGCAACGTAGTGCGCATGATCTGGAACCTCTTTGGGCAGGCAGAGATGGATCGCCACAGAGGAGTCAACCCATTGCCTATGGTATTCCCTGACCGGGTTGGCGGGCACACTTGGCCAGGACTTGCTGGCTCATCCTTTGCCACAGATTCTCCTATATGCCTTTCAACCCCTCTCGCTGATTTGGCCTACTCTACGGAGGGTTCTCGAGCAAGGCCACAGAGTGTTGCTGGTAGCTCAGTTCAGTGCTCTGCCCGCGATGAGAACCCGGTTTCCTGCTCGGTGCCCACTATTCTTGAGTTCCTTCTGTCTCTTCTTGATAAGGGTCACTTTCCTTCCACCTGTCGTCACCTATCTGTCGACGACCGTACAGTAGGGTGCCATGAACTGGTTTCTGTTTTTCTGCACTGTGCTCGTAGGTTCCGCCCACAGGCAACTCCACGAGTGCCTGATTGGGATCTGCCATTGGTTCTCGCGGCTATGTGCCACCCGCCATTTGAGCTTTTGGCTCAAGCGGATCTCAAGTGGCTTTCCTTCGACCCTTAAGGTGTATGCTGCAGCAATCTCATGACGTCACCTATCTGTCGATGACCGTAGAGTGGAGCGCCATGAACTGGTTTCTCTTTTTCTGCACAGTACTTGTAGGTTGCACGCACAGGCAACTCCATGAGTGCCTGATTGGGATCTGCTGTTGGTTTTCGCGGCTCTGTGCCACCCGCCATTTGAGCCTTTGGCTCAAGCGGATCTCAAGTGGCTTTCCTCCAAGACTGCTTTCCTGATGGCTGTCATCTCAGCTAAGAGCTACATGGTCTCTCTGTCAGACCTACCAGTAGCAGGTGGGCTCCAGATGGCTCTGCTGTTACCCTGTGGCCTAATACTACATCTGTGCCTGAGCTGTTGTCTCCATTTCACCATAACCAGCTATTGTGGCTTGCTTGGTTTTAGCCTCAGTCAGATGCAACTGAGAATGGATCTGTGTTATTGTGCCCAGTAAGAGCCTTGGAGGCATACATTGCAACCACTGTCAGTCTAAGACGCTCGGACTCAGCTTTTTCCTATGTTATGGGGGTCCACTGTTAGGCTGTTGTCTTTCCAAGCAGCATCTTTCCCATTGGATTGTGTCATCAGGTCACTGCTCCCTGTCAGTTAGTGTGAGGACACATTCCACCAGGTGCATCTCTGCTTCCTGGGCGGCTTTGAGAGGGGTCCCACTGGAAAGGGTTATGTGCTGCTGCTAAATGGGCTGCCCGACCACCTTCATGAGGTTCTACAATGTCAATGTGGCTACCCCTCATCCACAGGGTCAGGTCCTTTTACAAGGTTCTGCTGGGCCTCCTCAGTGAGGTACATGTTCAGGATTCCTTGTGACATCGCTGACATTAGTCAGTCTGTGCTTTCGGCACCGCCCTGTGGCGGTAAGTTGGGATGAAATAGAATGAAAGTTAGGTATGTAACTATGGTTCTATGAATTCCGGATCACCGCCAGAGTTTCTCTGTCTTTCAGAATCCTTGCTTTTGCAAGAAAATTCTTCAGGAACCGAGCAAAAGATGACACCAGGCTATGTATCTTCTGAGTGGTCATCCGGCATCACAGGTGTGACTCTGTTGGTATAATTACTCGACCTGTGCATGCCTGAAGGGAACATTCAGTAATTTCAGCACTCCACTGTGGCAGTCATTTAGGATTCATAGAACCATAGTTACATACGTGACTTTCGTTTTTAGTACGACCACAGAATAAAGAAATAGAAATGTGATATCCGACCAAATATCAATCCAAGCATTTCTTTACCACTATAATCTCATATGCATTGGGTTTTTCCACAATTTGTTGCTCAACAAATGATCCCTCAATAAATAACAGTTATTCCCTCATATACTCAGTCAGTTTTTAAGTCATTTTTTTCTTGTTTTTTACCCTTTTTTATTTGTAAAAAGAGCTAAACAAATGGCTGAATACCTTAATTAACTTTAACTTAAACCAGTAAATTCATTTGGTGTTCTAAAACTTGAGCTTTTAAATCATTTTTAAAAGCCAAACATCCAAGTAACAAACAAATGTGTTTGAGGTGTGAAGTCGCCCTGTCTCTGTCGCTCTGATCAAACCCAAGCTGCTGAATAGCTGCTTAGGATTTCACTGGAAACTGTGAGCTGATTGGTCTTAGTCCAGCTTGTCTGTCACTTTAAACCAGACATCAAGCACAAGGACGTGAAGTTTCTTAGTCTCGCCTCGTCTCTTCTCCTTCCTGCTTTCTTTCACTCAAGTTTACACCTTTATGTGATCTTTTTTTCGTCCCTTTGTCTTAATTTCCTCTTCTCCTCTGCACTGACCTTCCTCTCATCCGGAACATTCCATTATGTAATCAGCTGATTTAGATCCTCAATCACAATTACTGATTTCAACGGAAAGCTCGTATCTATAACAAATCCATAAGATTAAATGCTACCAGCAGTCCCATTGGTTAAAACTAAAGCAGGGAAATTCCCTAAAACAAATAGAAAAATAGGCCATGAAGGTCTTTCTTTTTGTTATTAAACAGAGGTGATCTGATAACCCAGGTTAGCTTCAGAGTTTGATCATAAATGTTTTAAACTGTTCTTTGATTTCTTTTAGACGATGCTGACAGCGATATCAATGAGTGCAATTGCTACTAATGGCGTTGTACCAGGTAAGATGTTTGTTTTATTGCATCATATGCTGCTGTTATTATGAAGGTTGACGGAGGAGTCCTGCTTTAAAATGGTTTCCCATTTTAAACTCAAGTTATATGAGATGAGACATCTGTTAGATGCACAGATCAGAGATTCACCAACTAAGCCAAGTTTGGCTCCGTCCAGTTAAATATTTTTAGACCTCCAGCTGTGAGCAGTCAGTGGGAGAATCCATGTGAGAAAGTATGGCGGTACTGTTGGAAAAAAAGGACAAAAATAAAGTATTTAGCGTTAAGATTACGCCCTGTTAGCATTACTATTCAATATAGATAATGTTGATCCTTTAGGGTAGCGTCCATAATTTACTCGAAACAAAGTCATTTAGAATGTTTTTAGAGCATAAACAGTAGTGTATAGGATTTCCTAAAAGCGCGCGCCTGCGAGTTCACGAGTCTACGGAAACCGCGGCAGACCAAACCAGATGAAAGTGCGCATTCAGCGTCTGCTCTTGATAATGCAAGCATAGAAGAAGAAATTTGCTGTTTACTTGTGCAAAGAAAGAAACAACGAAAGAAAAATGTCTGAGGACTTCAGTGTTGAGGAAGAGCATGAGTTCTTTGCCGAGCTGAATGCGCACTTTCATCTGGTTTGGTCTGCCGCGGTTTCCGTAGGCTCGTGAACTCGCAGGCACGCGCTTTTAGGAAATCCTATACACTACTGTTTATGCTCTAAAAACATTCTAAATGACTTTGTTTCGAGTAAATTATCGACGCTACCCACTCAGGACACTTGGAATACATTGGACGAGCAGTATGGAGGAATATTGACACGTTTTTTGTGGACTTTTATGGACCTTTCTGCCTCGGGCACCATAGACCTCCATTATTTGAATGTCAGCAGACAGTAAGAAGCCTCCCAGATCTCCAGATGCATTTGAAATTTCAAAAAAGTACTCCAGAGTGTTGTTCAGCATGGGGGTGAGTAGAAAATGAAGGCTAATCATGTTTTGGGTGTACTATTCCTTTAAGAATTGGATAGCCATATTGCCTAAAGAAGAATCACACAGGTGAAATTATTTTCCACTTGAGGGGTTCTGGATAGAGCATATTTTTTATAGGGCACTTTTTTTTATATTGAATGCAAATGAATTGAATGCTGTTTGTAGCCTCGTGAGACCATCCTGATCTCGGGAGCTTTCAAGGTTTACCTCGCTAATCAGTCTGGCTACTTCCCGTTAAAGAAAATTTGGAGCCGTTCACCAAACGAACGTCCAATCAGTGTTGGCTTTGAGGCAGGTTGAGGTGTGACGCAACGAGGAGCGCGACAGTTCAGTCTAAAGAACATGGCGGCTTCAGCCGAATAAACTAGTGTTAGCGTGGCTATCAAGCAAGTTTTATCGGAATTACAGAGTATTTCTTCACTGAAAGAAGAGCAAAACACTGCTCTGGAGGCTTTTCTCAGAGGAAAAGATGTTTTTGCTCTTCTCCCGACTGGTTTCAGCAAGAGTAGCCTGGCTTGTGGTTGTGTTTTCGTCGTCGCTCTGTTAGTACGTCATATTCATATGCTTCGTTGATCTGATTGGTTTATTTGGCCCGTCTATCACCAACATAGGCCAATCAGCTAACCAGTATTTTCGCCCCTTCCCAAAATTACTTCAACGGAAGGTTTCCAGATGGATATGCAGAGAAAATCCATCTGGCGGAGTCAGGTTAAACTGTTTGGGGAAGCTCCTATTTATTAACATTTCAACACAATTGAATTGAGACAATTCTTCCTGCTGGCGTCTCCAACGTCTCACCATTGACTCGTTGATTCCAAGGTTACGTGCAGCGGTTCTATTTCCTTCGTTTACTGCGAAATTGACTGCCTTTAACTTAAAAGCTGCATCATATGCATTTCAACGTTTGTTTTCCATAATGAGGTCGTCACACAAACTGTCTTGCGCTCGCAAACTGTCTTGCGCTCCGTCTTTCTTGGAGACGTCAACATGGTGGATGGTAAAATCCATAGATTTAGGTACCGTATTACCCTAGTGGCTGTTAGCTGTAAAAGTCCATAGATAAGCCTCATTGTTATAAAAGCCGCAAGGTCGAAAAATGGGGAAAAAGTCCCGGCTTATTGTCACAGTCACTTGTAGTCCGAAAATGACGGTATATATTTTTTTACATTTTTTGTATGAGGTCTAATTACTGCTCTGAGTGTATTTCTATATCAGGCATATTTTAGAGTCTCTACACTCCATTTAATGATTAATCGATTACTAAATTAGTTGACAATTATTTCAATAATCAATTAGATGATTAACTGCCCTAGTTTCTAGAGTTTCCAAACCGTTTGTGTTCCTGGACAGATCTTAAAGCGTTTATTGTCTGTTCAGCCTTCCTGTTCTCTGCTAAAAATCTGCTACTCTCTACTAACTGAGCCCCAAAACATGAACCAACATGTTGTCTAGAATACCATCCCCTTTCAAACAGCTTTCTTTGTCTTTCCTCTGACTGTCGTCGTTGTTCTCCAGCTGGAGGCTCCTACTACATGATCTCCAGATCTCTGGGTCCAGAGTTTGGAGGAGCAGTCGGTCTCTGTTTCTACCTGGGAACAACCTTCGCAGGCTCCATGTACATCTTGGGTACCATTGAGATTCTGCTGGTAAGAAATAGGAGCCTGTTTGTTCCTGTATTCGGTCTGTTGCACTGGTTCCTCATTTAGGATTCTGCCAACTGTGCGGTTTTCCATTGTTTTCATCTGAGTATGCATGTAAATCTAACCAAAGAGGAACCAGGCTGTGTTTTGCTCTTTTCTCAAGTCTTTCTTTTCTTTTTCGTCCTTTTCTCAGACCTACATTGTGCCTCAAGCAGCCATCTTCATAGCAGAGCAAAAGGAGGATGAAGTTGATGCCCTGCTCAACAACATGCGTGTCTATGGCACATGCTGCCTTATACTCATGTCTATAGTTGTCTTTGTTGGAGTCAAATATGTCAACAAACTGGCACTGGTCTTCCTGGCTTGTGTCATTCTCTCTATCCTCGCGATCTACGCTGGAGTCATAAAATCCATTTTTGAGCCGCCAGATTTTCCGTGAGCCCCATTTTCTTTTTTTTTAAGAATCTCCTCCACATGTTTTAATCTGCCGATCTGCTTCATTCAGGGCAACTTCTCTCTTTGTGCTCACAGAGTCTGCATGTTGGGGAACAGAACACTGAAAAACCACGACTTCGACAAGTGTGTGAAGACGGAGATCATAGATAACCTGACGGTCACCACCAAGCTGTGGAGTATCTTCTGTGAAGGACCTGAGCTCAACGCCACCTGCAACGAGTACTTTGAAAACAACAATCTGACACTCGTTCAAGGCATCCCTGGCCTGACCAGCGGGGTCATCTCAGGTGGGTCTGCAGATAAGACACTGACGGTCTAGGTACCAGATCTGCTCAGGTTGAGCATGCCAGTGACGTTACGCTACATTGGCTGCACGTTAACACATGATGTAAAACACAGTGGTTGCCCGGACAACGATGATAACATCACGCAGCGTCCGTTAGCGTGTTCAATGACCGATGAAGTTTTATCTGATCGATGACAAAACTGGTAAACAAAGTAACTGCAAGACCGTGATATAAAGGGGGAGAGCTGGGTAGCGCTGTAGCTAGCTGTGCTCAGGTTATGCTAATAGGTTAGCGTCTTTTAAGCTACACTACTTTTGAATTTGTTCTCTTCAAGTAGAATAACTGTTTTTTTCGTCTAAAATCTCTACGAAAGTCATTTTTAAGATGTTGCATTTGTCCTCCTCTGCCCTCAGATCTTGATAAAAAGAATAAAAATAAACTTTTTGTTTCACATTGTTAAATGGCAGAGCTCAGTCTGTCTGAGAATGCAGTGCTTTCCTTCAGGACTGACAATGATTGTTTTCTACTTTCAGCTACTTTAGATCGCCAATGAAATGTAAAATAATAGCAAATATAGGTACTAATATGTTTAAATTAGATCCTTAAGAAATGGGTGCAATACAGTTTGTCCGAGTGGCGTTGCCCTATGTTAGTCATAAGAAGGGGCGGGGCACCGAGCAGATCTGGTACCTACAACGGCCCTTAACCCTTTAAAGCCCGATCCAAGAATAAAACAAAACAGAAAATTACTTTTTTTTGGTTTGAAGTCCTTATTTGGCCTTTTAACAAAATATGTAAAAAGAAAAAACAGAAATACATTTTTGATATTAATAATTTATTACTATGCGATAAGTCACGATTATTTTTTGTGTAGTCTTCTGCCCTCTTTTATCAGGTATATCTGATTGTGTACAATAGGATTTTGAGCAAAGTTTTTGCCATTAAATTATGCAAAAGGTGTCAGACGCAAAACATTTCAGAAACCGTATGTATCAAATATGATACATTTGGCATTACAGGGATAAGCTTGTCGCATAACCCAACTCCCTTAAAACCAAAACAGTCTTTCAAAAGCTCATGATTGCTTACAGACTGGTTTTCTGATTTCTCAGGCTTATAATGACTTTTAGTTTCTGGTATTAGTCCGTTATTCTCTGCCTAAATATTCAGGGTTCCTGCAGGTCCTTAAAAAGTCTTAAAAGGCATTAAATTCTTCAAAATAAAATTAAGGCCTTAATTGTAACTGTCTTAAATCAGTCTTTTGTAGATCTTAAATTTTAAAAGATCATAAATAGGATTATTTTTATTATGATTTATTTTTGTAATCTAAATAAAACATTAAAATATGAGCAAGTGTAAATGTAACGAAAATTGTCTCCAGCCAAGAGTTTTCTCCATGGCTAAAACCAGGGAACATACATGAGGCTCAGTGGATTTAGTGCAAGAAGCGATTCAAGCTCAGAACGATGGGAATTAAGGCAGTGGAGTCGCATGCGAAGCGCGAAACACAAAGCGTCAAAATGGAGTTACAGAGAAACAGCCGGTATTTCTCAGTTTAGTTCCACCCTTGTCTCTGCAACGCCTCCACTTATCACCAAATCAAACATACTAAGAAAACCATACAAAGAAAAATAGCTGCAAAAAAGACTTAGCACTGGTTATGTTGGGGCTTTAAAACTGATTTGTTTTGTTCCCTGCTAAAACAAAGTTTGTGAATTCAGTTAAATAATTGTTCAAATATATCTGTCATTTGTGTGTTTTTAGCTTTCTTCCTGTATGGGAAGCTTTTCAAAATTTGAAACATTATTGCAGTGGTTTATGTTAAAATAAACCTTTGGGTTAAGTTGTCGCAAGCAGGTTTTTCTTGTGTTTCTTGTAAATTTGGTCTTAAATTTTTATTTCAAGTGGCATTAAAAAGTCTTAAAAAGTCTTGAATTTAACTTGCCTTATGCTGTAGGAACCCCGAGTAAGGAGCCCCCTTCATTTATAAACATCCTGTTTGATGGAGTTTATGGATATTGGAATATTCTAAGAAACTGAATGTTAGTTTTCTGTGGTAAACTCAAAGCGTAAAAAAGCTATTGGTTAAATAAATAATAATCTTTTTGTTATTTAAATGATTTAACCCCTAATACCTGAATTAAATGCCAGGTTTGCATGTTTTTGTTGTTGTTTTTTCTGTCAGATGCCAAATTAAATCATTAATAATTTGAACATTACATCTCTAATTAGTATAAATTTAGGTATGAAGCTAATTACCAACATTAGGTGTCTAAGGAATAAGATATAATTTTCAAACCTAGGATTTTAACAACTTTAATGGTGTTGTTTATTGCTCAGACAAGATAAATGATTTAAGTAAAAACAAGTACCCTTTGTTTATAATCAGACTAACCTAAATGCTGGAAAGTCGACTCACTGTGCAAAAAAACACAAAAACGGCATTAGAAAATGATCTGCAGCAAGAAAAGTTGTTGTGTTTTTCACTTTTAGCGTTTAAAATGTAGAAAATGACTTAGACGTCAGTAACTTTGTTGCACTTTCCAATGAACTGCTAAACCAGTCTGTGCATAACTAATCAGGGTTAGAAATGTGACTCAAACATCTACTTTGACAGATAAGTTTCAAAGGTAAAAATCTCTTTAATGCATATTCCTAACAGCGTTTATTAATGTAGAAATAAATGTTGAATTATGTAGGGAAATTATATGATCAATTATTCATTCATCATTATTTTTATAATTTTAAATTGATAAATTGTATGAATAAATGCTAATTATTTAAAGCATGTAACAAAAGTAATTTCCCTTTGGGATTATTAAAGTATTTCTCATTCTGATATTTTGCATTTTCTACAATTTTACTCAATTGACTAACTTTCCTGATCTCCGTTTCTTTTTTGCCTAGTGAAGCTAAAAAGCCTCAAAATCAGAATAAACTTTTGGAATTTCCTAATATGTTGTCAATTATTAGATATCAGTTGTAGGAGATAATAATAAGCCTCTATGTGTTATTTAAATATCTAACCTAACGCAGATTTAGACAATTTTCTGAAATTTTTAGCCAAAGTCTCTACCCTAATTGCATCTTTGCTTTGGATCCTGTTTAAAATACACTTTAAATAACTTTATGAGAGAAAAGAACATTTTATGGTATCTTTAGTACCAGAGATGCGTATAAACCAACATTTGTATTATACATACACCATGTATGTATAATAGAACATTATAATATATATATATATAAATTAGCCATTAACAGTGCAGGAGCCAATGAGTCCTTCTACATCTCAGCAGACGTTTCTTCTCCACACCTTTCTGAACTTAAAGCTAATAAAACACTCCCCTCTAGTGGCAGCTGTTGTAATGCAGGGTTACATGACAGGAAACATGTATAAACACATGTGTCGGGACTCTTTAGGAATGTCTAACGTCATAGAAGACAAACTAAACACAGAGCGAACTCTGTGCCCAGCCGGAGCCGCAGGCTATAAACCCTCAGCATATTTCTGGGACAAGTATGTGCAGGTGTCAGACGATCCCAGATGAACTCCTCCTTCTCATCCTGGTTACATAACCTGCTCTTTTCCTGTCTGAGAATTTTTTTTTTTTGCTAATTCAGTGTTTTATTTAGTAACTCAACACAGCAAAGCAGCCAGATGAGTTCTCACATTCAGATGCTTTAAAAATTCAGACTACATTAAAGTGATAAAGGCTCAGAGCAGATGCAGTCTCAGCACAAACCGGAGTCGGTTCCAGCATAGAAGGTGCTGCTGTTCACCCAGTACTTTGGACATAGCAAAACGTGTTTTTTATACAAAGTGATAAACATACTGGATTAAGGTGGGGATGCCTCCATGGTATCTATGTGATCTAACAACAGTTTTATACAGTGTTTAATAAAGCAGGACTTAACCCTTTATAGGGCACTCAGTGAAATACTTTGAAAATCTAAATTTCAAGCCAATTATTATTGGAATCCAGGAATAGACCTTATCACCTTTGAAACATAAAAAAATTATGGATATTTTAATGACAAAAATTAATGTCAATGTAATAACAAGAAACGCCAACTTGCCCGAATATGTTACGAAAAATAAAAGTGCGTCTATAAGAAATTTATTTAAAAAAACAATCTGAGTGTGAAATAAATATTTTTTGGTACAACATAACTTCAGAGGCATTAATGCTGATACTGGCACTGACATTTTTTAGTTTATTAACCTAAATATAATTGTTAACTAGGCTTATTCATGTTTTAACTTTACTTTTTAATTAACTTTTTAAACTTTTTTTTCCTGGATGTAACTTTTTTTCAAACTTAATTTATAGTAGGTAATACAGGTGCTGGTCATAAAATTAGAATATCATGAAAAAGTAGATTGATTTCAGTAATTCCATTTAAAAAGTGAAACTTGTATATTATATTCATACATTACATACAAACTCATATATTTCAGATGTTTATTTTGTTTAATTTTGATGATTACAAATGACAACAAATGAAAATCTCAAATTCATCATATCAGAAAATTAGAATATTGTGAAAAGGTTCAAAATTGATGGCCCCTGGTGCCACACTCTAATCAGCTAATTAACTCAAACCACCTGCAAAAGCCTTTAAATGGTCTTTCAGTCTAGTTCTATAGGCTACACAATCATGGGGAAGACTGCTGACTTGACAGTTGTCCAAAAGACGACCATCGACACCTTGCACAAGGAGGGCAAGACACAAAAGGTCATCGCTAAAGAGGCTGGCTGTTCACAGAGCTCAGTGTCCAAGCACATTAATAGAGAGGCGAAGGGAAGGAAAAGATGTGGTCGAAAAAAGTGTACAAGCAAGAGAGATAACCGCACCCTGGAGAGGATTGTGAAACAAAACCCATTCAAAAATGTGGGGGAGATTCACAAAGAGTGGACTGCAGCTGGAGTGAGTGCTTCAAGAACCACCACACACAGACGTATGAAAGACATGGGTTTCTGCTGTCGCATTCCTTGTGTCAAGCCACTCTTGAACCACAGACAGCGTCAGAAGCGTCTTGCCTGGGCTAAAGAGAAACAGGACTGGACTGCTGGTGAGTGGTCCAAAGTCATGTTCTCTGATGAAAGTAAATTTTGCATTTCCTTTGGAAATCAAGGTCCCAGAGTCTGGAGGAAAAGAAGAGAGGCACTTCATCCACGTTGCTTGAAGTCCAGTGTAAAGTTTCCACAGTCAGTGATGGTTTGGGGTGCCATGTCATCTGCTGGTGTTGGTCCATTGTGTTTTCTGAGGTCCAGGGTCAACGCAGCCACATACCAGGAAGTTTTAGAGCACTTCATGCTTCCTGCAGCTGACCAACTTTTTGGAGATGCAGATTTCATTTTCCAACAGGACTTGGCACCTGCACACAGTGCCAAAGCTACCAGTACCTGGTTGAAGGACCATGGTATCCCTGTTCTTAATTGGCCAGCAAACTCTCCTGACCTTAACCCCATAGAAAATCTATGGGGTATTGTGAAGAAGAAGATGCAATACACCAGACCCAACAATTCAGAAGAGCTAAAAGCCACTATTAGAGCAACCTGGGCTATCATAACACCTGAGCAGTGCCACAGACTGATCGACTCCATGCCACGCCGCATTGCTGCAGTAATACAGGCCAAAGGAGGCCCAACTAAATACTGAGTGCTGTACATGCTCATACTTTTCATGTTCATACTTTTCAGTTGGCCAACATTTCTATAAATCCTTTGTTTTTATTGGTCTTCAGTAATATTCTAATTTTCTGATATGATGAATTTGAGATTTTCATTTGTTGTCATTTGTAATCATCAAAATTAAACAAAATAAACATCTGAAATATATGAGTTTGTATGTAATGTATGAATATAATATACAAGTTTCACTTTTTAAATGGAATTACTGAAATCAATCTACTTTTTCATGATATTCTAATTTTATGACCAGCACCTGTATATTAGTCAAGTTCTCATCTAATTGGTCTAATGCCAAAATCAGATGTACAGCCATTAGGGGTGGAACGGTTCACAAAATCCAAGGTTCGGTTCACGGCTTTCGGTTCACGGCTTTCGGTTCGGTTCTGGTATATGTATATTGTTACCCCGAAATCCCATATAAATAATTAAAAAATCCCCAAAAATTAATGAATTGTTATTATTTTTAATGATCCGCGGAAACCATGGATCATTTCCGCATGTTTTGCTGCTTTGAAATTAAGCATCTCGTGCATGCTCTCTACGATCTCCAAGGAACTCAGAGCGGAGCCGACGGGAGCCAGGCGGTCTGGAGCGCTGACGGAGTATGTGGGATTTCGGGGTTAGCATGACATGTTGGTCGTGTCGCTGTTAGCATAAACAAAATGTGTTGCACAATGCCTGCACACTGTTTTTATCCACCACTTTCTTTCCGCCGTCATCGTAGGTCACTCTAAATGCAAAGTGGTCCCATACAGCAGACCTATAAAGTGCTGCTGGCGCGTCTTCCAACTCCTGTTCTTTCCCACTCGCCATACCCACACAATTCTCCACAACAACTGATTTTTTCTGCTACACCCGGCTACGCTGCTTCGCTTCTTCTTCTTCTTGTTTACTACTGGTGGTTGGCTTTGGTCGCAGTACCGACACCTTCTGCTCTGGAGTGTAATCGCTTCGCCAATGAGAAAAAAAAGCAGCGCATGAACCGAACGCAACACACGCGAACCGAACCGAGACAGTCGAACCGAACGGTTCAGACGGTTTTCATAAACCGTTCCATCCCTAACAGCCATGTAGCAGGATATTTGCTGAATGGCTGGATATAGATCTGTTCCTTCTAGACCTCACTGAGGGACGGAGGGACTTCATTTATAAGGGGTATGCAAGTGATCAAAAACGCTAACTTGCCCTATAAGGGGTTAAAGAATTAGTAACTGATTTATTTTCTTGGTCCAATAGAAAGTTTTCTAGTGATGGATTCGAGGAGTTCTCTCCTCGGTGGACTGGTTTGGTAGGAGCTGCTCCATCAACCATGAGGAATGACCCATAGAAAGGAAATTAGCGTTAAAATCATCTAAAGAGGCTTTTATTCCTTCAAGCTCCACTAATATGTCAGAACTAATGAGGAATCACATTATGCTTCATAACTCATGACTCTGTCCACATTCCTTCATTATCTGATCATCACTGGGACGAAACAGGCTGCATCTTTACAGTAAATCAGTCAGTAGATCAAACCAGTTGGCTTTTACTCTGCAATATTGGAATGTTTCCATCTTCTGCCTCCATGTTGCTTTTTCTTCTCCTTCCTCCTTCCTGTCCTGCTCCTTTAATATCTTGTCGTTGGTGCGTTGTAGAAAACATGTGGTCGCAGTACGGCCCTCTTGGCAAGTTGGTGGAAGACAAGAAGCTGTCCTCTGTTGGTGGAAGTGACCCCGCCAAGGACATTTACCTTCCCTACGTGGTCAACGACATCACCACCTTCTTCACTCTGTTGGTTGGAATCTACTTCCCATCTGTCACAGGTGAGACTAACCTGCAGAAGCATAACAACCAGACCTCATATTCTCACCTGTTGGAGCTGTCAGACCGTATCTTTACGCTGTGTCTTCTAGGCATCATGGCGGGTTCGAACCGCTCAGGTGACCTGAGGGATGCCCAGAAGTCCATCCCCATTGGAACCATCCTGGCTATTGCCACCACTTCTTTCATCTGTATCCTTTCATGTCTTAAACTCATTTCAAGGAACCCATTAACTACCTTAAATAAAGCACAATTCAATTCAGTTTATTTCTATAGCGCCAAATTCACAACACAAGTCATCTCAAGGCACTTTACAGTTCAACCAGATCATACAGTCAGATTGATTCAAAGTTTTCCATCTAAGGACAACCAGTTGATTGCATTGACTCATTGACTAGAAGGCAATCCCTCACACTAAGCATGCTTGTAGCGACAGTGGAGAGGAAAAACTCCCTTTTAACAGGAAGAAACCATACTAAGATTATTTTCTTTATTTACAACACTAAAGTCATAAGACTGAAAATAAAGTCATAATATTAAGAGAGCAAAGTCGTAATAATATGAGAGTAAAGTTGTGACAAAAATGTCTCCAAACAGCAGCTTGAGCCGAGCATTTAATCTGTGGGGTTAAAGAAGGCTACTTCTTTCCTCAATCTCCCCATATTTGGACAATTATCAGGGTTCGTACGGGTGCTGAAATGCTTGAAAATGCTTGCATTTTGACGTTGTGTTTTCAACGTTTGAAAAGGGCTTATATTTTGGATGAAATGCTTGAAAATGCTTATAATTGTAACTATTTCTTTCGCAAAAAATACCTATCTAACTGAATCGTGTGTTTATTAAATGGAGAAATAAAATGTTGGAGAGCCTGAAAATGAAACCTGCTCGCTTATGTGTGACTGCGATCTGCCAGTCTATTTCCATGTGTGACTCCGCCCCCATGAAACCACCACGGCACCATGCCGGGAGGTTGTGGTTTCAATGAATGTTGGCTGAAAGATGAAAAATAGAAATTATGGATTAAACGGGGACAAACCCCACGAGTTGCCTCATGTAAAGTCTGCAGAAAAGATGTGAAGCTTTTCACAATGGGCGAGTCTGCGCTGTCGAGTCACACGAAGGGTAAGTCATAGACTTTTAAGTAAGCCAACTGAAGCAGCCTAGTACACGTTAACGTTAGCGCCTATTTGTTTACGCTAGTAACTGCTAGCTAGGAATTCACAGGCTAAGTTACTGAGTGACTGAGAGTACGGTGTGATAATGTAATGTTAGTATTGGAGTGTTTCCCGCAGCGCTATCTTGGCGAGGCAGCCGCCAAACTCCGGCCACCGCCTCGCCAACGTTACAAAAAAAAAAAAAAAACGAACTTGTAATTCATTGCCAGGCCCAGACCTTAAATTGATAACTCTACGGCTGATAATACTGAATTGCGGCACCCTCTGGTTGGTTATATTACTACGCCATGGCAGAGGAGTAAAACCCTACCCCAACCCCCGGCAGTCAAAAAAAAAACTGGTTCCGGCCGACAACTGGTGGTGGTGTAAGGTGCTGGAAAAAGTTATGAAATGGATCTTGAAAGTGCTTGAAAAGTGCTTGATTTTGACTTTGGAAAAGATGAACGAACCCTGAATTATTTTCCTCATGTTAGGATAATACAGGAGGGTGTTAAATCCTGCTTGGCATTTCTGCCTGTCGGACCTCCTCCGGTGCCCATGGGTCAGCTGCAGGGTCATCAGCCAGGAACCACCATTCACCAACGTTTCGCCCCTTTAATCCTGGAATGTCTCCTGGTGGTGGGGCAGTGACAGGGACGTGTCCCTGTCACCCCCTGCAGCTGAAAGATGTTATTCCCTGCAACTGTTATCTGGGGGTTAGGTGTTATTCCCCCAGGTTCTGTCCTTCCTCCGCAGCCAGAGCCAAAAGCTCCCTTTCTCCGCCTCCTCAGCCAGTTCCTTTGTTGCCTTCCTCAGCCTTCCTCCCGTGACTCCCACGTCTTTCAGAAGGCATATGGTCGACAACCCTGTGAAGCCTCGGCATCCGACCTCTACTGGGTAGATGGTAGTCTTTCAGCCCGCCTCCCGGCACTCCGCAGCCAGCTCTGAATACTTGGCCTTTTTTCGCTCAAAGGCAGCTTCGATCCCTTCCTCCATTGGCACAGTGAGCTCAATGAGGGCTACCGCTCTTGCCTTTATGGACCACGCCACAATGTCTGGTCGGAGAGATGTGGTGGTGATTTCTGTGGGAAACTGAAGCTTCCTGTCCAGGTCAACCTTCATGCTCCACTCCTGGCCAGTAGTGAAGGGCCTTGCGGTTTCTCTTTGCTTGAAGCTTCTGATTCCTCCTTCCGCGACAAAGATGGTGGGGTCCTCTGCTGGCGATTGTGTTCTACTACCCTTTCTGCGCTGCTCCAGCACTTCGGCTAGCTTTCTCAAGACCTGGTCGTGGCGCCATCTATAGCGGCCCTGTGAGAGGGCCACTTTGCAGCCTGACAAGATGTGCTGGAGGCTTGCGTTGGGAGCATTGCAGAGTGCACAACATTCCTCGTTTCCGAACCACTGATGAAGGTTCCGAGGACAGGGAAGCGTGTCATATGTTGAGCGGATAAGGAAGCTAAGTCTTGCCTGTGGGATCTTCCACAAGTCTGACCAACTGATGTTCCTGGTTGAGATTCCCTCCCAGGTTGTCCAGCTTCCTTGCCGTCCCTGAGACACAGCCTTGATCATATAGCGGTCTTCCTCCATCCTCGTCACCTCCGCCACCACCATTTCCTTTCTTTCCTTGTGGTGGGCCTTGGACCAGAAGCGTGGTGCTTCTCCCCATCCTAGGCCTGCTCTTCCTACCTGCACCCTGCCTACAATCTCCTTGTGCTGCAGCCGGCTTACAGCTTGGTCGACCTCGGTCTGGGCGTTCCACTTGCGGCCAGTCAGGACCCTGGCGTTAGCATTCCTAACCAGCTCATCTGTGGACTCCCGTAGCTCGAGCACCAACCTGGTCTTTTCTTGCATGTAGCCCAGCTGTAGCGATCTTAGGGGTAGCTGGAGCATGTTCCTCCCAAATAGACCGGCTTCAGAGAAGCACCGTGGCAGCCCCAACCACTTTCGGATAAATGAATTGGCTTTCCCATCCATCCTACTCACGGTTGATGAGGGGATCTCACTCATTTTCAGGGGCCACAGCAGTCTCTGGTAGAGTGTAAATTGGTAACACCAGACCTTGTATTTGCCCGGTAGTTGGCTTTGGTCAGTTCTCGTCAGGCCATCAGAGAGCTGCTTCATAACGGTTTTCCCCATTTGCTTGTCAGAAAGCTCAGCAGTGTACTGCCTCCCAAGGCTTTTGATGGGCTGCTCTCCAAGGAGTGGGATCTTCTCTCCCCCGACGACGAAGGTGGTGTTGTCGTTCCGGACACCTCTCCTGAGTGACAGGCTACAGGACTTGGAGGGCTTGATCTTCATCCTTGCCCATGACATCAGCTCATCAATCCTCCTCAGCAGTCTTGCTGTACATGGTGCTGTCTGAAGGAGGGTGGTGACATTGTCCATGTAGCTCCTTAGCGGGGGGAGCCTCTGGCCAGTTGGCAGTTTTATTCCTTCTGCCATCTGCCTTGCACCGATGAGGATTATTTCAAACGCTGCTACAAAAAGTGTAGGTGAAATGGCACACCCCATCGCTAACTTTAATCTTGTAATATTTTAACTATTTTCTCACAGTTTTATGACTTTAATCTGTTAATGTTAAGGCTCTCATCTCGTATTTTTGAATATTTATTTATAATTTATTTATTTATTTATAAATTATATAAATATTATGACTTTATTCCCATATAGTTTGGCTTTAATCTCGTAGATTCACTGTTATGATCCACTGTCTCATGTTTTTCTTCCATCCGACCACAGTTATCAGGCTGATAACTGTCCCTGTGGGCAGCAGAGAGGCATTTTGTTTCCATAACAACAATTTAATGTATTGAACATACTTGAAGTTAATTCATAAAAAGCCTTCTTTTTATTTTATCATCCCTCCTAGGAAGCAGGGGTTGATAAACTCCTCTCAGTCTTTGACAGAAATGATAAAGAGCTTTTCAGTTCCAAGTTATTTTTAATTCGTACTGTTTTGATGCTTTATAAACAGGCTTCAGAGATAGATCCCAGGTTTTTTTTCGTTATTTGTTCTCTTTTGGAGACATAGAAGGTGATAGAAACTCGAACCAGCCACCAGGTACCATGAATGAGATCATTTAACCCTTTGCTGGTCTGTTGATTTCCCTGAGCTGCTCCTCCCAGATATCTCCACCGTGGTTCTCTTTGGCGCCTGTATTGAGGGAGTCCTTCTTAGAGACAAGTGAGTAAAAACCTGATTTTACCTAAGAAATGGCGTTTCTTAGAGAAACACTTCCTGGAAAATCATCTTTGACGGGACATTTGAATGCTTTGGTCAAAATGTTTTCTTCTTTCCTTGTTTGATGTAACAGATTTGGGGATTCTGTGAAAGGGAACCTTGTCATCGGCACGCTGTCCTGGCCCTCGCCCTGGGTCATTGTGATCGGCTCCTTCTTCTCCTGCTGCGGAGCGGGTCTGCAGAGTTTGACCGGCGCTCCTCGACTCCTGCAGGCTATCGCTAGAGATGGCATCGTCCCTTTCCTGCAGGTTGGACACATATCAACGCTGCCAGCTCTCGTTCCTGTTTGACCAATGCTAATAGCGGGCTGTTTCTCTGTCTGGGGGAAGGTGTTTGGTCATGGGAAAGCTAACGGAGAACCAACGTGGGCTTTGCTGCTGACCGCCGGGATCTGTGAGATCGGCATCCTCATCGCCTCCCTGGACGCCGTAGCTCCTATCCTTTCCATGTGAGGATCTGTTTGCATTGGATCAGTTCCTGCTCTCCTGTTATAAAAGCAGATCATGTCTGATCCCCTCAGTATCCTCACTGTTCAACAGCATTATAAAGTCATAAAGTGGGAATTTAGTGCAATAATAAGTGAGAAATGCATCCGTTTGTTTTTGCTTGTTGTCTGCAGGTTCTTCCTCATGTGCTACCTGTTTGTCAACCTGGCCTGTGCTGTTCAGACCCTGCTGCGAACGCCCAACTGGAGACCACGCTTCAGATACTACCACTGGTAGGTGTTAAGGTGGACAGACCCTCAGAATCAGGACATTAAAACTTTAACTTTGTGTTTCTTTGTTTGTTAATCGCTGGTCCATCAACAGGACGCTGTCCTTCCTCGGGATGAGCTTGTGTCTCGCCATCATGTTCATCTCTTCCTGGTATTATGCCATCATTGCCATGGCGATCGCCGGCTGCATCTACAAATATATCGAGTACAGAGGGTAGGAGTTAATCTGTATTCAGAACTTTAGTATGTTACCTGCTGCTCCTCACCTGTTGGAAGACAGTAGAAAAACTAAGGAGGAAAAAATTACAAAGAATAAACTACAAATACTTGGTTGAAAAGCACTTTTTTTCTCCATAGAGCTGAGAAAGAATGGGGAGACGGCATCAGAGGCCTCTCCCTTAACGCCGCCCGCTACGCCCTCATTCGCCTGGAGGAGGCTCCACCGCACACCAAGAACTGGAGGTTTGGATGAAAATGGTGGATTCAGGTTCTGACCAGAAAGGCTGAACCTGCTGTGACACCTTAGTTATACACGGTGTTTCTGTTTCGTTTTCCAGTCTGGATCTCTGGCTTCAGCAACTTTTTTCATCCTTTTTTAATCTCATTTCACTTGTTCTGAGATCTCTGCAGAGTATTTGCTTCATATTAAGCTTCTCCTTCCCTCTTTCTTCTACTTCCAGGCCTCAGCTACTGGTGCTCCTGAACCTGAATTCAGATCAAGGAGTCAAACACCCTCGTCTGCTGTCCTTAACTACTCAGCTGAAGGCGGGAAAGGGCCTGACGATAGTGGGGAACGTTTTACAGGGAACCTACCTCATTAGGGAGACAGAGGCCAAGAAGGCCGAGCAGGTATGACCCTCATCATGAACACAGCAGCAAACCTACAGCACAGAGGTCAAACTTCTAAAAACTGAAATATAACGGTCAGTTTTTGTAGAAATAAATGGTTTTTAGAAAGTACACTGCAAAAAATGTGAATCTAAATAAGCAATTTTCTTTTAAAATAAGTGATGTTTTTCTTGAATTAAGGAGGAAAGTGAGAGACTTTGCCAATGGAACAAAACAATTTACATTTAAAATAAGAAATAAGTTAAAAGTTAAAAAATCTAATTCCATTGGTAAATCATCTTATTTAACTACTCAAATTAAGGGTAAATAAACTTAATTCAAGAATATTTTGTTTTACTTATTTCTAGATCGTTTTGGCAGTGTAAGACAGTCTTCCCATAGAATAAGATAATACTGTATATGATAAAGAAAAAAAGGACAACATCTCTATCAGGTCAGATTCATTCCAAAATAGTTATAAAACAATCCACTGGACTTTGTTTCCAAGTTTGAAGATGTTTCGCTTCCCATCCACGAAGCTTTTTCAATGCAAAATGTCAGAAAATTTTGGTCCACTCTATAAAGTGTCATGATTTTCTTTGGGGATCTGACCCACATGCAGTAAACCACTCAGAGAAACCAGGGTAAAAGTTTAACAGGTTTATTGAGGAGATGAACGGGGATTCAGGAAACTCAGTGTACTGGTGAACCGGAACTGGAAGTGGGAAGGAAAGAATTAGAGGTTAGTTCAAGGTCCGTGGGAACTTTGAACGATGACCTTGGAGAAACAGAGAAAACGGGACTCGCGTTAGTGGAGAAAACTTTCTTCCAAGCATCCATTCTTGTGTGGGTTAACCAGAGGGAGGAACTTGTTGGAGGGCGGACAGGTTATGTTTGATTGGTTCCTGAGGTACTATGGAGCGGACTGTCACTTGGAATCCAGGAGGTCTTGAACGGAACTTGTGGAGGTTAATCCCCTACTTAGTGTCAGACTCAAACAATCCTTTCAGGGGAAGAAGGCCAAAAACATCCAGCTTGCAGGATGGCTTCCTGGTTGACAAAAACACAGACTCAGTTAGACTCTGCTAATCTCAGCTTCGCTAGAGAATAAAAACTGGCAAACACTCTGGCGTTGAGGTAGTGACAGTCCACAGCTTAAGTAGTCCTCAGTGATGAACCAACCAGCCGCAGGTGTGCGAGAGGACTCACGAGAACAGGGCACCACCTGGTGGTGGAGGAAGAGAAAGACACACAAAAACACAACCCACACAAACTGGATTCCTAACATAAAGCCTTGAACTCAACGCTATTTCTGACATTTTGAATTGGAAAAGCTTCCTGGATGGGAAATGAAACGTCTTCAAACTTGTAAAAGAAAAAGTCCAGTGGATTGTTTTCTAACTTTTATGAAACCTAATAATCATCTTGTTTTAAGGGTAGATGCACTGATTCCATTAGCAGATCATATCATTGACCTGCTCAAACACTGATTTCAACACCATGTTTCCTTGTTTTAAGATCCGTTTTTGCAGTTTAACCTCATAATACACTAAATCTGAATAGCTGTTTTATTCTAGCTGCTCCATTGTGTCTGTATGGATGAAGACTGTTAATGTTTAAGACGTTTCTTGCAGATTTAACTGGGTCTTAGGGTGTACTCTGCCATCTACTGGTCATTATTATTAATTAAATGTTGTAAAAGATATATGTACAATTATTTGCTTAATTTTTCTTGACTCACTTACATAAAAATGTTCTTTTCTTTAGAGCTGAGGCTGAACTCTAACTGTTCAGCTCCACCAGTCTCTAAAATACCGGATGGATTTCAGGAAAATCCATTTGCGTGGTGATGAAACTTTAAGCGTCTTGCTTTTTTTTAAATGTTTCCTCAGAACGTCAAGGCAGCAATGTCTGCGGAACGCACCAAGGGTTTCTGTCACGTTGTGGTGTCCTCCAACCTCAGAGATGGAGTCTCCCACCTCATTCAGTCCGCCGGTTTGGGCGGCATGAAGCACAACACGGTCCTGATGGGCTGGCCTGGAACCTGGAGGCAATCCAATGACCCACTGTCCTGGAAAAACTTCATAGGTACAGTAAACCATCAACTCCTGTCTCTCATAATTTATTTACACTAACTAAACCAAATAAACTGATAGAAATACTGATAAAACGCCTCAGAATCCAAACCCAGGTAGAACATGGTCTCCCATGGACTCTTCTGTCCCTGCAGAGACGGTCCGTGAGACCACAGCAGCCCATCAGGCCTTACTGGTAGCTAAAAATGTGGACAGCTTCCCCACTAACCAGGACCACCTCGGGGAGGGAACCATTGATGTGTGGTGGGTGGTCCATGATGGAGGCATGCTGATGCTGCTGCCCTTCCTGCTAAGGCAGCACAAGGTAAGAACTTTCTTTCTCTCCCTTCCATGCCTCTTTCCTTCCTTCCATCCATCCATCCCCAGCGTATTTGTCTCTATTCTTTTCTGATTGCTTTCCCTGCTACAGGTGTGGAGGAAGTGCAAGATGCGCATCTTCACCGTCGCCCAGATGGACGACAACAGCATCCAGATGAAGAAGGATCTCCAGATGTTCCTGTATCACCTGCGGCTGGACGCTGAAGTAGAAGTGGTGGAGATGGTGAGACGGTTATTGGGACACAGTTAGATTAGAAAATATTCCCACATTCTGAGCTTTAACAGGGATTCTGCTCAGCTTGACAAGTCGATTCTGATTTTATATTGACTCATCTCACTGTTTCCTGTTTGAAGCTTACTGTAGTGGCGATCGTTTGTCAAACCAAACATCCAATAAAGTTCCAATAAGCCACTATAGGCACTGGGGTCACGTTTTCTTGAAGTCCAAACTTGCAGATGTTCAGTTGATTTATTTCCTATATTTTTTCACATTACAGAGTTCTAACATTCCTTGCTCTGTCACCTCTCTTTGCACTGGTAAAAACCCATAGGCCCCTAACCCAAATGCCTGCTGGTCCTTACCAGGCTCCTTCAATTATAGAAAGTGGACCGCCCACATTTCTTCCTGTTTTACATAAAATAAATAAAGAAAAAAATGATAAAACAACAAAAAATAAATACACAAAATTCAACAATGAACCTATAAATAAAGTCTGTAAATAATACAAAAAATATCTAAGTTTAGGAATTAACACAATTCAAATGGATAAAGAAATAAAGAATAAATAGCTCCAACACTTACAAAAAAACTTCAAAACATTTTTATTTTATTTCATTTGATAACATTGAATGTTGAAACCTGCTCAAAATGATGCTGTCTGTTAGGAATGAAATATTTAGATCAGATGGCGAGATGGAGTGGGGACCCCCTAATTATATATAATCTATGAAATTGTGTTTTGGTTGATTAGACTTTTTTTTATATTCCCCGCTGCAATTTTTCCCACTAATTGAATTGTCTTTAAATCCACATTAACATCAATTCAACAACAGAGATGGGAAGTAACGAAGTACAAATACTTCGTTACTGTACTCAAGTAGATTTTTCTGATATTTTTACTTTACTTTACTACTTATTTTTATGGCGACTTTTTACTTCTACTCCTTACATTTTTACACAAATATCTGTACTTTCTACTCCTTACATTTTAAAAAAATTGTCTCGTTACTTTAGTTTTGAATCATTTCAATGGAGTTACCGTTATTATTTTTCACGTCATCAATACCAAATTCAATCTAATTGGATGGAATCTACGTTGCATTTGACGCACCACTACAAGATGAATCGACAGATTCGGCGGTATTCATTCGCGGCAAATCATTGCAGCTTGGTGGCGGTGGCGTTAGCATAGTAGTATGGACGACGAGATGATTGAAAATGAACACAACGGAGATCTAGTCCTATTGGCAGACATCCATTTAAAATGTAGGCAACGGCATGAAAAAAGTGGTTTCTACTTTTACTTTTATACTTTAAATTTACAAGCCTGTACTTTGTTACTTTTACTTGAGTAAAGAAGTTTAATCAGTACTTCCACTTTTACCAGAGTATTTTTTAACACAAGTATCTGTACTTTTACTGAAGTATGGAAAGTGAGTACTTTTGCCATCTCTGTTCAACAGACTGTAGTAAACATATAAATTGAGGCAGAAGATGTCTTTCAGTCATCAATGCACACATTCAGCGACACACAGGAGCTCTTTCAAGCTGGGCACCATTTCATTCACAACACCTGTCCCATCAACCAGGAATCAGAAATTCTCCATCTGTAATAGAGTGACTATAGGACCAGTTTGATATAACAATATTTCATACAATATATATAATTAGGGAATCCCAGCTCCATCTCGCTATCAGTTTGGGGGTCCCTGGCCTGGAAAACGTTGAGGACCCCTGAGCTAAAGGGCCTTGAGATGATGTTATGTGAATTAGCACTATATAAATGAACTATATTGAGTTAATTGCATCCTGTAACTGGGGCGGGACAAATAAAGGAGCAATAAAGAGAAAATAAATGCAGAGGAGGGGCTTTTTTTGTGGTGCATCTAGTTCTCTTTTAACAGTGAGGTATTTTCTGTCCCAGCATGACAACGATATCTCAGCCTTCACGTATGAGAAGACGCTGGTGATGGAGCAGAGGTCTCAAATGCTCAAACAGATGCACCTTTCCAGGACCGAGAGAGAAAGAGAGGTAAACAGACACCTCAACACAACAGCTGACTGATTGTTAGCAATGCTGCATTCTGGGATTCCTCTACATCCTGTTGCTTGGACTCTGAGAGCCAAGATAGAATCTATTTCTGCTAAATACCATCAATTTAGCAGCAGTATTAGCAGTCAGTGACACACACACACACTCTCACTCACTTAGCTGGCTGATTTAAGGCCAAACTCTTAAGCTCTATGACAACTGGCCGCTCTCCATGTTCTTCCTGCTGCGCCTGTCTGGGCCCCGCTTCAACGCTCAGATTCAGAGTATCACTGACGAGTCGCGTAGCTCGATCCGGAGGAAGAACCCGGGAGCCGCCGAGAACTCGAGCGTCAGCCGGCAGTCCTCCACGGCGGAGGACACTCAGGAGGACGAGGTAGTGGACTTTTATCAACCCACTGTCCCAGTCACTGTTAGCTTCACAGGGCCGTCTTCACAAAGCTCCAGCTCTGGCTACAGTGCTCATCATTCCAACAAATTATATCATTGAAATCAGCTTCTGATGCTTTTTTTTTATCTATTGAGGACAAATAATGAGATAAGCAGAAAAAAAAGTTTCCTCTATTTAACAAGCTGGTACTTCTGAGGTTTGGCTTCTTCTAGTCAGAGTGTTATGGTCGAAGACATTATGATTCCAGAAAGATTGTTTTAATTATATTTTTATTTTATTGCATTTTAAGATCATATTTTCTAAATCTGGGGTGGGCTTTCCTCTAGAAGAGGAGTAGAGACACATTTCTATTAGTCTGAAGGGACATTAGCAACAATGTTTTCTATTGGTCCTACAAATTAAAATATTAAATCTGTAAAAATCCGTTTAAAAAACTGTATTAGAATAAATAAAATATGAAGTTAGTTTTTTGGGGTTAAAAACGTTTTATTTCTGAATTGCTTTTTTTTTCAGATTTCCATATATATACATATTCTTCGCTAGCAGAAATAATGGAGCAAAATTCATTCCATATTCATCAGGTTAGGAAGATGAATGATGATGATTTTTTTCTAGCTTGTTTTGTTTTCTCTACTCTGCAGCAACTTTACTTGGTTTAATGAAGATGTTTAGAGGAATATTGCTCCAGGAAGTTAGAATCTCCCAGCTTTTTATTAACAGTAATCCAGGTTTAGTGTTTAAAGAGCCAGGAAGCAACATTAAGGACGACTCCATGTTGAACGTATAAAGTATGCAGAGTCCAGATTGACCAACAGTAGAGCTACTTACTGTGTAGTCATGAAAGCTGCTTTGTGAACACCAGCCCTCATCCCTAGTCTGCTCACCACCTTTCTCCTCCTCCCACATCCCCCCCATACCCTTAGCACAGATAGGATAGCATTATCATAGGAACCTACATATATATTTTAAAGTGAATGCTTTAACCCTCAAAACATTCCTGTCTCCTTTCTCCATATTTCCTATATTTTTATTGAACCTCAGCTGTAGATGTTTCTAGGCAATCATAGAGGCATCCTTCACCTGCTCCCTTTTCCCTGCATGAAATTAAAAAAATATATAAATAAAACCATCTCCACTGCATCTTGCTGACTTTTTGATAAACTTGTGCAAAAGTTCATAAAGGCATCCGAACTGATGCAGCTCAGAGCAACAAACCTTACAACAGATCACTGGAGGTAATGGAACAAATGCAGCTCCTCTGCTTCTGACCGCTAAGCTAACATAATTAAACACACCTTTATTTTTTGATAAAAAAAAGATGTTTGTTTTTTTTAGTAAACCGTTAAAATCATCATTAAAGAAATAATTTTATAATGGTTATTTATTATTTCTATCAGGAGCTGGGGTGTTGCTGCCCTTATAAAATAAATACCATTAGCAACTAGCACAGCTAGCATTACCAATCAGCAGTCTGCCTGCATATTCCTGAGGGAAGGGTGGCCCTTATCTTAAGTCAGAAGTTTCTAAATGTTTGCTGACATTCCCAACTCCAGCTTCTTCCATCACATTAGTGCATTTTAGCTGCTCTCTGTTCAGCCTTCCTGTTATCTGCATGAAATGTCACTCTCACCCAGACCTTGCTTCTGGTTCATTTTCAGGAAAGTCAAAGTTAGCTAACTCTAAAGCTTTTGAATTTCTTAAACTGATGAAAAATGAAACCCTGTTTCATGGTGACTTCTTCCTGATATCGATATATTTACCTAAACATGCATTTAACTCGTGTCATTTGTTAATAGTAATGGCTACTACTATCATTGCTGTTATAAATAGAAGTATTTGTCAGCAAGACCTCTTATCCGTGTTATTTATTTTTAGCTAATATTGTAGCCGCCTCCTTGCTAAAGTTGGGGATCTGTCAGCCAGTGGTCATAAAAAGTTTGTATGTTTAAGTTTCTGGCTCTTAATGGTGTTTTAACAGGTACAGCTGAATAGAAGAGGCTCTATGGTCGGCCATTGAGAGCTTTCATCGCTTCGTGCAGAACGAAGGAGGCCATCGGTGCTTTGTCGTACTGTACTGTGGTTTCCCTGCTGTTTCTATGCTATGGAGGCAATTTAGTTGCATTATTCCCACAAAGGAACGTTTTTTGTAAATGTAAATTTGAAAAAATCTAATCTATAAATTAAAAATTGGAAAAGTTACAGTGGAGAAAAAAGGAGAGAAATGTAGCTGTTTTCTTAGATTTCATTTATTTTATTATGGATGTTTTTTCATATTTCTGTTGAAGTGAAGATAATGTGATCCATAAAACAATTTGAAGATAATGTAACTTAAAAATAGAAATTCAACATATAACATGCATTATAAATTGAACAATGAAATAAATGAAAGACAAAATAATTAGAAAAACTACATCTAACAAAATTTCTGGATTTTCTTTTTCTCAAATTTAGATTGTTAAAACACTCTTTGCTTGGAACAATAATGGAACAAACTTCCCTCCATACTCCAACGGGAAACAGATCAGTGGTGTGTTCGGATAGCAGCATCCTTAGCAAACACCTTGCCTCCCTGTGACCTTGACTTTCACCTGGATGCATGCAGCCTCAGAACGCAGAGAACGACGGCGTTCTCCTACAGGGAACCTCTCTGCATGCGTCTCCTCTCTCACTCCGTCTTCCATCTCTTTCTCATAGAACCGAATCCACCCTCGGATTTCTTTTTTGAGGTATCCTTCCTTATCGCGTCCTCTGCCTTCCTCTCAGGCTCAGCTCATCCACGACAAGAACACAGCGGCTCACGTCGCCATGAACGACAAGGCCGAAGCCGGTCCTGAGCGGGTCCACATGACCTGGACCAGGGAAAAGCTCTTCACGGAGCGGAACCGCAACCGGGAGGCCAACGCCAACGTGGCGGTCCGGGACCTGTTCAACATGAGGCCGTGAGTATTTCCACTCAGAAACCCCAGAGTTTGCAGCTGGGATCATTAGCGGTGTGACATGGCGGTGTTTGATGAGGTTACCAGCCCGAGCCGCCTCAGCGTGACGGCTATAGTGAGCATGCATGAGTGTCCTTCATGGCATGGCAGGAAAGCGTGCACATCTCGTTCACTAACCTGGTTCACCACAGAACATCAGACGGTTTGTGAGGCAGATTGACCTGGAACGTCCCAGCAGACATCAAACAGCCTCATGTCACTCTGCCGGGGTTCCTGTGGGTCAGCAGTGACGGTTGGAAGCATGCGGTGTTGTAGAAGCATCTAAGCCTGTTTCTGTTCTGTCCCATTTTCCTCCTTCTAGAGAGTGGGAGAGTCTGTAAGTTGCATTCTCTTTGCCCCCCTCCCTCCCTCCCTCCCTCGGGTCCTCTGTGATCTGTTGCCGTGGTGACTCCACCTTTTTCTCACCGTCCTCCTGCTCATGTCTGGTGTTCCTGTGTTGTTTTATTGCTCTGACTGCAGTTTTAAACCTGATGCTGGCTGGATAAGCTCCTCTGATTTAAGCTGCATGATGATGATGTGATTTTATTGGCTTTAGCATTTCAACATCCATGTTTTTCAAACCGCAGTGAAAACAGACATTTGACTTTGCTTCTGTGCTGTGTTTCCTAATGACGTGTGGCTTTAAAACAAAGAGGAAGCGTTGATGGTAAAAATTAAATTATCGGCAGGTTTGAGGTGTGAACAGCTCTGCCTCTTTGTTTGGGATGAAAACGCTTCTAACTTTGCCTGATTTCTGATTAACAAACAAAAAGTCGCCTTCTTCTCTGTCGAACCTCCTTAAGCCCCAAATCGTTCCTTAAACCATTGTTCTATGGAGTGAATTTTGTTCCATTATTGTTGCAAGTAAAGAACATGTTTTGTAAATGGAAAATTTAAAATGAATCCAAAAAATATATGTTTTTTTATTTAAAAAAAACAGTTTTGAGTCATTTAGCTTTTTTCTTAGATGTTTTTTTCTTGTATTTAAATTTTTTTTTACATTTTATTACAGACTGAATTCTCTAAATGATTTTCTTTTTTTCTAACTTGATTTCAAAGTTTTTTTTTTTGACAGATTTGTATCTTTTTTTTTAATTCTCCTTTTAAGTTTTATGAATTGTATCCTTTTCAAATTGCACATAACAGCAATAATACATACATACAATAATCCGAAAGATGAATTTGTGGAAAGATTTATTTAAAAATATGTCTACAAAATTTTTTTATATTTTTTGAAAAAATTTGAATATGAAAAATAAACTAGGAAAAATATATATATTAAAAAAAAAACTCTAGAAAACAAAAAAGTTATTTTCTTATATTTTTTGAGTTAAACTTTCATAGTTTCCATTCTGGATTTTTTATTTCTATTTATGAAACATGTTCTATGGTGCAAAAACAATGGATCAAATTTCACTCCATACTCTCTTCCCTGCTTCCCTCACTGTGATGTGTTTGTCTGCTCAGGAACCAGTCGAACGTTCGTCGCATGCACACGGCGGTCAAGCTGAACGAGGTGGTGGTCAACAAGTCGCAGGGAGCCCATCTGGTGCTGCTCAACATGCCGGGACCACCGAAGAACAGAGGAGGAGATGAAAACTGTATCCTTCCACCGGCTGGAATTACCTGGGAGCAGGTTTTTATTAGCTAAGGAGCCCTGTGAAAGCCTGAGCTTTCTACACTGGAGCTACCGGCTCCTCTTGGCTTTATAGAGTCTTACAGGGAGTTTAGCCCACAGTTAAACTGTCCAGCTGCAGCTTTTCTGATCCACTTCATTCCCACGGCTCTCAGGGCAGCTTTATGGACGGCCGTTAAGGAAGAGCAGCTCCTGCTCATCTGCTGGCGCATTTAGAGGCGTCTATCAGCTGAAGATACCAAAGGTTAAAGACAGCATAAATGTTCTGGTTCTATTTGCATCTAAGCCTTTCCAAAGTCGTTCCTGGAGGGCCGCTGTCCTGCAGGTTTAGAGGTTTCTCTGCTTCAGCAGAGCTGATTCTGATGATTGCAGGTCAGAAAAGGCCTGTTAATGGAACAGATAGACGTCTAAAAGCTGCAGGATTGCGTGGACACGCCTGTCTTAAAGGTTCAAAACATCCTCCAGACTTTACTAAACTTTTCCTTTGATTCATTAATAAACTTCCTCCTTTTGTTTGTTCAGGGCTGTCTAGTAACTTAGCATAAATACATAGTAGAAATAATTGTGCTTACTTTCTCTAAGCAATTCTCTTATTTACTTTAAAAGGACGTACACCACGGGAGACTTGACAAAAAGGCCATATGATGCCCCATCGTATGACTTTTTAAAACGTTCTACTAGGTCATATGATGGGACATCGTAACTGTAAGTTACTTTCATTTCATCTAAAGTCTCCTGCGGTCTTCTTCCTTTCAAATACAAAAACCAGATCACTGCTCGACACTCAACAGGCTCCATTTCAGACTTGGCTCAGATTAAACTCTAAACTGTAAATTAGACACAACATTTGGTTCACCACTGTAATTTGCCTCTTAATCAATAGAGAAATAATTAATTTCAGCTGGATCAAAAAACTGGAAGAGGGTCAGAGGCTTTACTTAGGGCTCTGTTACACCTTGCTGATTTATCCAGCGTATGTCTGACGTCCCACAATCTCCTAAAACGCTGGCATACGCTAATTTTTCTATGTATTTTATTCAATATTGGGCGTATACATAGCCTACTTATGTCCAACAACAGCCTAACTTATGCACAACGCACGGCAGCGTTTCACGGGCATTACGAAGCATCAGTTAAAGCTGATCCCCTCAGACACAGCAATGCGCCCAGTCTGCATAAAAAGATTAATTTGATCGTGGTATTAACTGCTGCTTACCGCCCGCCAAAAAAAAAAAGAATAAATAAAAAGAAAAAACAAAGAAGGTTTTTCATTTGCAGCAAATTCAGCGTCATGGCTGCTAGGAAGCTTGTTGATGGTGGGCGTGAACACAGGGAGGATCCATCACTCACCTTCTGGCTTACCGTATAATGGAGAGGAAATCTTGCAGGTGGCGCAGCAGGTGGCGCACACGACCCATGTACGGAGGCCTTAGTCCTCGACGCGGCCGACCTGAGGTCCTTTGCTGCATGTCTCTCCCCCTCTCTCATACCCCCTTTCCTGTCAGCCTACTGTCAAAAAACGAGCCACTATTGCCGTAAAAACAAAAAAAAAATGCTGTCAGTACGCCATTATACAGTAGCTGTAAGTTAGAAACACGTTCAGCGCTCGTCTGGAACAGGTCAGATACGTTGATATGCGTTGGAGAGAAGTTCTTGATAAGTTACGCATTTATTATGCACATGTTACCCATAGATTTTGATAAGCTAGAAGCTAGAGTAACTTACGCTTAACGTATGTCAACGATCAGATAACTGACTGTCAGGTCTAAGCACCTAAAACATCATACATACATACAGGGAAAGAAAGAAATCACAGAGACAATTAATTTAGTTACTCGTGAGGAGAGTAGGAAGAGACTGCGGATTTACAATCTCCATCCCACTCTGCCGGTCTTCAGCTTTCTCCTCACTATTTATTAAAGTCAGGGGATGTCCCTAATTACACAAGCTGAGGTTTAACTAAGGGAAAGGGAAACACAATGATCTTACTTTAAACCTCAGCACATAGGATAAAACAAAGCATGTGGTTGTTTTACAATTGAATTGTTTCAAGAACACATGTTTAGAAGAAACATGTGATAGAGGCTGTTCAGGCCTCTTTCACAACCCGTCCGTTGCATGACCTTTATCTGGAACGATCTTTAGCAAGAGTTAATAAACGAGAAATCACACATTATACATCATAATAGTTCATTAGTACACAACCCCTGAAACACAAACGGAGTATAAATAAAATATTTCTAACACTCACCTGCAACTTATGGCCCACGTATAGCATACACAGGTATACGTCTGGAAATTTTGAAAATGCTCAAAATTTCTCTTTGCCGTATGTCAGTGTGCATCAGCATACCCATAACTTATTCAACGTATGCCAGCGTTTTCGTACGCTGGTCTAAATCGTTAAGATGTGACAGGTGGCTTTATTGAACGCCCCTCAGACTTCCGCTCTATTCTACCTTCAGTCCGACTCTCCTGAAGAAACGCTCTGGTCCGTCTGGTACCAGGTGATGTGGGATGTGCGTGTTGGGATAGTAAAATCAATCGGTGTGAGCGCTCTGCGCGTTTTTCCCATCTCTTCCTTGACTGCTGTCCTCTCAGACATGGAGTTCCTGGAGGTTCTGCTGGAAGGCCTGAACCGCGTCCTCCTGGTGCGCGGAGGAGGCCGAGAAGTCATCACCATCTACTCCTAAAAGAGAAAGAAAGAATGAAAACTGTTATCACTGCACATGAGGGCGGGTCGCCATGGATACCAATCACCAGGCTTTTTTTTTTTTTTAAGGAAAAAGGCCAGTATGGTTGTATGAAGGGTAGGGGGTTGTTGCATAGCGGGGAGGGGTCGCTCATGACTGTATGAAGGAATTTGGTGTGTCCCCCCCCCCTCCCCCCACACACTTTATATCTGTCAGCTAACCTGAACCGTTCTGTTCGCTCCGTCGTGTGTTGATGTTGTGGAGTCGCCACCTCTCTCTCTCTCTTTACGTCGTTCATCTCAACCTTTTAGCTTTTCTTTGTTCATTTTTTCCATGTTGTTTCTGTTGCGTTCAGCTCTGGACCTACGAGGAAAACCCTCACAGAGGTTAAAGGTCGACCAGTGGAGACGTTCGATCTGTTTGAATTAGTTAAGACGCTGCTTTGCGGGTAAACGCTGCTCCTCTTCCTCACGCGTCAACGCCTCGCCACGTCTCTCCGTGTTAAAGGACCAGCCTGTGGGAGGCTTCATCTGCAACCCTTCACATTTCCATTCAAGATCTTTGTTTCTAGGGAAAATAGCCATAACTAACGTTCAGCTTGTGCTTTTTAGAAGATCTGCTGGAGTGTTTGGTTGGGAACAAATATGTGATGAGATTTTTACTTTTTCTGTTTTTAAATAAGCTGTTTAACAGCATGCATTAGTGGAATGTTTTAAAGATTTCCACTAAAACCCGATGAAGAGGATTGTTGGTATTAAACGTTAGTCGGCTGCGATTCGACGCGAATCTCCCCAAACTGTTCTGGTTACAGCACTGTTAACTTTGCACATCCTTTCTTTGAGCACTTAACTCACTTTCACTTGATTTCTCAAGCCAATATTATTGTCAGCACCACTAGATTGTTTCAAAGAAGCTAGAAGAAGGCAATTGTTTATTTTTTTTATTGTTATTAGTCTTGTTTGGGTGTTTTTATGATGTTTTATTCAGCAGAATCTTGAGTCCAGACTTAATAGATGAGTTCTGTAGGAGGAAGAAGAAAAAAAAAGTGCCAAAATGACCACAAGGAAACTGTGGAAGTATGATTATTAGTGCAGCTCTGAGTTTCGGCTGCACTGGTTTTACTTTGATCATTTTTTCATTATTCCGTGGGAACATAGAAATAAACACAGGATTATTATTCTCAGTGGTCTCTATGCGGCTGAATCAGGGCATTTCAACCCATGTTATGTTGCTTCAGAGGCTCTGAGGAGGAAGGATGACCCCCCCACCCGCTCGCTGCGCTGCGTATACCTCCACAGTTTCTGCTCCTGATTAGCCGTGCAGTATTTTATCCAACCGAGTCCCATTTTCCTGCACTTCTGTGAGGAGAAGGAGACTTTATTTAATTTCTATGTGTCGTTCGTTGATGTGTGGGACTTTATAGATGCTTTTCTTTTCTTTGTAGTGTTTGTTAAATTATACATGATCTGTTACTTTTAAGTGTTTATTACAGGCATGACTTTTACAAAAACAAGAGGATGAGTTTGTGTAAAGACTGCTGCAGATGTCTTTATTTTATTTTTTTTTCTGTTTTTTTGTTCCAACCTGTAAGAAAGACAAAACGCACAGAGAAAACATCCAGAGCGAGTCTGGAGCCGAGCTGATGTTGGAGTTCTGCGTCGACATGAAGTTCAATGTTACTGTTTGTTTGGCATCTATAGTAACCAAAGATTTAAATAAAATAAACGACAGAAAAAAAACATTATTTTGAAAACTTGTGAGGTTGTATAAATAAAGAGGGTTTCTGTTTTTTACTGTGGTGACTGACTGTAGCTGTGTGCAAAAACCGGTAAAGAAGATGGAAGCGAAGGTAAGATTTTATTGAGCGTCTTTGTTGAGTTTTTGGAAACGATCAGCTGGATAATTTTCATCTCACTATGTTTTTGTTTCAGGAAAGTTTGAGTTTAGGTTTATTGAAAGTAGTTTAGTTACAGTAAAAAAAAATAAGTAAAAAGATAAAACAAAATTAATGAAAAAAACCAAGCAAAGCAGAATGGTACAACTTGTTTTAAAGCACTGTTTCCAGCAGCAATATTATTGGATATAATTTAATTCCTAACTAGTTTCTAAAGCTATAAATACTACATTATTGTCGGGTTCATAAAATGTAGGTTTTTTCTTAAGAAGAACTGAAATACACGAATTATGGATACAATTCCTGTGGGAAGGAGAGACAGTTGAACCCCAGACTCAAACACACCGTCTCCCACTGGACCTCCTCTGCAGAGCGTTTTATTAACAGAACATGACGCATGGTTACAAACAGAGTATTGTTCTGACAGAACAATTGATCAGTTCATGAAGACAGAATGCTCCATCAGAATGACAAGGCAGGATGGTCTCCTGACTGGATCATGACACAGGAGTGGAGCATCCCCTCGCACAAATGTTTCATAAACACACATTAATTTTATAATCATCATTGAATAAACCTAACAATTATGTTTCTGTTTTCTTGTTATTATAAACTAAAATCAATAGTATTCAGTTGTGTGTCAATATAAAGCAATAGAAAAATAACGAAATATGTTAGCAACTCATCAGCAAGGAAAGTCACTATTAGCTTTCCTAAAAGTCCCTTCAAGGCATCATCCCCTAATCTCTAATCTGGATGTTTTGGAACGCTTGGATCCAACCAGTAAGAGAGATTAAAGACGCTAAATACATTTACTAAAAATGATCTCTTTAACATAATTTCAAATATTCAGCTATTTTGTTACCTGAACAAAAACTACAAAATGTATTTCTGTTCTGTTAGCAAAGGGACTCTGGGTGGATGAGGCTGTGTATAATCCAGATTCAGGAAGGGGTCTATGTTAGTGCAACATTGTCAAAAAAAGTGAAACATTACGTAATAAATTGGTGAGACTTTTAACTGAATCTGAAGTGGGGGTTGCTTTTTCTCTTAATTGGTTGGTTGCTGAGTCTGTGTGTCTGCTCTGGAGGGCACCAGCACCCCTCGCCACCCCAGCAGGGATAAGCGTGACAGAAAATGGATGGATGGATGAACAGCTTCTGTCTCATACATAATCTTCGCAAATTAGTTCAATCTCAACAATTTCCTTTACGATCAAAACCTGCGTAAAATACAGTCTGGACTTGGGGATACTGATACTCAAATAATCCTAATGTGTTCGTTAAATGTACAAAATAATATAGCTGCTCTATAATAGTAGCTTTTAAACTGGCTCCTCAGGACCCACTGATCTACAGAGTTAAATGTTTCCCTGCCTTAACCCTTTAAAACCAATTGTATCATATTTGATACATGAGCTTTTGAGATCTTTGCATCATCAGTGTGATCTTGCTTATCTTAAAAACCCTGACTTACACAATCAGACACATGCAGTGAACAGAAAACATATATAATATTCTACAGAAATACCGAATTTATCAAAATTGATGCAAATAAAGGATTTAATTTAACTCATACAATATATATATATATATATTCTTTTTCCTTCATTTTTCAGAGTTCAATAGCAACTCTAAATAAAAAAAAATTACTTTTCTGTCCATTATTTCATGGTCCAGGCTTTAAAGGGTTAATGAAGGTGTGATTGACAGCCCTCTGCAGCCTTTGGTGGCTGCTGGGGAGGAAAGCAATCAGGAGCAGAAATGCTTCTAAAACAGAAATAGTGAGTCCTATGTTCAAAAAACATTGCTATATAATACCGTGTGTCTCTAATTAAAACAATATTAATAAATCCAAGAATTATTGGACTAAATTATCAATGTCTGCATCTTCCAATATTATTTGAACGGGTATAATAAACTGGTCTGATTGTAAATAAAATAACATACATTTCAGCAACTTTTATTCTTAACATTTTACAGCTTCAGAGATGTATAGTTTCTGAATTTAGTAACATTAAAACTGATTTGGTGACAAATTAAAGATATAATTGTAGTAGGAGTAATATATATTTCCACCAGAACAGGAAGCACTGGACTATGTTTGGAAAAAAGGTTTTTGGTTTTATTTGTAAAAATGTGTTGGATGAAAATCTGAAAGAGGGAGGGGCTTAAACAAGTTTGTTTTTTTGTTTTGTCTTTTTTTTTGTTAATAAACTTTATTATTTACCATACACAACAATACAAAACGGCATTGTGAACATATCACAAAACAACAAAAACATATGCCAGGGGGAGCATAAACAGAGAACAATAAAAGTATAATAAATGATCAAATACTCTTGTTTAAAGAAAAACAGAACCAAAGGTGACAAAAATACCAGATGCCACAGTGAATCAACACAATAAATTATCTACAATTCCAATTTGATTGCAAGCCAATAAAGTAGTTTTTGCTTTTTTATTTGTAGAAGGTCGAATTGTAAATATATAATGTTTAAATTCAATCAGAAAAACTGAAAAGTCAGGTTTTTTTCTCAAAAATGTGCATTTATAAAGATAAATTTAAGAAAACTTCGCATTCATTCTTTCATTTTGTTGAAAACCACACAGGACATTTACCCAATATAACTGAAATACTATTGATATTTTTGAAACAATAAAAGTACAAAAGTGTTGCCAAAGATAGGTAGATTCTATGTATGAGTTTAAAAGATACTTCTTCAACCTTGTTAGTGAGAAGAAAGTGATTCGGGAGCAGCCAGATACATTTCCAGGACATATTAATATAAAAACGCTCCCAGTATGGAACAGGAACAGAGGTCTCTTCCTTCTGAAACAGGGATCTAATTCATTTATTATTTTTACGAGGAACAGGGTTAAGACAGATTTTGCCAACAGGAAAATGTATGGGAGTCAAAATGGGAGAATAACTGATTCTTGGTTTCTGTTTGAATAAAACTTTGGCATATTCTCCTTTCTGTATTTTAGTAGAAGAGTAATAAAGGCAAATATTTCGTAATATCGGTTTTGGTAGGATTTACTAATGTAATGAGCTGGTTTTATCCATGCCTATTTTATACCCTAAAGCCTAAATAATTAAACTTGGCTCGTCACACTTTTTAAAATATATTTTTAAAGTGTAAACCTTTAAAAAAAAAAAAAAAAACACATCCCTAAAAGATATCAATGGATAAAAGGCTTCAAACCAAATTCACCTGAAACATTTTCCTCAGTGCTGATGCAGTTTAATGGTGTTCAGTGGAATACCACCAGAGGGCGATCCTTCCTCACATTTCAGCTAAAAAGCTGCAGTTAGGCTTTGTTTAAAAATAAAAAGCCCAGGGATAATTTTGTTTTCTATCATGTGACTCAGATTTAGTTCTTAATGCTATTTAGCGACCTCTCCATGCTAGTGACCCTCCCTACCACAGAACTGGACAACCTGCAGAGGCTGGCAGTTAAAGTAAGAAGAAACTAGGTGGGAGGAGGATATGCATATCTGTTTCTGCACAAGGGATTCCCCATATTCTCTCCATCTCACTTTAGACATTCATTTATTGGTTTTAGGGCTAAGCCTGTTCTAAATCCATGACTGTTTAAAAATAAACTTTTTATCGAAAAAGCAGGAATTAAACTAATGCAGCGTTCTTTTACAGCCTCTATAAACCCACTCTTTTCTACTGTTTGGTAACTTGCTTTTTATGTAAATATGTTTATTACTGTAGCTGTTAAATCCAGAATAGTATTTAAACTTATCCTTCTCACTTATAAATCCCTCATTAACCAAGTTCCATCATATATCAGAAATCTGATTGTACCTTAAATTCAATCTGCAGGTTTACTAGTGGTTCCTAGAATTTCTAAAAGTAGAATGGGAGGCAGATCTTTTAGTTATCAGGCTCCTCTCCTGTGGAACCAACTACCAGTTTTAGTCCGTGAGGCAGACACCCTGTCTACTTTTAAGGCTAGGCTTAAAACTTTCCTTGTTGATAAAGCTTATAGTTAGACTGGCTCAGGTTATCCTGAGCTATCGCTATAGTTATGCTGCTATAGGCTTAGACTGCTGGAGGACCAAAAAAAAACTCTGCCATTCTGCAGAGTTTTTTGTTCTGCTGTCTTTCATCCCTTTGACATGAAAATTGACTCGAAACTCATCTGCTTAACTGTTTATTTTCCAGACAGAGCCTCCTAAGTTGCTACACTGCAAAAACGATCGAGAAATATGTAACAATGCCTTGAATGAAGTGTATTTACCATTAATTTGAGAAGTTAAATACAATCATTTGACATTGGGGTTTTTTTCTTGCACTTGAAATAAGACAATGCAATTGTTTTTTCTCATTTCAAATTACCTCCTCAATTTAAGAAAAATTCACCTATTTTAAGAAAAAAAAATACTTCTTTAGATTTTTATTCTTTTGCAGGGTAGTTTACCTTTACCTTATTCTAACATATAAAGTATTTATGAATCAGTACTTCTAAATTCCTTTTGTTTATCTGCTTCTGCCTCCTTGAACAATGTTTCGGCAGATAGCCGCTCGCGCAGAACCTGGTTCTACTGCAGGTTATTTGTGTTAAAAGGGAGTTTTTCTTCTCCACTGTTGCAGCATACATGCTCAGTGTGAGGAATGGCTATCTTCACAATGCAAGCGAATATCTGCTGTCTACATGCTCACCTAGAAGGAGCTGATGACTCGACGCAATCAGCTATTTTACTTTAGAAACTTTTAACCAATCTGTCTGGATGATCTGATTGAATTGTTTCTATAAAAGGCCTTGAGACGACATGTTGTGAATCAGCTGAATTATGAAATTATAATTCTGATGAATTATGTGAAGGCAAGAGCGACAAAACATTCTTGTCCAATCTTTAAACCCTAGGAGGTCAAACTGACCTCACCTTCAGCTGTCAGACAAACACCGCCTCACTCCAGAGTATTTTGGTAGGAGCTAAAATGCGCTGCCCACGCTCAGTGGCTGCATAAAAAGCCCAAACCATAACCGCACCACCACCGTGTCCAGCAGTTGTCCTTTCGGCCAATCTGTATATGGTAATAAATCTGTTTGGACTAGTTTATCTGATTAAGATAATCAGCTGGTTTTGGGTCCTTTAGGAGGAAATGAAGCTTTTCCAAAGGCTGCGCAACATAAAGCTAAATAATGGAATGACGATAAAATCTGTGGCCTAATCCTTTAAGTAGGGGTTCCCCGACATTTTTTAATTAGATATTTAATCATTTTAAATATTTTTATGGAACATTTGATTGTGCATTTTACTATTTAATTGTATATTTGATGTTTCTATTCATTTCAATTCAGTTTATTTATATAGCGCCAAATTCACAACATGTCATCTCAAGGCACTTTACAGTTCAACCAGATCATACAGTCAAATTGATACAAAGTTTTCTATCTAAGGAAAACCAGTTGATTGCATTGACTCATTGACTCAAATACAATCCCTCACACTAAGCATGCTTGTAGCGACAGTGGAGAGGAAAAACTCCCTTTGAACAGGAAGAAACCTCCAGCAGAACCAGGCTCAGTGTGAGCGGCCATCTGCTGAGGCCCACTGGGGTTCAAGGAGACAGAAGCAGTTTAAATCCAGCTTATAGATGGTTAAATAAATGTTACATTTGTTAATTTCAAGGTATATTTAAATTTCTCACATTCCCCCAGGGGTTCTTGATCCCCACTTTTAGAGTCCCTGCTTTACCCCTATATACAGCAACACATGGGCGGTTCTACAGAGGGGACAGCAGGGTCCAGGCCCCTATTATGGCCCATATACAACTGAAAGCAAACAATACAAAAATGCATATATGGTATTTTCTTAGTGGATTAAGGATATTTTCCCTTGATTTGAGCACGTAAGACAATTCACCAATAGAATTAACTGATTTGTGTGTAAAATTAGATAATCCATTAGCTTATTTCAAGTGGATAATTTCTAATTATCTTATTTTTAGCAGATGATCTTATTTACCTTCTCAAGGTAAATAAATATGATAAAGCTGATAGTTATCTCTATAGTTATGCTGCTATAGGCTTAGAATGCTGGAGGACATAGGGACCCATTTTAGTCATTCTGCTTCATTATATCTTTATTCTCCCATTCTTTGTTATTTCTTAGTTTAATTTCTAATGTTTTGGTCTTGATGCTTTTTCTCATAGTAGCTTCATCTGGTCTGTTACTTTTTGGCTGTGACTCCATCCTGGAGAGAAATATCAGCTTTGCTGCTGCCATCAACGCCCTTGTTTATAGACATTGGTTGACAGTTTGCCTTTTGTATCTCTGCTTCTTTCTGTATGTAATATAATGTAAACCTGTTTTCCTAAAACCAGAAAAAATATACTTTAATATGACATTTATATAGAAATATTACCTTATTTGCTCAATAGCTTCTAGGTCATGTGGTCAATGAACTAAAAATCAGCGTTGGATCATAGGACTGCATCATCTTAAAAATCTATGCGTTTTATTTTTACATTTCATACTTTTGATATTTTTTAATTAACTTTTTTATAGAAATATTAGCATTTTTGTTCAATAGCTTCCAAGTCATGTGGTCAATGAACTAAAAATCAGCATTGGATCATAGCACTGCATCATATTTAAAAGTTACGCCTTTTATTTTTCCATTTCATTTTTTTTTTATATATTTTTTTATTAATTTTTATATAGAAATATTTGCATTTTCGCCCAACAGCTACCTGGTCATGTGATGTATAGATTTAAAATTAGTGTTGGATCATAATTCTCCACTGGCTTCAGGAGTAACGCCTTTTTTATTTTTGCATATGAAGTCTCTGAATATTTTTAGAATAATATTTATGTGTAGATATTGGATATTAGATATATGAAGGTTATTTTGTTTCAAAACAATTTGTGCATTGTAAGTGTGAATTTGAATTTGTAGAGAGAGTTACATTCTAAGTTTTGCATGTGTAGAGTAAAAAAAAAAATTCACAAGTACACATTTTTTTACACCTGTTCATATTCTAGGTACACAAATTCTGTTCTACAAGTTGCACATCAAAAACCTTTTACATTCTCTGCTTCAAATGGTTTAGAACTATTGTTGCAAAACTATTTGTACGTTTTAACTTTGGTGTTTTGTAATTGTAGACTTTTTTAATCTGAGACAATTACAAAAAAGTTACATCTCTTCAAATTCTTGAGTACAAGTACACAAATTGTGGTCTGTGAGTTGCACATTAAAAATGGCTTCCATTCAGTTTATCTACAGTTGATCCAAAACAAATGGAATTGGTAAGAGAAGTTAGAAAAAAGTCCTACGCTTACTGTCACAGAATTGCAACAAAAAGTGGGTCTAAGATGAGTATGCAGAAAAGCTACTCATGCCCACGGTGAAGTATGGTGGAGGATCTGTAATGCTGTGGGCCTGTTTCTCTTCCAAAGGCCCTGGGAAACTTGTTAGGCTGCATGGCATCATGAATGCTTTGAAATACCAGGACATTTTAAATGAAAACCTGATGGCCTCTGCCAAAAAGCTGAAGATGGGTCGTCATTGGGTCTTTCAGCAGGATAATGATCCGAAACGTGGGAAAATCTACAAAAAATAATTTGTAATTTTGTAATTTTATTAAGGATCCCCATTAGCTGTTGCCATGGCAAACAGCTAGTCTTCCTGGGGTTAACATTAAAAACATACAGTAAAAAACAGTTTCAAATATAAAAATTTCCAAAAATGTAATTTCTTAAAATTACTATAGGAAGTACAAAAGAACAAGTAAAATAAAACAGCCAATAAAACAAGAACAAATATAATAAAACAGTCAATAAAACAAAAACACTTCAGGGCATCAAATGGAGTCTCAGATTCTTTTTAAAAGATAATTTACTTTCAGTGTAGCGGATGTAGTGAGGTAGATTATTCCAAAGGTGTAATGATCTATATATAAAGGATCTCTTTAGAGCATTGGTTTTTGGACCTGGTAAAACAAGCTGCCCATTACAAGAACCTCCGTCATGAACGGAATTACTATAAACAATCTGTGAATGTATAAAAGCAGGAACATTACTGCTCATGACTGACTTAAACAGGATAAGTGTATTAAAAAGCAACTTGTTCTCAACCGTAAGCCAGGAAAGGCAGGAATGCATCTTGTTGACATTAGATCTAATGTGGCAGCCCAGTACCAACCGTGCTGCCTTGTTCTGAACAACCTGTAGCTTTTTGAGTTCACCCCTGGCAGCAGATGTCCACACTGTAGAGCAATAGTCAAGATGACACAACACTAGACTCTGAACTATTTGACATAAAAGGGGACGGGCCATAAAAGAGCAACATTTCCTTGCGGTACTAATTGCTCTTCCCATTTTCACAATAATATAATTAATGTGGTGAGACCAAGACAGAGAACAGTCTACCATCACACCAAGGAGTTTGGCACTTTCAACTTGTTGAACCGTCAAGTCACAAAACTTTAAGTCAAGCTTTGGGCTTGCGGACAGCTTGTGCCTTGAACCAATTACCATGCACTTAGTCTTAGGGATGTTGAGGGCCAGTTTGTTACTCACCACCCAATCATATACAACATTCAGTTCTCGGCTCAAAACCTGATTAATTCACAGCATGAAGGTGCAGTATAATACAAAGTGGTATCATCTGCGTACAGGACAGTTTTGGCACTTTTTGTAGCCCAAGCTAGATCATTAGTAAAGATTGAAAAAAGTAAAGGACCTAAACAGCTGCCCTGTGGAACTCCACACTCCAAACTTCTTCTACTGGAGAGGCTGCCATTCAGATAAACCTTCTGTGATCTAAAAGACAGGTAGCTTTCAATCCACTTTAATGCCGAAGAATTAAAACCATAAAATTTAAGTTTCTCAGTTAGTAAAGTATGGTCCAGAATGTCAAAAGCAGCACTAAAATCCAGGTACACAACACCTACCAACATAGATTTATCTATTGCTTTAAGCCAGTCATCAGTCATATGAATCATTGCAGTAGAGGTTGAGTGGCCAGCTCTATATGCATGTTGAGAGTCTGTAAAAAGTTTGTTTTTTACAAAATAATCCTGAAATTGTGCATGTACCAATCTTTCCATAATTTTACTTAAAACAGGTAAAATACTTATTGGTCTAGAGTTCCCCTCATTAAAAGCAGATTTAGTACCTTTAGGTAAAGGAATAACTTTAGCCTCCTTCCAGATCCTTGGACTTAGGCCCACATCCAAGCAACGATTAAAAATATGACAGATGGGAGGTGCTATGACACCAGCAGTCATTCTCAGCAATTTACTATCCAGGTTATCTAATCCAGCTAGTTTACTGTCAGGAAGAGAACGGAGCAAATGTTCCACCCTATGGACGTCAACTTGTTTAAATACAAATTCACAACTTTTACCTTTCATTATAATGTTCTTAATACATTCATATAATCTAATGTTGTGTGAAGTGTTCATAGTCTGCCTTAATTGAGATACTTTCTCAATATAATAGTCATTAAAATGATTAGCAATATCACCTGGCTTTGTGAGAACAAATCCATTTGATTCAACAAAGGGTGTGCACACAGTTGTGTTCCGACCCATGATTTCATTTAAAACATTCCATATTCCTCTACTATCGTGCCTCGCCTCATATAACCGTCGTTTAAAGTAGTCCCTTTTTTTTACCTTATTCAATTTTGTGACTTGATTACGTAGAGAACAGTATTTTCGCCTGTCATCAATAGATCCAGAAAGTACAAAGAGTTTTTTAGCTGAATCTCTCTCTGCCATTGGCAACCTAAGACTAAGGTCAAGCCAAGGGGCAGACCTATTTTTGACAACAAACTTTTTTAAGGGAGCATATTTGTTTACAGCATCCATAAACATTGACATAAATAGATCCAGTGCCGCTTCAGGGTTATGCTCACTACAAACCATATTCCAGTTTGCATTAGCGATTTCACTTACAAATAAATCTTCATTAAATCACTTATAGGACCGTGTTAAAATTATTTTAGCTTTAAGTTTTGGAATCTTTGTTTTTCTACTAATAGCAATTATATTATGGTCACTAAAACCTACAGGCACAGAGATTGCCTTAGTGCCTTAGAAAAAATGGTTCAGCAGTCACAAAATCAAGGTGGTCCATGGCCATCTCAGTCCCCAAACCTCAACCCAGAATTCTGAGAAAAAAGTCAGAATTCTGTCTTTTTTCCCATTTTAAACTGAAATAAATTTTAAAAATCAGTTAACTTTTTTTTTCAGTGGCCCTAAAAGGTTGAATTTTTCCCTTTTTTTTTTTTTTTTTTTTGCATTTGCGTTCTTTGTTGTTTAAAAAAAAGAATAAATTTCAGTATATATATATATATATATATATATATATATATATATATATATATATATATATATATATATATATATATATATATATATAATCTGTAGAACCGCCCCTGAAAAGCTGCTTCGATACGGAAACGTTTGTCGCGGCTTTTATTTTGAAGGATCGCCGGCTTGTTCCGGTGAGCCGCAGCATCAGATCCAGCCCGGGGCTGCCTGCCTGCCTGCCTGCCTGCCGCTGCGGTCAGATCCTCCTCCGGGCGGTTAGCGGCGGCTCTCCGTGTCCACCTGCCGCTGGATGAGGCTCCTTCTCGGGTCTTCTCTGTTCCTGCTCCTCCTGAAGGCAGCAGCCCCGCTGGAAGATGGACGCTAACCCGGCGGTTACCGCGCTGATTGGAAACCTTTCTTTTTTTTAACTCCTCGCGCTTCTTTCTTCTTCATTTTGGGGATCTGATATTTTTAGGCCAAAAATCATCTCAATGTGTGATCGGAGCGGAAGCGGCGGCGGCTGTGAGGCTGCAGGTGGATGGCCGACCTGAGCGCTTCATCCCGATCATCATCAGAGGAAAATAATAATCATCTTTATATTAATAAAAGCCGCCATGCTTCCCGGGGTCGGAGTGTTCGGAACCAGCCTGACCGCCCGGGTCATCATCCCGCTGCTGAAGAACGAGGGCTTCGCGGTGAAGGCGCTGTGGGGCCGGACGCAGGAGGAGGCGGAGGAGCTGGCCAAGGAGATGAACGTTCCCTTCTACACCAACCGGATCGATGACGTGCTGCTGCACCAGGACGTGGATCTGGTGTGCATCAACCTGCCGCCGCCTCTCACCAGGCAGATCGCTGTGAAAACTCTGGGTGAGTCCATCAGGTCTGCTGTCTGACCGGGTGGAGGCCTGGGGGTCAGACCCAGCTTGGAGATCACATCCAGGAGCCTTTTTTGAGGGGGGTGAATGGTGGTGGGGGCCCCTGGAGCTGCTCCAGTTACCCCAGCTTTAAAAAATGGCTTCAGACATGCAGTTTATTTAAAACAGCTAATTTTATTTGATCTTAGCTGGAAAACAGAGGAACCAGCAGGCAGGTTTAATATGGCTCTCTGCCCAGGGCAGCATGACCCTAAGGGGCGGATTAGACTTCTGCAACCGCACACATCAAATGTCGCAAACTAGTTTTGCTGGTACCAGCGGGAGTGCTTATCGTCCAAAAAATGTCGCTTCTGCAAGATATCAAGGTCGCAGAAATGGATCTAGAGTTTCTAGACATGGAAGAGGAACGGGTTCTGGCTGATCTCTCTTCAGGATTTGGCAGAGACCTTGGCATCTTTATAGAATTTGTCTGAGGCATCGTACAAGTGGTTGTACTTCCGAACCTCCTCGATTAACCTTTCGTCGTAGTTCTCCATTGTAGTTGTTCATCGGTTTTTAAAAATGGCGCACCCAGGCAGAGAATCAAGAAGGTCGACCACACAGAGAGCCTGAAAGGCAAACCAAGGACCAATCACAGCTGCTTTTTGTCTGAGCACTTCAGCTTGAGGTCTGTGCGGGTTTGTGACCGTCCGACGTGTAGTCAGGACTTTTTGGAGTTGCAGAGAGACGGGTTTGAGGGTTGCAGAGGCTATGCGTCAGAAGCATAAATTGGCCTTAAGGAGGGGTAGCTGTGAGGTATCAGTCATGAGGTTCACTGGGAGTTTCCAGTGACACTCAGTGGGAGGGCACTGGAGTTTCAAAATCTCAATGATCTGATCAGACTTAAAAGAATAGAGGTTCTCTGCAACATATGTTTGGTTTCACGTCATTAGAATGATCCCTGTCTGTGATGTTTCTGGGTTTAGGGTTAACTTAGATGGAGGTGAGGGTTAAAAATCCTATAATAAAGACGAATAACGGGCTGGTTATCCTCCTGCAGCATTGTGTCGCAGGTATGACGCAGATATTTTTGATTTATGCCCAATATTGAAGCGCAGTCTGCGCTGTTATTCTACAATGCAAGAGGGACAATCAGGAACAAGCTGTGGGTCTAGATACGGCCGAGGCGGCGAGGAAGTGGGCGCAAGTTTAAGTGACAATGGAGGGACATGAGTAGGCGTGTAAATAATGGTTTTGTATCAATGCATCAACACGTCCGCAAGAGTATTAATTCATGTTTTTGTTTTGTTTTTTTCCTCCGGTCTATTTTTATCCATTTGCTCCTGGACGTAATTCTGACTCCCGTGCTGCGGTGGCGCTAAACCTATTTTGCCCTCCTACCTTGCTTCCTTTAGCCACTACCCTGTTTCCGCTTGCACACACACACTCTCGTAAACAGAAGGCAAGGCAGACGTGACAGATTCCTGAGTATCGAAAGTAATCGAATCGTTGGGTCAGGAAATTGATACTGAATCGAATCGCCATGATGGGTGATTTACATCCCGAGACATGAGGGTGAAAAAGAGCGGGTATCCAGGTGGAAAAAGGGTCCCAGCGTTCTGGCGCACCTCCCTCTTCTAGCTGCTCCAACTTTACGAGTCATTTCCCAAAATGGCGGTCATACGAACAAAACCAGCCGGTAAGAAACCAAGTAGGAAATACGCATAGAGTAGAGTGGATGTAGATTTGACCAATCCTCTCAGTTTTAGAGAGGTGCAGCAGAGTCTCTGCAGAAGGATGGGGGGGGGCATATCTGCGTTAACTGCGATGGAAACGCAGACCATAAATCAGCCTAAAGGTGAAATAAATTAGATTAGAGTGATAAACGGTGTAAAGCAGATCCCCTGATGGAAGAAAGAAGATTATTAAAGATAATGAGCTCATTTATTTGTTTATTTGTATCCTTAGAACTTTATCTGGGGATTGGGTGGGTGTGGGGGGCCAGCAGAAGGAGGGGGGCCCTAGATCAGATCATAACCGTCTGCGTAAACATTACTCCGGCCGCTCCGCTCCGGTCAGTCCGCTCCGGCCTGCTCGCCATTCTTCTTTCCTCTCCTGTTTCCTCACAGCTTCATTGTTTGAGCGCCTCCTGTTCCTTCCCTCCTCATCCCTTCCTCCTTCCAGTCGGGTAATCAGCCGCGTTCCTGAGGGCGGAGAGCGGCGAGCGCCTCATGCTGCTGCTCCAAGCGTGGAATCCGTCCACGCTGCCGTCAGCTGACGGGCCAGAACCTCAGCAGCAGACCGGCAGCCGGACTTCCAGGCTTGCCATTGGCTGATTTCCTGCTTCTTAATGAGAGGAATGGGATCTAGCAGCTGATTGGTCCATTAGCTGATAGAGCTGGTTTTACTCACCGATTCTTACATTTCAACCACAAACCTTCATCGTTAGCATTGGATTATTATGGGATGGAGCGAACCGCTGCATGAGGCTAACATCCAGAACTTATCCCCACTAATATGAAGCTGCGTGATGTTCTGGACGCTCTAATTCATTCTGAATCAGACTGAGCATGCCAGCTAATCTGGTTAATTGTCCAGTTAGCGTCTAACTGACCGCCTCCAGGGCAGCCATGAGGTAGATGATGCTATCGGCAGAGAAACGGAAGGATTTAGGGATGTTGTTCTGATGAGAAACTAAGCTGAATGAGGAAAATGTTGGTTGATATCAGGCTGGATTATGTTCTATTAAAGCAGCTCTCATGTTGCTGTCTTTATATTCAGCAGTAGAGCATGGCGGTGGCAGCATTATACTGTGGGGATCGATTTCCCTCTATAGCTGAGAAGTTGATAAGAGTTGATTGGAAGGTAAAATGCACCGATTTAATTTATTTATTTTTAAATCTTTTCTAAGCATTATTTTGATCGAAACGTTTATTCCTAAAATCCCGGAGTGTTGACCTCCTAAAACTACATTTAATTAGCTCACTTTACACTTACAGAAATACAGAGTCATGCAATTAGATTCATTTTTAAACACATTTAAAAACAATCTCAATTTAAACAAAAAGAAAAACTTTATCAACAATAGAAAACAACAACAGCGAATGGAATGGGGCTGCGCTCATGATTATAAAGATTAATCTGTTAATTTCTGGATTTATTGATAAATAATCAGATGTAAAAAGGTTCTTTAAAGACGATATTATTCAGAATTTAAACCAGGTGAAGCTAAAATGATGCCATTTGATGAGTTCAGTGTAGAAAATACTGGCAGATCTAGAGGTTTCTCTTCTTGATTATAGTGTTTATATATTTTTTCTATAATTTTGGTATAATTTCTGCTCTCAGTGGGCTGCTGCTGTAGCTAACGGCCTGTTTGATACGCTACACACTCCAGATAATAGTTGATGAATGCACTATTTTTATTTATCTGTATAATTGTTTTAACAGTAAGATGGAGCCACGGCTGCTGGATTCACTAATGAATAATCAGCTGATACAGGGGGAAAAAAACAATTATATTAATAATTTAATTATATTACCTTCAATTTTCAACCTCATTTTACTAAAAAACATTAAAAAACAAAACCTGTCTCAGAGTGCATGAGATGGCTGATCATCTAGAATTAAACTGATCAATCGGTGCCAGTTTGCCCCATAGTGAGATCCAGAGGATCAGCAGGACCCTGAATGTGACTCTAACTGCTCCATAAATCTCACGGTTCGGTTCTTTGAATCAGAACCAACCAGAGATCCTTGTTTGTTGTTACTTGTGGGAGAAAACGGGGAAAGTCCCGATCAGAATCAGAAAGCTGCAGCGGTTCTTCTGGTTTTACCTGAAAAGAGGCTCGGTATCAGCACCTGGGACCGGTCGGTCCAGTCAGGCAGCATCTCTGCCTCCTCAGCTGTTTGTCTCTCTCTCCTTTCTTCCTCGTGTTTCCTTTTCTCGCCGCGGCGGCTTCCCTGAGGCTGCGGCCGTGCAGCAGCTGTAGCAGGATGGAGGACGCCACGCTGCCTCCCTCCTGACAGCTTCTGGCTTCCAGGACGGAACCCTGAGGGAACCACAGACCCAGTTTCCTTTCAAGCAGCTCTGATTTTTTTGGCTTGGTTCCCGGGCTTTAACTAGTCCAGTTTCTCAGCTTCAGTTTCTCAGCTTCAGTTTCTCAGCTTCAGTTTCTCAGCACTAACAGGTTCTGTGAGTGAACCCACCTGATTTTCAAAATGGAAAATCAAGTTCTGACGCTGCTTCCAGGGATTATTACAGTAAATGCTTTTTATAATATTTATTATCATATAAGTGTAGTTTTGTAGAATGAAGCAAACACCATAGAACAAATTCGTTTTTTATCTTTTTTTTGCTTCAAAAAACAAAGCTGACCCCTTGTTTAGCCACACTTCAAAAAAACGTGTCTTGAATTAAGTGTATTTACCCTTAATTTCAGCAGGTAAATAAGATTACTTGCCAATGGAATTAGTATTTTTACTCCTAAAATAAGAGAATTAGATAATATATGCTTGAATTAAGACAAAACTATAGTTTTTTTTCTTATTTTAAATGTAAATTGTCTCGTTTCATTGGCAAAGTGTCACACTTACCTTCTCAATTCAAGAAAAAAATGCACTAAATTTGAGCAAAAATGACTTATTTAGATTTCCATTTTTTTGCAGTGCAGCTGACTAGCAGTGTGCAGTCAGAACAGTCACAGGAAGCTCCGCCTCCTCCTCTCCTCTGTCTCTACCTCAGACCTGCAAACAGCCTCACACACTGATTACTATTGCTTTAGTTCTCTGTGTGGCGATGATCTACAGCAGAGGTCCTCAACAGGGGGTCCGCAGCCCCTAGTGGGCCCACAGAGGTACTGCATGGGGGTCACGAAAGTTTTGGTTGATTTTTTTATTTATATTCCTGCTGCAATCTTTTCAACTAATTGAAATGTCTTTAAATCCACATTAACATGAATTCAACAGATAAATGGAGGCAGAAGATGTCTTTCAGTCATCAATGCTCACATTCTGCGACACACATCAAGCTGGGCACCGTTTCATTCACAACACCTGTCCCATCAACCAGGAATCAGAAATACTTTAATAATCCCAGGGAGGGATTACTTTAGTTACATTACTCCATCTGTAATAGAGAGACTATAGGACCAGTTTGATATAAAACTATTTCATACAATATATATATAATTAGGGGCTCCCCACTCCATCTCGCCATCAGTTTGGAGTCCTTAGCCTGGAAAACCTTGAAAACCCCTGATTTACGGAGTAAATGCTCATATTTGATCTCTGACTGATGGATTTACTTTGCAGAAACAACATAAAACCGTATTTCCTGACAGAATATTGGAAAAAAGCTAAAGTGAAACAGAAGAAACGAGCGCAGATCGATCATGGTCTTCATGAAACGTCAGTCAGCCTGCAGCTTAGTGATGAATTCATCTATTGATTATCATCTTGTGATACAGCTGTGCAATGCACACTTAAAATCATATCACGATTGTTTGTGTTATTAACGGAATAACGATAAAAGTCTATCACTTTAGAATTGAAGAAAAAACTATTTAAAATTGTCTCCTTTAGGACACTAGTTTTATAAAGTAGTGTGATTTATTTCACCAAACATCTGGTAGGAACTGCTTTTAATCACATTTGATAAAACCTCAATAGAAAACGATGAAAGAAAAAGAGAAACAATAGAAAAAATTTAGCAAATTCACCCATTTTCAGGAGTTTTTTAATCATTGATTCTAATTTATCGTTTAGATAATAAACTGTACAGCAATTATCCACCACTATTGATGAATAATTAAAAAAAAGAGATACTAAATCAACTTTTCTTAAATAAATGTTAGTGAAAATTTTAATTGAGATGTCAATGGGGGAAAAAAATTATAAATACCATTTTTTTTTTTGCCTTAAATGGAAAAATAGTTTAATTTAACATATTATTTGGTGTATTTTTCTCGTAGTTGTTGCTGTATGAAAGTTATTATTATGTTTTACAGTCTTTGCACCATGAGTCTAAATAAGAAGTAGATTCTGTAACCAAACTAGATGCCAATTATTTCAATAATTGAATAATGCGATTAATTAAGCCCAGTAGCTACAGTGGGAGAAGGTAAAGCGTCGTATTGATCTGCAGCCGCTTGATAAAACACCAAATTATCAACAAAGTGTTGTTTGTTTACGTCTCTAATTCTGCAGAAGCTGCTGCTGTTCCTTTCTAGTGAAGGTAGTTCAGCTTTGGTCTAGTTAAAGTAAAGCTTAGAGGCGCTGCTCAGGCAGATGTCCTGCTTTGATAACTTCTAGGTTTGCAGTCTGTTTCCTCTCTGACTTCATGCAGCTTTAATGCTTCAGTAAGTGGAGGAAGGTCTGACAATCTGCTTCAGGTTATAGATCATTTAGGAATGCCGGGGTGTGATGGGCGGCTCTCAGAGCTGCTGTATTAGCTCCTCATGACAGGTGTTCCACTTTGGGCTGTTCTGGGGGAGTTTTCATGCATCGGGCCTTTATGGGGGGGAATCTGAGAGCTGAGCTGGAATGCAACCTGCTGCAGAGTCTCTGCCTCTCTGCGCGCTCATGTTTGGTTTAGACGCTGCAGACAGGATGTGGTGGGAGAGAGAAACCCTGCAGCTCAACTCTGTGTGACCGCCCGAGTCCTCCTGCAACAGGAAGTGTTGTTTCTTTTCTTCTTCTGTGTGAAACCAGCCTTGAAACGGTTTAGTTGCAGTGGGTGTTGGAAGGGTTAAACCCAGAGCAGCGGTGCTGTTTTGCATCAGAGTGGTGATTGAGTAAGGATCAGGATGAGTCGGCCTGCAGGGACCTGTCTGAAAACCTCCATCAGACACGTCGGGTGTCTGCCTCATCGCTGCAGACAGGAGGACCATGCGGTCCTCCTGTCTTAATTTAGACCCACTTTCAACAAGTAACACATCCAATTGAAACATCCACAGCTAGTGTGAAACATGGTGGTGGTATCATCATGCTGCGGGGATTCAGTAGGGACATACACTATATTGCCAAAAGTATTTGCTCACCTGCCTTGACTCACATATGAGCTTAAGTGACATCCCGTTCCTAATCCATAGGGTTCAATATGACGTCGGTCCACCCTTTGCAGCTAGAACAGCTTCAACTCTTCTGGGAAGGCTGTCCACAAGGTTTAGGAGTGTGTTTATGGGAATTTTTGACCATTCTTCCAGAAGCGCATTTGTGAGGTCGCACACTGATGTTGGACGAGAAGGCCTGGCTCTCAGTCTCCGCTCTAATTCATCCCAAAGGTGTTCTATCGGGTTGAGGTCAGGACTCTGTGCAGGCCAGTCAAGTTCATCCACACCAGACTCTGTCATCCATGTCTTTATGGACCTTGCTTTGTGCACTGGTGCACAGTCATGTTGGAAGAGGAAGGGGCCAGCTCCAAACTGTTCCCACAAAGTTGGGAGCATGGAATTGTCCAAAATGTCTTGGTATGCTGAAGCATTCAGAGTTCCTTTCACTGGAACTAAGGGGCCAAGCCCAGCTCCTGAAAAACAACCCCACACCATAATCCCCCCTCCACCAAACTTTACACTTGGCACAATGCAGTCAGACAAGTACCGTTCTCCTGGCAACCGCCAAACCCAGACCCGTCCATCAGATTGCCAGATGGAGAAGCGCGATTCGTCACTCCAGAGAACGCGTCTCCACTGCTCTAGAGTCCAGTGGCGGCGTGCTTTACACCACCGCATCCGACGCTTTGCATTGCACTTGGTTATGTATGGCTTGGATGCAGCTGCTCGACCATGGAAACCCATTCCATGAAGCTCTCTGCGCACTGTTCTTGAGCTAATCTGAAGGCCACATGAAGTTTGGAGGTCTGTAGTGATTGACTCTGCAGAAAGTTGGCGACCTCTTCGCACTATGCGCTTCAGCATCCGCTGACCCCGCTCCGTCAGTTTACGTGGCCTACCACTTCGTGGCTGAGTTGCTGTCGTTCCCAAACACTTCCATTTTCTTATAATACAGCTGACAGTTGACTGTGGAATATTTAGGAGCGAGGAAATTTCACGACTGGATTTGTTGCACAGGTGGCATCCTATCACAGTTCCACGCTGGAATTCACTGAGCTCCTGAGAGCGACCCATTCTTTCACAAATGTTTGTAAAAACAGTCTGCATGCCTAGGTGCTTGAATTTATACACCTGTGGCCATGGAAGTGATTGGAACACCTGATTCCAATAATTTGGATGGGTGAGCAAATACTTTTGGCAATATAGTGTATCACCTATTATTATAAGCCAGTCCTGCAGTCCTTCATAGAGTCGGAGCTGTAATGGTTTAGTTAGAGTTTTTCTTTTAAGAATGAATCTTCAGATATTTTAACGTCTAGATGAGCTAAAACTAAAGATGAATGTCATGTGAATGTTCACATTTTTATCTTTAGTGGTTTGGTTTCACTTCATTATGCGGCGCTTTGTTTTTCTCACACAGGAATCAAGCTAAGATTGAGTGAAGATTGTGGATAGATAAATAAAAACCGGCTCAGGAGGTGTGAATACTACTTTGCTAAGGCAGTTTGCTCAGATGTTTTTCTTAGCTCTCAGAGCTTCATCATCATCATCATGTGAGAGCTTATCTCCGCAGAGTAAACAGATCTCACATGATCTGAGTGTTATTTGCGTTAATGCTGACATGCGCTGAGTCACAGCGGCGGTTCATGGAAGCTCTGATGAGCTTCCAGACACCTGCTCTCAGTGACCGCCCAATGGCAAAGAGCTATTTATAACCAGCCTGCAAAGGGCAGGCATCATCATAACTGCATGTTCCACCTCTGATGCTCTTATGCAACGCCACCTCCGAGCAGGGAGGGGCTGTTCAGCAACCAGGGGGCCGCTCTTTAAAGGGACGCCGCGTTTACAGTCTGCGCCATGCTTTGCAGAATGTGCAAGAATTTCAGGTTTTGCACCTTTATTTAATTCCTCTTTGCCAACAAACGGCGTCCGCCAGTTGAGGTGATCGTTATGGGATGAAGGGCCTGGTTGGTATAAGTGTGTTAGCCTTTTGTTGGGCCTTACAGCTGTTGGGTGGCTCAATGTTAATGAGCTCAGGACCAGAGACTGAAGGCAACACATCTAGGTTTCCAAAGCAGTTTTGGCGGTTTGCCTTTTCAGGGGATTGCTGTTTTCTCCTTCAGCAATAGCTTCCCAGACAATGATGCTTCTATCTCTGTGCTTCACAGTGGGTGTCGGGTTGTTTCCATCAATTCTTTATTTAGTTTGAGGCAAACATGTCCTCTGCTCGCTGTCCAGATGAAAACGTCCAAAGGAGGGAATTCTGTTTCATTAGTCTCTCAGTAAAATAACATGTCATCTGATGGTAATTTGCAATAAAAAACACATTTTGTAAAACTTTGAAATAGATTTTGATAAGAAAAAACAAAATTTATAAATTTTCATACTCATTTTTTGTTACAGATGTTATATTTACAAATTTAGAAAATATAAAATCATTAACAAAATGAAAATATAAAATCATTAACAATAATTGTTTTAAAAAAGAAAGGTTTATAAACATAAAAGTTATTCAAAAAATTAAATATTTCTGTTACTTCTGTTACTTATTTCTGTTTTGCTTTTTTCTTTTTCCTAAAAATTTACATTTTCAAAAAATGCTACAGTTCAAAATTCAGTCCAGAGAACTTCTGGTTTTGTTTGTCAAAAAAACCCACAAAATTGTAAAAAAAAAATAAAATAAAAATAAGATAAACGAAGGTTTATAAAAATTGAATAAAAAAAAATTCAAAAAAATCATTTTTTTCTAATAAAATATTTCTGTTAATTAGAATTAATTTCTGTTTTAAATTTTTTTTTTCTTCAAATTTACATTTCTCAAAAAACGCAAAAATAAGGGAACAAAATTCAGTCCAGAGAACTTCTGGTTTTGTTTGTCAAAACTTTTCTGATATTCTCCGTTGTTTCCGATCAGAATTATTTTCTGACTCAGTAATTAAAAAAAGTTAAAATATAAAATCACAAAAAATATTTAAAAAAAAAGAAAAATAAGATAAACGAAGGTTTATAAAAATTGAATAAAAAAGTTATTCAAAAATACTTTTTTTCTAATAAAATATTTCTGTTAATTAGAGTTATTTTCTGTTTTGCAATTTTTTTTGCTTTGTTTGTCAAAACTTTTCTAATATTCTCCGTTGTTTCCAACCAGAATCTTTTTCTGACTCAGTGATTTAAATAAAATTAAAATATAAAATCAGAAACAATATATGTTTAAAAACAACGAAAAATAAGATAAACAAAGGTTTATAAAAATTGCATAAAGAAGTTATTCAAAAAAAATCCTTTTTTTCCAAGAAAATATTTCTGTTAATTAGAATTAATTTCAGTTTTGCATTTTTTTTTCTTCAAATTTACATTTTCAAAAAAAATCAAAAATAAGGGAACAAAATTCAGTCCACAGACTTCTGGTTTTGTTTGTCAAACCTTTTTCATATTCTCCATGTTTTTCTGACTCAGACTCCATGTTTGGTGTAAAGCTGTCCAGGACGCCATTATGAGATGAGTTATAAAGGAGTTTTCCAGGAAGTTGCTGTCAGGAAACGCTGTTAGTGGAAACTATTCAGGTTTTTGGTGTTGGTCCAGATGAACACATTAGAAATAAATTTCATTAGTGTGTTTCTCTGCTGGGTCACGGCGGCCATTTAATCAGGTTTGATGAAAAGGAAAGGCTGACTTCTGTTCATCAGCTGATTGGATTTTGGGGCCTTTTTGGGTTTCAGCTGATCTGGAGCCATTTAGGTCCAATCAGATGAACATCCTCCCTGAGCCGCCGTTCCCATGCCTTCTCCTTTCAGCTTTCAGCTGTAGGTTCTCACTGCTTCTCCTGTGGTTTCCCCTGACGTCCATTAACATGCTAATGATGGCCAGGAAGGGATGGGGATAGAGATGAAGGGGGGGTTCTGTGAAATCTCCTTTGTGTGGATGAATTCCCCGACCAGGGAGGGAGTTTCTCTCGAACCGTCGCCTCGCTACGCTTGACAAGTGAGCATCCGACGAACAACCCGTCTCCTCTCTGCCCCTTCAATCTTCTGAGGAGGATCTCTGAGGCGGCCATGAACTCGGGTTGGAAGCTCTCACATTGTGAGAGAGAGGCCATGCTTTCAATCAGACGCCGGCTTTTACCGTGAGGTATTTCCGCGTCATTGGGCAGACATCTGAAGGAGGATTTGGTGTCTCTGTTTTCCAAACCAAGTAATGAAAGTGAGTATTTGCTTTCAGGGACCGAGAAGAGAGTCAAGCTGACAGCTGGTCCTTTTTTTTCCTTCTCTATATGGGAAGAAATTGACAGAATATTAAATGAGGAAGAGAAAAATGTGACGTTCAGGGATTTCCTAGTGATGTCCTAACCTCATTTGTGAAGCAACTGGTTTGGTTTGTGTGGATAATGGGAATGCTTTTCTGTTCCACTCATGCATTACACATGACGCTGTCCCTAATAACTGTTGTGCAAGCTTAAGCCACGCAGTCATTGTTGTGAAATACAGTTGTGAAGTAAATCGTGTGTCATTAGACAGCAGGGTGTTTGACGGCGTATGTGGTAGAAAGCAACACATGTCAGACTTTGGTTTGGAAGAGTCACAGGGGATGAATCAATGCGGGAGTCATGGCCGATATTAACGTATCAATATTGCCGATATAGCAGGTTACCCATATCTACCTTTAGATAGGTAGATTAATCTAAAATGTATTGATGTTATCAAGCAACTAATGATTTATTAAGAAGCCGCCATTAAAAAAACCTACAGCTCATTTTTCTTTAGGGCTGCAACTAATGGATTTTTTTGCAAATTGATTAATCTATCAAATAATTTTTCAATAAATTTATTAATAATCAGAAATCCAATGGTTCCTTAAAGAAGTTCCTTTACGAAATTAAAGCAGTTGAAACTAAATCATTTGCACTTCAGGGGTTCTAGATGGAGTATATTGACAGACAAAAAGTTTTTTTTCTTACCTTAAATGCAAAATGATAATATATCTTTTACAGTTTTGATATAATTCCTGCTCTAAGTGTGTTTCCATCATTATCCTCCAGTTAACGATTAACTGATTACTAAATTATTTGACAATTATTATTAATCACAATTAATCTGTTTATTTGTTTAGCGCTAGTTTTCTCCTTTATTAAAAGACTCTTTCCATTAACATAAGGGCCTAAATATATTCTAATATACTGGAAAAAAAAAAAAAAGTGTCAAGTCATTATAACTTAACAATTTATGGTTCCAGGTTCATTAAATACTGACTGGATAAACAAAAATATGTTTTCTTACATATTATCAAACAGGAATCTTTTAACAATAATTTCAATGTACAGAGATATTAAAACTATCATTAACAGACGGGGTATGTCGCTCCGATATGCTGTCAGGCTATTTAATTCCACCGTCCTCTAGTGGACGGCAGTAGGAATACAACACTGAAAGAAATTCTTTTAAGCAGAAGTTAAAATTTTGATGTCATAAACTATTAATCCATTATTAATCATGATGCAATTATTTGATTACAACTAGTGATGCACGATATTGGGATTTTGGCCGATATCCAATATGCCGATATTTTAAAACTCATGTAGCCGATAACCGATGTCGATACCGATGTTAAAGCTGGACAAAAATAAGTAGTCATTGAAAATAGCAGTTTTGTTATCCATTTCTGACACTTTGAAAAATAATATACTCAAATATATTTTCATATGCTGATATCAAATAGATTTTTAAAAACGCGGTATCGATCTATTTTAGTTTTTAAAATCTCGTGAAATTTCATCGTTCTGTTACAAACTCTTGTGATATTTTGCAAATTCTTGTGAGATTTTGTTAGTAAAATAGATCGATACCGCGTCAATATATCAACATATAAAAATATGGCAAAATTTCGTGAATTTTCGGGGGATTTCGTAGCATAACGATGACATATAGCAATATTTCATTAGTAAAAGAGATTGATATGGTGTTTTTAAATGGCAGTATATCAGCATATGAAGATATTGTGATATTTTAATGTATCAATATTTTTTCCCTCGTCTTTAGAAGTTTTAAAGTCTGTAAAAAATAAGTTTTTGAGGAAGAAGAAGAAGTAGTATTTTTTTTTTTTTTAGACTTTAGAAACTCAGAAGCTGATCAAATATTGGGTTAAATATGGGTGGGGTGGCCGATGTCCGATATTCAGTTTTAATGCCGATACTGAAAGGGGGCCGATTATATCGTGCATCCCTAATTACAACTGTATTTCCTTCCCTTTGGAGACTTAAAAACCTACTAAAGTCTCGACTTGGCATTCATAGCTCTACTCTGCATTATAGTCATTCGTTAGACTGATGTAAGCGATCAGATTGGACTTGATGTAAATATGTTAATCAGTTTATTCCTATTGGACCATAATAAAAGATGAGTATAAAAATAAAACATCATAATCCCACTGAGAGAGGTGTTAAAGTCATCCTCTGACATGGCAGCTGGCTCGGAGCTTGTCTGCCTGGCTGTGTGTTTCCTAGACGGGGCCGCCTTTCACAGCTGGTTTCTGTATCTATGCTTCTTTTTCTATGTCTGCTTCTGTCTCCTTGAACCCCAGTCGGCCTCAGCAGATGGCAGCTCACACTGAGCCTGGATCTGCTGGAGGTTTCTTCCTGTTAAAGGGGGGGTTTTCCTCTCCACTGTCGCTACAAGCATGTTTAGTGTGAGGGATTGCTGAAGAGTCAATGAGTCGATGCAATCAGCTGGTTTTCCTTAGATAGAAAACTTTGAATCAGTTTGACTGGATGATCTGGTTAAACTCTAAAGTGACGTGTTGTGAATTGGTGCTGTAGAAACAATGAATGGCATGAATGTAAATGTTGGACAGGATCAAGTTATTCTGAATGAGACGGAGCTGAACTTCACGTCAATGCGATGCATTTCTGATGTGAAATCATGTTGGGGTATAAATGAAGATTCCTTCTGATTTAAAGGAGAAATTGTGGTATTACCGAGACCAAACAGAAATGTAAGGGGACTGAGTATTTCAGCTCTTAAACTAAGATAATATAGTTTTTTTTCTTATTTTGAAGTAAATTTATCTTATTTGTAAATTGTTACCTGCTTAAATGAAGATACACTACACTTATACTTGTATTGTGCTACCTAGAGGGTATCAAACTTTTCAGCCTCTGATCCCCCTATTGATTCCACAGTTAACACAGTGAAACTTTTGCATTTTTAAGCAATTTAATATGAATATTATTGTTGAGTCTAACTTCTGTATTGGATCTTTAGACCCCATACTGGTTGATAAATGACCGAATTGGAATCGGTGGTCTACATAATGTTTTTAGCAGGAATTAACACGAAGAAGCGACATATTTGGCTGAAACAAACCAATGTACGTAATGCCCGGCGGTTGCATTGCTGTTGCCACTGAATATCTCCCACAGTGTGCGAGCCTGACTCAGGTGTGAGGCTGAACGAAACCCCCTGTCCTCCTTCCTCTTACACGTCTCCCATCAGCTTTATCTCACACTCAGTATTCCCGAGGTGACACTCTTTGCTCCAATCTCCTCTTCAGGAAGAGACCCGACTGCTTCTTAATTGGCCAGCAGGGACAGAAGACCAGAAAGGCACAGCTGTAGACATTAGAGGAGACGTGTTGACTCTGTTCTTCTCTTCTGGCACCATTTCTGCTGTTTTTTTCACCTTAAACATACGTATCTGCTTCCTCTGATCCAACAGGAAGAAAGCTTGTCTGTTTGCTGATGACATCTTCGTATTTCTAAGTCAGAAAGTGAGACCTTGGAGTACTATGGTGATGTGTTTCTCACTTCCTGTTGTGCTGACGGTGGAAGGGAAGTCTGGGTGTGATACTGAGGGTCGTTGATCACTTCCTGCTTTCAGCGCACACAGCGAGTCTAAGGGGCACCTCATTCATGGGCAGCCCTCTCTTTCCATCCGCAGGGCTTTGCGAACATGTCACTTTTGTTTATTTTTATTTTTTGCTCTTTATACGAAATGTATTTGCTGCATATTAAAACATGATGGTGGAAGCATCATGCTGTGGGATGCTTTTCTTCAGCAATGAAAACGAGCGGGAGAAAGTTGTTAGATGGAGGTACAGACAAGCAGGTAATTAGGGAAGAAAACTGTTATAAGACTGATGTGGAAAACGACAATAGGAAAAGTTTGAAGGGCCTAGTTCAGGGAACGACCAAATAAAAGTTGTTTAGAGCCGCAAAATATACCATGAGTTTATCTAGAAAACCTTTTTTTTTTATCTTGTATAGGAATTTAAACAATCAATTAGTATATTTTTAATGTTAAAACGTATTATTTTCAAGCTAATTCATAGAAAAATGTCTCTTAAAACATATTTCTGGTCCTTTTAATCTCATTATTTTCCATCTTATAAAAAACGCTAAAGCTATTGATACCGGTATATATTATAGTAAATTACTTAGCTCTTTATATACATTTTAGCCACTTTTAAGAGCCGCTGGAGAGGGTCCAAAGAGCCATATGTGGCTCCGGAGCCACAGGTTGCAGACCCCTGGCCTAGTTAAAGCCCAGAACTTCTTAAGAATTAAGTCTACATACTTAGTATTGCCTACAAAGTATTGAATAGCTGTGGATACCGATGTGGCCCTTCCACTAAGATGATCTGTACAGCCTTTAGCTTGGATCATAATGCAGGAATGAAGATTTACATTAGATTTTCATAAAAAACCAGTGAGGAATATCTAAGAGTAACTCTAGGAATAAAGGGAAGTCGGCCTATTTATAAAGCTGAGATAGAATCTGATTAACATTGCAGGATGCAAATAGGTGTTTGCATAGAGTGAAGGTGTTCTGTATCTGTATTTGGCTAGTCATGTCTGCACTGTAAACAGCAGTGGATGTTTGTTTTTGTAGGATGAGTAAACAGTTTGGTAAACCTTTTCTATTTCTATTTCTCCTCCTGAATTACCATGTTGCCACAATATACATTTGCTTGCATTGTGTCTTTGACTCTGCAGCATTCTGTCACAACAAGCATGCATACAGTGACAGTAGAGAGGAATAACTCCTTTTTCCCAGAAGAAACTGCCTGAGGAGAAAAAATAGACGGAGCATAAAGTTAGAGGTTGAGCTAACAAATACTGCAGAAGGGGAGAATAGAGTAACCTGACTCCGCCAGATGGATTTGCTCTGCATATCCATCTGGAAACCTTCCGTTGAAGTAATTTTGGGAAGGGGCGAAAACACTGGTTAGCTGATTGGCCATTGTTGGTGATAGACGGGCCAAATAAACCAATCAGATCAACGAAGCATATGACGTACTAACAGAGCGACGACGAAAACACAACCACAAGCCAGGCTACTCTTGTCGAAACCAGTCGGGAGAAGAGCAAAAACATCTTTTCCTCTGAGAAAAGCCTCCAGAGCAGTGTTTTGCTCTTCTTTCAGTGAAGAAATACTCTGTAATTCCGATAAAACTTGCTCGATAGCAACGCTAACGCTAGTTTCATCGGCTGAAGCCGCCATGTTCTTTAGACTGAACTGTCGCGCTTCTCGTTGCGTCACACCTCAACCCGCCTCAAAGCCAACGCTGATTGGACGTTCGTTTGGTGAACGGCTCCAAATTTTCTTTAACGGAGAGTCTCCAGACTGATTAGCGAGTGAAATCTTGAAAGCTCGCGAAATCAGGATGGTCTCACAAGGCTAAGAATAGAGTGGAATGAAGCAAAATGATGTAAGTGGTCCCTATGTCCTCCGTCAGTCTAAGCCTATAGCAGCATAACTATAGAGATAGCTCAGGATAACGTGAGTTTTATCAAAATAAAAATAAGCAATTCTTTAAAGTAGAAACAGTGTTTGCCTTATGGACTTCCACAGGAGAAGCCTGATCACTAAAAATCAAGGTGAGGGTTTTAGTTCTACTCTGAATTTAACAGGATTGAACTTTTTTTTTTTTTTTTTATCAATGAATGAATTCATGCTTAAAATAGACTGAAACAGCGGCCTGCCAATATTACTGACTGATTACCTTTTTTTTTTTCTTGCATCAGTATCAGCTGATATGTTAATGAGTTGGCTGATTGGTTAGTTTTTCCTCGAGTTCTAAATGACCCCATCAGAGATTTTTATTCATTTATTTGTTGAAAGCATTTTTCTAGTATTTTACAGAGTAGAATAAACAGCTTAAAATAACTTCTGTAGTAGTGAAGTAAATTGTAGTTTATTTTATCACAGTATTTAATTTACTAATGTTGAATTTTCTTTGTTCAACCTTTGAAATATCAGAGTGAGGTTTTAGGTTGAAAGGGTTCAAAAACATATAAACAATAAATTGACCTAGCAAGAAAAGTCTGGGTGCATTCAGCAGCATTGCTTCTGCCTCCATTGTTGTTTTTCAGTTTTATTTGTTATTAAAGGTTAGAATTAGTTTAATCTGAGACTTGTGTAACATTTGTTATCCTTGTTTTCATTTTTATCTTGTAAACAGGGGAAAATAAAAGCAAACAGCTGGAAGAATCCACCCCAAAATGTCAGAAGAACTTATCAGGGATCAGTTATGCTACGTTCTGATCCGCAAGCGCTGGAAGCAGCAAAAAAGCTTCTGCTGCTTCATTTTTTGATGCTTGTTAACATTAAGGGCAGAGATCTATTAAAGAATGTCCAGATGCGTCTAATGAATAAATGAAAGCAAAATTTGAAAAAAAAAATTTGAAATTACAAAAAAAAAAGGCAAACTATTATAAAAGTGAAAAGAAAACCGCATAGTTAGCGTCGGCATGTTTGGATGTCTGTGTTGTCCTAACAGTCATGGCAGGAATATTTAGCGTGTTTTGAGTCAGACGGGTATCAGCTGATTAGAACAATCTAACCCATGCTGCTGTCTAAAGTCAACAGAGGTCGCTTGATGTCTTATGTTAGAGACTCAGCGCCTCAGACCGCTTCAGACAGAGACGTCTCACGCCTCAGCAGTCGCATTGTTTGCTGCCGCTGTTTCCATTCAACTGTGTTTATAGACACGGACACTTTGTTTCTCCCCCTTAGCTATGATATGGGGGCCCCTGGGGACCCCTGGGAACACGTTTCACATGTATGTTTGTCTGACTATAGGCTGTGGGCTAATAATGATCTGGATCTATTCTACATACAATATTGGATCTATAATTGATCTGATCTTTGTCAATTTGCATATATTTTGATTATATTTCTATTGGCTTCACAAATGGTTAAAGGAAAAGTCCGCTCATATTCAGAATTCAAACATCTGAAAGTACTTTAAGTATGAAATTATTCCATACTGTTCAATAAATAAGTGTTTTTAATTAAGAGTAATTTTCATTATAATGTGCTTTACTGGAGGCATCCAAGTTTGTCAATGATGTGGACGCTTATGTCCTCCTGTGTAAAGGAAATGATTGGTTACGTCCCAAAGATCTCCTTATCTGGCTTTTCTAAGTCTTTCCTGCAGCGAATTTTCATCAGGATCAACTTTTTTTTTTAATCTGCTGTAATTTTCTGTCCTGAAGTGTCAGCAGGCAGTCTGCAGGTAATGAGCTCAGGATTCAGTGAGTCATGCGTTCCACAGCAGAGCTGAGTGTGTGGAAGCGTAGAGGGGAAGGTAATACCAGCTGTATGCAATAGTGGCCTCCTTAAAAGTGATAACTGCTGGATCACTGCAGCTCTTTAGCTTCCTGGGCCTCCGCTTCGCTGTCCCCTTCTAGCATCGCTCAGCTCGAATACAAAGATGCCCTTGATGGCCCCGACAGAAGCTGCTAGAAAAAGAGGAGCCATAATCCCTTCATGCGTTTTTGAAACATTCATTTTAGCTAAATCCTTTAATGGTCAGACCATCTGCATGAGTGAGTGGAAAACAATTGCTGTTTATTATATGCAAAACTCATAATTACTTTAGAAAGTATATATCGTTGTTATATGTTTCACCCATGGAGGTCTCCCTTTTTTTACCTGAGCAATGCATGCTGGGTAGATGACGCAGTTAGGTCCTACTGGACTGGAACCTACAGAGTAAAAACAAGAAGCCTTCAGGCCATTAGCAGTGTTGCTTTTTTATTGTACTGCCTTTAAATGGTTAAACTAAGGCTACGTTCACACTGCAGTCTGAAGTGGCCCAAATCCAATTTTTTGCCCATATGCGACCTGGATCTGACCTTTTCATGGCAGTCTGAACGACACAGATCCGATTTTTTTCCAATGCAACCCAGGCTACTTGGCTATGTGGTCCTGAATCCGATACGAATCTGATCTTTTCAAATGCGACCTGTGCCTGAACGGCCAGGTCGGATTCATCCGACCTGAACGTCAGTAATACCTGACAAAGGTCACTATTCTGGGTCTTGCTATGCAGAAGCGGCAAGAAAAGCAACGGCCATGGCAGATGTTGATGCGGAGAGCAGTATTTATGTTATGAAAAGTGAGTGTTTATGGTTGGAAAAGATCGCTAGATGCACGCCGGCAATACCATCCATGTTTACTTCCAGAAACATGGAGCACGCTGGCCTGTGATGTCATTGCGTCCTCTACTGCACATGCGGGAAACTTACGGTGTATGACTGCAGTTCACACAGGAGATCACATACAAGTCGCATCTATTTGGAAATGTGAATGGCAACGCGAAAAAAATCGTATTTCACAAAAAAATCGGAATTGAGCATCAAGGCCTGCAGTGTGAACGTAGCCTTAGACAATGCCACGCTGAGATGCCAGCTGTTATACATGAGATACCTGTTGAAGCAAACTGTTATGATCGGCCTGTTATCAACTGTTTACCATATAAGCTAGAGCTAACACTATTCGCTGAAGCTAATGGGAAATGCAGGATGCATTGCAGTATTAGCATGGTGACATTTTATTTCGATTTATTAACACTGAACAGCTTAAGCCGGGCATACGCTGTTCTATGCTTTTGCCCTTTACGTACCGATTTTCTAGTCGTGCGAAAATTTTTAGATGGGGCCGACTTTCAGCCTGATCCTGTACTGTACAGCGGGTAACGAGGGGCGATCAGTCTCTCACGACCACCACCCAATCAGGAATCTTAAAGGAATAGTACACCCAAAACATGATTAGCCTTCATTTTCTACTCACCCCCATGCTGAACAACACTCTGGAGTACTTTTTTGATATCTCAAATGCATCTGGAGATCTGGGAGGCTTCTTGCTGTCTGCTGACATTCAAATAATGGAAGTCTATGGCGCCCGAGGCAGAAAGGTCCATAAAAGTCTACAAAAAACGTGTCAATATTCCTCCATACTGCTCGTCCAATGTATTCCAAGTGTCCTGAGTGGGTAGCGTCCATAATTTACTCGAAACTAAGTCATTTAGAATGTTTTAGACTATAAACAGTAGTGTATAGGATTTCCTAAAAGCGCGCGCCTGCGAGTTAATGACTCTACGGAAACCGCGGCAGACCAAACCAGATAAAAGTTCGCATTCAGCGTCTGCTCTGCCGATAATACAAGCGTAGAAGAAGAAATGTGCTGTTTACCTGTGCAAAGAAAGAAACAACGAAAGAAAAATGTCTCAAAAACTTCAGTGTTGAGGAAGAGCATGAATTCTTTGCCGAGCTGAATGCGCACTTTCATCTGGTTTGGTCTGCCGCGGTTTCCGTAGAGTCGCTTTTAGGAAATCCTATACACTACTGTTTAGGCTTTAAAAACATTCTAAATGACTTCGTTTCGAGTAAATTATGGACTCTACCCACTCAGGACACTTGGAATACATTGGACGAGCAGTATGGAGGAATATCGACACGTTTTTTGTGGACTTTTATGGACCTTTCTGCCTCGGGCGCCATAGACCTCCATTATTTGAATGTCAGCAGACAGCAAGAAGCCTCCCAGATCTCCAGATGCATTTGAGATATCAAAAAAGTACTCCAGAGTGTTGTTCAGCATGGGGGTGAGTAGAAAATAAAGGCTAATCATGTTTTGGGTGTACTATTCCTTTAAAGTCAGGAGAACATCAGACATGTTTGAAATTCAGTCGGCCGTCGTAAGGTGGTTGTTGGCAAATCGCTCAGTGCGCAAACAAGGATTCTTCTTCTTCTTCCTCTCAGATGTAAACACAGAAGCATGGCGGGGTTGCGAGTAAAATGGAGTTCTTTCTGTAAATTGTCAGACCGTAGTAGCCACGTTTGGTCAGCCATTTCTTTGTCCAAATACGTAGTCGCCTTTTCTTTTTAGGGCTTTCAGCACAAAATTGCCAAGGCATGGCGTTTCACTAGAGCTTCATATTCCTCTTCTACTTGTTTGGCTTCTGGATAGACGAGTCCGAGTAGCTCCATCTCACTGCAGAGGTCAGTCCGTACAGTGTTAGCTGTAGCTTTGTGCAATGATTGAAAAAATCGTACAGTTTATGTCCGGCTTTACAGTATTTTTACTGTATTGCTTTTACATTGAAAGTTCACTTTTCTTATATAAGCTCTGTTTTTAGAGCTAATCCTGTATCTTATTAAGACTGGGATAAGACCTTATGTTAGCAGTTAGCCACAGGTAGCATTACAAAAATCTGATGTCTAGGTGTAAATAAACTAGAGAATGTTGATTATCTTAATTCTGAGACTTCCAAAACAATCAAGATTTGAGAAAAAAGGAGGAAAGAGAGCAAGTTTCCTGTTAGCCATTCAGCCTTCTTGTTATCCAACTAAAGTCTCGCTCTCTCTCCATTCCTTCAAAATGTATCTTTTTATATTTCTGTGCTCTCTCTAACTTTTTTTAAATCTAACCTGGTTACTGAAATTTGCTTATGTTGAGTTTTCTGCTCCATTTGCACAAACGTTAGTTTCTTGTACACTTTTAACCACAAAAAACACAACATACTGGTTATGTTTTTTATGTTTTTAATGAGCTGAATAGCCTAAAAATACGCGTTTATACGACAGCAATTTATCAGAATATTAGGCAGACAAAAAACGCTCTTTAAATCATACAAATGATGACATTTTACAACACTTTGAACCTGAAGTGTGTCTGGACAGACGTTCCTCGGTTGTCCAAAGGAGGCAGCTGTATGCTGCTCTGATGATAAAATGCAAATGTCACTGGGGAGGGTGTGGGATGGTGCTTTGTAAGCCTGCAGACGGGTCCTTTATCACCAGCTGTGTGTGTTATAAGGGCCGCTGCTTTGTATGCTTGTGTCGGGGTGATTAGAGAGGAGAGGAAGCATCTCAGTCCAGCAGTTAATCAGACCCAGGAGGACCAGAGGCATTTGAATGGAGGCTCATCCTGTACATTTACAGACACAGACGCACAGATCCATCTGCTTTTATTTACTATTGATTACTTTTATTTATTACTCTGACTTTAACCTCCATACACCTTAAAAGTACTGTAGGTAACCTTGCATATCAATGTGGTTCAATTGGGCTGGGACTGGCAGGGAACCCGTATTATCCCCTGTTTATACCCCTCTTATGGTTCCTTAGTGCAGTGGCCATTAAAGCGCTCTGCTTGTTGGGGTAATTGTTGCACTCAGACACATTTTGTATTTCCAAACTCCTTACACATTAAGGGCATTAGCTGAGGGTTAGAGCTGGCTGAGTGGGGCTAATGCTGCCCATTATTCATGGTCCTGTTGTACACTAATGGACCTGGAGCTGCATTACGCATATCCTCAAAACACGCTACGGTTGTTCTACCCCCTCTTTCAGAAAGCAAGCAGTCCAAAAACAGGCTTAAAAGGATGGGTTCTGGTGTTTTACCTCAAGAACAACAGAGCTACCAATACATCATCAAACCAGGAGCACGCTTTATGGCTGAGGTCATTGCCTAGCAACAGCAGTGGCTAATGGTTAGGCTAATGCTAACAGTCTGGTCAGGAGTGTGTTGGTTTCAGCTTAGTGAGCTAAGTTTTATATTAGCTTAGTTTGTAGATAGATCAGCATCGAAGGCTGTCATATATTAATTATGTTAAAGTCTTGTCCTACATAAGTCATGCTAGGCTACTAGACGCTAGCTGCACGTTTTTACCCAACGCTGTTGTTCTGTAATGGTTTTTTTATCACAAAATGAGAGATTCTCATGAAACAAAATAATAAGTAATTAGATAAGACACTGACAAGTTTCTGAAGGAAAATTAACAAAAAACAACAGAATAACAACTTTAAGACCCTGATTACTCTGTAATTATCTTCCCATTAGCCATAACAATGATTAGGATTTAATTGTTTAAATCCCCCCTTTTTGTTTTCTTATCTGGTCTGTTGCAGGGCGTTATAATCCTAGACATGTATAAAGAAAAGCCACCTAATAGTCCGCTATTGCCTACTGCCGCTGCCTAGCCGTGGGGCCGCCATCTTGGGAAGGTCTACAGTTCCGCTTCGTGTAATTCTGTTTGGCAGGGATCAATTAAGTAGCAGCATATTTAATCAACCTTAACTCTTTTAATACTAAACTTTAACACTTTTTGGTGCTTCAAATCTATTTATCCATCCGTCATTCCAAAAAAAATGCCTTTTTTAGCTGGTTGAACACTTTAAAGCAAAGCAAATTAGGGAAATTAGCTGGCATTTCACTAACGGCTAGAAATACAGTAATATTGTTTTAATAGAAAAGCAAACAATAATATGTTCATTTTGAGAAGTTATCTTCTAAAGACCTCATGTAAATAATGCGGTTTTGGTTTAGCTGGTAGTTAGAAAGACCACCCCAAGATGGCGGCCACATTCAACCCCCCCCAGCAGCCAACCTGGGGTCTACACTTTATAATGTCACTGGTGATAATGTACCTCCTAAATGATTGTGGTGGTATGACCTCCTTATACCTTTAATTTATTTTGTCCAAATGTTTATCCAGCTGGTTGTCTTGCTTTCCTGTAGTTTTCTATTAACTCCATCAGGGATGCAGTTTGCATATCAATTTCAGACAGTGTTCAAGTGTTATATATATTCCATGGAAAGCTATGTTGACCTCCATTCACATGTCTTGCCTTTACTTTGCAGCCATCCCTGTTTTGTAATAGATTTAGGCTTTATTTAATTTGGGATAACAGACAGTGGCTTGTCTCTTTGTGGGCCTAGCTGTACGTTTTATGGGGGCTTTAACAGACCATGTCCATTTTTAGGATGTGTGTAGAAATGTTTATTTTTCCTTTTCTTCTTTTACATCGTGTTGCTCATGTTTTGAAACAATAAATATTGCTAAGCCATAAAAAGGAACTAAATGGTTCTAATTACTCGTTGTTAAATGGTTACACCCTTACTGCTTATCTGTTGTTTTGTTGAGCTTTAGTTTAGGCTGAACTAATCCCTGTGATTTGCTGAAGTGAGACACTTCATGATCTTTCTGATAAGAGCCGGGGTGAGGCACATCTAATCCAGACAAACCTGCTACAGAAACACACACTATTTCTAAACCATTTACTCTTCAACTGCTTTGATATCCAGCTAACTGTTTTATTTTTTAGTATCCAACACAATTGGATGGATTTTATTGTGTAGGAGAAAACAATGCCCTAGACATTGGATATGGTTGGGTAGGTCTTTAAGCTAGACATCGTCCAATGGTTCTACTTTGGGCGTGCAGATGGCGAAGTGGTTAGTGCGCATGACAGATGTATGGAGGCCTTAGTCCTCAACGTGGGCGACCTGGGTTAGAATCTGACCTGTGGTCCTTTGCTGCATGTCTCTCCCTCTCTCATACCCCCTTTCCTGTCAGCCTACTGTCAGAAAAACAAGCCACTAGTGCCGTTAAAAAAAAATTGGTTGTACTTATAATAGTCACTCCACTTTAGTCGGCAGAACCATGGGAACCATTTGTGCATCGCTACCAAAGGTATTGATCACATGGTTGTGGTAGTATACTCTAAATTATAGACAGATTGTCAACCATTAAGCCAACATTTACAGCCAAGTCAAGTTTTATTATTTTGAAGGCGACCATCAAGTTACTATTGTGGTTGTTTTAAGCACTGGTGCCATAGTAGCCATTCAAAATTTCCCTTGGCTGGTCCTTGGGTCACTCTTAGCTGGTTCTTGGGTCACTCTTAGCTGGTTCTTGGGTAACTCTTAGCTGGTTCGTGGGTTGCTCTTGGCTGGTTCTTGGGTCACTCTTAGCTGGTTCTTGGGTCACTCTTAGCTGGTTCTTGGGTCGCTCTTTGCTGGTTCTTGGGTCGCTCTTTGCTGGTTCTTGGGTCACTCTTAGCTGCTTCATGGGTCACTCTTAGCTGGTTCTTGGGTCACTCTTAGCTGGTTCTTGGGTCGCTCTTAGCTGGTTCTTGGGTTGCTCTTGGCTGGTTCTTGGGTCGCTCTCGCTCTTGGCTGGTTCTTGGGTCGCTCTTGGCTGGTTCTTGGGTCGCTCTTGGCTGGTTCTTGGGTCGCTCTTGGCTGGTTCTTGGGTCACTCTTGGCTGGTCCTTGGCTGGTTCTTGGGTCACCCTTGGCTGGTCCTTGGCTGGTTCTTGGGTCACTCTTAGCTGGTTCTTGGGTCACCTTGGCTGGTTCTTGGGTCACTCTTGGCTGGTCCTTGGCTGGTTCTTGGGTCACTCTTGGCTGGTTCTTGAGTCACTCTTAGCTGGTTCTTGGGTCACTCTTGGCTGGTCCTTGGCTGGTTCTTGGGTCACTCTTGGCTGGTTCTTGAGTCACTCTTGGCTGGTTCTTGGGTCACTCTTGGCTGGTCCTTGGCTGGTTCTTGGGTCACTCTTGGCTGGTCCTTGGCTGGTTCTTGGGTCACTCTTAGCTGGTTCTTGGGTCAATCTTAGCTGTTTCTTGGGTCACTCTTGGCTGGTCCTTGGCTGGTTCTTGGGTCACTCTTAGCTGGTTCTTGGGTCAATCTTAGCTGTTTCTTGGGTCACTCTTGGCTGGTCATTGGCTGGTTCTTGGGACACTCTTGGCTGGTCATTGGCTGATTCTTTACTGGTCCTTGGCTGGTTCTTGGGTCACCCTTGGCTGGTTCTTGGGTCACTCTTGGCTGGTTCTCGGATCACTCTTGGCTGGTCATTGGCTGGTTCTTTGCTGGTCCTTGGCTGGTTCTTGGGTCACTCTTAGCTGGTTCTTGGGTCACTCTTGGCTGGTCATTGGCTGGTTCTTGGGTCACTCTTAGTTGGTTCTTGGGTCACTCTTGGTTGGTCCTTGGCTAGTCCTTTATAATTCCTTTTTAAACATCAATTTTTTGTAGTAAAATATTCTTTCTGTCATGATTTGTGGACATTATTATCTAAAGATACTTTAAGACCAGGGTACCTCTTTGCTAACAGTGCTGCAGACATACAGGCCCTATGGAGAAGGGTGGATTGCAGCTAATCATCCAAGATCAATGATTTTGTCTTATCATTTTTCAAATTTTAATTCCCTCTAACTGAATATTTTAACACTGATGTGTCCTACGATGGCAGCCCACTGCTCCCCAAAGGGACGGGTTAAACACAGAGGAGAACTTCTCCAATGTGAGATCAATAAAGAAAAACATAAAAAAACTAGTTTTTTGTTTTGTAATGAAATGTAGTGAAATCTGGACTGAATCATCCGATGCTAAATATAAGCTCTTTTAAATCAAACCTTTAAGACAGAATAAAGGTCTTGTTGTGAGACAAGGACAATCGTCTCATTTAATGAGTTTGTTACACCCACTGTAACCATCCTTCACTTACGACAGACTGGTGCTGGACACAAAATTTGCCTCCGTTATTATTCTCTGTTTTTGTTATTATAGCAATAATGTGGTTCTTTCTGTTACAAAATCCTCCTCTTTATTAAACATCAGAAGAACAGAAAATTATGGTAATTCCTCTGAGCTGTTTAAAATAAATCCAATGATTTTATATTGGAAATAGGGAAAATATACAATAATATTACAGGTCAGTTTAGTAAATCTTTGATTAAATATAAGAACTGTTATATTACAGTATGGGATTTGCATCAGATCGAGGTGGGTTTGGGATTTTTTTAACTCCTGAACTTCTCTCTGCAGAAGCATCCCAGATGGTTTGTTCATCAGACCGACTCTTCTAGCTTTTGTATTTCTATACAGACGAAGGGGCCTTTTAAATCAGGCAGTCCACATTAGGCTTAATCCACAGTCTTCCACTGCATAGTGAGTTCCAGCTGTTCCCACTGCGTCTCATTGCTGATGCATTTTAATACATCCTATCCACGCAGCTGTTAGCTGGATTAGCTTTTCTGAAATAACCAGAAAACATCAACTTTTGAAATGATCACGGGCTTCACTCATCGTTTAGCCTCCATTTTTGCTGTATTAAAGTGGGACTTAACATACCCGGCCTGTCCTTCCTCAGTTCAACCTTTTATATCCTCTGTGTTGCAGAATCAGAATAGGTCTGAAACCTTTTACCGCACATATAGCGTTATCTCTGTGCTCTCTGGGCTGAGGCACGTGTGTTTGAAGCCGTGAATATTGGCGCTCAGCAGGATGTATGCCGAGTTATGCAGGGAGGTCCTGATGAGGGGTTGCCTCTCAGTTGTAATCCATGCTCCACTAGCTGCTGTCCTACTTAAATTATTGCAAATCCTGCAGGACTTAAGAAAAACGTAATTTAGCTTTTTTAAACATTGATTCCAAAAAGTTAAAAAGTAAAAAAAACAACAAATTACATTCTTTTGAGGATCAGAATGTTCACATTTTGGACAAAGAAGACAGGTGGTTTGAAAGGGGTGTGAAGGACGCCATTTATGTTAAGAGAGATAAACCAACCCTAGACAGAGGGGGTTGACTCAGGTTCCAGCTCTCAAAAAACTACAACGCAGCGATAGAGTTGATTAATTCCCGCTATCATCACAATCCTTATCGCTAATTAGGGGACAAAAGGCAAGGCAAATTTATTTGTATATGACAATTCAGTACAAAGACAATGCAAAGTGCTTTACATGATTAAAATACAGGAAGATAAAACAGAATCAAAGCAAGTAGTAAAAAATAAATTAAATAAAATAAAAAATGCAGAAACAAAAAAGAATATTAAAAACAGTTGGACTAAAGAAAATATGTTTCAGTTGAACTGTTTAACTAGAACAGTGGAAGGCAATCCTAAACAAATGTGTTTTTAGTCTTGATTTAAAGGAACTCAGGCTTTCCGCACTTTTCCAGTTTTCTGGAAGTTTGTTCCAGATAAGTGGAGCATAGGAACTAAAAGCTGCTTCTCCATGTTTAGTTCTGGTTCTAGGTATGCAGAGCAGGCTGGAGTCAGAAGACCTGAGTGGTCTGAAAGGTTGATAGCAAGTCTGTGATGTATTTAGGTGCTAAGCCATTCAGAGATTTATAGACTAACAGAAGTATTTTAAAGTCTATTCTCTGAGATACAGGGAGCCAGTGTAAGGACTTTAGAACTGGGGTGATGTGCTCTACTTTCTTAGTCTTAGTGAGGACACGGGCAGCAGCGTTCTGGATCAGCTGCAGCTGTCTGATCCACTTTTTAGGCAGACCTGTGAGAACACCGTTGCAGTAATCAATTCGACTAAAAATAAACGCATGGATTAGTTTTTCCAGATCATGCTGAGACATTAGTCCTTTAATCCTGGAAATGTTCTTCAGGTGATAGAAAGCCGACCTTGTAATTGTCTTTAAATGCTTTTGGAGGTTCAAGTCTGAATCCAGTACTACACCTAGATTTCGGGCCTGATCCGTGGTTACTAGCTGAAGCGACTGAAGCTGTGTGCTAACTTTAGATCTCTCCTCTATTGGTCCAAAGATTATTCAAAGACATCAAGAGAGACGTTAGGGTCATTGTTGGCCTGGCTGACCAGGCCAACAATGACCCTAACGTCTCCCTTTTCAGAGGCATAGGCCAGTATCGGGTATTGCAGGATAACAAAGACCTCAACAACTCCCCAATACTAAGGGGTGGACCTGTTCTTCTGGTTCTATTTGCATGTTTTCTAAGCCATAACAAGGCATTTGTAGGTCCACTCTATAAAGCCTGGAACTCAATGCTAATCCAGACATTTTCAGATGAAATAGCTTCCTGGATGGGAAGGCAAAACGTTCAAACCTGGAAAACAAAGTCCAGTGTTTTTTTTATGTTTTACTGTTACTATGACCTGGATAACTGAGAATCTTCACCATCATATTTAACATTGATGCACCATTTCTATCGGTGGTGCCTCCTGTTGCTGTTGGCTGATGAACCACATCTCCTTCCACAGCTGTGCTGTCGCCACACACATGCAGCCATTGATGTAAAACACATCAGATAAGCCCAGTCCTTAAATTTACTCACGCTGGTTCAGAGGAAATGGGGAACTGATCTCCTTTTGCAAACTGAGCAAATAAATAATTTGTCTGATTTGAGTTGATACTGGGATAAAGGCCCTTAAGTCTGACTTTTTTTAAACTATATGAAAGGGCAGATTGCAACTACCCACGCGCTCTGCAGTTTAAATGAGAAAATATTGCCTGATGGTGGGTTCATTACGGTAATTTAAGGAACCATTCTCATTATGTTGATGACATCTTTGTATTTTTTATACTTTGTCTATAAAGCAGCAAGTGCTTGAACCTTCTTTCCCCTCCAAATGTTACAAATTCAGGAAATAATTTGGCATAAACATAGAAGAGCTTAAAAGTCATAAGCTGCCATATTTCCAATTTAATTTGACTTTGTAAAGTGAAGCCATTTTTTTGTGAAAATCAGTTTTTTTTTCCTCTGGATGAATCTCGGTTTTCTAACCAGTGTGTAGGGCAAACCTTTTGTTTGAATAAAATTATTACTTGGCTAACTCTACAGGTCCAATTCTTTAACACAGCAATATAGCTGTTCAGTAACAATCTCACAAAGTCAAAGTTGCGATTCTACGGCAGGATTATGTTGAGCAGAGGGAAAGGAGAAAGTGATTGAAATGGATCAGCGTGTGCAGATGAGGTAAACAGCTGCGATGTGGCCTAGATTTTGGTATAGGGTTGTACCAGTGTCTCATGGCTAAGCTCATTTAATGCAAACCTTCAAAGTCACCTCTTCTTGATGGACATCCAGGTCTGTTGTTTCAACGGGACTATTCTAAACCCTAGCGAGAGCAAAGTGATGCTGGCCTGAAGAGTTCTGAGTAGTATTTCTAGAAATGGTCGCAGAAGTCTAAGCTTAACAATTTTGTTTGCTCAACACACAACTCCTCCTTTTTAAAGAGTTATATCTATAAACAGACTGTGTTAAAACCTTGATCTTTGAAATCTTTGCTTCCGAAAATCAGAGGTCATTGCTGATTCGACGGGACCTCGGTAGACATGTTAGTATGTTTATTAAAAGTGCTACGTTAAACGACTCTAGTTATGTTGTAGCTACTTCAGCTATTGCTGTGCAGAGAGCTGGATAAGATTGAGAGCAAAACAGCAGATCTATGAGGAATCTACCAATTAACCAGTCCTCTGTGTTCCTGCTGAAAAAGTAGGAAAAATGAGGCGATGGTTCCTCTGTTGTTTCTGGCTTTGTGTGTCAGCTCCAGCTGCTTACTGGGTGAACTGGGTCAGACGGATTTATGCCTTGACCTAGCCAATTGTAGGTAATAGCAGATTATTAGGTCGCCTCCATATTTAAAACTGTTTGCTCACCCGTGACCCCTGAGGCACGACTGCAGGACAAGCAGCAATTCCCACTTTAAACACGGCATGATGTCAGAGCTGCCAACGCAGGACATGTAGAGCAGGCATCCCCAAAGTCGGTCCTCGAGGGCCCCTGTCCTGCAGGCTTTTAAGGTTTCCCAGCTTCTGCACAGCTTATTTTCATTGATTGCTGATTAACAGGCTTTTGCTGAAATGCAATCATTAGAATCAGATGTTCTTAAGCAGAGAAACCTCTAAAACCTGCAGGACAGGGTCCCTCATGGACTGAATTTGGGAATGCCTAATGTAGAGGTTTGGCATTCAGCAGGGTCACCCCTAATGTAGGAGCAAGGAAGGAAAATGATTAAAGGAAGGAGGAAAGTAAAGAGAAAAAAACAACAAAGAATTAATGATTAAAGGTGAAGGAGGAAAAGAAAAAGGAAGGATAAAGGAAACGAGAAGTGATGGTGAGATGAAGCCTCATGAGGCATTGAACCGTTTGGCCAAATTGCTTCAACGATCCCCACAGTTCATGAGGCTTCATGTGAACATGTCACCACCTACTGGTGGACAGCAGAACTACAGTTTGAAATAAAATCTGTGATTTTTTTTTGCAACTGTTTTTCTTTTTTCCCCCTTTTAAGTTCCCTTGAAATTTTTAATGGTTGGTGTGTATAATAAAATCTTTTGTAAGTTTTTTTTAAGTGTAAAATTTATTAGAACAATCATTTAAGGTGCACAGTTTTTCTGCCATTTTTTGGGGGGATTTTTTCCCATCCAGGTGCAAACTGGACAGTTTCGGAGATGTCTTTGGTTGATCCCTTTTGTGCAGCTGTGGAAAAGGGCTTTCTGGTGAATAAATCCATTCTCTGTGGGTCCAGTTTGTTCAGGGAAGCAAGGATCCAGGATAAGTCCGCTGGATCCGGTTGGTTCTGCAGGAAAAGAAAGCAAGAGTGAAGGGAAAGAGAAAGGGAACGGAGGGTAAATAAATAAAGGGAAATTAGGGAGTTAGTGAGTGAAGGAAGGAAGAATAAGGGGAAAATTTAACGAGGAATAAAGGAAAGTACTGGAAATGACGAATAGACACTTTAGCTTCTGATTACACTTTACAGGTTAGTGTGGAAAATGTGTCGCAGACAGCCCCACTCATCACCACTGCCCCAAGCGTTTCAGATCCACCCTGGATTCCTGATACCATCTGTCATATGAAGCTGGGCTGCTGCTGTTGTTTTCTAAAGTCGTATTTTCTCCGTTTTCCTGACACCGCTGGCCGTCTCCTCTGGCTTTACGCCACTTGATCTGCTGGACAACACTCTAATTAGGTTTCCTACTGCGGCTAAAGCTTGTTTTTATTTCCCTCTGCTGAGCCGCCAGCGATACCAGTTGATCTTATCTACGCTCTATGATCTTAGTGATCCTATTAGGTTTTTTTTCTCCAGGTTGGCCACGATATATTAATATAACCAAATATATGCCACACATTTGTTTATGTTTACACGTCTCTGGACTCTGAGGGGAAATCCTCCACAGCTCCAGTCATCTCAGAGTCAGCTGCTGAGGGAGTTGCCTCATTTTGCAGCGATCCATTGTTCCCCTGATGGGAATTGATGTTTTCGTGCACAGGAGGAAATCTGTAGACGTCGTAAAATCCACTCAAAGTGCTCCTCTCCTCTCGCACCTTCAGTTGTACCTCAGCCTCATTAAAGACGGAGTAAAAAAATCAACCAATTCTTGAACTGAGGAATACAAATTAGTTTCTGTTTTTTCTTTTTTCTTCATAGGTATTGGCAAGAACGTCATATGCGATAGGACCGCCACTCCTCTGGATGCTTTCCGGATGATGTCAGCTGCCCAGTACTATCCAAAGTTGCTGAGCATTATGGGAAATGTGCTGCGTTTCTTGCCGGCCTTTGTTCGGATGAAGGAACTGCTGGAGGAAGGGTACATCGGAGAGCTTCTGGTCTGTGAGGCCCAGGTAGGACGTACAAGCAAAACGCTTGCTGCTTGACCTTAAGATATTTGCACTGAACGACTCAATGAATCTCACTTCATTATCACTCATTTTTGGGTTTCTTGTTGCAAAAAATGAAAAAGAATTATCTGTTGTGTCCATAAGGTCCACAGTGGCAGTCTCCTGGGCAAGAAATACAACTGGAGCTGTGACGATCTGATGGGAGGCGGCGGATTGCATTCGGTGGGCAGCTACATCATCGACCTCCTTACCTTTCTGACCAGCCAGCGTGCGGTCAAGGTCCACGGCTTCCTAAAGACGTTCGTTAAGCAGACGGACCACATTCGGGGCATCCGGCAGATAACCAGCGACGACTTCTGCACGTTCCAGATGGTGTTGGAAGGAGGCGCCTGCTGCACCGTCACCCTCAACTTCAACGTCCCCGGAGAGTTTCGCCAGGAGGTGATCGTCGTGGGTACCGTGGGGAGACTGATGGTCACCGGGACGGATCTGTACGGACAGAAGAACAGCGGTGGGAGCGCCGGCGGTCCTGAGCTCCTGCTCAAAGACGCCACTCCTCTAGAGAAGTCCTCCTTGCCGGAAAAGGCCTTCAGTGACATTCCGGCCCCTTACCTCACCGGGACGATCCGAATGATCCAAGCCATGCGGCAGGCCTTCCAGGACCAGGACGACCGGCGGACCTGGGATGGGAGGCCGCTGACGATGGCCGCCACTTTTGAGGATTGCCTGTATGCTCTTTGCGTGGTGGATACAATCAAAAAGTCCAACCAGTGCGGCGAATGGCAGAACATTGTGGTGATGAAGGAGGAGCCGGAGGTGAGCCCTGCCTATTTGATCAGCGAGGCCATGCGGCGCAGCAGGATGTCGCTCTACTGTTAACATCTAGACCTAAACCGCGGCCTTGGTCTAGTTTAAAGTTCTTCCACTGAGCTGCTGGATTCAATCTAAAACTCGTCTCTAGGTTTATTTAATTGTGCATTATTACTGTTACAGAGTTTATGCCAATGTGATGCAGATATCTGTGGTTTTGCTGCCTAAAAAAGTTGGATTATTAACAATCAAACTTTGTATTTATAAAAAAGCTCCTTCTGTTTTTTTTTTTTATTGTTATATTAGTGAAGGACTAGAGTCCTTCTGTTGGATGCAATTGTAAACAGACTAGTTGTCAACAGAACGGCATTGGAACTGCTTACTGGTTGGCTGGTCAACCACTAACGACGGCTTGTCAGGGATCTGCGTCTGTATCGTCCCGTTAAGACGAGTCTTGATGGGTTTTAACCACCCCTGCTTGAGCAAATAAGTATTGTGCGTCTTCTCCCTGCGTCCCTCCAGCGACTCGATGAATAGGTGTGGAAACACAGTACCGTACACTGTGGGTCCAAACAAGGATAGCCAAGGAAGAACCGTAATCTTCTTAAAATGTGCCGCTCCGTTCTTCTTCTTCTTCTTGTACTCTCGCTAGTTTTACCAAGTGAATGTCTGAAAAGTCCGTGCGCTTGATAGTTTCTGTCTGTTTACCGTTTATTCTGCTGTGTGAAACAGTGGAAATAATAAATCTGGAGGCTTTAACCTTCTGGTTGATGTATGCAATAGAAGAAGGCTTCGGCCTTAGACCAAGGGGGAGATCTTATGCCTTTATGCAGTTGGCTTTGCATTTGCCTTTAGCTCTGTACGTTTGATGATACTTAGATTTTACCCTAATTTATTGCTTTCTATTTTTGTTTATAAGTGTAGCTCATATTTAATGCTAAGCTAACCTTGACTGCTGCTGCTGGTGATTATGTTCCTGTCCAACATGCCTGAACGTTCAGTAAAACTGCAAAGTTTTCAACCAGTGAACTATGTAGCAGAGTGTGGTCAACCATTGACATATAAACAAATATATGAGGCTTTATTACATAAGGTTGGGGATATTCTCTGTCTTTTTGGGCGGGGGGGTTTATGTCATTAGGTCCAGTGTATCCAGAATGACAAACAGTGTTATTTAATTTTTTAGGTTCACTCTGCAACCTATCATTGAGGATTATTAGAAAGGTGTTACCTTACCTGGCTGAATCTAGGCTCAACTTCAACAAACTTTTGGGTTTTTTTTGAGTCATTTTAAGTCACAAGTTCAAAATAACAACTGTGATCCTTCTTAAAGTCGTAGTAAAATCATATTTAGATTTCAAACCATTCTGGCTTAAACATGTATATAAATGTACACTTTATCAGACCATATTGTCCCAAAAGTTAGACAATTTCTATTTTTAAAAAAAATCCTGTCTTAAAATCTGTTTTTTTTTTTTTTTCCATTGTTTTATGCAGGTTAGTTATATGCTACATGTTCCCAATGGAATTTCCCATTGGGAACCTACTAGCACTAAGTTGCTAACTGGTTAGCAACTTAGGGCTGCTTGGTCCCAATGGAATTTCCCATTGGGAACCTACTAGCACTAAGTTGCTAACCGGTTAGCAACTTAGTGCTACTTGGTCCCAATGGAATTTCCCATTGGGAACCTACTAGCACTAAGTTGCTAACCGGTTAGCAACTTAGTGCTGTTTGGTCCCAATGGAATTTCCCATTGAGAACCTACTAGCACTAAGTTGCTAACCGGTTAGCAACTTAGTGCTGTTTGGTCCCAATGGAATTTCCCATTGGGAACCGACTAGCACTAAGTTGCTAACTGGTTAGCAAGATGCTTCCGACAAACCGGCCACAATCAAACTTGCTTTCGAACCTGCCGCCACAACAATCCCGCCCCCTTGATAATCGAGCAATCAACTTCACTTTATTCACTTGTGTAAAGTTGGGCACCACTCGGGAGAATTCGAAAATGAAACGTCTGGAACGGCCGCTTCCCTACGACTTTAAGTCAGATTGTTGACTGAAAATGTTGGTAGTTTTCTAAAGCAGCCCTGAACTCATAATCCAAAATGGCTTCCATCGGTATACAACACCATGATGGCTAATTAAAAAAGTTACTAATTTGCACTTCTAATACTTTCCATCATAAAGTGGAAGGTGTTGCTCTGTTCTTCAGAGAAAAAAATGTTGCTACTCTGTTTGAATCATTTTGATACGGAAAAATAAATAATAATCTAATTTAACCGAAATACATGCAGAAAAAATGTAAGATGGAAGCGAGTTTAGGTTCCCTACACAAAGTTTTGAATATAATGTAATTTAAAAATATTATGAACATTTCTTTAAGTTGCGAGCAGCCATATTTAATGAAAAAAGCAAAGGATAAACGTGTAGCTGGCTATTAGTGGGTATTTTATAGCTAAAATATCCATAATAGTCATGATTAAAACTAAAAACACAAATTATTTTCTGAATTTTTTTGGGCATAAAATCATTTATGGAAAGGTTTCGCTCTATCTTGAAGAGATAAGGTGTTTTACCACGTTTGAGTTCATGAAATATGGAGAAATACTGGCTAATAAAAAGAAATATTGGCTAATATTGCTAATATTTGTTAGCAATATTAGCCAGAATCGCAAAGATTTTCTTTTAGAAATACAGCTGGAAATAATCTCAGATGGAAGTGAGTTTTGGTTCCCTATTTATAGTTTTAAATCTAATGCAAATTAAACACATTAATAACTTTTCGCCAGATAGCAGGCAGCCATTTTTTGATAAAGAGAGCGCCAACAAAGAGAAGAATAAACATGTAGCTAACTTATAGTTTTTAATTTTATAGCTGAAATATTCATATTAGTGATGGAAATATAATAATTTAAACCTACAACAAAGTAGTTTTTTAGATGAATTTTAGGGTGTTTACCGTTTGGCTAACGCCGTTAGCTTTAAATCTAGTTGTAACGGAGTTGGAAACATGGAGTAGGAACAACAGAAGGCTTATATATTTTCTTTGGAATTTTTATTTTTATTTTTTTTATCACTGTAGGGTTATATTGTACTTTTAGTCTTGTGCCCATTTTCCTGAAAAAAATGCTAACGATACAGGCTGCCTATAAAGTTCAATTAAATGTAAGAAAGAAACCGCCAAAATATGTTTTTGTTTGTTTTATGCCTTTTTTTATGTTCCATTTGCAGTTTCAGCTTTTATACAATATCCTGAAGTACTATCTGTGTAACAACTACTGAAAAGTGTACATATGAAAATACTGTAGAACAATTGTTTGTCTGAACAGCTGAACAAGTGTAAATGTTTCATCTGTAAAAAAGAAAAAAACCAAGGAACTGGAATGTGTTTTAATGAGTTTTAAGGTATTTATTGTGTGTTTTTTGATGTTTTACATTTTTGTGGACTGACCTGCAGTTTATTTGTCAGAATAACAACAAACTGAGGCCTTTGGAGCTTTGAGGGGTTTTTTTTTGTTCCACCTACAGACCAAAATAAACGGCTAAACACCTTGAAAAGCGTTATGTTTGCTGTCGGTCTAACATCACTGCTGTAAATGTTTTTGTCTGGTCATAAAACAATCTGAGATCTCACCGTATGCAGACGACTGTCTGGTCTATATTTTTCAGTTTTAGGCGTTTCGTGTTACGGCATGCTCTGCCTCTTGCTAGTATGTATACTTTATCACACATTCAGCTCAGATACCTTCAGAGAAAATGAAAGAAATGCTTGACAAATATTCTGCCTGGGAAAAAAAGAGTCTGAGCTCATTGCCGATAAGCTATCGCTGTTCAAGATAAACAATTTTGCAGTGTTTACCGAAGGCCTTATCAAAAACTGCGTACAGACTTTCCCCTTTTGTCAGATAAGAGACTAAATGCAAACCTCTAAAACCTGTTTTCAGGAGGTGGATTTTGCACATGAGGGTCTTTCATTTTGTCGTTAAACCCTGACTTTTAGGTACTATGAACACCTTTATAGGCGCTGAAATAGAAAAAAGCAAAGCAGTAAATGGGTTTCCCTCATCAAACATGTAAACTGGGTTTTATGGGGAGGAATTATCTTGTTTGTTCTTCCTCGGCCTGTGCGGAGTCCACTTTCCTGCTTGTCGAACCTGCTGATACCTTAAAGTCTAAAGTTTATGGGAAAAGACAGAAAGGTGAGATTAAAACAATGTTTGTGTTGAGTAACTTACAGTTGCTTTGCAGCTGATAAGAATTTATTAAAGATTCAAAAAGTGTCTACAACCCTTACTTTTATTAAAAGATGACGTCACAGATGTTTTAGGAATCCCAACAAACTTTTGATGGGTTCTGTTTCCCAATCTGCTGCAGTCATCCCATTTGTTTGTGCTCCGTTTTCTACCACACTTTTTCCTTCCACCTAACTTTCTTTTCCAATACACTGTGAACAGCCGGCTTTTATTAGCAGCTGCCCAGTCTGGGTTACCCTCCCTTTGCTGATAATTCTCTGTATGCTTGCTTAAACCATACATTTTCTTTATTGAAAGTAATCCCCACATTAATGCAGATTACGATCTAAATCTGCTTTTATTAATCTCAGAAATGTAACCATTAGTTAGTAGGAATGCTGACTTGAGCCTGTTAATTTCTAAGCTATTTATGCAAAGTTTTTCTTCAACTTAACTTCCCATCAACATCCTTGCAAACAGCCAGCTTTAGCATTGACTCTCTGGCGCCCCCTGCTGTTCTAGACCTGCAAGTCAACTCTGTTTGATTAATCTTGTATGACTTTTACCTTTTGAATTATTTTCCTGAAATAAATTCCCTTTTTTATTGTATTCTTGAATCTACCTGCATATTTCTTGTCACCAATCTTAGTGGTAACATTTCTATCTATATATATCTATCTATATATATATATATAGATAGATATATATATATATCTGTATATATATATATATTATTATTATTATATTTTTTTTTTGTCTTGTGGCCTCAAAACAAGGACAGTTGAAACAAATAAACGTAGGAGGGGCTTCAGTTTAGAACCTTTCTGAATCAGCGGGGATCAGCTGGACTGGGATGAAAATAGTTTACTGTGGAGACAAACGGCCTCATAGAGATGCTTCTTTTGGCCTTGGAGGCGTCTAGTAACCATGGTGGCCCCTGAGTTTCTGTCTGAGGGACAGACGATGTGTCCCTCTGAGATCTCAGCGTGAGTGTCCAAACGATGAGTTCAGGGTTTTAAACATTCCTTGTTGATTTGTGTCACATTTGATGTTTTGTTAGCCAGGAGTTTAAATGTGAAGCATAGATTGTATTGATTCCAATTATTCGTTTCTATGCAGAAAATTATTACATTTTATTTTTTGTATTACATTTGTATGGAAGAAAAACTGTCTCAGTGGAATCTGCCTTTTTTTTGTACACCAAATTTTAAACACTGAAGTTTTTTTTACAAATTGAATTCCTTACACTGAATTTATGTCTGGTAAAAATATGCCTGCAAAAAATTCAACTGCAGATATTTTGCTGTTGTCTCTGCAGCTGAATTTTTTGCAGGCATTTTTTTTTTTTTTTTTTGCAGCCGATTTTTCACCAGATAAAAATTCCTGGTTTAAAATTTTGTGTACAAAAAAAATGCAGATTTCAATGAGACTGTTTTACTTCCATACATTTGATGTAAAAAAAAAAATCTTTACATGGAATTTTCACCTGACCGCATAGATGTACTTGGAAAATTTTCAAAATTTTTACTGAGAGTTTTAATTCGGCAAAATTTGCTTTGGAGGCTTATTACACATTGTTATTCTATTTCTTCTGTAAGGCCTGTCCCTTACAGGACGGTAAGTAAACTCTTATGAACCAAAGTTTTTGCCTGACTTGTTCCTCTTTTTCTTGTCAGTTTACATAAAATATGTTCTTTACAACACTATTTATGCACGAACCAGTGTTCTAATTTAGCTCAAACTATGAGGCTGTGTTTTTATCAGAGCTTTGCTGCTCAAATCAAGTGTTTTGTTTAGATAAATGATTTTAGTTTTACCTGATATGTGTGGTAAATATGCAGCAAAAAGCAACCAGTGGGTTTTAACGGTGTTTTTTCAAATGATGGATGGTCAGAATATGTTTAATTTCTACATATAAATCACTTTCCTGGCTATTTTGGATCCATATTTGAATGGAGTCACACAGTGTTATATTATTTAACAGTATTTGCTGCCCCCTGCTGGATGTTGGTAATATTGCATACTTCTACCCCGCCTCTTGCTCTCCTCTATCTTGTCTGCTGTCATGATTCGTGCAGCTATTATTTCATCCAAATGAAAAATGGAGAACAGAGAAGCAGATCATGGCTTGTCTACAGTGAAAAGAAGGACTGGGTTATTTACTTTGGCCTTTTTGGAAACACAGGAAGGAGCAATCAGCTAAGTGAGAATGGGTTTAGTGATTGGAAAAATCTTTGAATCCATTTGTGACGTCATAAAAAGTCAGCTGAGCACATTGCCAATGTGAAAAGAAAACACAAAAGAGGACATAGAGAGGAAGATGGCAAGAAAAAGGGATAAGAAATGTTATGGTCTTGGATTTGTTAAGTTTTCTTTGAGTTAATTCCTATTTTGTTTAGTTTTTTGGATGTATTTGAGTTCTTAGGCTTTTCTTTGTTGCCCTCTTGTGTTTGTTTCCTTTTCCTTAGCTCTTTTCCTAGAAGCCGCTGTTCACACCTGCTCCCAATCAGCTCGTTAGTCCTCTATGTTCAGTCAACCATAATTACTCTCCCTGTGCAGTTCCTCAGTGCTGGTTCTTCGTGTTTGTTTTCCCCTGATGTCTCCATGGTTCTGGTTTGCTTATCATTTTTTGTTGGATTTTTGGATTCCTGCCTCTCTGCCTCTGTCACCTGTGTTCATTAATTAAAACTGCAAGAACTCATGTCTGCCTCTGCGTTTGGATCCTCAAACCTCACCAAACACTGAGAAGAAGAGAGGGAATAAAGGTAGAACAAATAATGTGTCTATTCCATATAATTTTCTCTATCCGTAGAATGGGTCTGTATTATGTGTTGCCTTCTTAATTCAGAGAGCCCCATGCCTGTCTTGGCCTAGGGCCCCAATTCTCCTAAATCCGCCCCTGAACACAGCTAGCATCTATTTTTGAAGAAAAACTTCAAAATAAGCACCGATTTACAGCCTGTTAGTAACAGGCCTAAACCTCTTTCTGAAAGGACAATGAGCTATAATATATTTCTTAGTGTAATGTTTAAATTTTTTCCATTTTTAAAACTTTTAAAGATCATAAACTAATTTTTTAATCATTAGCAGATATTTTTGGATGCCATCATTGACTTAAAGTGAAAACATTTTGCTTGTTTTTGTTTGTTGATTCTAATGTCGGTTAATGTATTCAGCATTCCTCTTTGTCTCGATAGAGATAAATAAAAAACTATGGATGTGAATTTGCAAGAATTTGCGGCAATGATGCATATCACGATAAACATGTCACAATACGATTTATGCTGATGATTTATTGCGATTTTTCTAATAACTCTGGAAAACCTCCTACGATGATGGTGTTCTGTTGCAGCTGGCCCAGAGCAGCTGAACAACAGGCTTAGAACTCTGCACTGCCACCTAGTGGCTGGAGGTTTCACAGTTAAAAGTAACGCAATAAAATGGATATTTTCCTATAAATAGTTTTTTATTTAGTATATTTTGAATCAATTCCAATTGTATCTTATAAAATATTGTTATATTTGACAGATTTTTTTTTTTTTGTTCATCCCTCTTGCAGGGCTGGCTGTGCGCATTGTCAGCTAAACAACCAATGGGATCTTATCAAAATCTGCAGCATTACTTCCTCATTAAAGTGGAGTTGTTCCTTAATAAGCAATGAAGTTTCCTTTAATTAATACACTAATATTTCAGATTAATCCTTGGGGTTAAATGTGCTCACAAAAGGAACATGTCACATTTACTCAACACATTTTTAGGTAGCAGAGGTTTTACAAAATAATGAGCTTTAAATACGTAGTTTAAATGAATACGTATCATTGGGGTTTATAATGCTTTATAATCCAGCATTCAAACATTGACTTAAAGGTATAGTGGAGGAGGTTCTTTTTCTGGGTGGATCATCAAAATATGTGGTCCTCCTAACTGTCAATCATTCCGGTGATATGTTAACGTACTGTAAGGCCGTCATACTTGTGAGTCTGACATAGTGGACAAATTGAAAATCTTCTTTTAAAAAGTAAGCTTGAATGAACGATGCAAACAGTAACTTTTAAACAGTGCGCACGTGGAGAAATGGGCTCTCGCCTTCTCTCGCACGTGTTTAAAAGGCGTTCCCTCTCGGGAGCGGGTACAGGGTTGTGCATGTGCATTTTTTTTCCAAAGTGAATAGGGCGGGACTTTTCAAAAATTTGCAAAAATCCTCCACTATACTTTTAAGCAGGGAATGGAGAATTATGCAGGTGTTTTTTTTTTTTATTCTGCAGAAAGCTATACATGTTAAAATGACAGCACGTGGTGGGGGTTTCAAACTAAATTATTGTAGTAAAATAGGTGGTAAAAGGTCAACCATGTGATTGCGGTATTAATTCCTAAAGGATTTTTTTAGGAAATATATTTTTAATTATGTTTTCTTCAGGTGCATGAAAATCTATAACAGAGTTGCACCAAAGTCAGAACATAAGTAAAATAATAAGAAAAAAAAAAGTGCAGTCAAAGGTTAAGATTGACAAATTTTTGATGGTTTATTTCCTGTTTTGTTCTCTAGAGCATAACGATGTAAAAGATAGACGATCATTTTATTGGAACATATTAGACCTTAAAATGTCCTTAAGTACTGGTATAACCCATATACCGTATTTTATTAAGTATATTTCTAATTCTAATGTTATACACAGAGTATATGATGTTAAACTAAATTTTAAATGTATCTGCCATGTCATTTGAAGATCTTTATTATTTTTTCCTTGGTGTATGTTGCTCCCTCTTGTTTTACTGGTTTTTATTGCTTATTTATTTGTGGTTGACCCTAAATGTGTTGAATCAATCATGTCATTTAAGAATAAATCAGTCCAGTTAAAGATAACAGTCAATGCAATGTGAATTTTCTCAATACCAGTTTGTTGTTTTATGTATAAAGATAGAAATGAAAATATGTCAATTGACAACCCTGTTACACTTCCTGTATGTTTTTTCAGTACTCTGAGCTGAATGTTTTTTATTCCAAATAACAGGTTGTCTACTTTTCTAAAAAAAAATGTTCCTATTAACTGTATTAAAGTGCACTTTTTTTTTTTTCAACAAAACAACAGTTTTTAGTTTTATGGCACAGGTTCTGTAATTGTAGAAACTTTTTTGCTCTGTTAAGCTACATTTATATCTTGTAGTGTCTCTGTTCAGCCACCAGAGGTCAGCAGAGGTTCATATCTTTGCCTTTGGCTTTCTGACAAAAAGATGATGGTCTTTGTTTCAAGGGTTGCCATTCATACTAAATGTGTTCTTAGTTCTCAAAGCTGCTTTGCTTTTAAATATAGACATTTAAATGCTGAAACTCTAGAGGATGGAAGGACATTCCAGTTGGAATAAAGTGAATTCTGTTTGACGTAAATCTTTTAGGAGTTGATGAAAAAATGGAAAGGTCCTCTGTGAAAACTTGGTGTTGCATTTATATCATATGTTGTAGAATTTTACTAGTTTTCAGATCATCAGTCTGGTGTTTATTATCCAAATGAACTATAACTATGGGTCTATGGGAGCTATCTATTGTTGCTACATTCTGTTTTCTCCAACAACCTTAACAAACCCAGAAGAACAGCGGATGTGTCTTTGATTTGCATCTGACTTGGAATGTGCTTGGGGCTCCATGTTGCTTAAAAACATCAGTCCTCCAAGTACAGATGGCTCTGAGATGACAGAATTCATCAAAACTCCTAAATAGGTGTCAGAAAAACCATGAAAGTCTGGTTGTGTCAGATTTAAGCCTGTTTAGTGGTAGCCATGACCCGGATGACTGAGACTATGTCCAATGATATTTTGAGTAAATATCAGGGTGATCTAACTTCCTGTAGGGTTGCACTATGTTCTTATCTCCTTCGGAGAGGAAGGCAATGTATCTGATGCTGTAGAGTATGAATAATCAGTAAAAACCACTGAAGGCAGGAGCAGAATGTCTGGAGTGTTATGAGCATCTTCCAGGACCTTTTCTGAAGGCATCAGTCCTGGAGCTCCTAGAAATGACCCTTCCTACAGAGTTTAGACAAAGAGGACAGATTTCAATGGGTTTCCAACATCTGCTGATTCTACGATGCCAAATAAACATTCCAACATTGGTCATGTCACTAACAGAGCCTTCCAATTTATTGAACGAGCCCTAAAAACACTTCTTTTCAGCAGAATTCATTCCTTTTATCTGGACCGCACCAATATGTAACAGATCAGAGACTAGAATAACCTTTTATTATCCAGCCATACTTAGATGAGCTCTCTGCAGCCTGAGGAGCCATGTGATTGCTCTTCGCTCAGAAGAACATGTGCTCTGGGTCTTTCGTTCTGCCCTCTAACAGCTGGGTTCTTTCATAACGCAGTCAGTGCGCTCGCTGACATCCAGACACTACCTTTCATTTCAGGAACACTAGTTCCTTTCCAGAGGTTGATCAGGCTGGTCTCTTGCAGCTGAGGGACCATATTCCATAAGGAGATCTGATCTTTTTTTCCTTTTATTGACTCAGCTGAAATTTTAGTATTTTTTTTTTTTATTTTCCGGGGTCCTGCGGTTCTGTGAAGCTTCTTCGTCCGTTGCAAAGGATCATGGCGGACCCCGGGGAGTGCAGCATCAAGGTGATGTGCCGCTTTAGGCCGCTGAACAGCTCTGAGGTGGCCCGCGGAGACAAATACATCCCCAAATTTATAGGGGACGACTGTGTGCAGATTGCGGTGAGTGTTTGGCCTCTTGAGAAGGTCTGGAGTAAATGAATTATCTTTTCTTATCAATATTATACATGTGATCTGCTTTATAAACTGTTTTTTTTTAACCCTTTATAGGGCACTCAGTGAAATTCTTTGCAAATCAAAATTTTATTATTTTTTTTATTCATTATTTCGAACATGCAAGAAAAAAAAACAAAAAGCAATAAAACAGTGTTTAAAAACATCGGAGAGTAACAAACAAGGTACCCTTTTTTCCTAAATTAATATACCTTTATTACATGTGCAAAAAGGAGTAGGAAGAAGTAAAACTTATGTACTCCTACCCCTTTAATTATTGTATTTCTTTAATTTACAATATTTATAATTGTTGCTATATATATATCCATATAAATACATACCTACCTACCTATATACATACATAAATATGTATATACATATACCTTCATACATATGTACAAATTAACAAAAAAACACAAAACTTTCAACAATGCTTCTCTATACTTTTTGAAAATTCTTTGTACATTTTTTTTTTTTTTGAAAAGGAATATGTTTGAGCATTGCTTTAGGTTCTCATTTACCCCCAGATTCCACATACTCCGTCAGCGCTCCGCTCCGCCCCGCTGACGTCGCGTGGAGCGCTTGTCTTTCATGGAAATCAATGAGAGCTGTTCCACATCCACCGCTACTCCTCCGCACGTCTCCGTCCACGTACGTCTTCTCCGTCCGTCACCGACAAATTACGGAGCCGAGCTATTTTTTTGCTCCGCTCCGGTCCGGCCAGGTCAAGATCCGCAATTGCAATCGCACCAAACAGGAAAAAGAACATCGACAAATTCCGGTTCGTCAAATTAAAATATAGCAGCAACAGATCGTTAACTAGAAATTATAGCATTTTTAATGATCCGCGGAAACCCTGGTTCGTCTGGCACATGCTATCTGCGATCTCTAAGGAACTCAGAGCGGAGCGGACGGGAGCCACAGCGGAGGATGTATGCTTTGCTTTGAGCAGGCGGTCTGGAGCGCTGACGGAGTATGTGGGATTTCGGGGTTAGTTTGTTCCACAATTTAACTCCGCAAACTGATAAACATAATCTTTTTATTGTTGTTCTACATCTATTAGTCTTCCCCTTAAATCGTAGCCTCCCTCCCTTCCAGAGAACATCTTTTGAATATTCCCAGGCAATAGGCTATGACTTACTTTGAACATGAATACTGCAATTTGGTATTCTATTAAGTCCTGGTATTTTAGCAATTTAGGTTTTAGAAATAATGCGTTTGTATGATCCTGAAGTCCGGCTTTGTGAATGATTCTTATTGCTGTTTTTTGCATTTGCAAAATTTCAAGCCAATATTTTGTTATTGGCTTGAAATTGTTATTGGAATCCAGGACAAGATCTTTGTAACATTCAAAATATATGAATATTTTAATGGCAAAAATCTATGTTGATGTAATAAGAAACGCCAACTTGCACAAATATATTAAGAAAATAAAAATGCTTCTATATTGAATTCATTAAAAACACTGAGAGAGTGTTGTTTGGTGCAACATAACCTTAGAGGCATTAAAGCTGATACTGGCACATTTTTTAGTTTATAAACCTAAATATAATTGTTAACGAGGCTTATTAACTTTTTAACTTTACTTTTTAACTTTTCAATTAGCTTTTTCCCTTTTTTTTCTTTTTTTTCTTAATTTCCAGCAGGTAATATATCATGCAAGGGCTCATGTAGCAGCATCTTTGCTGAATGGCTGGACATAGATCTTGTGTTTCTAGACCTCACTGAGGGACTCTATTTCTAAGGGATATGCAAGTGATCAAAAACTGTAACTTTCCCTATAAAGGGTTAAATTTTAACTTCTATTTATAGGCTACAATAAAAAAAATACTTTATAATTCAGCTGTTCTTGAGAGGTTTGATTTATCTTGTTTTTTAGATATCTGAGATTATCTGAATAAGGTCACAGGATCCTCCTCGACCTCCATGTATTCTCAGTCAATATGCATTCAACAATCTAGGCTTTCAATCACACAGGTGCTGTAATGCACATTTTTCAATACAGCAATTTTAAGTTTAAAGGAGGAAAATTAGCATGATGTCGTGTTTCAGTGTCAGGTACCCTTAAATAAACAACTATGTGAACAACAACCTTCACAAGCAGCAGATTTAGGAGAATTGGGGCCCCAGGCAAAGAAAGAGAGGGGCCCCTTTGAATTGAGAAGACAAAAAAATAAAACGGACCCATTCTACAGATAGAGAAATGTTAATAGAATAGACATCCATTATTAGTTCTAGGTTGTGTCCCTCTCTTATTGTCCCTCTCTTCTTGTTTTCCTCTCTATGTTTTGTACTCAGCTGACTTTTCATGCTGTCTCTAAAGGAATGAAAGATTTTTTCCAAGCACTAAGCTCACTTAGCTGATTGCTCCTTCCTGTGTTTCCAAAAAGGCCAAAGTAAATAACCCAGTCCTTCTTTTCACTGTAGACAAGCCATGATCTGCTTCTCTGTTCTCCATTTTTCATTTGGATGAAATAACAGCTGCATGAATCATGACAGCAGACAAGATAGAGGAGAGCAGGAGGCGGGGTTACCAATCTACTTGCTCTGGAGAGCAGAGTTCGCTGCTTTTAGATGTTGGCGCCAAGTCAGAAAAAATGTTACTTGATTTTGCGCTAGAAACTTTTCGTTTTCGTTTGTTTTCAAATGGTTTGCTGGTGTCTGTCTGTTTGGACCTTTCTGAACATGTGCAGCAAATGGACTGATCCAATATGGTGGACACTGAAGGGGGGGGGAGCTGAGACACACTTAATATTATCAACGTTCTGATGGCATTTTACCATTATTAATGTGCAGAAATAAGGAATAGTTGTATTAACCATACATGGGGCCCCCAGGAACTTGGGGCCCTAGGAAACCTCCTAGTATTGCCTAATGCACTGCAACAATAATCCAGAAATAAGTAAAAAAAATATTAAATTAAGTATATTTACCCTTAATTTGAGCAGGTAAATAAGATGATCTGCCAATGCAATGATTATTTTTACTCTTAAAATAAGATAGTTAGATAATATGCACTGAAATAAAGCAATAACATTATTTTTTTCTTATTTTAAAAGGAAATTGTCTTGTTCCATTGGCAAAGTGTCTCACTTACCACCTCAATTCAAGGAAAAATACACTTATTTTAGGAAAAAAATAACTTATTGAGATTTCTATTTTTTGCAGTGTGGTAAATCCTCCCACTGCCTGCTGGTCTGGCTAACTGGTTCCACACTGATTTCCTGTGCAGAAAATACAAATGGACTGATCCAATATGGTGGACACTGAGGGGGGGCTAAGACACACTTAATATTATAAGTATTCTGATGGCATTTTGGAGAAAGGACTTTTATCAAAAACATAATGTGCACAAATAAGGAATAGTTGTATTAACAGAGTTTTATGGGGCCCCCAGGAACTCGGGGTCCTAGGCAACTGCCTAATATTGCCTAATGGTAAATCCGCCCCTGTTCACAAGTCACCTGGTAGTGTAGATGATTCATTATCCAACTGGGATTAATTAAATCTCAGTATAAAAGCAACTTTTCTGTGAAGATGTCAGATTATCTTTAGAGAACAAACAGCATCCTGCAGACAAAGGAGCAGAACCTTTGGGTTATAAAGCCATGCTTTACTTTGATTACTACACTACAGAGACATGTTATCTAAGGACAAATTGTCTTACTTGCCCGCTCAAATTATTACATTTAGTTCAAGAAAAAAGGCACTGACTCAATATTTCAGTTTTCCTTTAATCAGACACGACACAGATAAAACAGAAACATGGTAAATATGGAGGAGATCTACAGCTTTTTTAACTGTTTTCATTGAACACCCTGGTCTAAAACCAGCTGCTGCTCATAAAAAAAAAAGATCCTGTATAAAAAAGAAAGCTGAAGCCAACAGAACCATCCTGAGTCTCTTTATATTTCTTAGACACTTCAGCGTGAAAAATGCTGTGAAAAGGATTCAGTCCTCAAAGATTTCCTCTCTTTATGCTTCCTGGTTCCACTTAAACGTCTCAGATCATCACACATCTTTTATTAGACAAAGATAACACAATTTGGAATATAAATGCAGTTCATAAATGGTGATTAAATCTATTAAAAGAAAAAAACACAATTCTTACCAACCTAAACCTATGTGAAAAAATATTCCCCTTCCCTAAGCAAAGACTTTCATTGGGTATTTAATTTGTTTCCATCCCTGTGGGGGAAATAATACCTTCTCCAGCAGCATTGTTTTAATTTAGTAACATTGAGACTAATTTAGCAATAAACCACTTCTTTGAGGTCTGTTCCACAGGATATTTGCTCCTGCTTTACCGAACCGCCCCCAAGCTTACGCTCAAAGTAGAGATCAGATTTTAGCCATTTCAGATTTTTTATTGAGAGTTTATATTGATTAAAGGCGAGACTTTCAGGCCCTGAAGCAGTAAAGCTGCTGCAGACATTATGATCCTAGTTTGGATCCTAATCATGGGTCAGTATGTGCAAACATTTCACTGGTATTATGTTTTAAATCTGGTCTAATAGAAGGAGAACTTTCCCTATTTTTATAAATCACTCTACAACACATACAACGTCAAAGTCATGTTTGGATTGTTTTGGTTTTTGCTTTTCCCCCCTTTAACGATCCAAGCCGGGCTGAAGTGGCAAGTGCTGCGCCAAAATTTTTTTTTTTTTGAATTTTTCATTTTTTAAAACATAAACAAAACAAAAAACATTACAATAAAAATAACAAAGAACAAAACGGTGAGGTTTAGTGCAAATCGTTGTTTTGCTGCCTTTGCTGCGCCAAAATTGAAGCCAAAATAAAAGGAGCCTGGATGGAGGGAGGAGCGGAGCTGATCCTGCGGGTGATAGAGACGGACAGATTGTGATCTGTAGTCTGTAGTCTTTTTTGATTTTTCAGTCTTTTTTGGTATAGCTCTGCTTTTTGTTAAATAAATTCCTTTTTTTAAAGAACCTTTGGCTGAATTCTGTTTTCGCTGCCCTGATTCATCACAACATTTTTACATTTCTTTGTACAAGATGTGCTTTTTCATTGATCCTAGTATTGTTTATCTGTGTGCAATAGCTTTTGTATTTTGTTTTATTTATTCATATTTTCCCGTTGAATGGAATCAGGAACAAATGCAGATAAGAGCCATGAGAGAGAATTCAACTAATTTGATTTTTTTCTTTATTTTCTTATTTTACAATTTGAAAGCACATTAATGCATTTTCAGTTTATAATGCATGCACTTTATTTTATGTAAAAAAGGTTATTAATATTATTGTTTTCTGTTTTTAAAAACACAATGTGTTAGGTCTTGGTTCAATATGCTGTGTTCGGCCCTCGGCTTTTAGCAAACTTGTTTTTTGGCCCTCTGCGCAGTGGCGGTCGGCCCATAGGGGGCGCTGGGGCACCGCCCTCCCTGATAAGAAGAGAGAAACGTAAAATATATTTTTAGAAATTAACTCATAAATGTCAGTTTTACTCTCTAGAGTGTGTACCTATAAGCAAAACAAATTATATAAACTACATTTCCCTACCTACTGTCATTCATTTGTGGATTTCCACAGACAGACTCCTACCGTCTCTGTTCTGGGGGCGCTGATCAGACAGACCCACATTTGCGGAGAATCTGTCAATCATGTACTATTGCTAGGTGGATATAATGGCCAATCAGCGTCTCAGAACTTTATGGTCTTGGGGCGCAGAAAATACTGCGCTTTAACAGGCATCTGCACCCAATGCGCAGGTCAGACAATTAGAGGGACGATGGCGAACGTAACGAGCGAGATGCAGCTTCCACCAAATTCGGTGAGATCCTTATTTATCTACCCGTTTGCCAGAAGAACATCCCTGTTGTAGGGTAGGAACATTTCATGTCATGGTTATTGTGACTGTGACGAATCCACATCCTCTAACTTTGCGCGCCACACACACATTCCTGTTATACTGTGCTTGTGAGGACCAACACGCTCGCGCTGAGCCCAGTAGCTCCATTAACTTAAAACACACAAGCTGTTCCTGGTTACCTGCTGGCGTATTGAGGGTGAACACTTAATATTTCAGTGGGGTTAGCTCTGTGTGTGTGTGGGGGGTGTGGGTGTGTGTGTGTGCTACGGGGACTTGTCATCTTCAGTCTGGCTGCGTCTTTGCTGGGTTCAAACCCAGTTTGGTGTAATTGAATAAGTCAATGAATCTGTGTAAAATAATTAAGTTGTAAAAATTATTTGTTTTTGTACATCAATTGTTTGTGGAGGTAATATATGGACAAAACTGATTAATCAGAAGAAATCAGAAATAAGAGAGCCTGAGGGGAGGGGCTTAAACTATTTAATGAGGGCTGTGGGAAGAAAAGCGGCAATTTTTGTTTTCTGTTTCTTTGTTACATTGCTGGTAACTGGAGAGAGGCTGAGGCCCAGAGGATCTTGTATATGTTTAGTTTCTTTTGCACCCTGTTTTGAGTTTTTGAGCACAATAAATCACCAACACCGGTAACCCGACTGAGCCTGGATTCTTGGAGGCCAAAGAACCCCGTCACAGTGACCCAAATCATCACTGTTACTGTTATTATATAGTAAATTAAATCATTACTGTTAAATTGTATGTATTGTCCAATTGTTTATTTGAATTCTTTTTCCGGATTAGTTGGAGACATACACTAGGCTATATCAGCCCCTCCAAAAATATTTTTCACCAGCCGCCACTGCCTCTGCGTATTTGACTTTGACATCCCTGCTCTAGAAGAATATGTTTCCCAAAGCTCTAAAGTATCGTGAGGAAGTTTTGTTTGAAAGATTTCTTCGTCTGGTATAGTGTTAGCCTTGGAACCCTATGGAGCCCCTAAAGGGACATGGAGGGAAAAAATAAACTTTTGCGAGATCCTGCAAAACTTTTGCGAGATCTTGCAAAAAATAAACTTTTGCGAGATCCCGCAATACTTTTGCGAGATCCCGAAATACTTTTGCGAGATCTTGCAAAACTATTGCGGGATCTCGCAAAAGTATTGCAGGATCTCGCAATACTAATAAAAAAATTAACTTTTGCGAGATCCCGCAATACTTTTGCAAGATCTCGCAAAAGTATTGCGGGATCCCACAATACTTTTGCAGGATTTCGCAATACTTTTGCAGGAACTCGCAATACTTTTGCGAGATCCCGCAATACTTTTGCGAGATCCCACAATACTTTTGCAGGATCTCGGAATAGTTTTGCAAGATCTCGCAAAAGTATTGCGGGATCCCACAATACTTTTGCAGGAACTCGCAATACTTTTGCGAGATCTCACAATACTTTTGCGAGATCCCGCAATACTTTTGCGAGATCCCGCAATAGTTTTGCGAGATCCCACAATACTTTTGCGAGATCCCGCAATAGATTTGCGAGATCCCGCAATAGTTTTGCGAGATCCCACAATAGTTTTGCGAGATCCCACAATACTTTTGCAAGATCCTGCAGAACTTTTGCGAGATCTTGCAAAAAATAAACTTTTGCGAGATCTCGCAATACTTTTGCGAGATCCCACAATACTTTTGCGAGATCCCGCAATAGTTTTGCGAGATCCCGCAATACTTTTGCAAGATCTCGCAAAAGTATTTCGGGATCTCGCAAAAGTATTGCGGGATCTCGCAAAAGTTTATTTTTTTTTCAAGATCTCGCAAAAATTCTGCAGGATCTTGCAAAAGTTTATTTTTTCCCTCCATGTCCCTTTAGGGGCTTTGTAGGGTTCCAAGGCTAACACTATACCAGACATCCCAGAATACTTTTGCAGGATCTCGCAAAAGTTTTGCAGGATCTCGCAAAAGTTCTTTCTTTCCCCTCCATGTCCCTTTAGGGGCTCCGTAGAACCCCAACCATGACGTCCATTTTTGACCAATCTCTTTCTTATTGTTTATATGCAATGATTACCTTTATTTGTAGATGCAGTTGTAGAATAAAACAGATTTTGTCCACTAAATTAAATCATCCCTAAGGGGACCAATGAGGCAAGTCTGAAGGTTTCATTTGCTTTAGTTTCTTTTTTAACTTCCTGAAGGAGGTCTTATATTTCCATTAATAAAGAAGAGGCCTCCCATTGTTGTTCACTACAGTAAATATTCCCAAATTGGAGGTCTGGATATTTGTGATGTGATTCCTTAGTCACATGGAAGGCCATATTATACAATTAAATGCTACAAAAGGTGAATGTAGCATAAAATAAGTAGATATTTATTTATTTAATTATTTAATTTAATTATTGCTGGCACAATCTGAACAAAATTGCTGGCATTTAATTATGTATCCCAACCTGGAGAGATTCATCCAGAGAAAAGCTGAAATTAAAGAAGTTTATTGACATGAATGAAATGTTATTTGGTACTCGGGCCCTGGCAGAAGACTTTGATGCTGTGAATTGACATTCACTTCTATAAGTAACAGGAAAGGAATGAGAACAATCTTCCCCCAGTGTCTAGGCGCTGGTGGTGGAATGAGCCAGAGGATGAGCGGAACTGAGAATAGTCAGAAAGTGAGGAGTAGATGGGGCAGATAGAGGGGCGGGGCATATCTCTGCTAACTGCGACACACACGCAGGTTTCTGAATATAAACCAGCCTTTTAACGGGTATGGGGCATTGCAGACTAACAAAAGAAGCCAAACGACCCCCATTCCGAAGGAGGGGACCCCATTGTCTGTTTCAATTTGCATGGTGTCAAAACAAAAACAAGGCTTTGACGTATAAAACCTCGAACTCGACGCTATTTCTGACATTTTGAATTGAAAAAGTTTCCTGGATGGGAAGAGAAACGTCTTCAAACTTGGAAACAAAGTCAAGTGGATTGTTTATTTTAACAGGACTTCAAAAATCATGTTCAGAGTCTCTACATTCAGGGTGACTGAACTGAAGAACAAATATGTAAAGCTGATGGAGACACTTTAAATACATCAGGCAGATCATAAAGAAAAGCTCGTTCTTTTCCTGAAAGCAAAGTGAAACCGTGTTTAATTGTAGGTGGTGGAGCAGCGGTTGGCACTGATGCCTTGCACCATAAGGACAAAGGTTCATAATTTTGATAAATTTTATTTGTAATAATATTAATAATAATAATACATTTTATTTGTAATGCACTTTACGTTTAAAAAATGATCTCAAATTGCTATAGGTAAAATCATAATACTTAATTTCATAATCAAAACTTTGCATTAAAACTTCCTGCTATTCTGAATCCTCCTCCTTTCCAGGTATTTCAGCTTTTGCAGGGTCTAAATTATGCCTCATAAATACCCAAACAGTAAATATACCTAACAATTCATAGTAAAGAAAAAACAAAGTCTTCCCTACTGTTGGGTTGTTGTCGGTCATCCTCCATGTTTTAGACTAGAAGCTCCTTACTCCATCCTCTCTTTGTGGTTGCCAGGGGAAACCATACTACTTTGACCGAGTGTTCCAGTCCAACACGACGCAGCTGCAGTTCTACAATGCCGTGGCTCTGAAGATCGTCAAAGGTAAGCCTCCGGTATCAGTGCAGCCCAGCAGCGGACGTCCACCCTCTGGGTTCTGATGGGTTCTATAAATGATGCAGATGTTCTGGAGGGATACAATGGAACCATATTCGCCTACGGACAGACGTCTTCTGGCAAAACGCACACAATGGAGGTAAGTTATAACTTTAAACAGTGTTGTAGGAAGGCAGTTGCCCCACATGATGGTTGCTTTAGTTTTGGTACTGTCTGTCACACTTAAATAACTGAGACTGTCCAACAGATTTTTAATATCAGAAATATTTGGAGTTAAAACAAAATACAGAGCAGAAACAACAATTAGAAAAGTTGGCGCTCAGACGTCGGCAGAAAACATGAGCCCTGAAATTTACTTTAATTATACGCATGACCTGATGAATGAGAACAGGGATCAATCCTCCCAGGACTGAAACTGGTGGTGGAATGGAGATGGATGCCAGCTGGAGCGATGAGCAGGTTTGTTTGAGCCTCCATGAGCAAGCATGAAGCAACAGTGGAGAGAAAAAACTCCCCTTTGGGAATTAACCTTGATCAGAACCAGGTTAAACATGGCAGACTTCTGTCGGAGCGGCTGGGGATGACTCATGAAACATGGGGATGAAGGCTCAGACTTAGGTGTATACCGTGCTTCAATAGGGATTTAGGGGTGATGATATTCAGCATGTGATCTAAAAACTCAAAAATTTGGGTTATGCAACAGGATAGTCCAAATAGCCAAGTTTACTTGAAATCATTCTTTAAAATCTGCATTATGTTTACACTTGTGTCTTTGATAGTAAAATTAGTTTGATGATCTGAAACATTTAAGTGTCACAAAAATTACAAACAAGTTTTTAAAAAAGAAAGCAGGTAGGTATGGGGAATTGTCGCGGACCTGTCTACACTGCAAAAAATATAAGTCTACATGAGTCATTTTTACTTCAAATAAGTCAATTTTTCTTGAATTGAGGTGGAAAGTGAGACATTTTGCCAATGGAATGAGACAATTTACATTTAAAATAAGAAAAAACAATTTTAGTGTTTTATTTCAAGGTCATATTATCTAATGATCTTGTTTTAAGAGTGAAAATACTCATCCCATTGGCAAACTATCTCATTTACCTACTCACATTAAGGGTAAATACACTTCATTTACGGAATTTTTTTCTTGTTTCTAGATCATTTTTCCAGTGTACGAAATTTAATAAAGGTTAACACTGCAAAAACCATCTAGAAATAAGTACAAAATATCTTAAAATAAGTGTATTTACCCTTAATTTTAGTAGGTAAATAAGATTATTTGCCAATGAAATTAATATTTCTACTCCTAAAATAAGAGAATTAGATACTATTCACTTGAATTAGGACAAAGCAATTATTTTTTTCTTATTTTGAATGTAAATTGTCTTGTTCAATTGGCAAGGTGTCTTACTTATCTCCTCAACTCAAGACAAAATTCAGCGGGTGACTTTTTGCAGAGAAGATTTTTTGTTGTTTTTTTCCTTTTAAGGGGAAACTTCATGACCCAGATATGATGGGAATCATTCCCAGGATCGTTCAGGACATCTTCAACTACATTTACTCCATGGATGAGAACTCGGAGTTCCACATCAAAGTATGTAATCGCTCAGCACAATGATCCAGACCTCACATGCACACGGTTAGTGAAGAGGTTCTTTCTGAAACTTCGTTTGGCAGGTTTCGTATTTCGAAATCTATTTGGACAAAATCAGAGACTTGTTGGACGGTAGGCAATCGTTTTTTCTCTCCTGATTAAGATAAATCATTAACTGCATGAATGTTTAATCTGACTTTTCTGTACAGAAACAAAGACAAACCTGTCTGTGCATGAAGACAAGAACAGGGTACCCTATGTCAAGGTGAGATTTCTCTGCCTTCAGCTGTTATTAGTCTGATCAGATGATAAACCTTGAAAATACTGAAAAGATAAAGTAATGAGGTCTTTTTTTTGTCATTGTCTCCCTCTCCATAAGCGTGTCTCTGTGTAGCCCCTCCTGCTGTGCAGCGGGTGAACACAGCATTTCCTTGTGATGTGCCTTTGTGTCCGCAGGGATGTACCGAGAGATTTGTGTGCAGCCCTGAGGAAGTAATGGATGCCATAGACGAAGGCAAAAACAACAGACACGTGGCGGTCACAAGTGAGTTTGCACATTGAGTGCCTTCAGAGCCGCTGGTTCACATGGGTTTGGCCTCACTGGGTCTCCTGACTGTCACCACAGTCAAAGCCAGGCCGTCGCCTCAGCTCAGCAGCACTTATACTTGATTCTGCTCTTCTTTCTGACCTGATTGGGGCATTTGTTCAGATCACCAGGGGTGGGCTTACCAAACAGGCAAAATAGCCTGGGGCCCTAAACCAGCAAAGGGCCCCGCCTGTAAGGGGGCCTGCTAGTTCCCTGCACATGTAACGGTGCCCTTGGGTTTTAAAGATTTAGCATTAATGACGGAAAATCGTGACCCAGGATAAGGCTCTACAATATATTTGTATTGTAAAAATGTTATTTCTGCATTGCTTTTGCATTTCTTTTGTTTTAATTTCTATAAATATTAGGAGGGCTTGAAACTCTAAAGGAACAAGACTCACTCCATAGATTTAACATAAACAAACTTTACATTATAAATAATTTTAGATGCAGCCTTAACTTCCAGCTTTTAACTTGGTAAAATACGGAAGCCCATTTCTGCCACATGAAAGTAAAAACTGCCAAATAGAAAGTCATACTTAGGAGATATGAAGTCATAATTAGGAGATATAAAGTCATAATTCTGAGTTTTAATCATATTTTTTACTTTAAAAGTCATAATTATGAGATACAAAGTGATAATTATAAGATATTTGATTTTCAAACTTCGTATCTCATAATTATGACTTTTTAACTCAGAATTATGATTTTGAAACTGTAAACTATCACTTTAAATCTCATAGTTATGACTTTCTATTTGGCAGTTTTTTATTTTTCATGTGGCAGAAACAGGCTTCCATAGAAAAAGGTTCCTTCTGAAAATGTCTTCATTTTCTACAGCAGAATGTCGTTATTTTACTGCATGATGCTCTGTTAATTTTGTCAGCATTTATCTCTGTTCTCCTCAGACATGAATGAGCACAGCTCCCGGAGTCACAGCATCTTCCTCATCAACATCAAGCAGGAAAACACTCAGACTGAGCAGAAACTGACTGGAAAGCTGTACCTGGTTGATCTGGCCGGGAGTGAAAAGGCAGGAAAGCTTCTTCCTCTGCTCCTTTTTCAATAAGCTAACAGTGTTGTAAGGCTCCAGGAAAGTGCTGACATGCTTCTGGACGTTGTCATAAAAAGATTGTTTCCGATAATGAAGCTTGTTGGGTTGGTTTTATTCAAAGGTTGGAAAAACCGGAGCAGAGGGCACAGTTCTAGACGAAGCAAAGATGATCAACAAGTCTCTGTCATCGTTGGGAAACGTCATCTCTGCCCTGGCCGAGGGCTCGGTGAGGCATTAAAAACATGCTTCCTCCATCCTTCACACATTGTTTATTTCCTGGGGCAGCTGTCAGGCTCAGCATCCGACAGGTTTTCTTTCTTCCATCCTTCTTTCAACTCTAGCTTTCTGGTTCCTGATAAATAGGTGTGGATTATTTAAGGTGATGTAAACATTTAGTTTTCCTCACCATGTAGGAAAACTATTGGGGTCAAAATGTTCAGTTTTTGTCTAATCTGACCAGATCAACCACTTCCACTTATTTGCATAATATCAACAATTTGGACTCATATGGCGTTTTTATTCTCTTCCATAAAAAGCAGATTTCTTGAGCTCATCAGATTCTTCCAGCTGAGCTGTGGAGCTCCTCCAAAGTTACCATGAGCCTCCACCTGCTCAGTTTAATGATTTATCTTTATTTTATACAGCTTGGCATAAAATGGATTTGGATTTTCACAATCATGTCATATTGTCCACATCTAGCTAATGAAATAAGAGAACTCTTTGTTTTTGGAGGATTAGGACAAAATGAATTAAAGATAGCATGAACAAATAGGTTTAAATGTACCATAAAATAATGAGATGATGAATTAAATAAATAAATGTACATTTGTTTAAGTCATCATTAAACAATCAAATATTATGCAAACAATTAGCCCTTAGACAATAAATGTGCCAATAAATAATTAAGAATACCTTTCAATGTAACAACCTCAGAAACTTGGACCCAGTTTTTAGACCGACGGTTCAGGATGATTTTTCTTTAACAAATTTGATACGTTTTATCACTGCTGCACTTTAAAAATGGAAATGTCTTGAGAGCTGTACTGAACGATATTTCTGAATAAAAAATGACGATAAAGTCTAAGTTTATTTTGAACAAAACTCAGCGAGCATCTGATCGTCAGCAGGGAGGGTAACCGGATTCACTGCAGAGGTAGAAAACACAGGTTAGTGACTGGAATGTCGGGTTAACCACGACTAGGAGCAAAAAGTCTCTGTTCAAAGTCCAATCCCAGATGAAAGGGAGATTTTCCACTGTTTGCAGCCGTAGCAGCTTCCAGCTCCCCGAGTGATGATGAGCTGACATCAGCTGACGCTGAGGGAGCAACAATGTCCGTAAGGAGAATCCAAGCAGAAATCAGTGAAACAGTCCAGGTTCGGTAACCAGCAGGATCCTGGAAAACAGTGCAAAAACCACAGCAGACAGAGCAGACAAGGGCAAGGCAAAAAAACTAAATTACTTGATGGCTTAAGTTACTCTCACAACGGCTCGAATAATCTGGCACTGGTGGCTGGAAACAGGTGGATCAGATTAGCGTTAATGAGGAACCGGGCAGAGCTAAACAGGTGAAGAATGAGAGCAATCAAGCCAGACGACGGGGTCCACCCCTTTGGAATGGGGGTCGTTTGGCTTCTTTTGTTAGACTGCAATACCCCATACCTGTCTATGTCTCTGAAAGGGGGGGTCGTTAGAGAGAATTGTTGGTTCAAAAACCTTTAATGCAGCAACTCAGTTAATCCCTTCAACAAAAGAAGCCAAACAACCTCTTCATCCATTCCAATTTGCATGTTTTCTAAAGAAAAATAAGTCTTTGTTGGGCTACTGTTTAAAACCTCGAACTCAACGCTATTCCGGACATTGTGAATTGCAAAAGATTCCTAGATGGGAAGAGAAACGTCTTCAAACTTGGAAACAAACTCCAGTGGATTGTTTTTAATTTAATTTTTTTTCTTTCAAGCAAACGTCATTAATTCATCACATTGAACAAATTTTTATCTAATAAAAAATTGACACCTCTCTGTTAGAGAATGAATTATTTACATCCCTAACATATAGACACATGTATACATAAGTAGAATGAAAAACAGCATGACCTGCCAACTACTACAAGTACAGTTAACATTACTAAAGTGTTACAAAGAGGAGTTCCATCAGTAGGGAAACACCAGTTTGTCACGTTTGGTTCTTAAAGGACAGACGTTTCGTCCACTTTTAAAGCCCAGCAGGTATACCTGCTTATGTTTCTGTTCTCGACCAGAGCTATGTGCCATACAGAGACAGCAAGATGACCCGGATCCTGCAGGACTCCCTGGGAGGTAACTGTCGGACGACCATGATCATCTGCTGCTCACCTTCTTCTTTTAATGACGCTGAGACCAGGACGACTCTGCTCTTTGGACAGAGGTACAAATACGAGCACGGTCTTGTTGTTTTAAGCAGATGAGGGGAAATGATAACCTGACTCCGCCAGATGGATTTGCTCCGCATATCCATCTGGAAACCTTCCGTTGAAGTAATTTTGGGAAGGGGCGAAAATACTGGTTAGCTGATTGGCCTATGTTGGTGATAGACGGGCCAAATAAACCAATCAGATCAACGAAGCATATGACGTGCTAACAGAGCGACGACGAAAACACAACCACAAGCCAGGCTACTCTTGCCGAAACCAGTCGGGAGAAGAGCAAAAACATCTTTTCCTCTGAGAAAAGCCTCCAGAGCAGTGTTTTGCTCTTCTTTCAGTGAAGAAATACTCTGCAATTCCGATAAAACTTGCTCGATAGCCACGCTGACGCTAGTTTCATCGGCTGAAGCCGCCATGTTCTTTAGACTGAACTGTCGCGCTTCTCGTTGCGTCACACCTCAACCCGCCTCAAAGCCAACGCTGATTGGACGTTCGTTTGGTGAACGGCTCCAAACTTTCTTCAACGGAGAGTCTCCAGACTGATCTGCGAGTGAAACCTTGAAAGCTCGCGAGATCAGGATGGTCTCACAGGGCTAGGAAAATGAGAGGATATACTTAGGAAAGATGGAAGGCATTGGATTTAGAGATGTAGCTAAGTTACTTATATATATTATATAAAAGGCATCTCACCAGAATAGCACAAATCAAAGTTATGAAATACCAACAACTCTTCTACGTCTGACTCAACAGGGCAAAGACGATCAAAAACACTGTAAGTCTGAACGTGGAGCTGACTGCAGAGCAGTGGAAGAAGAAGTGGGAGAGGGAGAAGGAAAGGAACAAGACTCTGAGGACCACCATCACCTGGCTGGAGAACGAGCTCAACCGCTGGAGGAACGGTGAGGGGCCACCTTGGGATGCTTTGGAGATGTGCATCAGTATGTGTGTGCTGCTCAACTTCATCATAGATGAAGAGTGGCTCACACTGACGTGAAGCTGTCGACAATGATGACAATTCATGCTGCTTCAAGGAGGAGGCAGGGTGTTATAATCAAAGCAGGGGAATAATAAGGGACCCAGATAATCAGTTTACTTTAAGTGTTGAAAAGTCTGTTTGTTATTTTCGACAACCTAGAAAGTGCAACCTGTTTTAAACACAGTTTATTTTTACCCATGCTTCAAACCTTGAGTTGCTGTTGCACTAAGATTGCTTGCATAACTAATTGGACCAAGCTGAGAAGTTGCTTTACCACAAGGCGTTGCAGAAGGTTTGAGTTCTATTAAGCAGCTGACTCAATTGCCATTTGACTTTCTGGGAGTTCAGCAGTACTTCCAGCAGATGGCGCCACATCTGCCCATAACTGCCTGTCATAGCCAGTGCTGCAATTCTATTTAGGCTCAAAAATGACATAAACACAATCAGAATGGACATTTTGGTGTATGTAACGCTATTTCATCATGATCTTGGTCTTTTTTGTACAGACATCTAACATTAGTATGCACCTTTAAAGCAATAGGTCCCAAAGGGAGGGGGCGTGCCCCCCAGGAGGGACCCTGTGTAATTACATGGGGTCTCTGTGGTAGAAATGTTCTGAAAACATGAAACTTTATGGAAGATAGAAAAATGTTAGAAACATTTTGTAATTTGAAATTTGACAAGAATGTAATACAAAAATCAAAATTCTAAAAACATTAAAACTAAAAAAGGGGTTTTAGGGGAAACTTTTTTATATTTAATTTTCAAAATTGTTGCTTTACAAGTTTAATTTTCATTTTTTTTCTGTTTTTCAGATTAAGTTTTATAATTTTATTTAGATTCATTGTCTTTCCTTCAATCCCAATACAAACCTGTTCACTCTTGACCATAAAAATGTTTTTGCTAACATCCTTTCAGACCAATAGAAATTCGTCTTCCCTCCTCACTTCAGAGGAAAGCCCGCCCCCAGAAGTGAATAAAATGTGACTATTAAAATGCAATTTGAAAGAAAGGCATTTCATGAAACTCAATCAGAAAAATATAACTTAAAAAAAAAAAAATAATATCTATAAAATCGATTTTTAAGGGTTAATATCCCCAAAAAGTAAAAAAAAAAAAATCCACTGGACTTGTTTCTAAGTTTGAAGACGTTTCGCTTCCCTGCCAGGAAACTTTTTTAATTGAAAATGTCAGAAATAGTTTCCTGGCAGGGAATAATACAAAAATTTTCCTGGATGGGAAGCGAAACGTCTTCAAACCTGGAAACAAACTCCAGCAGATTGTTTTCTTTACTTTTTTGGATCGGCTATGACCTGGATGACTGAGATTCTTCCCAGCAAAGGTTAAAATTGAAAAAAAATATGTAACTTTAAAATATTAAATCTGTAAAAGAGTTTTTGAAAAAACAAAATTTTGGAAAACATTTCTTTAAAAATAAATATGAAAAATGAATTCTTCCTCGCTTTTAAATTGGATTGCATTTGATCAAAATTTTAATTTCAAAATCAGTTATGGAACAAAATTCCCTCCATACATGCCTTAACTAAAGTGATAAACATTTAAAGAGTAGCATTACTTTACAGTCTTGATTCTTAAATTGCAGCAGAAGACTAAACCGCGTCTATTTGATATAAAGTTCATCTGTGAAAAATGACGAGGCTCCTTCCTGTCTCCTCTCTAACCCAACAAACCAAGTTATAATGTTTAAAAAAATGTTTGGTTAGAGTTACCCAACCTCTGTCCAGCAGACACAATCCCAGCATTTAAGTTAAAGAACCGACCCAGTAGGTTAAAGCGACTGGAACGAGAAGCTCTTCAATCAAAGCTAAATTCCCACACTGCTCCTATTTTAGACCCAAAAGAAAGAACGCTTCTGTTTCCATGACAAAAAACAGCAGTTCTCCTCAAAATAAAAACAACCATGGTGAGAATGGGGTCATTATTGCATAACCCCAGAACACGCAGGCAAACAGACACAATGGAGTATTGCATAAAAAGGAAACTGCATTACATGATGGAGAAATTAAAGGAAGCTGAGTTTGAATCTCTGCTGCCCCCTGCAGGGGAGAGCGTCCCAGTGGAGGAGCAGTTTGATAAGGAGAAGACTAAGGCTGAGGTGGGGGCCCTGGATGCTGCACTCAACAGCGATAAGGCTGCACCCCAACCCTCCCTGAGCAGCCAGCCTGGACCGGTTCTCACAGGGGCAGAGAAAGAGAAGTACGAAGCAGAGGTGGCCAAACTCTACAAGGAGCTGGACGACAAGGTAGGAAAGTCTAGATTAGTTAAGAGGATGTTAACTGACTGACTGATTGACTTCTATGTCTTCCTTCCTTGCCTCCAGGATGATGAGATCAACCAGCAATCCCAGGAGGTGGAGAAACTGAAGCAACAGCTGCTGGACCAGGAGGAGGTGATGCATCTCTAGCTGCTCCTTCCTTTATATCTCATCTAGCTGCAAATCCAGTCAAATCACAGTGAGCATGTATTTTCCTCGCCCACCAGCTGTTGGAGTCGTCCCGCAACGACCACGACACCCTGCAGACAGAGCTGAACAGGCTGCTGTCTGAGAACGAGGCCTCCAAGGACGAGGTGAAGGAGGTGCTGCAGGCGCTGGAGGAGCTGGCCCTCAACTACGACCAGAAGAGTCAGGAGGTGGAGATTAAAACGAGGGAGTTTGAGGCGCTTAGCGAGGAGCTGAACCAGAAGTCTGTAAGGGAGCAAAAGCCTCCGATGCTTTGAAGTTTGATCTTCTTTCCTCCTTTAATACGAGCGCTTCTGTCCATCCTCAGAGCAGCTTGGCCTCCATTGACTCTGAGCTGCAGAAGCTGAAGGAGATGAGCAACCACCAGAAGAAGAGGGTCACTGAGATGATGTCATCGTTACTAAAGGACCTGGCTGAGATCGGCATTGCTGTGGGAAGCAATGACATGAAGGTGCCCCTCTGCCCTCCTGTTTTAGCTGCTTCCCTCTGGGATCTACCACTAGTTAAACACGTTGGACTGAATATGTTGAGATTTTTGCTATTAACTTTAAAATGACAAATTACCATATATATAACCTCTCAAAACCTGTTTACAAAATGCATGAAAATTAAACTGGTAAAATGTTTACCAACATAGACATGTTAGCAATTGTTGGAAAGCTTAGATTCTCCAAAATTCAACCACCAAGTTTATTTAATGGACACAGCGAGCACTAAAGCACAATTTCCACAGATATAGCAGCGTGTCAAACGTAAACAAACAAAGCAGCCACAATAAAAGCAAGCATGCATTTATTACTGCTGTTAAAAAAAGGCCTATTATTTTAGAGAATAAAAAAAAAAAAAACTTTGAGTCACCTTTGAACTGATGCAGCTTGGGCTGTGTTTTACTCACCTAATTTATATATTCATAAGCTATAAGATGTTAGCTTTCGAATAATGTATCACACATGTAATGTGGGCTTACAGGTTCCATTTAGGAATGCAAAATGGGCGAGAATTTTCCAAAATCAGGTGGTTGTTAAGAGGATAAACTCATCAATATGCCCCAAAATTAATATATCCTTTGTTATATTTGTCGCCCATGGAGGTCTCCATATTTTCAACTGTGCCATGCATGCTGGGTGACAAATTTAGGTCCTACTGGACTGGAACCGATAGAGTAAACACTGGAAGGCTAACATTAGCAGAGGTGAAGCAAAACTATTCCTGTTGTTTTGTTACTCGTTGCTCTCTTTCAATGTATCACATAAAATCCAGGTAAAATACTAAGAAGTCTGTAAATTTTAGTATGACAGAAGCAATTAAGTTTAATGTTGTATTATTCAAGCCACAAGATGGCGCTCCTTGAGCTCCTTGAGGCCAACCCTAACCCTAACCTTTTTCAGTTTAATATGGGAAAAAAGTCTCTGAATTCTGACCTTTTTCTCAGAATTCTGACTTTAATCTCAGAATTCTGACTTTTTTTCTCAGAATTCTGGCTTTTTTCTCTTAATTCTGGCTTTAATCTCAGAATTCTGGCTTTTTTCTCAGAATTCTGGCTTTTTTCTCGGAATTCTGTCTTATTTCTGGGAATTCTGACTTTAATCTCAGAATTCTGACTTTTTTCTCGGAATTCTAACTTTAATCTCAGAATTCTGATTTTTTTCTCAGAATTCTGGCTTTTTTCTCGGAATACTGACTTTAATCTCAGAATTCTGACTTTAATCTCAGAATTCTGGCTTTTTTCTCGGAATTCTGACTTTAATCTCAGAATTCTGGCTTTAATCTCAGAATTCTGGCTTTTTTCTCAGAATTCTGGCTTTTTTCTCAGAATTCTGACTTTTTTCTCGAAATTCTAACTTTAATCTCAGAATTCTGACTTTAATCTCAGAATTCTGACTTTTTTCTCGGAATTCTAACTTTAATCTCAGAATTCTGACTTTTTTCTCGGAATTCTGACAATTTTATCGGAATTCTGGCTTTTTTCTCGGAATACTGACTTTAATCTCAGAATTCTGACTTTAATCTCAGAATTCTGGCTTTTTCTCGGAATTCTAACTTTAATCTCAGAATTCTAACTTTAATCTCAGAATTCTGGCTTTTTTCTCGGAATTCTGACTTTAATCTCAGAATTCTGGCTTTAATCTCAGAATTCTGGCTTTTTTCTCAGAATTCTGGCTTTTTTCTCGGAATTCTGTCTTATTTCTCGGAATTCTGACTTTAATCTCAGAATTCTGACTTTAATCTCAGAATTCTGACTTTTTTCTCGGAATTCTAACTTTAATCTTAGAATTCTGACTTTTTTCTCGGAATTCTGACAATTTTCTCGGAATTCTGGCTTTTTTCTCGGAATACTGACTTTAATCTCAGAATTCTGACTTTAATCTCAGAATTCTGGCTTTTTTCTCGGAATTCTAACTTTAATCTCAGAATTCTGACTTTAATCTCAGAATTCTGGCTTTTTTCTCGAAATTCTAACTTTAATCTCAGAATTCTGACTTTAATCTCAGAATTCTGACTTTTTTTCTCGGAATTCTGACAATTTTCTCGGAATTCTGGCTTTTTTCTCGGAATACTGACTTTAATCTCAGAATTCTGACTTTAATCTCAGAATTCTGACTTTTTTCTCGGAATTCTAACTTTAATCTCAGAATTCTAACTTTAATCTCAGAATTCTGACTTTAATCTCAGAATTCTGATTTTTTTCTCAGAGTTCTGACTTTTTTCTCAGAGTTCTGACTTTTTCCTCAAAATTCTGACTTTTTTCTCTGAATTCTGACTTTTTTCTCAGAATTCTGACAGCTAACAAACATGTTAGCATCAAGCCATAGCCATGTCTGTTTTAGAGACTAGCTCTCTTGTTTTGATGACCTTCTGCTCCTCCATTAATGAGGCGACCCCTCCAGCACGTAAAAAGTTCCCTAATTCCGTCATTTTCCACCAATGTGTCACTGGCCACCTCAAACAACTCACATCTTTGTCAGTGAAGCTGAGTTCTCCACATTTATTCCTTCATTGTGCCCATCTACATTAAGATCCTAAATTCTGAGATTAAAGTCAGAATTCTGAGAAAAAAGTCAGAATTCTGACTTTTTTCCCATATTAAACTGAAATAAAATTTTCCAGTGGCCCTAATCCTCTTCCGTAAAATGGTGAATCATCTGCTGCAAAAAGGTTTCAACAACATAACACAATACATTATTCACATTCATTCAAAAAACAGTGATGTCAGAAAACAAGAAGAGATGAAAATGGTTGTAACTCACTTCCAAGATGTCAGACTTGACTGAGTTTCTTAATAAGCAAAAACTTCAAGTATGGGGAAAACAAGTTTTTATAACATTGTTTAAAAAGTGATCATCAAATGTCAAATCACATTTATGTTTACAATTTTAAATTTGATCTAAAACCTCAAATGTTTCAGTAGATTAAGGAACAATAATACCAGAGCCATCAGAGGTCGTATCATTTATGATCCCCCCCCCCTAAACCAAAGCACCAATCTACTGTTTCTTAACCACTCAGCAACAGGAGAGCAGCGGCCTGATTGATGAGGAGTTCACTGTGGCCCGGCTCTACATCAGCAAGATGAAGGCGGAGGTGAAGACCATGGTGAAGCGCAACAAACAGCTGGAGAGCAGCCAGACCGAGAGCAGCCAGAAGCTGGAAGAGACGGAGCGAGATCTGACAGCCTGCCAGCTCCGCATCTCCCAGGTAACTGCAGCTGAATGCATCCATAAGTAGGCCGTCGCTACAGTGACGGATGCTCTGTTCAGATCATCAAACAGCAGTTTGAGGAGTGGACAGCCATCATGTGAGTTTAAGGCAAACATTCATGGATACTGTTTGTTTTCTCCTCTCCTGCTGGTGTCCAGCATGAGGCTAAGATCAAGTCCCTGACAGACAGCCTCCAGAACGTGGAACACAAGAAAAGACAGCTGGAAGAGAATGTGGACCTTCTGAATGAAGAGATAGTCAGGATCACAGCAGAGGGTGAGCACATCCCACACCACTACTAGGCTAACCTGTGCTAGTTTAAGGCCCTGTCCCATTTCTATCACTTGCACTCGTTTTGGGACCTAGCACTCAGTGTTGCACGAACGTATAAGGGTTAGTGTGTCCCAATAGGTTTAAGAGCAAGGGGGAAGTGCCCTTCAACCCTTAAAATGATCCCTTCAGACCGGGGTCTGAAAAAAAGTGGCAAAGCCATCTTCAGTTTTGCACATTTCTTCCTTGATGGTTGGCCACACGGGGAACTTTCATCAGCGCCAAAGGCGAAAAAAACCTGCCAGCATTTCCAAACATGTACGAAAACTGGGAACAAAAACACACTGAAGGTTGTGACTCAAGTTGTGTTTATGCATGACTCAGGTGAACATCAAACTGAAGTGTACAGACAATGTGTTACCGAATAAAATGAGAACCAGAAAAAAAGGAAATGAAACGAGGATGATGCAATAAATAATCCAGGATGACCGAAGGAGGAAAAGATTGGAAATAACTATAATGCCAATATAGACATAATCTAAAGATAAAAAAAAACAATTATAAACACTAGAGCAAAGACTAATAAATCACAATATTGCTAAAAAAAAAAAAAAAAGATGACTTAAGAAACAGCGAGGAAGTAAACTAAGAACTAATTCAAAATGATACATTCGTGGCCATTCAAAATTTCCCCATTTTCCTTGATGGCTCCTTGGCTGGTCCCCTTCAATTCCTTTTTAAATGTCAATCTCTGTACTAAAATATTATTTCTCTCATGATTTGTGGAAATTAAGATCTAAAGAAAGCGTCATCTCCTGGTCATCTTGTAATTCAGTGAAATGGTGGAGTCAGAACAAACAAATATGCAAGTGGCTGGAAGTTGGAGGGGATTTTGCTGGGAGTTGGTGGGAAGTGGGCTGGCATTTGACTGGGAAAAGCCATTTTGAATGGCTGCTACTGTATTAATCTTAACAGCAAACACAGATTAACAGAAATAAAAAACAGAATTGAAAACACAAAGTAAAAACTTGAACAGAACCAAAAATGCAGACCAGCAGATAGTGACAGGTAGATCGTTCAGGTTATGGGACAATTAAACAGCATTTTAATGCAACTGCTGGGAATTTAATTGGAACTGTTTGCTTTTAGAAGTGAAAACAATTCAGGAATGAAAATGTGGGAAAGCCCGTGTAGGGTGGAAGATCTTTGATACTGTAGGCCTGTTGTCACGATTTGGTGTTGGATTGAGGACCCAAAAGCAGAGGCAAGTAGGCAGAGGTGAATTTAGGTGGGTTTAATGAGGTCCACAGGTACAGAGGCAGGAATCAAAAAATCCAACAAAAATAACAAACAAATCAGAACCAAGGAGAGATCTGGGGAAACCAAACTCTAGGAGCCAGTGAGAGACGAGGTAAGCAGACAGACGTTAGACGAAGATCCAGCAAACAGGAACTGAAGAGGGAGGCTTTTAAAGGGGACAAAGAGAGGGCTAACGAGGGGATTGGAAACAGGTGAGGAACAGAGCAGAAAACAGAGCTAGGGATAGAGGACACAAGGGGGCAGCAGAGGACAACAAATGGAAAACCTGGAAGACAGGAACTAACAAGAAAACAACAAAATAATAGTTAAACACTAAAACAAGGAGCAAGGTAAAGCTGAATACTCTAAATAAACATAACAAAACTAAGACTGTGACACCTGTATCCCATTCCAAGGCTCTTCAAACCTTCTTACAGTGATTAGCATCACGATGAACACCTTGGAATATTTGATTTTAGAAGAAAATCCTCTGGAATTTAAAATAAAATAAAATAAATACTAATCTAAAACATATGTCTTAACCTCTCAAAACCCAACCTTTGCAAAATGTTTACAAATAATTACTCAGAATGCATGAAAATTAAACCGGTATAATGTTTACCAATATAGACATGTTAGACATCGTTGGAAAGCTTAGATTCTCCACAATTCAACCACCAAGTTCATTTTATGTACACAGCGAGCACCAAAGCACAATTAACACAGTTATAGCTGCATGTCAAAATGTAAACAAACAAAGCAGCCTGTTCAAAAAAAGACCTTTTATTTTCGAGAATAAAAAAAAACTTTGAGTCATGTTTGAACTGATGCAGCTTCGGCTGTGTTTTACTCACCCAATTTTCTTTATATATTCATGTTAAAGCTAACCAAAAGGTGATAGCTTTCAAATAATGTATCACACATGTAATTTGGGCTCACAGTAAAGTTATTTGCTTTTCCATTTTTGAATGCAAAATAGGTGAGAATTTCAATCCATACCTAATCCATTTATTTAATTTTTTGTCTTTTCAGAGAGAGTTAATTCCATGGAAAAAGATAATGAGATCCAGTCTGCTAATGAAGTCAAGGTATTGTCTACAGCTCTTAAATCTGCTCTGAGACATGCCATCTTGTTAAACGTGTGCCTGCATGGCTGTGTGTCAGGAGGCTGTGGAGAAGCAGATCCAGTCCCACAGAGAGGCCCATCAGAAGCAGATCAGCAGCCTGAGAGATGAGCTGGAACAAAAGGAGAAGCTGATCACGGAGCTGCAGGAGTAAGAAAAAACACTACGAAAACATCTCACCCTGTCAATTGTAGTGGAAGAACCTGTAGTGATTCTGTTCCTGCCGTCTGCACAGTTCTAACCAGGAGATCGTACTGGAGCAGGAGAGGCTGAAAGTGGAGCATGAGAAGCTCAAAGCGACCGAACAGGAGAAGGGCCGCCAGCTACAGGAGCTCACGTAAAGCTTTATATTTAGTCACAGGAGAACCTGTTCCCATAGCCAGGTGCTCATGGCCGTCCTTATAACCTGATTATTGTGCTGCAGGTTGCTGCAGGACAAACGGGAACAGGCCAGGCAGGACCTGAAAGGACTTGAGGAGACTGTGGTCAGTTAGTTCTTCAATTTTCAAAAGTCTTATTGCAGCAGTTAAGGATGAAAGATCAACACCTGGACATGGAGAGATAAAATTAACAGCTATTTAGTGGACAACAGTGTAGACTATTGAGCAAAGCTTCTGTTAGAGTCATGTTTATAAATGGTGGGGCAAAAAAAAGAACATTTCTAAACACCCAGTTTGTATGTAGATGGCATCCAGAGGTTGTCATAGAAACCTAAAGACCCCTAGATGCCAGTCCTGGTGGTAGTGAGTGTTGGAGACTTTGTTTTCAGCCAGAGCCTAAAAGAAATTGGTCTGTGTTAGTAGAAATTACAACAATACATTGATTAAAAGAGATCTTTAGAAGGTCCAATAACTGAGCCACTAAGAAGTTCCTAATGTTCCTAGTGTGAGGGATTGCGATCGAGTCAATGCAACCAACTGGTTCTCCCTAGAAAGAAAACTGTGAATCAATCTGACTGGATGGATATATATATATATATATATATATATATATATATATATATATATATATATATATATATATATATATATATATATATATATATATATATAAACTAACTTGATGTTAAATTACCTGCCTCTAAATGAATGAGATAAAATAACTAGTTGTTTTCAAAAATGTAAAATTATGACATTGCAATGAATTTTGTTTAGCAGAGGTGCCAATAAATGTGTCCTTGAGTTAATATTAGTAACAGGTTTGAGGTCAGTTATTCTTAGAGGTCATTTTAGAAGTACATGGGGAATAAATGTTGATTGATAAGGAATGTTTCATCTAAATAAATTTTGCTCTGGGCGTTTGGTCATCCGTTGTGATAAGGTTGTAGCCATCTATGGTCCTCATATGAGAAAGTAGGTAACTTGCTAGGTAGGTAGATATTAGTGTTGCACCAATACCAGTATCAGGCGGGGCCCCGATACTGCACTAAAATGGTGGTATCGGTATTGGTGAGTACCAACAAATAGAGCACCGATACCATTCTGACTGCCAAAAGTTTCTTCAACTATTGTCACCCATTCCAGGTAGGCAATAAAAAGTTCTACAGGATTCACTTCGTATTAATCTTTTTCCTGCTTCACAAAGGTAGGCAGCAGCTTGACAAAGCCATGATGGCAATTATTTAATATCCAAGTAGTATGCAGTTTTTCATATATACACACAGACATGAATTTCAAGCAGATGGTATCGGTATCGGCCAATGCTGCACAGCCAGGTGTCGGGGCCAAAAAATGGCATTGGCGCAACACTAGTAGATATGCAGGTAGCTAAATTGGTATCTAGATTGCTAGTATATAGGTAAGAAGCTTGGTAGCATGGGTGGTTAACCAGTTCAATTCTTTTTGGGAAAGGGGAAGTGAAATAATTTATTTAAAATAGGGACTGTCCCCGGAAATCTGGGACATCTGGTCACCATAGCGTCTAGGAAGGCAGGTAGGTAGGTGGGAAGGTAGCTTACCAGCTAACCAGGTATGTAGGTAGGCAGCCAGGTAGGTTGGTAGGCAGGTAAGTAGCTAACTAGCCATATAAGTGGGTAGTTATCCAGGCTATCCAGGTAGTTAGCTAGGCAGGTAGATAGGTCGGTAGATGGTTTTGGAGCTTTTTTTGGTTGGTATTATTAATCAGCATTTTTCTTTGTACCACAGATAAGGAGATCCAGGGTTTCCGCGGGTCATTAAAACTAATTAAAAGTCATTAAATTATAATTTTTTTAAATTAAGGCCTCAATTTGCATTAAAAGTCATTAAACGTCATTCAAAATCCATCCATCCATTATCTGACACGCTTTTCCCAAGTGGGGTCGCGAGGGGTGCTGGTGCCTATCTCCAGCAGTCAATGGGCGAGAGACGGGTACCACCCTGGACAGGTCGCCAGTCCATTGCAGGGCAACACAGAGACAAACAGGACATGCACACACTCACACCTAAGGACAAGTTAGAGAAGTCAATTAACCTAACCGTCTTGTTTTTGGACTGTGGGAGGAAGCAGGAGTACCCGGAGAGAACCCAAGCATGCTCAGGGAGAACATGAAAACTCCATGCAGAAGGACCCTGGAAAACTTAGCAGCCCGGTATTTAAAATGCTTGATTTAAAAAAAATGTAAGTTTACAAAACAGTTTTATCTAACTGGCGCGTCATGTTTGCGCCGAACTGCTTCCGGTTGATCGTAAAGCCATATGTTTGGACTTGTGGCTAGAAAATGAGGAGTTCGGGACATGGCTGCAGTCTGTCGATTGTTTTATATTTATGCATATATATATATATATATATATATATATATATATATACAGTGGGGCAAAAAAGTATTTAGTCAGCCACCAATAGTGCAAGTTCTCCCACTTAAAAAGATGAGAGAGGCCGGTAATTTTCATCATAGATATACCTCAACTATGAGAGACAAAATGAGAAAAAAAAATCCAGAAAATCACATTGTCTGATTTTTAAAGAATTTATTTGCAAAATATGGTGGAAAATAAGTATTTGGTCAATAACAAAAGTTCATCTCAATACTTTGTTATATACTCTTTGTTGGCAATGACAGAGATCAAACGTTTTCTGTAAGTCTTCACAAGGTTTTCACACACTGTTGCTGGTATTTTGGCCCATTCCTCCATGCAGATCTCCTCTAGAGCAGTGATGTTCTGGGGCTGTCGCTGGGCAACACGGACTTTCAACTCCCTCCAAAGATTTTCTATGGGGTTGAGATCTGGAGACTGGCTAGGCCACTCCAGGACCTTGAAATGCTTCTTACGAAGCCACTCCTTCGTTACCCGGGCAGTGTGTTTGGGATCATTGTCATGCTGAAAGACCCAGCCACGTTTCATCTTCAATGCCCTTGCTGATGGAAGGAGGTTTTCACTCAAAATTTGACGATACATGGCCCCATTCATTCTTTCCTTCACACGGATCAGTCGTCCTGGTCCCTTAGCAGAAAAACAGCCCCAAAGCATGATGTTTCCACCCCCATGCTTCACTGTAGGTATGGTGTTCTTTGGATGCAACTCAGCATTCTCTCTCCTCCAAACACGACGAGTAGAGTTTTTACCAAAAAGTTCCATTTTGGTTTCATCTGACCATATTATATTCTCCCAGTCATCGTCTGGATCATCCAAATGCTCTCTAGCAAACTTGAGACGGGCCTTGACATGTACTGGCTTAAGCAGGGGGACATGTCTGGAACTGCAGGATTTGAGTCCCTGGCGGCGTAGTGTGTTACTGATGGTAGCCTTTGTTACTTTGGTCCCAGCTCTCTGCAGGTCATTCACTAGGTCCCCCCGTGTGGTTCTGGGATTTTTACTCACCGTTCTTGTGATCATTTTGACCCCACGGGGTGAGATCTTGCGTGGAGCCCCAGATCGAGGAAGATTATCAGTGGTCTTGTATGTTTTCCATTTTCTAATAATTGATCCCACAGTTGATTTCTTCACACCAAGCTGGTTACCTATTGCAGATTCAGACTTCCCAGCCTGGTGCAGGTCTATAATTTTGTTTCGGGTGTCCTTTGACAGCTCTCTAGTTTTGGCCATGGTGGAGTTTAGAGTGTGACTGTTTGAGGTTGTGGACAGGTGTCTTTTATACTGATAACGGGTTCAAATAGGTGCCATTAATGAAGGTAACGAGTGGAGGACAGCGGAGCCTCTTACAGAAGAAGTTACAGGTCTGTGAGAGCCAGAAATCTTGCTTGTTTGTAACTGACCAAATACTTATTTTCCACCATATTTTGCAAATAAATTCTTTAAAAATCAGACAATGTGATTTTCTGGATTTTTTTTTTCTCATTTTGTCTCTCATAGTTGAGGTATATCTATGATGAAAATTACCGGCCTCTCTCGTCTTTTTGAGTGGGAGAACTTGCACTATTGGTGGCTGACTAAATACTTTTTTGCCCCACTGTATATATATATATATATATATATATATATATAAATATATAAAACACGGCAAAATCATTCGCCATCTTTACAGTCGAAAGGGTATATATATATAGATATAGATATGGAGTCATGGGTACTTGTTGATGGCATTAAAATGATTTCTAAGAGGATTAAAAGGCATTAAATTAGAGTATTTCATTCCTGTATAAACCCTGAGATCTGCCTTTAAGCTCCCTTAGTTATGAGTTACAACTGACAGATCATGCCGCCTTTAAAGGTCGAACCACTGAGAACAAAAGTTGCAGCGACGTGGTATAAGGTATGCTTGTTATGTCTATAAACATCTGATTCTTTTCTGTCCCTCTCCCTCCTTCTCTTTATCTCTCTATCTACCTCTTAGGCTCGGGAGCTGCAGACGCTTCACAGTTTGCGGAGACTTTTTGTGCAAGATTTATCCAGAAGAGTAAGAAAGGTAGAACAAAGAATTCTATCTTTACAATAAAACATTTTCTAAGCTCTGTTGACTGAGACTTACCAAGAAACTTACCAAAAAGGGCAATTATTTTCAGCGTGATAATCGTCATCACTGGTCAGACCAGGGCGTCTACCTGAAGCGAGACCAACATCTTCAGATTTTACTCATCCGTCTCTTGGCTCTGCTTAATTTGCACCCTGATGATTTTTTAATGAATCCAGGGAACACAAGAGACGACGTCTGCGATAAGTAGGCCATCTGATTCTTCAAAGGTAGCGGATGTAAATTAGGGGCCTGAGGCTTTAGCATGGTGCTCATCTTAAGCCTCTCAGCCTGATGAGATAAAAAGAGACACATCCAGGCGTTTCCTTTAACTCACACAAAATGCAAATCTTCCTCTAATCATGTCCTTTAGCCTCAGATTTAGTGACAGTTTTCCAGACAGTCTGATAGGAGGGAGAGTCTAAGGATGGTTTTCCTTAGATTCTCTGGAAGAGGATCCTCAACACATAATGCTTCTTACTTATTGGACCTGTATCGATGTGTTTAAAAATAACCAACATAGGATGATGGGGTTGTAATTGACAGTATGTTTATGTGGAAAATCTGGAATAATATAAGGGGTTTAAATGATTTACCTAGGAAATGTAATAAGATAATGCTCTGCTTTAACAGAATGGGCAAGACTTGGATGATTCAGAAGCCAGCGTCGCTCAGAAACAAAAGATCAGCTTCCTGGAGAGCAATCTTGAACATCTCACAAAGGTTCACAAGCAGGTAAAACACACAATGATCCTGCATGAGTTCTTCTTACAACAAATATCAATCATTAGAATCTTTTAAGTCTCATTGCTCTGTTTCTGCAGCTGCTGAGAGAAAACGCCAGCCTTCGCTGTGAGATCCCCAAAATGGAGAAGTGCCTGCGTGCCACGGCGACGCGGGTCCAGGCGCTCGAGGCTGCCCTAAAGGAAGCCAAGGAAGGGGCGGCCCGTGAAAAGAAGCGCTACGAGGAAGAGCTGGAGCGCATCAAGGACACTGTTAAACCCAAAAACATGGGCAGGAGAGCCTCTGCAGTGATAGGTAGGGTTAGGTTGTTTTTTTAGAATAGAATGGAATCGAGAACAGAATAAAATAGAAAGGAAGTGAACTTTATCGATCTCACATTGGAGAAATTTACCTCTGCATTTAACTCATCACCTTGGGGAGCAGTGGGCTGCCATTGTAAATGGTAAATGGCCTGTACTTCTATAGCGCTTTTTCAAGTCAGGAGACTTGACCAAAGCGCTTTACATTCATTCATTCATTCACCCATTCACGCACACACTCACACACTGATGGTGGCAAGCTACATTGTAGCCACAGCTGCACTGGGGCTCACTGCCGTACACTGGCTCTGACCACCGGGCGCTCTGACCACCATCAGTAGACAATGCAGGTGAAGTGTCTTGCCCAAGGACACAACAACACTGAAAGTCGGAGCCGGGGCTTAAACCACCAATCCTTAGATTTCAGGGCAAACTCCTACATCCAACGCCACTGTCGCCCCATAATGAGTCACCCGGGGAGCGTCCTGGAGTTAAGGATCTTGCTCAGGAACCCAGAGTGGAGACTTTGGGGATTTAACCTAATTATTTTTAGCTTATTGCAAGAAATACGAGCCACGCTCAACGAACAAAATAAAAGCATGGTTCTGCGTTGAGCTGAAATGGGACACAATTTGGTTAAAATTTAGGAAATTGGAGGACATTGCAGGAAATTGCGTTCCGTCCCAGTGTTCATGCGGATGGACTTCTGTGTCTTTGGCAGGCGTAGAGCTAACACAACTGGCAGCGTTGCGAGGCAAGGGCTCAAACATGTACGGCTGGAAGCCTTCTACACCAAACCAAGCTTCTGCCGCCCTGGCGTCCTCTTCCACAACATCTTCATCCCCACTTTCCTCCTCTAAATAAAAAATGGATGACGGAGGAGACTCATCCACGACCTCCGACACTAAACTCTCCTCCTCTTGCATGTTTCCGCTGTCCATAGCGTTCCTTGACAGTGTCGTTTCTAAGTCACCAATTTAGTGCTACTTGGTCCCAATGGAATTTCCCATTGGGAACCTACTAGCACTAAGTTGCTAATTGGTTAGCAAGATGCTTCCGAGACACCGTCCACAACCAAACTTGCAATCCCGCCCCCTTGATAAACGACCAATCACATTCCCTTTATCCACTCATGCAAAGTCAGGCACCACTCGGGAGAATTCAGAACTACAACCGTTGGAACAGCCGCTACCCTACTGTCATGATAGAAAAGAACGACTCAGGATCAAAGCAACCACGGAGACAGACAGTTAGTTTTAACTGGTTTATTGTAAAGTGCTGGTAGACAGGTGATGACTGGTTTGGTATCTTCTGGTCTGCTTGGAGGGCGAAGGAGGTGGTCAGAAACAGCCTGTGGCAGTAAGAATGTGGAGAGCTCAAAACTCACAGAGTGGGGGGCTTGCCCGGAGCCAGGGGGGGTGAAGTCTGTGGTCCGGTGCAATCCAGCGGTTCCCTCAGTCTCTCTTGTGCAGATGGTTTTTGAGGGTGGATAGGCAGGCGATCAGAGGAGTCCAGCTCCCTGGCTTTTGATTTCTCTGGCTTGGATTTCAGGTTCTAAGGAGGAAAAGACAGAGACAAAATATCAGGTCTGGTTCGGATGAAACTCGGAAAGTTTGTTGGGTCAAGTACCACGCTGGAAGCGAGAAAGAACTGACGCCCTCCTCCTGGTCTCTGCTCCTTAAGAAGGGCTGAAATCAGCAGTGATGAGGAGCACCTGCCAGTCCACCCTGCAGAGAAGAGAGAGAGAGAGAGAGACAACCCATTCCTGAACCCAGGCCTGGAGCATGACAGCACCCCCCCTCTAACGGACGCCCCCTGGCGGCCGTCCAGTGGAGGAGGCCTCGAAGGCTGAGATGAGGCCGGGATCCAAAATGAACGAACGAGGAACCCAGGACCGCTCCTCAGGACCGTACCCCGCCCAATCCACCAGAAACTGGAAGCCGCGGCCACGACGCCTGGAAGCCACTATGCGTCGAACCGTGAAGGCAGGGTGACCATCCACAATCCGGGCGGGTGGAGGGGGTCTGGAAGGAGGGCATAACGGGCTAGAGGTGACAGGTCTAATTTGAGACACATGAAAAGTAGGGTGTACACGAAGGTGAGGCGGAAGCCTGAGCCGGACTGCTGTAGGACTGATGATGCGGGCGATCTTAAAGGGAACGAGGAACTTAGGGGCCAGTTTCTTTGACACAGCCTTTAGGGGAAAATTCCTAGAAGACAACCACACCTCTTGTCCAGGGAAATAGATAGGCGCCGGGATGCGTTTGCGGTCAGCAAACTTCTTGTTTCGAATGGAGGTACATTCAAGGGCGGCTTTGGTCTGATCCCAGACTTTGCGGCACTGCTGAAGGTATGACCTGACGGATGGAAAGGTTGGATCAGGGAAGGAAGAGGGAAGGAGTGTGGGCTGATAGCCTAGGGATGCCTCAAAGGGGGACAATCCAGTGGCTGCTGAAATGTGCGAGTTATGTGAGTACTCCACCCATGCAAGGAGCTGACTCCAGGAGGAGGGGTTGTGGGAGCAGACACAACGGAGGGTGTTCTCCAACTCTTGATTCAGCCTTTCGCACTGACCATTAGACTGGGGATGGAATCCAGATGTAAGTGAGACCTTAGCCCCTAGGCACTGACAGAAACAACGCCAAACTTGGGAAACAAACTGTGGGCCACGGTCAGACACAATTTCCGTCGGCAAGCCATGGAGTCTAAACACATGGTTGAACAAAAGTCTGGCAGTCTGGTGAGCAGATGGAAGTTTGTTCAGTGGTATCAGATGGCATGCCTTGGAGAACCTGTCGATGACGGTGAGGATGACCGTCTTGTGATTGGATGGGGGTAGACCAGTGACGAAATCCAGGGCTATGTGTGACCAAGGACGACTAGGCGTGGGTAGAGGTTGGAGGAGGCCAGAAGGTGGTCTGCTGGAACATTTGTTGCGGGCACAGACAGGACAGGCAGAAACAAACTCAAAAACATCCCTGTTTAGGGACGGCCACCAGAAATCTGATGAAGGCGATGGTGCGACTGGAGCCAGGGTGACCAGAGAACCTAGATGAATGTCCCCAGCGGATTACCTGGGAACGGACAGCAGAAGGGACATAGAGTCGGCGGGGAGGGCCGCCTCCAGGATCAGGTTCATTCTCCAGCGCCCGTTGAATCTATTTCTCCAATCCCCAGGCGATTGCCCCAATGACGCAGGATTTGGGGATGATGGTCTCTGGATCAGTGGAATCAGGGGCGGCAGGAAACAGTCGGGACAGTGCGTCTGGTTTAACGTTTTTGGAGCCAGGGCGGTAGGTGATGGTAAAATGGAAACGTGAAAAAAAAAGTGCCCAACGGCTCTGACGAGAGTTCAGGCGTTTAGCAGACTGGATGTAGGAAAGGTTCTTATGATCTGTCCAGATAATAATTGGCAACTCTGTCCCCTCCAACCAGTGGCGCCACTCCTCCAGAGCCAGTTTAATGGCCAGCAGCTCACGATCTCCCACATCGTAGTTTTTCTCGGCTGGAGTGAAACGCCTAGAAAAGAAAGCACAGGGATGGAGCTTGCCATCAGAGACAGACATCTGGGACAGGATGGCCCCGACCCCGGTATCCGAGGCATCGACCTCCATGGTGAACTGGGCCAAAGGATCAGGGTAAACCAGGATGGGGGCTTTTGTGAACCTCTCCTTGAGGAAACGAAAAGCCTGATCGCCTCCAGGAGACCAAGTGAAGATTGTCTTGGTGGAAGTGAGGGCTGAGAGGGGCGAGGCAATGACACTATAGTCCTTGATAAACACTCTGTAGAAATTGGCAAACCCAAGGAAGCGTTGGAGGTCCTTTCGGGTCTTGGGTGTGGGCCAGTCGACCACAGCTTTGACTTTGGCTGGATCCGTCTTCACCTGTCCACCCTCAAAGATGAAGCCGAGGAAACTTATGGACTCACGGTGGAACTCACACTTTTCTGCCTTGACAAATAAACGGTTCTCTAGGAGCCGCTGGAGGACCTGGCGGACGTGCTGCCGATGTTGTTTGGGGTCTCTAGAGAAAATGAGGATGTCGTCTATGTAGACAAACACAAAATGATTAATGAAGTCTCTGAGTACATCATTTATGAGGGCTTGGAAGACAGCTGGGGCATTAGTTAGGCCGAAAGGCATGACCAGATACTCGAAGTGGCCTATCGGTGTCTTGAAAGCCGTCTTCCACTCATCTCCCTCCCTGATACGGACCAGATGATAAGCGTTGCGGAGGTCCAGTTTGGTGAAGATTGTGGCTCCACGTACTGTATCAAAGGCTGAAGCCAGAAGGGGTAAGGAATATTTGTTTTTGATAGTTATCTGATTGAGGCCTCTGTAATTTATGCAGGGACGTAGTGTTTTATCTCTCTTTTGGACAAAGAAAAAACCTGCCCCAACAGGGGAGGATGATGGACGAATAATGCCCGCTTTCAGTGACTCTGCTATATATCTCTCCATAGCTCCCTGTTCAGAATGAGACAGTTTATAAAGACGAGCTGACGGCAGGGGAGCCCCTGGGAGGAGATCGATGGAACAATCGTAGGGACGATGGGGGGGGAGGCTTAGAGCTAGATCCTTGCTAAACACACGCCGGAGGTAAAGATAATCAGATGGAACTTGGGACAGATCAGGAGAAACCTCTGGGGAAACAGGGTCTACTGAAGAACGGGGAAGGGCTGACTGCAGACACGAAGCCAGACAACTGGTGCTCCATGTTTCAATTCGTGACTCCCTCCAATTAATTAGAGGGTTATGGGCTGCCAACCACGAATAGCCCAAAACAACAGGAGAGTGTTTGGTGGGAAATACAAAAAAAGAGAGGTCTTCATGATGATTACCAGAAGAAATGAATTTAAGGGGAAGTGTCTGATGGGTAATGGTGACTAGGGGGCTGCCGTCCAAAGCAACTACTGAGACTGGAGATGGTAACAAACGAACAGGTATGTGAAGTCTGTTAACCAAGGCTGGATCAATAAGATTCTGCTCTGAGCCTGAATCTATGAGGGCTGAGACCGGATGTTGTGACTCTTGGAAACAAATAACAGATTGTAAAAGAAACCAGGGAGCGGGGGTCTCAGAACACGCGCCCGCCAGTATCCCCTGGACTACTGGCGGGCTGGATCTTTTGGGCGGACGGGACAGTCAAAACGAAAATGCCCAGAGGTGCCACAGTAGAGGCACTGTTTAGCCCTCATACGCCTGTCTCTTTCTTCCGGGGACAAGTGAGCCCTGCCTAGTTGCATGGGTTCGTCCAACGGTTGGCTCTCTGGGAGAGCCGAACGGTAACTAGGAGGCGTGACCGAGGAGGGAGGGGCGAGGCGTCGCGCTGGAAGAGGGTCCTGTCCCCGTCTCTCACGGGCTCTTTCACGGAGCCGATCGTCCACCCGAATGGCTAGACCGATCAGTTCCTCTAGGTCTGATGGTTTGTCTCGGGTGGCTAATTCATCTTTTAATTTTTCGGTGAGTCCATTAAGAAACGCCACTTTAAGAGCTAGGGCGTTCCAACCTGTCTGAGAAGCCAGGGTCCGGAACTCGACCGCTAAGTCGGCTACCGAGCGGCCTCCCTGTTTCAGAGACCACAGTCTCCTAGCAGCCTCCTCCTCGCTTAACGAGGAGGAGAACGTTCTTTTGAACCGAGCGAGGAAGTCAGCATAACTAAGACTGAGGATGCTCGTTTCATCAATAAATGACTCCGCCCAACTCAAGGCTCTATCTCTGAGGAGACCGACAACATAGGAAATCCTCCCAGCGTCATCTGGAAAAGACTGGGGGGAATGACAGAAGACTAAGGAGCACTGCAATAAGAAACCCCTGGACTTACTCAGCTCACCAAAGAAAGGTTCTGGAGTAGGCGCGGACACCCCGACACCAGAGGTCGAAGACGGCGCGATATCAGCGGGAGGTTGGACAGCTGGGGGAGAAGGAGAGGTAGGTTGATTCATGCTTAATTGTCCTCTTAGGTCCTGAATCTCGTGAGTCAGTAAACTCATGGCTTGACAAAGTTGTGCCTGCTGTTGGCTCATAGATTGTAATAGAGCCTCATGCTGTCCTAGCAATAACCCCTGGTGGGAAACTGCGCTCCGAAGTTGCGCCCCTGAGTCAGGCTGGTCAGTTTTTTCTGTCATGATAGAAAAGAACGACTCAGGATCAGAGCAACCACGGAGACAGACAGTTAGTTTTAACTGGTTTATTGTAAAGTGCTGGTAGACAGGTGATGACTGGTTTGGTATCTTCTGGTCTGCTTGGAGGGCGAAGGAGGTGGTCAGAAACAGCCTGTGGCAGTAAGAATGTGGAGAGCTCAAAACTCACAGAGTGGGGGGCTTGCCCGGAGCCAGGGGGGGTGAAGTCTGTGGTCCGGTGCAATCCAGCGGTTCCCTCAGTCTCTCTTGTGCAGATGGTTTTTGAGGGTGGATAGGCAGGCGATCAGAGGAGTCCAGCTCCCTGGCTTGTGATTTCTCTGGCTTGGATTTCAGGTTCTAAGGAGGAAAAGACAGAGACAAAATATCAGGTCTGGTTCGGATGAAACTCGGAAAGTTTGTTGGGTCAAGTACCACGCTGGAAGCGAGAAAGAACTGACGCCCTCCTCCTGGTCTCTGCTCCTTAAGAAGGGCTGAAATCAGCAGTGATGAGGAGCACCTGCCAGTCCACCCTGCAGAGAAGAGAGAGAGAGAGAGAGACAACCCATCCCTGAACCCAGGCCTGGAGCATGACACCTACGACTTTAAAGAGCATTAAATAAGAGTTACTCACTCTTCTATACACTCTGTAACATTACTGAGTGTTTTGTTTTCTTCTTTTCTTTCTGTTTTGTTTTTTGGTGAAACCCAGTGAAACCGATCAGACCTGGCCAACTGCCGGGAGCATCGCCCTTGATTGGCATTAGCAGGGCCCTCCTTCTCCAGAACAGCCAGTCTGACACCATTGGAGAGGACAATGACAGGTACCAGACGAACATACTCACTTCAATGTGTCAAAGAACGGTGTTGCTTCCAATAGAATCCCCCTCGGTTAGGGAAGCAGCAGTTTATTTTTCATTTTCTCTTGTCTTGTAGCAGCTAAAGATGAAGAAGGACACGGAACGTGAAACCAAGCTGCCTGAACTTACCCCTGAAGACTCTGCATCAATATCCCACTGTCAGAAGTGTACATAATGTAAAGAACTGCATAGCTATTTCTTAAGGCTTTCATCAGTAAGCTAATAGTGCAAGCAACACTGTAAAAACTGCTAATTGTTATTTCCACTGGCACATTAACCAGCAGCTTGTTAAAGACAAAGAGCCAAGAGGCCTGGAAAACCAACCTTGGTGGAAGACCAAACCAAAGAAAACAGCTGAAACAAGAGCCTCGAAGAACCAATAGTCATTTTTATTGTTTGCTTTGAAAAAGAATCTAGCACATTTATCAAGTTTTTCCAATATGTCTCGTCCCCTTGGCTACTTTAGGTCTCCACCACCTTTTCTGCATTAGAATAAGACGATTTTTGACGATGGATCAATAAAGTCCAGCCACAAGTGCCACCAAATCATGAAGCACAAGAGTACCAAAATAAAACATTTATCTAGTTTGAAGAAAATGGCCAAATCTGGAGTCTGTTTGGTGACAGATTAAAAGTTTCTCTTTTCCCAAGAACGTTCACAACATTGGTGTTGTTTCAACTTGTTGCCAGAGGGGGCAAACTTCTGCAGAAACTTTGGAACTTTCAATATGCACCTTAAAGGAAAAGTCCGGTCACATTCAAAATTCAAACTTCTGAAGTACTTTAATTATGGAATTTTTACAAATATGTTAAAAATGTTCAATAAATGATCAGTGTTTTTAAGTCAGAGTAATTTTCATTTGAATGTGCTTTGCTGGAGGCATCCATGTGGGATGGAACACTACTGCCACCTACTGGTTTGTGACGTCACGGTGCGGTATCGGCTGTTGATCAAGTCCCAGTGCTGTATCTGGTGTTTGTCACAACGCGCTATTATCCAAGTCATCTTGAAAACATTCTTATTCCAAATGTTGGCTACATATTACGGGTTTTTTCTCTGGCCAGAAGTTCGATGGCAAATCCTCCGTCTTCAAGTTGGCAATCCAACGACAAACTCGTGAATTATGAATTGGAAAGGTGAAATAACTTTTTTTTTTTTCACTTTTACCAGATGTATTCCAACATCCAGCTGCCATGCACGTGGGCATTGTCAGTTTCACTATAGCTCTGGTGAATTGCAATGGTGAAGTCCTCTGGAAATCTTCAATAATTGTTGTTGATTGCAGATGTGTCTAGTAGTTCCCATTGATTTTGCTTGTAAAGCGGGGAGAATGGCGCTAGGCTTACAGCACCGTGACGTCACTGCTGGAAGATGGCAGGAGGGAGGGGTTACTATATTTGGGCAAAAATGGCCGCTCCCAGACACGGTGATCATGACGAAAATGATTAATTTTTAATTGATTAACGCTAAATTCATTAAATCACTGCAAACGTATTCGTTTTAGGTATAAATAATGATCCTTGGTTATTCCTTGCTGACAGGACTTCTGCAACCGCACACATCAAATGTCGCTTGGGTCTGGTAGCGAACCAGTTTTGCTGGTATGCTTCTGCACTGTTATTTCCAATTTAAATTTAAAAGAATTTCTAAGAAAATTTTTAACATATATTTTTCAATTACTTTTTTTTTTTTTTTTTTTTCTCTATCAATTTTTTGTTGGAAAAACGGAGTTTTACAAACAGCATTTCTTTTAAATCTGCCCACTACTGGTTTGAGTACTCTGTAGGTGAACCAATGGGAATGCCTTTGCTAAAGACCAAGCGGAGTAGACTACATTCTATTGGTTCCATGCTCATGACTATCTGAAAAAAAAACTGAAGAAAATGAGAATTAAAAAAATATGATTTAGAATATATATTTTAAAAAAACATTTGGAAAAAGAAACTTGTAAAAATAGCAAATCATGAAAAATAGAAGTAACACTCAAAACCCTTTTTATGACTGAAAAGTTCTTAAAAGTTCCAATTTTTAATTTTTTTTTTCAATAACAACACACAAATAAAAGAAATACAGAAAGCACAAACTCTGGGAAGATTTTTTTCTCTTTTCCTTAATAAGGAAGACATGGTCATACATTTCTAAAGTTAACAAAAGCTATTATACCTTTTGCCACAAGAAAAACACAATATAAGATAATTAGAAGTTTAGATTATAATCGGAATTATTCGATTTTTGGATGGGGTCTGGATCCGGACCCAACCTGATTTAAAACATTTATAAATTATTGCGAGTTGTCCGACGACAGTGTCTAACTTCACTTGCGCCTCTTCTCCTGTTAATACGGTAAAGCCCCGTCGCACGTCCGGCTCCAGGCTGCACGTGATCCAAATGAGCCAATGAGCTGTCAGTCTGGGTTGCTGCTGCTGCTGCTTTTAGACACAGCAGGCAAACCTGTGGCAAGCCGGGCGATGGGAAAGAAGGAGAAGACGATGAGAAAAAGAGAGCAGAGAAAGTGTGGACTGCTGGAAGAACTGCGGTGAACTGGTGAAAGAAAAGTGAAATGGCGTGCTCAAAGATGACCCTGCACATTTTGTCTATAAATCAAACTGATTTTAAAATGGAAAAATGTTCTATTTTTTATATTTAAAAAAACATGAATGCATAAACACCTGCATTTTATTTCAGTGTTTAATTCTGTTTAAAGTAACAGGTTATAACTAAAAACGTCTCCGGACCATAACTGGTTGATAATTTTCTTTATTCTGACCCGCTGATTTTTAATTGGTGATCCCCGGGTTAAATCTTTGATTATATTAGAGCCCCAAGCTGCTTCTGCCTTCCTTTGAGACAACATAAAATTATTTGGAAAGTGGATTTTTAATAGTGTGTTTCCCATGTATTAACATTCTGTCAAGACATGATAAAGTACTGGTCTGCTCAGAAGGTGGGACTAAAAAACAAGGTGAAAAAAATTAAGGGAGTATTACAATTAACTTATTTTCAATGCAATAGAAAAAGGGTTTTCCCAAGTTAGAAAAATATTCAGGAACACGAAAGTGAGCAAGAAAAAATATAATGTTTTTTAAATGGTCTCATCTACTCATTCTATATTTACAATAAAGGTGAAAAAAGTTTATACTTTTTGGTAACAAACACCGCTCACCAGTCTGTTTCTGGAAATAAAAGGTTACCTGAAACCAGGTAGAAAATGAAATGAAATTTAATAATAAAAACTATGTAAATATACTTAACTATATGCAAGAGCTTTATCTGAAAATCATAACTCAAACATATGACTTTTAATGTTGTTCCTGTTTGTTTCTGTTACTGTATTTATATGGAAATCATTACACATATAAAAAAAAAACAAAAATTATTTTTCTCGGGGGCCCTCAGGGACCCCCATGTTCGCCTAGTGACATTAGCAGTTGCTTAGATTCCCAAACTTGTCCATGACATGAGCCAAACAGCAATAATGTTTAGCGTTTATCTCCACTTTGCAAAATAAACTTGTGTAGAAGGCTTCCAGCCGTACATGTTTGAGAAATTTTCTAAATTTTGGGACCATGTAGTCTGATAAAGAATACATTTATATACATATTAAAGCCAGAATGATTTGAAATTTAAATATGACTTCCCTACGACTTTAACAGAGGCGTAGCCAGACATTTTTTATAAGGGTGGCCAAGCACTAACCGATGTACACTGAGGGGGGGCTGAAAGCGGATCGGCACCAAATTTTCTAAATAAAGACTAACTATATTTTTCTACAGCCTTTGCTAACAAATAGATGCTTTCTAGATAAAATATATATTGGATAAAAGTTTTGAGTTCTGGGGCGTAAATCAATCATCATTGTCATCACTTACCTTCTTACACATTACATAAGCATTCTGCATAAAATTGATATTTACGGGGACTAATATCTACATAAATTTATTATTTATTAAGTTTTTAATAAAATTGTTATTTATCTTTGATTTATCTGAAGACTCCTAGATGACTTGCAGACACATAATTTTCTCTTTACCCCATAAAACAGAAAATCTAGCTCTGAAAGAGCATGAATTCTGTATTTATCATCTTTGATGTTACTGTAGTATATTGATGTGTATATTTAACCACAAAAAATAAAATGTTTTGAATATTCCTCTTGAGAGTATTACTGCTGCCACTTATTAGAGGGAAGAAATGATAGGGGTGGCCACAGATTGGCCAAGGGTGGCCCTGGCCCCCTATCTAGCTCCGCCCCTGGACTTTAAGAACTTTTTCTTAACTTCATAGAAGTTTTTTCTTAAATAACGCGACAGTTATTTTATTCTATTTAGTTTATCAATCAAGGCCCATTTTACAAATAATAATAAATAAGAAATAGAAGGAAAAAAATGACTAAAGCTTTTATTGTGGAGGGGCTGACCGGATGTAGCCCCCCTGTTCCCCCCCCTGAACCTGACATCCAGCAGAGAGGCGGGGGATTGTGAACCGAGAGGCTGACTGGAGCTGTGCTGCGGGCTCCACCGGACTAAAAGCCGCTCTAACGGGTCTGGTGATCCTCCTACCAGCGGCGGACTCGGAGCCCACAGGGCCGGACCTACAGCAGCCGTTCCTGGGTGAGTGCAGCTGGGTTTTCCGTGACGTTCTGGCCCCGGTGAGAGGCTATTGGCTTCTAACGGACTCACTTTGTTGCTATGCACGCTGCTGCAGAGGCTCCGGACCAAACCTGCAGGGCTTTCTTTTAACCGCGTGGAAATATCCACGGGGAAGTTGTAGCATCAGTTTGCTGATTATGTCAGGTGGGTGATTAATAGGAGGTGATTGCATCCATGTGTTCGGCATGCAGCTCCTTGATTGTTGGGCTGATTTCCCCCCACTGCTCATGGGCTGGTTCAGGTCCTGAGTGGGAGTGGGAGTGGGGGGTCTGTGCCCTGGGAATCTGGTGATGGCGAGTGGGAAGCCTTTGTTGTCAACGCATTAGGATTAAAGTCCTTTGTGTTGGTTTTCTGCAGCCAGTGTTGTGGAAGGGAAGGAATTGGGGCCCTGCCCCCCCCCCCCCCCCCTTCATCTGAACGCCTCTGGGCAGCTCCCCCCCATCCCTATCTGCACCCCCCCAAATCAAAGAATTAGAGACCCCTGGTTGTTTGTTTACCTGGTGTGAGCAGCTCCTCCATGCAGATGCTGCTGGGTCACATCTGCTTTGAATGAAGCTGAGGGACAAAGGCAGCCAGTTCCACAGGGTTTGGCTGCTGAGGTAGCAGCTCTGCAGATGTGTTGACTAAAAGCCCATTAGCTCTAATCTGGTATTTAGTGACGTATTTTACTCCGGGTTCCCCCCCAATAAGGTTTCCTTTTAAAGTCTTAGTGAAATCATATTTAAATGTCAAATCATTCTGGCTTAAACATGTATATAAATGTATTCTTTATCAGACTATATTGTCCCAAAAGTTCCTGTCATAAAATCTTTTTTTTTCTTCGTTATCTTCTGCAGGCCAGTTAGTTCTACGTCAGCCTGAACACCTTAATTCGGCCAATCATATATCAACGGTCATCTGTCAATCAAATTTTTCAGCTCATAGCATCTTGATTCATCTGTCGCAGCTAATATACGCAACGGTTGAAATGAGAAATCAGAATCCTTTCCTTTCCCATTGAGTTGCGTCCCAGTGTCCACGGGGATGGACGTCTGTGTCTTCGGCAGCCGTAGAGCTAACAGAACTGGCAGCGTTGCGAGGCAAGGGCTCAAACATGTACGGCTGGAAGCCTTCTACACCAAACCAAGCTTCTGCCGCCCTGGTGTCCTCTTCCACAACATCTTCGTCCCCGCTTTCCTCCTCTAAATAAAAAATGGATGACGGAGGAGACTCATCCACGACCTCCAACAATAAACTCTCCTCCTCTTGCAAAATGTTTCCGCTGTCCATAGCGTTCCTTGACAGTGTCGTTGCTAAGGCTATGTTCACATCGCAGCCTGAAGTGACCCAAATCCGAATTTTTTGGCCCATTTGAGACCTGGATCTGATCTCTTCATTGCTGTCTAAACAACTCGCATCAGATCTTTTCAAATGCGACCTGTGTCTGAACGGCCAGGTCGCATTTATACGACCTGAACGCCATTAATACCCGACAAAGGTCACTCTTCTGGTTCTTGCTACGCAGAAGTGGCAAGAAAAACAATAACACTGGCGGACGATGATGCGGAGAGCAGTATTTATTAGGGATGCACGATATAATCGCCCCCCTATCGGTATCGGCCTTAAAACTGAATATCGGACATCGACCACCCCACCGATATTTAACCCGATATTTGATCAGCTTCTGAGTGCCTAAAGTCTAAAAAAAACAACAAAATACTACTTCTTCTTCTTCCTCAAAAATTTCTTTTTTACAGACTTAAAAACTTCTAAAGACGAGGGAAAAAATATTGATACATTAAAATATCACAATATCTTCATATGCTGATATATTGCCATTTAAAAACACCATATCAATCTCTTTTACTAATGAAATATTGCTATATGTCATCGTTATGCTACGAAATCCCCCGAAAATTCACAAAATTTTGCCATATTTTTATGTCGATATATTGACGCGGTATCGATCTATTTTACTAACAAAATCTCACAAGAATTTGCAAAATATCACAAGAGTTTGTAACAGAACGATTAAATTTCACGATCTTCTGAAAGTAAAATAGATCGATACCGCGTTTTTAAAAATCAATTTGATATAAGCATATGAAAATATATTTGAGTATATTATTTTTCAAAGTGTCAGAAATGGATAACAAAACTGCTATTTTCAATGACTACTTATTTTTGTCCAGCTTTAACATCGGTATCGATATCGGTTATCGGCTACATGAGTTTTAAAATATCTGCATATCGGATATCGGCCAAAATCCCAATATCGTGCCTCCCTAGTATTTATGTTTAACCATCTTGCAATGATTGAGTTTTTAATGTTGGGAATGATCGCTAGATGCTCTCTGGCGCTACCATCCATGTTCACTTGCTTGAACTCAGAGCTCGCTGCTTGTGATGTCATTGCATCCTCTACTGCGCATGCGGGACACTTGTTGTATGACTGCAGTTCACACAGGAGATCACATACAAGTTGCATATATTTGGAAATGTGAAAAACAAAAATCGGATTTCACAAAAAAGTCGGAATTGAGCATCAAGGCCTGCAGTGTGAACGTAGCCTAAGTCACCAATTTAGTGCTACTTTGTCCCAATGGAATTTCCTATTGGGAACCTACTAGCACTAAGTTGCTAACTGGTTAGCAAGATGCTTCCGACAAATCGGCCACAACCAAATTTGCTTGCGAACCGTCTGCTACAACAATCCCGCCCCCTTGATAATCGACCAATCACATTCACTTTATTCACCCGTGTAAAGTCGGGCACCACTCGGGAGAATTTGGAAATGGAAGCGCTGATACAGCCGCTTTCCTACGACTTTAAATATTTTGACTGTATCTATGACATGAAGCTGAGGCTGAATGCTTTTAAGCTTCTTAGAGCGAAATACCGATTCCGTTTAGTGAAGAAAACTAAGACTTTTATTTCTGTTCTTTCATTATCATATGGGGGAAAACTTTTTTTATCTGTAATTTTAAATTTTTAAATTTAAAATAGTTCTTCTATGATGCATCTTAAAGCCCCAATGTGTTGGATTTACTGCCATCTAGTGGTTAGCTTATCTGCATGTTATCAGTATCATCAGCCATTAACACCAGTATTAATGCACTGACAGTGGCGCTACAGAAATGTTTAGGGCCACTGAAAATCTGGAGGTGGCACAATGAAACTAAAAGCCATCATTTCAGGGTTTTAATCTATTATTGTGGTAAACCTGCCTGTAGAAATCAGAAAGATTTAAGTAAACACTTCCTCATATCTTGGTTTATTGTGTGATTTTTAATGTTACATCGCTGGCTGTGCAGAATAGGATGAAATGAACTACAATTTACCCAGGGAAGTCGGGTGGCCACCCTCTGGTGGCGCCACAATGCACTGAGATAAAATATAAAATACACCTTTTCTCTTTCAAAGTGAGGATTATGCATGAGCCACTGAAGAGATTTTGATTGACAAATATTAGCTGTAGATTTTCTGTTTTTTAAAGATTCAATAACCAATAGGCAATCTGCTTTTTGCAATGACTGCACAGGCCATGAGGGAGGAATCTATCTAATGTCTGTTAGTAGAACTGGAGAAAACTCCAATATTGTGCAACCCTGCTAGAAAGTTACTTAAACACTTTTTTTATGAGTGCACCAACTGATCAGTAAGAATTCAAAATGAAATAGATTTAGTACGCCGATTATATCTAACTGTTACTTTTAGAGCCCTGCACAGTACATCTCTGGGCTGATGGAGCTCCATACTCCGTCCCGTAGTCTGAGGTCAACGGGCCGAACATTGTTAGTGGTTCCACACACTCGTTTTAAACCAGAGGGGATTGTTCATTTATGGCAGGGGCTCCGAGGCTGTGGAAGGGTTTGCCTCCTTCTTTACGCTGTATTAACTCTGTTGATTTTATTTAAAAAGGAACTGAAAACGCTGCTGTCAATCAGGCTTTTAAAGGCATACTATGCAGCATTTTTCAGTTAATTAATGTGTTCCATAACGTTTTGGATGATTAAATGAGTCATTTCAGGTCGAACAAAGGTGTTCTCGGCCGCCCTGGTGGTCTGTGGGGGAAATACCTTACTTGCAATTGCAGGAGCCCTCGGCCCGCACCCACAGGCTCAGAAGTCTCGTGCATCGCGAGAGTCAGTCTTGCTTTACGGCGGGAACTGCTACACGTCCCCAGTGAAAGGCATGCTCGTTGCTAGCGCAGTGGCGATATTTGTGCAGTTATCATGGCGGAACCAGCGAGAAAACAGCGAAATTTTCAAACTCGCAAATTGGAACAAAATAGTCACTTACCGCAGTAGACATGGTGATTCGTTGCGTTCGCCTGTCTGCTAAGCTCAAAACAATCGCGTCTGGCTTGACGGAGAAACCAGGAGAACAGCTGAGCATATTTACGACAGTGCACTTTTACTTTCGCCCTCTGGGGGGAGCCTCGCTGGAAAATCAACACCGGTTGCATAGTATACCTTTAATTAGACGTGTGTTTTTTTTCCCATTTATTTTTAAAATGTTGATATACATTCTATTCTACATTTTTTTTTTTATTTCATTTTTTTTAGAACTTTGTGATTTTTATCTTGTAAATGTGCTATACAAATAAATTTTACTTTACTTACTACGGTCTGAAAATCACCCAATATCAATGCTCTAAACTTTGCATTCAGCTAATGGGAAGCTAAGGAAGTTTTAATGTTTTTTATTAGATTATTTTGAAGCTGTAAAGTGATTTAATAGCAACTGATTGTCTGTTTTAAAAAAATATTGGCTCTGGTCAATATTGGTAAATCAGTTTTTTTAAATATCGGTAATCGTTGATCGGCCATAAACCTGCAATCAGTGCACCCCTCATAATTTAGACACTTTTCTCCTCTGGATCAGGTCCACATTTTCTCCATATACCTGCAGCTGATTTAAGCTTTCTGGTAAAGTCGACATAATATGACAAAAAAATGACAAATAATTAAAGAAATATAAAATGTTTAATAGCAGGACCGACTGATCTTATTCAACCCTAACATGGAGCACGATTTCTCAACAGAATAACAGATTCTAGTTACAAATGTGTACAAATAAAAGCAATATTTTAAGGTCGTCTGAGGTGTTTTTCTTTAAAAGTGCAAATAATCCAGAAATTTTAAATTAGAAATAGTAAAAATATGCAAACAATATTTTTCTTTAGTATGGATGCCACATCAGATGAGAATGGTATAAAGTGTTTGAACATTGAAACTTTTCATAGTAGCTCTACTTAAGTCAGCCCTGCTCCTTTAGAAAAACATTTTTGACGTAGAACCCGGCAGGTTTTTAGAGGCGCAGTGGAGAGACGCCCAGCAGGTTTCCTGAATGTTTCCGTCTGAACAGACGGTAATCGGCTGCAGCTTCTCAAATCTCCGCCGAGCAACAGGTCGGCTGGCGCGGCAGCTGGATGACCTCACCGTTTCCCGAGACTCCACGCCGCGCCGGCTTTCTGTTTTCTCCCTGAGGTTTACTCACTCGGGACATCTGGCAGAGCGCTCAGACCGCAGAGCAGCTGGAAGGAGAACCGGAGCTGTCAGGAGGTTTCTCTTTTTTTTCTCTGGAGTGTGTCTGCTGTAACAGTAGTGACTGGATTGTGGGGCCCCTGCCAGAGGGAGACATGTCATTCTTGAACTTAAGCCAGTTTTGGTTTGCTTCCAGATCTTCCATAAGCTCCAACGCTGTCGGTGAAATGGGTTTGTCTGAAACACTGGGTGCCTTTCTGTCTGTTTCAGCCAATATCAGCTGCTAATGATCCACCGTTATCCAAAGTAAAAATAATCAAACAAACGATGGTGTCACATTCTCTGCTCCAATACATCTGTGGGATCACTTTGTCGTAAGACGGTTTAAAACTGCGTAACAGTCTGAACTTCCCAGCAGGACGCCTTGCTCTGCTTCATATGAATTACAGAAGTGTAGCCACCAAACCATTGCTCTTTATGTCACTTTAGAAATACAGACAACATAGTTTTTACTGGGATTTTAAGTTATAATTCAACAAAACATGCTGCTGTATGAAAAAATAATAATAATAAACTGGACTTTGTTTCCAAGTTTGAAGACGTTTCGCTTCCCATCCAGGAAGCTTTTTCAATTCAAAATGTCAAGAATAGCACTGAGTTCCCGGTTTTATACAGTAGCCTGGCTGCTGACTACTACCTGGATGACTGAGAATCTTCACCAGCATACTGCTGAATTGTTAAGTTATGATAATCACAATAACCAAAAAATCTGACGCTAAATAAAAAAGGTTTAAAGATCAGAAGACCAGAAGAAAACCTAAATGACTCATTCACACTATAAACACGTTGCTGGCAGGATCATGCTGTGGGGATGCCTGTTAAAGAGGTATGGAGACAGTTTTGTTCCAACATTACTGAAAACTAAGAATACATTTTTGAAAAAGAAAATGTATTTAAAAAATAGAGATTTGAAGACCTTTTATTCATAAAAAAAGGTTTTGAGATTACCGTTATTTTCGGACTATAAGCCGTAAAAGTTTTCCCCATTTTTCTCCCTTGCGGCTTATATAACAATGCGGCTTATCTATGGACTTTTACAGCTAACGGCCACTAGGGTAATACCTAAATCTATGGATTTTATCATCCACCATGTTGACGTCACATTTGCTTCAACACAAAAGTACGGTAGCCTCGCGCGCGGGAATACGGAGGGCTTCCGGAAGCAGACTTCTACCGCGAGTGGTATGAGACAGAAAGACAGCGAGAAAGACGGACATTGCGAGCGCAAGACAGTTTGTGTGTAAACATAAAAAACCTGCGGCTTATAGTCCGGTGCGTCTTGTATATTTACATATCATGCAATATAGCTTCTGCGGCTTGTATTCAGGTGCGGCTTATAGTCCGAAAATTACGGTAATTAATGTGTTGGGAAAGTTCAGCAAATATTTTTACAGTTTCCCATTCTTTCAGGTTTTATTTTTTTCCCCTCCAAATTAAATTTTTTAAATTTTTTTTTTTTGTGTGGGGAGACCAAGTTGTATGAATTGCAGTCTTTTCAAATGTATCGACTAAAAGGAATTATTCTGCTCTGCGTGGACGTTAGCAATTAGCCTGGGTGCCATTCCGAACTTAGTCCCACCCACAATGTTTGAGGTCGGGAAGTTCGGTCTGGCATTGGTCAATAGTAGCGCGAGTATGCTAGCACAATATCTGGCGGGCCAATCAAATTGTCAGGGCGGGCTTTATACGATGATGGACAGATGATCAACAGTAACGTAATCAACCACGTCACCAAAGCGTGCTTGGGTGACAACAACAATGGCTGCCGCTGGAGAGTTGAGGTGAGTAGATTCTGCTATTAGGTCTGTTCTAGAAGATATCGACAGAAACGCGATCAAGGCTCATATTCTTATTCTAGGCGTGCAACTGCACGCTTTGATTGTTGTTAACAACAACTATGCGTCGCTTAACATACGTCAAGCACTCCGTTGCTCTTATTGGTTGTAGGTCTATCCAATTGAGTGCAGAGGCAATTTTTTTCCTGGTTCGTTCGAAACACGCCCCATAATCACAGCTCTATGGAGCAGCATCAGACTCATATTCTGACTAGAATTGAGTAGGACTACGTCAGGCTAGTTAGCAACAGCATTCCTATTGGTCCACACACAGACCACACACAAGTTTAGAGGCTGAAATCTGTTAAACTGAGCTTAAAAAGAATACAAGCTGTAAAAATATGAATACATATAAAATTAACAAAGTTGGAAAATAAAATCTAAAAACAGGACACATTTTACAAGGATAAGGTAAAAAAATATCCCCAATAAAATGGCTGCTAAAGAGAAGCTGCCAAATGAAAAGCTCATTTTGCAATGACCAGAAAGCATGTTTAATTTCTATCTAAGTCTATAAGATTCAAGGAGTATTTTTTAAATTATCGCACTAGTTCACATGTTCATGTTTTTGGTATAAAATCTGGACTCGGGTCCCTGTTTGTTTTAAAGTTTCAAAGTCGCCACAACTTCCATAGAACTTTCAAAACTTCAGGATTCCAAGTTCAATAGCAGGCAATCGAAAGTGTGACAAACTTAAAAGTAATATTTAAATGATAATTTTGAAGCTATGAACTTTTCTGTGTTGGACAGTGTGAAAAACTGGCAGAAAGTGCTTTCACACCAAACATCTTCTTTATAGTTGCAAGTAAAGAACACATTTTCTAAATAAATAAAAAAAAGCAATCCCGAAATTAACTTTCAAAAACATCTTTTTTATTAGATTTTATTAAAAAAAAATAAATAAATAAAATTATTTATTTTAAATACTTTTCAAATTTCTCTACTATGGCAAGAGAAAGCAGAGAGAACATAAAGTTATGGGTTGAACAAGCAAGTACTGTAGAATAGGAGAATAGAGAAGGAATGATGAAGTGGTCCCTGTGTCCTCCAGCAGTCTAAGCCCATAGCAGCATAAGTATAGATGTAGCCCAGCATAACCTGAGCCGATCTAACTATAAAGCTTAAAAAACGCAAATTTTAACCCCAATCTTAAAAGTAGACAGGGTGTCTGCCCCAACTGGTTACTAAAACTGTTGGTTTCACAGGAGAGGAGCCCGATAACTAAAATAGAACTAAAAAATCTTCCTCCTGCACTGGAACAAGATCAATTTTTCTTAACATAAGTGCATTTGTTCTTGAATTGAGGAGGTAAGAGAGAAACTTTGCCAATGAAACAAACAATTTACATTTAAAATAAGGAAAAAACAAGTTCATTGTCTTATTTCAAGTGAATTTTATCTAATTATCTTATTTTAAGAGTAAAAATACTCATTCCATTGGCAGATCACCTACTCAGATTAAGGCTAAATACACTTAATTTAAGACATTTATACTAATTTCTAGATTGTTTTTGCAGTGGAATTCTAGGAACCACTAGTAATCCTGCAGACTGAGACCAAAGTGTTCTGTTAGTAATATAAGAGACAATCGCATCTCCTACACTGCAAAAACGATCTAAAAATAAGTAAAACTGTCTTAAATTAAATGTATTTACCCTTAATTTGAGTACATAAATGAGATGATTTGCCAATGGAATTAGTGTTTTTACTCTTAAAATAAGATATTTAGATAATATGCACTTGAAATAAGACAATTGTATTTTCTTATTTTAAATGTAAATTTTCTTGTTCCATTGGCAAAATGTCTATTTTACCTCCTCAATTCATGAACAAATGCACTAATTTTAAGAAAAAAATACTTATCTAGATTTTCATTTTTTCCAGTGATAAGATGGACGCTTCCTTTTAAATGTAATAAGCATTTTGATCTTAGTTCTTTATCTTTGAGCAACATAGTTCTGTGTTTGATTCATAAAGGATTAAAAAAACCAAAGCTGAAGTATTTTTTCTTCCTTTGGAAATAATGAAAGAATAGTACGGAAGAGGATTAGGGCCAGTGGAAAAAAAAAAGTTTAACTGTCTTTTAAATTTTATTTCAGTTTAGTATGGGAAAAAACTCAGGATTTTGACTTTTTTCTCAGAATTCTGACTTTAATCTCAGAATTCAGTCAGAATTCTGAGATTAAAGTCAGAATTCTGAGAACAAAGTCAGAATTCTGAATTTAATTTCAGAATTCTGACTGAATTCTGACAATAAAAAATTCTGACAATTAAATTTTATTTCAGTTTAGTATGGGAAAAAACTCAGGATTCTGACTTTTTTCTCAGAATTCTGACTTTAATCTCAGAATTCTGACTTTAATCTCAGAATTCTGACTTTAATTTCAGAATTCTGACTTTAATCTCAGAATTCTGACTTTTTTCCCATGTTAAACTGAAATAAAATTTAAAAATCAGTTAACTTTTTTTTTTTCAGTGGCCCTAATCCTCTTCCGTAGAATAGACAGGTTGATATGTGAAGGTGTAATGAGAACAAACAGGAAAAGAGTTCAGGGCTTCTGGATAGTTTAGTGGGTTACTGTAAATATGAATCAAAGCATCTAAAACAGCTATTTTCTGCTCGCTGTAAATCTTTTCAGGCTGTCCCTGTTTGCAGGCGCTCTGCTTCCTCTAATAGATGCATCAGCAGGTTCTCGTGCCTCATTCAAAGCCCCGGCCTTTTCCTGGCCGCTCCAACGGGGGCAGCCGCTATTTCTAGGAGGATGACAGAGAATTTGAAAAGTGGAGATCCTCAGCTCCCTCTGTGTTTATTTAGGTTAGCAGACGAAGGGATACTCTCTGACAGGCGGATCAATGGCATGCCGCATCCTAAAACATACCCTGGAGGAATGGAGAGAGGGGCCCAGCTGCCGCCTGACTCACACTGACTGGGTATGATAAAGCAGGAAGCTTTTAAAGCTTTCTGACTGAGGTTTGTCTGCGTCGACGAGCGGCGATGCCAATAAAAACACCAGCGTTATTTCTGGACGTTGATTCTGAAGGAATAAAGATGTATGCATGTGGAGTGGGTGCGTGCGGTCACGTTGTCATCACCTTTAGCTGCACAGAGGGGGGCGGGGATCAGCTCCCAAGATGCTGTTCTTAGTGGTCATATGGGTAACCACAGCAATCAGAGTCTGCTGTGGTTTCAGAATGACTTGCCCCGCGGTGCTCTTTATTTGACTCAGCAGTCGATCAGATCATGGTGGAAGTGTTGCTGCAGTAGCATTTTGTGGTAGTGGTATTAGGGGTGACTAATACTCAGGGGGGTGTTGAAACTAAGACCCTACAGGCTCTGTGGTTAAGGGGGGGTATGTTTATGTGTTTAAGGTTGCAGCCTGTTACCATAACAATGTTAACTGAGCCTATAATTTGATGCATAAAGCTTAGAAATATGCCTGCTTCTTTGGTAAATATGGCCTAAAACTACATTAAAGGGCAAATAAAACTAATTTGTATTTTTTTTTTTACAGATAAACTCTATGCACTGAAAAAATGTAAATCTTAATAAGTAGTTTTTTTCTTAAAATAAGTGGATGTTTTATTGAATTGGGGAGGTGAGACACTGCCCATAGAACAAGAGAATATACATTTAAAATAAGAAAAAATATTGTATTGTCTTATTTCAAGTGCATATTATCTTATTCTAACAATAAAAAATCTCCTTCCATTTGAAGATCATCACATTTTCCTACTCAGTTTAGGGATAAATACACTTAATTTGAGACATTTTTACTTATTTCTAGATTGTTTTTCCAGTGTAGGTTGGGCATAAAGGCTGCTATCTTTACATTACTGCACTGCAAAAACCATCTAGAAATAAGTAAAAACTTCTCAATTTAAGTGTATTTTACGGAAGAGGATTAGGGCCACTGAAAAGTTTTTTTATTTCAGTTTAACATGGGAAAAAAGTCAGAATTCTGAGATTAAAGTCAGAATTCTGAGATTAAAGTCAGAATTCTGAGAACAAAGTCAGAATTCTGAGATTAAAGTCAGAATTCTGAGATTAAAGTCAGAATTCTGAGAACAAAGTTAGAATTCTGAGATTAAAGTCAGAATTCTGAGATTAAAGTCAGAATTCTGACTTTTTTATTGTCAGAATTCTGTCAGAATTCTGAGATTAAAGTCAGAATTCTGAGAACAAAGTTAGAATTCTGAGATTAAAGTCAGAATTCTGACTTTAATCTCAGAATTCTGACTTTTTTTCCCTGACTTTTTTTTTTTTTCCCTGACTTTTTTTTTTTTCCCCACTGGCCTTAATCCTCTTCCGTAGTATTTAGCCTAAATTTGAAGAGATAAATAGATGAATGGCCAATGGAATGGGTATTTTTACTTTTAAAATAAGATGATTTGATAATGTGGACTTCAAATAAAACAATGCAATTGTTTTTTATTTTAAATGCAAATCTTCTTGTTCCATTGTCAAAGTGTCTCACATACCTCCTCAATTCAAGAAAAGAATGCACTTATTCTAAGGTAAAACAACTGTTTAGATTTCATTTTTTTAAGTGTGTGTATAATATTTTGATTTAAACTTCTTTGTTTTTTGCAAAAATCTAAAATCATCTTAGTGCTGCCCTCTATTGGCAGAAATGAGGCTACTGTTAAATTTTCTTGTAGGTAAAAAATTCAAGGATGTCAAACTTTCCTTGAGGGCCTTTTTGCTGCAACAGATAGATATAACCCTGAATAAAAGGGCTTAATTTAGTTCACTTTAGCTTAGTGTTCATTATTTCACCTTAAGCTGCTGCTCATTTACCGTCTGAAAGCTGTGCAAAACCAAATCTCCTTTTGTACAAAATGACAATAAAACTTGCCTAAGTCTAAAGGCTGGTTATACTCTGCCGCAGTGAGCTGCAGGTATGACGCAGATATTTTTGATTTATGCCCAATATTGAAGCGTGGTCTGCACTGTTATTCCAAGCCACAATGCAAAAGGAACAGTCATGATCTAGCTAGGACTGTGGGTGTCCTTGTGTCGGTTTGAAAAGCTTGTTCGCCGTCCACAACCTCTCATCCAACGACGGACGACGCACAGTTCACCCGTCAGTGTTCCTGAAAGACTGGCCTTGGCGCTGCGTGTTTTGGCTTTGGTTGCAAACCAACAGACTACAAACTAGCATCCTGCACGGTGTCTGGGATAGTGTCCAAGGTGTGCCAAGGATGGCACTACAGCCAGAGTTTCTTAGCCTCATGAGACCATCCTGATCTCGCGAGCTTTCAAGGTTTCACTCGCTAATCACTCTGGAGACTCTCCGTTAAAGAAAGTTTGGAGCCGTTCACCAAACGAACGTCCAATCAGCGTTGGCTTTGAGGCGGGTTGAGGTGTGACACAACGAGAAGCGCGACAGTTCAGTCTAAAGAACATGGCGGCTTCAGCCGATGAAACTAGCGTTAGCGTGGCTATCGAGCAAGTTTTATCGGAATTACAGAGTATTTCTTCACTGAAAGAAGAGCAAAACACTGCTCTGGAGGCTTTTCTCAGAGGAAAAGATGTTTTTGCTCTTCTCCCGACTGGTTTCGGCAAGAGTTTGATCTATCAATTGGCTCCTCTTCGTCGTCGCTCTGTTAGTACGTCATATGCTTCGTTGATCTGATTGGTTTATTTGGCCCGTCTATCACCAACATAGGCCAATCAGCTAACCAGTATTTTCGCCCCTTCCCAAAATTACTTCAACGGAAGGTTTCCAGATGGATATGCTCGTAGTGTAGAGCGGGTATAGATCTGACTAATCAGAGACCTCCTGTCTGCGGCACCCGCAATTTAGGGGAGCCGCACCAGAGTGTATATCTGCGTTAACTGTGACACATGCAGACAACCTGGTTTCTGAGCATAAACCAGGCTTTAGTCTTAATAACTAAGTTAAAGTCAAGCTCTCCTGAGAATTAGGACCTAATTAAATGATTCAGGTGTGTTAAAGCATCTAAATGGTGAACGGCTCTTGAGGACTGGATTCTGACACTCCTGCTTAATTAAAATGGTGCGTGCCAACTGTGAATGCACCAGTACTACACTGGAAAAACTATCTAGAAATAAGTAAAAATTCCTTAAATTAAGTCTTTTTACTCTTAATTTGAGTAGGTAAATGAGATGGTTTGCCAATGGAATTAGTATTTTTACTCTTAAAATAAGATAAATTGATTATATGCACTTGAAATAAGACGATGCAATTGTGTTTTCTTATTTTAAGTGTAAACTGTCTTGTTCCATTGGCAAAATGTCTCTTTTACCTCCTCAATCTAAGAACAAAGGCACTTATTTTAAGAAAAATTTGCTTAGCTATCTAGATTTAAATTTTTTCAACCAAGTAAATTACATTTTAATACTTTCCAGACGGGTGGAGAATGAATTTTATTTGAATTTGATTTTAACATAATGGAGTTTTCAAATTGCAGAGACTCTCGGTTTTGCTCACAATACATTTTCTTGGGTAAGGCGAAAATATGTGTGTAAAATATAAATAATATGGTAATATTAGTTGGAAAAAAATACAATTTAGATTATTTTGGCAAAATATTTCCAGCCCTAACACTAAGTACTGATATAAGGAACTAAAGGAAAACAATGGTTAGAATAAAAAGTGTAAACCATTACTTCTAATATGCGAGGCAAACAAACCAATACATTGGATCCAGTACAGCTGAGATGCTTTAGAGGGGAACTTTTATCCTCATCCGGGAAGTGTCTTAGCTGCCAGCTAAGGTCAACTTCATTGTTTTGATATAATGATCTCTGTCAAACATAAAAGTGGTGTTGCTAAATAGTACTGAGTTACTTTTACATGCTGAAGTACAGGTACTTGAAAGGTGGCATTGGGCCATAGCCGTATGAAGTCATGTCTACCCAAATTGGTACTTGCCTACTTCGCAACACCACGTTCAGGTTTACTTTGGAATTCGGAACTGAAAATTCAAATTTCAAATGAAATTCACAATCTCCAACTTAATCCCCGTCTTCCATAGACGCTTGTATTCTTAATCGTTTTTACAAGGCCACTGCGGCCACAGCTATGATCATAACAAGCCTCACATAAGTCCCTCATTTAAGGTTGAATTAAAGTTTGGTGATGCTAAGGACACATTTGAAGGGATGCAACTGGCACAGATTGGGCAGCCAGAGCCAAGTATGACGGCGACGCACACCGTGGATTTGGGGACAGAGCGAAATGAAAATTATGGTGTAGTTTAAAAAATCAGAACATTTCTATCAATTTGCATTGGGTGAATCAAACAGGGACTGGATGTGGTTGTAATATAAGGTAAAGGAACGCAGTGGAGATATTTTTTATTTTAGTCAGAAACTCACTGTAGATTGATCCATCCCCCTGGTACTCTGTGCTGTACAGATGGAAATGCGGTGAAGTGAAGTAGGTGGAATTTTACCTCAAAATCTTTTTGTCCTTATTGATTATTTGTGAGAGAGGCGAGATGTTAAAGTTGTAGGGAAATCATATTTAAATGTCAAATCATTCTGGCTTTAACATTTATATAAATGTACTCTTTATCAGTTAATATTGTCCATAAATAGTCTTAAAATCTGTGTTGTTTTTTTTTCCATTATCTTATGCAGGCCGGTTAGTTATATGTCAGCTTGTACACCTAAATTCGGCCAATCATATGTCAACTGTCATCTGTCAATAACATGTTTTCGGTCATAGCATCTTGATTCCTATGTCGCAGCTAATATACGCAACGGTTGAAATAAGAAATAAGAATAATTTCCTTTCCCATTGAGTTGCGTCCCAGTGTTCACGGGGATGGACGTCTGTGTCTTCGGCAGGCGTAGAGCTAACAGAACTGGCAGCGTTGCGAGGCAAGGGCTCAAACATGTACGGCTGGAAGCCTTCTACACCAAACCAAGCTTCTGCCGCCCTGGCGTCCTCTTCCACAACATCTTCGTCCCCGCTTTTCTCATCTAAATAAAAAATGGATGATGGAGGAGACTCATCCACGACCTCCGACACTAAACTCTCCTCCTCTTGCATGTTTCCGCTGTCCATAGCGTTCCTTGACAGTGTCGTTTCTAAGTCACCAATTTAGTGCTACTTGGTCCCAATGGAATTTCCCGTTGGGAACCTACTAGCACTAAGTTGCTAACTGGTTAGCAAGATGCTTCTGACAAACCGGCCACAACCAAACTTGCTTGCGAACCTTCTGCCACAACAATCCCGCCCCCTTGATAATCGACCAATCACATTCACTTCATTCACTCGTGTAAAGTCGGGCACTACTTGGGAGAATTCAGAAAGGCAACTGTTGGAACGGCCATTTCACTAGGATTTTAAGCAACCAGCAGCAGGTGAACCATGCTAAAAAATGGCGTAAATACACCTCTAGAAACGATGGAGGATGTGGTCAATTAGTTTTGTGTTTTTAAAGTTATACGTTGTTCTATTCAGCTCGGATGTAACCTCCAACCTCGTTTTTATCTTATCTTCCACAGAGTTTGGTGAAACATGAGGAGCCCCCTAGGGCCTGGCCGGTGAGCAGCTAAGGGTCAAAGTTAAAGCACTTGCTCCTGGAGTCATGGCGGACAGAGAGGGGCTTTCCATCGCCCCGGGTCAGGTCTATGTTGAAGTCGAGTATGACTATGAGTACAAGGCTAAGGACAAGATGGTGACCATTCGCCAGGGAGATTGTTACATGCTGGTGAAGAAGACCAATGAGGACTGGTGGCAGGTGAGGAAGGAGGAAGGTGCGAAAGCCTTTTATGTTCCGGCGCAGTACGTCAAGGAGGTGCGGCGGGCACTAATGCCCCCACAGAAACCCGCCCTGAGAGCCAAGCCCACTGTTTTGGACATCTGCCGGGAATCCAACGAGAACCTCAACAGGCCTCAGCCGGAAATGTCCAGCTTCGGCCGCCCGTCACCTTCCTCCACCCCTTCGCCGTCCTCTGACCGCGTCACGCCGCCCGTTCTCCCAAAGGACGCGAACCAGAACCTAGGAAGCCCACACCACTGCAAGCTGGTGGCAGAACTAGTTTTCCTCCACAACAATAACAACCACCCCCACGGCAACAACTCTTCGTTGCCACGGACACGAGCCGATTCGCCACCACTCAGAGTGGGAAGTAGACACAGTAAGAGTCCAGATAGTGAGAAGAGCTTGGCTTCGGGCGAGGCGCCAGGAGAGGGGTCCATCAAGCACCGCAACGACTCGGAGTCTGGAGACGAGCTCAGCAGCAGCTCGACAGAACACATGCAGGTAGGAAAGAGACTAAACCGCATCGACTTTGTACGTTAGCGGAGCGCCGTCTCTGCTGTTATCCAGGCAGAATTTGTTGAGTTTTGTAGATTCCATTGCCTTCTACCTTTTATTTCTTCTCTCCTACCTTGGTTAGCAACCCTTGCCTCAGTCAGTTCCCATACTTCACTGGAAATTCCAGGTGGTTCCCTCAAAAATGACATTTCTTCATTACCCCATTAATTCATAGCCTCGTGAGACCATCCTAATCTCGCAAGCTTTCAAGGTTTCATTCGCAGATCAGTCTGGCTACTCTCCGTTAAAGAAAATTTGGAGCCGTTCACCAAACGAACGTCCAATCAGCGTTGGCTTTCAGGCGGGTTGAGGTGTGACGCAACGAGAAGCGCAACAGTTCAGTCTAAAGAACATGGCGGCTTCAGCCGATGAAACTAGCGTTAGCGTGGCTATCGAGCAAGTTTTATCGGAATTACAGAGTATTTCTTCACTGAAAGAAGTGCAAAACACTGCTCTGGAGGCTTTTCTCAGAGGAAAAGATGTTTTTGCTCTTCTCCCGACTGGTTTCAGCAAGAGTTTGATCTATCAATTGGCTCCTCTTCGTCGTCGCTCTGTTAGTACGTCATATGCTTCGTTGATCTGATTGGTTTATTTGGCCCATCTATCAACAACATAGGCCAATCAGCTAACCAGTATTTTCGCCCCTTCCCAAAATTACTTCAACGGAAGGTTTCCAGATGGATATGTGGAGCAAATCCATCTGGCGGAGTCAGGTTACTTAATTCAAGCATTAGTAGAAAAAAGAACTATGTTGAAGATGTTGGATGAAATGTTCTTGTCTGCCTTGAAGCATCCTTGGCTTGGTTCTTATCAGGAACATGGTAGATCTTTGTCAAGTTTTCCGTGGGTCATTAAAAATCATTAAAAGTTATTAAATTATTAGTTTTTAAATTTAGGCCTTTATTGGCTTAAAAATTCATTAAATGTGTTTATTGTGGCATTTAAAATGCTTTATAAAAAAAATGTTTATAAAAACTATTTCGTCAGACATATTGTATCACAATATATTTGCGTGGAACTGCTTCCGGTTGATCGCAAAGCTGCATGTTCAGAAAAGAAGCTTGAGTCGGAGAAAAAAGCAAATTTAAAAAAGTGGCTGGAAAACGAGAAATTCGGGACCTGCCTGCAGCCTATCAACGGATACCTGTTGGTGGCATTAAAATTATTTCTTTTAGAGAGCATTAAAAGAGCATTAAATTTGGGTTATTCATTCCTGTTTAAACCCTGTTTGTGTGCATGTAGTAAAGCCTATTCGAAGGTATTCATTCTTTTTTTTTACTTTTTCAGAGTTTGTCATTGTACAAGTGCACATTTGATTCTGCAAACTGATTTTATTCATTTAGCATCAATTGTCCACATGTCTCATCTGATTGCAGTTTAAAGGCATAATTAGAGTAAATCATCCAGACAAACTAGTTAAAAGTGTTCTAATGCTACATTAAGCAGAAGCAGCTAGTTTACATGCAAAAACAATGTTTGATGTGCATCAATGCACAGCAAAAGGTCCAGCAGCACATTTTGAGCAGCAGGAGAAGCGCCTCACGAGCTTCTGTGCATCTGAGGCCCTTCAGAAGCAGCAGCTGCTGGAGTTGGAAAAATTTTAACTTTAGCTGCTGGACATGCCGCATCAACCAATCAGAGAAGCTGATCTGGGAGCTGACAGGGAGACGGACACAGCACTGCTGATGTAGATCACCATGATCACTCCACTGGAACAGTTTATTAATGCCTAAATTAACTTAAAATGTTGAAATCTGTTGAAAATCTGTTTGCTTTTATTATCCTGGAGCCTGCAGTTTGGATTACATGCATGAAAAACGCTAACATCTACTTCCAGAGTAGCAGAAAACCACAAAGAGGCGAAATAATTTTTAAAGGCAGGATGGTAATCTGGAGTTTTCAGGTGGATTTTCTCACTTAAAAACCTATTTAAGCTAGTTTTTACCCACTGATGACAGCAGATGTAGCTGCCATTGTTACAGGCAAAGAAAGGATAGAGTAGCTCTGCCCACCGCGCATCAGATCCAATGTTTTCACCGGGCAGCTAGAGCAACAAAGATGCTTCAGCCGCGCGTCAGAACTAAACTTGAACAAGCATCAAAAATGAAGCAACATGCCCGTTTTTGCTGCTTGTGAACGTAGCATAACAACAGAAAGATTTCTGCTGTCATATAAAGCTGCTAAACTCACCCAAAACACAAAACAGTCCAAAACACTGGACTGTTGTAATATAACTACCAGTTACACTTCCAAAACTATCAAAAAATGAGTAAAAATGCCTTAAATTGTGTATTTACCCTTAATTTGAGCAGGTAAATAAGATGATCTGCCAATGCAATGAGTATTTTTACTCTTAAAATAAGATAATTAGATAATATGCACCTGAAATAAGACAATAAAATTGTTTTTTTTTCTTATTTTAGATATAAATTGTCTTGTTCTATTGACAAAGTGTTTCACTGACCTTGTTTTAAGAAAAAAATGACTTATTGAGATTGAGTTTTTTTGCATTGTAGCGTCATTTGAACCAGTTTAGCTGAAAGACAGGAGCAAGCAGTGTTGGTTTTTATTTATTTTTTCTAATATTTATGTATTTATCTTGAGTAGAATCTTCTAAAAGATATTAATAATTTGACAGAATCTGCTCTTACTTAGTATATCTGTCTCAAAACAAGATATTTTTGGCTAACTAAAGATTATAAGACTTGGTTAGTTGGGAACTTTTTGCAGGGATCAAAGCAGAGAAAAGTGGTTGGTCTGAACACGGCGGGAGTCCGCGCAGCGCCGCCTTGGCAAACGGTTTTACATGGTGGCTGTATCCAGGCAGGGGCAGCTTGTTAAGGAGCCGTTTGTGTTCTTTGTTCCACGTGCTGCCGCTGCCGCCTCCTCCTCCGCTGAGGAGGGAACAAAGAGAGAAGTAGAAAGTAGGTCAAATCTGCTGAGGATACCCCCAGTCCCTGCGCCCCCTGCCACAGAGACCGTGGCGTAAGCACGAGCCCCATGCAGCGTGAAGGCCATGTGAAGCGAGGAAATGTGAGATTGAACACATGTTAAGAAGGTCCTGAAAGACTTTTGTTTCTGCAGATCTTCAGCAAACGTTAGGAATGAATTTAATGCTTATCAAACCAGCAAGCTGAATTTAGACTCCTCTCACATTCCTCTGGCAGCTCTCTGGATTTGTTTTTTTATAAAACATCTTTTTATAGTCAGGGTGCAGTAAAAATGACGGGGTGTGTGCAAAACCACCACTTAACAGAATTCAGTCAGAACTTTCCATCAGCTGCAGCCCAGTTCTTAGAGGAAGGGGCAGGTGAAGCCCACCACGCCTCTCTATCAGGGGCTTTTAGGAGTTTTATTCAGTCCTCCTGCTTGGGCTGTTTCCAGGCAGGTGAATGGCTCTGGAGAAAACTCACCTCCCTCCACTTGCTTGTTTCCACCGCAGATAGATTGAGAGAAACCAGAGCTAGAGCTTCTCCTGATAGATTTCTTGAGATGAATTCCCATTTACTAAGAAGTCTGTCCGAAGTTTAGCCGATTTTACCTCAACTTTGCTTTTACAGGTTTTCTTGTTCCCTCCGATGAATTGATGAAGTTCACTTACTGTAATTTTCTGACTATAAGCCGTGACTTTTTCCCCATTTTTCGACCTTGCAGGTTATATAACAATAACCTGACTCCGCCAGATGGATTTGCTCCGCATATCCATCTGGAAACATTCCGATGAAGTAATTTTGGGAAGGGGCGAAAATACTGGTTAGCTGATTGGCCTATGTTGGTGATAGACGGGCCAAATAAACCAATCAGATCAACGAAGCATATGACGTACTAACAGAGCGACGACGAAGAGGAGCCAATTGATAGATCAAACTCTTGCCGAAACCAGTCGGGAGAAGAGCAAAAACATCTTTTCCTCTGAGAAAAGCCTCCAGAGCAGTGTTTTGCTCTTCTTTCAGTGAAGAAATACTCTGTAATTCCGATAAAACTTGCTCGATAGCCACGCTAATGCTAGTTTCATCGGCTGAAGCCACCATGTTCTTTAGACTGAACTGTCGCGCTTCTCGTTGCGTCACACCTAAACCTGCCTCAAAGCCAACGCTGATTGGACGTCCGTTTGGTGAACGGATCAAATTTTCCAGACTGATCTGCGAGGGAAACCTTGAAAGCTCGCGAGATCAGGATAGTCTCACGAGGCTAATATAACAATGCGGCTTATCTATGGACTTTTACAGCTAATGGCCACTGGGGTAATACCTAAATCTATGGATTTTATCATCCACCATGTTGACGTCACATTTGCTTCAACACACAAGTACAGTAGCCGCGCACACGGGAATGCTAACGTCCTCCGGAAGCAGACTTCTACCGCGTGTGGTACGAGACAGAACGACGGCGAAAAAGACGGACATTGCGAGTGCAAGACAGTTTGTGTGACACCCTCATTATGGAAAACAAACGTACCGGTAGAAATAATAAATATGAGCTTTCCCCAAACAGTAGCCTCTTTCCCGACAATCCTCTCTGTGCACGAACCATATGGTAATTAAACATAAAAAACCTGCGGCTTATTGTCCGGTGCGGCTTGTATATGTACAAATCATGCAATTTAGCTTCTGCGGCTTATAGTCCGAAAATTACAGTAAAAGGATTTTTTTTTCTGAGAACATCCAGGAAACACGTTTTAAAGTGCAAAGGCTTTCCTAGCACTGAATACTAGCTTACACTAAAAACGGAAAGCTACATTGTAGTTAGCATCAAGCTTATTTTAACCAAGTTTAAACTAGTCTGACATCATGTCTGTTAGTGATAGTTTATATCCCTGTTTATTGGAAATTATGTTCAATTATTATTAATATCAATTATTCAGTAAGGTTTTGCTATGTAGCCTTCCTGTTATCCACTGAAAGTCTGGATCTCTTGCAGCCTGACTAAGCTGTAGATATATTTCAATATGTCCAATTAGTTTAGTAATTAATTAGTAATTTATTGAATCAATTTGACTGTATGATCCGGTTGAACTGTAAATTGCTTTGTGATTATGTGTTGTGATTTAGTGCTATATAATAAACTGAATTGAATAGTCGACCTTTAAATGGCTTTAACACCACATTTATATTTTAAAATAGCTTAATTTTACTACTCTACACTCAGTAGTGGCGTCCACACTAATGATTATTGTTATGGTGTGTTCACTGATTAGAGAAAGGTCAGATTTTTGAGTTTCCAACTAACTGCTCACCACTCAAATTGTATGAAGTGAATTTTGTTCTAGGGCTGCAAATAAGATGAAGCATATGGGAAAGGTTTTTCATCTTGACTTGCAAAATTGTTATTATTTTTACAATTTTGGTATAATAACTGCTTTTAGTGGGTACCTCTTTCAGTTAAAGGTTTTGGTTTTGTACTTAAGTTAACGATTAACCAATTACTAAATTAATTGACCATTATTTCAATAATTGATTCATCAGGATTAATCCAATTAATTGTTTTAGTCCTATTTTCGTTCCATTATTTTTGCAACTAAAGAGCATAAGCATATTTTGTAAATGAAAATTTGAAAAGACGGCAAAGTTTGGTAAATTGAAAATCAGAAAAAAGTAAAATTTATCTAAAAATGAAACTTTAGGAAACTTTTTAATCCCAAAAAAGCAGCAGAGAGTAACTATGCTGTTCTTAGAATTTTGATATTTTCTGATTTGTTTAGTTGTTTTTTTAAATTTGTCTTTGTTAGATTTTGTTTCTGATTTTTTTTTTTTTTTCATTTCCAAAAGTGAAGTTACTCTCAAAACAGGTAATTTTTTTTAATTTTCAGATCATGTGTTCTTTGGACCAATAATGGAGCAAAGTTCACTCCATACAACATGGAGCTTTCTCCTTTCTGCTTCCTTAAATCAAAGGACAGATCACCTGCAAGCGTAGAATGAGCCATTTTTTAACATCTAACGTCTTATTTTAGTGAAATCTCTTTGAAGGAACCTCTTAGTATCCATAACAACACAAGCGCAGTGAAAATGCATCCAGATTGTGAAAAGGAAACGGCTGAGTCTGGTTTCCGTCTGCCTGCTGTGTGGTCTTCTAACCGGCTGGCAGAACTTAAAGGATGGAGGAGGACAGATCTATGCTTCCCACCTTGGGTTGAATCCGGGGATCGGGTCTGTCAAAGGTCGCCATTAAAGATGGAGGAGAACAATAAAGCTGCAGGGACATGAACGCCCCAGCATCTCCCCAGATTTTGATGAATCGTCCATCTGCTTGTGCAGAGAACCCAGTGGGAGCGCAGGCTGTATTAAAGGCTGCTGATCTAAGACCGACCATCAGTGGAAATATACGGCGCTGTGGGTCGCTGGGGGTCCCTACGCTCGCTTTCTCTCTCCACCCTGAGCCGGTCAATTTACTGCCGCTCTTTATTCCCAGTGAGTCGGGTCGTTATTGCTCTGCGACGAGAGCTTTCTCCCACGTGAAGCAGAATGAATGCATTGTTCATGCGTGTGAGACTCAGAACTTTCTGCAGTTAACTGTACGGAGACGGTCTGTACGTCAGAGTCCCAGGCTAATTGCATGTTTAGGCGAGTGGGTTCTTCCAGAATCCTCCATCTAAACTAAGAAGGGTGACGCTCTGGTTTCAGTGCTACGTTGTAAATCCCTCCAGAAACAAGTGTTTTTCTGCAGCACAGAGTGAAGAAGAGGCCCGGGCTTGTTTTCCAGCGCATACTTTGCATTCCTGCCTCCAGCCCTGCCTGCACGCTCACACACATACAGTAAAGCAGCAGGGGAACCTCGGCCAGAGGACGTCTGCTTCACCTTCCAACAGGAAGTGCTGGCTTTCTGCTAATCTGATATTAATTTAACCAGCGGTGCATCCTCTGTAATCATGTGACGGTCTGGCTCCTTGTTTGTCTGCCTGTCTACATTCCTAGCTCTCCTCTCTGTCCTCTTTAGGGTCCCCTGCGTATTTTCTTCATCTCTTCTCTTCTGCTGCCAGCCGGCCTCATGTTCCTCCCTTCATACCGTCTCAGGAGCTCAGCTGTAACTTTAGAGGATGCTCTCCTGTCATCTGTCTGGAGATGTGGATTCCAGGGGCTTCTAAGCCCGACACCAGAGCTGATGATGACCTCAGAGTACCTGAGTGAAGTTGGCCCCCCCACCTTCTTCAAATCAGACAAAATTGGTGTCAATTAACTCAGATCCGTTTGTGCTGGTTTGTGCAGCAAAAATTGTCGTTTGTGCTGCTGTAGCTTTGAAGATATTAATGAAAATGTAAAGGTCAAACCCCCCCCCCCCCCCCCCCCCTTCTTCAAATCAGACGAAATGGGTGTCAATTAACTCAGCTCCGTTTGTGCTGCTGTAGCTTTGAAGATATTAATGAAAATGTAAAGGTCAAAAGGTCAACCCCCCCCCCACCACCTGCTTCAAATTAGACTAAATTGGTGTCAAATGTTTGTGCAGCCAAAAATTTCGTTTGTGCCGCTTTCATTTTAAAGATATAAAGAGGTGTTTCTAGAGGTCATCAAAGGTCAACATGCCCCCCCCCACTTTCTTCAAATCTTCAAATCCAAAGCGGCACAAACAAAAATTTTTTGCTGCACAAACGTTTGACACAAATTTTGTCGGATTTAAAGAAGGTGGGGGGGGCCAACTTCTCTCAGGTCCTCAGAGTTAGTTTTTTTTTAGTAAAGTCCAGGTTAAAGATAAAAGTTATTTATTTTGATTTTATTTTTCACTCTCAGGTTTTAGGGTTGGTTTTTACCTCAAAGACACAACAGCTGGAGAACTTGGACAGAGATCTATTTACATCTGCATTATTATTAAGGGAAAGTGAAACAGATGAGTTTATAGAATTTAAAGTAATAGAAGATGTAAAACATTTATTACTAAACTGTAGAAATATGATGAAGAAAGGATGATATTAAAACAAAAGGAGAAGGGATAAAGGAAATACAGAAAGCTGTTAAATCTAAGAATCTTAAGAATATAGGATTATACAATAAGATTTAAAGGGTATATATATATATATATATATATATATATATATATATATATATATATATATATATATATATATATATATATATATATATATATATATATATATATATATATATATATATATATATATATATATATATATATATATATATATATATAGAGAGAGAGAGAGAGAGAGAGAGAGACATAAGACTTATGTTTCTGTTTCCTTTGATTCAGCTCCAGCTGGAATATAAAAATCCTCTGTTTGACTTTCCTGCATATGCAGACAAAAAAGTTAAGAAGACGTTCTTATCTTCAGCTATAAGAAGGGAGGATTATAGGTATATGCAGGGTTATATAAGGAGCAGCAGGCGTGTAAGTAAAGGATGCAGCTGACGGTGTGTTCATGCAGCGCCATAAAGCCTGTGATGCTGATTATTGCCGATTACTCAACGTGCGTCACCTCCTCCTTGCTCTGCCACTCGCTGTGCTTCCTGTAGTCCCTCAGCTGTCCCTCAGCGCCCCCCTCTCTCTGGGAATGGCTCGTTTCGGTAGCTTAGTGGACCGAGACGGTATGAACTCTGAGAAGGGAAGGAAGGACGCTGAGCTGACCTGGTTCTGATGGCTCTGCTCTCATTTATCCCGTCCTCTGGTAACCCCTGCAGCTCCACTTCTCTTTCTGTTCTCAGGACTTAGTCCAGTTGCTGTTGCATTTTTTCCATCTCTGCAGGGCGTTTAATGAGTGGCGCTCAGCAACAGGTCTGTGTTTGCCTACATGCATACATAACCAGCACTAGCTGGGTTCAGAATCTATTTCTACAACTATGTGGAGTGAATTTAGTTCCCTCATTGGTGCAAAACGTTGATCAAAGAATTTCAGACAAACTTAGCTGTTTTCCAAGACTTCATTTATTTAAATTTTTTAATTTATTTATCATATCACACTTTTTAAAAATTATTTTATATCTTATATTTTAGTTTACAAATTCTGGATTTTCAAATTTTATTGAAAAAAAAAAGTTTTACAGATTTTTCTTCTGTGATTTTTCTTTATTTTTCTTTCTTTTTTCAAATAACTTTTCACAAATCAATTTCTCTTGAAAATGCTCACTGTTAACCGATAAACTGTTGCTAACGTCCATGTAGACCAGTAGAAATGCATCTTCGCTCCAGAGGAAAGCCCCCACCCAGAAGAAAAGAGAACGTAATCATAAATATGCTTTTAGGAAAGAATGTTTTTTTTTTTAATCAATCAGAAATAATGAAAATTATAATACTCAATTAGAAAAAAACAGAAAAATATTGGGGAAAATGAAAAAAGGTTGTGAAAAAAGATCCCACAGCAGAACTATACCATGTTTGAAAATGGCACCATCACACTCCAGAAATGAAGGGGGCGCCATCTGTCACGTTCTTTATTTATTGGCTACGTTTTTATCGGTAAATAATAATAAACGTAGCCGGGGTGTCTTCTGTTTTTAAAGAAAATCGTTATTTCTTCATCATCATTATATTAAAGACACAATAGAAGCACATGATACAAAGCATCTATTATCCTCAGCCATGACTTAAGATCATGCATTGCTGCTCCCTCCATTTACTGTCCATTGTTAGTGGTTTTGTTTTTAAATGTTTATTGTTTTTATTTAACCTTGTTAAACATTTGTAAATATTTTCATATTTTTCATGCAAGTACAGGTTGAAAAATCAACATTTTTATATAAAAAGAAAAATAAAACTCTTTCTGTCGATATCTACTGAAAACCACAATTGTTTACCTCCAGTTCCGTCATACAATATTTTATTTTAGTTCATCATATTAAATGTATCGTAGTGTGAAGCTGTAACCTGTAAACATCATTTCACTTTTTTAAGCTCTTTTATATTTCTGTAACGACTCTTTTATCTAAAATTCCATTTTTTAATTATTAAAATGGATCCATTTCCCTCATATTTGTGGTGCAACAGTTTTTGATTGTGCTGCACTGATTATTATCGATCAAAAACCAAAAGTATAAAATAGTGATGCACGATATTGGGATTTTGGCCGATATCCGATATGCCGATATTTTAGAACTCATGTAGCCGATAACCGATATCGATACTGATGTTAAAGCTGGACAAAAATAAGTAGTCATTGAAAATAGCAGTTTTTTTATCCATTTCTGACACTTTGAAAAATAATATACTCAAATATATTTTCATATGCTGATATCAAGTTGATTTTTAAAAACGCGGTATCGATCTATTTTACTTTCAAAATCTCGTGAAATTTCATCGTTCTGTTACAAACTCTCGTGATATTTTGCTAATTCTTGTGAGATTTTGTTAGTAAAATAGATCGATACCGCGTCAATATATCAACATATAAAAATATGGCAAAATTTTGTGAATTTTCGGGGGATTTCGTAGCATAGCGATGACATATAGCAAGATTTCATTAGTAAAAGAGATTGATATGGTGTTTTTAAATGGCAATATATCAGCATATGAAGATTCCCATTATATAGTGCATCCCTAGTATAAAAACTTATCCTAGAATGACGGGATATTAAAGGTATTTTTTGCAGCATTTTATTGCAGGTCAGAGACGTGGTTTGTGAGTTTCTTTACTCTGAATGATTTTCCCCAGGAGAGCGTCGGCTCGGCGTGTGGGAGGACTGCTAGAAGCATCAGAGCGTAGGAGTCTGGAGCCATCAGGGGCCACGTATTGTCTCTGTCATACGCCTCTGATATCCTTAATTATGTGCTGTGGCTGCCAAAGAGACAATAGCGTAGCTGAGAATCAATCAGCGGCTAAACGGTTCCTGTAGCAGCTGTCAAACCGCGTTAAAAATGGGTAGTTGTAGCACCTGTGGGTGTAGAAACTGTGGAAAGGTGAGCAGCAGTGTGTAATTAACATCATTCACTACTTTGGGGTTTTATTCTGCATCTAATGGACGTGTTATTGGCTTTGCAGAACCTCTGTCTGTTGTTGTTTTGGACTCAAGCACTTTCTACCAGCTTCTGTTGCTGAGCAGAGATGCTTTAGATTGGAAAACAAAAGAGAGAGTGGCCCATCCTGCTGTGGATGAGTCTGGGCCTTTCTGCTCAGCTTCCCAGTCCAGCAGTAGCTCAGCATCAGCAGGGTCCTCCAGTCTCTCTGCCGTATTCGGCCACTTCAGGTTATCCTTTCTGTTTCTGCATTTTCCCTCAAAGTGGATCAGAAATATCCTCAGTGAAACTAGAGCTTCTCTGCAGCACAAAGCCTGCAGTCGTTTGATGTCCTCCTGCCTGACGGGCTGAGAGACTCTCCTGGCGTCCATTAATGAAATGGATCTGCCAGCAGTAACGGCGTTCCCTCCATGCTTCACCGTCTCTGCAGCATCATTGGTTGATCCCGTCTCCTCTTTGCAGGGATTGGCAGTTTGTTGATTAGTCTGTCAGGCAGGCTTTAGCTGGGAATATTTCATACGGCGTACAACGTGGTGAATCACACCTTTAAGCTTTGCTTCCTTTTGAAATTTAGACTCTGAAACGCCATTTCCTGCATTTTGAAGTGGAATACAGCTAGGCCTGATACGATAACAAATTTTGCTGAACAATTAATTGTCTCAAAAATGATTGCGATAAACGATAATATTGGTTGAAGACTATTTAACACTGATTTATTTGAAATGACGTAATAATGCATGCTATTACCTTAAGCTTTCTATCTACTTTGTTACATTTACTCAAGTGCAAAAAATCTGGATTAAACTTTTTAACTGCAGCGTTATTTTGGATTTATTTTGTTGTATATTTTGAGGTGGAAATTGGTCCTTTAGGCTAAACTGGTTAGCACCTTAGCCCTCCATCTGATGTTAATTGTTTTGTCAGTTTCCTTCATATGGCTCTTTAAATTTAAATGCTAACCGCTCACCCCCTGGGCAGACATAGCATGGGTGCTTACTAGGGCTGGGTATCGTTCAAAAAATTTCTGTGCCGGTACCAATACCGATACCTTCACTTCGATATCGGTTCCTGAACGACGATCAATACCAATTTTATAATATCAATTCGGAGAAAAAGAAAATTACACAACATAGTAAAGTACAAATCTTGAGTTTTTCTTTAGAAAAATTAACATGTCTGCTTTCTCAGGAGACAAACAAGCCCGTTGAATGGGTAAGTGGTATGTGCGGGTCTGAGCGGCTCCGACATAAATAATATTGGAAGGCAGGATGGTAATCTGGATGAACTGACTGCACTGATTAAGTTTTCAGGTAGATTTTCCCACTTAAAAACATAATAAAACTACTTTATTCCCACTGATCACAGCAAATATAGCTGCAAAGCATTTCAGTCGGTACCATAAAAGAACCGATGTTCGGTACCCACTACCCAGCCCTAGTCCTTGCTCCATTTTCTCATCAAACTCAGGATCTTGGACTGAAACAAGTTGAAGAGCTCTGATGTAGAAAAGTCCATTATCGGTCACGCTTATGCTGGGGTCACAAAGGGTACTGGTGACTATCACCAGCTGCCTATGGGCGACAGGCGGGGTCCACCCTGGACAGGTCGCCAGTCCATCACAGGGCAACACAGAGACAAACAATCATTCACACACACACTCACACCTAAGGAGAATTTAGAGAAGCCAATTCACCTAACAGTCTTGTTTTTGGACTGTGGGAGGAAGCCAGAGTACCCGGAGAAAACCCACGAATGCAGAGGGATAACATTCAAACTCCATGCAGAAAAACCCTGTGCCGGGAATCGAACCCGGAACTTCTTGCTGTAAGGCAGCAGTGCTACCCACTGCAGCCAATTAAGTAAAAATGTGGGTTTTAAATCAACACTAAAGTTGATAACTTCAACAACAGAAACTCTGAGGTTCACCATTGTTGTTGTGTTGTGCGTTGGTACGATCCTGCAAAGGAATGGCGAGGGCCAAGTTCCCAAGCAAACCCAAAAACACCACTTTTTAGCTGAGTATGCGGGTAGACTGAAGCAATTTAATTATTTCCATGGTAACTAATTTGAATGAAGCCATTAAAGCTCAGTTTCAGTCACAAATACAAGTTGTTTTTTTTTGCATGGATTAAAGCCCAGAGACAAAGCGTTGCCTACTGCCGTAATCATCTTAGGGGTGTTGCAGGCTTCACTTTATAAGCCTCGTGCATTACCAGCTGTAGGACAGAAAAGGTCACAGGTCAACCCAAGCCCAGACAGGAAGCCCCCACCTCGTGGAAATTCTACGCTTCCATCTCCCCCTCTAGGACTTCTTTATATATATATTTTACTAATCCCTTAATTAAAAGCTTCTACTACTACTAATGATAATAATTGAAATTTATTGATCTTACATTGGAGAAATTCAATCTCTGCATTTAACCCATCTCCTTGGGGAGCAGTGGGCTGCCATTGTGCGGCGCCCTATACCATTGTCTTGTAAAAATAATGGCTATCTATGTTGTTTATTTATATATTAACATTAATATTTAAGGAAATGAAATGGCACTCCTTTGTTGTTGTTCAACACCTTAAAAGTAAATAAACAACACATTTCTGATTTAATCAAATTTTCTGAAATATCAAACTGGCAGGAAACCCTGATTGGATTTGGAAATTAGATAAAAAAATCTTTTTTAATAATTAAACCACTCCGAAACGTCTACAACATCAGATTAAGTGTAAAGATTATACACTCACGGGGCCACTTTATTAGGTACACCTGTCCAACTGCTCGTTAACACTTAATTTCCAAGCAGCCAATCACATGGTGGCAACTCGGTGCATTTAGGCATGTAGACATGGTCAAGACAATCTCCTGCAGTTCAAAGCGAGCATCAGTATGGGGAAGAAAGGTGATTTGAGTGACTTTGAACGTGGCATGATTGTTGGTGCCAGAAGGGCTGGTCTGAGTATTTCAGAAACTGTTGATCTACTGGGATTTTCACGCACAACCATCTCTAGGGTTTACAGAGAATGGTCCGAAAAAGAAACAACATCCAGTGAGCGGCAGTTCTGTGGGCGGAAATGCCTTGTTGATGCCAGAGGTCAGAGGAGAATGGCCAGACTGGTTCGAGCTGATAGAAGGGCAACAGTGACTCAAATAACCCCCCGTTACAACCAAGGTGGGCAGAAGAGCATCTCTGAACGCACAGTACGTCGAACTTTGAGGCAGATGGGCTAAAGCAGCAGAAGACCACACCGGGTGCCACTCCTTTCAGCTAAGAACAGGAAACTGAGGCTACAATTTGCACAAGCTCATCGAAATTGGACAATAGAAGATTGGAAAAACGTTGCCTGGTCTGATGAGTCTCGATTTCTGCTGCGACATTCGGATGGTAGGGTCAGAATTTGGCGTCTACAACATGAAAGCATGGATCCATCCTGCCTTGTATCAACGGTTCAGGCTGGTGGTGGTGGTGTCATGGTGTGGGGAATATTTTCTTGGCACTCTTTGGGCCCCTTGGTACCAATTGAGCATCGTTGCAACACCACAGCCTACCTGAGTTTTGTTGCTGACCATGTCCATCCCTTTATGACCACAATGTACCCAACTTCTCATGACTACTTTCAGCAGGATAATGCGCCATGTCATAAAGCTGGAACCATCTCAGACTGGTTTCTTGAACATGACAATGAGTTCACTGTCCTCAAATGGACTCCACAGTCACCAGATCTCAATCCAATAGAGCATCTTTGGGATGTGGTGGAACGGGAGATTCGCATCATGGATGTGCAGCCGACAAATCTGCGGCAACTGTGTGATGCCATCATGTCAATATGGACCAAACTCCCTGAGGAATGCTTCCAGCACCTTGTTGAATCTATGCCACGAAGAATTGAGGCAGTTCTGAAGGCAAAAGGGGGTCCAACCCGTTACTAGCATGGGGTACCTAATAAAGTGGCCGGTGAGTGTATATACTTCTGCTAGGCTAGCGAATTACCCTTTAGCGCTGCCACAAGAGTAAAGAAGGTAGAAAAAGGAGGGAAGAAGTAGGATGTAAACAATGCAGAACAGATAAAAAAAGGAGTTTGAGTTTATTGTTTTTGCTTTAAAAAAAAAAGAAAAGAATTTAAACTTCCTTTTGCAGGCAATACATGTAGGTGGTGTTTTTTTCAGCTGTCTAAAAGCCATAGTCAATATGTAAAGGTGCAGCTATGGTGTTACTAAATGTTCCATACATCTATCCTCTATAATATCCAGTTACTTTGACATTTTCACTGCTGTTCATTAACAGCGCTTATAATCATCTAGTATGAAAGAAATCTGAGAGCCTTCAAACACATTTTTTAACATACGTCGACCTTTTGTTGGCCCAGTTTTAGGAACTCTCATTTATTTCCTCTAATTCGTTCACAGTCTGATTTTTCCAAAGGGGGAAAGAGCTGCTTAGTTCCAGCTCATTGTTGACGCCTCATTGACAAGCTTGTTCCTCTTTTGTTTTTCCTTAAAAAAAAACCCAGAGTAATGACTGGAAGGCGGGTTATCTGGTGTAGTCAGACCCTTTCTATGCTTGCTGGGTTGATGCACAAACCTGGAGATGGAAACAGCTTTTTCAAATCAGCATTGACGAAGCAAACTTTAACTTACATGACTTATCGGCTGTTTCTGATGTCGACGTCTTCTTGGGTGGTCCTGTTAATTACATAAATAGGGATGTAAACAACATAGCCATTAATAATTGACATGTTAACGTAAGAACAACCATCCCGATCGGAACACATTCATTAGAACTTTCCTCTATTACTGATCCGTGGTCATGCTAGATAGTCACGTCTACTTGCGATATGGATGATGACTTCGGATGCCTTTGTCGTGCCTGGTTGAGTTCATTCAAACCAAATGGAAACATTGCAAATCTGCATTTCAGATGAATGGAAACACAGCTATACAAAGAAACTCAAGAGAACTCAAGAGACTCCCTCTTTACCCAGCATGCATCAGAGCAGACTTGTTTGTATTAAGATTTAAATTTTTGTCCCTGTTGTTCTACAAAAATATATTTTATATCAGTTGAGGTGAGAACATTATATGTTTAAGCTTCACTATGTACCTAATTTAAAAAAAATGTCCCAAGTTGAGAGGACAGCGGCAACTAGCGGACCTCCGAGGCTAATGCCAGCCAGGGCTAATGTTAGCCCGTCTGCAGCGGCCCTCTCTCGGCATAGCCGTGTGTAAAAGACCGCTAGCTCTGATGTTTTTGTTGTTGTTATATTTTGCAAAATGTTCATTTCCTTATATCTGACTGTGTTAATCATTGGTCGTTTCTCAATATGCGTTCTTGAGCATTCTTGTGTGCTCGTGTACTCGTGACACGTCATCAGCCTCAGCCCGAGTACCTTTCCAATTCTCGAGAACGCACCAAATCCCCGGATGTTGTTCTCGCCCCGCCCTCTTTATTGAGCATGCTTCAGAGCAGACTTGTGCGTTGGTGAGAATGTGAGTCCATACTCGCATTCTTGTGAATTGAGAAATAGTTATTGACATTAATAAAATGTTTACCAGTAAAATGTTTTATAACAGGCTGTAGTTGTGTAGTTCTAATATACTCCTGAACAGACGGTAGGGAAATCTAAATCATCTCACTGGCTCATTTGGGTCCATTTCCTCTGTCATTCTGAACCAAACCCAATGACCCTATCGCCCTTCTTTGCAGGAGAGGACCACCTCTTGGCTCTATGTTACCAGCTGCCCCACTTCGTGCCATGCCCGGTATACATGCTGTCAATGGCCCAGGGATGGTTTGGCAGGCAGAGTTGCACTTTACATGCTCTCACTCTTTCAGTAAAACAAAGGCGCCAGTCTTGTTAATGTGGCAAAACATACCCGCTGGAAATTGAATTGCTTTCCACAAAAGCAGCTCTGTAAAATCAATTAACCTAGCGGGACCCATTTATGGGTCACCCTGAGGACGAAGAGGTTTCTCTGCTTTGAGGCACTAGAGCCTGGGATGGTGGGTTCTTCATTTTTTTCCCACTGATTGGCTGTGAAATCCAATAACAGATGAATCGGCTTATCCGGACAGCGAGAATGGCTGCCGACGTTTCGGTTATTACAATATGTTGATGAACACATCACGAGGCAGTTCAGAGGTCAGAGTGTGGTCATCTTTTATGGCGATGATGAACTCATTTATCTAGACAAGTGACGGGGCGTTACAGATGACAGGGCAGGCCTCTGGGTGACGGAGACTACGCCAACAATGCCTCCAACAGTGCCTTGGCTCTCACTGGAACTGTGGTCTGGATGGATTCATGGAATGATGGGAGCAGTGGGAAGGCTGGTCAGGCTGCCAGTCTCTGGGCTGTGGGCAGAGTGATCTATGACCCGTGACACAATGCATCTTTCTGTCACTGCCGCTCCACCCCAAACTCGCACAGCTGAGCACCCTGAGTCATGGTATGTAGGCCGATGGGTACATGGATTCAAGGTTTAAACATGGCCTTTTCACTGTGTGTGTGTGCGTATGGATGTCCTACTAGCCTAGTTTGTTTTTCCCCTCTGTCGCCTCAGGTTTCTGTAATTTTTACTGATGTCTAATGACAAGTTATCATAGCCTAAAGCAATGCTTACTGCTTATTTGCGTTGTTAGCCTTAGGTACCGACTAAATGTTAGTCTGTTTAACAGGAAGAGATAACGCTAACGCAGTCTTTCAACCAAGATACGGGTTTATTTTACTAGTTTGTTTTGTTTTTTCTGTTTCAAGTGTCATCCAATGAGGCTTTTTATGAGTTCTTATTGGGTAACTAGCAGGGGCGGATCTAGAAAAATATTTATGGGGTGGCGAGAGGGGGGCAGGAATTTTTGAGGGGTGGCAACATATGGAATTTTTTTTACACCAAATTTAATCACAGTTATCACAGTTTGGTGAGAATAGTATGTACAGTTTTTAATGTGAAACAGTTCATATTAATAATACTGTACATCGTACAATGTGATCTCACTTAATAGGAGATAGAAGAATGATAACACTACTTCTGGAGGGGCCTTATGACAGGAAAGGTATTAAGGTAAGACACAGGTGCTGAGTCGCAGATGTGTGAGGTTGATTGTCAGATAGGCAGCTTTGCAGCATTTGCACAAGAAGAAACTATAGAAAAAAAAAGTTACCCATCAGAGATCTATGGACTGAGCTGTACTAAAGTGAGCATAACTACACAGTAGAAATAAATGGGTCAAGGCACCCAAACAAGGTACCAGACATCCATGTATTGTTTACTCTGAACACACATTTACCCCATTTGTTCCTCAGTAACTTGACATACAGCAGTTAAGGCAACATGAAAGGGACATTTCATGCATGTAAATATGCTGTAAATAGAGCTGCTGTATCAACAAATCAACAAATGTACTGTATGTTACAATAAAATCTCCACAAATCTGAAAAGAAGCAACATAAAAATACCTTTTGCTTCCAGTCTGAAAAAGTACAAAACATTTTGTGAGTAGGTTCATACAGGTCATTTCTGGATAGTTTCATACTATATATACAAAAAAGGATACAACACTGCTTCATATTAAGCAGGATTTACACCAGTATCACACTTTACTTTTAACACGTTTGGTTTCATTAAAGGAAACACAGGTGCGAAAACACAATGTAACATCTCTGTAAAGGCTCACCAGAGAGCATAACATAAAGTTGACATGACTATAACAGCTGAACGCAGCAATTTCCATGTTGCTCAGCAAAACGCTTCACAAATTTATTTAGATCCAATGCCTTTGTGCGTTTTGATTTGAGTACAACCAAACGTGATCGTCTCTTTTCTGTCATAGTTGACCGCAAATATGTCTTTATGAGCCTGAGACGTCAGGCCTAACTAACATCATAGAGAAATAACATTCTGCAACCTGATTTTTATCATCTCAAAATCAGCATTGCAGCTATGCTAGCAACATTGTGCTTTCATTATGATTTCATTTCTCGATAGATAGTTAATAAATTTTTGCCTGTTTCATCCCGTGTCTCCTCTCTCCATGACCCCTGGCTCCCTCGCTTTGCCCCATTCAGTTTTAAAAACAAGTTGCTCATCTCGTGCTGCATTCACTGCAGTCCAACATTGGAAATTAGCGGTTGTAATTCTCAAATTATCCATAATTAATAAGCCTCGCCACCCCTACCACCAACTGGGGTGGCAGCAGGGGTGGCAAGGCTGTCATTTAGCTTTTGGAGTAAGAATGGAAGTCGACAATCTGGGGGCCTCAACTTATTTTGCAAATTGAATAATCTGTCCATTATTTTTTTCAATTAATCTACTAATAATCAGATAGCAAAAGGTTCCTTAAAGAAGACATTACAGAATTACACCAGGGGGAAACTAAAACTTTTCCAGTTGAGGAGTTTTGGATAGAACATATGGTCATTAAATGCAAAATATTAACATATTCTTTAAAATTTTGGTATAACTGCTGCTCAAGATGGCTGCCACTGTCAGCTAAAGGCATGTTTTAGACTCTCTATATTCCATTTAATGATAATTAATGTAATAAAGTTAATTAATTGATTACTAAATTAGTTAATTGACAAACATTTTTTTTTTGAAAACCTAGGTTTTCTTTTGTATGAAGAAGTTCTTTCCACAACAGGAACTGCTATATATTTATATGTATATATGTATACAATTATTACAATATAGTACATAAACATATTTACCATTTGCTGAATTTAATTACAATTGAAATATTTTCTGTGCCAGCAGTATTAAATATTGGCTGAATAAACAAAAAACTAAATTCTTACACATTATCTACCTAGACCTATTTATAACTTTATAACTAGCAAAACAGGAGCCAATGCGGTTACTAAATGAAATAAATAAAATATCTAGTATATTGTATAATATCTAAGGGGTGGGGGTAACACTAAAACACTTAATGAAATTCTTTCTTTGAACAATGAATGGACAATCTTCATTTGGAGTTCAGTGTTATGATGGTTATAGAGTGAGTTGTGTTTTTTTACTGTCCCCTTTTTAAGGAAATCTTTCAAAAGTTTCAATCAATATAACTATTATTTATATATTATTTATATAATATTTTAAAATATTTAAAGCCATACTCTGTAGGTTTTGGTCAATATATTAGCTTAATTTGCTCTGTGCTAGCTTACCTCATTAAAAACTTGCCTATGCAACTTGAGAAGGTTGAATCCATCACTGAATGGATCTTCCACCCATAGATCACGACTTAACGGCACTATGAGCTCCCCTTAGCCAACCAAACAATAATGACCCTTATCTGATCAGACATATTTTTAGATGAGGATGTCATGCTAGCTTGTGCAGCGAAAGCTCTAAACACTTTAGCACTTTCTCTGCTTTCTTACTAAACAGATTTTAACAGCCCATATGTAACAAAACATATTTTTTTTAGCTTTTCACTGTTATAAAGCTATTTATTCACCACAATCTTGACCAAATGGGTACTTTGCTTGATTTATATACAACTGAGTTAATTCTGCTGTCTCTCCTGGAAAATGGGTCAACGTCCTGACAGGTCAATATAAATAAGTGATTACCAGAGTATGGATGTAATGCATAGATATAGAATTTTTGCTTAAAGCTGGGTCAAAGCGGCTCTTTCATGAGATAATCTGCACGGTGACAGCAACTGTTCTTTTTTAAACTATTCTAAGCCGGCCATTCTGCTGTTCAACTGATTTTCAGTTTAGGAGCAGAATGTAAGACGTTTAGCTGTAGGAAGGATATCATTGAAGCTTTTTCCAGACATGTGTGGCCTGTTTTACAACTACTTGAACTCCCCCTGTCCCTGCGCTCTCTGGACTCAGTGGATATCTTTAAAAAGCAGCTAAAAACACACCTGTTTTCACTAGCCTTCCACATAGCGTATTGTTTTATTCCCTTATTTATTATAGCTTTTATTGCATTTTATCTGTTTTTACTTGTGTTGTTTTTATGTTATCATGTGAAGCACTTTGTGACTTCGTCTGTGAAAAGTGCTATACAAATAAAGTTTACTTACTTACTCTCTTTTTTTTATGTAGTTGAGCTAAAGGGATAGGTTTGCTTGTTGGGTGATGAGTTACATTCTGTTTGGGAACACTGGCCCTTTATTAGGCTTTCGTCTTCGTGCATTTGTCTTTCTCCTTTTTGGGCTTCGCTTCTCTCTTTGTGTAAGCTTTTTTTTTTAACTCGGCAAGCTCTTTTAGATTAAAGAACAGTTAATGGCCCGCCACTTGTATTAGTTACCAGCATTGTTTTCATTTAAGGTTAAAAAATACCTATGAAATTCAGATTTCACAGGTATTGTATTATTTTTATCATGCAAATGGAGAAAGAAAAAGCAATCCATCTGTCAGAATCAGTATGTCAGACTTTTGATAAAAAGCCAGAACCCTACAATCGGTCCACCCCCAACTAAAAGTTTTGTGTTTATAAAGCCTTTGCCATCTGTTGGTGGCTTGCTGTTTAGATCAGTTCTAGAAATATAGCATCCGTTACTGAGACTCCTTTCACCTCAAGCTGTGGAAACGAACACTTTCTGTTTCACCGAGGCGTTGATCAGAGGCTGCAGGTCGGTAGTTTCCACTGGTGGAGGTGTTGCTTGTTGGAGTGGTCTACTGCTCTGCTCGTGATCCACTCAGCAGTGTGACACCAGTGCGATAAGAAGAAAGGGCAAATAATAAAAACCTCTCCTGACATTCTGAAGCGGGGGGACACTTCTGGAGCCAGCATGTGTTGCTCCTCAGGAGTGACAGATTGGAGTGCAGGAGCAGTGAGGAGGATGTGCCTGCCACTCAGAGCCCCGGGGTGACTCCTATCTGGGTCATTTCTAGGGAATAGTTAGTTACATCGGTACAAACGCAGATTAAAATACACGTTTTTAGATGACGCGGGTCTGTGAGATTAAAGCATTCTTCGCTGTATGCAAGGATTTTTCAATTAACCTCCCTTCTCCAAGGTTAACAGTCGAATGGGCCGTAAATTAGCACACTTAGCCGCTCCAAGGAGCTCTCATGCTGTTCCTCTGTATGAGTCATAATCAGTTTGAGTGCAGAGATAAACACGTGTCGTTATCTCATCCATTTAGCTCCACGGACGGTGAGAGAAACTCTGAAGCTGGACATTTCCTCTCACATCAGTGGATGTGTAGCTGGTTGGGGAGAAATAAACAACTTGGGTTGTTTTTTTTAGCTTACTGTGGTATCATTTCTCCTGTAACCTTGATACCAGTGATAGTTCTTTTCATCTATGAGGGATTATAACCTCCATAAACAGGAACCAAAAGTCTCAGGTTTCAGAAGAAGGCGGAAACATCGACTGAAAGTTCGTTATGAAGTCAGCAGCAATGCCCTGAGATGATGCATTACTGCTCGTTCCATTTACCGCCCGTCGTTAATAAGTTTTGTTTTATGCTATGGAGTGAAATTTGTTACATTATTTTTGGAGGCATAGTAAAAAAAATGACTTCCCAAAACTTAAACTTTGAAACTGTTTAATGAATAAAAATGTGGAAGTGACTTGCTGTATTTTCAGATTTGTATTTTCCCTTTTTTTTTTTTTTTTGGCGTTGAATTTTCCTCTGGAGTGAGGAGGAAAAACCCAATTCTGTCAATCTATTTATTAGGGATGCACGATATTGGGATTCTGATGTTAAAGCTGGACAAAAATAAGTAGTCATTGAAAATAGCAGTTTTGTTATCCATTTCTGAAACTTTAAATAATATACTCAAATATATTTTCATATGCTGATATCAAATCGATTTTTAAAAACGCGGTATCGATCTATTTTACTTTCAAAATCTCGTGAAATTTCATCGTTCTGTTACAAACTCTCGTGATATTTTGCAAATTCTTGTGAGATTTTGTTAGTAAAATAGATCGATACCGCGTCAATATATCAACATATAAAAATATGGCAAAATTTCGTAAATGTTTGGGGGATTTCGTAGCATAACGATGACATATAGCAATATTTCATTAGTAAAAGAGATTGATATGGTGTTTTTAAATGGCAATATATCAGCATATGAAGATATTGTGATATTTTAATGTATCAATATTTTTTCCCTCGTCTTTAGAAGTTTTTAAGTCTGTAAAAAATAAGTTTTTGAGGAAGAAGTAGTATTTTTTTTTTTAGACTTTAGAAACTCAGAAGCTGATCAAATATTGGGTTAAATGTCGGTGGGGTGACCGATGTCCGATATTCAGTTTTAAGGCCGATACAGGTCGATACCGATAAGGGGCCGATTATATCGTGCATCCCTACTATTTATATGTTTATCTTTACTACTAGGCCTGCGCGGTCCTGTAATAGTTTGTCCCGCCTGCAATTCCCGCATTATTCAGACGTTCGCCTACTGCTCAAGGCAATTCGTGTCATTCGTTTGAGGAATTAAACACGCTGTGCTTAGCCGAGCACCGCGTAGTGCATGGCGCGCGTTAGGTGACACGAGCTGCAATATCCAGCACATTGTGATGTATATATATGATAGACATATACTGATAATTTATGACTTTATCTTGCATTTTATTTTATGTTTTAAAACACGTTTTTAGTTCGCGTTTTTTGAGCTTTCAATATTTGTCCCGCGCCGCATTGCTTTGCGGACTCCCGCGGGAGTGCAGGCTCTAATTGGCGGTTTATTTGGATGTGTAATGGGGTTCTTTTTATGTTCTAAATATGTGGTCTCAAACCCTGGAGGTTTAGACGCATCCCTGCTCCAACAAAGCTTAATCACATTAATTTGTTTTTAACAAGCCTTGATGGCATGCGGAAAAAAGTAATTCAATTATTTGATTCTGCTGTGTTGAATTTGTTTTTGTTTTTTTAAGTATCATTTTTAGATTAATTGAAAACTTAATTGATAGATTAATCCATTTAGTAAGTTGCTCTGGAACTAACCTTATTCCTTCCTCTAAATACTTGAGGTAATGTATTTGAATACCTTTGAATTCTATGTTCCCCACTGACAACATTAGATAACTTTTATTTTCGTTTTGTACACACAGAGTGTATACAAAGCGAAATTTAATTTTGTACAGCTCTCGTGACATTTCCATTTTCTTAAAGTGCAGCAGCGTGTTTTTCAGATGAAATGGATGTGAGGTGAAAAGTGGAAGATGGGTGAAGGGTAAAAGTGGATATTTAGTGAATGGATGAGGATGGGTGGTTGGTAAAGAGGATCTCCGATGCTAAGTGGGTGGAGGGTCAAATAGGTGGTGGGTGTGTTACTGTACCTACATTTTTTTCACCTTGTTGTTGTTTTTTAGCCTGCCAAGTCGAAAAAAATGTGTCTGAGTCGCGCCAGTTCCCAGACAAAAATTACGCCATCTGGCAGAAAATCACGCGAGTTTTTCAAATCACGCCGGCAAATGGCGCCGGCAATGCTTGTGGGTCGTTTTCATCGAACGTAGCTGATTTTTGAGTGATTATGCGAATAAAATGATACAGAAACACAGGTACAATAGCGCTTTCTAGCTTGTTTGTCGTTTTGGTAACTACATCAAAATTATCGCTAGGTGGACGAAAATCACGCCATCTGGCGGAAAATCACCCGGCTTTTTCAAATCACGCCGGCAAATGGCGCCGGCAACGCTTGTGGGTCATTTTCATCGAATGTCGGTGATTTTAAAGTAATTTTGAGTGATAAATAATTTGTTTTTTTCATTGCACTTGCCCGGCAGGCAAATGCAATGAAATTTGTACTCTCCTAACGAGAAAAACTACCTGCCCCGGGAGATGGGGCGATGCTTAACATCGAGCCCTGACTTTAGAAGATATTAGGCATTCTTTTAACTGCTTCCGGTTTATCGTAAAGCCGTATGTTCAGAAAAGAACCTCCAGGCTTCCATCTGGGAAAATACAAATTTCAACAAAAATGGCTGGGGTACGAGAAAGTTGAGACATGGCTGCAGCCAGTCGATGGCTGCGTTATTTATACTATATATATATATATATATATATGAATATAATGAATGGTTAACAATACTCTGGTTAGCCTCTCCTCTTGTTCACCAACAGCTGTAATGCAATAAAAAGTCCAGTAATCCCTTGAATACCCAACTCCAACACTACAAAGAAGACAGCCAGACCGGAGCACTTACCGCAGCTGGGGGCCAAACAGATTCTGTGGAGTTGTCAGCTGTTCCCCAGTATTGATAGGCCAACCAGTAGGGGGCGCAAAAAACCACTCATCACAAATAATTATAAAACATATTTTAGTAGAATTTAATCTACACCTTCTAAGGGATGCACGATATTGGGATTTTGGTCGATATCCGATATGCCGATATTTTGAAACTCATGTAGCCGATAACCGATATCGATACCGATGTTAAAGCTGGACAAAAATAAGTAGTCATTGAAAATAGCAGTTTTGTTATCCATTTCTGACACTTTGAAAAATAATATACTCAAATATATTTTCATATGCTGATATCAAATTGATTTTTAAAAACGCGGTATCGATCTATTTTACTTTCAAAATCTCGTGACATTTCATCGTTCTGTTACAAACTCTCGTGATATTTTGCAAATTCTTGTGAGATTTTGTTAGTAAAATAGATCGATACCGCGTCAATATATCAACATATAAAAATATGGCAGAATTTCGTGAATTTTGGGGGGATTTCGTAGCATAACGATGACATATAGCAATATTTCATTAGTAAAAGAGATTGATATGGTGTTTTTAAATGGCAATATATCAGCATATTAAGATATTGTGATATTTTAATGTATCAATATTTTTTCCCTCGTCTTTAAGTTTTTAAGTCTGTGAAATATATATATATATATATATATATATATATATATATATATATATATATATATATATATATATATATATATATATAGAGATAGATAGATATAGATAAAGCATTTGGTATTTAATGAAAAGGGGAAGATTTGCTTGGCTTAGTTTGTGTCAGCTCAGTTGTACTCTATGGTGAATAATATTTCATCCCATTGTCAGTGAGGGGGGAAAAGATAAAAGGGTTTAAATCATTCAAGCTGCCTTCTCATCATCATCTTCAGACACAATCTGTGATAAAAACGCCAAACTAAATTTGTTTGTTTTGGGTATATTTTATAAAGAATAATAAATAGAAATAATATTTTATGGAAACGTGTCCCTCTAACCCTGATCCTGACCTAAGGAGGATGTTTGGCTGCATCCACTCTGATCACTATTGCAGCTAGTCGATGTGACACCCTGCACCACCCTCCAAAATCCAATCTGGGTAATCTTCTCCTGATGCCTGGTCATTTTCTAACCACATATGAAGGATTAAGACAGCCTCTGTGTGTGAAAGCACTGCAGACTGGAGACCCGGCGAGCCGCCTCTGGTGGGTGTTCCTCGGTAGCAGTTGGAACAGATATAACCAGGGCATCTGTCACTGTAAGCAGACCGTGTGAACCACAGATGCTGTGCCCCGGGGGTCATGAACTCCAACCTTTCCACAGCCCTAAAGCATGGCCGCCCTTTAATCCGGACTCTCTCTTCTGTTTGTGTTCTCTTTGCCTCGGCGTCTCTGAAAAGCTCAGGTCGTTCAGCTGATGAGCGCTCCTATTTAAGGCTGCCTCTTCCGCCCTAAGTAGATCCCTGCAGATCCTTTAATCGTCCACCGAGGCCCCTCCTTTTCTCTGTGAAGAAGTTGTGAATGCAGCGATACTCTGTCTGCAACCAACATCCATTTACCTGCAGGGACGCTCCTGTCCCACCTAACCCCAAACGGACTGAGTCCTGTGATCCGGACCATGTTTTCATACCTGAGGAGCCCCCACTATATTGTGAGTAGCTGGCTGTGTGCTGTCCAGTGGGAGAACGTGTTGAAGCTTAGTCTGCTTGGCTGTTAGATAAGTAGAGCAGGTGTTAGTGGGTGTCGGTTGCTGTCAACATAGCTGACACAGTCTACTACAGAATCATCATTTATGTATTCAGTCAGTTTTTTTTCCTTGATAGTTTTATGAATTGTTTTATTATTTTGCCTTAGATTTTGGTTTAGTGAAAACCTTTAGATGTTCACATTTTAATCTCTTAACATCCACCTCATTTTGGGTAATCCTCACCTATTTTGCATACCCGAATGGAAAGGCAAATAACTTAAAAACTTAAAAACCTAACCCTAACCCTTAAAAACATAATTTGAAAGGTAACACCATCTAGTTTCCTAATATATAAAATCAAATAAAATTGGGTGAGTAGAACACAGACCAAGCTGCATCAGTTCAAGCATGACTCAAAGTTGTATTTTATTCTCGGAAATGATAGGTTTGTTTTGAACAGCAGTAATAAAGACATTCTTGAGAAAAAGCAGGTTTTATTGTATTATATGTATTCTACATCATGTCAACCACAAATGCAGACAGTTTCAGACCTCTAGCTATAACAGTTCCAGAGTTGTGGGGTTCGGAACGTTTGGTGTCAGCTTAGAGTTGCGCGCTATGGCTCCACCTGCTGGTAAAAATTTTGCCGGTGGAATTTTATGCATTCTGAGTTATTACCCCCACTTAAAGGAATAGTACACCCAAAACATGATTAGCCTTCATTTTCTACTCACCCCCATGCTGAACAACACTCTGGAGTACTTTTTTGATATCTCAAATGCATCTGGAGATCTGGGAGGCTTCTTGCTGTCTGCTGACATTCAAATAATGGAGGTCTATGGTGCCCGAGGCAGAAAGGTCCATAAAAGTCCACAAAAAACGTGTCAATATTCCTCAATACTGCTCGTCCAATGTATTCCAAGTGTCCTGAGTGGGTAGCGTCCATAATTTACATGAAACAAAGTCATTTAGAATGTTTTTATGTACTTTATAAACCATTTATGTAACTTACACGTTTGTATATGATCTGTATTTTTCTGAATGTGCACTTTCATCTGGTTTGGTCTGCCGCGGTTTCCGTAGAGTCGTGAACTCGCAGACGCGCGCTTTTAGGAAATCCTATACACTACTGTTTAGGCTCTAAAACATTCTAAATGACTTCGGTTTGAGTAAATTATGGACGCTACCCACTCAGGACACTTGGAATACATTGGACGAGCAGTATGGAGGAATATTTACACATTTTTGTGGACTTTTATGGACCTTTCTGCCTCGGGCGCTGGGGACCTCCATTATTTGAATGACAGCAAGAAGCCTCCCAGATCTCCAGATGCATTTGAGATATCAAAAAAGTACTCCAGAGTGTTGTTCAGCATGGGGGTGAGTAGAAAATGAAGGCTAATCATGTTTTGGGTGTACTATTCCTTTAAGGTCCACCTGGTCGCCGGCGACCCGATGGGTTTTAAGAGGTTAAATGAATACGGCAGTAGCTCCCTCTGGTTGCATTCAAACTTTATTTAAAGATTTTTGCGTCTTACTGTCCACATTATCTTTGTGTTATGCTCCTTTTTTTTTTTCTTCTTAATTTGTTGGTAAATAATGCCCTTGATGTATACTTATAATAACAAAAGAAGGTACGATAATGGGAATGTTTGCAGGGGGTAAACGAGGAAGTAGGAACTGAATGGTTTCTTCTTAAAGTGCGAGTTCACAGCTCACAATGTTTGTTCTCACACTGTGCGACCCGACGCTCTGATGCGATCTGCCTGCTCACACTGTATCTCTAAAAACCACGTCGGACTCAACTCCGCAGTGAGATGGCGCTACTTGGACTCGTCTATCCGGACGCCAAACCAGTAGAAGAGAAATATGAAGCTCACTAGAGTGAAACGCGCTACCTTGTTTGATTTTCTCCCGACCTTCACGATTCCTGACCGGGAGGTGGTCGTAAGAGGCTGATCACCCCTCTTTAATCCCTGTATACTACACGATGCAGGCTGAAAGTCTGCCCAATCAGAAAATTTTCGCATGACTGGAATGTCAGCCGAAAAAGAGCAAAAAATCCACAGTGTGAGCCCTACTTAAGGGTTAGTAGAAGTGATAGCAATGCTATTCTAATCCTTTATCATCTAATTACAACATTATACATTGACTGAATGATCGATTGGTTCTTACCTTGATGCTTTTTGTGTTTGTTTCCAGAACAGGAATGTTCTTTTCCCTTGATGTTCTGATAGGAGGCTCTGTAGAAGATTCACTAAAGCCTAAATTCGCTGTAGACCGATTTATTTCATTATATCGGTTGGTTGTCGACCTATCTGATCTGTCGCTTTAAGGTGAGGCATTGCAGGACGGCCGAGCTCTATTTAGCATTGGCCAGCGGGGTTTCTGATAGTTCCATTGTACTGCCAGCAGAGGGCGTTTCGTCTGTTTGTATCGGCTCATAACACCCGGTGCTGGAATTCTATTTAGGCTCAATAAAGTCTATTTAAACACTATGGGGATAGACGCTTGATCCACCTGTCCACTGGATGACTGAACCCGAGGATCCGCGTTCTAGAAAATACTTTCTACTAAAAATTACTTCGTACCATTTCCCTGGCCTTTAAAAAAATGACATAAATACTTTATCTAACTTCGCTACTGAAGAATGTTGTTTTGGCGGATTTTATAGCACCTAGGTTTAGACTCAAGGTCACCTAATTTCATTCAACAGCTGTTTTTTTAGTGCATTTTAGATTTTTATTTGTTTTTTTGGTTTATCAGAACGCCTAGGTAAACTGAATAATCAACCTAAAGAGCTCTATTGAGGCGAGTTTGTTCAGTAAAAAACGTATATCAAAGCTTTGCATCAGCAAGGCCTAAGTGCCTTTAGACATTTAACTATATGCTTAAAATACAATATGATTTAATCCTGAAACATGTTTCTATGCGTAGTATAATTGCAGAAATAATTGGCAGCATTATTGCGAAAGAGAAATGTTAGAGTGGAATAAAATGAGGAGCTTAACTGGGCGAGATAAAGGAAACAGCAGCACAGACTGTTTAAGGGTCAGTGTTTGCCTCTGTAGAGTTTATTTCTAGCTGAACAGAGCTGCAGGCGGTGAGGCACTTCATGTAATATTTATGGAAAACAAATACACCCCTTTAAGGTTTCACTGCATAACTTGGAACACAAAGCTGATGAGAGAACAATAAAGCCCTGCTGCTAGACTTTCTGATCATACGTCTCCATTATTCTGATACTTTTAGTGTTTCTCATTATTTCTATTTGATAAAGTGTAGAACTGTAAAGACAGTTATGTGGTAGTGGTTAAGGCACAGGGCTTAAAATCCTGAGGTTGTGAGTCTGAAACCCACCGACTGCCACTCTGGCTCCCTAAGCAATACTCTTAACCCAGGATTGCTCCTCGGGCGCTACACACTGGCAGCCCACTGCTCGTTAATGGCGATGGGTTAAATCCAGAGAGTTAATTTCGTAAGCATTCTGCGATGGATGATCACTACTTTTCAAGTTGCATTGTGGAAAATTTCGAGTCCACTACTTTTAGGGAGGGCGTTTGGACACTCGTTCAATATAGTGTAACTGCTATAAAGTGCCCTATATAGTGGTTAGGGAGGACGTTCGGACACTCGTTTAATATAATGTAACTGCTATAAAGTGCCCTATATAGTGGTTAGGGAGGACGTTCGGACACTCGTTTAATATAGTGTAACTGCTACAAAGTGCCCTATATAGTGGTTAGGGAGGACGTTCGGACACTCGTTTAATATAGTGTAACTGCTACAAAGTGCCCTATATAGTGGTTAGGGAGGACATTCGGACACTCGTTTAATATAGTGTAACTGCTATAAAGTGCCCTATATAGTGTTTAGGGAGGGCGTTTGGACAATCGTTTAATATAGTGTAACTGCTACAAAGTGCCCTATATAGTGGTTAGGGAGGACTTTCGGACACTCGTTTAATATAGTGTAACTGCTACAAAGTGCCCTATATAGTGGTTAGGGAGGACGTTCGGACACTCATTTAATATAGTGTAACTGCTACAAAGTGCCCTATATAGTGGTTAGGGAGGACGTTCGGACACTCATTTAATATAGTGTAACTGCTATAAAGTGCCCTATATAGTGTTTAGGGAGGACGTTCGGACACTCATTTAATATAGTGTAACTGCTATAAAGTGCCTTATATTGTGTTTAGGGAGGACGTTCGGACACTCATTTAATATAGTGTAACTGCTATAAAGTGCCCTATATAGTGGTTAGGGAGGACGTTCGGACACTCATTTATTATAGTGTAACTGCTATAAAGTGCCCTATATAGTGGTTAGGGAGGACGTTCGGACACTCATTTATTATTGTGTAACTGCTATAAAGTGCCCTATATAGTGGTTAGGGAGGACGTTCGGACACTCATTTATTATTGTGTAACTGCTATAAAGTGCCCTATATAGTGGTTAGGGAGGACGTTCGGACACTCATTTAATATAGTGTAACTGCTATAAAGTGCCCTATATAGTGGTTAGGGAGGACGTTCGGACACTCATTTATTATAGTGTAACTGCTATAAAGTGCCCTATATAGTGGTTAGGGAGGACGTTCGGACACTCATTTATTATAGTGTAACTGCTATAAAGTGCCCTATATAGTGGTTAGGGAGGACGTTCGGACACTCATTTATTATAGTGTAACTGCTATAAAGTGCCCTATATAGTGGTTAGGGAGGACGTTCGGACACTCATTTATTATAGTGTAACTGCTATAAAGTGCCCTATATAGTGGTTAGGGAGGACGTTCGGACACTCATTTATTATAGTGTAACTGCTATAAAGTGCCCTATATAGTGGTTAGGGAGGACGTTCGGACACTCATTTATTATAGTGTAACTGCTATAAAGTGCCCTATATAGTGGTTAGGGAGGACGTTCGGACACTCATTTATTATAGTGTAACTGCTATAAAGTGCCCTATATAGTGGTTAGGGAGGACGTTCGGACACTCATTTATTATAGTGTAACTGCTATAAAGTGCCCTATATAGTGGTTAGGGAGGACGTTTGGACACTCATTTATTATAGTGTAACTGCTATAAAGTGCCCTATATAGTGGTTAGGGAGGACGTTCGGACACTCATTTATTATAGTGTAACTGCTATAAAGTGCCCTATATAGTGGTTAGGGAGGACGTTCGGACACTCATTTATTATAGTGTAACTGCTATAAAGTGCCTTATATTGTGTTTAGGGAGGACGTTCGGACACTCATTTATTATAGTGTAACTGCTATAAAGTGCCCTATATAGTGGTTAGGGAGGACGTTCGGACACTCATTTATTATAGTGTAACTGCTATAAAGTGCCCTATATAGTGGTTAGGGAGGACGTTCGGACACTCATTTATTATAGTGTAACTGCTATAAAGTGCCCTATATAGTGGTTAGGGAGGACGTTCGGACACTCATTTATTATAGTGTAACTGCTATAAAGTGCCCTATATAGTGGTTAGGGAGGACGTTCGGACACTCATTTATTATAGTGTAACTGCTATAAAGTGCCCTATATAGTGGTTAGGGAGGACGTTCGGACACTCATTTATTATAGTGTAACTGCTATAAAGTGCCCTATATAGTGGTTAGGGAGGACGTTCGGACACTCATTTATTATAGTGTAACTGCTATAAAGTGCCTTATATTGTGTTTAGGGAGGACGTTCGGACACTCATTTATTATAGTGTAACTGCTATAAAGTGCCCTATATAGTGGTTAGGGAGGACGTTCGGACACTCATTTATTATAGTGTAACTGCTATAAAGTGCCCTATATAGTGGTTAGGGAGGACGTTCGGACACTCATTTAATATAGTGTAACTGCTATAAAGTGCCTTATATTGTGTTTAGGGAGGACGTTTGGACACTCATTTAATATAGTGTAACTGCTATAAAGTGCCCTATATAGTGGTTAGGGAGGACGTTCGCAAAGGTCTTTGTGTCGGAAACCTCTCTGCTGAAGACGCATTTCCAAAAGTCACACTTTCATGATGTGAACACAGCAGCCAGTAAAGCAGAAGCCTTAACAAACACATCAAAAGCCTTCAGATGTTTCGCCACAGGTTTGGATTTTTCCTGTAATTTAATGCCCATTCTTGGACTGTGGAGAATAATGGCAGCAGTAGGAAATAGGTATAGAGCAAACCATTTGCTGGTCAGTATTTTAGATTGTATGCATACTCATCTGTGAATACAGCTGTGTGTTCAATGAATTATTGCGATTAGGAGCTATGCCTAGAGATCCCCCAGAGTGCAGGTATAGCAGCTCTTTCCACTATAAATTAATTGTTAACATTTTATTTGATTTGTTAATTATGTTATTCTTATTTCTAAGGTTCACATTTGTGTGACAATTTTTTCTCTATAATTGTTTTGCTGCTGTAAACTCCAGAATGTCCCCAATGTGAGACAATAAAGGGATTTTCTATTCTATTCTATTCAGTTTATTTCTATAACACCAATTCAGAACACATGTCATCTCAAGGCACTTTCCAGTTCAACCAGATTATACAGTTAAATTGATTCAAAGTTTTCTAGGGAAAACCAATTGAATGTATTGACTAATTGACTTTAAGGCAATCCCTCTCAATAAGCATGCTTGTAGCAACAGTGGAGAGGAAAAACTCCCTTTTAACAGGAAGAAACCTCCAACAGAACCATGCTCAGTGTGAGCGGCCATCTGCTCTTTTCTTTGTTTGAAGTGATACTAGTGTCATTTTTAAAATGTAAATGGAGGAAGGAAAAGCAATATTAGCTTCGATAATCAAAAAAATCAGCCATATATAATCTGGAATCGGTTCAACTGATGTCAAACTAATTGATATTGGCCTTGAGAAAACCCTGTATTGGTTAATAATATAGTTGGAAACCTTGGCTGGCTGCTGGCGGCAGAAAACCATGAAGGTTGATGTTCTTTAGCAGAATGAAGAAGCCGACCTTCATCACTAAGGGGGGCAGAAGCAGTTGAACCAGAAAGGCTTACGAGGACAGACTCAGTCAGTGAACACGGTTGATATTATGGGATGTGACGATGCCTTCAGGTTGAACACGTTGAAACTTCCTCTCACATCAGAATAAGTTGACGTTCTTCCCCCACCGGCCATGTCTGTAACACTTCTGCCCTCTTTAAGAAAGACAGAGTGACAATACAAAGGTGCGCCCCCAGGTTACCGTGGTAACAGCTGTCTCCTCCACCTTATAGGGCTTGGTTATTGTCTTTTGTAGCTCTCCTTCTGTGCTCTCTTAAAACAGGAGGTAAATAAACCATGTGGCACCTCACACCTCTCATTAAACCCCCCTCCCCCCCCCCCGTCATCATCACACAGCCAGCTGTTGTTGTTGGGCTGACTGACTATTGTTTTCCTCTGTACCAAGAGCCCCTCTGTTCCAGGCTGTCTCTGCACTTCATGTGGCGCAGCATCAACAGACCTCTGACATACTGCCGGAGGGCGCCGTCTCGCCCGACGCACTCTGAGAGACACTGACTGTGATGGAAGGCCCTGTTAGCTGTGCTTTGGTAACTTATGATCCCAGTTTGAGGATGCAGCAGCGGAGCAGGTTGATATGAACACATTGCTGTCCTACCAGCATGGTTATGGATTTTCATTTTGTTTATTGTCGTCTGATGTTGTGAGGTTGAGGCTGACATAATCTCTGGTACAGTACTGTAGGTAAATCCTCCATGACACGGGTTCCCGAAGTAGGGTTCACGAGCTTCAAAGTGCAAGGTTACAAGATGGTTTTCACAATCATTGTGATGTGATCTCTGAAGTGTAAGGATGGTCAAAATAACAAAAGAAGAGGTACAATGGATTCTGTAATACTTTATTGATTCTAAAGGGAAATTAATAAATATATTTAGGGTGTCTCTAGTCAATTGCATTATTATTTTTCAGGTCACAATTGGACATGTTTGCTATTTGGAGCTCTTTAAGTGCTGGAAGTAATAGGGTTAGGGTTTCTATCTAAGAAAAAACAGTTGATTGCATCGACTCTTCAGCAATCCCTCACAATAAGCATGCTTGTAGCGACAGTGGAGAGGAAAAACTCCCTTTGAACAGGAAGAAACCTCCAGCAGAAGCAGGCTCATTGTGAGCGGCCATCTGCTGAGGCCGACTGGGGTTCTGATCTGATATTAATTTCGGAAATCGGTCCAGTGTTGCTGACGTGGCAGTCCTGATTGATAATGTATCGACTTTTCTGGCAATACGGATCGATCAACCGACCCAAAAAAGATAGGTCAAACACGTTTAAGTATCATAGTTTAATAGCTGTGACAAAAACAAGAGCTACTGATCCAACATCTGTACCAAAATAAACCTGCTGCTGTAGTAGGACACATGCTTCACCACTGCTATCATTTCTTTTTATCTGAATTTGTGGAAAATGAATGGACAAAAAAAAGCAAATGTAAAAAAGCAAGTTCTTGTATTTTCTGCTGAGGTCTGCTGCCATTTATTTATTTATTTATTTAGTTTTTACTATAATCAGGTAGGCAGGCACAAGGTGTTTCTTCACCCAATCAGCTCGGAAGGTTCTGATAACATATACCTTCTTCATTGCACCAAAGGTGCACCTAGGAGCGTCATCATAGATCCTTCCTTCTAGATGCTGTTAGGTTAAATATATTCATAAAAACAAAAGGTTTTTGTCCTGTCAGGACAAAATGTTGGTTGCAGCCCAAAAGACAGATACTGTAGCATCAACTGTGTCAAGGTTGAGTTAGTTAATGGAATGAATTATGGTATGCTACATTGCTTTTAATGAAGCACTCAGTCTGGGCTAGGCCTCAATTAATCAGATTAATCCTGATTAATCCAATATTGAAATAATTGTCAACTTATTTAATAGTTGATTATTACTAACTTGAGTAAACAGACTCCAAAACACACTCAGAGCAGTAATTATATCAAGATTGTAAAAATATATATAAATATTTTACATTTAAGATAAGAAAAATACTTTTCTGCCTCTCAGTATTCTCTATCCTACGGAAGAGGATTAAGGCCACTGGAAAAAAAAAAATTTAACTGATTTTTACATTTTATTTCAGTTTAGTATGGGGAAAAAAGTCTGACTTTTTTCTCAGAATTCTGACTGTATTCCGACAATGAAAAAAAAAAGTCAGAATTCTGAGAGAAAAGTCAGAATTCTGACTTTAATCTCTGAATTCTGACTCCTTTCTCAGAATTCTGACTTTTTTTTTCATTGTCAGAATACAGTCAGAATTCAGAGATTAAAGTCAGAATTCTGACTTTAATCTCTGAATTCTGACTCCTTTCTCAGAATTCTGACTTTTTTTTCATTGTCAGAATACAGTCAGAATTCTGAGAAAAAAGTCAGAATTCTGACTTTTTTCCCATACTAAACTGAAATAAAATTTATAAATCAGGTAATTTTTTTTTTTTTTTAGTCCGTACTATCCAGAGTTTCTGAAGAGAAGTTTCAGTTTCACCTGGTTTGATTCTGTAAAAGATCTTCTTTGAGGAACATTTTTGCTATCCGATTATTATCGGTTAATGACCAAAACATTAGATGGATTAATCGATAAGCAAAGTAATTGTTAGTTGCAGTCATAGTTGGCACACACCTATTCTCATATATTGATGCAAGGCACAAAAGGCTCTGATTATATATACATGCCTAGCATAGTGTTAAAAACACCTTGCAGAGAAAGAATCCCTTACAAACTATGACTATGAAAGTATTACATGAAAAAGGGCCTGAAGTTGTTCCAAATGTTGACCTAATCTATAAGACGAAGCCTAAACAATAAGAATCTAAACCATCTGCACATTTCGCCTCTATGCTGACGTTACCTTAATGACACCTTTTCAGTTCGACCTGCCCAGGATGAAGGAAGGCCTCCTGCATCGTGTCAGATGTTTATTTTAACATCCAGTTAGTTTATTTCCTCTTCTCTCCTTTTATCCACCCAAGCTTTTTCACCTACGCTTCCAGTTACACAATTGTAGCTGAGCCAAGAAGCTGTCAAGTCATCAAGCGTTGCAGTAAGCCGACTTGTCCTCCTATTTTTTCCTCAGATGCGGAGGATTTAGAGGAAGGCCTAATTAAATTATAAAGAGAAAAGGCTGCTGCCTTTACAACAAGCGTTTTTGATCCCACCACATATAACCTTAAGCTAGACCTCCTTTTTTTATTTTCATAAGATGATTTACTGAGATGCAAAAGTATTTGCTCTCTTGCCTTGACGCATATATGAACCTACATCACGTCCTGTTGTAAGCTTCGGTATAACAGTGGTCCACCATTTGCAGGGTTAACGGCTTCAACTCTTCTGTAAAGATTTCTTACAATGTTTAGGTATTTTTATATGGATTTTTTTTATTTTTTTATCCCTGAAGCATATCAGAGAGGTTATAGTGTGAGGAGAATGTCTGGCTCTCAGTCTCTGCATTAATTCATTACAAAGGTCTCTTATCAGGTTTAATTTAATTCAATTTCAATTCAGTTTATTTCTATAGCGCCAAATTCACAACAGATGTCATCTCAATGCCAGACCATACAGTCAAATTGATTAAAAGTTTTCTATCTAAGGAAAAACCAGCTGATTGCATCGACTCATTGACTCAAATACAATCCCTCACACTAAGCATGCTTGTAGCGACAGTGGAGAGGAAAAACTACTCTGAGGAAAAGCAGAGAGAGCAGAACGTTAGAGATTGAGCTAACAGATTCTGCAGAATAGGAGAATAGAGAGAGAATGAAGCAGAATGATGAAATGGGGGTCCCTATGTCCTCCAGAAGTCTAAGCCTATAGCAGCATAACTATAGAGATAGCTCAGGATAACCTGAGCCATTCTATCAGCTTTATCAAAAAGGAAAGTTTTAAGCCTAGCCTTAAAAGTAATATTTGTTGCTCTAGCTGCACGGTCAAAAAGTGCTTCTGATGCACGTTGGGAAGAGCTGCCCCGTCCTTTCTTTGCTTGTAACAATGGCGCGTCAGATGCCCAGAAGCTCAAAACACACTGCTGGAACGTTGCTGCACCAAGATGCACGTCAACCATTGACGTGCATATAAACTAGTTGCTCCTGCTGCCTCTGCTGCTTGCGGTGTGAACGTAGCATTAAGGCCAATTTATGGTTCTGATGCATATCCCCTGCTAACGTCTGTCTTTGTGTGTGACCACGCCCCCTTCGTTGCGCACCTCAAAAAAAATCCTGACTATGTGTCAGACAGTCCCAAACCCGCGCAGACCTCAAGCGGAAGTGTGCAAACAAAAAGCAGCTGTGATTGGTCCTTGGTATGCCTTTCCGGCTGTCTGTGTGGTCGTCCTTCGCGATTCGGTGTCGGGGCGCGCCATTTTTAAAAACCGAGGAACAACTAACATGCACAGCCTACGCGTCCTCCTTTGTCTTTTGCCAACTTTTGACCCTGTTACTCTTCTAAGTCTAGCAACTCTAGATCCATCTCCATGGCCGTGAAATCTTGCAAATGCCATTGTTGTTGTGGAAGATAAACACTACTGCCAACGCCGCCAAGGTCCTCGTGACCATCCACCGGAGTTTTCACGAGTTCTCGAATAGGCTCCCCCTTGCGCTTGATCTGTGCCATTGCAGAATAGGGATAACCTGACTCCGCCAGATGGATTTGCTCCGTATATCCATCTGGAAACCTTCCGTTGAAGTAATTTTGGGAAGGGGCGAAAATACTGGTTAGCTGATTGGCCTATGTTGGTGATAGACGGGCCAAATAAACCAACCAGATCAACGAAGCATATGACGTACTAACAGAGCGACGACGAAGAGGAGCCAATTGATAGATCAAACTCTTGCCGAAACCAGTCGGGAAAAGAGAAAAAACATCTTTTCCTCTGAGAAAGGCCTCCAGAGCAGTGTTTTGCTCTTCCTTCAGTGAAGAAATATTCTGTAATTCCGATAAAACTTGCTCGATAGCCACGCTAATGCTAGTTTCATCGGCTGAAGCCGCCATGTTCTTTAGACTGAACTGTCGCGCTTCTCGTTGCGTCAAACCTCAACCCGCCTCAAAGCCAATGCTGATTGGACGTTCGTTTGGTGAACGGCTCCAAATTTTGTTCAACGGAGAGTCTCCAGACTGATCTGCGAGTGAAACCTTGAAAGCTCGCGAGATCAGGATGGTCTCACGAGGCTAGAATAGGGATGGAACGGTTTATGAAAACCGTCCAAATCGTTCGGTTCGACTGTCTCGGTTCGATTCGCGTGTGTTGCGATTGGTTCATGCGCTGCTCCTTTTTCTCATAGGCGAAGCGTTTACACTCCAGAGCAGAAGGTGGCGGTACTGCGACCAAAGCCAACCACCAGTAGTAAACAAGAAGAAGAAGAAGCGAAGCAGCGTAGCCGGGTGTAGCAGAAAAAAATCAGTTTTGTGGAGAATTGTGTGGGTATGGCGAGTGGGAAAGAACAGGAGTTGGAAGACGCGCCAGCAGCACTTTATAGGTCTGCTGTATGGGACCACTTTGCATTTAGAGTGACCTGCGATGACGGCGGAAAGAAAGTGGTGGATAAAAACAGTGTACAAGCATTGTGCAACACTTTTTGTTTAAGCTAACAGCAACACAACCAACATGTCATGCTAACAATCAACATATACCGAACCGAAAACCGTGACCACGAAACCGTGAACCGAACCGTGGATTTTGTGAACCGTTCAACCCCTATTGCCGAAGTATAAGCTGACCTTTAGTCTACTGAAGCATTTGGAGCTCTAAGGGCCCAAACTCTGCTCCTAAAATAAAATAAAAATATCCAACAACATAATTCTTCCCTCCAATAAACTTTACATTTGGCACAATATAGTTAGACAGTAAATCCTATTCTCCCGGCTGCTGCCAAACCCAGACTTTTCCATCAGATTATCCGATGATTAAACCTAAGCTTAACTCCAGGGAGAAGTTTTAACAAACCTGAGATTTTTTGAGTGTTTTTATCCAACTTTCATCTCTACAGATGGGATCTATTTCCAGCAGAATAGTTCTCTACATCCAAGCATCTGTGGTAAATTTATTCTTCATAGCTCTTGGATCAGATGTAAACATTCCTATATGGATATTTGCTACCATCTGTGTAAAGATAAAATAGATGGACCAACTGTTAGTGTAGCTATGTTCAGCTGTGGCTTAATTTTATGCCAACTATATTGAGTCTAGGTGTTGATTTTGTCAAAGCGGCCAATCTCTACAGCTTATCTCTCATTTCTGGACTCCCATGAGTTCTCTGCCGTCTCTCCATCAGCTTCCACTGTGTGTAAACAGAGCAGATTTCAGGAAATATTAATGAGCTTCTACAACTAGGGCCAGCTGCTGTCCATGCTAGCGAGACAGCAAGTGAGGTGCAGGTGGGCTTTTTTCTCCCAGCATGCACGGACCGCTTCCAAAGCACAGCCATGTTTTAAAGAGCCATCGTTCGGTTTAACAAGGCCGTTTGTTCTGCCTGTTTATGTTCTCTCCAAGATGCAGACATTTTTAATGCGTCCAGTATGACATAATGTGACACCGTGAGGGTTCTGAAGTTTTATTTGGCTGGTTTGGACTCCTGTGATGTTTAGTTTTTATTGCTTTTTAAGCACTGATGCTTTTACCTAGAGGACTTTTCAAACTTAATCAGCTAAAAGTTGTATTAAACAGCTGTCTTTACTTATTGAGGCTTCTTTCAAAATGGTGGCGCTTTCGTATCATAAAAGCAGAGATAGTCATGGTATAGTAGAAGCATGTCTTGCCTTAACCCGAGCATACACTGTTTTTGCCTTTTTCTGTCCAATTCTGCAGGAGTGCGTGAATTTTTCGATCAGGGCATTGTTTAGTACAGGGGGTAACAAGGGACAATCGGCCTCTTACAAGCAACTCCTTGTCAGGAATTGTGAGGTCGGGAGAAATCCAAACATAATTGAAATTCAGTCTGCTTTTGTAAGGCGTTTGTGGACAAATCCTGCCATTGAAGCAACAATAGCCTCGTGAGACCATCCTGATCTCGCCAGCTTTCAAGATTTCACTCGCAGATCAGTCTGGAGACTCTCCGTTGAAGATAATTTGGAGCCGTTCACCAAAGGAACGTCCAATCAGCATTGGCTTTGAGGCGGGTTGAGGTGTGACGCAACGAGAAGCGCGACAGTTCAGTCTAAAGAACATGGCGGCTTCAGCCGATGAAACTAGCGTTAGCGTGGCTATCGAGCAAGTTTTATCGGAATTACAGAGTATTTCTTCACTGAAAGAAGAGCAAAACACTGCTCTGGAGGCTTTTCTCAGAGGAAAAGATGTTTTTGCTCTTCTCCCGACTGGTTTCGGCAAGAGTTTGATCTATCAATTGGCTCCTCTTCGTCGTCGCTCTGTTAGTACGTCATATGCTTCGTTGATCTGATTGGTTTATTTGGCCCGTCTATCACCAACATAGGCCAATCAGCTAACCAGTATTTTCGGTCCTTCCCAAAATTACTTCAACGGAAGGTTTCCAGATGGATATGCGGAGCAAATCCATCTGGCGGAGTCAGGTTAGAGCTACGAGCTGATTTACCAGAAGTTTTTTCTTCTTCCAGATTAAAGTGTCCGACCAGCGGCATCTGTCGGCGCTAGGTCCGACTTGTGGTTTTTGGATGTACAGTGTGAGCAGGTAGATCGTATCAGACGTCGGGCCGTACAGTGTAAGAACATGCATCGTGAGCTGTGAACTTTTAAACCCTGCGGTTTCATCATACAGTTTGAGCTGTAGCTGTGTGCAACAATTGAAATATTGCGCAGCATACGCCCGTATTAAGTTTTAACTACTTTCTAAAGCAGTTTTGAAATGTACCCCTGCCAGTTACACATCCGTTTATTGGTGCTAAACACCCAGCGGTAGATGGATCCATTTTTTACTTGAGAAATAATTTACAAATCACCCAGACTGTAAATGTATGTAGCTCTTTGTATGGTGCCAGCTTTATGCAGATGATATTTAACTATATCTAACATTCTCTTCTATAATCCCACTTCAAAAGTTTGTTTTAAGTACTAAAGATACTTTTCAACTTACCGTAAATCCTCTAATATTGGCCTGTATTCCATTAGCACCCGGGTCTCTAACAATGGTTGGTCTCGCTGTTGGTGGAGGTAAATAATGGCCGGACTCGTATACAGGCCGGGGCTATAATTAGAACCAACAATGTTCCTGGGCAGTCCTCAACAACTTGTGATAGTAACATACAAGTACCACAGGGGGGCAATGTTTGCTAACGAATCCAAGTCATTAACACGGGAAGTCCCATCCTTAGCGCAGACTGTGCCGCAGACAGAAGGCCGACTTGTTTTGTTTTTATGTCCAAAATTGCGGAACACGACCCGTGAAGTTGGACCAGCTAGAGGAGCGAGGTGCGGGAGAACGCTGGGACCCTTTTTCCACCTGGATCTCCGCTCTTTTTCGCCGTCATTTCCTTATGTTATCGGACTATTTGCCCCCATTTCCTCATCCCCTCGGCCGTATCTAGATCCACAGTGTATAGCGCAGACCACGCTTCAATATTAAGAATAAATCAAAAATGTCTGCATCAAGCTCACTGTGACACACTGCTGCAGGAGTATAACCAACAAAAAGGGTTAAAATGACAGAATTTCGTTAGCCTTTGTTGTTCTGAATTTCCCTTGAAATATACGATACTGGTAGCCTACTTCCACTTAGCATGCCTCCAATAATATTTTGCTGTGATGGCAGAACAGTTTCCATTAACTTTTTTTTAAAAACTTTGTTTTGCAAGTCAGTTTGGCCAAGATTCCATTCTGTGTCTTTTTTTTTTTTTTTTTCGTATTGCCATGCGGAAAATTTGCAGCTGCTGGAAGATGACTGAATAATGTTCTGTATACCATTATGGTAACTGTAATTTGAATCTGGTTTTTATTCATTCCACTGGTCTGGACCAAGATGCACCTGAGTGAAATAAAGGCCCCGGTATATATTACAGGATTTACGGTAATATGCTTAAATAAAACTCTAAGCACAGGCTTCAGCCTGCTGTTACCTTTGTCCAATTCCACATACTCCTCTAAACTGACCATGTTGCTTTGCTTTTTAAAGTTAAATATTTTCCACTCAACCCAGGTTGCTCGTTGAATTTGGAAAAAGACATCAGATACAATAAGGATGTTAACCACTGGTCCTTCTGGCCAGTTTTAGGTACTTCTTAGTTATTTGGCTATTTTAAAAAATTTTTATGCATGACGCAGCTTGATTTTATTCAATAATAAATAATGTTGTAGTAAAGCAGGAATCACATTTTAAGTAATTTCATAAAGACATCTCATTTGGCTAAAGACATTCGGCGTACCTAAAGTCATCGCTCCACAGGTCCAATCCAATAAGCTTATCTCTCTACCGCGTTTTAAGGCTCAGTGGACGATTTTCTTGAATTTTTTAAAAGACCCGCCCTCTCCACTTAAAAAAAAAGCCCATTGCTCCTCGTGCACCCTCTGTTTCAAAGTTACTGTTCTCATAGCTCATACAAGCTTACTGTGTCCGAACATCCGCTCTAACCCCTAAATCCCTAAATATAGAGCGAGGACTATATAGGGAATTTAATCGATTTACCGTTTGGAAAGATGATCACTTCCCTGTTGGCCCCCTGTTGGTCTTTATTTGTCGGCGATGACAGGTAGTGGCGGCCTACGGCAGCGGTCCCCAACCCTTTTTGCACCACGGACCGGTTATATGTCAGACAATATTTTCACGGACCGGCCTTTAAAGTGTGGGGGGGTAAATACGATCAAATAAAATGATACGACTGGCATAAAATCAAATACAAACAGCAAAAAATTTAAACTCACCATTATGTTGGATTAGTGGGAGCCCTGAGGTGGTTTCTCCGAAACAAGCCGGTCCCATCTAGGCGAAATCGGAGACAACTGATGTCCAGTCTGCTCCGTAGCTTTGTTTTGGCCGCTGTAACTGCAGAAAATCCCGCTTTACAAAGATAGTATGTTATAGATAGGATGAGTCTTGAACTGAATTAACCTGTGTCAGTCGTTGATAAATTATAGATATTTCTGTTTTTCTGTGCGGCCCGGTACCAAATGACTGACGGACCGGTACCGGTCCGCGGCCCGGTGGTTGGGGACCGCTGGCCTATGGCAACAATGGGCCACTGTGACAGCAAATCCCATAATGCTTTGTGAGGAGAGCTCTCCACACAAAGCATTCTGGGATATACACTGCAAAAACGATCTAGAAATAAGTCAAAATGTCTTAAATAAAGGGCATTTACCCTTAATTTGAGCAGAAAAATAAGAGGATTTGCCAATAGAATGAGGATTTTTACTCTCAGAATAAGGAAATTAGATGATATACACTTGAAATAAGACAATGAAACAGGTTTTTTCTTATTTTAAATGTAAATTGTCTTGTTCCAATGGCAAATAGTTTCACTTACCTCCTCAATTCAACAAAAATCGCACTTGTTTTAGGAAAAAATGACTTATCTAGATTAAGATTTTTTCCAGTGTATCTGCCTCTTCTGGCTTTTCCTTTTTTCTCAAACACTTCGTAGACACTTTTTCTCTTGCGTCCCTTGGCCATTTTCAAAAATCCACAGTGAGAAAAGTGAGCTTCATTGAAATCTAAATAATGGAGGACAACTTATTTAGATGATTCCCCTGAAAATAAAAGATTTATACCTTTAACTATCCAGTCAGTAGTTGGGTAACAGGAATAGATTAATTAGCTTAAACCTATCCTGCTGAAGGTATTAGAACAGTTTTAGCCATTTAACTTGCTTCTTACCATTCAAAAACAATCATAAAGCCAAATAGTTCATAAAATATGGTTACTTAGCGCCTCTGATCTATTAATAGCCAGAGCTGTGGGTGAATAGATCAGAGAGCAGCTGGAAACGTGGGTCACATGCGCAGTCTGCTGCGGCTCTTTCCATGCCTTCTGCTCCTTAGTAAAACAGTCTGAGGCTGCATAAATGATGCTGATAAACGGACCTGTAGCAGGCACGCCATCTGTGCTAACATTCATTAGGCAAGTTCTCACGGTGTGTGAAATGTCAGAATGTGAAATGTTCAGAGCCGCTAGCAGGGATCGGATTTTTTTTGTTTGTTTGTTTTTTTATCCCAAGCTGAAACAAACCTGCAGGATCTTTTTTTCCCAAACAAAATGAGAAGGAGGAGTTTAATTTAAAGCCTGCTCCATCCGATAACCTGAAGGCTCCTCCAACCTTTCATCAATATGTTTTTCCTGCAAACTCCTCTTCTGGTAAACTGAACAAATAGTTGCTGTCAGGGTCCTGGCAGCTCATCTGACTTCTGCAGCCAGAATTCATTCATCAGAGCCCTTTCTGCAGGAGCCACCGCATCCTGTTCCTCCCCTCATATTGGCCGCCTTTTGCACGGTGAACAGATTGCGGAGCAGCTTTGCCGTCCCGTCTCACAAACGCTGACTGGTGGTCTCACACTTTACAGGGAAAGCACAGATTCAGAGCTGTGGTGCTTAGACCGCCCAGGCCTCTGATGGCGTTTGCTTTTCTCCCTGCCTCACCCTCCAATGCTTATGATGTACAAGTCATCATCAGCAGGTTATAGCTGTTAAGAAAGTCATTCAGTCAAGCTTCTAGCAGCAAATACTTGTCAGAGCAAAACAATGCTGTAGTTAATTGTGTTAATTTTGATGAGTGTGCATGGGACAGAGCAGGAGAGATTAGATCCAGGGGGTACAGGTGATGTATACGTTTTTTATCGCATCATACGCTCCGAAAGAAATCAGGTGGAAGCAAGGATGGAGGCGTCTTTTCTTTCTCTAATGCTACGTTCAGAACGCAAGACGCTGGAAGCAGCAAAAACGTGCGTGCTGCTTCATTTCTGATGCTTGTACATGTTTAGTTCTGATGCGCGGCTGAAGCATCTTTGCTGCTTTGGCTGCGCGGTTGAAAAGTGGGTCTGATGCACCTTGGACGGTGCTACCTTATCTTTTCTTTGCCTGGAACAATGGCGGATGAAATCGAGAGAGTCGCTTGGCTTATTTTAATCAATAATATTTCTGATGCTTGTCAACAGTAAGGTCACCCTGCAGGGAGCGGCTCTGCTGTATTTGCTGAGATCAGAGGGTAAAAAGTAGTTTTAATATGTTTTTAAGTGAGAAAGTCCAACTGAAAGCCGTACACCGACGGTCTAAGCGGTTGTACGATGGCAGCCTCTGGCTCGGTCGCCTCTTTGCGGCGGCTGGAAGGTGGTTTTCATGTACGTAATTTAAACTGCAGGCACCAGAATAGTAAAATCGGAACATGTTTTGCCGGCAGTTTTCTAGATTTTAAGTTAATTTAGGCGTTAATAAACAGTTTCAGAGGAGTGATCATAGCGCTCTGCATCAGCAGTGCTGTGTCCGACTCCCTGCCAGCTTCCAGATCAGCTTCTCTGATTGGTTGATGTGGCGTGTCCAGCAGCTAAAGTTCAACTTTTTCCAACTCCAGCAGCTGCTGCTTCTTCTAATTGCGAATTGATGCGCGTCAACCATTGACCCTCTGCTTCTGCTGCCTCTGCAGTGTGTGGTCTGAACGTAGCATTACACTCTAACAAAAGTAGGAGATCTACTTGAAACTTTTATACATAGGTAGTCCCAGACGGGGGCCAACAGGGGCCAGTGTCCCTGTAGAACTGGTCCTCACCCGTTTCGGCCCATTAACTTAATTTTTTTTTTATTATAATGTGCGCTAGCAGGGAAACCATAACTTCTTTGTCCCTTGGACCATTTTAAAAAAAGGTTTTGCTCTAATAATGAGTTTTAAATTAAGCAAATCCACTTTTAGTGTCATATACAGGCAGGATAATTTCTCCTAACCTAATATTTCAAATGATGAACTATTTTATATGGAAACATATCTTAAAATTAGTCTATTTGCTCTTAATTTAGCAGGTAATTAGGATGATTTTCTTACTTAATTAATATTTTTGCCCTTAAAATAAGATAATTAAATATTTTGCACTTGAAGAGGACTGTGAAGCATCCGATGCAGGTCCAGTTTCCTCCCCACTGCCATTAGACTGCTGAATGATGTATAAAATAGGGTTTATAAAAAAAAATAAAAATAACTGAATGTTGAAATCTGTAAATGACGGAAGAGGATTAGGGCCACTAAAAAAAAAAAGTTAACAGATTTTTTTTATTTTATTTCAGTATAGTATGGGAAAAAAAGTCAGAAATCTGACTTTAATGTCAGAATTTTGACTTTTTTATTGTGAGAATTCAGTCAGAATTCTGAGATTTTTTTCCCATACTAAACTGAAATAAAATTTAAAAATCAGTTAACTTTTTCTTTTTCCAGTGGCCCTAATCCTCTTCCGTAGTAAATCATATAACAGTCATATGTTTACATTTTATCACTGCTGCACTTTGAAAATGAAAATGTCTTGAGAGCTGTTCTTAAAGAAACTTCTTTGTTTCTAAGTGTTAAGTCTAAGTTGAAATAAGATAATGGAGTTGTTTTTTTGCTTATTTTAAATATAAATCATCTTATTTTGTTAGCAGATTGTCCCACTCACTAGCTGAAGTACATTTATTTTAAGAAATATCGGCTAATATATTTCAAATGAAGCAGGTTCACTTACTACAATAAAGAAAAAAAATAAAGCTCTAACTCTGAGTGAAAAGTTATTTAAAAATAACTTTATCCGTCAATGCACCAAGATCATTTCGCTTGACAGATTCATGAATTATCATATTGTAAAGTTGGACATTTGAAATAGAAAATATATCCCTAAAAATCAGATAAATGATCAAACAATTCTAACTCTACGCTGTTTTTCTTTGTAACAACCAAAAAATTTGCAATGGTCTCATCGTCTTTCCTAAAACAGGATCTCCCAGCATGCAGAGGGCAGAGCATAGCTGCAGGCTTCCCCCAACCTCCAATTCCTCTCCTTTCCTTCTCTTCATTAACATTTTAGGAGGAGATGCTTTGTTCTGCACAGTAAAGCCTTTCTGTTCCACCCACAGATGACATGAACGATCCGAGACGCTGGCTGAACGATCCTGAGGTGCAACAAGATGAAACATACGCTAAAGCTTCCAATAACCTGCCCATCTTTCCAGTTTTCACTACAGCTAAACCAATAGTGTTTGATATGGCAGCTCTGAGCTGCAGCTGGTTGGTTATTTTCCACTCTTTATCAGAACCGGCCCGTTTCTGTTTCCGCAGACAGAGTGACATTTTGGCTGAGCTCTATCGGCTCCGGTCCCAAAGGTTAATTGCTTAGATTTCTGTCAGCTTGCGAGCCTTGGCGAATCCTCTGATCCATGAAATGAAAGAAGCTGCCGTCACTCTGAGGACTGGAAACATGCCGAGTCCTGCTCATATCAGTTGTTTTTCTTGTGCAACTGCGACTTAACCGTCCTGGATGTTGCTGACTGAGCGCTGTATGTTTGAACGACGCATTAATTGGCAAACTGCAGAAATGAAGATTGAATTCTTCTCCTTGCCTCATGCTGCAGGTCTGCTGCACCTCTCTGTTTGATGGCCCGACTGACACTCAGCCATGTGGAAATGTAGGTTAATCTGGTCATATGGATGGGAAATCATCATCATCATCGGTCCGACCTCCAGGAGTAAAATAATTGGAAAAAGAAAATAAGCTGGGGATCAAAGTAAGAGGAAGAGGAGGAGATCGATGCTGCCTTTTGAAGGCCGTACGCCTCCCCAACCCCCCCCCTCACACTGTGCCCCTTACTTCCTCGCTTCAAACGCCTCTCATCGTGACCACCGATTGGCCCCAGTGTCTCCATGGTCACAAGCAGTCACCATGCTGCTGCACGGTTCCCTTAACCCGCTTCTGTGTAATTCAATTACTCACTACGGCGGTCAGAATGAGGACATTGTCAGATAAGAGCTGAAACCTCACCGCAACACATTAACTCTTTATATGTTGTCAATCTCAGAATGGTTCCTCTTTCTGTGTCAGTGGCTGAGGCGTCATGTGGTGAATGTTGCAGGTCGAGTGGTTGGGGCACAGAGCTTGCAATCCTGAGGTTCTGAGTTGAAGCCCCACTCCCACAGACTGCCACTCTGGCTCCCTGAGCAAAGACCATTAACCCCACACTGCTCCCCGGGCGCTCAGTGGCGGAGCTAGAAGGGGGGGCCACCCTTACCCAAGCATTGGCCACCCCTACCATTTTTTCCCTAAAATACAGACGGTGGCAGCAGTAATACTTTCAAGTGGAACGTTCTAACTTATTTAACATTTTAATTTTCTATATTTAAACAATTAGCTGACAACAAAAACACTGTGGTTAATTATGCGAATCAATATACCAGGGTTCCCGCAGGTCCTTAAAAAGTCTTAAAAGGCATTGAATTCTTCAAAAATAAAACTAAGGCCTTAATTGGTATTAAAATGTCTTAAATCAGTCTGTCGTAGGTCTTATTTTTTAAAACATCATAAATAGGATTATTTTTATTACTATTTATTTTTGTAATATAAATAAAACGTTAAAATTGAAAACTTTTTTTTTATTTAAAGCTACAGTGTGTAATAATTACAGGGATATACAGTCAGAAATGTAATATAGTATACATAACTATGTTATTTATCATCATCTACGAGCTCAGCCTCTTAACCTTAATATTTGCGTTGCCTTAGAATTCGTTATTAATAATTACATAGGAGCGGGTCTCGCAGCCATGGAGGCAGACATCTTTGCGCTACGGCAGCGCAGAGCCAACAAACAAGCGATTGCGAGATCGCCCATTACGCTCGAAAGTAACTACGGCAAGTTGAGAGAGATGAACTGAGACAGTACTGAAAACACAGACTAATGAAATACTATCTGTAAAATTATCTATGTAAACAAACCTCATCACTGAGAAGGTAGGTGATGCGGACGTCGTGGAAGACATTTTGTCCCGTAACGCTCGCCGTACTGTTGGGGGGGAGAAGCGGTGGGGGGGAGATGTTCATGTTGCTGCAGTCTGCAGTCTGACCGCTAGATGTCGCTGAAAGTTACACACTGTAGCTTTAAAAAATAAATAACGGTTCGCCATTATTGGTTCCGTCCCGATAGCGGAACCAATAAAAGCGTTGTTGCGGCTGGGACATTTTGGAGATGCACCATTAACTTTTTGTCTGGCAAATATGAGCAAGTGTAAATGTAACGATAATTGTCTCCAGCCAAGAGTTTTCTCCATGGCTAAAACCAGGGAACATACATGAGGCTCAGTGGATTTAGTGCAAGAAGCGATTCAAGCTCAGAACGATGGGAATTAAGGCAGTGGAGTCGCACATGCGAAACGCGAAACACAAAGCGTCAAAATGGAGTTACTGAGAAACAGCCGGTATTTCTCAGTTTAGTTCCACCCTTGTCTCTGCAACGCCTCCACTTATCACCAAATCAAACATACTAAGAAAACCATACAAAGAAAAATAGTTGCAATAAAGACTTAGCATTGGTTATGATGTGGCTTTAAAACTGATTTGTTTTGTTCCCTGATAAAACAAAGTTTGTGAATTCAGTTAAATAATTGTTAAAATATATCTTTCATTTGTGTGTTTATAGCTTTCTTCCTGTATGGGAAGTTTTTCAAAATTTGAAACATTAGTGCAGTGGTTTATGTTAGAATAAACCTTTGGGTTAAGTTGTCGCAAGCGGGTTTTTCTTGTGTTTCTTGTGAATTTGGTCTTAAATTTTTATTTGAAGTGGCATTAAAAAGTCTTAAAAAGTCTTAAATTTAACTTGCCTTATGCTGTAGGAACCCTGTATACTAACATTAAAGATAAATACCGAATTCATGCTGTTTTCAGAACTAGATTTTGTCGTATATGAGGTAAAGAGAAAATGATGTCTCTGCAAGAAATCTAGGACTCTTGCCTGAAATCAGAGATTAATAACTACTTTAATAATAAGTAATCCATTTAATGTAGATATTAGTACATGTAAATATTAATTCATGCAGAATGATTATTAATAAAAGTAGGTACGTAATGTCCATGAATAAGATGTTCGCGCCAGGACTAAAAAACTGAAAGAATTTTGTCCACTACACCTTTAATTTTGACAGCATGGATGTTTAAATATATGTGTCTATTTGTTAGCAAAGGCTGCAGGAAAGTAAAGTTTGTCTTTATTTAAAAAAAATATGGATGTTGTGCCTGTTCCTGTTGGAACAGTGCAGGTTGACCCTGATGTTCTGGGGCCTTTCGGCCACCCCTGTTAGGATTTTCTGGCTATGTGAACCAAAGCTGCAGTGGGGCTATAGGGGCCACCGCTTCCAGCCCTGTCAGAGCATTTTAGGAAGAGTATAGAAAGCTGTCATGTTCAGTCTGCTGAGAAGACAGCGATCGCTCTAAACGCCGGTTGCCATGCTCACACTGATAGGAAACCCCTCCCCCTCGCTCCAAACTCACGGCCACATTCATCAGATGGAGACCCCCACCTACTCACCAGCAGCCTCTGTTCTGCCTCTACACTGCAGGCGCCACCTAGAGGAAACAGAGGAACTGCAGGCGTTGTACCCAGCTGCCCTCACAGTGACCTGCTTGTTTTCCACACGGAATAATTGATGGTTTAATTCCGCGTGCAGCACCAGGGACTGTGATTTCTAGCGATTGTAAAGGAGCAACGGTTCAGAAAGCTGAGTGGAGGATGAGAGAGGAACAAAATAAACATCAGAATTACAGGCAGCCAAACAGTCTAAACCAGTGGGCTCCTTTTGCAGACCAATCAGTCCCTTTGTTTTCTGCTGCTGTTATATTCTCCCCTGGACACATTTTCATGCTGGGTGTGCCTACACACTCTCCCACTTGCATAATTTGCTCTTATGCAGTTTGGCGTGTACCAGGCTGAAGTTTGAAAATGGATTTATCACGGCCATGCAGCTGCTGCAAAGCGGACTAAAGCTTTTTGCATATCCCTCTATCTCTGCTGCCCCTTTTATTACTCCCTTCCCAGAGCTGCACTAATCATCCAGTCCGAGCTCCTGGGGACTGTTCAGGTTTTAATAAACTTGCAGGGACCTCAGGTCTTGATCCCTTGTATCCCAGCTCTCTGGCACTATTATCTTATGTCATCTTGTTCTCTTCAGATTGATTGCCTGCAGGAACAGGCTATGGGCTCTGATCGTAGGATAGAGGGGGAGGCATTGATAGTAGGACTAACACATGGTTTATGTTTGCTGTTTTCTTATTGATCAGATAGAATCAGACTGCAGAGCTTCTACACATCTTGAAATTTTGTTTCTGGCATCATTAAATTAGTAAAGAGGTTGATGAAAATTTTTAAACAGATCAAAAAGAGAAACAGGGAGAGCTGCAGATTTAAAGGTGGAACAGATTTATTGGGATATGCAACATGCAATAATATATATCTCCAAGTTTACCAGAAAGTATACAAGAAAAAAATATTCTATATTTAAAATGCAGCATATCCATATTTTTCTGGATGTGTGGAATTAAAATTGTACTTCTAGGGTGATTCAATTCAGTTTATTTATATAGTGCCAAATTCACAACACATGTCATCTCAAGGCACTTTACAGTTCAACCAGATCATACAGTCAAATTGATACAAAGTTTTCTATCTAAGGAAAACCAGTTGATTGCATTGACTCATTGACTCAAATACAATCCCTCACACTAAGCATGCTTGTAGCGACAGTGGAGAGGAAAAACTCCCTTTTACAGGAAGAAACCTCCAAAAGAACCAGGCTCAGTGTGAGCGGCCATCTGCTGAGGCCGACTGGGGTTCAAGGAGACAGAAGCAGAGATACAAAAAGCAGCTGAATCGACTGTTATTCATTATTTTTTTACACATTATATATATAATGCACTAAAAGGCATCTCTCTAACTATCTGTAAATATAAATATCAGTGCAGGGGTTGACTTTAAGGATTTTTACCACTTGCCCGAAGGGCAAGTGACTTTCACATTTCATTTGCCCAGAAACAATTTGTACTTGCCCAGTATAATGTTTGATAAATATAGTTCCTAATATTGATTTTTGTATAAATATCAATGAAACATGTTTGTTTTTTAAGTGTTTTTTTGTAATTCAGTATTTTTTAAGTTTCCAGGTTCCTGGTGTGTATCTGCATGCGTCAGATAATGAACTCAAGCCTACATTACCGTGTTAACATGCTGTTCAAATCTTCCTGCACATTCTTTTCAAACTAAACTTTGCTTTAAACTGTTGTGTGCTTGGAAAAATATAAATTGTAATGTTAAAAATAAAAAAAAAAAACTTGACAGATTAAAAACTTAAGATAAATCACAAGACACAAGTCAATGTAACAAATGAATCACTTTTATTTTAGAGTCACGGTATGTTTATACAAGATAATACTATTAATATAATGTGACTTTTCTAGAGAATCATTATACATTAGGGATGCACGATATTGGGATTTTGGCCGATATCCGATATGCCGATATTTTAAAACTCATGTAGCCGATAACCGATATCGACACTGATGTTAAAGCTGGACAAAAATAAGTAGTCATTGAAAATAGCAGTTTTGTTATCCATTTCACTTTGTGAAAATAATACTACTAAATAATAACACTTTGAAAAATAATATACTCAAATATATTTTCATATGCTGATATCAAATTGATTTTTAAAAACGCGGTATCGATCTATTTTACTTTCAAAATCTCATGAAATTTCATCGTTCTGTTACAAACTCTTGTGATATTTTGCAAATTCTTGTGAGATTTTGTTAGTAAAATAGATCGATGCCGCGTCAATATATCAACATATGAAAATATGGCAGAATTTCGTGAATTTTGGGGGGATTTCGTAGCATAACGATGACATATAGCAATATTTCATTAGTAAAAGAGATTGATATGGTGTTTTTAAATGGCAATATATCAGCATAGGAAGATATTGGGATATTTTAATGTATCAATATTTTTCCCTCGTCTTTAGAAGTTTTTAAGTCTGTAAAAAAGAAGTTTTTGAGCAAGAAGAAGAAGTAGTATTTTTCTTTTTTAGACTTTAGAAACTCAGAAGCTGATCAAATATCGGGTTAAATATCGGTGGGGTGGCCGATGTCCGATATTCAGTTTTAAGGCCGATACCGATAAGGGGCCGATTATATCGTGCATCCCTACTATACATAGTTATTTTATACAGGGTTTCCACAGTCTGACATCATTTCAGAATTCCCTGACTTTAAACTGACTCAGGATTAGTTTTCCCTGACTAAATAAATGCAGCAACAAGACAATAATAATAACATAACAGGTCACCAATCTAACATGTTTAGCTTTAAAACATTTAAATGCACCTCTCCAATGTCTAAGAGAAAAAAATGTAATGAACATTTTTTAATGTATGACCTGCATCACTGTACAGAAGACTGCCATATGATAGCGCTTTCTGGCTTGTTTGTCGTTTTGGTAAATACATCAAAATTACCACTAGGTGGACAAAAGTCACGCCATCTGGAGGAAAATCACGTGTCTTTTTCAAATCATGCGAGAATGTGTGCAAAACAACAAAAATGGCGCCGGCAACGCTTGTGGGTCGTTTTCATCGAATGTCTGTGATTTTAAAGTAATTTTGAGTGATAAATAAATTTTTTTTTTGCGATCATTGCACTTGCCCGGCGGGCAAATGCAATGAAATTTGTACTCTTCCGACAATAAAAACTACTTGCCCTGGGAGATCGGGCCATGCTTAACATCGAGCCCTGCCTTGCATTATGGTTTTCTTGTGTTCTCAACCATAGAAAAGCATTTAATAAATATATATTTTAGTTCATTTTTGGAAAATACATAAACCTAATGAAAGCGTTCGGGTGGATTAACTGTAGGTCCATCAGCCCCCACCCTTAGAGCGCCCCCACCAACTTTCATCACAAAGTTACACCCTTGCAACTAAGCCATTCTCAATCACAGATCAAGGTGCTCGTTTTGAGCCTGGATCCAGATTTATTTTTGATTCTGTTCATGGTGGAGAATCCTGCTTCACAGCAGCAGGTTGAGCCAAACATCCTCTAAATGTTCAGGGTCATCTTTGAGCACCATTTCACTTTTCCTTCACCCGTTCACCGCAGTTCTTCCACCAGTCCACACTTTCTCTGCTCTCTTTTTCTCATCGTCTTCTCCTTCTTTCCCATCGCCCGGCTTGCCATAGGTTTGCCTGCTGTGTCTAAAAGTAAAAAGCCTGGAGCTGGACGCTCCAGAGGGCTTTACCGTATTAACAGGAGAAGCGGCGCAAGTGAAATTAGACACTGCGGTAATTTATAAATGTTTTAAATGAGGTTGGGTCCACTTGCGGACCGTGACCTTTGCACTATATGGTACCTTATTTCTATTTTGTTTTGTTTTCTCTCTTTATTTATTCTCCTCCTTCTTTCCCTTTCTATCTCTTTCTCTCACCCCTTAATTCTCATCCGCTCTCCCTTTCCATCCTCATGTGATTTTATTCCATAAATCATTTTTAATTAGAATTCATATATTGGGCTATTATTAGCAATATTGGGGAAAAAGGACACAAAAAAGAAATAATGAGACAAAAACATTGGTTAGATAATATAAGTGATGCATGGTAGGCCTGTCTAATAAGAAGGAAACATATAATAGAGTAATTATTAGCAGAGGCGGCGTTAAAAATATATATTTTGATGCTCAAACAGACGATGTTCTGAAGCTTTTTGCAGACTACTGATGCTCTTTTAATCAGACACTTTTCAGTCATAGAATTGTGGTAAACGGACAGCTTCCTCTTTTTTTCTGTACTTCTCCCTTTTTCTCTTACAGAACTCTGTTTCGCAACCACTCACATAGTTCTGGTTTTAAGGTGAACAATATCAATGGTTCTAGTGATGTTTTCACTTTCCCTTGAATGCAAAGTTTCTCGGCTCCAAAGTTTGCGTACTTTGAGCGACTCAGCTGGGGTATTATAAAGTATGACCTGCCGCATTTCTAACAGCACCTCTTTGTCTGATAACGGGACCTTGCAGCACCATTTCCTCTTGTGCTAGACGTGCATGCGAGGTTACGTGAAGCCCTTCCTCCCTGCCTCTGTCACAATCGGGTTTCTTTGGTTTCCTCGCCCTTTTAGCCGCAACGTTCGAGCGCAGCGAAGAGAGTAGAGGTGTGTCAGTGCGTGCTGTGTTTATTTGATAGCCGCCAAGCGTCGCCATGCATCGTGCGTTCAGTGTGTTCAGGGGGTACAGGAGAGCGGGAGAGGACGACGACGACGTGTTTGTGTCCAGCCCAGGATCGAAGGTGACCGACACCACACACAGAAATGGCATCATGTCTGCAGTTATCCGTTTTTATCTCCACAGCAGGTCTGGATGCTCTGCGTATGTTAGACCGATATAGAACAGGAGCCTAGTTAAACCAGGACAGATGGATTTCACGTCCCATAAGGATTCCTGACTCTGTCCTGCTCTAGTTGGAGGACTTTCTTTTAGCTCTGGCAGCCAGGAAAGCCTTTGACTCTCTGGGAACTCTTAAACTGCTTTCCAGGTTGGTGTTTAAATGATGCAAACTAAAGTTTGACAGGCTCAAATCAAGACGACCACAGTCTGCCAGTGAAACGCTTCATGTTGACATCAATTATTCAGTTTGAAAAGGTTCCCCACCAAGTGTCAGATTGTATCAGCATATGGTGTGGATTGCACGAAGCCTCTTTCTCTCGTACAGCGCTCTATTTAGACACTAAAATAGAAACGGTGACCTGAAACTGGGTGAAGCAGAAACAATCCCGCCACTGTCGCTGTTTTTTTTTTTATCAGTTTCAGTTAAGTTTCAGATGAGTTTTCACTTCAATCGAGTATCTATTTGATTCTTCTTCTTCTAATCAGATAAGCTGCAGCATCAAATGATAACTTATTTCTCTGCACGACCAACAAGGAAACGTTGAAGCAAAAAACAAACAAACTGCAAGTGATGTAATTGCGGTGGGTGTTGCATTGCTTTCTTTTTTTGTTGAGCATTCTGCATGGTTTTGAGATTTCTTGCAGGTTGCAGATGTTTAATACTGTGATATGGCGACTTGTTGTTTTTGGTTTTCCAATCGCTCCTTGTTTTTCTTGGTAGATTCTTCCAAAGTCCAGCAGTTTATGAACTTGTGTCACCTTGCACTCTGAAAAGAAAACTCTGATTGTCGTTTGCAGAAAGGTCATACAGTGGACACAATAACAGTCATATTAATAAGTGATATTACTATAAAACTTTCAGAATTATTATTCTTAGCCGTTCAGATGTTAGGTAACTCCTCTGACATGGGAGCTGGCTCAGAGCTCGTCTGCCTGGCTGCGTTTCCTGAACCTCCCGCCATTTACAGCTGCTTTTTCTATTACCCCATTTCCACTACCCTTGAAAAAGCGTGCCGAGGCCGGTCCGAGCTCAGTAACTGAGATAACTTATCGTGTGTAAATGGAAAGCAAAGTGAACTTAACCGAGCTAGACACAACCGGACCGAGCTAACTGAAGACCGGTTCCAGAGGTGGGCTCGGCTCGGTTCTCTGATAACAAGAGCGCATGAGCAGAACGCGTCATCTCCGTCTGGCTGCACATCGCCCCTCCGGAAGTCGCTTGCCAACCAACACAAAACAGAAGAAGAACAACTATAAACAACAATCGACATCTTATCCATGCAGCATTTTAAATAATCAAGCATAACTTTCTGAATGTGACGGGCGCCGCCATTTTTATTTGCTTGATTCCCGCCTTCTTCGTTGTCTTCTTCTTGTGTTTTATGGCGGTTGGCAAACAACTTTTGGTGCATTACCGCCACCAACTGTTTGATTTCCTCCTTCAATACTGACAGTAATACCGCCAGTCGTCAGAACCGAGCTCGGCCTGGTTAACTGATCCGAGCTCGGACCGGTCTCGGCATGGATCGGTTTTTCAAGGGTAGTGGAAATGGTGTAAATGTCTGCTTCTGTCTCCTTGAACCCCAGTCGGCCTCAGCAGATGGCCGCTCACACTGAGCCTGGTTCTGCTGGATGGTTTTTCCTGTTCAAAGTGAGTTTTTCCTCTCCACTGTCGCTACAAGCATGTTTAATGTGAGAGATTGTCTTGGAATCGATGCAATCAGCTGGTTTTCCTTAGATAGAAAACTTTGAATCAATCTGACTGGATGATCTGGTGAACTGTAAAGTGCCTTAAGATGAGCTGTGTTGTGAATTGGTGCTATAGAAATAAACTGAATTGAATAGAATAGGTATAGTTATTATGTGCATCACTATGGAAACTTTTCCAATTTTTTAATCTGTAAACTCATTAAGTACAACTATGCGCTATGATGCTCTTTTTTTGTTTTGCACCGACCAAGGTACATAAGATTTAGTGGACATAAACTGAGATGAGCTTTTATTCCTGCACTTTCTGCTATACAGGTGCTGGTCATAAAATTAGAATATCATGAAAAAGTAGATTGATTTCAGTAATTCCATTTAAAAAGTGAAACTTGTATATTATATTCATACATTACATACAAACTCATATATTTCAGATGTTTATTTTGTTTAATTTTGATGATTACAAATGACAACAAATGAAAATCTCAAATTCATCATATCAGAAAATTAGAATATTACTGAAGACCAATAAAAACAAAGGATTTATAGAAATGTTGGCCAACTGAAAAGTATGAACATGAAAAGTATGAGCATGTACAGCACTCAGTATTTAGTTGGGCCTCCTTTGGCCTGTATTACTGCAGCAATGCGGCGTGGCATGGAGTCGATCAGTCTGTGGCACTGCTCAGGTGTTATGATAGCCCAGGTTGCTCTAATAGTGGCTTTTAGCTCTTCTGAATTGTTGGGTCTGGTGTATTGCATCTTCTTCTTCACAATACCCCATAGATTTTCTATGGGGTTAAGGTCAGGAGAGTTTGCTGGCCAATTAAGAACAGGGATACCATGGTCCTTCAACCAGGTACTGGTAGCTTTGGCACTGTGTGCAGGTGCCAAGTCCTGTTGGAAAATGAAATCTGCATCTCCAAAAAGTTGGTCAGCTGCAGGAAGCATGAAGTGCTCTAAAACTTCCTGGTATGTGGCTGCGTTGACCCTGGACCTCAGAAAACACAATGGACCAACACCAGCAGATGACATGGCACCCCAAACCATCACTGACTGTGGAAACTTTACACTGGACTTCAAGCAACGTGGATGAAGTGCCTCTCTTCTTTTCCTCCAGACTCTGGGACCTTGATTTCCAAAGGAAATGCAAAATTTACTTTCATCAGAGAACATGACTTTGGACCACTCACCAGCAGTCCAGTCCTGTTTCTCTTTAGCCCAGGCAAGACGCTTCTGACGCTGTCTGTGGTTCAAGAGTGGCTTGACACAAGGAATGCGACAGCAGAAACCCATGTCTTTCATACGTCTGTGTGTGGTGGTTCTTGAAGCACTCACTCCAGCTGCAGTCCACTCTTTGTGAATCTCCCCCACATTTTTGAATGGGTTTTGTTTCACAATCCTCTCCAGGGTGCGGTTATCTCTCTTGCTTGTACACTTTTTTCGACCACATCTTTTCCTTCCCTTCGCCTCTCTATTAATGTGCTTGGACACTGAGCTCTGTGAACAGCCAGCCTCTTTAGCGATGACCTTTTGTGTCTTGCCCTCCTTGTGCAAGGTGTCGATGGTCGTCTTTTGGACAACTGTCAAGTCAGCAGTCTTCCCCATGATTGTGTAGCCTATAGAACTAGACTGAAAGACCATTTAAAGGCTTTTGCAGGTGGTTTGAGTTAATTAGCTGATTAGAGTGTGGCACCAGGGGCCATCAATTTTGAACCTTTTCACAATATTCTAATTTTCTGATATGATGAATTTGAGATTTTCATTTGTTGTCATTTGTAATCATCAAAATTAAACAAAATAAACATCTGAAATATATGAGTTTGTATGTAATGTATGAATATAATATACAAATTTCACTTTTTAAATGGAATTACTGAAATCAATCTACTTTTTCATGATATTCTAATTTTATGACCAGCACCTGTATATCCAACTGATGCCTCATTCAGAAACATTTAATCCTGTTTTCTCCCAGAGTCTTCCTGATCTGATCCTAACTATAGATGAAAGGTCAGAGCTGATTCCTATTAAATGATACCTATGTACTTATTTTCATGTGCACAGATTACACAAATCTGTTGTATCCAAGAGACATTGGCCTTTATTTTTCTTGCTTTTTTAAGGCCTGAGTGTTGATATTTAATATTTAACATTAATTGAACTGATTCCAGATCTGTACTGCCAATCTTTCCTGGCATTTACGGTAATTTAGCTTTCTATCTTTTCATTTCCATGGTGAAAATGACACATTCGTAGCAAATGATAGATAACTCCTAGTATACACAAAAATAAAAGGTGCATTAACAAATAAATAACATTAACAATGGATAACAAATGGAGACAAACTCGCTTCACGTGATCTCCAGTTCTGCATTCTGCCTCTAGTATGTGAGGATTTTCCACCAAAGGGGTTCAAGTCCTGAACTGAAGCTGGTTTCAGAGGCAGTTATTGCCTGGTTCTATAAAAGAACCGGTGGGGTTCCCCAGAGTCCTTAAAGGGTTTTTGATTTTAAAACATATGTTAAAGGCCTTTAAAATGTTGGATAACAGCTATAAAAAGACACCCATTCTTGAAAGCCGATGAACTTCTCTACCACTAAACATATCCCTGTAATTGTGGATATGAATATTGATTGAGTATTATGAATAAATAAATGTTGGTTGTACGTTGCCATTTCGTTTCTAATTGATTCCGATCCAATAACTTTTACGCCAATTAGTTTTTTCATTACATTTGCATGCTACTCAAATCCCTCGTTAGCTATGTCTGCAAAAAAAAAACATTTCACGATCCGATTAGAATGTATTTGGACTCAAAAACAACAAAATTGGATTGTAGTGTTTATCGTTTTAACTCCCACCGGTTTTATATATTTAGATCAAACGCAGCAGATGTACCACGATGTACGACACCGACACGAACTGGTGACATCATCACCGTGATGACGCACAGCAGTCATCCCTCCCATACGCTTTCTTTGCGTATGGGAGGGAGCCAAATGCTGATTGTTATCAGATCGACCACAGTTGTAAAAAAAGGAATATTTCAAATAAATTTTTTTCTAATTTCTTAGGTCCATTTAAACACAACTTGTGATAAAACACTGGTAGCGGCATATAAATTTTGGCGCACATGGTTCTTGAATTTGAGAAAATTTGTCTTGTAAAGTCCTTGAATGTCCTTGAATTTGATGTTAACTGATGTGAGGGAACCCTGAACTGGTCTTCATCATCACAAAACCAGGTTTGGGTTGTGCTGATATCAAACTTGTCAATCCTCTATGCTATCTTCTGTTTTTCTGATGAGCTGTGATGCATAGAGACAGTTTAACTACAGGAGAACAATTATATATCCCAGTATCCCTGCACCTTAGTGTGACCACATTAGTTTGTTAGTACTGTTTTTAATAACCAGTATTACTCTTGTGTTTTGCTACAATCCTGATCAACATAGCATTTGGTGTTTAATGGAAAACGATCATCTCTGAGCTTTGCTTTGATCTCCCTATGACCAATGATTTCAAAATGAGAGCACTAAAATGAGAAACAGCCTTTTCCTTCCTGTTGAAGCAAGATGTTCCTACTGTATTAGATTTGACTGATTAAAAATAAACTTCAAGGTTCAGCGGAAGATGTTTTGGTTTCGCATTCCAGTGGATCGTCCATTGGTTGTCCCACATGCTGGTCGTTTCTCTCTTGTTCTGACAATTCGGTGTCAGCTGTTCATTGTAACTCCACTGGTCTCACTGTATAACTTAATATTTCAAGCCATGCAATCGGACCGTAAGGAGAGCTGCACATGAGCTCCACAGGACTTGTGTTGCCATATTTCATAGCAGGTTCAGTGATCTGGGATGATGGCCAAACGTTAGCATTAGTGGACCTAGCAACCAGCAACCCAATGACTTTACTTGGACTTGAATTTACTTGGAGCCCTTTTTTTGGACATCTACAGTAGCAGCCATTCAAAATGTCCTTTACCAGTCAAATGGCAACCCACCCCCCCATGACTACCAGCCAAATCCCCTCCAACTCCCAGCCACTGTCCACAAATGGACAGTGTCTGGGTCCACAAATCAGGGCAGAAGGAATATTTTTTTACAAAGATTGTATAAAAAAGGAATTGAAGGCGTTCAGCCAAAGACCCATCAAGGAAAGTGGGGAAATGTTCAATGGCTGCTACTCTAATGGAAAAACAAGAATAAAAATAAAAACTCAGATAAAGAACGTTGGACCAGATCCTTCAGAGCTTCAAAACAAATGATAGAAGTTTGCAAGAAATTGTTTAAAAGACTACAGTCGCCCTGGGAACAAGAAAACGTTTTACTTAGGCCTCACTATAAGGAAATTGAATGAGGCATTTGCACAGAAAATACCTAATAGTATATTAGTTTTCATTTTTATTTCACTTTTATATTCCATCTTGTTATCTTTTGTATGTTTAAAGATATTAAATGAGTTCCCAGTTTTATTTAAAGTGAGTTCAGTTTTTCCCAATTGGATGGAACATGGATAAGCACAGAGTAACTCCCTTCATTTGCTGCTGCACATTGCCAGCCAGCTGCCTGAAAGGAGGCATCTGGACTTTTCCTTTACTCAAAAAAACCACATTTAGCTGTTTGGAAATATTTATGATCGAGGTTAGCAGACAATCGTAGTTTATTTTGGTTTTAGCTTCAATAAAATCAAAATAGCCCTGTTGGCTAAAAACGCACCATGTTTCATCATCTAAGTAGAAGCAGGAAGAATTTAATTTTAGTCCAAAAGGACCGAGTTTGGACTCTAATAGCTTTAGCCTCCTCTCCGTTCCTCTGGGTTTGGACTCGATCATTACCACATTTTTATCTACAGTGAAGCTCCAGGATACCGTCTTGTTTTTTTTCCCCCGTTGATGGATGAGTCTGTGCCCACGCTGAGCCAGAGCCTTATCTGTCAGTGCTTTGCTGCATTGCTCTGCCCCGTGTCTGCGAGCTGGGACTGCCAAAGTGGAAACAGCAGGAGTACAGCTCTGCACTGGCAATGTGTGCAGGATATTAAACAATAATTCATGCGGAAAGTATTCCTGTTATCCCCCAAAAAAGCGGCAGGAAGACCCATCTGTGTCCTGAAAGCAGATGGAAGTCCTGGTGGCTAAAACCTGTTTGGCTCTCTGCATTCCTCACCTGGAGCAAACGTTCCTGAGGGTAAAGGCGTGGTGATACCAGATGATCTTTCATTAAAGGAGCCAGAGACGCCAGGCTGGCATCGGGAGCTGCATGTTAATTACACATCTGTGCAAAACTTTGTAGATATTCTGCTGATATTGAAAAAAAACCCACGCAATTGACGTGTTTCTATTAAAAACGAATGCAGTTAAAATCACACAAAATCAAGTTTAAGGCAGTAATAGAGCTGATGCATCACTGGTCATTCTCCAGCTGTGTGCTGGTAAGTGCTGGGATGACTGGATGGGGGGGTGTTTGTTTGTTTCCTGCAGTAAAAGCAAAATGCTTGCAGTAGCCACGCTAGTTAGAAGAGAAAAAGCAACAAAGAGGCTGCAGGTGCACCAAACACCAGGTACAAAGAGCAGATTGGGCTTGTTAAAGACGGTTTCCATGGCGACCACATTTGCAAACTTGGGTCTTATCATTAATTAGTGAATTCAGACACACACTATTAGCTTTTCCTTCATTTGGTTTGTGGTCTTTCTGGCTTGTGGCTGGTTTCGAAGCCTCACGCATGAATTTGTTCCTAAGCGCCGCAATAAGATTTTAACTATTTTGATCGGTTGCATTTTATCGGGTGATCTGCACTTGTGCTTTGCTCAGTGCAGAAATCAAACACCCCTGTTATGTACGAGAAATTGAAAATAATGGGTTGCGGGGTTTATGATCTGTAAGACCCATTATTCGTCTTAACCAGTATTAACTTCTAGTTGTTGATCAACCCCAATGTTGCTAATTTAGTGACTTATTCGCTATATTTGGCAACTTCTCAGACCCCTTTGGTGACATTATCTAAAGAAAGTGACTAGTGATCTAATCTAGTGTCATTTTTCTGTGTTGTTGGTAACTTTGTTAAAAGTGAAGCACTAATCGTGTCAGTTAAAATTCACTATTAAAGTAAAACAAGTGTCAGTTATGTCAGTTAAAAATATACCATTAAAGTAAAGCAAGTGTCAGTTAAAAATCACCATTAAAGTAAAAAAAGTGTCAGTTAAAAGTCACTATTAAAGTAAAACAAGTGTCAGTTAAAAATCACTATTAAAGTAAAACAAGTGTCAGTAAAAATCACTATTAAAGTAAAACAAGTGTCAGTTAAAAATCACTATTAAAGTAAAACAAGTGTCAGTTATGTCAGTTGAAAATCACTATTAAAGTAAAACAAGTGTCAGTTAAAAATCACTATTAAAGTAAAACAAGTGTCAGTTAAAATTCACTAATAAAGTAAAACAAGTGTCAGTAAAAATCACTATTAAAGTAAAGCAAGTGTCAGTTAAAATTCACTAATAAAGTAAAGCAAGTGTCAGTTAAAAATCACTATTAAAGTAAAGCAAGTGTCAGTTAAAAATCACTATTAAAGTAAAGCAAGTGTCAGTTAAAAATCACTATGAAAGTAAAACAAGTGTCAGTTAAAAATCACTATGAAAGTAAAACAAGTGTCAGTAAAAATTCACTAATAAAGTAAAGCAAGTGTCAGTTAAAAATCACTATTAAAGTAAAACAAGTGTCAGTTAAAAATCACTATTAAAGTAAAACAAGTGTCAGTTAAAAATCACTATTAAAGTAAAACAAGTGTCAGTTAAAAATCACTAATAAAGTAAAGCAAGTGTCAGTTAAAAATCACCAATAAAGTAAAACAAGTGTCAGTTAAAAATCACTATTAAAGTAAAACAAGTGTCAGTAAAAATCACTATTAAAGTAAAACAAGTGTCAGTTAAAAATCACTATTAAAGTAAAACAAGTGTCAGTTAAAATTCACTAATAAAGTAAAGCAAGTGTCAGTTAAAAATCACTATTAAAGTAAAGCAAGTGTCAGTTAAAAATCACTATTAAAGTAAAGCAAGTGTCAGTTAAAAATCACTATGAAAGTAAAACAAGTGTCAGTTAAAAATCACTATGAAAGTAAAACAAGTGTCAGTAAAAATTCACTAATAAAGTAAAGCAAGTGTCAGTTAAAAATCACTATTAAAGTAAAACAAGTGTCAGTTAAAAATCACTATTAAAGTAAAACAAGTGTCAGTTAAAAATCACTAATAAAGTAAAGCAAGTGTCAGTTAAAAATCACCAATAAAGTAAAACAAGTGTCAGTTAAAAATCACTATTAAAGTAAAACAAGTGTCAGTTAAAAATCACTATTAAAGTAAAACAAGTGTCAGTAAAAATCACTATTAAAGTAAAACAAGTGTCAGTTAAAAATCACTATTAAAGTAAAACAAGTGTCAGTTAAAAATCACTATTAAAGTAAAGCAAGTGTCAGTAAAAATCACTATTAAAGTAAAGCAAGTGTCAGTTAAAATTCACTAATAAAGTAAAGCAAGTGTCAGTTATATTCACTAATAAAGTAAAGCAAGTGTCAGTTAAAAATCACTATTAAAGTAAAGCAAGTGTCAGTTAAAAATCACTATGAAAGTAAAACAAGTGTCAGTAAAAATCACTATTAAAGTAAAGCAAGTGTCAGTTAAAATTCACTAATAAAGTAAAGCAAGTGTCAGTTATATTCACTAATACAGTAAAGTAAGTGTCAGTTAAAAATCATTATTAAAGTAAAGCAAGGGTCAGTTAAAATTCACTAATAAAGTAAAGCAAGTGTCAGTTAAAAATCACTATTAAAGTAAAGCAAGTGTCAGTTAAAAATCACTATTAAAGTAAAGCAAGTGTCAGTTAAAAATCACTATTAAAGTACACGTAAAGCAAGTGTCAGTTAAAAATCACTATTAAAGTAAAGCAAGTGTCAGTTAAAAATCACTATTAAAGTAAAGCAAGTGTCAGTTAAAAATCACTATTAAAGTAAAGCAAGTGTCAGTTAAAAATCACTATGAAAGTAAAACAAGTGTCGTTAAAAATCACTATGAAAGTAAAACAAGTGTCAGTAAAAATCACTATTAAAGTAAAGCAAGGGTCAGTTAAAATTCACTAATAAAGTAAAGCAAGTGTCAGTTAAAAATCACTATGAAAGTAAAACAAGTGTCAGTAAAAATCGCTATTAAAGTAAAACAAGTGTCAGTAAAAATCACTATTAAAGTAAAACAAGTGTCAGTAAAAATCACTATTAAAGTAAAGCAAGTGTCAGTTAAAATTCACTATTAAAGTAAAACAAGTGTCAGTAAAAATCACTATTAAAGTAAAACAAGTGTCAGTAAAAATCACTATTAAAGTAAAGCAAGTGTCAGTTATATTCACTAATAAAGTAAAGCAAGTGTCAGTTAAAAATCACTATTAAAGTAAAGCAAGTGTCAGTTAAAATTCACTAATAAAGTAAAGCAAGTGTCAGTTTAAAATCACTATGAAAGTAAAACAAGTGTCAGTTAAAAATAACTATTAAAGTAAAACAAGTGTCAGTTAAAAATCACTATGAAAGTAAAACAAGTGTCAGTAAAAATCACTATTAAAGTAAAGCAAGTGTCAGTTAAAAATCACTATTAAAGTAAAGCAAGTGTAAAAAATATATAAACATTTTGCATTTAAGGTAAAAAAAACTAACATTTTAAAAGTAAATCTGCTCCATCCAGAACTCCACAAATGGAAAAGTTTGAGTTTCCCTTCATTTAATTTAGCAAGAAATCTTCTTTAAGGAACCGTTGCTGTCCGATTTTTAATCGATTAATCGAAAAAATAATCCACAGATTAATGGAGTAGCAAAATAATCGCTAGTTACAGCCCTAAAGATGACACAGGATGACAAATGTTACACAAGTCTTAATTTATAAAAAAAAAAAAAATGTGTTTATTAATCAAACAAAACCTTAGCAAGGAACTGCAAATAAAAGGAGCAGCAATGCAGGCATTTAACATGATCTAAAGGCATTGCTGCTGAATGCACTAATGCATGCACTGCCATGAGAAGCAAAAAAAAATATCAGCCAATAAAATCAGCTTCACAATCTGTGAGTGAAGCAGTGACACCATCTCTGTTTCATCTTTTATCTTCTGCAAAACATGCCTTTTGTTTATACATAATGTCTTCATCTCTGAGCAGGATGTAGTTTCACAATTTTAAGCAACGCTTAGATGCAACAGTTGCCAAGACAACATCACAGCTTCGCTCCGTCCTCCTGCTTGTATTTAACTGGACCTCATCGACATCCTCCCTGCTGTTCTGACTCACGTCCTGCTAGTCCTGAAATGCCAGACCCGCATTCTTTCTAAGGAGGCCTTCAGAAATGAGTTGGAAGTAGAAATGCATCAATCAGAGATTTATGGAGTAATTCTGCTCGTCTGTTTTCTTTAACTCTATCCTTCTTGTTCTGATGTTAGTAAATTTGGATTCCAAGAACTCTAAGTAACAAGAAAATCGTTTATTTTCACTTCCTGGAAAAAAATCTTTGGATCAGAGATGTGTGACACGAGACAATGATTTCTGAGAGACGGAAGACCGAGAACAGACCATTAAAGTTGGAGAGTAACTGAGATTAAATTGGCATTTAAACTTAAAAAAAATTATATTTAACATTAACAAAATTGCATTAATAAAATATCATCTTCTACATCTGTCAGTGTTGATGGATGAACAGCTGGACCGGTTATAGTCCATGTGGTGTGAAGACTCTCAGTAGGACTAAGATGCTTTCTTGGAGCCACATGTGGAACCAGATGTGATCTTAATCTGGTTTCACACTCTTAGAATAAAACATGAAGTTTGATATATTTGCTTCCTGATCCTGTTTGTCTGCAATTCTTCATATTTTGCAATACTTGTCTGCTTTATTTTCTTAAATCTGAGCTGAAACTCAGCCCAAACCAACAGTGTAGAAAGCATATCAAGAAGGCGATACATTTCAAACCTTAATCAACCCTCCTGTCTTCCGCTCCCCAGACGACATCGCCCATGGGTCCGGGACGCTCAGACTCGCCGGTCTACACCAACCTCCAGGAGCTGAAGATCTCCCAGTCCAGCCAGCCGCCCGTCCCTTCAGGCTCCCCGCTCCACGTCCTGGGTGACTGGGAGACCCACAAAGACCTGAGCGGGAGGTATTTCTACTACAACCGGGCCAGCGGAGAGCGCACCTGGAAGCCGCCTCGCTCCAGAGACACCTGCGGCAGCATCAGCAGCGTCCGAGGTGACAGCCAAGGAACGGCGGAGAGCGAGGTACGATTAATTCAACAGACTGTAGTAAACAGATAAATGGAGGCAGAAGATGTCTTTCAGTCATCAATGCTCACATTCAGCGACAGACAGGAGCTCTTTCAAGCTGGGCACCGTTTCATTCACAACACCTGTCCCATCAACCAGGAATCAGAAATACTTTAATAATCCCAGGGAGGGATTACTTTAGTTACATTACTCCATCTGTAATAGAGAGACTATAGAACCAGTTTGATAGAACACTATTTCATACTATATATAATTAGGGGGTCCCCGCTCCATCTTGCCATCAGTTTGGGGGTTCTTGGCCGGGAAAACATTGAAGACCCCTGGTCTAACCACTAGCCAACCAATCCCCAAAAGTCTGTTTGATGCCAGGTCAGACTGAATAAAACCACCTGCAGAGGTGATAAGCTGATTCTGTAACATAAAAAAAGGTTATAAAATAGCATTTATGTTATGTAGAATGATGTTAAAGAAATAAAATCAACCCTACTTATAAACTAGGATTAAAAACCTGCTTTTGATGCCTTTAACCAGCGGTCCCCAACCTTTTTTGCACCACGGACCGCTATATATCGGACAATATTTTCACGGACTGGCCGATACGACTGGCATAAAATCAAATACAAACAGCATAAAAATAAAACAACAAGCGCGTCCCATCTAGGCGTAATCGGAGACAATGACAGACGAAGTGTGCTCCTGATGTCCAGTCTGCTCCGTAGCTTTGTTTTGGTCGCTGTAACCGCAGAAAATCCCGCTTCACAAAGATAGGATGTTATAGATAGGATGAGTCTTGACCTGAATTAACCTGTGTCAAGAGGCACAGATGCACCGACTGATGGAATTGGGAGAGAATACCGCTTTTTTTTTTTAGATTTTTCAAAATAAAACATCACTCAGACTCTGATCGTCGATAAATTATATATATAAATATCAGGGATGCAATCGGCCCCCTATCGGTATCGGCCTTAAAACTGAATATCGGACATCGGCCACCCCACCGATATTTAACCCGATATTTGATCAGCTTCTGAGTTTCTAAAGTCTAAAAAAAAAAATACTACTTCTTCTTCTTCCTCAAAAACTTCTTTTTTACAGACTTAAAAACTTCTAAAGACGAGGGAAAAAATATTGATACATTAAAATATCCCAATATCTTCATATGCTGATATATTGCCATTTAAAAACACCATATCAATCTCTTTTACTAATGAAATATTGCTATATGTCATCGTTATGCTACGAAATCCCCCCAAAATTCACGAATTTTACCATATTTTTATATGTTGATATATTGACGCGGTATCGATCTATTTTACTAACAAAATCTCACAAGAATTAGCAAAATATCACGAGAGTTTGTAACAGAACGATGAAATTTCACGAGATTTTGAAAGTAAAATAGATCGATACCGCGTTTTTAAAAATCAATTTGATATCAGCATATGAAAATATATTTGAGTATATTATTTTTCAAAGTGTCAGAAATGGATAACAAAACTGCTATTTTCAATGACTACTTATTTTTGTCCAGCTTTAACATCGGTATCGACATCGGTTATCGGCTACATGAGTTTTAAAATATCGGCATATCGGATATCGGCCAAAATCCCAATATCGTGCATCCCTAATGTGTGTGTGTGTGTGTGTATATATATATATATATATATATATATATATATATATATATATACTTTTTTCTGTGCGGCCCGGTACCAAATGACCGACGGACCGGTACCGGTCCGCGGTCCGGTGGTTGGGGACTGCTGCCTTAAACTGTTTGGTCTTTAATAAATGGATCAGGACAGGATTATATTGATTCTCTGCACATTTCCTTTTAGTGAAACATGGTGGTGGAAGAATCATGATGAGGGTGTAAAGATGGATAGATGCTCGCTTAGAACAGAGGTGCCCTACCCCGGAAGTAGGCCCCCCCGCTTAAGGTTGCGTTTCTCTTTCCAACACGATCCTGAACCGCCATCCAGAGCTGCAGTGAAGTAGCTTTAATTAAATCTGAATCCAGTGTAGAATCATGTATTACACCTTATTTATTCACACATTTAATGACTTCTGGACGTAATTATGACAAATATGGTTTTTAAAATGTATTTTTTACATATCAGAAGGACAAATCTAAATTATGGATGAAGTTTTTTGATGTTTAGACATAAAAACTCTGCGTTGAGGGTTTGGTGAACCTCAGGTCTGTATAAAACACTCTTGCGGTTACCTAAAGGAAAGGAAACAAGCACCTTTGATGTGGGAGAAATTATAGCTTCCTGTCAGGTTGGCCTTCATTCAACACTGCCCCCATGTGGCCATATAACATACTGCAGTGGATTTCACTAAAGGTTAAAAGATTAAAACTGTTTTCACTTTCTGGTATGAAAATATAGGAAGTAAATGTTCTATTATCGTTGAAATGTTAAAAAAAAAAATGTGAAGAGAAAGGAAATTTTGTAAAACTTTGTAAAACAAGGTTTTCAGATTGCAGATTTGTCAGATCATGTTTTTTTCATTTTTTTTTTTTTGTTTTTCATTTTTTATAGATAACAAATTTGCAACTATTTTTTTCATATTTCTCTCCTCCTTGTAAAACAAAATCTGAAAAAGAAATATAGAAAAAAAATAGACAATATAGGAACTAATAATAAAAAATATGAGAAAAAATTTTATTTAAAGAAGTAAAATTTGAAAGAATAAAAAAAATTTAAAACTAACATTTCTTTTCGACAATTAAATAAAATGCATTTAAAAAATGAAACATTTTTAATTTTATGGATTAACCCCCCCCCCCCATTTTCAAAAGGTGTTCTTTGAAGCAATAATGAAGCTAAATTGACTGCATAAAAATGAAGTTTTAAAAAGCACGCATAAGGGGCCAAACTCTCCTCAAATGCTGTTTATGATCTAACCCTTCTCTCTCCTGTCCTTCCTCAGCCTCTGTCCTCAGAGGACAACTGCCACAGCACCCATTCCAGCCAGTCAGACAGCCAGTACGGATCGCCCCCTAGAGGCTGGTCAGAGGAGCTGGACGAACACGGACACACCCTCTACGTGTCCGAATACACGCAGGAGAAGGTGGGAAAGGCGCTCTGAGTGAGTTTCCTCTTTTACTGCTTCCGGACGCTGAGCGCTGTCTGTTTCCGCAGTGGATCAAACATGTGGACGAACAGGGCCGGCCGTACTACTACAGCGTGGACGGATCCAGGTCAGAGTGGGAGCTGCCCAAGGTGAGATGATCTCGTTAGCATCAGAGGCCTCTCTTCCTGTGGGTAACAAACAGCCGTTACATCACCCAGCAGAGCGCTCTAATAGGATGAAGGTTTAAAGGTCGGGGAAACCAGTCAGGGATGTGCTATTTGCGTCTTTGCTCTCGCTAATCTGGAGCTCGCAGATCGAACCGTCTGCTTCTTCTAATTAACAAGCATTGGCGTCAAACGGCGGCACAATGCTCGGTTCCTGTAGATAAAGATGCTCAGTGGGTCTGTGTCCAATGCTGCTGTGGGTGGTCAGAGGAGAGGTGAGGCGGCGCTTCCTGGACGACCTGCTGCCTTCGTCTAACGAGCTACATCTCTCTTCTCTGTCCCTGCAGTATAACATCTCCCCTCAGCCTGGAGAAGTTCCTAAGAGTCGCAGTTTGGAGAGGAAGCAGCCGGATCCCATCGTCCTCACCAAGTGGAGACACAGCACCTACGTGTTAGACCTCAACGACAAGGTGAGACACCGGCTGCTGTTTACAGTAGAACCCGACTTCTGCTTTATATCATGGCTTCATTTTAAGGCTTAAAAATCTAGTTTAACACTTAACAGGAAAGATGGGCTACTTATTCCTCTAAATAATATTTTTATGTACATTTTACAATTCAAATCATCTTCAGGTCTCAGTAATTAACTTATGTGGTTTCAGGAAATTAAGCAATTTTCTTTTTTTTTATATTAAATTAGAATATTGACCAACAGACAAATAAGAGCTTAAAAAGGCTGGATTTTCACCTAAAACATCTAGAAAGTTTATGAATTACGTCAGCGTGCACCAACCGAGGCTCTCCAAATTCCAGTCGCTCTTTTTTCTTATTCCTGACTCCTAAATCCCTGTTGACATTGAATTAGTTTTATTAAAAGACCAAATGTATAACATAAATTATCCCCTACATCAGAAAAAAAAAATCAGACAGCTTATCTCATTAATTGATTAATTACCGTAAATTCCAGACTATAGAGCGCACCTGATTACAAGCCGCACGCTCTAATTTTAGAAAGAAAATCAATTTTGTACTTTTATAAGCCGCACCGGATTTTAAGCCACAGGTTTCCCACGTTGTATGAGATATTTATAAATAAAGATATTACACGTGAGCATTTTTTAACGTTTGATATAATCCGTATGTAACGCATTTAAATATACGTATGTGTCGGTAACACGCAAATAACGTTGCATATACCGGTACTTTTAATTGAACAATGCACAGAACGTTGCAGCCGACCAGGAAAAGTCCTTAATCACTTTCTTCTTCCTCCTGCGCACTAAAACCCTCAAAGTCCTCTTCCTCTGTGTCTGAATGGAGCAGCTTCAGGATGCCGTCGCTGACTTCAGTCTCATCCTTGTCCTTGAGCACTCGCGGTCCTCTTCATCCCGCAGCAGCCCAGCCTTCCGAAACCCGCCGGCGATGCTGGATTTTTTCACATGGCTCCAGGCATTGAGAACCCACTGGCCTCCCACTGTGAATACTCATCAATTTTATTGGTCAGTTTTTCGCGCCATGAAAAAAAAACATGCATTAGCTGCACTGTATTATAGGCCGCAGTGTTCAAACGGCAGGAAAAAAGTAGCGGCTTATAGTATGAAATTTACGGTAATTAATGAGATAAGATAGCCTGGGTGCCATTCCAAACTTAGTCCCGCCCACAATGTTTGAGGTCGGGAAGTTCGGTCTGGCATTGCTCAATAGTAGCACGAGTATGCTCGCACAATATCTGGCGGACCAATCAAATTGTCAGGGCGGGCTTTATACGATGATGGACAGATGATCAACAGTAACGTAATCAACCACGTCACCAAAGCGAGCATGGGTGACAACAACAATGGCTGCCGCTGGAGAGTTGAGGTGAGTAGATTCTGCTATTAGGTCTGTTCTAGAAGATATCGACAGCAAATTAATTTTAAAAGAGGAACAGAGAAACGCGATCAAGGCTCATCTTCTTATTCTAGGTGTGCAACTGCACGCTTTGATTTTTGTTGACAACAACTATGCGTCGCTTAACATACGTCACGCACTCCGTTGCTCTTATTGGTTGTAGGTCTATCCAATTGAGTGCAGAGGCCTTTTTTTTCCTGGTTCGTTCGAAACACGCCCCATAATCACAGCTCTATGGAGCAGCATCAGACTCATTCTGACTAGAATTGAGTAGGACTACGTCAGGCTAGTGATAAGATCTCGTAAATCCCAAATCCTAGATCCTCAAGGAGAACAGCTGTGGCTCCGTTTAAAACGAAAGGATCCCAACTTTATTTGGCATGTCGATTCATATGAAAAACTCAAACTATACAGAATCTGTATTAATGGAGCTGTTGGCAGATTTTCGCGTTTCTGGCTGCATGTTTACTCCAAAAGCAGTAATCCCAGGGTTATAGCTGAGTACTTTATTGATGAAGTGGAAAATAGGAGCGTAACTCCAGCGTCTATCAGGTCAGACCTCTGTACAGAGAACTGCTCAGTGGAACAGATACATATATTTTTAAGACGTAATCATGAAGACCAGTTTTCTGAGAGATGCTACATTACTGGCTCAAGTAATATGACCAAATATATAGATAAGATCTCGTAATTATCCATCCATCCATTTTCTTTACACGCTTAATCCCAAACGGGGTCGCGAGGGGGGCTGGTGCCTATCTCCAGCTGTCTATGGGCGAGAGGCGGGGTACAGCCGGAGTACCCGGAGAGAACACACGTATGCTCAGGGAGAACATGCAAACTCCATGTAGAAAGGAATCAAACCCAGAACCTTCTTGCTGCAAGACAGCAGTGCTACCTGCTGCACCACTGAGCACCCCGACCTCGTAATTATGAGATCTTTAATCATAATGACTAGATAAGATCTCGTTATTACGAGATTTTATCTCATTATTACGAGATAAAATCTCGTAATAACGAGATACTGATCTCATAATTATGAGATAAGCTGTCTTTTCTTTGGTGAACGCAATACGCTTTCATAGCTTCTAATTTTAAAAAATGCATTATTTCTTAAAATGTAATCATTTTCATATATTTCTCTCATGGAGTTCATCATTTTTTCACCTGTGCAATGCATGCTGGGTAGATGGGGGGGTCCTATAGAACTGGAACCAATGGAGTAAACACAGGGAGGCTAACGTTAGCGGAGCTACCAGTTTTCTTGAACTGTTATACATGAATATATCAGTGGAAATCAGCTTTTGATCTACTGTTTACTATATTAGCTAGAGCTAACACCATTAGCAGAAGCTAACGGGAAGTCAAAATCAAATCAGAAGATGATGAACGACCGTTTAAAGTGACAGTGAAGCATCTTTCATTCTGGTTTCAGTAAATCTATCAAAATATTTTGATGCTAACAGTAAAAAACTTCTGTTAGAAACTGGAGCTCTTTATTTTAGCACACTCCCATTTAAAATGAACATTTTAATGCTACTAATAGCTACAGGATCTAACACTCAGCGACATCCGTATGACAATATGTTTTAAAATGTATTAAAATTAAACGGCTAACAGTGTTTCTACATCAAAAACTGAAAAGTAGAAAATATAAATCAGCACTTTTCTAAGATGTAAATAAAGCAGAGCAGCAGCCGTTATCACAGAGCTGTAACATGCTCTTAAAACAGGATTTAATATAGATATTAATGATTAAGATATAACGGAAACCCCCTTTAAATGAAATTCAGCCACAACAATGATTAAAGAACAGTTTAATTTTTTTTCTTTTTAGATCTTAAGCCACCATTTGCATTTGCTCCTTCTCCAGCCTTTTTCCTGCTAAGGTTTGCAGACCTAGGACCCTAAAGGACCTCCTTTCCCTTCATTCTTCGCTAAAAAACAATAAAATATAACATTAGGAGTATTGAATTCCCCATAATGCCCTTTTCTCTTTGGCTTAGTATTATTACAGGACCTCAGATTTACACAGCAAACTATAGTAGGTATTCTGCAGGGGAATGTTTACTTTACAAATTACTGACATGGCGGATTTACACGGGATTAGACACACAGACAATCTCAGATTATTACAAATCTCATGTGGATAAAACCATTCCGCTGGATATAGGGTTCAAGGCTCCTTCAAATGCAGCCGATAAATGTGTTCTTCTCTTCCTGGATTGGAAGGATGGGTCCTTCATGGCCCACCGTTTGGATCAACGTGGAACAGCCAAGCTTAGGCAGCAATGGTGGACGACGGTGAAAAAAATGGGATTACAAACAGATTTATTATGCTTTCTATGACCCAGAGTAAACATTAATAAGGGTTTTAGGTCAGAATTAAGCTTTGTTACACTGAAAAAAATGTAAATAATGCATATTTTCTAATTATCTTATTCTAAGAGTAGATGTAATAATTCAACTCAGATTAAGGTTAAATATGCTTCATTTAAGACAGTTTCTAGATAGTTTTTGCAGTGCATCTTCTCAGTTGGTCAAGATGTCACTTATTTCTTTTTTTTTTTCCTGTTTCCTAAGACTCAATTAGTCTGCAGTTCTTCATATAAACACACACAAACATCAATTTCAAACAGACAGTATCTGTATCGGCCGATGCTGCACAGCCAGGTATCGGGTATCGATATCGGGGCCAAAAAAATGGCATCAGCGCAACACTAATTATATTGTACCTTACTTTTTGTTGCTGCTCTCCTTTAAATTCTGGTGACCCCTTCACCCCTCCCCTTTATTAGCATTTATCATTCAGTTCTAACACTTTAACTCTTAAAATACCAGCAAGTCCTCATTTTCTCCAGGTCTCCTCTCTAATCTCAGACCTCCTGTGATTGGCTGCTAGTTCTTTACCACTCATCATGTTGTGCCTTGTGTTGGTAGGATTGTGCTTCAGGGCCCAAGCACAGCTCTCCAGACTCTGACTCCTGCCCATCATCTCCTAAACTCCCGTCATCCGTTAGTATCCTTGCTCACGCTGCTCCTTCCTGCTGCCTGCCACAGCTCTTCTCTAACTGCTTCCACACAGGGCCGCCATCTTTTCACGCATTCATGACTATAATGATACATTGTCGCCCAGCAGATTTCCTCTGTGTTTGTTCTGTTGTCACAGGTTTTGTTAAAGCAAAAGATTTATACGATTATATGAGTAGAAACGGAAATCATTCTACTCTTGCTAAGGATAAAAAAGATACGTAAACTGTCATGGATGTAGGTGAATTAATGACGGCCCAATGATCCTAATAATGACTTCAGCTCCAGCATCTGTAAAAAGAAAGTTTGACCCTATTTGCAGAGTTTTCTGTTTTCTAACTAGGCTGTTTTTCTAGGTTTCTTCCAGCACCGACTGCCTGTTTTAGGTTTAATCCAGGCTTTGATTTAGGCTGCGCCCACATGCAGACTAAATAATGCTACCTTTTTAAAAAAAAAACAATTTAGATAAAGGACTAAATGTCCTGTAGTTTGCATGCCGGGCCCATAGGGTGCACTGTGACATTGTCTGCACAGACACCTCATGCTGGATAAACTCAGCAATTAGCCAGCAAAGCACAGCGTTCAAGTTTTTTCTTTGAAGGAAACATAACTTTGTATGTTAGCTATCTAATCTTTCTGAAATTTACTTTAAATTATTGTTTAATAATTTTAGTAGAAAAATAAATAAAATAGAAATAATTCAGAGCACATTTTATACCCCCTTTTTATCTCATGTGGATGTAGCTTTATCGACACTAACAGTTATAAATGTTTATTGGACTCTTACACCAGTGATTCCCAGCCTGAGGTACACGTACCCCTAGTGGTCGGCAAGCGCATTGCAAGGGGTACATGAAACTGTTTGTATTTTATAGGTAGTGAAATAAAATAGGGCTGGATCGGTTTTACTTTGTGAAGACGCATTTAAAAAGCAATGAGCTATACAGTAGGAGATCAAAGCAGCTCAGGTGTCTTGATGAAAACAAAGTAAAACTAATTAAGTGAGTCTGACTATAAGTTTTGTTCTGTATTTCGTTCCCAATTCATCCAGTTACTCAGAGGATCTCAAGTTTTATAAATACAGGTTTATAACATGATTCTATTTTGTATTTATTTTGATTTCACTGGAAAAAGGATCTAAAAATAAGTAGAAATGTCTTAAATTAAGTGTATTTACGCTTAATTTGAGTAGGTAAATGAGATGAGTATTTTTGCTCTTAAAATAAGATAATTATGCACCTGAAATAAGACAATGCAATTGTGTAAATTGTCTTGTTCCATTGGCAACATCTCTTTTATCTCCTCAATCCAAGAACAAATACACTTATTTTAAGAAAAAACAACTTATCTAGATTACGTTTTTTTTCCAGTATTCTTACCGACTTCCAGACAACATAATTATGTTTAATTTTTTTATTTGATTGTAAATAATAAAATGCCCTAAGAACTACATCCTCTTGTTAAAAGATTAAGTAAAATAGTCTTTTTTTTAATCTTTATTTAACCAGGAAAAAACAAGATTAAAAACCTCGTTTTCAATAGAGTCCTGGCCAAGAGGCGGCAAAGTTACATAATAAACAGTAATACATTAAATTAAATGACAGGTACATAAAAAAAAAAAGACATGAAGTAAAATAATTACAGATCGTTGAGGCTGTTTCAAATCTTTTCAATTTCAAATTAAAAGCATCATTGCTTTTATGCAGTTATTGTTCCACTTTTATACAATCATAAATGCTTTTGACTGAGAGGGGGACTCATGGTGAGACAAAATGCCCAAAGGGGAACACAAGTCAAAGAAGTTGGGAAACACTCGTTTACAAAACAGATAAAAAGTTACACAAGCAGCAGCTTACAGACTGCTTGCACCACTTTTATCTCTCAACAAATGGCATCAATAAAGGACGACCAAACTAGCTTTATGGAGAGCGTTTATAGTTTCAACAATAAGCCAAATTAAACAAACCAAGCCACTTTCACACCTTAGATTTTCAGGCAGGTTTAACCTAAAGTTTAAACGACACATTTCACATTCAATTCAATTTTGAATTCACTTCAGTTTATTTCTATAGCACTTTGGCACATGGCCGCTCACACTGATCCTGGTTCTGCTGGAGGTTTCTTCCTATTAAAAGGGAGTTTTTCCTCTCCACTGTCGCTACAAACATGCTTAGTGTGAGGGATTGCTGAAGAGTCAATGAGTCGATGCAATCAACTGGTTTTCCTTAGATAGAAAACTTTAAATAAATCTGACTGGATGATCTGGTTGAACTGGAAAGTGACATTAGATGACGTGTTGTGAATTGGCGCTATAGAAATAAACTGAATTGAATTGAATCCTTTGCATGACAGGATATTTAGGCACCGCCCACTTTATGAAGTTATATTATTTTTTTTCACTCTACTGGGTGTGTTACACATGCTAATGTACACGTATTCACATGTTTTGAATGTTATAACTTAGAGCTTCTGCCGTTCTCTACATTCTAATTGATGTGAGCGTCGGCCTCGTATTGATGTCTGCAAAGCTCCTTTCCTGTAGCCTCGTGAGACCATCCTGATCTTGCAAGCTTTCAAGGTTTCACTCGCAGATCAGTCTTGAGACTCTCAGTTGAAGAAAATTTGGAGCCGTTCACCAAACGAACGTCCAATCAGCGTTGGCTTTGAGGCGGGTTGAGGTGTGACGCAACGAGAAGCGCGACAGTTCAGTCTAAAGAACATGGCGGCTTCAGCCGATGTAACTAGCGTTAGCGTGGCTATCGAGCAAGTTTTATCGGAATTACAGAGTATTTCTTCACTGAAAGAAGAGCAAAACACTGCTCTGGAGGCTTTTCTCAGAGGAAAAGATGTTTTTGCTCTTCTCCCGACTGGTTTCGGCAAGAGTTTATTTGGCGCGTCTATCACCAGACGATTCATTTAACTTTTAGTTTATTTAGTTTAGTTTATTGATCATCTTTGGATCGTTTGCAGACCCACATGTTCTTAAACTCAGGGTCAGGAACTGATGCACAGACTTTGTTCTTCATTACTTTCAGTTAGAGAACCATGTCAGTGATTTGGGTCGAATAAACTAAGACCTCAACATGTTTCACCATCACTTTGATGATTATCTTCTTGTTTAAAGCCAGATCTAATGGGGTGCAGACCTTTCAAAGCGTTCCTTTTTGTCCCACAGAATATTTGCCTAAAGGTTATGGGAATCATTTTGTAAGTAAAATGTTAGACAGGACTTTGTTTTTTAGTTTTTTTAGTCAGGGATGGTTTTGATAGGATTAAGATAAACAGCATTTTTAGTCATTGTAAATATACCTTACACAGAGGGAGTCCTTTTCCAGATCTAATATAACAGAGTAACACAGAAGCTAAACAGACAGTTTATCACAGTTAGTTGATTATCCTTCTTTTACTTAATAAGTGAAAATGTGAAAACATCTTTTTGTATTAATTCTGGTTTGTGGGGCCATTAAGGGCAAGACTGGTGTGAAATATAATATAGAGAACGTTAAAAACAATCCACTGGATTTTTGTTTCCAAGTTTAAATATGTATCCAGCAGTGGCGGTTCTAGACTAAATGTACCACAGGGCCAGGTGGGGGCCAGCGTGTTTTCATGGGGGCACAGAAAAGCATGAAATAAAAAACAGGACAAGGGGTTAAAATATATTAAGAGAACTGCATGAAGTGAAATTTCTTTTCAATTGGGTTTAATTAAAAATTAAAATTATATCTCTTATTAGGTCAATATAGTTTCATAAGTTAGTAATTTTACATATTTTTGACTTAATTTAAGTTAAAATGACCGTTGTCTATAAGATCAGAATAAGAAATCAAGAACATACGATAAATTCAGCTGTCAAAATTAGAGCATTCTTTTATTTGTTTCAAAAAAAAAAATAAATTGTAGAGAAAAAAAAATGTATAGATCCAAAGAACCTGTCAGTAACCATGTCTATTCCAGTGCATCATAAGAATTTCTCTGAGTATTATGTCTTCAGTGCAGGGGCCATAACAGGGGCCAGGACGTGATCTACAGGGGCACTGGCCCCCGTCTATAACCGCCCATGGTATTCAGGAAGTTTTTTCAATTCAAAATGTCAGAAATAGCGTTGAGTTTGAGGTTTAGTTGAAAACAAAGTTCAGTGGATTTTTTATTTATTTATTTATTTTTTTACCTGACCTGGATTACTGAGAACCTTGACCAGCAATACAGAGACAGGTTTTAAGACAGATTATTAGGACTCTTTTCCGGAACCACAGTTTAACGAGTCAGAGAACAAATAATTGTATATTTGTCTATTTGCTTATACATTAAAATCTCTGTAGTGGGTGTTTGGCTTTGTTTGCATCAGAGATCTGTAATTATATATGAGCAAACCCCTGACCCAGCTCTGCCTGCCTGCTGCTTAAAGCTGCTTTAATGTCTGCATTAGGCTGCCATCTGCTGGTAGAAAGTAGACACTACATGAAGCGCCAGCAGATCGTAGCCATTCAACATTTTTCTGTGCTTGTAAGTCTTTAGTATATAAACTTTTCTGTGTGGGTGAGTTTAACTGTTTCTGTTTCTTCCTCCTCAGCCCTCTGAGAAGTGTGGAGTGCTCAATGTCACTAAAATCACAGAGAATGGAAAGAAACTCAGGTAGGTCTGTGCAGAACTCTGTGGAGACATGTGGAAGGTGGTTCTGTAGTCCGATTAGGCCAACAGGAACTTTAGCCCTGCAGGAAACCATGGAGTAAATGTTGTTCCCTTATTGATGCAAAGAAAAGATGACTTGTAAATGGAAATTAATAAAAAAAATCTAACCAAGAACTTTATTGCTCTATACTTGTGACAATGTAATGGCAATAAGAAAGCTGGAATAATAAAAGTTTATTTGCAAAAACGGATAAATGCCATTTTTTAAAAAGTGAACCGAGGAATGTAATTTACTCTTAACATGGGGCTGCTAAGAAAAAGGGTGTTTTTTTTTGTTGAAAATTTATAAAAACATAATTATTGTTTTTGCAGATGAACTCTTCATATAAAGATTTTAGATTATTTAAATATATATACAGAACATTTGAAACAATGAAATATATGAAAACAGCAAAGTAACTCGAAATCTTTTCTAATTAAGAAATTTATTTTCTTGATTGAACTTTTTTTTTTTTTTTGCAATAATAATGGAACAAAATTAACCCCATATGAAACCAGAGCTCTGATTCTGAGCTACTAGTAGGAACATGACATGTATGGAAGTAAAACATATGAAAAATCTGCCTTTTTTTTGTACACCGAATTATAAACACTGAATTTTTTTCACACAGTAAATTCATTACACTGAAATCTTATCTTGTAAAGTTTAAGCTGCAAAAAATTCATCTGTAAAAAAAAAAAAGACAAAATGAGCTGATTTCATTGCCTAGGAGCTGCTCGACTGCATCGAGTGTCGATGAAAACATTTGCAATATAATTTTTTGCAGCTGAATTTTTTTTACAGCTGACTTTTTACCAGACATAAATTCAGTTTAAGGAATTCAATGTGTAAAAAAAATTCAGTGTTTAAAATTCTGTGTACAAAAAAGGCAGATTCCAATGGGACTGTTTTTCTTCCATAGACGTGCAGCACAGAGCCACAGTTATAATAACTTACTCAGTCCAGGCCTTTATGCAAATAATATAATCCAGGGCAGGGAGACCATAAATACAGATTTTAATCTCTAAATGTTAAAAACTCTGATTCTGGTTCTGCAAGGTGCTGGCTTAGAGGAGCTGGCTGCTAATATGTGCTTCAGTTTATTGATAACAATGTTACAACCTGCTAAAGTGAAATACTGTGAGGTTTGTTATTTAACACGATGCTGTAGAGTCCAGAGGTTAGGAGCACTATAGCAGAGCACTAAATCACTTTGTGTTTATTTGCAACCAACAGGAAGAACTGGACATCCTCCTGGACCGTGCTGCAGGGTTCCTCCCTCCTCTTTGCGAAGGGGCAGGGGGGCAGCGCCTCCTGGGTATGTAACCATCATCCCGACACTAAGTTCTCTCAGCATTCATCTCAGTGACTCCTCTCTCCTGGTTCTCTCTGAGTAATCTTCTAGCCATCTGTGCTGTTCATTGCTCCTCTGCTTCCCTCTCCTCTCTGAAGTCGTACTGTCGCAGCGGCTCCATCCCAGAGCTGCTCCTCACTCTTCTTAGCAGCTGGAAGCGCTCGGTCAAGCCCCGCCCCGCTGTCTCCTATGTGAACTGTGGGCCTGTGCAGGCTGCTGCTGTATGTCCCCCATCTCAGCATGAATTAGCCCCACCTTGTGTCCTCCTTAGTGGCTCCTCCCCTTCATACTTAAACCTGATTAATGTTTCTTGACTGGAGCTAAACTTGTTTGTGATTATCTAATAAATTTCTGCACAGTGAACAATAGAAGGCATGTCTAACCTTGGTGTGAAGTATTCTCTCTTAATGGTGTTTGACATTTTCCACTTCTAACTTAACCTTTATCTTCTATGACTGATGCTAAAAACATAAATAGAAACATCTACATCTTTTAACTAACGCTGATTTGGGATTTATAAAAGTATTAGTAAATTAAGTAAAGTTTATTTCTATAGAGCGCCAACCTGCTGGTTAATCCGGACTCAACCTGATTTAAAACAATCTGTAAATTACCGCATGTTGTTGGATGACAGTGACTAACTTTACTTGCGCCTCTTCTCCTGTTAATACGGTAAAGTCCTGTCGCGCGTCCGGCTCCAGGCTGCACGTGATCCAAATGAGCCAATGAGCTGTCAGTCTGGGTTGCTGCTGCTGCTACTTTTAGACACAGCAGGCAAACCTGTGGCAAGCCGGGCGATGGGAAAGAAGGAGAAGACGATGAGAAAAAGAGAGCAGAGAAAGTGTGGACTGCTGGAAGAACTGCGGTGAACTGGTGAAAGAAAAGTGAAATGGCGTGCTCAAAGATGACCCTGCACATTTAGAGGATGTTTGGCTCAACCTGCTGCTGTGAAGCAGGATTCTCCACCATGAACAGAATCAACAATAAATCTGGATCCAGGCTCAAAATGAGCACCTTGATATGTGCTTGAGAATGGCTTAGTCTCCATTCAAACCCAGGTTTAAAGCCTTGCAGGGCCGCCTAAAGCCCACTGCCAACATTAAGACAGAAATAAGAAAGAAAAACGGTCAGTTCAGGTGGATATCCCAATAAATGGCCATTATTAGCGGTTATCAGTCCCATAGAATGCTTCAGATTGTGCCAGCAGGCTCAGTAGGTTATCACAGATTGAATCTGTAATCATCTCTTAATGGCAAGGCAAATTTATTTATATAGCACAATTCAGTACAAAAACAATGCAAAGTGCTTTACATGATTAAAATGTAGGAACATAAAACAGAATCAGAGTAGAATTCAAAGTAGAAGAAAAAAAAATGCAGAAACAAGAAAGAACATTAAAAGCAGTTGGACTAAAGAAAATTAAAAAAATGAACTAATGATGTTTGAGTTGAACTTTTTTAACATTTTTGCCGAGCATCCTTCAATAAGATCATAATAGAACCTAATGTGTCTAAAACACCTAGTAAATAATTTATTTTATGACAAATCTACGACAAAAATCGGACCAAATCAGGAACTAAATCAACCTGCTATTGGCCAGGTTAGCTCTGGGGAGAATGTTACCATGGCAACAGAAACGGAGGTGGAGGAAACTATCTTTGTGAAATGAAAAATTCAGTTTCCCTTATTTCAGGTTTAGAAAACTTGGAGTTTTCAGAAAACCTGCTTCATGAAAAGGACCCCTGGTGTTGAAAACTCCTCTCCTGTTTGATCTCTGTGGATTATTAATATCCTGAGGAGCTGCATCCCACGTTGGACTGAAATGCTTCCCTAATCCTGTTTCTTTGTCTCTAACTGGACTAAATCGCCATTAAAAAAGCCAGCATGTTCTGTAATATGACATCTAGGTTTCATTCTCAATGTACCTAAACTGTCCATTCCAGAAATTTGGCAGTAATCAGTCCAAGCCCGAGTTCACGGTTGATCTGCGCGGAGCCTCGGTGGAGTGGGCTTCCAAGGAGAAGTCCAGCAAGAAACACGTCATCGAGGTATCGATTGCAAGCGCCGCAGTTTTTTTCTCGTTTGTGTTTGTTAGCCGTTTGACCGAAGATGGTTTTTCCACCTTTCAGCTGAAGACCCGTCAGGGCACAGAGCTGCTGATCCAGTCTGAGATCGACAGCGTCATCAATGACTGGTACCGGGCCCTAACCGAGACCATCAACACTCATGTGAGTGCCTTTTTATATCTAGTCCATGTTTCAGTCCGAGCTGACACCCGTTTTGGTAAAACCCAATGTCTCTGGTGGTCCAGGCTTGGGAGTCCGATGAAGCCATTGAGGAAGACATGCCAGAGTCTCCGGGGGCAGAGAAACAGGACAAAGAGAAGGACCATCGGGACTCCAAGAAACACAGAAGTGAGTCCATCTGAGCTGTTAGCTTACGTCCCGCCAGTCAGATGAGTTTAATTGGCCCGTTTTTCCATAATCAGCCATATTGTCCAGATAAAAAGCTGATCATTACCTCCCTTGTTCCTCTTACCGCCCTCCTGTGTGCCATTAGTGATGAAGAACTCTGTGAGCATGGACTCATCGGACCAGAAGAAGACCAGGATGAAGCTCAAGAAGTTCCTCATAAGGCGTCCAACTTATCAGGCAGTCAGAGACAAAGGATACATCAAAGGTGAGCCGGAACGGATCCTCAGAACCTCGTAACGGCGTGCAGTCCTCCGCCATGCCGCTATAAGCTAGTGTCCTTCTGTCCACAGACCAGGTGTTTGGCTGCAGTCTGAGCAGTCTGTGTCAGCGGGAGAACACGTCCGTGCCCAACTTTGTCAAGATGTGCATCGACCACGTGGAGAACACAGGTACAGACACCTCAATTGAATTCATCTGAAGTTCCTCCTGATGTGTTTAGACTACATCTAAAGAGGAATCTCTATCTCTACGATCAGTTGGAACATGTTCCAAGTAGGATGTAAGCTAACTGTGTAGGAAACCAGATTATCTCTTTAGTTTCTATAACGAGATCTTGTTGACTTTAGCTGAAAGCTACAGCCATTAGAAAACAACCCATCCTGTTGTGTTTAAGACTTTAATTGGAAAACTATTTTATTCTCTTACAAGCTTTATATCTTAGACTTAGACAGACTTTAGTGTAACTTGGTTCACAGAGTGTATACAAAAAGAAATTTCGTTCAGTACAGCTCTCAACACATTTCCATTTTTAAAGTGCAGCAGTGATAAAAAGTAAACATGGTGATCAAATCTAAACATAGACTGTATATGATTTACAGTTTTCAACTTTCAGTGGAGAAGAAGCTTGTCAGGTCTAACACCTAAAACACTGTAAAACAAGGAAATAAAGGCACAGAGTCAGAATTCTTTTTACTCGCGAGGAGAGTTGGAAGAGACCGTTCAGGTACATCTCCACCCCACTGCCGGTCTCCAGCTTTCTCCTCGCTATTTATTAAAGTCAGAGGGGGAGTCCCTAGTTACACAAGCTGAGGTTGCGCTTAAGGTATAGGAAACAATAAATGCAATTCAATTTGCAGCCTCAATGAACAGGTCAATTTGTCTTTAAATGTCTTGCGGTCAAATGGTCCAAGAACCTCCTGGTTTCGTTAAGCTTGAGCAATACTTCCTGAGAGTTGACCTATACTGCTTGTGCAACACCTCTCTGGAACAGTAATATGTCACACATTATACATCATAAGAACAAACATTAAGTATCTTATGCATAATTATTCCAACAAAGCTGTTTAGGAATCTGCTGGACCTGAATTGAATGATTCGAAATCTATAAGTTAAACTTGGAATTAGCTGCTTTAAAACCTAAAGATTAAGGTGGCCTGCATACATCCGTCTTTCCTCATCTCTATTTCTTATTCTCCGCTTTGGAAAACATCTATTTAGTTGATGCTTATTTTTATATAAAAGTGGACTCTGCAGCTCTAGTATGACACCTAGTGGTTTTTTGAGGGAACTGAATCTGTAGACAAACTTCTCAGAAGAAAATGCACTGATAAACACAGTGAGTCAGCTCTGCAGTGCAAATTCATGTTAGCTGTTTCTGAAAGGTTAACAGCAAAAAGATGCTCCCAGTCTATTTTCCTTTAAAGTTTCCCAGATATTCCTGCCTGTAACCTCAAAATAGCAATGCCACAGTCTGGAGACACATTGTATATTAATATTTTAATTATATTAGATTATTTGATTGATCATTTTACACTTTAATGGCATACTTTATATTTCAGTCATCAAAGAATAACCAATGGATCATTATCTATACCTAAAAACTAATCCATCCGCAGTGATTTAATGAATTTAGCATTAATCAGTAAAAAAAAAAATATATTTTTCGTTGGGATCACTGAGTCTGGAAGCGGCCATTTTTCCCCAAATATAGTAACCCCTCCCTCCTGCCCTCTTCTGGCAGTGACGTCATGGTGCGGTAAGCCTAGCGCCATTCTCCCCGCTTTACAAGCTAAATCAATTGGAACTACTTGACACATCTGCAATCAACAACAATTATTGAAGATTTCCAGAGGACTTCAGCATTGAAATTCACCAGAGCTATAGTGAAACTGACAATGCCCACGTGCATGGCAGCTGGATGCTGGAATACATCGGGTAAAAATGAAAAAAAGAGTTATTCCACCTTTCCGATTCCTGATCCTCCACGGACGGGTTGGTCGTTGGATCGCCAACTTGAAAAGGGAGGATTTGCCATCGAACTTCTGGCCAGAGAAAAAACACGTAATATGTAGCCAACATTTGGAAGAAGAATGTTTTCAAGATGACTTGGATAATAGCGCGTTGTGACAAACACCAGATACAGCACTGGGACTTGATCAACAGCCGATACCGCACCGTGACGTCACAAACCAGTAGGTGGCAGTAGTCAAACATGGATGTCTCCAGTAAAGCACATTCACATGAACGTTATAATTTATAAAAACACTTATCATTTATTGAACAGTATGTAATAATTTTATATTTAAAGTACTTTCAGAAGTTTGAATTCTGAATATGACCGGACTTTTCCTTTAAAGGAATAATAAATTTTAGCTATTGCTTAGTATGCTAGTACACTATGACCCCCCCAGACCTCTAAGGCCCCGTCCACATGAAGTCAAAACGAACACGAAACGCTAATATTTTCCAGAAGGTTTGTCGTAAAGACGGAGACGTAAAATAAATGTGATCGACCACACGAATGCATGAAACGCTGCAAAATGTATGCCAGGCCTGTAAGTGGCGCTGTGGTGCCAAAGCAAAAATAGGCGAAAACAGGCAACGAAATGTTGGGCATGCGCAGTGATATTTATACAACAACCAAATCGGAAAACCGGAAAATGGCCCTGCGGGTCCATTTTCGTGGTTCAGTCAAATTGAGGTGCTGAACTATGTGGTCGATATTTTTCTGTTCTTCCTGGAGATATTCCAGAAGAAGAAGATTCTGTTGTAAGCCCGACAGCAGGGTGAGTAGCATGAGAAGCAACCATTCAACACAGTACGGCGCTATTGTTGTTGTGATACTGTGTCGCGCATGCGTGTTTAGAGGCGACGCTATGACGCATGCGTGTAAGAAAAAAAATGCGGTTAGAGCTTAAAGATGGAAACGCGAAAACGCCGTTTCAAAATCTTCCCACTCTGAAGGCTTAATAAAAAAAAGATCGTTTACAGACCCCGAAACGCCGGCTTCGTATGGATGAGAGGCTGGTTTGGTGAAAAATGTGTGCGTTTAGGCCAGGGTTTGGCTTCGTGTGGACGGGGCCTATGGTCATCTGGGATGCCTTTGCTTCCTTCAGTGAGCACCAACCGATTTCAGCGACGACTTCACAGTAAGAGGCGGAGCAGACTGGACTTCCTGAGGAAGCTCAGGTCCTTTAATGTTTGCAGGAAGATTATGCATATCTTCTACTTTAAAATAAAAAAAATATCTCTGTGTATTTCTTTAATGAAAACCTTCCAGCTGTGACCTTTGCTTGAAAGGATTAAAAATACTCACCATCAGAACGCTCTGGGCTGAAAGTAGCAACATGTTGATGTCGCTCTAACTGAGCAGTGATAAATTCGCTGCTATTTAAGAAACGGAATAATAAGCAGATCGGTTTCTGAGTAGGTTCAGCTCCACTCTGACTTGTTGCCCCGCCTCCACCTCTGCAGGTCTCAGTTTGGACGGCCTCTACAGAGTGAGTGGGAACCTGGCGGTGATCCAGAAGCTCCGCTTCGCCGTGAATCACGGTAAGGCTCGCCGACCGTCCGCTAGCTAGATCACGCCTTGCCTGCGATCTGAGGTGGAATATTGATCGTCTCCTCCTTGTGTCAGATGAGAAGGTGGACCTGAACGACAGCAAGTGGGAGGACATCCACGTCACCACCGGAGCTCTGAAGATGTTCTTCAGGGAGCTTCCTGAGCCGCTCTTCACGTACGGATCCTTCGGTGACTTTGTCAACGCCATCAGTGAGTGTTTGATGTTAAATAGCAGCAACGCACACAGCTTCCTCTCAACAATCACACAGAGAGGAGGGAAACTGATCTACAGACTCAGAGCTTTATAGAGCATTTAATTCATTTATAGCCTTCTGTAACAGTAAATATTTATTAAAATGATTGTATTTGCCTTTAATCTGAGGAGCTAAATACGATGATCTTTGTATTTCTGCTCTTTAATTAAACTAATTTGATATTATACATCTGAAATAAGATGATACATCTATTTTTCTTGTTTTAAATTTTTATTTTCTATTTTATTCCAACAGTAAAATGTTTTACTTACCTGCATAAATTAAGAGAAACTATCCTTAGCAATTAACATCATGTATCTTTTAGATTCTACATCTATTTCTAAATCTTAAACTTATATCTAACTTACATCAAGTCCCCTGAAGTTGTTCTCGCCCCTCCCTATTTACCCAGCATGCATCAGAGCAGACTTGCCCGTTGTTTAGATTGACAGCTGTCCCAGCATGCAAAATAAATTTCCGAAATTCAAAGGATCGCAGAAACCAGTGGAGCTCTGAGGCTAACGGCAGCCAGGGCTAATGTTAAAAGTCTGTCCGTTAGTTTAGTACCACATTACCCATGATGCATCCGTTCATTTTGTAGTTCTAATTCCACGTAGCTGAACAAGTTGTGTTTTCCATGCTTCTGGGTGGTTCGGTGGCACAAAATAGCATCCACCATTAATCCTTCTTTGATCCAGTGTGTATGAAACCTGTGTGCGTTCTTTACCATATAACCACACATCCATATACATATTTCTAAAAAACCAAATATAAAGCTCATCATCTGTACCATCATCTCCAATATACCTGCTTCTATTCCATTAATAAACCTTCTGAGCTGCACCAGTGGAGCTAACGCTACTACAGCTAATGTTAGCTCGTCTGCAGCAGCCCTCTCTCTGCGTAGCCGTGTGTGAAGGACCGTTGGCTCTGATGGGGAATGTAAATGTAAAAAAGTAATTATTTATTATTATCTAGAGACTATTAATGACAGGTGAAATGCAGCTCCAGACGAGCCGAGCGTGTGGTGACGTCACAAGTGCGATTCTGTTCCAGTTGACCCATATTTATGCGGTATGCTCCCGTTCTCCCAGTGTCCAGACTTTCCTGTGTTTTTCTCAAGAACACGGTTGGTGAGGACACGAGTCCGTACTCGCGTTCGTGTGAAGTGAGAAGCGGCCTATATTAGAGGCTGCTGTTGCCATGGTTAATCGACCTATCTGTATTCCATTAATTAGGGCTTCCTATATTCAAATCAAATCAAATGTATTTGTATAGCCCTTTACAATAACCAAATGTACCCAAAGTGCTTTACAACAAAGCCATAAAAACAATACATAACACATATAAAAACATACAAGATACAATTAAAAGTGCTGTAGTGGTGCAGCGCTGCAGGACATAAAAGCCTTCCAGAGGTGCATAAAAAGGAGCACACAGAAAGATGACATCTAAGAGACAGTATTATAGTCAGAATTAAAAGCTAAATAAAAAAAGTGGGTTTTAAGCTTTTTAAAAAAAAAAAGGCTGAGGTCAGTAGTGGTGCGGATGTCAGGGGGTAGTTTGTTCCACAGTCTGGGAGCAGCGACGGCAAAAGAACGATCGCCCCACTGTTTGAGTCTTGACCTAGGGACCTCTAGCAGAAGCTGACCCGAGGAGCGTAAAGCTCTGCTACAGTTGCGGAAAGTTAAAATCTCAGACAAGTAAGAGGGGGCCAAGCCATGAATGGCGTTAAAAACAAACAGCAAAAGTTTAAAATCGATTCTAAAACGGCCTGGAAGCGAGTGAAGTGACGACAGCACAGGAGTAACGTGTTCACGTCTGGATGTGTTAGTTAAAAATCGGGCCGCAGCGTTCTGCACAAGTGGGAGACGAGAAATTGATGATTGACTGAGACCAATGTAAAGGGAGTTGCAGTAGTCCAGTCTTGAACTAATAAAAGCATAGATTGCCTTCTCAAGATCCTGCCGACTGAGAAAAGACTTGACTGAGTCAATGCAATCAACTGGGTTTCCTTAGATAGAAAACTTTGTATCAATTTGACTGTATGATCTGGTTGAACTGTAAAGTGCCTTGAGATGACATGTGTTGTGAATTTGGCGCTATATAAATAAACTGAATTGAAATTGAAATTGACTTTGGGCAAAAGACGGAGCTGGAAAAAGCTTGAGCTGACAAGTCAAATTTGAGCCCATTATCAAATGTTATATTCTCACACTAAACTCAAATATTTATTGTTGCTAAGTTTAGTTACCTGATTGAAAGCAGCTGTTCTGAGCCAACATTTCAGAGTAAAGAAAAGAGGGTAGAACCACTCAGAGTATGTGCTACCTACTCAGGATAGGACGGCCATTTTTTATGGCACGGGGCTGTAAAAGGGCTGGTTATTCTCACGCAGCAGTCTGTCGCAGGCATGACGCAGATATGTTTGATTTATGCCCAATATTGAAGCGTGGTCTGCACTATTATTCCACGCCACAACGCAAGAGGGCCAATCAGGAACTAGCTGTGGGTCTAGATACGGCCGAGGCAGTGAGGAAGTGGGGGCAAGTTTGTCCGACGACGGAAGGACATGAGGACCAGGTGTAGAAAGGATCCCAACGCTCTCACGCACCTCGCTCTTCTAGCGAGTGGTCTCACGAGTCATTTTCCACAATGGCGGTCATACAAACAAAACAAGACGGTAAGGTACCAAACAGTAAATACGCTTAGAGTAGAGCGGATGTAGATTTGACCAATCAGAGGCCTCCTGTTGGCGATCACCTACAACTTTGGAGAGGTACAACAGAGTGTCTGCGGCTGGGGCGGGGGCACATTTGCGTTCACTGCGACACACACACAGACAACCTGGTTTCTGAGTATAAATCAGCCTTAAGTAAACATAATTAAGGCCATTTTTAACTTTCCAGACTTGAATTTTCCATGTCTGCCCACCAGAAGGCGCTGTTGACTCGTTTCCTGTCTTGTCATTTTCCTCAGAATGCTCAGACTACAAGCAGCGACTGAATTCAGTCAAAGACTTGATCAAGAAGCTGCCGAAACCCAATCATGACACAATGCAGGCTCTGTTCAAACACCTGCGCAGGTAAGACGCCGCCAACGCCATCACCTCTGATGTCTAACATAAACACGGAGCGGTCTGTTCTTCCAGCTGCAGGTTCTGATCCATTCTTAGCCACCAGCTACATCCTACGTTCACAATGACATTTGCTTAGCGCTGATTTGCATTTACATGGCGCCGCCTTTGCTGTAATTCAGCTCCTATGAAGCGGTGAAATTTATAGCGTGACATTCAGGCGGATTTAATCAGCTTTTTTCTTCCATGAATATGTTATTGTTTTTGTGCCGCTCCATGCAAGGATGTAGATTCTATTTAAAAAGGTTATTATGCTTGAGCCCGGAGCGTTGCAGCGTGCGTTTGTCTCCACGCTCCATCTGAAGCCCTGAAGCTGTGGCTGAATGTCGTTGTTCACCACATAACGGCTTTAAATCTGCGACACCAAAGCACGCTCACCTGAAGCCATTTCAAATGTAATCTCTAAGATCTGCCTCTGATTCTCTCCCCACACACGCATACAGAGTGATAGAGCACGGAGAGGCCAACCGCATGACCACCCAGAGCGTCGCCATCGTGTTCGGACCCACGCTGCTGCGGCCAGAGACGGAGACGGGCAACATCGCCGTCCACATGGTCTACCAGAACCAGATCGTGGAGCTGATCCTGCTGGAGTATGAGAGCGTGTTCGGGAGGTAGAAGAGGAGGAGCCTTCCTCTGGGTTCCCCCAAACTCAGACTCTCTTCTTTCTCTCTTCCTTTTGTTTGCTGCGGACCAAGCAGTCGGGAGGAATAAAAGAATAAATAAAATGAACGGTTTAAAAAAAGTGTTGCACTTAGAAGGAATTTGGGGATGAGTTTAGGAAATAAAATTAGATGTATAGACGTTGCCCCCCCCCCTTCTTTTTTTTGTTTTCCAGTTGCCATTCCTGCTGCGAGTAGCGGGCCGATGACGGACATGCTTTCAGAATGTTGCCGTGGTAATGTGCGGGCGTCTGTGTGAGTTGTTGAATGTTGAGCGTTTACACATACACTGGATCTTTATGGCCAGTCATTGAAAGCGGAACCAGCTGCTCCTTTTAAACTCTTGGTGGGGTCGGATCAGGGACAAACTGAGTTTTTTGTTTTTTTGCCTCTCTGGACTCGGGTCCATTCTGTCTGACGGGGAAACGATCCGCGTTCAGATCAGTTTCCCGTTTTTTAACAGTGTTAGCCATGAACTCACTTGAACGTTGTCGGACTTCTCCTCCTGGACTAACTGGACGGCCAGATCGCGGATCGCTGCGACCAGCGGATCTCCTCCGTTATTAAGCTAATAATAAAGAGCGTTCAGAGGCGGATGCTGAACGGATGTGTTAAAAAAGAGCCTTTCAACACATTTCAGAGGATTTGTACAGAATGTTATTGTAAAAAAAAAAAGACAACAAAAAACTGTGTTTCTGTGTCTGAGGTGTGTGTGCTTTGATGGTGAAACTGGTGAAAGATTGTGCATTTAAACATTAAAACGCGCTGATGAGCTGGTTCATTGTTTGCAGGTGTATGTGAGGTGTTGGCGCATGGTCAGCTGCACATTTTGAATGTAATTTTCTGGCTAACTGCTGTTTGTGAATCGCTATGTCTAATAAAAGAGACAAACTAATCAAGTCTAGTTATTTAAAATCCACAAAACCCTGTAAACAGTGCAGAGGAGCACAGAGAAAGAGACTTGAGACAAAACAATTTTCTATCACATAATCTCTACATGGTTTAAGTCTGACACGACTCCGATTCATTAGGAAATGTGCTAGATCTGACTTAGCACCTGAATTAGGTTTGCCTTGTTAGCACCTGAATTAGCTTTGCCGTGTTAGCACACCTATGAGCTCTGACTTGTTAGCCCCTGACTTGGCTCTGACTCGTTAGCATCCGTATTAGCTCTGACTTGTTAGCCCCTGACTTAGCCCTGACTTGTTAGCATCCGTATTATCTCTGACTTGTTAACACCTGTATTAGCTCTGACATGTTAGCCCCTGAATTAGCTCTGACTTGTTAGCACCCTTATTAGCTCTGGCTTGTTAGCACCTGAATTTGCTCTGATTTGTTAGCACCTGAATTGGCTCAGACTTGTTAGCAACTGAATTAGGTCTGACTCGTTACCACCTGAATTAGCTTTTCCTTGTTAGCAGCTGAATTAGCTCTTACTTGTTAGCACCTGAATTGGCTCTGACTCGTTAGCACCTGAATTGGCTCTAACTCGTTACCACCTGAATTAGCTCTGATTTGTTAGCTCCTCAAATTGTTCTGACTTGTTTGCACCAGAATTAGCTCTGACTTGTTAGCAGCTGGATTAGATTTAATGAGTAAGGATCTGATTTAGCCATATGTTCTTAGCACATGAATGGGCTCTGACTCGTTACCACCTGAATTGGCTCTGACTCGTTACCACCTGAATTGGCTCTGACTCGTTACCACCTGAATTGGCTCTGACTCGTTACCACCTGAATTGGCTCTGACTCGTTACCACCTGAATTGGCTCTGACTCGTTACCACCTGAATTAGCTCTGACTTGTTAGCACCTCAATTAGTTCTGACTTGTTAGCACATGAATTAGCTCTGACATGTTAGCAACTAAATTAGCTCTTAGCAGCTGGATTAGATTTAATGAGTAAGGATCTGATTTAGCCATAAGTTGTTAGCACATGAATGGGCTCTGACTTGTTACCACCTGAATTGGCTCTGACTCGTTACCACCTGAATTGGCTCTTCTAGTTACCACCTGAATTAGCTCTGACTTGTTAGCATCTCAATTAGTTCTGACTTGTTAGCACATGAATTAGCTCTGACATGTTAGCAACTAAATTAGCTCTTAGCAGCTGGATTAGATTTAATGAGTAAGGACCTGATTTAGCCATAACTTGTTAGCACCTGAATTGGCTCTGACTTGTTACCACCTGAATTGGCTCTGACTCGTTACCACCTGAATTGGCTCTTCTAGTTACCACCTGAATTAGCTCTGACTTGTTAGCATCTCAATTAGTTCTGACTTGTTAGCACATGAATTAGCTCTGACATGTTAGCAACTAAATTAGCTCTTAGCAGCTGGATTAGATTTAATGAGTAAGGACCTGATTTAGCCATAACTTGTTAGCACCTGAATTGGCTCTGACTCGTTACCACCTGAAGTAGCTTTGACTTGTTAGCACATTCAATTAGTTCTGACTTGTTAGCACATGAATTAGCTCTGACATGTTAGCACCTAAATTAGCTCTTAGCAGCTGGATTAGATTTAATGAGTAAGGACCTGATTTAGCCATAACTTGTTAGCACCTGAATTGGCTCTGACTCGTTACCACCTGAATTAGCTTTGACTTGTTAGCACATTCAATTAGTTCTGACTTGTTAGCACCTGAATTAGCTTTGCCGTGTTAGCACCTGAATTAGCTTTGCCGTGTTAGCTCACCTATGAGCTCTGACTTGTTAGCCCTTGACTTGGCTCTGACTCTTTAGCATCCGTATTAGCTCTGACTTGTTAGCCCCTGACTTAGCCCTGACTTGTTAGCATCCGTATTAGCTCTGACTTGTTAACACCCGTATTAGCTCTGACATGTTAGCCCCTGAATTACCTCTGACTTGTTAGCACCCTTATTAGCTCTGGCTTGTTAGCACCTGAATTTGCTCTGATTTGTTAGCACCTGAATTGGCTCAGACTTGTTAGCAACTGAATTAGGTCTGACTCGTTACCACCTGAATTAGCTTTTCCTTGTTAGCAGCTGAATTAGCTCTGACTTGTTAGCACCTGAATTGGCTCTAACTCGTTACCACCTGAATTAGCTCTGATTTGTTAGCTCCTCAATTAGTTCTGACTTGTTTGCACCTGAATTAGCTCTGACTTGTTAGCAGCTGGATTAGATTTAATGAGTAAGGATCTGATTTAGCCATACGTTCTTAGCACATGAATGGGCTCTGACTTGTTACCACCTGAATTGGCTCTGACTCGTTACCACCTGAATTGGCTCTTCTAGTTACCACCTGAATTGGCTCTGACTCGTTACCACCTGAATTAGCTCTGACTTGTTAGCTCCTCAATTAGTTCTGACTTGTTAGCACATGAATTAGCTCTGACATGTTAGCAACTAAATTAGCTCTTAGCAGCTGGATTAGATTTAATGAGTAAGGATCTGATTTAGCCATAAGTTGTTAGCACATGAATGGGCTCTGACTTGTTACCACCTGAATTGGCTCTGACTCGTTACCACCTGAATTGGCTCTTCTAGTTACCACCTGAATTAGCTCTGACTTGTTAGCATCTCAATTAGTTCTGACTTGTTAGCACATGAATTAGCTCTGACATGTTAGCAACTAAATTAGCTCTTAGCAGCTGGATTAGATTTAATGAGTAAGGACCTGATTTAGCCATAACTTGTTAGCACCTGAATTGGCTCTGACTCGTTACCACCTGAATTAGCTTTGACTTGTTAGCACATTCAATTAGTTCTGACTTGTTAGCACATGAATTAGCTCTGACATGTTAGCACCTAAATTAGCTCTTAGCAGCTGGATTAGATTTAATGAGTAAGGATCTGATTTAGCCATAAGTTGTTAGCACATGAATGGGCTCTGACTTGTTACCACCTGAATTGGCTCTGACTCGTTACCACCTGAATTGGCTCTTCTAGTTACCACCTGAATTAGCTCTGACTTGTTAGCATCTCAATTAGTTCTGACTTGTTAGCACATGAATTAGCTCTGACTTTTTAGCACCTGATTTTTCTCTTGCTCTAGCCCACATCCAGCTTCTGATTATACTGGTTATTTCTTTTTCCCAGTTACTGCCAAGAAACAAATTTTACCAGTTCCAGAGGTTGTGGTGCTGGAAAGATTGTTTAAAAAGTACCAGTTTAGCAACGATTTATGAAAGAAAAATTTCCAGAGTTGTCTATTTTAGGGATTTGTGACATATTTAAAAATGAATCAGAGAAAATCCATTATCCTTCATTTAGGCTGCAGCAGAGTGAGAAAGAGCACATTTTTGCACATATTAAGCGTTTATGTTCTCTAGAATGAACGCTCTGGGTTCGATTCCCGGCCTTTTTGCATGGAGTTTGAGTGTTCTCCCTGTGTATATATGGGTTCTCTCCGGGTATTCCGGCTTCCTCCCACAGTCCATGACTGTTTGGCTCATTGGCGTCTTTAAATTGTCCCTAGGTGTCAGTGTGTGTATGAATGGTTGCATTTCTGTCTCTGTGTTGCCCTGCAATGGATTGGCAACCTGTCCAGGATGTACCCCGCCTCTTTCCCATAGACTACTGGAGATTTGCAGCGGCCCCAATGCAACCCCGATGGAATACATTGGAGAAGATGGATGGACGAACGCTCTGTTGTTTTAATCCTAGCTGTAGTTACTAAAGTATTCACTAGTACAAGATAAAAAAAATAGCTTTAATATATGAACTCTCTTTGGTGCAATTAATAAAGGATTTTGAGTAAGTGTTACATCCTATGTTGTTGTTTATCAAAATAAATTGGAACTCTATCAGATGCTTGTTCCTTTAAATAATCTACCAATCAGAAATCGGCTGCATCTCTGTTTAGATGAATGCAGGAAAGAGAAGGTGGAACCCTGTTTAACCTTCAATCACTTCTATAGCTTCCTCTATTCTGCTTTAATTATATAATTGAAATTATCCACTCAGTACACAGATCCTGCTTATTGAATTACTCGATTAAACGTTCACATCTTAATGAATTACTTCCCCTACCTGTTAATTATGAAATGAACTGCACTTTATTTCTGGAGTTTTCCTGAACAGCAGGCTGACCTCTGAACCCCTGGACTCCCATCAATCTGCCACGGCTGTTAGACGCCCAGGCTTTTGTCACTGCTCCGCAGGTCAAACACGGCCGCGGGCCTGAAGGCTGTGGATTAATTGATGTCTAATTAGGTAATTGCCACAGTGCCAGTTTTTATTAAGAAGCAGGAGGCGAAGTGTTGTGCTGAGCGAAGCTGCTCGCTTGGAGCCAAATGCTGCTGTTTGTGTTTTCCTGTCGCTCTGCCACTAAAGGAGGCTATGAAAATAAAAAACAGAAAGCTTTGGGGCAGATTGTGGAATAACATGCCTATGTGTAAAACAATAGAGATAATTTAACTGACTATTTCCTTTAGAAATATGTTTGTGTTTATGTTGTTTTCATTTATTAACATTCTCCTTTGATTATAAATATATACAAATAATGTATGAGTGGGTTAAAGTAACATTAACACTTTTGTATTGGTAGTTTACATCATGTTCTACCACTAGGGGGAGCTAAAGTCTAAACAGAAGTAAGGTTTCTCTGTTACAAATTTCTTTTTTTTTTAGTCTTGTTTAACATCCAAATACATTTGAATGACTTCCATGGTATGATTTATAAAAGAGTGAATCGTTGATTTAACAGCTGCCTTTTACTGATTTATGATTTCAACAGAAGTTAGAACTTGTTTTGTCTTCATCCTGTTGGAGGAAAAATCTGACATTGGTTTTTAAACTATTATGATCTTATAAAGAGGTAAACTTTTTTTTCTCTGCGTTTGTTGTCAAAGTTGAACTCCAGGATGGTCAAAGAACAGCTGCTGTTATCTGTGGATCCCCGGGCAACTAGAGCACACCTTTATAAAGCCAAACTGTCTCCAACAAACTGCCAATGCTGTTAAAACGAGGAAAAAACCTGCTGAAATGGAGTCAAAAATAAAGCATTGCATCAACCTGAGTAAAACAAAACAGTTTATAGACTGAATAAAAGGAAAGGGTTTTATTTTCGCTTCCCATCCAGGAAGCTTTTTGAATTCAATTAATGTCATTAAATAAAAACAATGATTACAGCATTAATAAATTCTGAATAAAAAATGACTTGGCTTTGCATGGTAGTATGGTGCTGCTCTGTAATGGTGTAAAGCCAATTTAAGACTTTCCAGGTAACATGTTTTAAGTTTAAATACTAAACCAGTCAAGTTTCTATTATCGAGAAAATTGCCTTAAAATGGAATCCAAAGAAAAAGTTAAAACAGTCAAAGTTTTTCAGTTCCAAATGTCAGAAATGGCGTTGTTATATGGATTATAAAATGGATGCATTTTCGTTTTTTTATACAGACAACATTGCGGTTCCATACAAACCTAAATTAAACCCAGCTGTAAATGAATGTGTGTCTACAGCAGAGACCAGAGAGTGAGAAGTGACAGCAGGTGGTGTTAGCAGGCAGTAACCAGACCGTCTGACATTTGCCTCGTTTGGAACCAGTACCCCCAGTTCATCCAAGATCATGATTGGCTTTGAATCTATTGCTTGCTCTACTACAGCGAAATCCCCTCCAACATCCAGCCACTGGAGTGACCCCCAATTGCTTATTTTTTTACTCTGAATCCACCCTGTCACTGAATTACAGGGTCCAACCAGGAGATGGCGCTTCTCTTTAGATCTTAATGTCCACAAATCATGACAGAATATTTTAGCACAAAGATTGATGTTTAAAAAGGAGAAGTAAGGGACCAGCAAAGAGCCCATCAAGGAAAGTGGAGAAATCTTAAATGGCTGCTACTGTTTGCTTTTTAAGTCTTGCTAAAGATTCTCTGTTAAATTTAGCTCCTGACTTTAACTAGGCCATTGAACATGTTTCAATGTAAATCCTACTTTAGCTCCGCCTCTATGTTCATGGCTGCTGTCCTGCTGGAAGGACTCTACTCCAGTCTAAAGTCTTTTCCAGTCTGTAAATACATCCCATGTTTTGGCTCCATCCACTGCTTCCAGGTTCCTTTGTTCCTAATGCAGAGAAGCTCAGCATGATGCAGCCACCACCGTGTTGACTATAGTGATACTGGTCACGTTGTCTCCTACATGTTTGACTGTTGGTTTTGAAAAAGCAGAGTCGTTTGTTCTTGTGTAAGGCCCCGTGTTCCTCCCTGCTCCGCCGAGCGTTAAGCGAGTCTCTGTCCTACATGGCGCATTAATTTCTGATGACATGGAACATCGTGTTGAAGCTTCAGTGCAGGATGTTTTCTCTCATCATTCATACATGACTGATATCAGGTTCAGTAGGTAGAAGCTGCAGGCCTCCACATCCATAGGTTTGAGAAAACAAAGCCCCCCCCCCCAGCCAGATGTGTTCCCTCTTAATCCTAAACTCTGCTCTGCGTCTGTTAATCTACTACAGCAGCTTTGCTTTGCACCTCAGCCCAGGTTCACTTTGACACGACGGACCACCTTGGATTCAACAACCAAGTTAGAGGCACTAAATCTCGTACCCCTCTGAAAACCGCAGCCTGTTCTAGCCCCCCCCCCACCAGGGCCCCTGGTGTTTCCAAATGAGAAAACAATTAGATCATTTCTATAATTCATGGGTGCGACCGCAGCTCAGGGCCCCGACCAGGCTCTGATGTTTGAAGTGCTCCATATGCTCAGAGTGGGCCCGGCAGACTCGGGCCCCGCTCCACCGAGGCTGAGGTGTGGGCAGGTAATGCGAGCAAGCCATTATGGAGCATAAAAGATTTATGGATCCGCAGCCCTTCCTCCTCCTCCCCTCCTGCCTCGTCTGCAGGTGGGCTGTGGGCAGCGCGGCTGGATGAGGAGCCTCCAGCACTTTGTGGTGAAGATCTTTGTGTTCTAGACACCACTTTCTACCAGAAGCCCAAAGTGCCGCCTGATTGGCTCACAGGATGGTTGTAAAAACACAGTTGATCTCCACTGCAGATAAAAAATTAATGGAAGTTCCAGAAGCATCTACCTGCATTATATCACATCTAAATACATAAACTGAAAAGTGCAGAAAAAAACATTTTAAAAAGAGAAATTTATTTAAATGTTAACCTTGGAGTTTCACCAACAGCTGGTTGTTTTTATGCTGCACATTATTTCCATTCTGTTAGATCCTGATGAAAAGCAGAGATTCAGAATATCCTTTAATGTTTGAAATGACTAAATAAAAAGGATTGATTTGTTAAAAAAAAAAAAAAAACAACTCACCACTACTTTTTGTTTTTTCGCTTTTATTGGAAAGTAACTTATCGGTGGAGTAAAGTCTCACAAGTACGGAAGAGGATTAGGGCCAGTGGGGGAAAAAAAAAAAAAGTTAACTGATTTATAAATTTTATTTTAGTTTAGTATGGGAAAAAAGTCCGACTTTTTTCTCAGAATTCTGACTGAATTCTATATAATTCTGACAATAAAAAAAGTCAGAATTCTGAGAAAAATGACTTTAATCTCAGAATTCTGACTTTTTTCTCAAAATTCTGACTTTAATCTTAGAATTCTGACTGAATTCTGACAATAAAAAAAGTCAGAATTCTGACTTTAATTTCAGAATTCTGACTTTTTTCCCATACTAAACTAAAATAAAATTTATTCCAGTGGCCCTAATCCTCTTCCATACACAATTGTTTATATATCTTAACAGAAAAAATCTAGATAAAATCAAAGGAAATTTCACATATATTCCACATATAATCAATAATTCTAGACACAAACTGGTAGCTCTACAATAAAGTCCCCATATTTCAAGCTGAGAGGACTTTGTGGTATTTATAAATATAAAATAATGTGGGGTTCCTCTGGGCTGAGTCCTCGGACCTCTTGGATTTGCTCTCCCTTAACTCTGACTGTAAGCTGAATTCTCGTAGTATTTCTACATTTACAAACACAAGAATCCATCTTTTACTGGTTCGAGTTGCAGTATAATGAATTAATTCAGAATATGTACGAAAAACAAGAGCTGCACAATAATCATGGCGGCACACAATGACGCATGTTTAGCTGCTCCTATCTCATCTGTTTCGTCAGAATCCAGGATTTCACCTTTGAAAGAGGGAACATCAAAAGTGTAAAAGGGTAAGTTGTTCTGGTTTCTCATGGTGTCTGCTGCTGTTTAGTTTTCAGAGGTTGGTAGTACCTTGTTAGATTTATTCAATTGCATTTAATTGAGAAGCTTTTTGATAAAAAAAAAAATGTACCTTTAAGAGTATATTCAATGTACCATACGTGTTATGTTTACTTTAAGCAGTTTTATCATGAAGTATTGCTATTCTTACATAAGTAAGATCATTTGCTACTCTGCTGATTGTGATCAACTTTAATTAAAAAAACAAAAAGCAGCTTTTAACGTAAAATGCCTCAGGCACAGGGGGACAGTTTAAGTTTCAAGAAATTGAGTATTTTTGTTTAAATTTTTATCTACTGAGGCATCGATGACAGTAAAATACAGTAAAAAGTATATATTCCGAGTGGAAGTAGTTTACTTGTTCCATCATATGTACTCTAAGTATTTTAAGAAATTGTTTCTTGTGGTGTACGTCAAAAAATGTACTTTTAGAAGTTTTTATTCACTCATTTCAATATTTTATTATTTTATTATTATGTTTTACTTTAATATTTAAATTAGTTTTAGTATTTAAAACAAAAAGACTTTGCATATAAATATATATTATATATTAATGTCTGTCTGATTTACATCAATTTGAATAGTAAAACAGTTACTCAGTACTCGAGTAGCGTTTTTAACAAGTACTTTTTTTTAACATAGAGTAATATATCTGATGGCTACTTTTTACTTTTATTAAAGTAGAAATACGTTAAAGCAGTGCCAGTTTTACTTAATTAAATGTTTTTGGTGCTTAAACCACCAGTATTGATGTGATGTGATTGGCTAAATTTTTTTTAAATTTTAGGGCACTCTTAAACCTAGAACCAGAACTAAACACGGAGAAGCAGCATTTAGTTCCCTATGCTCCACTTATCTGGAAAAAACTTCTACACTGGAAAAAATCTAAATCTAGATAAGTCATTTTTTTCTTAAAATAACTGAATTTGTTCTTAATTTCAGGAGGTGAAAGAAACATTTTGCCAATGGAACAAGACAATTTACATTTAAAATAACAAAACACACTTGCATTGTTTTATTTCAAGTTCATATTACCTAATTATCTTGTTTTAAGAGTTAAAATACTCATTCCATTGGCAAATCATCTAATTTAACTATTCATATTATGGGTAAATACACTTAATTTAAGACATTTTTACTTATTTCTAGATCATTTTTCCAGTGTAAAAAAATTGTAAAAGTGCGGAAAGCCTGAGTTCCTTTAAATCAAGAATAAAAACACATTTGTTTAGGATTGCATTCGACTGTTCTAGTTAAACAGTTCAACTAAAACATCATTAGTTCAACTTTTTTATTTTCTTTAGTCCAACAGTTTTTAATATTCTTTTTTGTATCTGCATTTTTTATTTTATTTTTTTCCTACTTGCTTTGATTCTGTTTTATTTTCCTATATTTTAATCATGTAAAGCACTTTGCATCATCTTTGTAGTGAATTGTGCTTTACAAATAAACTTGGCTTGCCTTAAAAAAAGGTCAACAGGTCGGGATTTGAACCAATGACAGCTGTGTCAAGGAGTGAAGCCCATGGGTCTGCTGCCCCGCCATCACACCAGGTTCCTTCTTTTCTCATCTCCAATCATGTAAATGAAAATAATCATTAAGCGCATGTAATGAAACAGACAGATATTATACCTTTAGGCTGCAAAAGCATAGATTGTTTTAACTAAGTTACATTAAGACTCAGAACTACATTGAAACTCCACCCGGATCAAACTTTTATTCGATCATCTTTTGTTAGAAAGTACCACCGGTATTAGAATTTGCATGAAGGCAGAGCTTTCATATCGACAAACATTTAATGCAGTCATTAGGAGAGATGGATCTTTAATCTGACTATAGGAGCATCAGGCTTAAAACAGTGTAATGGTCATAAAGATAGCTGCACATTTCCTGCACTCCTCTCCTAACCCAGTTAAAGACCAACCAAACACTTCCATCCTGAGCGAGAAGAAACATCACTTCCTGCTAGAGGAGTGATGCTTTGGCTGCGCCCTCATCCTATTTTCTAAGTGTGCTGTCAGAGTTGTGTTCCTGCATGCATAGCGATGCTAAGCAAGCGTGTAAGTATTCCGAGTGTCAGACCGAGCTCGTCGTCGTTATTAACGAGCTCCAGGCAGCCGGAGTGGATCATTTTCCATGGAAATTCAATGCATTTTAAATAGCAGTGGATCAACATTCCGGGCCAGGATTTACATAAGGTAATTGCAGGATGCTGAAAGCACCTTCTAGCTGGCAGTGACTGCCCCCCCCCCCCCCCCCCCCCCCCCCCCTTCTCACTCTCCTTTACCTTCAGTAATACAATCAAGTCCATTAAGTAGGCAATAAATACAAGGCAAGACTGTATCAGCGCTCCGTGACAGATAATGGCCCTTCTCCAGAATATCTATTTATTTAGCCGTGGACAGCTCAGCACACTTCAACAGTCTGAGGCAGCTTCCTCTTCCTCACCTGCTCCTCCTGCTTGTCTGCGAGTATTAAAATGTGTCTTTCTGATAAGAAAAAGAGAGGAGGTGGGGGGAGATGAGACCACAATGCACCTCTCTGAGGTCTACCTGCTGCAGCTGCTATGAGGGTCTTGGGAAATTAACGCTCAGACAATAATTTGCGGCGTGTATGTCTGCGTGCGCAGAGGCTTGAGAGGAAGTTTTAGAATTTTAAAACCTCTTCCTCCAGACTCGAATATCAACCCTGGATTATCCCAAGGCGGCGCTATAATCCTCCTCTGTTTGGGAACAAGCTGGTGATTATCATTTGATTGAGTTTAGGGACCTGTTACGTGATGATTACGCTCTGATAATGTTCTCTGTTGTTCTTTATTTTTGAGGGAGGTGGCGTTTTATTTTGGAAACCGGGGCGTCGATGAGGCTTGGATGAAGATGTGAGGGTGAGGCTGAATGTGATCATCTCTGACGGTGAGACAAAGTGAAACTAGGTGCTCTGATTAATATGAGTAGGTGCAAGGAGGAGGGGGGGGGGGGTCTCATTAACAGTGTTGGCTCTAGAATCTGTTAGCTAACAGCACATGTACTCCCCTGCTACAGCCCAGGCTGTAATTAGGACATTTCATCCATAGCCTTTTCAACACAGATGTCTGATTGGAGGAGAACCCCCCCTCCCTCCATGTAATTACAGAGGCCCCCGGACCCCTGACGCTGTCACAAACAAGAATTCAATTAAGGGATCAACAGCCACACACGCGGCCATCTGCTTTTGATGTGAGCCTCCGATGGGAAGTTTTCCTCCTTCCACAGGTTCCACCTTCAGAGGGAAGGCCGGACCGGTTTGCCAGCTCTCTCATAAAGCCTATTGGATTTGCTCCCGTGCCAACGTCTTACTTAATTAGCCTGCACATTTTTACAGGCATAAATCGCTTTTACATCACTGCCAACGGAGCGCACCACAAAGTGGGTCGATCATATATTATGTTGATCCTCCTCTGGCGCAGTCAAAGCCATACATTACATTTGAATTTGTCGAAGAGCCCAGGGCCCTCTAGCATCATTCTTCTTTGTTGTGCTGTCACTGCTAATCTCTCCCCAGGGGTCTCTCCTCGCTCCTGCTCTCGCTTTCTTTCTCCTAGCTGCCCCCAGATAGGATGAGTGTACGGACGTGGGGGATCGGGCTGAGCCAGGAGGGCACCCACTCAGCTCTCTGTCACCTCTGCAGCCCCTCCTGCCGTGCAAAGAAGCTGCCCACCCTGGTGACTTTAGGTGACTGAGGTGTGTCACGTGCTTTCTGTTCTATATCACTTTTTGTCCGCAATTGTAATGCAGTTGTTTTACATTTAAATATGCTATAACCAGTGGTTCATGTGTTAAATAAATGATGGCCTGTTGAGAAGGGTTGGAGCAGGGACACATCTAAAACATGCTGACAGAGTTGGCATAATCTGAACATCCTCTAATTTTGCACTGAACAATCTGGTGGTGTCCAAAAAATTAATAAATCAGCCTGACCCCTGATCAGTGACCGAACCACTGAACAGGCCATACTTACTAAGTGCTACAACAACTCTCCTTTGATTAGAAGCTGTTACTGTGGTATTGTTAGGTTTATTATTTATACATCATGTGCATTGTTATTCTGTTAGCCACATTAGACAGAGTAGAAGTCCTTCCTTCACATTGTTGATGTCACTGTGTGTACGGAGGTCATCTGATCAGGGCAGCCTTCGTGTCTTTAAAAATACACAGGATATGGGCACATCTTGGAGCCGGTCTGATAGAGGAGAGCTATCTGTAACCCTGAGGCATAGAAGCAAGCTGCATGAAGTTCAAGACATGGATGGCGTGTCAGTTTCTGATACGGACAGCTCAACATCATCATGATGCAACACATAGACTCATGAGCTATAAGAAGCAGGAGATGACCTTGTTCGGGGCTCAATCTTTGCCGGACGCTCGCGGACGTGATTTTTGAGCCCACAGCTGTGCAAGCTCCAAGCATTTTCTCTGTCCTGTAACGACCTGATCTGGAATAAACTCTGTTATTTTTCCTCCTGTTTTTATAGTCCTTTTTACATGTTCTTACCCAGTTTGAGTTAAGAGTAGTAAATAACTTGCAATTGATAGATCAAACTCTTGCCGAAACCAGTCGGGAGAAGAGCAAAAACATCTTTTCCTCTGAGAAAAGCCTCCAGAGCAGTGTTTTGCTCTTCTTTCAGTGAGGAAATACTCTGTAATTCCGATAAAACTTGCTCGATAGCCACGCTAACGCTAGTTTCATCGGCTGAAGCCGCCATGTTCTTTAGACTGAACTGTCGCGCTTCTCTTTGCGTCACACCTCAACCCGCCTCAAAGCCAACGCTGATTGGACGTTCGTTTGGTGAACGGCTCCAAATTTTCTTTAACGGAGAGTCTCCAGACTGATTAGCGAGTGAAACCTTGAAAGCTCGCGAGATCAGGATGGTCTCACGAGGCTAGGGGAAACCGTATCTGATGGGGAAATGCAGCTCTACATGGCGCCCCCTGCTGTCGGTTAGTCAGAACGACAATTCTCCATGTATCATGTGACTTTTAGCAGAAACTTACCGCGGAGTGTGAAGAATTGTCTCGTACGCGAGGAGAGGCTGTTTTGTATTCAGGGACAATTTACAAATTATATTTTCAGTGCAATGTAGATTAGTCGTAAAACAAATTTTTGAGTTTGTAACACAAGTTTTATTTGTGAACAATAAGATTTATTTGAGTGCAACATTTGTGAGTGATAAGATTTGTTTTTGTACACATTTTGGCAGAAAAATCACTCCATACAGACGGAGGATGATTATCCATGTGAGTCACTAACGTGGTTTAACAGTTCAGTCCATCGCCGAAGAACGAGGTAGGACCCAGCCAGTGGACTGCCAACAAGATGCGGCGGGCGACTCACAGAGTGTCCTAGATGCTGCAGCCCCGGAGAACATGCAGGAGTCCGAGGCAAGTCAGGGAAGCAGTTCAGAACAGGAAGGCTCAGAGGTCCAGGTATCCGAAGCCCAGTCAGGAATACCGATCAGAATAGGAACAAGCTGGTTCAGGGTTCCAGGAGTCCACAGATAGTTCAGGCAGAACGTTCTGATGGGAACAGGCAAGCTCTGTAGATGAGACAGATCAGGATATCAGAAACACTGCGAAACGCTAAAAACCCTCTCTCCACTCACCAGGTTTCAATTGCTGACATAAATAGAGGCAGGAGCAGGTGGTTAAGATGAGCAGTAATGAACAACTGGGCAGAGTTAGACAGGTGAATGGAGTGAGCAATTAAGCCAGCCGTCAGTACCAAGATCATGACACTAATTCCCTGCAGTTCTAATCTTAGTGTTTAGGGGTAAACTGAATATTTTATCATCTCCCACTACTCTGTCCAGCCGGAAGACCTTACTTAGAACTACCTGTTTTGCATCTCTGTTCTCAATTTTTGTGGTAAGACAAACACTCTTTTGGCATTCCAATTTAAGGCCATTGGACAAGTTGTAGACAATCACATAACCATCCAGCAGCGTAAATTTGCACAGAATTGTTGAAAAAAATGGCAGCATTGCACTGCTGGAGCACTTCGCCAATGGAACTGTCTGAAAGGACCGAGGATGGAGAGATTGTTCTGCCCAGGTAGGGGACAGAACAATCTTAGGGCCTAGTGGTTAGGTTCTGAGTTCAAGCCCCACTTCCACAGACTGCCACTCTGGGTCTCTGAGCAAGACCCTTAACCCCACACTGCCCACTGCTCCAGAAGGGGATGGGTTAAATGCAGAAGTAAATTGCTCCTATGCGAGATCAATAAAGTTCAATCATTATTATTGGGTTGCAATTGATGACGCATGGTTTATTAGCTGGATTAGATCACCTGATTAGAGTTATCATGGTCTGACCTCAGCGCTACAGAGGGAAAGCAGGGGAAAATGTTTGTTGCTGCGGCCATTTCCCACGTTGCGGTTGATTATTTCAATTGGAGCATCTTAAAGGGAGCTGGTTGGATAATTCAACATGAGCAAGGCAAATTATTTGAAATACCCAAACCAACTCCTGTTTTATCACAATCAACAAATCCATTTTATTTTTGCCTTACTGATCTCAGGTATTTATTATACTCTAATTTCACCAAATAAGGATATAAGACAGAATGTTGTTAAATCTGAATTTGTTTGTGTGCTCCAATGTTAAAGCTTATTCCTGCAGCCAACTTTTAGCATGAAGGCTGTTCGCTCCTTTATGTCGTTATGTCTCCTTTAGTTCCCTGTTTTAAAAATGAGAAAAAAACTGAGCTACAGCACAAAGATAAAACCTATTACCTCATTCAGGTAATCATCAACTATAATCAAAGTCAAACTGTGGAACCAGTGTATGGAAAAGGAAACCATATGACTCCTTGACTTTTAAAGCATGATTTGATCATCTCTGGATTGCTTCTTATCAGTCTCTCACGTTGCTGTGAAGGAATTTGGGCCCACTCTCCCTTCCTACATTTCTCCAGCTCATTGAAGTTTGCACAGATTTGTTTCTGCAGTTCTTCTCATGCTCTGCCACAAAGTTTCAGTTGAGATCCAGGTTTTGACTGAACTATTGCAACACCGGATGTCTGTTCTTATCCAACCACTCTGTTTTAGATTTCAACTTTAGGTTTATCTCTGAACCGAGGTCTTTAGAGTTTCAGCTTGAGCTCTGGACTTTTTCATATTTTTTACGCTTTGGACGGTCTGAGGTTAGACACCTCCGTCTGACTCTCTGCACAGGCTGTATACCAACATATTGACCAGAGCCATCTTTGTTTAGTCGAGTTTGGGACAAAGTGAGAATCCCTGTTTAGGGTGTTGTTTTTAGACTAAAGGTCACTAGGAAAAACAAAAAAGGATATATTAAAGTAATATTTTACTTGGTGTTCCTTTAAAATCTAAATATATGTTGATATTGCATTAAAAAGCGTTTATTAGTCTGTGTGGGATTGAATTTAGGCCTAACTTGCTGAAGTTACATTCAAGAATAATGATTATCTCTATAGTTACTTGTTTTTCAGCTCTGTGCTTCTGTAGCACAAAGATTTCTGCCTCCATAAATGAGCAACTCGCTCCTATGAAATTATTAACAGCAATTTTTAAGGCAATACAAACATAAAGATTAAAATTTCAATTTGTAGATGATAGTAAATAACATACGTATGGATAGTATATTACATTTAGATTAAATTTCTCCAGTGTGAGATCAATAAAGTTTAATTATATTATTATTTAAAAAAATTCTGTCAGTAAACCCTTGTAATACAATTCAATTCAGTTTATTTATATAGCGCATATTCACAACAGACGTCATCTCGAGGCACTTTACAAAGACAATTCGATCAGATTGGTAAAAATTTTGTGTAGAGGACATTATCCTCCTGGATACAGCGACAGTGGAGAGGAAAAACTCCTGTTTAATGGGGAGAAACCTCTTGCAGAACCAGGCTAATTGTGAGCTGCTATCTGATAAAAAAACAGACTGGGGTTCAGGAAGATAGATATACAAAGAATAGCTGTCCACCTGCACCACAGGATGACCCATCAAGCAAACACAGACAGCCAGTGCCCATGTCAGAGGGTGAAAGAGAGCACATTCAACCAGTCACAGTCAGAAAAACAGGACCACACTGGAAAAACAGGCCAAGCTCCAACATCTAGAAACAAAGGCGTTGATGGCAGCAGCACAGCTGATATTTCTCTCCAGGATGGAGTCACAGCCAAACAGGAACAGACCAGATGAAGATACTATGAGAAAAAGCAGAGAGAGCAGAACGTTAGAGATCGAACTAAAAAAAAAAAGGAAAAGAGGTCCCTATGTCCTCCAGCACACTAAGCCTATAGAAGCATAAATATAGAAAATAGCTCAGGATAACCTAACTGTTTTGGATGAGGCATGAGAAAGGTAGAGCCTATTAATTAGTACAAACTGTAGCTTTAAATGTGACACAAATAATATCATATACTTTTTTTTTTTTGAGAGATGCAGGCATCACTTCCTAATAGACAAGTTTGTTGGCTGAATAAAAATCATTCGAAATCTGCAAGGGTCATGGTTGTATTGGGGCTAAGTCATGTTATTGGCAAAACTTAGAACTCGCTTGGAGTTTTAATAAAAATATTGGAACCCATATGCAGACATTAATATGTTTTCAGCTCTTTCTTCTTACACCCACTTTTTTTTTTAAAATAAAATTAAAATAAGCCGTCTTGATCAAATGAGAAGCATCCAACCACAGGTTTGTGCTTCTGAGAATTTTAACTGAACACCTCAGAGGCTCCGTCTCTCGCCCTCCATGCCAGTAGTGTCTCTCCTCTCCCACCAGGTGGAAGTGAAGAACATGGATTCATCCTCTGCTCAGCGACCCAGTTGCATTCCTGCTTCAGGCTGTGCTGTTTATTCTCAGTGGATTAACTTCCCCAAACGTCCACCCTCCCTCCTCTTCATCTTCCTCCTCCACACAGCACAGGGAAAAAAGAAAAAAAAGAGAAAACAACTGGAGATGTTTGGCTTTAAACACATGGCAAATCAGCTCTCACTGAGCTCTTAAACACACACACTCTGACTAAATCAAGCTTTTCCACAATTTCTCTCCGGTTCTTTCTGTATTAGCATGGAAGTCATCCATATTGATGCTAGGTGATTCATGTCCTGCCAACCTCTTTGTTTTATCTTTTCTCTCCTCGCCCCCTTTACCCCGGCTAAGCTTTCTGGGGATCAGGGGGTGATTAAGGCAGGAGAGGTTGGCCAAGGAGCTGTGATGATGAAGGTGGAGGCAGGCAGGGTTGTAGCCGTCCTCCGGTCCCCCTGGCAATGAGCTGGGGCCTAATTGATTTGTCAATGTGGAGCCATCTGGCAGAGAATGAGGGGGCTCAATCTGGACAGGTTGGATTACGCTCTTATATGACACACCTCGTCTTCTTTCAGGGGTTTTATCTTGGAGTGCTGATAAAAAGCGTGATTTTTAGTCTGTTTTTTGGTAAAGAAGTAATAAAGAATGGCGGAGACAAAAAGGGGAGCAGTTGATTGGTCTGAGAAAGCTCCGGGGGTGGGGGTCAAGAGGTCAGAGGTGGTGCTGGATGGAGGTGCAGAAATTAAACCGAATGGTGGAAACGGTGACGGACAGAAGGAGGGAGAGAATGGAGGCTGCTCGTAATGATTAGTACCTCTCCGTCTCACATCCACCATCTCATTCCAAAGGTTTTGACCAGAAACATGTAAATTTGGAGTGACTTCAAATATTTTTCACAGACTGCAACCAAAAAACACTTACTCATGTGGAAAAAACAAACAAAAAAAAGATCTCATTTGAATTTTTGCCACTTTTCACTGCTTTGTAAGCAACAGAGGTGAGATGATCCGCTTTGGCATCCTCAGGGCGAGACGATGTCTCCAAGTGGAAGTCTGCACATTATTATTGCTAAAATTAACACTTTCAAGTTCTGCAAGTGGGCGAATCTGAACTTCACAGGAGGTGCTAAAGTGTTGGGAGGCTTCGTTTGCACAGTTGGAGCAGGTAGACATGCTTCCTACACCACCTTCTAAAACTGGAGCGTCGCCTAAATGTCTAACACTGCTGCAGAATGGGTATAAAACTGTCTCTTCACTGATTAAGATCAACTTTAGATTATTTTTGTATTTTCTGTTGCATCATGCCTAGTCCTACCTTTGTGAGCTGTTTGGCCATTTGCTTAAAATTAGGCTTGATTTTTTTCACTTTTATGCCATTAACTCCAATCATAATCAGTCTACAAGCTCCTCATTTAAGTGTTCCTGACAGATAAATGGAGACAAACAGCCTCCAATCTACATATGCGCCATTTCTCAGCTAACAAGAACATGAGTACCTACTCGTGTCTTCGCCAAGTACGTTCTTGACAAGAACACAGGAAAGTTAACCCGCCAGATGGATTTGCTCAGCATATCCATCTGGAAATATTCCGTTGAAGTAGTTTTGGGAAGGGGCGAAAATACTGGTTAGCTGATTGGCCTATGTTGGTGATAGACGGGCCAAATAAACCAATCAGTTCAACGAAGCATATGACGTACTAACAGAGCGACGACGAGGAGGAGCCAATTAATAGATCAAACTCTTGCCGAAACCAGTCGGGAGAAGAGCTAAAACATCTTCTTTCAGTCAAAAAATACTCTGTAATTCCGATAAAACTTGCTCGATAGCCACGCTAACGCTAGTTTCATCAGCTGAAGCCGCCATGTTCTTTAGACTGAACTGCCGCGCTTGTCGTTGCGTCACACCTCAACCCGCCTCAAAGCCAACGCTGATTGGACGTTCGTTTGGTGAACGGCTCAAAATTTTCTTTAACAGAGAGTCTCCAGACTGATTTGCAAGTGAAACCTTGAAAGCTCGCGAGATCAGGATGGTCTCACGAGGCTACAGGAAAGTATGGACTCAGGGAGAACGGGAACAGGCAGAATAAATATAGGTCAGTAATTGAGACATCACCACATTTAAATAATAATGAACACAGTCAGATAGACAGAAATCAATTTAACATTTTGACAAATAAAACCAAAAAATCGCCATCAGAGCCAGAGGTCCTTCACACACGGCTAACGTTAGCCCTGGCTGCCGTTAGCCTCAGAGGTCCGCTGGTTGATGCGATCCTCTCAACATCAGAACTTTTTTAAAATTACAGACTAAATCAGTAAATGTTCCATATAGTGAAGCTTAAAGTATAATTTTCTGGCCTCAAATTATCTTAAAATGTACTTTTATAAAACAACAGCAACAGAAAAGAGAACTTTTAACTTAATTCTCTGAGCACCACTGGAAGCTGCTGCTGCCGTGGTGCATGCTGGGACAGCTGTCAGTCTCAAGAACCGACAAGTCTGCTCCCATGCCGATGTTCTCGGTCTTGCGTTCTTGTGAATTGGAACAGTGCTGGAGCCGAGTCTGATGACGTTTCACGAGCACAAGAGCACACAAGAATGCACAAGTAAATGTTTGCAAAAAAAAATTTAACAAAAAAAACAATATTTAAAGATCCCATTTTTTCTATATCTGACTATTAAAAATATTAGCAGTGAGGCCCCAGAGCATGATTTTTTCATCTATGGCAAATTCCTTTCAGAATAGGCAGACAGCATGTGCTACAATTCTCCTTATTCACGCCCCATCTTCTCAAGCCTCACGCCCACATCCCGTAACCATGACAACCAGTTATGTTTCTTAAAGATAGTCTAGGAGCTCTTAATAATACCTTGGATGAAGGCCAGAACTTGACCGACTGCTACAGACAACTGTGGACAGCTTACCTCCCCTTATGACATCATAGAGGGAATGCTTTTCAAACAGACTGTTTTAAGCACATATTGGCTTAGAGGTTAAGAGAGGCAATGGTCGAGGCTAAAGTGTTTTTTTTTTTTAGTTGTGAATCATTTGTGAATGGTTGGCTTAGGTCCGATCATCTCGGACTAATTAAAAGAAAAGAAAAAATGCTACAACCATCTCCTGTTCCCTTCATCAAGAACAAGATGAGTCCTTTAAACCTTTACACAGAAACTCACTTTAAAATCTCAAACTGTCCCTTTAAGGAACAGAGGTCTGCTTTCCATCCACACATATAGAACATATATCAGAAATAATGCTAACATGTATAATTAAAACCAGGAAAACGTCAACTCTGTTCTAAAACTTCCTGTATTTTCACTCTGCTGCTGGCTTTGCCTAAAGGCCACGACTATCTGATGATTTCCCCTCATTATTAGCTGCAGAGGCTCTGGTCAAACTGCTGTAAAAGTGTGAAATCTTAGACACAACTGAGCTGTTAGTCTCTGCTGTATGCCGAGGGAGGAAGACCAAAACTGTTGATAACTGCTTCATTCAAAACAACAGGTGCTCAGAGGGCCCAGAGGAGAGGCAGGAGAGCTGCAGGGAAGAGAGAGAGGCCAGAGTGACCATCAGAGGTAAAGAGAAGATGAAGTTAAAGGTCCTGGGAGGAGAAGGACCAAAACATTGCGGATGCTTCTCGTTGGACTGCACATATTTATTTACTTTTTATTTTTCTCTCTTTTAACCACCTTACTTTTATCTTTTTAAATATGTTATGTGTTTTTTTGTGTTATTTTTTTTATCTGTGATTTGTGAAATGTGAACGTGTGTTTGAAAGGTGTACTACTACTGCACAAAAATTGCCCATACTGGGACAAATAAAAGCTACTGAACTGAACTGACAGCTGAGAATGTGAGAACAGTCTCATCAAGGGCTGTTAATAAAAAGAATAAAAGTTTATAATAGTAATAGAACTTAATTTGACTTAGACTTAGACAAACTTTACTGTCATTTTGTATCCACAGAGTTTATACAAAACAAAATTTTGTTTTGTAATTCAATTAGTCTATTTCTATAATGCTAATTCACATCACGTCATCTCAAGGCACTTTACAGTTCAACCAGATTATAAAGTAAAATTTTATTCAAAGTTTTCTATCTAAGGAAAATGCAATCCCTCAGACTAAGCATGCTTGTAGTGACAGTGGAGAGGAAAAAGCACAGTATTGCTGGTTTGGTGTTGTCAGTGTGATGCAAAGTCTTTAACATGATTTGGAGTTTTTAGCATTCAGTAGTCTGATGGCAGTGGGGAAGAAGCCTGCATCGAATGCTGCAAATCCTCTTCCCAGAGGGCAGCAGGGAGAACAGTCCATGGTGGGGGCTGCACTGGGATGAAATGTCTTTTATTGGGGGAAGAGGAGCCCCGCAGTTCTCACCACTCTTCTCACTTCCTTCCAGTCTGAGGCGCTGCAGCCTCCACACCACACAGTGAGACAGCTGGTCAGAACGCTCTCTATGGTGCTTCTGTAGAAGGTGGGGAGGATGGGTGGGGGCAGGTGGGCTCTCCTCATCTCCTTATGAAGACAACAATTTAACTCTGCATTTGACACATCCCCCTTGGAGACAAAGGTCTTGCTCAGGAACCCAGAGTGCAGGCTGTGGGGAACTAACTACTCTAACCACTAGGCCATAACTCCCCTTCTTTTGGTTTACTTTCCACTCTGTGTTTACCACAACAATGCACCCATTTTAAAAATCTTGGTACTACTGGAGGTGCACAATAAAAAGGATGTTAAGCAGTTTAGAAAATAGTTCAACAGTGGAAACTCCTTGTAGGGGCTAAGCCGACGCTTAAAGCCACTGGAGTGTTTTTTAAACCGGAATATTATGGTTGACACGCTTCGCCGGGGTTAGATGGTGTGAACAGGAAATGTCCAGACGCTGTTCTTGCTGTTTAAAGGCTGATTTATTCCCACTCTTGCTGCTTACAAAACAAAAAAAGATACAACAGCCAGCTGTGAGTTGACAGCGTTTCCCCACCAAGTGGGCAAAACCGATTTGCCCTTTCCGGTGAAACACACGCCCATACACACATCATTTCCCTTCTTTTATAGAGTTTATACATAACGGCTTCTTCACTCCTCGTCTTTCCGCTAACATTGAAACCCTGTCGTCTAGGACAGGTGGCGCTCCTTGGTTAACACATGTCGTTTATTTATGCTACCGTGTTGTTTGAAATCACAGCTACAACATTATGTCGATCTGTTAACAGAACCATGAAGATAATCTCTGCAGATTAATCATAAACCATAAACCGTTCCTGGATTTCTCTGCTGGCAGTCCTATGTTCCCCTCCATGCTTGAACTCACCTGTCCGCCCTTCACCGCGGCCTTCACATCTCATTCATTTAAGATCTCCCTCCGGAACCTGGATCACCTTAAAGACCCCAAAAAAGATACCAAAACCACAACTCAACAATTTCCCCACTTCTGGATTGAAGTAACCTGCAAACCAACTAAGAGCAGTCTGATTTCGACTGAAGTCCCAGTTGTCCGATTACCTCAAATGCATCATCTTCCTTACTGCTCTTCAGTGTGCAGACGACCCCGTGTGCCTCCCTGAAGGACCAGATCCTTTCACCTACATTTTCATATTGTTCAAATAAACTTTATTTATCTAATTTCTGTTTCTCTTAGTGGTGATCTGCATGTGGGCGTTAGGAAACTGGAATACATTATGAAAACCGACATGTTAACTTATAATTTATTAACTGTAAACTGACAACAGAAATATAGTTTTTACATAATTTTACCAATATTGAAGATGATTCATACAGAATTCCTGCTCAGTTTAGAACCGGTTTTAAAGTTGTAGGGAAGCGGCTATTCCAACAGTTGTAGTTCTAAATATTCCCAAGTGGTGCCTGACTTTACACGAGTGAATGTGATTGGTTGTTTATCAAGGGGGCGGGATTGTTGTGGCGGAAGGTTCGAAAGCATGTTTGGTTGTGGCCGGTTTGTTGGAAGCATCTTGCTAACCAGTTAGCAACTTATTGCTAGCAGGTTCCCAATGGGAAATTCCATTGGGACCAAGTAGCACTAAATTGGTGACTTAGAAACGACACTGTCAAGGAACGCTATGGACAGCGGAAACATGCAAGAGGAGGAGAGTTTAGTGTCGGAGGTCGTGGATGAGTCTCCTCCGTCATCCATTTTTTATTTAGAGGGGGAAAGCGGGGACGAAGATGTTGTGGAAGAGGACACCAGGGCGGCAGAAGCTTGGTTTGGTGTAGAAGGCTTCCAGCCGTACATGTTTGAGCCCTTGCCTCGCAACGCTGCCAGTTCTGTTAGCTCTACGCCTGCCGAAGACACAGACGTCCATCCCCATGAACACTGGGACGGAACTCAATGGGAAAGGAAAGGATTCTGATTTCTTATTTCAACCGTTGCGTATATTAGCTGCGACAGATGAATCAAGATGCTATGACCGAAAAATTTGATTGACAGATGACCTTTGATATATGATTGGCCGAATTTAGGTCTTCAAGCTGATGTATAACTAACTGGCCTGCATAAGATAACGAAGAAAAAAAAACAAACCTACAGATTTTAAGTCGGGATTTTGTCTCATTTGCTCCATCACACATTATTAGCAGAAGAAAACAAAAACAAGGAGATACTCTGCTGTCCCTCAGGGCTCACTGGTGCTTTGAGGACAAAAAGGTGAACTTCAAAGGAGGTGTAAAGAGCTGTTGCACATTTTTATGAGCTAATCCATTGACCTATCAGCCAATCGTTGGACGCTTTAGAGGATAGGCCCATGAAGAGGTCCAGGCTCTCCTGAGCAGGACGCCACAATAGGATTACACACATGGAGACTCAGGAGAGGGGAAAAAATGATATTTCCTGTCTGTGTGGGATGACCAAAAGCACATAGGCGTGCAAGCAGGGTGGAGGTGTTACTGCTTAGGAGAGTTTCTGTGTGTTTGTGTGAACGCAGGCGGGAGCTTTTTCAAAGAGCAGGCCGTTTAATTGAATTCTGTGCCTCTCCTTGTTATTCCAGTCATGACTGAGAGCCGTCGTCCCGGCAGTGTGGGAGGGCCGGCCGTATACCTGCAAACACCGGCCGGTTTACTCTCTCTTAGCGTGTGCAAAAAGGCTTGTGAGGTAATTGTGGTTGAGCTGGTGTTTTTCTAGCGCAACACGAGTCCCGATGTGGTAATGAGGAGGGGAAGTGGTGAAAGTCAGCCCCGAACCTCACCCTAAAAAGAAAGCATGAAACTGCCACAACTATACCGCTTGATGTAAGCGTGTGCGAAAGTGAAAGATTTAAGAACGGGTTCATGTGCAGAGCGTTGGAGCTAAAGAAGACAAAACACCAGCAAATAACATTTCTTCTGTTTGGCAATTACAAAGAAGATAGCGGCCTAATAAAATGAATGGAGTCTCTAAGCAATTACAAGCTTAAACAATGATACATAAATTGAATTTATAGATGGATTTCACTGAGGCTTATCTTGGAAAGTAATAGGATTCAGCTAGAAGGCAGGAGGGTAAAACAAAAAGAAAAAAGGACGGTGTTCTCTATTTGTGATTAAGGTTATTGTGGAAAAAGGACGCCGGATGGGTAGACCCTCCTAAACAAGGACACTAGAAACCCTGGATGTCAATTTGTTTAACTATCGGTTTCATGTTATTGTGGCTGAAGGGTAATTCTGGAGGGAGATGTTAAACCAGAACCATAAATATGGGATAATCCAATCAGAGCTTACCTTCGTGCACAGACGCATTTATTGGTGACCCGATCGTCCTCTGGTTGAAGCTCATGGAGTGAAACAAGGAAAAGAAGAAGAAAATGTGGGATCTATGGAGCAAGAAATGGAATAAATGTATTTCTGTGTACAGTAACACACATTTAGGTGAGACTTTTATTTTTGAGTTAAATCTGAGGTCATATTTTCACTTCCTCCTTCGTCTCCGTGGTGACTGTGGCTTTGTGTGTCTTTCCAAACAATCTAAATCTGAAATTCTGTTTATTTATGGAGGGAATTTTGCTCCAATATTGTTTCAAGCAAAGACCAGGTTTTGTAAATAGGCAAAAAAGGAAATACAATCCGGAAATGTAACATTAAAAATTTCTCAAATCAAAAAGAAGCTTTGAGAGTAACTTGCGGTTTTCTCAGATTTAATTTAATCTTAAATTTTATTTTCCATATTTAGTTTTTTTCAAATTAAATCTTTTTCAGATTGAATTTTTTCAAGTTTTATATTTCCCTACTTACAAATTGTATTATTTAAATGCTTGGATGTCGACCAATAGAAATATTGTTTCTAACATCCAGCAGACCAATTGAAATGCATCGTCACTCCAGAGCAGAGCCCGCCCCCATGAGAGAAGAAAATATGATCTGGAAAACATAATTTAAAGAATGCAAATCTAAAAACTCAATAGGAAAGATATTTTTGGAAAAATAAGATTTAACAAATAAAATTAAAGAACATGAAAAGACAGATAAAAGGGAAGAGCAAAGTTACTCTCAAAACACTTTTTTTATTAAGATGTTCAAAGTTTTATTTCGGAATAATTTTTTATCCATTTAAAAAAACAGAACAGAAATCGCTTCATATGCCTTTAATACAGTCAGTATTAGCCAATCCGGCAGTCGGTGGAGGATCAAGCGGTGCTGATGTTCCGTACAAACCAACTCCTGTTTTATCTCAGAGTCTGTGGTACTTAGGGGTTTATTAAAGGGGTCATCGAATGCAAAACCGAGTTTCCATTGTCATAGATGAATAACGATAGTTCAGTGGGTGAAATGGACGTGGAGAGAAGTTCAAACCCCATCGACACCTCCTTTCTCTGCAGATCTCACAATTCTAAACTTCCACCGTAAAACGGGAGAATCCAAACAAAGCACCGAATTGACGTCAACTCGGGGATGTTGCTTTATTTGGTCCTGGCCTGTCCAGACCAGCCCACTGGTTCACAGACCCAGAGCATGAATACAGGTAGATGGAAGACACCAGTTTAGCTGTTTAGCCCAGTGGTCCACTGCCACCGGGCCGCACAGAAAAAAGTATATATATATAATTTATCGACGATCAGAGTCTGAGTGGTGTTTTATTTTGAAAAATCTAAAAAATTGTGATATTCTCTCCCAATTCCATCAGTCGGTGCATCTGTGCCTCTTGACACAGGTTAATTCAGGTCAAGACTCATCCTATCTATAACATCCTATCTTTGTGAAGCGGGATTTTCTGCAGTTACAGCGACCAAAACAAAGCTACGGAGCAGACTGGACATCAGGAGCACACTTCGTCTGTCATTGTCTCCGATTACGCCTAGATGGGACGCGCTTGTTGTTTTATTTTTATGCTGTTTGTATTTGATTTTATGCCAGTCCGTGAAAATATTGTCTGACATATAGTGCTCCGTGGTGCAACAGTTCTACCAGAATTACAAAGCAGGCAGTTTCTCTATTGATAATAAGCCAGGGTCACGGGCGTAAATGCAGTGTTCCAAGCTGCACAGAGAAACAGGAACATTTTCAGTCTTCCAAAGGACCCGAAGACTCAACAGGCATGGAATATTTTTGACTATCAGAAGATCCCTGCAAAGTTTGATGCTCAGTTGTTAATTTGCTCAAAGCCTTTTACTGAAGACAGCTTTTAAATTCTCTGACACTTCAAAGCAGGATTTGAAAAAACTTCTTTTACTGAAACGAGGGCCTGTTCTGACCATAAGGCCATCACAACCGCAAGCTGGAAGGATGATTCAGTCGCTAAGCTGCTGATAGATCGTTTCATTTTAGGGCTTTTAACCAGGCTTCATTAGGGCTCATAGAAGAGCTAATATGCCATTTTCAGCCCAACCAATGTTACACACCCTATTAGAGACCTGAAGGACCAGATACCCTATAGAATCATTCTATGAGCCCTTTAATATCTGGTGGGTGGTTGAATTGATGGTTCAACTTAAGTCTTATTTTGAAGTGAGACAGGAAGTTGTTGAAAGTGCGTTCACCAAGATCTCATTTGGTCCGCTTGAGACAGACTCATCACCATGGTGATATGATGTGATTACTCTGAATTAGACTGTAGTTACTATGACAGCTTTGATTCTGCGTTTAAGATGAACTGCTTTGTTTTAGAGGCCTTGATGTCTCCCTGTTGGCCGTCGGTCAGCAGCTTCCTGGAGTTTTCCCATATAGAGGTTCTTTTAATGTTTTGTCGTATGGCAACAAACTTTTTCCAATCGCTCTGATGTATTTAATACCACAGCCATGTTTCACAGCTCAGGTGCGGCGGCTTGCAGTGTCTCATGAAGGCAGAGCTCAGTTTTGTGATTGTGACTTGAATGTGTAATTATTCGTTTGACAGCTCTTTTTCGCCTGTAAAGACCATAAATTTATTCAGAACGTCTGCCTGTGCGCGTCGTCGGTTATTTACTGCAGACGGTTAAACAGATTTTCTGTTATGTATGGGCTCCTGCTGACCGCCATGTTAAAACCGAGCTCTGAAACTGTCATTTGTCACAGGAATTGACGGATTAACCTGTCCCTACGTAGACATGCACACATGTACGCTCACATAACACCGCGCCGTTCGCTGCGCTATTTAATGCTTGAGTAAATGAACATGATATTTAAGTGACTGCCATTTTCTGAGCTCTGTTTTTTTGCTTCCCTCCTCCTCCTGCAGGCTTTTCTGTAAATTTCCCCGGGGAGCCTGAGCCCCTTGGGTTTGGCTCGGTGTCACAGCCCCGACCGTCCGCGATACTTCATCAAGCTTCCGCGCCATTATTGGCAACGGCACCGCATATCCTCTTAGCAGTTATAGCTTTTCAATTTTCCTTTGAAATGCTGAGCCCAGCAGAACAAACGGCGTTGTCTTGGCTTGGAAGTCCTGGATTGGGGTGGAAAAGCTTGTAAAAGCAGCTTTGCATCGTGGGCGCACACAGAGCCACGGCCTACGAGCCGTTGACCTTTTGTGGGGCTTCGGCGCGGAGCCTCAGCACTTCTCTAACAATTGTTGAAGACATTTATAATAGCTACGATTACAAGAAGCGGCTGGACGCTGTGATGTTTTAGTTTATGCTTTGCTATAAAGCATTATTTCACCACAGAACGCCCCCCCCCACGGATGGATGTCTCCAGGGGCCCATTTACCATGATGACAGCGTGAACCTCTGCCTGATTGGTCTATCGTTCTCTGTCAGACACTCTTTCCTCCAACACACACGCTCACATAAACTCCTGTAAGTGCAGTTCTGCCATGTGGATTTCTTCCTCTCACTCAATGAAGACACCCCCCCTCTACCAGCCCCACCTGTCATCAGTAAAGCAAAGCCACTGAATCAGCAGCTGCATCGTAGAAATAATCAAGCTTGTCCAGTTCTTCTGGACCATCATAAAGACGGAAACAAACTATGGATTTCTGGTCCATTCCCATTACTAATTCATGGTGGGGGGGTTGAGTTGATGAAGGGAGGTTTGGGGTCTGCCCTTCTGGAAACCTGATCTGGATCAATAAGAGTTGACCTTGTGCTTAGCTGCTAGCAGACAGACTGGAAGAGGCCAGCCTTATCACAGATGGTGTGTTTACGGTTCTCTGTGGAGTTAATTAGTTTGGTTTCTCCAAATGTTGAAAGCTGATATATGGGTCATTCCATGAAAACTGTTAAGTTTGGGTCAATAACATTCAAAGAGGAATAGGAAGCATAATAAAACTGTCAGTAATACTTTAAGTGTCTAAAGCCATTGATTCAAGTTTAGTTGGTAGCATGAAGTCAAATAAAATTTAATAATAAATATATAGTTTGCACATTTATAACTTTTTATGTTAAACTGCAATCATTTTCTAATATCCGCTCTGACCATTTTTCTCATTCGTGTAATTTAAAACTTAAGAAATATGAAATAAATCTCAAATTGTTTTTGTTGTTATGGTTACAAATACTTTCCTCTTAATAGGAAATAAGTTAATTATATTAAAATGTCATATTTTTTATTAAACTAGCATGATTTTTCTATGTCCATCAATTTCATATTCCACCCCGTCACACCAATGTTATTTTGTGCCAAAATGCAATACACTTCCTAGAAGTGACATCATTAACAGGAAGTGACATCATTCAAGAGCTTAAAGAAGAGAAGTCCAAACAATGGTGAGTTCTGGTTTTTCTTTAAAAACATTTTTTGGTACGTTTTTCCTTCAAAATCCTTTCTGTTAACCATAGCATATCCACCCCGTCACACACATATATGGGGAAAACAATTTGTTCATCAAATTTTGAAATTATATTTGTATTAATCATTCATTTTTCATTGTACTTCTATGCTAACGTCACCATCAGGTTTCAACATATCCAGAAATTGAGCCATATTGCTTTAGATTTTCCACCCCGTCACAATAAAGCCTGTGACGGGGTGGAATCATTGTGATAGGTGGCAACGTTCTTCTTATTGAATTAATGCTGTACATCACATAAAAACATTAAAAAAAAAAACACTTTGAACACACTATTGGTTTTTTTTTGGGAAAAAAAGACACTTTCTGAAGTGAATAACATTTTGTTTGTCTTACTTTTATCTAAAATGACCCTTTAATTAGTTAACCTTCGCCCTGTGACGCGGTGGAAAAGGAAACTCTGTTCCCTGGATATAATGTGATAAAATATTTGCAGAAAATGGTGTCTGAGTTTGAAAATATGTTTTATTGCAAGTGTTACATGTTCTACAGGCTATGAAACTAAAGAAAAAGAAAAAAATGTTATGATCAAAAACTTCTAAATTCAGAGGTCTAATCTTTGCATTTTCCATGAATGACCCATATGCTACGATATTTCTATGGAGAAGATTTAGACACAGAAAAGCCGATGTAATATTGAACAGATGACTTTGGTCAAATTCTAATGATTTCCAACATCTTCAATGTTGAATAAAAAAGTTCAGATAATAATTGATTTAGTATCACTTATGGTTGGAAACCTAGTATTGATTTAACATGTAAGTCACCGACCATCCATCGTTTAAATAATGCTGCCTCACCGTATTTCAGCCTCTATTCAGTCATATATTTCTCTCTGAGGGATTTTGTTTCTATGTTTGCTGGATGAAACTGTTAGCCTCGTGAGACCATCCTGATCTCGCGAGCTTTCAAGGATTCACTCGCTAATCAGTCTGGAGACTCTCCGTTGAAGAAAATTTGGAGCCGTTCACCAAACGAACGTCCAATCAGCGTTGGCTTTGAGGCGGGTTGAGGTGTGACGCAACGAGAAGTGCGACAGTTTAGTCTAAAGAACATGGCGGCTTCAGCCGATGAAACTAGCGTTAGCGTGGCTATCGAGCAAGTTTTATCGGAATTACAGAGTATTTCTTCACTGAAAGAAGAGCAAAACACTGCTCTGGAGGCTTTTCTCAGAGGAAAAGATGTTTTTGCTCTTCTCCCGACTGGTTTCGGCAAGAGTAGCCTGGCTGTTAGTACGTCATATGCTTCGTTGATCTGATTGGTTTATTTGGCCCGTCTATCACCAACATAGGCCAATCAGCTAACCAGTATTTTCGCCCCTTCCCAAAATGACTTCAACGGAAGGTTTCCAGATGGATATGCGGAGCAAATCCATCTGGCGGAGTCAGGTTATGAAATTGTTGGCTTTATCGATGCTCCACCGAAGTCCAGTTTATATTAAAATGTTCCCTGTTTGTTGTTTTCTACAATGAGGGCCAGGATCCGAGGAAATAGCCATAAAATCTATGTAGACGACCATGTAATACCAATATGACCATAGTTATTTACGGCTAAGACCTTTTGGGGGTTTGGGCTGTTTAAGGAAGATAAATGTCTGCTTTAGTCTTCTTCAGCCTCTGTAATTTAATAACATAAAGACATCTAGAGCAGGGATCTTCAGCGTTTTGCATCCGGGGTTGCCCCATAATGTGGAAGGACCCCCTAGCTTTGTCCTCCCCAAGAGTGGGAGGGGAGGTTTGATGAAAGGTGCTGACGATTAAGATTTAACCTGTAAAACCCAGAGGGGTTTAGGACTACTTTCTAGTCTAAAATATTTATACATGTAATAAAAGGTGCATAGTCACCTTAAATGCCTACACACACAAAAATTACCTTGATAAAATAAGGTTAGATACACTAAGCGTCCTGAAAGAGGTTTAATAGACTGTTTGAGCCTAAATTTAATTCCAGCACAGGGCATAATGAGCCAACATAAATAGATGTGGTGCCATCTGCTGGCAGCACCATGGAACTATCAGAAAGCTAGATGGCATCTACTAAATACAGCCTGACTGTCCTGCAATGCCTCGCAGTAAACTGACAGTTTCATCCTTAACCACCAAAAAATTTACAGATATTAATTTAATAAACTGATCTACAGCAAATCTTAGTCTAGTCAATCCTTCCCATGGGGTTGAAAACAAAATTCCCCTTCCTAACAAACGGAAACAGGGTCACCGCATCGAGGGAAGAACTAATTAATCTATCAATTTATAATCATTTTTTAGTTATACCAGAGTCTAAGAATTGCATTTCTATGATTAGTATCGGTGTTAATGAGGTCGTATAATCACACATCCATCATATAAGCAGCTACATCTCAACGCCTCGGCAGCGTTAGCTAACACTAAACTGTGTTCTCAGGACTTTTCCTATCATCTTGTAATAAGGTATTTTTTTGGAATGTTCCACTCGATTTTGAAATCAATTATTTCCACACTTCGCTTCGTTGTGCTAATAGCTTAGCCGCGGTACGCGACTTTCTTGTTTACCCCGTTGTGCATAAGTGGAGTATTATACCTTACCTTATATATAAAGGCTTTGTTAACTAACAAATTAAGCAAAAACAAAACATAAAAACCAAAAGTAATAATATAAAAGAGGATGCTATAATAAAAAACTCTGTTTGCAACCAGAGTAAACTACTGACATATAGATGTCAAACAAAGTGACTATGTACCTTTCAAAATACCTCCAGTTATCAGGTCCTAATCCAAACTTTTGTTACGTGTATAAAGTTAATGCATAAAAAAACTATGTGCAGTGCAGCACATCAGCAACCCACTAGGGGGTTGCGACACGACATCAAGGCCAAACATTTGGCCGAATTAGCCACTGTGGGATAGTTACTGTTAATGATCACTCTTTGGAACCTCAATTAAAAAAAGAAAAAAAAGAAAAGAAAAATTTTACATAAAAAAATAACAAAATTGTATATAAAAAAAATTAACTGAAATATGAATAGTTCAGTTTATAATGATTAATATTGTAATATCAAACACATCTTTCTAGTCATATATGGTACTTATTTTTGTTTTTACATACAAATAAAATACTCTTAAAAAGAAAACTGAAAGATAAGAATGCTGATTATTCCCAAGAGTTTATGAGGATCATATAGCTATATTCACGATTCTTTATACCATGTTAAAATATATTTCTATTTACCGGTACAAGCAAATCATGTTATATTAACTGCAAAGATTTGATTCCAATCACATTGAAAACATATTTTCTTTTCTGTCTACGGATGTTGAAATTGAATTCTTCAAATCAGGACAACGTGAGCAAGTAATTGATGCATTTTATTGTGAGATGGGGAATCATAGAAAATAAAAAAAGAGAAACAAAAACATTCATTATAAAAAACATGAGGGTGTTAAAAGGAGGGGGGGCATATAAAACTGGGGTATGGTTGTGACACTGATGTAAAGCAACAAGTTGGCACAAATAAGAACATAAGAACGTAGGGCAATATTATTTTGGCTTGGCAAAAAAAAAAAACGAGAGTCTATGTGGTTAAGGAGCATCGTTCAATACGACGGCACACACTCATGCTATTAGACATACAATTAGTTCTCAAAGTTCAGTAGCTTCATATTAGGAGAGGGGGGAGAAAACTAACATGAGAGTGGATGGAGAGAGGTCACAGATTCCAAACTTTCTGGCTTGCATGGTGAGAGCTTTTTTTCCCAAGAAGAAAAAACATGTAAAAAAAAAAAAAAAAAACATACTTCAGTATGCCGGAGTCTTATTTTCCAGAGTTATTCGCCTTCTCTTCTTATTTTTCCATACTAAAATATATTATCGCATTAATACAAACTACAGTATTGTACACTACAATGTGTAATAAATAAGCGTAAAGAAATGTAAAAAAAAAAAAAAAGAATCCAACACATAAATATAAAAGTTCTCTACAACTAAACAGACAAAACCATTGTGTCGGGTGGGGGGGGGAATAATACTGTAGAGCATGAACAGAACAAACACTGAAATAAAACATGAAGGGAGAAAAATAATACTGACGGGTAAAAAAAAAAGGGTTAAATTAAACTTCATTTTGTTTCCTGAAGAGATTTCTGAGGGTGTTTAAAAAAAAAAAAAAACAAGTGCGCTGAACAAGCTTAGGAAATGCAGGATGCAGTTAAAGAAAAAACAAAAGTCTTCATTAAAACAACAAGTTTGACGAAAAAAAAAAAAAAAAACGAAATAAAATCTCTAAAATCTAATGTATGAATTAGCGGGCTAATATCTACGTTTTCTGCAACAGTTTTCCGGTTTATTGTTTGATTGGGACCCGGCATCGGTTGATATCGGCTGTTAGCTTCGACAGCGATATCCAATGGCACTTCTGAATCGCATGCTTTCTTATTAATGCTTTTTTTTTTTTCTTACTATTATTTTTAAATAAATCTCACAGTTAATGGATGAGGTGGTGGATTAGAAGGCTTTTTTTTTTTGTAGTGAACAGGTGCTTAGCCGTTCAAAACAAGATGTCTGACCTAGCCTAAGCGTGGCTAACCCCGTTAGCATCTTAGCTTCATTAACTTGCTTATTTAACGTGCATATACATGTTGAGAAAGAAATAAACGAGTGGCATTTTTTTGGGAGGTTATGTGCCGAACTGTTTTATGCTGTGTTCACACCGAACACGTTTTGAGCGTCAAGAAAAGTGCATACAGGTGTGTTTGATTGGTATTGCTGGTCTCTTGTGTACTGACGCAATTGCTTTATTTGCTCTGATAAGTGGGTAAAAAGAAGTTTTAAGATGTTTTTAAGCAACAAAGCACACCTCAACAAGTTATCTGCGCAGTCAGTTTCTCAGGATTATTGCTACATTCACACTACAGCCTGAAGTGGCCCAAATCCCATTTTTTTTGGCCCATATGCGACCTGGATCAGATTTTTTCATGGCAGTCTGAACGACACAGATCCGATTTTTTCCAATGCGACCCAGGCCACTTGGCTATGTGGTCCTGAATCCGATATGAATCTGATCTTTTCAAATGCGACCTGTGTCTGAAGGGCCAGATCGGATTCATCCAACCTGAACGCTATTAATACCCGACAAAGGTCACTATTCTGGGTCTTTCTACGTTGAAGCGGCAAGAAAAAAACCCAACCATGGCAGATGATGCGGAGAGCAGTATTTATGTTTAAACATATTGAAAAGATTGTGTTTCTATGGTTGGAAAAGATCGCTAGATGCGCACGGGCACAACCACCCACATTTACTTCCGGAAAAAAAGAGCACGCTGGCCTGTGACGTCATCGCGTCCTGTGATGAGCATGCAGGACACTTGTGTTGTATGACTGCAGTTCACACAGGAGATCACATACAAGTCGCATATATTTGGAAATGTGAACTGCAATGTCAAAAAATCGGATTTCGCAAAAAAATCGGAATTGAGCATCAAGGCCTGCAGTCTGAACGTAGCCAAAGATTCTACTTTTAAATATTCTATCATAGCTTTTCTGAGCGGCAGAGCCTCCCATACAAGGGGATAGTAGCACCGGGAATCCCCAGAGAACGATTTACATGTTATCCCCAAGTAGGTGTGCGTTCAGGATCGATACGACGCCGTCTGGGCGGTTCTGCCCTGAAGAGGGACAGTGTTGTGTCCTGGTCAGACGGAAGCACCTTGGAAAATGACGAATTAAGCCACAGCTACAGTTTGACGTGCTTCGTAAAATCTTTCTGCAACAGTATTCCAGTTTATTTTTTAATTGGGAGCCGGCATCGGTTGATATCAGCTGTTAGCTTCAATATCCAATAGCAATTCTGAATCGCATACTTTAATTTCAATGCGTTCTTTCTCATAAGTCTCCAAGTTTAAAGATGGTGGGTAAAAAGTTAGAAATTTTTGCGAAAAACCAATTAGCCATTTGAGAAAAGAGTGTCTGACCTAGCCTAAGCATAGGCTAACCCAGTTAGCATCTGCTTCTAATGCATTAAGCACCATGACTTGCCTGGTAAAGTCCAGGACCACCATGATGAGTTGAAACAGGTGTTCTGTCAGCTCAGCATACCACGTCAGACCAGCTAACCTTAGTAATACGCATGTGTGCGTTGTCACTACCCGATCCGTCCCGGAAACACGATCCATCCTACGCATGCGTGAAGAGATATACATCCGGGTATCCATAAATAAGGTATTTCTATTCTTATCTCACTAAAGAATGCTAATAAACATCTTTAAAAGATGTTTTATGACTTTTGTGAGATAATTTTTAAACTGCTTCTCTGACGTCATCAGCAGACATGCTTAGTACAGTCCGGCAAAATATGATTAAACCATGTTTATCTGCATTTTCGTTGTTTTTTCCTTAGATTACGCACTATACACCATAAGGTTAAAACGAAAGGAAAACATAAAACTCAAAGAGACTAGATTTATGTTTAAATCCAAAGCCGAAAAAGTTAGCGACCGGAATAACGTGGAATTTCCGGTGCAGATCGGGCAGAGACGAGTGATAAAAAAGAAAGGATTTTAAGGCATTTATTTTCTCAGGAAATACATTATTAACCTTTAACACATATTTTAGTACGTTCACTATTTTTTGGGAGGGAAAAACATAATTTAGGTCTTTTTAACAAAATTAAATCGAGGACCACCCAGATGTATGTCTGGCTGCGCCAATGAGCTGCTATCGAATGCGCAGAACGGATCGTGCTTCCGGGACGAATCGGGAGGCGACGACGCTTAAAAGTTCCCGACACGTTCGCAATAAAAACAATTCAAGATGCTGGAAAACCTCTCCACGCCCCTGATGCTCAAAACACTTTCGGTCTGAACTCAGCATTAGTGTCCAGATTAAACAAATAAGACAAAAAAAGTTAATAATTAGTGGTTTAATTGGTGGATTTAGTTGAGGCATCCATCCATCCATCCATCCATCCATCCATCCATCCATCCATCCATCCATCCATCCATCCATATTGAAGTTTTAATCATATCTTTATATTTATACATATCTTTATCTTTATATAAATGGGCCAAACTAGTTTGGGGACTTTGGTTGGAATCTCACCATGAAAAATGCAGGAATTTTGTTAGTTTCGCCAAGGTTGATTCGACAGATATGGAATTGATCGTGATCTAGCTAAATAAAATAAAAAAACAACTAAAAACTTTGAAAACATCAACACTGCCTGGTTATAAAACATATTTGCTCTCAGTCGACTTTCTTCTTAAGGCTCAGAGTCCAATCCAAACGACAGAAATCAGGACTGTAATGCTAACCGCGTGCTAGCGTGACGGCGTGGCGCGATAATACTGAAGGGTACGACAAAAATCAGCCTGTAGGTAAACCAAGCCACTTGTAGTGCACAGGATTTGTCTTTTTTTTTTTTTCCTTCCAACTTAACAAAATACTGACTTTTTTTTCATTTTGTTCATTGGCAATAAAAAGATATAGAAATATCTCCCAACTGTACAGCTTTTAAAGATTAAAATATGAGTGATAAAATTAGTAACACTGATAAAAAGAAAGGACCCAAGGTGTTTTAGTAATAAAACATTATCTAAAACGTGTCGGCTCTAGCTTCCAAAGTCTGTATAATGCATCGTCCTTTGTTCGTTAAAATTCCTCTTCCTCTTTCTGTTTTACAAACGCTTCTTCAAACAGTGAGAAATGCTCTCCTGCGGTGAAAGTCACTAGTATTTTTTTTTCAGGCACACCTGGATTCTACACAGTAGTGAACTGTCAGAGTGAGCGGACGTTGCTCCTCTGCGCGGAGCGAGGAGGAGTCTGATTGTATCTCAGGGAGGAGCCTCCTTCAGTCTGTTTCTGCGCTCTCCTTCTGCGTCTCCTTCTCATCCTGAGAATCTTCGCTCCTGTTTGTTTCAGCTCTGCTCCCCTCTCGGACCTCCCCGCCCGCCTCCTCGGTTACTCCTCCGTCTACGTCCGTCGCCTCCTCTGGATCGACGTTAACCTGCCTTGTGTCAGCTTCCTCTTTCTCCTCCTTCTCTAATGTTCCATTCTCTCCAACCTTCTCCTCCTCATTCCTCTCTTCTTCCTCCTCCTCCTCCTCTATCTGCACAACCTGGATATCATTCATGTCCACCACGCCCTCCTCTTCCTCTTCCTCGCTCTCTTCATCCTCCCTGGTGCTGCTCCCTCGCTCGTCTGAGTCCAGTAGGGATGGGGCCGTGTCCTGCTGCTGCATCTCAGCAGGGCCCTCGCCGTCCTCCTCTGGGCTCTCCCGCCCCCCCGCCTGGCTCTGCGCCTCCTTCTTGCAGTAGGAGTAGCGGTGGTTCATGTGTTGGGAGTAGGAGCCGGAGTGGGAGAAGCGCTTTCCGCACTTGTCACACTGGTACGGCTTCTCCCCCGAGTGGAGTCTCATGTGTTCGATCAAGTGGTGTTTGTGTTTGAAGGCCTTGCTGCAGATGCTGCACTCATGAGGTCGCTTCCCTGCGAAGAGAGACATAAATCAGCATAAGTGCAACGAGAATCACCATAAAAAGCCAGGCTGGTGGAGGGACCCCTCTGATGCTGGATGATGCAGAATCTACACAAGCTAAAGATCCTACTGGAAGCTCTTTGCTACCATCTAGTGGTGATCCGTAGAGTATTATTCTATTATTGTTTCAAGCAAAAAAGTTTTATATATGGAAATGTAAAAACAAAATGCTATCCAGAAATTACGGTTTGAAAAAGTTCTTAAAAAGTAACTTTGCCAATTTTTCACATTTTCTTTTCTTCTAAATATTTTTTTTATTTCATGTTTTAATTCATTTTTATTCTGCAAATTCTATTTTTTCGTTTTTTTATGAAACTTATATTTTCAAATTTTATTTTTAAGTTTTTTTCTCAGATTGAGTTTGATTAATTGCATTCTTTCCAAATTAAGTTTTCAAGCGGCCATGAGCGAGTTAGTGTATTCAGACTGAGATGAAGACAATGTGGTCTATAAAACACAATTGGAAGAAATGCAGTTTGTAAAACTCAATCTGAAAAAGAGACATTTGAATTAAAAACAAAAATATATAAAATCTGTCCTCTATAACTGACAAAATAAAACATTAAAAGATAATTGGACAAAATAACATCTTAGAAAACAGCAAAGTTAGTCTTAAACCCTAACATCCAGCAGAGGAATTAAACATTAGTATTTAGGTAAACCTTAATCTGATTTCAAATGAATTCAAAATAATAAAATATGGAAAGAAATGGAAAAAGCAAAATTAGAAGAAAAATGAAAAAAAATAAAGTCTAAGAAAACAATAAAGTTACTTTCAAAATCTTTTTTTTTATCAAGAAACTTTTTTTCTACATTGCATTTTTTAAATTCAATTTGCAACAATAATGGAACAAAGTTCACTCCGTATAAAGTCAGGGTTGAAACACAGAATTTCTTTTAGTTAAGATTAAAGTAATAAAATGACCCACCTTCATTAAAAAACAAAAGGATTACAACATAAAGTGAGCTTCACAAAGACTGTGAATCATTGCCTTAAAGGAAATTTAAGAAAAATAAACCCTATCTTATCAAAATCATTATAAAATCTAAAATCCTTCATTCCATCCATAAATCAAATGTAGGTTTTAACATTCAAAGAAGTAGTTCCCAAAAAAAATTCAAATAGAGTTATAGTAAAAGGAATGTGCAGGAAATTATCCATTTATGTAACTTTCTTTAGAAAAATAAAGCCAATGTTTGTATTAACTGAACTACTTTGAACTGTTCCTGTAAAGCTTCCCAAATTTCATACAAGATTATAAAGTTAAGCTTTTCTTGGTTCCTGCATACGATGGCTGTGTTTCTGTGCTCTCTATGGGGGATTTTGGCCCATTAAGATGTAGAATAAAGCATCTTATTCTTAAAAGGCATTTCATGTTAAATTAATAACTGGTTTAACAAATGAGATATGAGCAAGAAAATAAGGAGCATAGAGATTTTATGGGTTTTTAAGACCGCCTCAATGTTTTTCTGAAGAATCACATAAAAAAAATTTGACAGAAAAAGCAAAAATGGAATCAAACGTTTTTACGCTCGCTTGGGGTTTAGTTAAAAAAAAAAAAAAAAGGAAAATCACGCTAAAGATGAATTGCAAGAAAATTTGTTGAATAAGTTCTGACATGGGTGAAATCTACCTCATGATAGAGGCGGCATGGAGGAAGTGAGTACATGACAGATTTTGTAGGTAATTAAAATCAACATTGATGACAGGCTTCTTTTACAGTTATATAAACATTTAAACTTAACCCTTTATACTTTGAAAATCAACATTTCAAGCTAATATTGTTATTGGAATCCAGGACAAGACCTTTTTACCTTTGTAACATTCAAAAAAAATATATGGATATTTTGATGGGAAAATTAATGTTAATGTAATAACAAGAAACGCCAACTTGCCCGAATATATTAAAGGGGAACGCCGTTTTTTTTTTACATTGGGCCCTTGATTTTACGTTATTACATCACGTTCTACTCAGTTTTGTGTCAGTTTTGTTATATCCAAGTAACGTCTTCCTATGGGCAACGACTTGAAGGCACAAACTAAACTGTTCATAATTTATTCTTTTTGGTACGCCAGCATTCAGAACATGTAGGCGAATCACTATCCCCCAGACATCCACCGTTATATTTTCTATATACGTTTTAAAAACAAAGCGGCGCGTGTATGACGTTTGTGCCTTCAAGTCGTTTGCTCATAGTAAGACGTTACTTGGATATAACTAAGGGGTGTGCAAAATAATCGCCATGACGATGCATCGCAATTCTAATTTTTGTGATCTACTGCATGGATTCTTGAAGGCAAGAATCGATAAAAAAAAAAAAAAAATGAACAAATAAAATACATGAATGGTTGGCCCACATCAGCCAAACCATATGGAATACAACTTCCAGTCCAGCAGATGTCGCTGTGGATGTGTTGAGGCCCGCTGCCTTGTGTCACAAGCATGTCCGGCTGTGAGATACTGCGACGAGTCATATGACATAAAACATGGAGGACACTGAGAAAATTCGCCCCCCGGCTCCATCACATTTCAAGTCAGATGCTTGGATGCATTTTGGCTTTAAAAACAAAGAAGGTAAAAATGAAATTGATATGATGCACGTAATTTGCAAAAGGACCACTGAGGCCATGTAAACGGCACTGATTATCCTTATTTTTGGTGTCCACACCAGTAATAGTAACATTTCTGTCCAGTATTTGTTTCCATGGCAACACCTCCAAAAGTCGTTTCAATAAATACAGCTATGTATGAATTCAGATGCTTTCAGTATCAATTGAAGACACTATCCAGATCACACCCAGCCAGTCAGCCACTGGTAAGGGCTGTATCTTTTTCTTACAATGTTCAGTAAAAATATCGCAATGCATCGCAATATTTCAAGTATCGTGAAGCATCGTGATCAGTGATGGGACTAACGCCGTTACCTTGTTTTAGTAACGAGTAATCTAACTAATTACTTTGACTGTAACTATAACGCAGTTACCCTTGCAGACACCCCGTTACTGCGCGTTACTCAGGTCGCACAATGAACCTTTTTTCATGATAGGACTCGTGCGCAGCTGCGTGAAGCTGACACCCCACCCACGTCAAAAAACTCTGCAAATAGACTGAATGGTTAGTGCAACGTTAGTGCAGATTTATGCAGAAAAAAATACTGTTTGTGCTACTTTTGTTTAAGAGATATTAAAGATTATTTTTTAGGTCATCCAGAGGTGCGCGTCTTGTCATGAGAGGGGAGGATGAGAATGGCTGATGTATAGTGAGATTCCGTCTATCAGTTGGGTAGGTGGGTGTTTCCGCTGGTGGGTGTTAACGTACAGCACACACAGAGAGATGGAGAGTGAGGAGGACTCCAGCAGCAAAACAGCGTTTTCCTGATGGAAATACCGGTGTTACGTCGAGCTGCGTTTCCCCATCAGATACGGTTTCCTCTGCATCTCCGCACAGCGCAGGCGGCACGAGTCATCGCGCAAGCGACAGGAAACGCGCATGCTCGCTAAAGGCGCGCAACAGTCGCCCTGTGCTCGCGCCACAGGAGAACTATGGAGAGCGTGAAGGATCAAATGAAAGGGAGAAATCTGGATGGATGGATGGATGGATGGATGGATGGATGGATGGATACTCTGCCTTTTCAACCTACTGTATTTTTTATTTTAAACATTATTTGATGGCCTTTGTGGCAGGGATGGAGATCCATATTTTATGTCACACACAGAGTATACATCTAGATAGATAGATGGATAGATAGATGTTGCAGTATCTATAACAACCCAAACACACAGGATTTCAGAATTAGACATCCCCAGTTATTAATTTCACCAGATCTGAACGCCCTGTTAAAAAACTTCACATGGCGTTCCCCCCTGATGTCATTTACGTTGAGTTGCAATAAATGCTAAACTCTCTGCAGGTTCTTGTCTTTGTCGTCCGCTCTATTCAGCTGGCTTTGGAAACACACGGCGAGAAGGTGGGGGCTGGGTGGTGAGGGTTACGGGGCGAGAAACGCAAAAGTAACGCAATAGTTACTTTTACTAGTAACTAGTTACTTTTATTGTGGAGTAACTCAGTTACCTTTTGGGAGAAGTAACTAGTAACTATAACTAATTACTTTTTCAAAGTGACGTGCCCAACACTGATCGTGATAGAATCGCATCGTGGCATGTGAATCGTGATTCGAATTGAATCATGACTTCTCTGCCAATACCCACCCCTAGATATAACCTAACGGAATATCTTCAGAACGGCTCCAAATGACACAAAACTCATATGGGTGAGTAGAACATGATGTAATAACGTAAAATCAAGGGCCCAATGTAAGAAAGGGCCCCTTTAAGAAAAATAACAAAAGTGCTTCTGTAAGAAATTCATGAAAAACATAACCTTAGAGACATTAATATATTAATCAAGGGTTCATCTAATTGGCCAAATTTCAATAAGATGACATGCAGCCATGTAGCAGGATCTTTGCTGAATGGCTGGATGTAGATCTTGTGCTTCTAGACCTCACTGAGGGACGGGGGGACTCCATTTGTAAGTGGTATGCAAGTGATCTAAAATGGTAACTTGCCCTATAAAGGGTTAAAAGATTTATTTACTGTAAAATTATGTCTTTTGGTAATTTAAATGATATTGTAGTTTTGTTTTTTTATACATAGTTTACTGCAGTTGACATGTCTTTGTTCCGCTGTCTAAAAGATTGATTGGACCAATCGACTAACCCCGATGAGAATATAAACCTCTGCTAAGGTAATGTCTGAATAATGATGTAGTTTGATCAGCAGACACACGTTTATGTCCGTCCAAAGCAACCAATAGAGATCTGATGACCCAAAAGACATTGATGCCAGGTGTGCGCGGTTGTTAGGGACGGCGACGCACATGAGGATCAGCAGGGATGTCTGTTAACACCAGCTCTCATCTGAAACGGACTGAAAATGGACTTTAGATATTTAAAGAAATCTGAAGACTGCTAAACGGAGGGATGAGTGGAAAACAAACAATCCCCCGCATGTTCCTACACCCTGAAAGCGTGCTCCATCATCAGCGTATCCAAGGAGAACATTTCAACTCAAGCAGCTTAGTTTCACCTAAGATGAGGTCACTTGGAGCTGAAAACCTGGCGTCAGAGCCAGGTATCGGAGTAATAAAGAAAAAGAAAACGCCTCTGAGAGCGCTGACCTGAGCTTGGCCGCCGAATCATCATCTTGAAGTGCTCCAAATCACTACCAGAGTTCACTCCTTGCAACATGCAGAGCCGTACATGAGAAACTGGCAGCGGCGAGACGGGGAGTTGGTGGAAATAAATTCTCAGACCTCTTCTGTGAGTGTTGAGTAATACCTGCTGGAATGGGGGTGTCCACCCTTCTTCCAGCAGCTCAAAATCCCCCTCTGCTAGCGCACTGACTCATCCCACAGGGGTTTGGTTTATGTGTTTTTTTTCTTTGTTTAAACATTTACCTGTGTGTTCGTATTTGTGTCTCAGCAGAGAGCTGCTCTTCTGGAAGATCTTGTCACACAGGTCGCAGGCGTACATGCCGCTGTCCGTCTTCTTCATCTTCTTCCTCGCCGGTCCGGAGTCCGAGTCGTTCTGCTCATCCAGGGCCGAGAAGCCCTCCGAGCCCAGATCCAGCCTCTCTTCCTGAGAAATGAGACATCAGGTTAAAATGGGTTCTTCCTCATAGAGCAGTGATTCAGAACGGCTTCATACCTTCGTCACAAAAACAAAACGCTTCACTATCTGAGACATCATTCCCCTCTGCTGCAGCAAGGGGATGTTTGGCATCATTTGTGTTTTACAAGGCCGATCTATGCCAATCTACTTAACACAAAAGTATGATACAACAACAGGAAATCGATTGGGCAGGCAGAGGTGCTGCTTTCCGCCCGATTCCAACGGATCAATAGGGCGTGTGCAGCAGAGAGCAGCTGCGTGTCCTCTGAGGGACAGCCTCACATTTACAGCCGTCCTTCCTCCTCTCATTAAGAGCTTCAAGTTTTACTAAACCTCCTACACACAAGAGTTTAGCCGCTTATTTAAATCAACACAGTTCATATTTTATATATCTGTCAACTGGCCAACATATTAGGGCAATATTAGTGATTTTTTTCCTGTGGCTGTATCTGCCAATACCTTTACCAAGCCATCAGTGCATTCAGATGCATGCAATGCTGCTCCTACGTTTACTTCCCATTAATAATAATAGCTTTTTTAATAAATGTTTATTTTATTCAAATAGAGACTTTTGTAATTTTTTTTATTATTGTGTCAATTCTATCCTGTATTTTTGGCATTTATTCAATCATATTTAGCTACTTTAACACAATTGTTTCATGTTAGCAGGGTAGCACTTAAAACAATTGTGTTAAAGTAACTTAATAATGCAAAAAGCGGCTGCATTATTTTTATTTAGTGTAAATGGAGAGAAAAAAAAATATTGGCCTAAATACTCAGCCCCCAAAATCAGCTGAGTTTGACCAGGCATAAGACCCAAAAAATAAAAATGCCACATGAAGACAGCCCCCTAAAAATACAAATAATTCTCTAACATTTAATAATTAACAAAACTAGAGGGAAGGAGTTATATTCCCCTTTACATACATTGATTTTCTAAAGTGACGTTTAATTAGTCAGTTTAAATGTATTTCTAATTATTAAACAGGACATTTAATTATTCCATTCCACATCCTATAATTTGATGGTAGATCAACAGTAGAATTTGAATTACAATAGTTAAAACTTACAATCTAAGGTTTAAGATCTACATTTATTCAACTCATGGGAAATTCATATTTATGTAGCCTCGTGAGAACATCCTGATCTCGCGAGCTTTCAAGGTTTCACTCGTTAATCAGTCTGGAGACTCTCCGTTAAAGAAAGTTTGGAGCCGTTCACCAAACGAACGTCCAATCAGCGTTGGCTTTGAGGCGGGTTGAGGTGTGACGCAACGAGAAGCGACAGTTCAGTCTAAAGAACATGGCGGCTTCAGCCGATGAAACTAGCGTTAGCGTGGCTATTGAGCAAGTTTTATCGGAATTACAGGGTATTTCTTTACTGAAAGAAGAGCAAAACATTGCTCTGGAGGCTTTTCTCAGAGGAAAAGATGTTTTTGCTCTTCTCCCGACTGGTTTCGGCAAGAGTTTGATCTATCAATTGGCTCCTCTACGTCGTCGCTCTGTTAGTACGTCATATGCTTCGTTGATCTGATTGGTTTATTTGGCCCGTCTATCACCAACATAGGCCAATCAGCTAACCAGTATTTTCGCCCCTTCCCAAAATTACTTCAACGGAAGGTTTCCAGATGGATATGCGGAGCAAATCCATCTGGCGGAGTCTGGTTAATATTGATGTATTTCATGATACATTTGTCCCTCCATGTTCCTCAGGGATCACATCATAATAACATATCATCTACACTTTTCTTAGTATTGCTCGACCCCCCCCCTTTTGACTGATGTCAAAATAATTGGTATTGGTATCGGCCTTAAAAACAATACCTGTATCAATATATCTCTAGTTTGAGTAACAATTGGCTAATAGATACTTGAAAACTCTTTCAGAAGTGTCAACATATGATAAATGCTAAAAGAATTATGTTTAGCAGCGTCTTTTGTAACTTAGTCTGCAACGTTGAAAATAATGAAAGTGAAATAAAGTGTATATTTAAACAGATAAGGCTCACTAGGTGGCAATAAACAGGTTGGTTTATTTCTCATGCTCAATGCATAATAATAACCTGACTCCGCCAGATGGATTTGCTCCGCAAACGCTAGTTTCATCGGCTGAAGCCGCCATGTTCTTTAGACTGAAATGTCGCGCTTCTCGTTGCGTCACACCTCAACCCGCCTCAAAGCCAACGCTGATTGGACGTTCGTTTGGTGAACGGCTCCAAGACTGATTAGCGAGTGAAATCTTGAAAGCTCGCGAGATCAGGATGGTCTCAAGAGGCTAGCATAATAAACACATAAATGAGTTTTAAAGTGTTTGGAGAATAATTAACATCTATAAACGATTTATTGGCCATTTAAAAGCCGCGCATACACTTTACGATTTTTTTTAATAGTTGCGCAGCTACAGCTCACACTGCGCAGAGTTTAAGAGTTCACAATGTTTGTTCTGACACTGTGCGGCACGGTTCTCTGATATGATCTACCTGCTCACACTGTACATCTAAAAACCACGTCGACTCAGCTCCGCAGATAGATGGCGCTACTTGGACTCGTCAATCCGGAAGCCAAACAAGTAGAAGAGGAATATGAAGCTCACTAGAGTGAAACGCGCTGCCTTGGAAATTTGTGAAATTTTGTGCTGAAAGCCCTAAAAAGAAAAGGAGACGACGTATTTGGACAAAGACATGGCTGAGCTCTCAGACATTTAGACGGGTATGGGGTGTTGCAGGCTAACAAAAGAAGCCAAACAACCCCCATTCCAAAGGGGTGGACCCCTTCGTCCGTTTCAATTTGCATGTTTTCAAACAAAAACAAGGTTTTGATGGGCTACTGTATAAAACTCAACGCTATTCCTGACATTTTGAATTGGAAAAGCTTCTTGGATGGAAAGCTTCTTTGAAATGACGTTGTAACTAAATACTTTCCTAACTTATTAATCCACACCATGTTTATTTTTTGGATTAGTGGATGAATAATCAACCAAAAGGTGCTTTATAGCAGATTATTATATTTTTTTGTTTTCTGAATTTGAACCAGTTCTGGATTGAGCATCTTTACTGATATAGGCAATGTTTTCATTTCAAGTGCGAAATATATGTATTTTTAGTTAATTTTTCGATAAGTAGTTATAGGTTAGCTGTTCTTTCAGCAAATAGCGTGTTTTAGCGTCAACGATTAAACTGCTTCAGCTCACTGTGATTCTGAATTTTAGCAGCTCTGAGCAGTAAAAGAGATCTGGGCTGATTGTGTTCGACAACATAAAATAACAAAAAAATAAAAAAACCATGGTCAACAAACTATGGCTAAATGCTAATTGTGCTAACGATATATCCACATGATTGGTCATATACATTGCTAAATAAGCTTTTTTTTAAATATAGATTCCTCTAAAAATGGCAAAACATGAAATCAAAGACAATTTTAGTAGGCTTTTATGTATAAAATACCAGGTTATGACTCCTTTAAAGCCAGGGGCCAGTGATGGCCACGCACCTTGATCCCATTGAGGTGGATGGTTTCGTGCGTCTCTGTCCCTGCAGGGCTGTTAGCTGTAGTGGTGTACGTGTAAGCCAGCTGGGGGATCAGGATAGTCTGTTTGCTGTTATTGTTGGTGGTGGTCAGTGCTTGCAGGCATTGCATTGTGGCTACGATGTCGAGGGGTTTGGCACTTGGCTGGTTGGCGTACAACGCCAGGGGGCTGCCCCCAATGGCGGAGAGTGGCAATGTGTCCTTCTTTGTGCAAGTTAAGTTCAGAGGTTCTTCCTCGTTGGTCGAGCAGGAGGAAGCAGAGGGGTAAACTCGGGCTGGGGGCACCATGCTCTCTGCTTCTTCTCTGGCAGGCTTTGGCAGCGACAGGTCCAGTGGTCCCTCAGTGCTCTCAGGGGTATCGGCTTGGGCGGAACAGCCGGCTGTAAGGTTTATCGGAGAGGGCGAGGCAGGTGAGCTGTGGGCGCCGTTGACCTCGGCTGGCGTAGCCTCTGTGGGGCTGTCCTGGCTCACAGAACTGCTTATAGCGGCCAAATCCTTCCCCGGGACCAATGACACCACACTGTGAGCTTCGCATGAGTCCTCCTCCTCCGAGGGAGGCGTGGGAGCACCCAGTGATATCTGTCCCTGCTGCATTTTGTCGAACCATTTCTTTACCACATTGACTGGCAGACTGACGGAGTCGGAGATCTTGACCAACTCCTCTTTTGAGGGCTCTGCATTTAAGGCAAAATATGCCTTTAGTAGCGATAGGAGGTTCTTAGGGTGGTTGCAGAGTCCTCCTTCTGACAGCAAAGCGGCAACAGCCTCTGATTTGTCTAATCCTGCCCCGTTCAGTCTGAGGTTCTCTTTCTTGCAGTGCTTAAGGGCATGGAGTGCTTCCAGCCCCCCTGGACAGTTCTCACAGAGGAGACAGGTTTTAGTGGTCATTTCCTCTTTCTGCTTTGTCTCTTGGTCCCTGCTGCCTCTGACAGAGAGGTCCTCTGGAAGTTTCTGGGACTTGATAAAGTCAGTGGCACTCTGAGCCGGAGACAGGGGCTCTTTCTTCAGGTTGTGGGGTGTGAGCTGGCCCTGGTTGGGGTCCAAACTGTAGTTAATAATAAGTTTTGCGTTCCCATCCTGCCCGACGATCGGTAGACTGATGGCTGAGATGAGCTGCTGCTGAGGGGGGTGGAGCGTTCCAGTTGTGAGGCCTGAATTCACCTGGCCTTTGGCGTTGTTTTCCAGGACCTGCCGTATAACATTACCATCCACTGCCACCTTGAGGGCATTTTGAAGGTCCGCCAGGTTGATGCTGATCGGTGACACCAGCCCCACTGTGGGCAGGACCACCGCCTGTACGGTACCCTGCAGAGGGGCGGCGGCACCTCCACCAAAAACCCCACCGTTCATAGTGGCCATTGCCGGCGGCGTTATTACAGCCGGCTTGTACTCATACTCCACAGGTTCTGTTTTGATCTGGTTGAGGGGTAGCTGCTCCTGGAGGGGCCTACTGTGCTCCATTTTCTCTCTAATCTGTCCACAGCGGGCCGATGGTGATGTGGGTAGCCCCGGTGATGAGCCCTGGGCCTGGTTTCTGCTGCTCCCCAGGCGCTGTCTGCTGTTCACTGAGATGACGCTGATGCACTTCTTACTGCTGATGTGGGAGCTGTACGAGCCTGAGTGGGAGAAGCGCTTCTTGCAATGGGAGCACTCGTAGGGTTTTTCTCCTGAATAAAACCACAGTTTGTGAAGCAGAGAGAAAGAAAGAGGGGGGGGGGATTTCCATTAGTGAGTGAAGCTAAATGAGCAAGCTAGGCTATAAGCTGTACGACAGGAAAAAGCTCTAATGCATTTCAATGATGCTTAAACGTTGGGGTAATGGCGCCACTGGGAAATGCCCGTCTCTAATTGTTGTCCCATAACGCCAAAAGAAACATGATTATGGCACATTAAGGATGAGAACACAACACACTGAAACATGATGAGGGAGATCTAAACGCAGGGAAACATAAATGAAACACAAAGGCTGCTTCAACTGATTGAAGAGTCTGAGCCCAGCGGAGGCGCATGACTATAACGCCACAAATATGACCCCCTCACTCACACACACACACGTGACAGGGCTGCGCTCTCACCACTGTGAATGCGGAGGTGCTCCTTCAGATGGTGCTTGTACTTGAATGCTTTGCCGCATTCGGTGCACTTGAATTTCCGGTTGCCTCCGGACTGCGTGATGTGTCTCTGTGAGGAAGAGGGTGATGAAAGGATACGGGGGGGGTGTAGAGTTCAGTCACACAAACAATGTAAAGAAGGTAACCTTTGAACTTTGCTAATTCACATCACAATGTTGTTGATCAATCAAGGGCAAGAGTTCATGTTTATTTGTCATTTTTTTTGGTGGTGGCAGGGAGATTGTTTGCTTTTGTGCAGAGTTTCCTTTGGGAATCAGTTTCTGAGACAATTCAACAAGAACTTCTCATCTCAAATAAACTTAAATGCTTCCTAAAGTGACACTCCGTAACTTTTGACCCAAGTGTTAGCTTAAATTGAGATGATTTTTCAGGAGGACTGCACTTGGTGCTTATTGATCGGCTCTTCTCATAAACTCACCTATTGTAACCTAAGAGGGTTGGATTCGATGCTGATTGAGTCAAATGTACCAATGGTTGTTTTACAGCAGTCTGAGCTCAGAACAAAAGCTAACCCTTAAAGGTTAATTCTAGCCAACCAAAGTTATAACACTTACCTGATCAGAACTATTTTGGTTCTCTGGTGTAGGATTTAATCTAGACGGGTGAATGTGGCCTTGGATTTACAAGAAACGATCTAGCAAGAAGTCAACTTTTCTTTAATTAAGTGTATTTACCCTTAATTCGAGTAGGTAAATAAGATGATTTGCCAATGGAATGGTTCTTTTTTACTATTAAACTTTGATAATTAGATACTATGCACTTTAAATATGAGACAGCAGTAGTTTTTTCTTATTTTAAATGGAAATTGTCTTGTTCCATTGGCAAAGTGTTTCACTTACCTCCTCAATTCAAGAAAAAATATTTTTCTAGACTTTAATTCTTTCCAGTGTATGTCTTCTTAGATTGCTGGATTAAAGTGTAATTTTTAGCAGCAGTGGGTTGTAACTAGTTACTTTTCACTTTGTGACAAACATACTATTAGGAGCTGTTTTTAAAGCATCATAATTTTACGTTTTACTCTTACACAAAATGTTTGGCTACTTCATCCATTTTTTGTAACTTCACTGAATAATGAAAAAGCTTGTGCAAAACAAAAAAGCTCTTTTTGATGCAAGATTTGCGTTCTCTTAGTGTACACAAGTTTAATTTATAACTGTACTGTTAACATTATATAACAGTTAGTTATAAAAAATGTTTTTATTTGAGGTATGTTTATTTACCAAGTAAACACCATACAATTAAGTATTTTAAACTGTTAATTTTTAATAATTTAAATAAAATAATGTCATATGGAGGTCACCATGTTTTTTACGCTGCAATGCATTTTGGGTAAATGACGTATGCTAGGTCCTGTAGCGCTAGTTCCAGCCAGCCAAATAACGAGTAACAGTAAACTTTTTCATTTTGAACTGGAATGTGTTAAAATTATGACAACTTAGAAACCACAAGATGTAATAAAGATGAGGAGCACCAAATGGAGGAAGAGGGGAGACTGTGGCTTCTGCTAGGAGATGCTAACTCAGGTGGAGAGCTATGCTACAAAGAGCTCTGGTTTCTAATTGAGGCTGTTTATGGTTCATTCTCTCAGATATATTAAAACAATGTTTGACAGTGACTAAAAGATGCTTCTGTGTTGCTTTAAACAGTCATTCATTACCTTCTGATTTGATTTTGAGTTCGCGTTAGCTTCTGCTAAAGGTGTTAGCTCTAGCTAACATAGTAAACAGCAGATCATTTATTCATTTCAAAAGATATTTCATGTATTATGGCAAAAAGAAAGTGTGGAATTGACTAAACTTATACCAGTCAAACGTAATACGATAAAAAACATCTAATGTTAGCCTTCCTGTGTTTACTCTGTAGGTTCCTGTCCAGTACGACGTAACGGCATAACCCAGCATGCATTGCACAACTAAAAAACATGGAAACCCACAGAAAGGTTTCCTTTTTATCAGTTGTGCAATGTATTAAAAATTAAACAAAGGATATACAATTTTTGAAAAAATTATGAGTTAATATGTATCACAAATAGTAATTTTAAATTAAAAGGAAAGTTGCAACAAATTTAGGCCAACATCTTCAACTAGTCATGGACACCTTTAAAGAGAAAATTAGTTCAGAAAAGTGTTTTTTCTGCCGGTTTGATTTATTTTTTTCAGTTACAGTATTCCTTTGTTTAAAACATTTTATTAAAACTTAAAAATACCTGAATTTGCTCATAACTTTTTTGGTCTGTTTTATACAGAGCCCCTAAAGGGACACGAAGGAAAAAATTAACTTTTGCGAGATCTCGCAAAACGTTTGCCATGTCAGCGAACCGGAAGTAAAACAGACACACAACAGTGGAGGTGCAAACTGTACTGCTATGGGAGGATAATACGCCCATGTGTCAGCTACAACCATGGAGGATGATTTGGAGAGGTTCTTAATTTCTGGAGAAGTCCCAAAACACGCGATTACACGAATAAAGAGAGACAATGTCAGTATGCAATCCTACGGAGCCCCTAAAGGGACATGGAGGGAAAAACTTTTGCGAGATCTAAGAAAAAATACACTTTTGCGAGATCTCGCAAAAGTATTGCAGGATCTCGCAAAAGTTCTTTTTTTTCCCTCCATGTATGGGCTCCGTAGGTTTATTACATAATCTTAAATAAAAAATAAAATTACTCAGTGCTTGGATAGCCTTTTTACCAAATATGTTTTTTAACCCCTATATGATGGAGTACTACGTTACTCTTACTTTAATACAATTTTGGGTTAGTCAACCCACCTTTGCTGGGTAGATATAATTTAAATGGAGACAGAGTGAAGATTAATAGAAACTGATGATTCAAATAGTTAAAATCCACTATGTAGCGTATTTTAATCTACACATGAAGTTACATAGTAATCTAAATTAAACTAAAATGATCAGACTGATCTAAAGGGAACATTGATTCTTTAAAACTAAAGCCTCCTTTTTATCTGCAAAAACAAACAGGAGCTTGTTCAATGCTCTTTTTGCATGAGGACCTCCTTAAATCGATGCATGAACAGGTCAAACCAAATCTCTAATAATATACTGTTAACGAAATCAGTGAAACTAATAATATTTTTTTTCTTAAAGTGGTTAAAATCATGTTTTTTCTCCCCCTCTTTGACTAAACACACAAATTACTAACTAAGAAAAAGACAATAAAGCTTTCCTCTGACATCTTCAGAGAGTCTAGTTAAACAGGTAAAACTAAATGTAAAGGTGTCTTTGGTCATCATTTTACCTGGTCCCGTCCTCCCTTATGAACGCTCATATGCCGCTCTAACTGAGCACGGTAGGCGAAGCTGTAGCTGCACTCTGGGCAGCTGAAGCTCTCCTCCGTCTTCTCGTGCCGGTACTTGATGTGCTCCTTCAGGGAGCTGTAACGCTTGTAGCCCCGTGAACAGTACGGGCACGTGAGCAGCTGGGAGAATGAATCGGGGGTTCCTGGATGAAACAATAGAAGAGGAGACGGGCTTAAAAAAACAAAACAAACGAAACATGCTCTTTGATGTTGCACATGACCGGCCGCAATAACACCGCTCTGTGATTTCACTGATTACTGAGAGATCCTCCCCTGCAGGTAAACAGCAGCCAGGTAACCAAACGGATCAAAGCCGACTGCTGATAAGTACTTGCTGTCCTTGGCAGCTTCTGATTTTAGGTTTCTGTAATTCTCAGCGACACAAGGCGAACAAATTGCAGCTTCAGACTCTTGAGATTTAATCATGTGATTGCCTATTGTGTTTAAAAAAAGGCTGTGTGAAGAAAACATAAGTCTGGGAAAGACAAGCTGCCCACCTTCGCATGGGCTCTGGCCTAACAGAGGGTCTTAGTTGTCCTCTTCCCACACAGGTAAAGCATTACCTTGTTAACAGGTGATATATTAGGTTCCCCCAGGACCAGGTGAGGGCTGTGGCTGGGAATGCACACACATTATCACCCAGGTAGCTGTGAGTCAGAGCTCCCACAGACGTGACAAATTTACTCAGGTGTTGCAGTTTCTAACACTCTGCTCCCCCTCAGGAGGGGGAAGCAAGTAAAAGCCAAGAGTCTTAATAAACAGCAAACGTTGTAATGATGTTGTAGGCCGGTGCTAATGGGGGGGGTAGGGATTTACACCTGAGGTAGAGCCATCCCCTCTAGTGGGGGCAATTACCAGATAGGTGTTGTATTAGTGTGTCCTGTACCGTTCTCATCGTGGACGCTGGCATCAGGGGTGCCCTGACGCTGAAGCTCGTCCTCCGGGGCCTCCGGGTAAATAATGGCCGTGTCTCCCTTCTGGAGCATCTCCTCTACCAGTGCGTCTGTGCTCACGTCATCCTCGCCGTCTGAAGCGCAGTCTTCCTTCACTGCAAAACAGACAAACTCATTACAGTCAAGCCCTTCGTTGATTGTCGCCTACTTTGGCAGCTATATGTTAAATGTGATCAGGTAATGAAACGATGCAGGCGAAGCGGCGCTTACAGGTAAAGCTCTTGATAGTCACATTTTCAGCAGACTGGAAAAAAAAAGCATGCGGTATCAGGAAGAAAGGGAAAAAAACATCCTGACGTTCACAAAAGGATGAGAAAACTCATTAGCATCAAAGGCCGGGGGCGGCTGGATGAGCAGGCCGTTCTTTGTGAGTACCGTAAGGCGAACCTTTTGTTAACGACATTAGGTGAGACACTTGTTGTGACTGGGACTAGTAATTAGGTGATGAATCTTGTCCGCTTGTGTTGCAGCAGACGGACGTGCTCTCAGGTGAGGCTCGGGACTTCAGAGTGAGTTTGGAAAAAGAGCTAAGTGTGTGTTTTTTCCATCCTCATCACCCGAACCGTGGCTTGGAAGTGGAACGGGCGGTAATTACCGGAGCGTAACCCGAGGACGCAGTTTAGCAGGCATGAAAGCTTCCTTCCTTCTCTTGATCTCAGCTCTCCTTGTACTACCTGAGGTGGGTGCGGGATCCAGGTACAGCATGTCAGCAATTAAATGGAGTACTCGTTCCTCTACGGATGTGTTAGTACGCCTCTGTGGATCATTACAGAGAATAATTACCGGGTCGAGCCTCGAGCTACAAGTAAAGTTAGCCTGCTGTGGATACAGCCGTGTTGTTAACTGGGCAGATGTTTTATAGACTCCCTCTGCTTAGTGGAGATTGGAGAATTGTGTTTTGTGAATTGGGTACAGTATGTGTATACATGTGTATCTGTGCATTGAGAGACAGGGCCAGCTGTGCTCTCCACAGAGACGGGAACAGGTGTAGCACTTCATGACTCACCAACGCACAGCGAATACCAGTACTCTTTCAAACAAGCCTCGCTCTGGCTTCCTCTGGTGCACCTTAACAAAGCCGCAGAGCAACACAACGGCAGTCATTTGTTGCTATGGTTATTAAAGGGTGCCGGAGGAAGCCTCCTGGCCTGTTGCGGCCCTCCGAGGGATCATCAGGACAAAGAGGCCGTCTTTGTGTGGGTGTGTGAAGTAGGAAGAAGCAGCAGGTGCTCAGAAAGTTCTACCTTGAATTCTGTACCATTAAACAAAGCTTCTCTCCCACAGTTTGAGGAGGATCAGCATTAGCCTGAGATACATTAATTACACAACCTAAAGGAAATGCTTTGGAAGTTTGAGGAGAAAGGGCTTATTGGGTTTCAGGCTTAGGCTGAAAAAACAAGCAAACACAGTAGTAGCCATCGAAAATAGCCCTTCCCAGTCAAATGCTAGCCAAATGGCAGGCCACTTCCCTACAGACCCTTTCACTTAATAACAGGGTCTGACCAGGAGATTATGCTTCTCTTTAGGTCTTAATGTCAACAAATAATGACAGAAAGAATATTTTAGTACAAAGTTTGAAAAAGGAATTGTAGGGGACCAGCCAAGGGCCCATCAAGAAAAAAAGGAAATCTTAAATGGCTACTACTGTAGAGCGCTGTGTAATATTGAGGTATTTTTACACCATAAACCGCAGACCTCAGTTAAACTCATGAGATTTCCAATGTTAGGCCAAGGCAAGGTATGGTCAAGACATGGCCACTCACTAAAACTCTCAGGACATTAATCAGAAATGCGACCAAGGGTAACTGTAGAGAATCTGAAGAGATGCACAGCCGACGTAGGACAATTTGTAGACACAACCAATATCAGTTCAGTCTACCAATCTGGACACATTGGAAGACTGAAAAAAGAAACTATAAGAAGTTTCATCTAAGCCACCAAACCTGGTCGGTTTAAATCAAATTCAACCATCAGCTTGCGTAATAGATTCCACCGTGCATATCCCTGAATTCGCTGTCTCCTTGGTTAAACAGAAGGCAGGATGGTGGTGTGAAATTGCTTTTCTTTTGCAAGGTCAGGTTTAAATGGCGAGATTGATGCAGTTCTGGGAGAAAACTTGCAAAAGGTTGCAAAATACTCCAGACTTGGGATGGAAATGATTTTCCAGTTGGTATACCACCCTTTACATACAGCCTACAGATCCAGTCAAAGTCTGAGCATAAATCAACCCAGAGTCTCTGACAACACTTAAAAATAGACGTTCAAAGACACTCTTCGTTGAAACCAGCTGAGCTTAAGCAAGTTCACAAAGTACTGGCAAAAACTTTGGTTTCGAGAAGTGAAAAGGAGGCAGTAACAGATCCTAAGGACCCAAAGGTCTAACCGTGGCCAAAGGTTCTGACTAAGTTGAGTCAGAACCTCTGATTGATTGCCTTCCCCTTAACAATTATACATTACTTTATGCCAGTTTTTCTCATAAAATACCAGTTAAATACATAAAGGTTTAATGTTTGGACATAACAGAATGAGACAAAGAGGTTTTGTACAGTTAATCTCGCTTGTTTAACGTTGTTGGGAAGTGTGACATATGAGGAAGTGCTGATCAGACTGGGATTTTCTCTCTCACGCACATTCAAACACACAGATTCCCCTCAAGGCTACAGAACGGGGACTTGCAATTTGTTCTTCTCATTGTGCTCTTTTTTTCTCCAAGTCCAGGAGGGTCTCAGCCTTGCTGAGGTGGCTCTCTGTTATCAGAGTGCTCCCTCTGACACAAAACATCACGCAGGGCGCTGATATGCTGACGCAGGGATGTAAATGCACCGCTGCACACGTGGAAGATTAGTTGAAAGAGCTCCATAGAGGTTCAAACGACAACTCAAGCACATGTTCATGTGAAAAATGGCAAACCACCTACTTTGTTTTCTTCTTTCCTGCTTTTGTCTCATCCTACATCCTACCCTGGTCAATCCATGACCCAACAGCTAAAAGATATTGTCTTCTAGAACATGACAGAACAAAAAAGGAAAGAATTCAAAATATCAAACATTAGTGGAGCAACCAATTTCTTTATTTCGAAGCAACTGGAGACAGACTGAAGGAGAGGCTGTTCAGGAATCAGGAGAGGAATGATTTGCTTATCCTTGGCTGGGCGCTATCAAACAAGGATTTCTTTCCAACCCTCTAGAGGGCTTGCTCTTTTGTGCATCTCTGACAACACGTCAACACATTCAGGAATGTAAAACTAATCTCAGGGTATGTCTCTACTGGCTCTGTAAACTGAGAGACACGAGTTTTAATTAATGTCTTGATGCATCTCAATAATCCAAGCAGACAAATCCTTCAAAAGATTAGTAAGTCTTCTATGTTGAAATGTTTCGTCTCTCTTCCAAGAGAAATCTTCAAGAAGGGAACTCAACTTTTTTTTTAGACTTTTAATTAATGTCTTGATTCCACTGGACTTGGTTTTCAAGATTTGAAGTATAGACAGTTTCAGGTATTACAGGCTAACGATGGAACTAAACGACCCATTCATCGGTTACCATTTGCATGTTTCCAAGCAATACAAGGCCTTGTCCATATAAGACTCAAACTCACTGCGGACACAGACATTTGAATTGAGAAAGCTTCCTGGAGAGGTGGCGAAACGTCTTCAAATCTTGAAAACCAAGTCCAGTGGATATTTTTTGAATTTTTACGGAATGACTATGACCTGGATGACTGAGAACCTTCATCAACAATGTCTTGATTAATCTCAGTAAGTCTCTGGGAGTCTTTAGATGGGGTTTTCTCTGCTTAAATGTTTCATCTCTTCTCTAAGTCTTTTGGATGTGAGCTCATCTTCTTTGACCTTTGATACATCTTTTCATTTCATTCAAAATACCTCAAGCTGAATTACTTCAGAACATACTTTCTTTAGGTATTGCCACAGACTTTGCCCTGTTTGAGTCTTTAAAAAGTACTTCAAACTTAACACATTCAGAATGCCCTGTTTTTGTGGAGTCTACTGGCTAAAAAGTGAATACTAAAAGAACAGAAATCATCTTCTCTACCATCTTAAGAAACTGGCCCTATTACACTGTTTGTTTTTTGGCTTAGAGAACTATGTTATTAAAATTAACTCTAGACAGGTGGGAACTGCTCCAGGGGCTCTTTTTGACTCATCAAATCTATAATTTGATGATTAATCAATAGGTATATTGTAAACAGTAAAGCAAACATGTGCATTCACTTGTTGTTAGTGGGTTGTTTTGTGTTTATGTACAAACCCGACCACACATGACTGGATTGGTATGAATGGCGGATGTGCGTCTACAAGTATCAGTGTAACGGAAAGGTTGTAAAGGGTTTTTCAGTCTATATGAAAATATTGCATCTTACTTTTTTTGTGCAATGTTGAAATAAAATCACATTTAAAAGAGTACTGCCACAAACTTGGATTTTATGCTAACACATCCGCCAAATAAAATACTGTAATGAACCATTTTATTCAAAACTCTATTTTACGCGCACAAATTCAGTAGCATTAGAATATGGTCCATATTGTTTGTGGACCTGTTTCTGTGCGATTTTTTCGGTCAACTTTTGTCACTTTGATGGTGGAGCCACCCTGTGAACGTACACTGAATGAGATTGGCTACTTTTTCAGGAAATCCTGCAGTAATCTGAGCTTTCTTGCTAGCTGCGGCTAGTAACATTAGCAAAGCATTTTCAGGCTAACTGCTGTTCTCTTAAAGAGTTAAGAAAATGATTAAGTGAAGTTATTACTAAATAAGTTAGTTTAACAAAGTCATGAATGCACTCTGACAGCTGTAGCAATATGCCCTAAATTGATGAATGTAAAATTTGTGACTTCGTACGAGCTAAGCTAATGCTAGTTTATATTGCGAATAGTGCAGTTTGAATGAATCTCATTTATAGTTGAATATACTTTTAGATTTATAATAACTTCACACCGATTGTCAAGCATTTTTACTTTTATATCCAGCATTGTGTTATTTAAGATCCGTCGATGATGATTACCCTAAAGATGCCTCCATTTTTATTAGCCACAACCAGAGAGAAAACCATACAGCAGAGGTCACGAATTAGCGGACCAAACCTGATTTAAATAATATTCACTTGCGCTGCTTCTCCTGTTAATACGGTAAAGCCGTCCGGAGCGTCCAGCTCCAGGCTGCACGTGATCCAAATTATCCAATGAGCTGTCAGTCTGGGTTGCTGCTGCTACTACTGTTGGACACAGCAGGCAAACCTGTGGCAAGACGGGCGATGGGAAAGAAGGAGAAGACGATGAGAAAAAGAGAGCAGAGAAAGTGTGGACTGCTGGAAGAACTGCGGTGAACTGAAAGAAAAGTGAAATGGTGTGCTCAAAGATGACCCTGCACATTTGAGGATGTTTGGCTCAACCTGCTGCTGTGAAGCAGGATTCTCCACCATGAACAGAATCAACAATAAATATGGATCCAGGTTCAAAATGAGCACCTTGATATGTGCTTGAGAATGGCTTAGTCTCCATTCAAACCCAGGTTTAAAGCCCAAAGCCCACTGCTCTCATTAAGACAGAAAAAAGGGAGAAAAAGAAAACGAAAGTGTGGACTGCTGGAAGAACTTTGGTGAACTGGTGAAAGAAAAGTGAAATGGCATGCTCAAAGATGACCCTGCACATTTAGAGGATGATATGTGCTTGAGAATGGCTTTGGCTCCATTTCAAACCCAGGTTTAAAGCCTTGCAGGGCAGCCTAAAGCCCACTGCTCTCATTAAGCCATGAAAAAATAAATTAATGTGTTTTATAAAATATGTAAATCAGGAAATTGACTATATATAAAAACTGAACGATTGTTCTTCTCTACTTCAAAAAACACTTTAGATTTTAAAATGGGAAAATGTTATATTTTCTTTTTAATCTTTTGTTATTTAAAAAGTCAATTTTAATTTTGTTTTTATTTTAATTCAGTGGTAAATTCTGTTTAGAGTAACAGATTATAATAAAAAATGTCTCTGGACCTTTACTGTTTGGTGATTTTCTTTATTCGGACCCCGCTGATTTTTAATGGGTTGCATACAGTCTCAAAAAGCAGGGCTTCCTTGAGAGACGCCAACTCAGGTGGTTTATTCCAGTTAGTTTCATTTAAAAGTGACAACAGCTGACATGATCGCTAAGAGACAGGTACACATGCACGTAGGAGAGAGGCTACCTGTGTGTGGAAAGCAACCCACAAGCACAGAAAAGGAGCATGCACTCATGTGTGTAACATATTGTGGTCTCGTGTTGAATCTGCATGCATAAAACCTTCAAAATGCACATGGAGAGTAGTTTATGTGCATGTGTTTCAAATAAAACTGCTCGTGGAGTGTTTACTGTATTTATGCTCTTTTGACCAGGCTCTGGCGTCGTAATGTTTTATTAATATGTTTAGGTTTTTTTCAGAATCGTCCCGCATTAAGTTTTGGCTTCCACCAACACATGGTGGAGATGGTTTAATTCAGGGTGAATAATTAGATACATTTCTCAGTAATTTGTGGTAAACTATTCGTTTAAAGTGTAAAAAGAAAAAAGAAAAAGCCTATTCTGTTTCCATAGAACTACATGCCTGATTATTACCCAATTTACACTACCCTTTAAAACCGTGCCGACCAGTCAGAGCTCAGTAACTGAGATAACTTATCGTGTGTAAATGGAAAGCAAACTGAACTGAACCGAGCTAGACACAACCAGATCGAGCTAACTGCAGACCGGTTCCAGAGGTGGGCTTGGCTCGGTATTTCCCTGGCTCGGTTCTCTGATAACAAGAGCGAATGAGCAGAACGCATCATCTCCGTCTGGCTGCACATCGCAATTCACACTACATTCCAGTAGTTGTCGGTAATGCCCCTCCGGAAACAGAAGAAGAAGAACAACTTCTTTTTTAACTACAAACAACAACCGAAATCTTCTCCACGCAACATTTTTAATAATGGCATTTTAAATAATAACACCGAAGTACAGCAATAATAATCAAGCATTAGGTTTGGCAAAAGTATCGATACTCAAAAAAGTATCAATACTGAAACGTTGTATCCTGATACAATACTCATTTTCAAAAGTATCGATACAGTGCTACCACCAGTGGCACCTAAACAGTCATTCATCTAAAGTGCAGAATAGAGGATAGCTAGTGTCATTGCTATGTGTGCAAAGCATAGCCAAGTAAGGAAAACTTAATTTTAATTTTGTAAGTTTTTTATCAAGCTTGCTTAATACTGTGCACAGCATACAACCTCAAAATATTGTTCTTATTGTTTATTGTATTTATTTATTGTATTTTAATTATGAATCAAAATATTTCTCTGGAAATTTGGAGTTTTTATCCTTGTGGTATCGAAAATGGTATCGAGTATCGAATATTTCCCTTAATATCGGTATCGAGTTGAAAAGTTTAGTATTGTGACAACCCTATCAACCATAACTTTCTGAATGTGACGAGCGCCGCCATTTTGATTTGCTAGATTCCCTCCTTCTTCGTCTTCTTCTTGTTGTGTTTTATGGCGGTTGGCAACCAACTTGTGGTGCATTACCGTCACTAACTACTTGATCTTCTTCTTCTTCTTCTTCTTCTTCTTCTTCTTCTTCTTCTTCTTCTTCTTCTTCTTCTTCTTCTTCTTCTTCTTCTTCTTCTTCTTCTTCTTCTTCTTCTTCTTCTTCTTCTTCTTCTTCTTCTTCTTCTTCTTCTTCTTCTTCTTCTTCTTCTTCTTCTTGCGTTTTATGGCGGTTGGCAAACAACTTTTGGTGCATTACCGCCACCAACTGCTTGATTCCCTCCTTCTTCGTCTTCTTCTTCTTGCGTTTTATGGCGGTTGGCAAACAACTTTTGGTGCATTACCGTCACCAACTGCTTGATTCCCTCCTTCTTCGTCTTCTTCTTCTTGCGTTTTATGGCGGCTGGCAAACAACTTTTGGTGCATTACCGCCACCAATTGCTTGATTCCCTCCTTCTTCGTCTTCTTCTTCTTGCGTTTTATGGCGGCTGGCAAACAACTTTTGGTGCATTACCGCCACCAATTGCTTGATTCCCTCCTTCTTCGTCTTCTTCTTCTTGTGTTATATGGCGGCTGGCAAACAACTTTTGGTGCATTACCGCCACCAACTGCTTGAGTCTCTTCTTCTTCTTCTTCTTCTTCTTCTTCTTCTTCTTCTTCTTCTTCTTCTTCTTCTTCTTGTGTTTTATGGCGGTTGGCAAACAACTTTTGGTGCATTACCGCCACCAACTGCTTGATTCCCTCCTTCTTCGTCTTCTTCTTCTTGCGTTTTATGGCGGTTGGCAAACAACTTTTGGTGCATTACCGCCACCAACTGCTTGATTCCCTCCTTCTTCGTCTTCTTCTTCTTGCGTTTTATGGCGGTTGGCAAACAACTTTTGGTGCATTACCGTCACCAACTGCTTGATTCTCTTCTTCTTCTTCTTCTTCTTCTTCTTCTTCTTCTTCTTCTTCTTCTTCTTCTTCTTCTTCTTCTTCTTCTTCTTGTGTTTTATGGCGGTTGGCAAACAACTTTTGGTGCATTACCGCCACCAACTGCTTGATTCCCTCCTTCTTCGTCTTCTTCTTCTTGCGTTTTATGGCGGTTGGCAAACAACTTTTGGTGCATTACCGCCACCAACTGCTTGATTCCCTCCTTCTTCGTCTTCTTCTTCTTGCGTTTTATGGCGGTTGGCAAACAACTTTTGGTGCATTACCGTCACCAACTGCTTGATTCCCTCCTTCTTCGTCTTCTTCTTCTTGCGTTTTATGGTGGCTGGCAAACAACTTTTGGTGCATTACCGCCACCAATTGCTTGATTCCCTCCTTCTTCGTCTTCTTCTTCTTGCGTTTTATGGCGGCTGGCAAACAACTTTTGGTGCATTACCGCCACCAATTGCTTGATTCCCTCCTTCTTCGTCTTCTTCTTCTTGTGTTATATGGCGGCTGGCAAACAACTTTTGGTGCATTACCGCCACCAACTGCTTGAGTCTCTTCTTCTTCTTCTTCTTCTTCTTCTTCTTCTTCTTCTTCTTCTTCTTCTTCTTCTTCTTCTTCTTCTTCTTCTTCTTGTGTTTTATGGCGGTTGGCAAACAACTTTTGGTGCATTACCGCCACCAACTGCTTGATTCCCTCCTTCTTCGTCTTCTTCTTCTTGCGTTTTATGGCGGTTGGCAAACAACTTTTGGTGCATTACCGCCACCAACTGCTTGATTCCCTCCTTCTTCGTCTTCTTCTTCTTGCGTTTTATGGCGGTTGGCAAACAACTTTTGGTGCATTACCGTCACCAACTGCTTGATTCCCTCCTTCTTCGTCTTCTTCTTCTTGCGTTTTATGGTGGCTGGCAAACAACTTTTGGTGCATTACCGCCACCAATTGCTTGATTCCCTCCTTCTTCGTCTTCTTCTTCTTGCGTTTTATGGCGGTTTTCAAACAACTTTTGGTGCATTACCGCCACCAACTGCTTGATTCCCTCCTTCTTCGTCTTCTTCTTCCTGTGTTTTATGGCGGCTGGCAAACAACTTTTGGTGCATTATCGTCACCAACTGCTTGATTCCCTCCTTCGTCTTCTTCTTCTTGTGTTTTATGGCGGTTGGCAAACAACTTTTGGTGCATTACCGCCACCAACTGCTTGATTTCGTCCTTCAATACTGGCAGTAATACCGCAGATCGTCACTAGGAGGCGAGGAGTCAAGGAACCGAGATAGCGAGATGTGTAAACGGTCGTCAGAACCGAGCTCGGACTGGTCTCGGCATGGATCGGTTTTTCAAGGGTAGTGTAAATGGGGTCTAACGCTCCTTCTGTAAAGGACCGATGGACGACCGTGTCTTGATACTTCTTTCCGATGTTCTACCTCATTCTGAGGGGTTGTCTTAATGACAAAATGTGAAAATGTCCAAAAGTGGGAGAACTGAGAGAAACCGCCCATATATCCAGACTTTCACCATCATTTGGTGCCACTGCTCTTCAGCTCCACCCTGCTCTTTCACTCAGATGTAATCATTCTCTCCTACTCATTAAATGTAAAGGAGAAGCCCTCCTGGGTCAGCGCTCCCTCTACCTGTCCCTCCCAACACGGGGCCGCTTTGCCTCAACATAATCATTTAGGAGTAAATGAGTAATGACAGTGAGGAGGGGGCCCATCATACCTTTTAATCAAGAAGAATGATTCAGAGCAAGAGGAATAGTGAGTAAGACTGTAAGAAAGAAAAAAGGAAAAAAATGATGGGGGGTAAACAAAGTTAAAGTGCTGTGAAAAACCACCTCTCTGGTTTTGGAGCTCTGAAGTCTCGTGAGAAGGGATGTCAGGGCTTTAATTTGAAGCAAACGCAGCTCTGCGGAGAAGAAGATTGTTGGGTGGTGGTCAGTTTTTCAAGGCCACACATGAGAATCTGTTCTCCCAACAGATTAGATGAAAGACATGTTTGCTTAAAATGCCGAGGCTTTCCCAGTGTCTCACCGGGCCCATCCACACTGACAGCTGACATGCAGCAATGGGGGGTAAAGAAGAGCCAATGTGAGTGAAAGCAAAACACCCGATCAGGCACAAGCGTGGAGCGCAGCCAGCTAACTGAGCTGTTTCAGCGCAGCTCATGCTTTTGAAGTGTTTCATGTTCTCAAGCCTGAGCCAAAGCCCAAGACATTATTCTTCCTCCAACTTTCCTCTTATGCAAGGAGGCGCAGCTGGAGAGCCCGAAAGCGACAGGCGGGTCTGCTCTGCGCTCAGGTCTGTGGTCTAACAGTGCAAGTACAGCTAGTGTCACAGTGCAACTGAAACCATGAGGCAGAAACTGAAGAAAACTCATCTGAGTGGAACTTCTAAAAAAAAAAACCAACAAAAACATCTCTCCCCAAAACCAAAAGTGAGACGTCGCCGGACATTTCCAGACTTATCAGCTTGAAATTTCTCCCTTCCTGCTGCCCATGTTCCTCTCACGCAGAGAAATTACGGCCAACACCTGCAAACAAAGAGCCTTGTGACATTTTTTTTGGTCTGATTACCTGCCGTATGTGCAAGCCACAGTTGTTGGCACCGGTCTGAGGCTACCTAGGTGACCTCATGCAGCAGAGAGGCCTTGAGCCTGGGCTTAAACCCTGCCGTCCTTCAGCGCCCGCAATTGTTTTGGAGACAGCAGAGGAGGTGTGACGTCAGCGCTTCCTGAAGTAGTGAGCTGCCTCTGATGCCACTTCCACATGGTTGGAGGTAAAAAGGAGTTCATGGCGGACTCTGGAATGCCCACCAGTGCTGTAAAGCTCTCCGCCGACGCTTCGCTTGAAAGGCCGTTTTGTGTGTTTGAAGGTCTCTCTCTGTGTTGGCATTGTCTTTGTTTAATGTCACGCTTCCTGCTTTAGTTTCAAACCCTCTGCGTGTAGTACCTGTTTCCTCACTCTCTGTTTCACAATGAGACAAAGCCGCTGTGTACCGACGTGCAGATGTTAGGGTGGCAGTTCTCAGCTTAGACCAGGTCTCACCGCCGTAGGTCAGAGTGGATCATGACCCACCGGCAGAAAACCATCCAAACCTCCTGGTTTAGTCCAATAATAATTGACCTTTACAGATCTTACATTGGAGATTTTCCCTTGGGGAGCAGTTGGCTGCCACCGTGGCAGTCTGTGGGAGTGGGGCTCAAACTCAGACCCTCAGGGTTCCAAGATCTATGCCCTAACCACTAGGCCGCCACTCCCCCAAACAAATTCAATACAATTACAAGCTTCATTGTTTTGTTTTTTTGGTGATATTATAGACAAACGCAATGAAGCACAAAGGAGAAGTGAAAATAAAATAAAATAAAATAAAAAAAAGTCAGACTTCTGAGATTAGAGTCAGAATTCTGAAAAAAAAAGTCAGAATTCTGAGATTAAAGTCAGAATTCTGAGATTAAAGTCAGAATTCTGAAAAAAAGTCAGAATTCTGAGATTAAAGTAAGAATTCTGAGATTAAAGTCAGAATTCTGAAAAAAAAGTCAGAATTCTGAGATTAAAGTCAGAATTCTGAAAAAAAGTCAGAATTCTGAGATTAAAGTCAGAATTCTGAAAAAAAAGTCAGAATTCTGAAAAAAAAAGTCAGAATTCTAAGGAAAAAGTCAGAATTCTGAGATTAAAGTCAGAATTCTGACTTTTTTCTCAGAATTCTGACTTTAATCTCAGAATTCTGACTTTTTTGTTAGAATTCTGACTTTTTTGTTAGAATTCTGACTTTAATCTCAGAATTCTGACTTTTTTGTTAGAATTCTGACTTTTTTGTTAGAATTCTGACTTTAATCTCAGAATTCTGACTTTTTTTTCAGAATTCTTACTTTAATCTCAGAATTCTGACTTTTTTGTTAGAATTCTGACTTTTTTGTTAGAATTCTGACTTTAATCTCAGAAGTCTGACTTTTTTTATTGTCAGAATTCAGTCCGAATTCTGAGATTAAAGTCAGAATTCTGAGAAAAAAAGTCAGAATTCTGAGATTAAAGTCAGAATTCTGACTTTTTTCCCATGTAAACTGAAATAAAATTTAAAAATCAGTTAACTTTTCTTTTTTTTTCCAGTGGCCCTAATCCTCTTCCGTGAAAGACATTATTCTAATGTGATGGCATTATTCTCATGTTATGGCTTTGACTTTGTTATATTTACGTTATCAGAATCAGAATCAGAAATACTTTAATAATCCCAGAGGGAAATTACTTTTATTACACGCTCCAGTTACAGTTTTATACAATATATACACACATCCAACTATACAATATAATAAAGATAAAAAATAAGAATAAAAAGACATAAAATATATACACATATAGCTCTTCTGTATATATATCTGTAGGTATATCTATGCATATGTAAAAACTAAATCAAAATAAAGCTATAAATCCAAGTAAAGTGATACGTGGCGTGCAAAAATAGTGCATAAATGTCAATTACGGGGGGGGGCTGAATCACTTGAGGGAGGCGTTATAGAGATTGATGACCGCAGGTAGGAATGATTTCCTGTGGCGCTCTGTGGTGCATCTGGGTAGGAGGAGTCTTCTGCTTATGACATTATTCTCATAATGATTCAGCTTTGTTGCCCTAATATTGCTACTTTATTTAACGTTACTTTATTTTTGTTGTGTCATGGCTACATTATTGGAGCAAAATAATTCTTGCCATGTTGCAACTTAATTTCATAATGTTATGACTGTTCTTTCAATGATGCAAGTGTATTCTCACGTTCTGAGTTTATTCTCATAATTTGCATCTTAAAGGTGTGGCGGAGGATTTTCGTGAATTTTTCAAAAGGCCCGCCCTCTCCACTTAAAAAAAAAAAATGTACATGCACAAACATGTACCTGCTCCCGAGCGGGAGCGCCTATTAAACGCATGTGAGAGCGTGCACAAGCCCATTTCTCCTTGCTGAATTGCATCTTTTATATAAGCTTACTTTCCAAAGAAGATTTGCAATTTTTCCACTCTGTCAGACTCTCCATCGGTAAGTGAAAATGGGGACGAGCATTAGGACGGCCTTACGTAAACGTATCACCAGAATGATTGACAATAAGGAGGACCACTTATTGAGAGGATCGATCTGGAAAAACAATGTCCTCCACTACAGTATACCTTTAATTCTTGTATTGTTACAACATTATTCATGCTACAAATTCATTCTCATAATCTTGCAACTTTATTCTCATAATAATTTTACTTTATTCTTGTATTATTTTGATTAATGCAATGTTATGATTTTATCAATTTAACCTATTATTGTGACTATATGTAATTTTATCACTTTATCGCTAGCATTAGAACTTTATTCTCATACTATTGTGACTGTTTTCGTAGTTTAATATATATACATATTTATTTACCTTTCTATACTTATTTCTCATAGTACTTTCCTAATACTCTGTCGTAGCCTTCACATGTCACCCTATATGTATGAAAATGATTCTCTGCCATCTAATTCTTCTGTTAAGGCCTCAGAGGCTTGTTAGAGAAAACAATAACCAAACCGCCCACCTACCTAAGCCCCAATGTTTACCCACACTAACGTGACAGGACAGGATTTAACCCTTTAAAGCCCGATCCAAGAATAAAACAAAACTGAAAATTACTTTTTTTTGGTTTGAAGTCCTTATTTGGCCTTTTAACAAAATATGTCAAAAGAAAAAAACAGAAATACATTTTTGATATTAATAATTTATTACTATGCGATAAGTCAAGATTATTTTTTGTGTAGTCTTCTACTGGCTGTTATCAGGTATATCTGATTGTGTACAATAGGATTTTGAGCAAAGTTTTTACCATTAAATTATCCAAACGTCAGACGCAAAACATTTCAGAAACCGTATGTATCAAATATGATACATTTGGCATTATAGGGTTAGTAATGGAAGGAACTATTCACCTATGGGTATCCTCAAAGAGCGGAAGAGATCCACATAAAGGAACAAAAAAACTAAGAAGACAACTATAGTTCAGCATTTGGTAAATTTGGTGGAGTTTTACCTGTAGCTAGAGCTTCAACGGAATAGTTAAGAAAGCATTTTATGCATCCAAATGGCCTAGTCAAAGTCCTAAACCAGGATCTAACATGTTTAAAACTGTTAAAGAAAGGAAGTCCTGAGTCAGTTCCACCTCTCTATGTTGGCCAAACACAGGAAATACATGCAAATGTGTGGTTCCCACCTGGATATAAAAGTCCAAAGTGCCTGATTAAAGCCGCCCACCTAACAGTTAGAAGCACTAACGGCCCTGTTGGCCTCTCAGGCTGCAGTGAGGTCTCACCTGGGTCCCAGCTGGGCACGCCCGGGTGCTCGTCATCTGGCAGGGTGCTGTCGCAGTCTGCCAGGCTGCCTTCTTCCTCCACGATGTGCAGCTTGTCCTCATCGTCGGACTCCGAGCCCGCCTCCAGCACATTGTTGTAGTTGGTGACTGCGCGACAAGAAACAAGGAGATTTCTGATTAACCAGACGCTCTGCTTTATAAACACCTGTGTGTGTTTTCTGTAATTATGAGTGCTGGAAGTGAAAGGTTAAAGTCTGTCCAGGTTAAATACATGTAGCCTGCTGTTTTAATGTCAGAACGATTAAAAAGGGACTGCAGAGGGGGCAGTGATTAAACAACTGCAGCAGATGAGATGAAACTTGAAGTGACCTCCATGGGGGGGGGAAAGGGCGGAATAAACCAGCTAAGACGCCAACAACCTGGTCAACTGGGCCTTTAGAGAGACGTCTCACCCAGTGGTGCAGACACACATGCACAGCTGGTGTGTGAGATCACTGGTTTCAGCGCTGCGTGGGAGTCGGTGTGATGTGGTCGCCCGTGTTATGGGCTGGAGAGACGGGGGTTATTACACTCGTCCGTTTCTTTTTTTTTTTTTTTTTCCAGCTACGTGTGCGTTTGTTGTTCCCGCGTCTTCTTTTCATTTTCCTCCGTCTCTCAATTCCACCTGGGCTTTCATTGCCTCCCCCTCCCGCCTCCCTCTGCTCCACTGAGAGAGCTACAGATCCTCTCAGAGGCCAAATCAATTCTCCAGTGAGAGCCGCTCAGTCAGCAGAGGGCCCGGGCTGCCTACCTCTCACATCCACACACCACCTGCATTCACTCACTGAATGCCAGTACAAAGCACCTGAGCGTAGTATTTTTTTATTTATTCTCTACCTATCTCCACGCTCCCCTACCCTCTTCGCCCACCTCTTTCTGAAGAGGCTGAAGGAGGAGGCGTATCAGGGAGAATTGTAAGCCTACGTTTCAATCAATGAGAACAGTTTGGGAGAGGTTTCTCCCTCTCTTTAAGCGCCGACCGGGTCGTTACAGCCGCCTCTGTGGACGTGCGTGGTTCAGCCTGAGGAGGGGGGGGGGGGGAGGTTTGGGGGCGGCGGCGATGGAGGGAGATGCTCTGTTATTTGTTGAGCCATTCTTGATGGTCATGAAATCCTATCAGGGTTCATCAGGAGGGGTTGTTTCATCCTCAGCTTTTACTTCCAGGCGATCATTTTAGGTGTGTGATTCCTAGCTCACAATGTTTTTGCACCACAAACTATAAATCTGCACTTTACTGAAGAAAGGCAACTAAATATGCATTGTTTTGAATTCCAGATAAAATGCCACAGATAAATGTTCTCCATCTATCTGTTTTACACCTGAGCTGTTTCGTATGGGGTTACTTTTGTTCCAATATTGTTGCAAGCAAAAAACATGGTTTGTAAATCGAAACTTAGGGGAAAAAACATCAGTTTTCTTAATGGAAATGTGAAAAACATGGATTCTAAATGTAATTGATGAAAATGGAAAAGGTCAAGAAAATATTTTGCTTTTTTTCTTAGATTACATTTTTTTTAACAATTAATTTTTTCAGTTTTTGTTTTTTTATTGTTTTATCTTCTTCAATGTTATATACACTGTTTTTTCAAATGTAATTTTTTTATGTTTATTTTTCTGCTGGAGTTTTATGAACTGTATTATCTTAAACATGCGCTTCACTTTCGTCCACGTAATAAAGAAATCTGTCTTTGTTTTTCACAAAACTGAAGAGGATGTGATGTCGCAAAATGCTTTTAAAAAAAAAAAATCAATTCATAAAACTCTATCTGAAAAAGAGAAATTTTAAAAATAACATCTGAAAATGTAAAATCTAAAAAAAAGACATCTTAAAAAAACAGTAGTTACTCAGAAAACCATTTATGATGAAGTTTTTTTCAAAGTTAAATCTCTAAGTGGCATTTCTTTGTCTTAATTTGCAAAACATGTTCTGTGATTGCAACAATAATGGCAAAAAAAGATGATCCAAGCAAATTGAATGTACAAAGCTGAAAGAGGAAACCTTCAAAGCTGCTGCAGAAGGTTTCTTTTCAAAGTTTTGACACCGGCGACATCACAAGGTACTGACTCAGAGGGCTAATAAGAGACGGACATCACACTTGTTGGATTTGTATTTGTTATCCATTTCATAAACCAGCCATCCATCTTCTATAACCCTTTTTCTCCAGGGTCATGGGAGCTATTGGTGCCAATCCTCCACTGTCTTTAAGTAAAAGGGAAGCCAGTCTATCGGAGGGACCGTATCCTCACAACAGTTACGATTATGGGGGAAGCCATAGCCAAAATGATCCCAGAGATACACTGGGAGACCGTGGAAGGTTCATCTCATCAGAACCTTAGGATTCTAACCCAGAACCTTCTTTCTGCCACAAATTGTACCGCCATGCAGCCCAGTATCATAAACCCTGCAACCTCACCCTTTCATATCACACATATTGCTTGAATTTGAGCCGAAATACAAAAATTCTGTTAAAATTTTGTTGGTAAATTAGGAAAAAAATGGTTAAAGGGTAGGAATACTTAGCACGAAATCTTTTAACCACGCTATTCAGACTCATTTTCTATAGGATTTATTAGGTAAACACTGCAAAAAATGGAAATCTAATTAAGCAATTTTTACTTAAAATAAGTGCATTTTTTCTCCAATTCAGTACGAAAGTGAGACACTTTACATTTAAAAGAAGAAAAAACAATTGCATTGTCTTATTTCAAGTTCATATTATCTAATTATCTTATTTTAAGAGTAAACACTGGAAAAAATCAAAATCTAGATAAGTCATTTCTTCCTAAAATAAGTGCATTTGATCTTGAATTGAGAAGGTTAAAGAGACATTTTGCCAATGGAACAAGACCATTTACATTTAAAATAAGAAAACGCAATTATATTGTCTTATTTTAAGTGTATCTTATCTAAATATCTTATTCTAAGAGTAAAAATACTCATTCCATTGGCAAACCATTTCATTTACCTACTCAAATTAAGGGTAAATACACTTAATTGAAGAGATTTGTACTTATTTTTAGATCGTTTTTCCAGTGAAGATACTAATTTAATTGGCAAATCATTGTATTTTTACTTATTTCTAGATCATTTTTGCAGCGTAGAAATAACTTAAAATTTCTTAAATTAAGTGTATTCACCCTTAATTTGAGTAGGTAAATGAGATAGTTTGCCAATGGAATGAGTAAATTTATTCTTAAAATAAGATAATTAGATAATATGCACTTGAAATAAGACAATGCAATTATGTTTTCTTATTTTAAGTGTAAATTGTCTTGTTCCATTGGCAAAATGTCTCTTTTACCTCCTCAATTCAAGAACAAATGCACTTATTTGAAGAAAAAATGACTTATCTAGATTTAGATTTTTTGCAGTGAACAAAGCAGCCTCACATGACACTTGGCCACACTCCTCCCTTCCCCGTCCCCCCCATCTTTTCTCCAGGATCAACTCCACCAGCTGATATATTGTCTGCTCGGCTTGAAACAGAAGGTACTTTAGGATGAGTCGGAGAGGCTGTTTGGGGGCCAGAGCCACTCAGGTGTGGAGCTGAGGTCAGCCATTACAAAGGCAACACTCCCCGCAAGCAGCAGCAGCAGCGAGAGAAAATGATCAACTATAAAGCTGTAGAAAGGAAAATCTATTCCCTGCAGCAAGCATGACGGTTAGGCTGGGAGCCTCCAAGTGCAGCAAAGGGACTGAGGGGGGGTGGAGGCGGTCTTCCTGTGCCAAATGGTCAGTGTTGTTCAAACCCAAGTGTGTGTTCCTACACCTTGCACCAACAAAGGCTGCGGTGCCTTTTGGCCGACCGGCTGAGCGTTTGGACAGCTGGTCTCATTAGCGCTAACATGCTAGCACGCAACAGGAGGACGACTCCTACGCATCTGAGAGAGAGAGGGAGAGAGAGAAGGCATCAGGAGGTGGAGGAGGTGACGAGCTTACTTCTAAAAAGTTTGCTTTTTCTACATAGGCTGCAATGTGTTCAACACCTGAGAAAATAGCACGGCTCAGATCCCGACTTCACAACACCCACACGCAAAGATCACATCCTGTAGATCTGGGTAAGAAGACGCCATCAACACAATCTCAGCGCCGTGCGTCCCCTGATTGGCTGAGATTTTTAGCAAATAGCTCAACTATATGAACTGGTGAGGCAGCATCAGACAGTTCATGTCAAGTAAGCCTGTTGTAGGGGAGGGGGGGTATGTTGTTATGGCACCTGCCAGCCTGTATCAGTTACCAGCGCTGGAATGAGAGACTGACTGGGCTGGGTCCTAAAACAGGTTCGACATTACTCTGTTGGACGGGAGGGGGGGGCACCTTGGCAGATTGTCAGCAGGATACAACATGAAGCGCCATATGTTCCTCCGGTCCGGTTCCCATTGTTGGTTGTGCCTGACTCCTCTAATTGTATAAACTCTCCATTTCTTATTTCAGGTCGTCGTTATTTAATCCAGACCTGATTGGTGAACCGTTTCAGGAATTCCAAAGAGGAGGACTCGGACTCCGGCCGGTTGCTCAGTCCGGGTTTCCCGACACTGAGACATGTCAGATAAGCAGGGGATATCTCAACCTCCGTGGGAGTGAACTGGCACAGTGTTTTCTAGATAGTTGAGGTGTGAGTGGCTGGCTCTGCTAATTTTGACACAGAATAACACATAGAGCCTGTGAAGACCCGCATTAGTGTCTAAAAACAGCTTGTACCTTGATTCATTACCTATAAGGACATCTGTTAGCAACTTGAAACCTACACCTCTTCTGTGCAGCCCGATGGTCCTGCACCAGAATGTGTAGGAGGTATGTCTGGAATGTCCAACCAAAACACTTTTCTCTGAGTTTGGCTCTTAAAGCCGAGGATCAAAGCCTCTGCTTTCTTCCTCCGTCTAATTTCCTTCATTCATCCTGACTGACACGTATTACATATTGTAATGCTGTTGCCCTGCCTGTGATGAGATAGATTGACTCATTGTAAGCACCAGCACCTCCTTACTTGCCCTTCTCCCTTTGCTCTGTCTCTATATTTAGCCTCGGTACAGGCTCCCTCGGAGAGGTTTGCACTTTTATCTCACTCTGAGCTCAGGGCCAGGCAGACAGCGGTAAAACGACCACAGGCATCCTCATAGAGGGGGAGACTCTGCCGTCTCAGAGTCTGCCCTCGCGCTCTGCAATGCCATTTTCTCAGGAAAGGCAATCACTACAATAAACCCAACTCCTAACCACTGTAAAACAAAGCGGTGCCATTTAAAACCCTCAAGTATGCCGTCTCAAGGTGAGGCGCCTCGCTCGGCACAGAGGTAAAGGCTGAAAACACACAGCCTTCCTCCTGCCTAGTCAGGAAGGTCGGCTCAAGTGCCGATAATAACAGAACAAAAGGAATGGGGATTCTCCTGATTGGCTTGTTCAAAGGCTAACCAGGTCTGTATACAGCGGTGCACAGAGGGCACAAGATGATTTCCTGCAAGTTTAGCAGGGTTGAAGCTTAGAAAATAGAACAGTCTTTTTTTTCCCAGCTCTAAGACCGATTGCTAAAACTTTCCCAGGCAATGTCAAGAGATTCTTACTCATTCGGCTAAGTAGGCAAAAAGCAGAAGCTTTGGGTTAAAAATAGCCCCCAGGACCACTGAGAATTAGTCACTCTTTTATTCTGCATTTAACCTCTTCACAGCTTCTTTAGAACTCAAAGGCCTTTCTTGATATCAACTAATAAACAAATGTTAAGTCAAAATCAACAACCTGTGGAGCAGACCCCTCAGTAGGAAGCTGTTTGGAAGGTGATCAGAAGACAATGGACTCTTGTCTTCCTAATGAAGCCGATCAAGGTTTCAGCATGTGAGCTGATGAGCCTCCGTGGGTCACTCAACCACCATCTAATAAACACTTTTCATGATAACGCTAATGCTAATGGTAGCTATTGTTCCCGTAATCTACATGATGATACCTGGATCTGCAAAGAAAGTCGGTGGGTGTTAATGAGGGGAAGGAAATGTGTAAAAGCCTGAACTGTGCCTCAGAGGTTTTCAGATTATAGAGAAGAGCTTTAACCTGGCCTGTTGTTGTGCTCTGCCTGTCAGGCCATGTGTTTTATTACTCATCTTTCCTCCCAACAATGCCACTATAGCTAAATGGCACCCAGACTGTATCTGTGGGTGTGAATGAATGTGACTGCTGATGGTCCTTCTCTCTGAGGCTAATGAGCACAAACACACTGTTCCACTGGACGTCCTCTAAGGGTTCTGGCTCCTCAATGCTTTTCTAAATAAGGGCAGGTGGGCTGGTAGTGTCTTCACGCCACACACACACACACACACAATCCAAAGCAATGCCTCGGCCACCAAGTTTACTCTAGTCTCCCAACCTTTGTTTATGTTGGAGGTGAGACAGCCCCATCCAAGGTAATAACTCCGCTACACCTAAGTCAGAGTGTGTGGTCTGGATGTAAAGCTGGTAAGAGAGACGGCGTGTTGTTTCTAGTCGCCACGGGTGATCACGTGATCAAAGCCGCAATCAAAGTCATTAATCTCACTTTTTCCAAATACCGTGACTGGATTGGATCGACAAAGGGTAAAAACCCAATTTTTTCACGCAAGCTCTACTAGGTGGAACTGTCAACAGCGCTCTTTGAAGCGGTAGCCGGTAGAATATGACTTAGATATTCCTTCAGTATTAGGGAGGTATTTGACAATAAAGCAAAAGTGCCAGCTCTAAAGGGGGTCAAAGCTTGGATTTATAGGTAAGGCATTTCTAAGGTACACAAACACACACAAAATCAACGATAGAAGGCATAAAATGAAATTTGAACAAATATTTCTCTCAGTTTGCATGGATTTCATGTAGGGATGCATGATATAATCGACCCCCTATCGGTATCGGCCTTAAAACTGAATATCGGACATCGGCCACCCCACCGATATTTAACCCAATATTTGATCAGCTTCTGAGTTTCTAAAGTCTAAAAAAAAAATGAAATACTACTTCTTCTTCCTCAAAAACTTCTTTTTTACAGACTTAAAAACTTCTAAAGACGAGGGAAAAATAATGATACATTAAAATATCACAATATCTTCATATGCTGATATATTGCCATTTAAAAACACCATATCAATCTCTTTTACTAATGAAATATTGCTATATGTCATCGTTATGCTACGAAATCCCCCGAAAATTCACGAAATTTTGCCATATTTTTATATGTTGATATATTGACGCGGTATCGATCTATTTTACTAACAAAATCTCACAAGAATTTGCAAAATATCACGAGAGTTTGTAACAGAACGATGAAATTTCACAAGATTTTGAAAGTAAAATAGATCGATACCGCGTTTTTAAAAATCAATTTGATATCAGCATATGAAAATATATTTGAGTATATTATTTTTCAAAGTGTCAGAAATGGATAACAAAACTGCTATTTTCAATGACTACTTATTTTTGTCCAGCTTTAACATCAATATCGATATCGGTGTCAGAGTCTGGTCCGCATTGCCGGCATTGCGTCTCTGCTTTTCACAGATGATGTGGTCCTATTGGCTTCATCAGGTCGTGATCTGCAGCTCTCGCTGGATCGGTTCGCAGCCGAGTGTGAAGCGGCCGGGATGGGGATCAGTGCCTCCAAATCCGAGGCCATGGTCTTGAGCCGGAAAAGGGTAGAGTGCCTTCTCTGGGTCAGGGGGGGTGTCCTGCCCCAAGTGGAGGAGTTTAAGTATCTTGGGATCTTGTTCACGAATGAGGGAAGAAGGGAGCGGGAGATCGACAGGCGGATTGGTGCAGCGTCTACCGTGAAGCGGGCGCTGTACCGGTCCGTCGTGGTGAAGAGAGAGCTGAGTCAAAAAGCGAAGCTCTCGATTTACCGGTCGATCTACGTTCCTACCCTCATCTATGGTCATGAACTCTGGGTCATGACCGAAAGAACGAGATCGCGGATACAAGCGGCCGAAATGGGTTTCCTCCGTAGGGTGGCTGGCCTCTACCTTAGAGATAGGGTGAGAAGCTCGGTCATCCGGGAGGGACTCGGAGTAGAGCCGCTGCTCCTCCACGTCGAGAGGAGCCAGTTGAGGTGGCTTGGGCATCTGGTTAGGATGCCTCCTGGACGCCTCCCTGGTGAGGTGTTCCGGGCACGTCCCACCGGGGGGAGGCCCTGGGGAAGACCCAGGACACGCTGGAGAGACTATGTTTCTCGGCTGGCCTGGGAACGCCTTGGGGTTCCTCCTGAGGGGCTAGAAGAAGTGGCTGGGGAGAGGGAAGTCTGGGCCTCCCTTCTTAAGCTGCTGCCCCTGCGACCCGACCCCGGATAAGCGGAGGAAGATGGATGGATGGATGGATGGATGGATGGAGTTTTAAAATATCGGCATATCGGATATAGGCCAAAATCCCAATATCGTGCATCCCTAATTTCATGGTTTATTTTTGCTGTTGTAATATTGCAGCATTGATCCGGCAGTACAGGAAAGACCTCAGTATAATGGATCACATCATAACTAGAACTGAGAAACAAAGCAGCAACTATAACCACACTTTAATGAAACAAACGGATATCTGGATCTAAGGCGTCAAACCTTTGAACTTTACCATCTGGGATCTGGAAAGTGTCAGTTATCTGAGATGAGACTGTTTGTTTTGTTTTCGTAAATAACAAAAACAGCCAGTTGTTCAACATATATCATAATTACCACACAGAAAAACCACATTTATACAGTTTTGTTGTTTATTTATATGGTGCGATTGAGTCGAGAGGATTTGCCGCAAACAGAAACAGAGGAACACGGTTTCATTTGTTCAGACATCTATTGTTGACAACAACTTATCCCATCTCTAGTGGTCATTTAGCGAGATGTGCGGTACACTTTACCAGTCCATCAGAGGGTCAAATAAAGACACAACGTCAAGCAAGCATACATGCAAACACTCACACCAACAGACTATTTGGACTGCTTTGGACTGGGAGGAAGACAGAATACCTGGCAAAAATCTACGGATTCTCAGAGTATCGTCAACCCATTTGTATTTCTCAAAAAAAAATGACACAGAGCATTGATCACCTAGCCTGACGTAGTCCTACTCAATTCTAGTCAGAATGAGTCTGATACTGCTCCATAGAGCTGTGATTATGGGGCGTGTTTCGAACGAACCAGGGAAAAAAATGCCTCTGCACTCAATTGGATAGACCTACAACCAATAAGAGCAACGGAGTGCGTGACGTATGTTAAGCGACCAAGGGAGCCAGCTGATATACTGAAAAAACGATCTAGGAATAAGTAAAAATTTCTCAAATTGAGTTAATTTACCCTTAATTTGAGTAGGTAAATGACATGATTTGCCAATTGAATGAGTATTTTTACTCTTAAAATAAGATATTTAGATAAAATGCATTTGAAATAAGACAATGTAATTGTGTTTTCTTATTTTAAATGTAAATTGTCTTGTTTCATTGGCAAAATATGTATTTTACCTTCTAAATTCAAGAACAAATGCACTTATTTTAAGAAATAATGACTTATCTAGATTTAGATTTTTTCCAGTGTAAATTAAACTTTTGCCGAATCCCGTACGAAGGACGCCAAAAACATCTTTCTTTTCAACAAATGCCTTGATCGCGTTTCTCTGTTCCTCTTTTAAAATTAATTTGCTGTCGATTTCTTCTAGAACAGACCTAATAGCAGAATCTACACACCTCAACTCTCCAGCGGCAGCCATTGTTGTTGTCACCCAAGCGCGCTTTGGTGACGTGGTTGATTACGTTCCTGTTGATCATCTGTCCATCATCGTATAAAGCCCGCCCTGACAATTTGATTGGATCGCCAGATATTGTGCAAGCATACTCACGCTAATATTGAGCAATGCCAGACCGAACTTCCCGACCTCAAACCTTGTGGGCGGGACTAAGTTCGGAATGGCACCCAGGCTATTGATCAACTGCCCCCGCAGGGATTGCAATGCACCTACCAAGTAAACAGCCCACTTAGTTTGATAGAGGAGCGGTGATGTGAGGCAGAGCATCCGCATTTCTGCTCAATAAAGAGAGGAAATTTAGCTCTTTTAGCTGCTAATCTGCACAGTGACAGCAACTGTTCTTATTTTAGCTAATTTTATCTCACAAAAATATGTTTTTTGGCTGTAAGAGGTTTGTCCAGAAGAACCATAATACCATGTTATAGAGGCTCTAGGGTGATTTCTTTAACATGGTAGCACCCACATGGGAAAAGGTGGAATCACGCTAAAGGAAAGCGATTTCCCTAAATATTAAAGAAACGGCACCAGAAACCGAACAATATTTAATAATATATGTCTGGAGTTGCCTTTGGAAAGATTAAAAAAAGCATGATATGGAGCCTTTAAAAACAATTGGTTGATAATGAACACATAACTACCCCAAATATATACACAGTAAGTAGTGTTTCCAACTATCCCTTAAAAAAGGAACTTTTCCATATTAAGAAGCAAACTTAATTTAGGTTTTATTTGAATATAAAAAATAAAATAAAATCTCACACACTAAAAGAAAAAGAAAAAAAGACTGGTTCTGCTGGAGGTTTCTTCCTGTTAAAAGGGAGTTTTTCTTCTCCACTGTCGCTACAAGCATGCTTAGTGTGAGGGATTGCTGAAGAGTCAATGAGTCGATGCAATCAACTGGTTTTCCTTAGATAGAAAACTTTGAATCAATTTGACTGGATGATCTGGTGAACTGGAAAGTCCCTTGAAATGACATGTTTTGAATTGGTGCTATAGAAATAAACTGAACTGAATCAAAGGAGATAATTCTGGGTTTTCTATTAGATTCATCTCAGGAATGGAGGCAGAGAGGTAGAAACTTTCAGCTAAATTCTAGTTTTCACTGTAAACAGAAAGTAAAACCATTATTTTTAACAATCATATTGAAAACAGAGACTGTCAACTAACAAAATTACACATCTTAACTCTTTGCTGGGTCTAACACTATCTGTGCGCCATCCTCCCCATGCACCAGCAGGTCAGAGGTGAGAAGCAGCCATCTTCTCAACCAGCATAGCCAGGTGAGTGAGGAAGAAGTGTTGTGGGGGAGGAGAAGGAGAGGTGAGGAGAGGAAACATCTGTTACAGATTGTGGCGAGGCCAGAAAACCTGAAGTCACACTTCCGCCAACCACCCTCCTGCTCTCCTTTTACTCTCCTCTCCTCCTCCAATCTGTCGTCTCCAGACACAGGGCTTCGTCTGCACCGAATAAAATTGATGCGACTTAGCTGAGGTGTCCTGCCACACTTGGAAGCATCCCTGAAAACAGAAACAACACTGAACACCAACATTGCAACCGGCACAGAAACCTTTAGCCAACACCTGGGTAAACAGTTGCTTCCGTCCTGTTAGCGGCTGCTTCCACTTAAGCACGGCTCATCTGTAGGAACAGGAAACACAGAACCGGGGCGGCTTGCTGCATTAGTCTCCATCAGATCTCACTTAGGAGTCCCCGGGAAAACAAAATGTCCCTGCCACCTCTGCTGTCAGACTCCATTCGGCCTGAGCGGGCAGACTGATGGCTTTTGAAAGCTGCACAGTAGTACAACGCCTCCCGAGTCCTTTTTTGCCAGTTTGTGTTTAGGCTTGACATTTTGAGAGTGAGCGGCTATTATTAGAATGAGGGCCGAAAGGTATCCGCTCTGCAACAGTGGCATCAAACTTCATTACAGGACCTCTTCGTTTTTTTTTTGTTTTTCTGTAGACACGTCAGCTCTTATGACAACAACCCAGCTGGATGTGCAGAGGTGGTGTAAGGGCAAACATGTGACAGGCGTGCACTTTAGGGTTAACCTCAGGATAGAGAAGCGCTGCAGAGGTGAGACTATTCCTCAGCCCTGTATTCAATGTTAACTTACAAAGGGAGTAAAAAATGCTTGATACATTTACAGTACGCTGCCTAACTTCTTGGTCCAAGTCCAAGTGAAGTTTTGGTCCCAACAGACCAGAGAACTTCTATTATGTTTGCTGTTGTCTACCAGCAAGATTTTCCAGAGTTAGACTTCCACCAGGGTCATTTTAGGAGCATCTCCCGCAGTCTATGGGTGAAACACGGGTTACACCCTGGAAAGGTCGGCAGTCCCTCGCTAGATGTACGAATTTGTAAACAGATGTTTTTTACTAAAGAATGTTTACTCGTTTGAATGAGAAGTAAAATTTCCGTTCATCTGGGTAAATTTTACAGTTTAGTATGTCAATAGATAGCCATTTAAATTCACTGTTCAAACTTGAATCAGTAAAAGAAAAAAACTTTATAAATCATTTATAAATAATACATTAAATAAATGAATATTGGCATGTTAGGAAACTGAAAAATGTAAATTTAAAAAATATATTTTTTGCTTATAAAGTAGAAAAAAATTATCCTGAAATAACAGCAGGTTTAAAAAATAAAAGTCCTTTAAATCTTTTAAGTAGCTTTAAAAAATAAATGTTTAAGAAAAGAAAAAAACTGTTTTAAAATAAATAAATAAATAAATGAATATTGACATGCCACTGAAAAATATACATTTAAAAAATATATTTTTTGCTTATAAAGTAGAAAAAAAAATTATCCTGAAATAACAGCAGGTTTAAAAAATAAAAGTCCTTTAAATCTTTTAAGTAGCTTTAAAAAAATAAACGTTTAAGAAAAGAAAAAAAAACAGTAAATAAATGAATGAAACTGCTTTCCATAGGATTTGTTTCCCACCTGAGCTACTGGATTGAAGCAGCTCATCCAGAGTTAGCATGTTAGCTGATATATTATCTAACAAATTTCTGTGACCTTCACAGAACAGTGAAGGGCTAGATACAGAGAGACTGCTAACCACTCAGCTAAATTACTTATATTTATTGGAGTAAATATTTAAGAATGCGTACAAATATATTATTTTGTTTTCTATTTAAACAATAATTTAAATATTAAGTGACTTTTCTTCAACTTACACTTCACAATGACACACTTCTATCTTTTAGTCTGTATGATAAAGCCCTAAAGTGGCTTAAATACAGAAGGAAACAGTGACATAATAAAGAGAGGCACAATGAAACCCTTGTTTCCACACTGCAAAGATGCGCTGCTGCACAGCAGAACCGGAACACCGTGAGGTGTTTGTTTAAATATATGCAATGAGCAAATAACGCTGTTATCCAAGCAGGTTGAGCTGTGCACATCTATATTAGGTTAGTGTAGCACTGGGCTGTTGCATTTTAGGAGCAGGTGACTGGACATTCCTGCCTGTATTAGGTCTGACAATTTACTGTGGGGGAGTAGCAGGCGGGGAGAGCTGCACTTGCCTATGAAGAAGGAGGTAGGGAGTGAGCTACACGACTAAACGCTTGCAACAAGGAAAAAAAAAAAAATCTCATTAAATCCTGCTTACCTGTACACATACCTTCCTACACAGACTCTCGATAGAACACTGAGTCAAAATTTACATCATCAAGGAGGCGGAAGATCACATATTTATACTGTCTTGAATAGGTTTGTCAAGTAGATTAATGGTGAGACTGCACAAAAAAAAGGGAGGAAGAGATAAACGGGTAAAGATGAGAAAGATGGGAGGGAAATAACTGCTAATGGCCTAAAAAGACTAAGCTGGCCTGTCAGATTCGATGCTCATCTGACCCGATGGCTACCCCAGGGAGGGAGTGTCACCGACTGTCAGCCAGACCGAGGCAAGACGAGGAGGGAGTATTGTTGGAAAGACAGAGGACAGGAAGGAGAGACATTAAAGGCTGAAACGAGGATGGATGGTGCAGCTGGATTAATGGAATAACAGTAAAATGCAGTTGGGACTTATGAGGGAGTGGCAGGAAGAGGCTAGCAAAGAGCTAAACAATTCGTATAGGTGGGTGTGCAGCGAAGACGAGGCCAGCTGGTCGTTCTGTCTGACTATTAACGCCATTTAAAGATGCAATGAACAACTGATTGGTGATCAAACCGCATGAAGCTGAAATCAGACTTCTTTTCAACTGGTGGCTTTGATAAAAACAACCTTTGGTGTGAAAGCCGTTACTGAGGGGAGAGGGTTAAAAGTTAGCTGTTGTTTCGTCGCTGCTTCAGCAGAAATCGGCGGCCGACAAATGATCTAGAAATAAGTAGGAATTTCTTAAATTAAGTGTATTTACCCTTCATTTGAGGAAGTAAATCAGATAGTTTGCCAATGGAATGAGTATTTTTACTCTTAAAACGAGATAATTACATAATATGCACTTGAAATAAGAAAATGCAATAGTATTTTCTTATTTTAAGTGTAAATTGTCTTGTTCCATTGGCAATATGTCTCTTTTACCTACTAAATCCATGAGCAAATGCACTTATTTTAAGAAAAAATGACTTATCTAGATTTAGATTTTTTCCGGTGAGGATGTTTGACAGGAAGTTCCTCTGTTTGATCCCTTTGAAGAGTCAAAATTTGCCAGAGTTTCTCTCTTAAGCATGTTTGGGTATTAGCATTAGGCTAACATTCTACTGACTCTACATCAAATCCATACTGACGCTAAGATTAAATTAGCGATGCTAATCACGCTAATCTCTAACATATTATGTTAAAGTTATACTATGCAACCGGTGTTGATTTTCCAGCGAGGCTCCCCCCAGAGGGCGAAAGTAAAAGTGCACTGTCGTAAATATGCTCAGCTGTTCTCCTGGTTTCTCCGTCAAGCCAGGCGCGGTTGTTTTGAGCTTAGCAGACAGGCGAACGCAACGAATCACCATGTCTACTGCAGCAGAGAGCCCTTTTCCTCTTTCTTGCCTGCTCCGACATGGGCTTTCGCTGTTTTCTCGCTGGTTCCGCCATGATAACTGCTCAAATATCGCCACTGCGCTAGCAACGAGCATGCCTTTCACTGGGGGGCGTGTAGCAGTTCTCGCCGTAAAGCAAGACCGACTCTCGCGATGCACGAGACTTCTGAGCCTGTGGGGTGCGGGCCGAGGGCTCCTGCAATTGCTAGTACGGTATTTCCCCTACAGACCACCAGGGCGGCCGAGAACACCTTTGTTCGACCTGAAATGACTCATTTAATCATCCAAAACGTTATGGAACACATTAATTAACTGAAAAATGTTGCATAGTATGCCTTTAAGTGACCCTGACTGCTCTTTCTCTCTTCCTCGCCATGTAACATGGCTTAGACGTGCTTTGAAAGGCTATTTTTAGCGAAAATAAAGTGAAAAGGTAAAATTTGGCCACATGGTAATTTTTACTTCTGAAACAACGAAACCTGGTTTATGCTTAACGAGTCCAAATTACATAATTTCAGCATTCATGTAGACGGATTTTCCACCCTAAAAATCTGGGAAAATTTGTAAGTACGCTAACAGCTCCGCATAAAAAAGCATGGCGGACAAGAGTATGCGAATATAAAAATGTAGAGAAATGTAGCTAAAATGTCCAGTTTGTCCTGAATGCAGGGGCGGATTTAGGAAATTTGGGGCCCTAGGCAAAGACAGGCGGGGGGCCCTCTTAATTAGGAAGACAACACATAAAACAGATCCATTATAGAGATACAGAAATGTTAATAGAATAGACATTATTTGTTCTGCGTTTTGTCCCTCTCTTCTTGTCCCTTGTCTTGCTGTTTTCCTCTCTATGTTTTGTACTCGGCTGACTTTTCATGCGACAGCAAAAGTAAATAACCCAGTCCTTCTTTTCATTGTAGAAAAACCATGATCTTTGCAACTGTCTGTTTGCACCTTTCTGAACATATGCAGGAAATGGACTGATTCAATGGTGGACACTAAGGGCCTGAGACACACTTAATATTATAAGCGTTCTGATGGCATTTTAGCAAAGGATTTTATTTTAAATCAAAAACATTATATGCACAAATAAGAAATAGTTGTATTATCCATTGACGTAAAAAGAGTTTTATGGGGCCTCCAGGAACTTGGGGCCCTAGGCAACTGCCCAGTATTGCCTCAGGTTATCTCTATAGTTATGCTGCTATAGGCTTAGACTGCTGGAGGACACAAGGACCCCCTTTTTCATCATTCTGCTTCATTCTATCTCACACAAATAAGGAATAGTTGTATTAACTATACATGTAAACAGAGTTTTATGGGGCCTCCAGGAACTTCAAGGCTTATAGAGAAAGTTGAATCAGCTTAAAACCAAACCAAACAGCATAATTAAAAAAAAAACAATAAACTCCACCTGAAATCTCTGATCTGTAGTGTTCCAGATAATGGAGCTGAAATGAGTAAAGCCTTCCTGCATTTCCTTTGACACCATTTCAAGGTTTACAGCAATCAGCAGGTCAACTCCCCGCGGTGAAGCAGGTCTCAGGATCCATGTTGACAACCCTAACTCTGACACTAACGCGCACAGGTGACCAAAAAGCACTTTTCTTTTTTTTTTGTTATGAAAACCCCTTCATTTCTTTGCAGCTTTCTGACAGATATTGAGTTCTCACCATTTCCCAAAATGTCAGGTCTGTCACAAGACTCCAGAGACCACACGTCCTGACACAAACGGTGCATAATGGAACCCGGCGCCCTGAGGCTGCTGCTCACTTGGTCACAGTTGTTTTCTTGTTATTCATGTGGAGCAGGAAGAGAAAGGGGTTAACGCAGTAAACTTACATCCACAAAAGCTCCTTTGTCACCTTGTTCCTCCATTCTCTACACCCACCCCCCCAGGGCAAAATGGCCTTTCTCTGTGTGATGAGGAATAGTTAGCGCCCCCCCCCCCCGGAACACCTACGGACTACAGCTGAAGAGCGATCAACCAGCGCTGCTCACACCATTACCCTGCTGTTAAACGACCATGAGGCTGCGCTGCCGGTCCGATGGACGCCCATGAAAATCTGTCCTGTTAAATCAGGCGAGGAGAGGTGTGTGTGTGTGTGTGTGTGTGTGTGTGTGTGTACACATGTTGGTGGAGCTCATCTAAAAGAGGTCAAGTTGATCCACGGCGGCTGTACTTACTAACTCATAAACCGGGATCCTTTCAGGGACAGAACCAATCAGAGATGAGCTTCCTCTCAACAGGTAAAAGTATCCAGTCGTGCATCGACGTATCGATCGGGCTCCCGTTGGTCCGTTACACCCATAGGTGCTGGGATGGCGCGGGGGGGGGCGTGTGTCTGGTTTGCTAGCGGCAATGAAAGGCCATTAGTTCAGTGTGTCAGTATTCGAAGCGGGGTATCGACAGCCGGGCCCGGATAATCAATAAGAGCAGATCTCTCACTCCCCTCTGCTGTTCACAGTAATGGACCCACAGTCCAGCATGGCGCTTTCTACACCGCAAAAATGAACCGGTGCATCTCTGGATCCGACCAGCAGCTGATTTACTGCTATTTTATGCCCTTTTTTCAACTTTTTTCCTTACTGTCGTCGTCATTAAGTGGTTTCTGCTCCGGCTGGATAAAAGATGGAGGCCGGAGTGGGGTTGGCTTGCAGCCAGCAGGGTGGGACCATGATTTACCAAACACAGTACAACTGGACAGAACTCCCAGGACCTTCCCCTCTGATGTCACTGAATAGAGAAGCACTGAAGCACTGAAATGTCTGAAGGGTAGAGTTAGTTTTTTTCCTTCATCCAGATTAGTACCACCTTATGAGAACAGCTCGGTCATGACTGCAAAACCATTTAAGGGTTGATCCACTTTTATAAACTTCGACTCTTCATATTACATTAGGAAAGCATTATTTTTTGATTATTTTAAGGAGAGATGGTCTTTTTAAAACCAGTAGCTACAAGTTTAACTCCTCCCTACATAATTGTTTTTCATTATCTTAGATTAATCAGTGTAATTAAGAGGAATTGTTAGGATAATTATCATTTAAGATGTGTGAGTTTATTTCACCTTGGTAGTGGCTGCTTGTGTCAGAACTGGTGTTTTAATCTAATTACTACAGTTCTTCTGTTTTGATACAGTTATAATCTTCATTCTGTACGTGGCAAAAATTTGGAAATGGAATGAGAGCGGCGTCCTTCAGCTAAGAACGAAGTGTAATATTATGATAATGCTGCAGCCACACTGCAAAATGTCTTAAATAAAGGGCATTTACCCTTAATTTGAGGAGAAAATAAAGAGGATTTGCCAATGGAATGAGGATTTTTACTCAGAATAAGGAAATTAGATGATATACACTTGAAATAAGACAATGAAACAGGGTTTTTCTTATTTTAAATGTAAATTGTCTTGTTCCAATGGCAAATAGTTTCACTTACCTCCTCAATTCAACAAAAATCGCACTTGTTTTAGGAAAAAATGACTTATCTAGATTAAGATTTTTTCCAGTGCATGGATGTCTAATAATCTACTAACATGTTTGATATAAAAATAAGAAAATGTGGCAGACTGGAGATGTATAAAATGAAGTTTAACTGAGAGGTGAGCAGCTGCCTTCTGTATATTCTAAGCAATTTCTCTGATCTGAGTAAGATTACCATTTCTATCAGAATCTGTTGTCATGTCTCCTGGTTATTTAATACATTATAAGTTATGAAGATTTGAACCTTATTTTGATTTTGTTGATTTTGTTTGTTCAGTAGAAGTAAGTAGGAGCCATTCAGATTCTCAGTCATCCAGGTCATTCCAAAAAAATAAATAAAAACCAATCCACTGTTCTTTGTTTCCAAGTTTGAAGACGTTTTGCTTCCCATCCAGGAAGCTTTTCCAATTCAAAATGTCAGGAATAGCATTGAGTTCCAGGTTTTATACAGCAGCCCAACAAAGCTTTGTTTTTGCTGGATGTGAAGTGAAACATCTTCAAACTAGGAAACAAAGTCCAGTAGATTGTTTTTAATTTTCCTTTTTTGGAATAGCCATTCAGATCAACACTCCGTACCAGTTGGTGGCAGTAATGCACCATTTCTTTGCGTTCCAACCACCAATAAAATCCCATAAAGAAGAAGTTTAACTCCTCCCAGCCAGTAAGAGGCGCACTTGCCTGTTCTCATTCCCGTTTGCTGAATCCGGTTACCATGTCCGCTAACTGTAATGCTAATGCTAACCTTTGGTTTGCTGTTTTTAATCAGCACCAAAAATCCGACCAATGTTCACCCACTTTTTGAGTTTCTTTTTTTAAGTTTTGGACATTTTGTAATTAACATTAAATTTCCCTTTGGGATCCAAAAATATTTTATTATATTTAAATTGAATATATATGTTTTTTCCAATTCCTAATACTGTAAACCCTACAGTCAGTGGATTTACAACCGTTAAACTAGTGGCTGGTGATTTAACAGTTATATAAAAGTAAAACAATAAAATGGATGTTTGCCTATTAATATATATCTTTTTAACTTTTTTTTAACCTTTATTTAACCAGGAAAAAATCCCATTGAGATTAAAAACCTCGTTTTCAAGCGAGTCCTGGCCAAGAGGCGGCAAAGTTACATAAAAAAATAAAAACATACCAAGTAAAGCAATGACCATATTCTGGCCGTATTTTGAATTAATATCAATATTTTCAATGACATATCACAATATTTGAATTAATTTGTCTCTAACTGAACTGTTTCACACATCTGAAGTTTTTCATGTAAAATGTGTTTTTTATTTTGTTAGCTTTTATAAAACCTAAGTTTGACTGGATGTTCCCCACATCCTGCCCATTAAACAATTCCTTACAGCTTCTAGTTCCCAGCTCATACAGCGGGCGCCTTGATATGATTTGGTTGGACGGACATAAAATGGACAGAGTGGGTCCTTTGGGTCTCTGTGGAGCGGGGACCATCTTGGGTCACACTGCTCTGTTTTTATTTTGTTGCCTGTGAGGGATCCCTGCTGTGTCTGGGGGGGATTTCCATTGGGCAGCGTGTGACCCTGAACACTGGCCTTCCTGTTGCACCGCAGAGATGAAGCTGGAAGAAAAAAAACAGTCCTGTCCAAGAAGCGGATCTTCCTTCTTAAAGTGGGAATGTGCAAAACCCATGTGGACGTTTATATCTAAATGGGACGATGGTGCAGTTTTTACCTGCCGGGTAGAGAAGTGCTAGTTGCCTTTTACACAGATTGAAACCCACAGCATGTTAGTTGTTGTCCTCTTTTTCTGCAATCGTTCAATTTGTTTCTTCCAAGATGGGATTTTTTAGAAGTGAAGTAGGCTGGAAGAGGGCGGCTGGGAAGGACGGGACGGAGCGAGGGAGCAGCCAAGCTTATTTTGGAGTCTCCGAACTGTAATCACCACCTACAGCTGCTTCCTCCCAGGTGTTTCGGACGTTAACAACAAGAGCAAGGGAGAAAGTGCAGAGGAGCCAGCTCCCCCCCCCCCCCCCCCTCTCATTTAGGAAACACTCCTTAAACCGGAGCAGCTAACCCGAAATTTCCATTCCTCGCAACATAACTAGCCTTTGCTGGGTTTTGGACAGCTCACTTTTCCATAGCAAACAGAGTTTCCACAGGTTTCCTCCTGCTGAGCCTTTGCAGGCGAGGAGGAAGTGCTATCTAAGGAGGGAGAGGAAGTTGAAGGGGCTATCATAGAGCTGACACAACACTTCCACCCATACCTGCCAGAGGAGACGGGACAGTGACTACTTCAAACACGGCCTAGTCTGTCTGGAAGCTCAGACAAAAGCCCAGAATGAATCATTAGTTAGTCATCTAACTTTAGCATATTTATTCCCTCCGTCTCACTGTTTAGCAAAGAGCACATTTTACACCAGCAAACAATGCTTTTATATTTTATGTTATAGACCAAACAAAAAGTAGAAAAAAACATTTGGGAAGTCTTTAAATTGGCTTCAGCTCAATCAATATTATAATGAGCGCCTTGTGATTGGATTACACAAGGCGCAAAAAGTTTCACAAAAGTAAGCACATGATTTGATAAGGTACCGTAATTTTCGGACTATAAGCCGCACCTGAATATAAGCAGCAGGTTTTTTATGTTTAATTACCATATGGTTCGTGCACAGAGAGGATTGTTGGGAAAGAGGCAACTATTTATTAACATTTCAACACAATTGAATTGAGACAATTCTTCCTGCTGGCGTCTCCAACATCTCACCATTGACTCGTTGATTCCAAGGTTACGTGCATCGGTTCTATTTACGTTGTTTACTGCCTTTAACTTAAAAGCTGCATCATATGCATTTCAACGTTTGTTTTCCATAATGAGGGTGTCACACAAACTGTCTTGTGCTCGGAATGTCCATCTTTCTCGGAGTCTGCTTCCGGAGGACGTCTGCATTCCCACGCGCGGCTACTTGTGTGTTGAAGCAAATGTGACATCAACATGGACAATGGTAAAATCCATAGATTTAGGTACCGTATTACTAGGGGTGTAAATCACATCCATCATGGCGATTCGATTCAGTATCTATTTCCTGACCCAACGATTCGATTATTTTCAATACTCAAGAATACACCACGATTCGATTTGATTCATTGGTTAATTGATTCATTTTCTTTTTTTAAGACCTTACAGCCTAAACAAAGTTTCAAGTTTGAAATAAATCAATGAAAGCTGTAATATCGTTATGCATTTTTTTTTTAGAAACAACAGAAAATAACAGAAGTAGAAAAGTTGCATCAAAAAATCCTGCAAAAATCCTGCACATAATCAATGCAAGTGCAATGAGTGCAATGCAATACCTCTGCTCCAGACGTCCCGCCCCCTCCACAGACGATTCGCTGCTCCTCTCCCAAATTGTAGCTGACCGCAGACAGCGCTGCAGACAGGAGGCCGGCTTGTTTTGTTTTTATGACCGAAATTGAGGAAAAAAACTCGTGAGGTTTGACCCGCTAGAATAGTGAGGTGCGCGAGAACGCTGGGACCCTTTTTCCACCTGGATCTCCGCTCTTTTTGGCCCTCCTGTCCCTCCGTCGTCGGACTAAACTCGCGCCTCGGTCGTATCTAGACCCACAGCGTGTAGCACAGACCACGCTTAAATACTGAGCATAAATCAAAAATGTCTGCATCAAGCTCACTGCAACACACTGCTGTAAGAGTATAACCAGAAAGCGAGGTAGGAGGGCAAAATAGGTTTAGCGCCACCGCAGCACGGGAGGGAGAATTACGCCCAGGAGCAAATGGATAAAAATAGACAGGAGGAAAAAAAAAACATGAATCGATTCTCTTGCGGACGTATCGATGCATCGAATCGTCGGCTGTTGGATCGATGCATCGATACAAAACGATTATTATTTACACCCCTACGTATTACCCTAGTGGCCGTTAGCTGTATAAGTCCACAGATAAGCCGCAAGGTCGAAAAATGGGGAAAAAGCTGCGGCTTATAGTCCGAAAATTATGGTAAGTACAATTAACTGCCAGTTAAATACTATTTTTGCACAAAAAAAAAAGAAAAAATCACTACATTATCTTTTTTCAAGATTTAGGCACTAAATTAGTCATGCCATTGCCAGATAAATTTACCTACATGTTCAAATTATATGTAAATAAATGCAATTATTTGATTAATTTTGTACCTTTTTTAGATCAGTTGCTGTAGTGTATTGGATTTAGGAGGGTGAATGTGCTCAAACTAGATGTTGGATCGATTTCACCTTGTCTTAAACCTTTTGCCGCCTCCAACAGGTTTTCTGTGTCTGTCTCTGACCAACTACCCAGTCCACCCTAAAGAAAACAACAATGGTGCCTTCACTGTGCTTCACTGTAGGGATAAAGCCTTTTGTTTTTTTCTGACATACCAATTTAAGGGTTTAGTACTGTTTCACCACATGTTTGACGTGTCTCCTGACTAGTGACGTCTGTCACATGAAATCCCACAAGAAAATGTGTCTATGGTGATGCAAAAACCTGAAACATTGAAGCAGTATGAATAATTGTGCAATACACAGTAGATGTCAAGGCTAATTTAACCACAGATTACTGGTAAAGCTCATAGTAGAGTGGCTCAGGTTCATAAGGAATTTATCTTGATATGCTGCTATAGGCTTAGGCTGCCGGAGGACATAAAGACCACTTTCTCTCACTCTGCTTCATTCTACTTCTATTCTTCTCTGCATTAATTGTCAGTCAAACCTCTAATTTCATGTTCTCTAGACTGCTGCCGTCAACATCTTCCCTGCTAAATGATAGAGTTGGGCATGTTTTTCACAGTTTAGTCCTGTTTCTCCCCTGAACATAGATGTGGATTCAGCTTTTACTTTAACTACACGTTTGCGTCCTCTTTTATTCTCTTTGGCACTGTTTTTTTCTTAGACAGAACCACCTATGAAGCTAGTATATTGTTACGTTTATATATAGAAGGAATTTATTAATGTTCTTTTTGTGCGTCTGCTTTTGTCTCCTTGAACCGCTAGTCGTTCTTGGCAAAAGGCTGCTCACACTCAGCCTGGTTATGCTGGCCTTTTTTTTCCTGTCGCTGCATGCATGCTCAGTATGATGAAATGCTTCAGTCATTGAGATAATACAAGTGAATGTTTACTGTGACTATATGCTGATGAAGGAGGAGTGAATCCTGCAAAGTTAATGACTGAATCCAATCAGCTGGTTGTTCTTAGAAAAATTGTTCCCAATCTGTGTGGATGATTCTACTGTATTTTCTCTGATGGTATGTGTTGTGATTGGTGCTATATGAATAAAACTGAACTGAGTTTCATAAACACATGGCGGTCATGTCTGTGGGTTAAACATAACCCAAGAATGCGATACAGACGACAGGATCTGACTCTGCAAACAAAATACACCAGATCTCATAAATAAGATGCATTCCCACATGTTCTCCAAATGCTGGGTGTATGAGGCATGTTACAGAAACCTTCTACCCGCCCAGCAGCCGCACCCAGAGCCAGTCAGCCTGTAGGTGTTGCTGCGTTCAGTCAGAGACGCCAGAAAAAACACATCACACTGTGGTTCAGACGCCTTTCAGCCAGAACCGTCCCCGTTTCTTCACCACCTCCCTGTTCTGTTCACAGGGAAGCCCTCCATATGGGAGGCTGCTGAAAGTCATCTGCAGCAGACACGTATTATTATCCAATAAAAACAGCTGGCGCCATGCGAGCCGAGTGCGTCGCCGCCGATGCAGACGAATATCTGAACCTCTGCAAAGATCACAAAGGTTTCTGGGCTTAAACAATCGATCCAGTCTGAAATACTCGCTTCTGATAAAATTCACAAATGCACTAAAAAAAAAAAAAAAAAAAAGCTTTATTTTCCCAGCTTTCCCACAGCATGATGCTGCCACCTCCATGTGTTCTCCACCTGCAGTTATTTCCCCCTACATCCTGTTGAATCCACCGATGCGTTAAAGCGTGAACCAGAAACAAAGCAGCAATAATAATTAAAAAAAAGAGAAAGATGAGGAAAAACAAGCAAAGGTTAAGCTGGCAGATGTGTTGCCCTGTGAAAAGCAGAACCTCCAGCCTGGACAAACAAAAGCTGGCTGATAAGCACTGCGGCAGCGGCGGCGGCGGCATCAAAGCCTTCCAGATTATAGATTACCATCAAATCAGTGGCGGCGATGGACGGGGGCACCCGCTACTTACTGTAATGCCCACAAATCTAACGGGTTGGCGGTTAGGGCGGGGTCAGAGCGAGTCGCTGTGTGGGCGTACCTGATCTGCTGAACAATAAAGCTTCTCTTTCATAAACAAAGTTTCCATGAAACAACGGGTGGGGGGGGTCTGATTACAGTGGCCGATTTGAAGATGTTTTGATATCCGTTCTGACCGCTGATCTTAATTTCATGTTCGGACCCATAGATTAATGCTGGGGTTCCAATGGAAGGAGGCTTAGAGATGTTTTTTACAATCCTAGTAGTTTGATCCCTCATCCCAATATATATATCTTAATAAATACAGAAATATGAATGTCCAATTAAATTTATTTTATAAAAAAACACAGGTTCCAAAAGACACCGCGTGGAAAAAAAAAAAAAATCTTGTGTTTTTTGTAAAAAAAAAAAGATGTTTTTTACAATCCTAATAATTTCATCCCTCATCCCAATATATATATTTTATTAAATACATAAATGTTAATGTCCAATGAAATTTATTTTATAAAAAAAAACACAGGTTCCAAAAGACGCTGCGTGGAAAAAAACAACTTTTTTTTTTACAAACCTTTGAGCTGTGAATCTAAAGTTGTATGAAGGGTCAAAATATATTAAGAAACAGGTGATAATATGATATTAAAAATGTTAATGTCTCATTAAATAACTTTTATTTATCTAGATAACAAGTAAATAATTTCATGGTTTATATTTTTTCCAAAGGAAAAAAAATACTATTAATTGCAAAAATGACCCAATAGATTAAAGAGAAATCTCATAAAAAAATTAATCTATTTAAAATATAATAATAATAATGTCACTTTATACATTGATAGCTGAATATAGAGTGAAATGTTTGGGACCTTAACCTTGAGAACTAATACGTGATATTAATAATAAATAGTGATGCACGATATTGGGATTTTGGCCGATGTCCGATATGCCGATATTTTTTAAACTCATGTAGCCGATAACCGATATCTATACCGATGTTAAAGCTGGACAAAAATAAGTAGTCATTGAAAACAGCAGTTTTGTTATCCATTTCTGACACTTTGAAAAATAATATACTCAAATATATTTTCATATGCTGATATCAAATTGATTTTTAAAAACGCGGTATCGATCTATTTTACTTTCAAAATCTCGTGAAATTTCATCGTTCTGTTACAAACTCTCGTGATATTTTGCGAATTCTTGTGAGATTTTGTTAGTAAAATAGATCGATGCCGCGTCAATATATCAACATATAAAAATATGGCAAAATTTCGTGAATTTTCGGGGGATTTCGTAGCATAACGATGACATATAGCAATATTTCATTAGTAAAAGAGATTGATATGGTGTTTTTAAATGGCAATATATCAGCATATGAAGATATTGGGATATTTTAATGTATCAATATTTTTTCCCTCGTCTTTAGAAGTTTTTAAGTCTGTAAAAAAGAAGTTTTTGAGGAAGAAGAAGAAGTAGTATTTCATTTTTTTTTTTAGACTTTAGAAACTCAGAAGCTGATCAAATATCGGGTTAAATATCGGTGGGGTGGCCGATGTCCGATATTCAGTTTTAAGGCCGATACCGATAGGGGGCCGATTATATCGTGCATCCCTATTAATAAATATACCATTAAGTGGTAAAATGCACAATTATATGCCCCATTAAATAATTACAACAAAATTAGAATGATTAATTAAATAATCCAATATAATTCCAAACATTAAACTGAAAATAATGACTTCACTTTGAGTGCATTTATGAATATAAAGTTATTCTCTATTTTTTAGGGGTCAATTTTCTGTTCTGTTGTTATTTTTGGGGTCACTAACTGAAATGTTAAATGCTCCATTAATTTAAAATTTCACAATAAAATGTCTCAATGAATAAATAAAAACATAATTTAAAACAATGAATTGAATATTTGTTATTAAATACTAACTATCAATATCAAATTACTTTATTTAGATGAATTAATTAAGTAAATTTGTGTTTTTGGGATTCTGTTGGTTTGTTGTGTTCAGGGATTCACAGGCTGAAAGGTCTGCAATCCCTGGATTAACGGGATGTTTGTTTACTGAATCGGTCGGGTTCTGGTTGAACCGGGTCTGAAAACAGGGTTGCGATCCAGGACCTCGGGTTATGTTACAGTAAAGCGTCTTGCCTTCCCTTATCGCCCAGCCCCGCCAGCAGCAGTGCGAGGATTAAAGATTAATCCCAACCTTCTCAGCCACCTCTCCATAAAAGCTGCGCTCGCTTTAAAAGTATCGGCTTGGATTAGCGCACAGGTGTTCCACCGATCCCGCCTCTGCATGAGGACACGCTGCTGCTAACCTTTACCTTCGTCCTCTCATTGCCCCCCCTTCCTTTTTATCAAAAAACAAACCAAAACAACCCCCTCATGGGGAAGATGCAGCATACTGATACTGTGCTCTGTGCGTTCCACGCAGAATGAATAATTCAATATGGTGGCAAGTTTTCTAAGATAAAGATTCTGTTCACCAACCAACCTTTTATTCCCAGATTGAGGAAACAAGAGACCAAATGCGACTATAGATCGTTAAAAAGCCTGACTTGGTTTAACAAAACATCAAACTACACATGAAGTGGTGCATATGTGTCAAACTGAAAGCCCGAGGGCCGCATCCGGCCCGCCACAGCGATTAATCTGGCCCTCAAGAGACATATGAGAGATATGTTATAAAATAAGGGCGTATTTTCTTCTCACATCTGGATGAAACGCCTAAATAAATGGGAGGAAAAATAAAATTCCAGAGCAGGGCTCCTTGTAAATGAAACTATGACATCAGAAGTTTTATTTACTCAGAAACAAGATGGAGATACGAGGATCTGATGATGCTGAACGCCTGCTTTAAACAGGGTTTATACAGGAATAATTAACTCAAATTTAATGAATTTTAATTTTCTTTTAATGCTCTTAGAAATCATTTCAATGCCATCAATACCCATGACTCTCATATATACACGGCAAATTAGTTTATCTTTTCCGTCGGCAGAATGCAATTCCTTAGCTTCGTGAGACCATCCTGATCTTGCGAGCTTTCAAGGTTTCACTCGCTAATCGGTCTGGAGACTCAGTTAAAGAAAGTTTGGAGCCGTTCACCAAACGAACGTCCAATCAGCGCTGGCTTTGAGGCGGGTTGAGGTGTGACGCAACGAGAAGCGCGACAGTTCAGTCTAAAGAACATGGCGGCTTCAGCCGATGAAACTAGCGTTAGCGTGGCTATCGAGCAAGTTTTATCGGAATTACAGAGTATTTCTTCACTGAAAGAAGAGCAAAACACTGCTCTGGAGGCTTTTCTCTGAGGAAAAGATGTTTTTGCTCTTCTCCCGACTGGTTTCGGCAAGAGTTTGATCTATCAATTGGCTCCTCTTCGTCGTCGCTCTGTTAGTATGTCATATGCTTCGTTGATCTGATTGGTTTATTTGGCCCGTCTATCACCAACATAGGCCAATCAGCTAACCAGTATTTTCGCCCCTTCCCAAAATTACTTCAACGGAAGGTTTCCAGATGGATATGCGGAGCAAATCCATCTGGCGGAGTCAGGTAAGCAATTCCTCAATTTCCAGCCACTTTAGTTGAAATTAGCATTTTTCCCATTCTCCTTCTTTTCCAAACATACGGCTTTACGATCAAACGGAAGCAGTTCCACGCAAATATATCGAGATATATTTGCAAACATATATATTGTTTTTGTAAACTTTTTTTTCTAAATAAAGCATTTTAAATGCCAAAAACATAGCATTTAATGAATTATATTGCTAAATCAACACTTAATTTAAAGAATAATTATTTAATGACTTTTAATGATTTTTAATGACCCGCGGAAACCCTGTTAAAACTCTGAAGGTGGCTGATTTTCAGACCTTTGCAAAGGTTAATAAGATCGATTATACTTCTAATTGTCGGCAAATCACTTAAAATTAAGGAAATCGATTCACCGCTAAAAACAATTGAGATTATTTGAATCGTTTGCTGCAATAAATGTAGTTAAATAAATAGTTCCTCCGAGCACAGCACCTGAAGAGTGGACCTCCACCTCCGTCTCCATCTATCACAGCGGTCTGCAACCGGTACAATCCAGACATTTCTGTTCAGTTAGAGCCGCAAAACACTGAATGTGTTTTTTTTTTATTTCTACAAAAAGAAAAAGATAACTTTTACTTAATAAATATCCGTTACAGGAGATCTGTCCTTTTTAATCATCATGCCATTTCAAATTTTAGGTTTTAAAATGATGGAAACAACTTGCAAAAAGAGAATAAACACATTTTTTATTGAGATGATTATATTTCTACGGAAGAGGATTAGAGCCACTGGAAAAAAAAAAGTTAACTGATTTTTAAATTTTATTTCCGTTTAATATGGGAAAAAATTCAGAATTCTGACTTTTTTCTCAGAATTCTGACTTTAATCTCAGAATTCAAAATCTTTTCTCAGAATTCTGACTTTTTTCAAAACTATATCACATTTTTATAAAAATAAAAGGTTTTCCAACTTCTAAAAGATTTGAAAATTATATCTTAATCAGACAGCAGATGTTAAAACATGAATTTATTAGTATATCTATTCTTCAAAAATAAAAGCCGGCTCTTTATCATTGAGTTTCTAAAAAGCCACTTGCAAAAAAGTAATTTTTTCTTAAAATAAGTGCATTTTTTCTTAGACTGAGGAGGTAAAAGAGACATTTTGCTAATGGAACAAGACAATTTACACTTAAAATAAAAAAACACAATTGCTTTTTCTCTAATTATCTTATTTTAACAGTAAAAATACTCATTCTATGGGCAAACTATCTCATTTAGCTATTCACATTAAGAGTAAATACACTTAATTTAAGAATTTTTACTTATTTCTCAATCATTTTTCCAGTGCAGAGCCATAAGCTGCAGACCGCTGATCTAGCACCATCCCATTGACTCTAAACAATCCCGTCTCAACCAGTCTAATCTTAACATTTGATCACCATGTATACATTTTATCACTGCTGCGTTTTAGCTATGGAAATGTCTTGAGAGCTGTACAGTTTCTGCACCGTAGGACGGACATGAAGGCCTGTTGTCACACAGCAAACTAACAGGTGTCAGAGGGCATGTTTCATTCATGGCCTCTCATCGGTTATGTATGGAGGACTTTGTAGGTGTGCCGTTTATCTCTGTAATGGAGGGAGAAACAGCAGAAGCCGCAGAGAGAGAGCGACTCTTATGCTCCCATAATGGGGATGAATAAAGGATGAGCCGAGGCTCAGACACCAGGTTAAGGCGCCGTTTAGCACCTTGGCTCATTGCCCGGCGTTGGAGGACAGGAGGGACGGAAGATAGAGGGGAAACAAAGACGGGGATTAGAAGAAGAATTTGAGAAGACTATCAATGGCTAACTGATGAGCTGAGCTAGAGATAAAACTGTTGTTTGGACACGGAGTTCGTAAAGATCTTATTGGGTTCTTAAACAACGTGAGCCGCAGATGAGGGGATTTTTCTAAACAGCAGAAAAAGCTACTTGTTGACTTGGAGTCTGGTTCCATACGCCTCCGCAGACCTCCTCTCTTTGATCCACCTCAGAAGAAAATGAAAGGCAGTGGAAAAAAAGGGGGAAAAGAAAAAAAAAGAAAGCAATAGCAACCTTAGAAACGAGGATCTGAGCAAGTCTGAGAGGTAGTGATCTAAGCAGAGAGAGGGGGGGGCTGCGAGGACGGAGGGATGTGGCAGTTGTCAGTTGGTGCGTATCGTGGATTGGGGACAGATGCTGAACTCCTGACGGTGCCAGTCTGCTACCTCCCAGGCAATCATAATGGGGGCCACCTGCCCCGAGTTACGGCAAAACTGAGAGAGCTTGTGGCAGCAGCCAGCCAGCACCTGTGCTCAACAGTCAGGTCACCACATCAAACCCCGCCTGGAGCGTCGGGGGGGGGGGGCGGCTCAAGAAGCAGCTTTTCTTCCTCCGCTCTCGGATCGTTGCAGTGGCAGACAAGCCCACACCTCGCTCTGAATGGGATTTTTAAATGATACATCATCTAAAACATGCCTTTCATGGGGAGACATGGTAGTGGCAGCATCATGCTGCGGGGTTACCTCCTTAATTTGATGGAAACTCTCACTTTGCTTTCTATTATTGATTTTTTTATGTTCTGCTCATTTTGCTGCTGATTATGTTCTAAAGGTCTTGTCGTACTCAGTATTTTTTGCCTCTATTATCGCCCCTCAAGAGTTTCTGTCAACATCTCGTTGAGGTTTCTTCTCTTTCTTATCTTAGCTTCACGTTTCCTTTATGGTTTCTTTAGATCCTGTCATATTCTGCTACTTTTGTCATTAATGCGTCTCAATATGTTTTTACATATGATTTATGTTCCCTTATTGCTGCCTTTTAGTTTGATCGTTATCGATTAGGTTTTGGATTCCTATGTTTAGCTTGTTTTACTTCCCTTTGTTTCTCCCTCAGCTCGTTACCTTGATCCTCCTCAGCTGTTTCCATGTCACAGCTGATCGCCCTCGACCGTTCTCCTCGCCTTTTCTCCCTTCGCTCTCTCAGTATTTAATCAGTCGGGTCTTTTATCTACCTTCACTGGAGTCCTCCGTTAGTTTCCTTCTTGTCATCATGCCTGCTTCCCATGTTTCTATTCATGAGTTCCTCGTTAAAATAACTTTAACCCCTACTACATTCTGCCTTTAGGTCTTCCTTCTACCTCATCATGAGTTTCCAAATTAGTTGAATCCTAATGTTTGGTTTCTTATTTTTTTTCTACATTTCCATAGATTTTTTTTTTTTTCTGTTAGTTAGTTGATTTAATCCCAGCTCACCTGCCTGTATGTCATTCTCCACTCTTCCCTCAGTATCCATGCTCACCGTAACCCTGTCGCTTCATGACACTTCCCTGGTTTTCCATAACCTGTTCCTATTATAACTCTCTTTTAAGTTCTTTATATTTATCGTTAAAGTGTTCTGTTTATAACAGTCCACCTTTGCACACAGGTCCTTTACAAACAAATAAAAACAACAGAAAGATGGCCGTCCTTTGAATCAATCTGACTGGATGATCTGGTTGAACTGTAAAGTGCCTTGAGATGACATGATGTGAATTGGCGCTATAGAAATAAACTGAAATGAATTGATATTTCGAGAAGCAAAACGAGCAAAAGTCTCTAGATGTGCTAAGCTAGTAGAGATAAGCCCTAACAAAGTTTGCATTCAGAGGCTTTTCTTCACCTCTCTGATGGTGTGATCTATGAAATCCCATTAAATGGTATTAAGGTTTATGGCCATAAAGTGACCCAATCTGAACATGTTTAAAGGGATCTGACCAGTGCTTGCTGGCAGCAGCAGAGATTACGAGGCAACACCTTTTTAACTTAGAATAACAAAGCGCAGCCACATATCTGGCACTCTGAAGTGCTGCTGAGGTATTTGAGGAGCTGTGTCCCGCTGCCATGTGACACGCTGTGAGAGCATCTTATTTTAGAGCTGAGATAAGGTGTTGCAGAGAAGGGGTGGGACAGGAATGTCCATGGCAGACCTCAGCTCCTGTCCCAGGGCGAGCTCCTCATTATTACATTTCTCCTGATTCAGACCATTTACAGCCTGTCCTTTCGCCTCGCTGCTTCTCTCTCTCTTTGCCCCACACACACAGCAGTTTATTTAGCTGCCATGTTTACATTCCTGCTCAGTCAGCCTCTCCCAGGGGAAGCGGACTGGATGGGAGTTCTGTAGCTGAGCCGCTCGCCCTCACACAGCTCCAGTCAGACAGACAGTGGCTGCTACGCACAGCTGTGTGTGAAACATGAAAGCGGACGGCCCAGATCGGCAATACCCCGGCTGACGAGCGGAGCATGTCAGCGCGGTCATGCAGCAATCGGCCCTGAGGTAAATACAGGATCGCTGGATGGTAGAGAGGAGCAGGCCGTCACCATGGCAGCGGCGATGGGCGGGGCCGGAGGTGGCTAACTGAATGGAGCTGTAGGACCTCCTGAGCGCCGAGGTCCGCGGCACTTCGCTGGCCTCATCATTAGACTGACTCCGGCAGAGTGCTGTCTGCGCGCCCTAATGACCGCTGACTCACTCGGCACGAAGCGCCGCCGCCACATTAGCCCGGCCCAGAATAGCCCCAAATAAAGAGACATGAGAGGAGGGCGGGGATGTTTGGCGCCACTGCAGTCATGTAAGACATAACTCTGGGCTGGCTTTGTAAAATACACATCTAGTTCTTGCTTAATTAGATTAAAACTTTTGTTTTATTAACCTGAACAAGACCAGGTCATCCAGGCGAGGACCGACATGGCTGGTATTCAGTCCACTAATCCTCGACTCAAAGTATTAATGCTGAGATAAAATAATTGGCTTCAGGTGGTTCCTTCTGACATAAAACCCCAGATTTCCTAGAAGAAATGCCTCAGCAGGCTTCTGGAACAATATATGAAGGCTCCCTGGAGGAGATGGCTCAGGGTTAACAAGGCTGTGAAGCCCACATGATGGCCGGACAGAGGACGGGGCTGTTCGGCTGACCGCAGTCAGTAGGAGGAAGCAGGAGAGTGGGACGAGGACAGGAACAGTGTTTGTGCTGTCCCCCCCCCCGATCAAACAGGGGGGAGAAAACAGCAGTATATCTGCTTCATCTGCACAGCTTCTACGACTAGCAAGCAGGTGGGAACATCAGACGAACCGGATCAGCTTCCAAATAAATCACCTGTTTAAAACTCCATTCAACGGCAATTTTGGTAACGTTCTGCTCATTTTAGTGTATTTTTTTAAATAACTATCAAAGCGTTCGTACTTATTGCGTGTACGTTATATTTTCTAGGGGTGTAAATCACATCCATCATGGCGATTCGATTCAGTATTGATTTCCTGACCCAACGATTCGATTATTTTCGATACTCAAGAATACACCACGATTCGATTAATCGGTTAATTTTTTTATTTTTATCTTTTTTTTTTTAATAAATCAATGAAAGCTGTAATATCGTTATGCATTTTTTTTTAGAAACAACAGAAAATAACAGAAGAAGAAAAGTTGCATCAAAAAATACAGCAAAAATCCTGCACATAATCAGTGCAATGAGTGCAATGCAATACCTCGGCTCCAGACGTCCCGCCCCCTCCACAGACGCTCCGCTGCTCCTCTCCCAAATCGTAGCTGACCGCAAACAGCGCCGCAGACAGGAGGCCGGCTTGTTTTGTTTTTATGACCGAAATTGCGGAATAAAACTCATGAAGTTTGACCCGCTAGAATAGTGAGGTGCGCGAGAACGCTGGGACCCTTTTTCCACCTGGATCTCCGCTCTTTTTGGCCCTCATGTCCCTCCGTCGTCGGACTAAACTCGCCCCCACTTCCTCGCCGCCTCGGCCGTATCTAGACCCACAGCGTGTAGCACAGACCACGCTTCAATATTGAGCATAATTTAAAAATGTCTGTGTCAAGCTCACTGCAACACACTTCTGTTAGAGTATAACCAGGAAGCGAGGTAGGAGGGCAAAATAGGTTTAGCGCCACCGCAGCACGGGAGGGAGAATTACGCCCAGGAGCAAATGGATAAAAATAGACCGGAGGAAAAAAAAAAACATGAATCGATTCTATTGCGGACGTATCGATGCATCGGATCGTCGGCTGTTGGATCGATGCATCGATACAAAACGATTATTATTTACACCACTAGCTTTTTCCCCCGTATATCAACACTGACTGAAACATCCATGCCTGGGCTGATTCATTAGTTCAATTCAATTCAGTTTATTTCTATAGCTCCAATTCACACCACACTTTCCAGTTCACCAGATCATCCAGTCACATTGATTCAAAATTTTCTATCTTAGGGAAACCAGTTGATTGCATCGACTCATTGACTCTTCAGCAATCCCTCACACTAAGCATGTTTGTAGCGACAGTGGAGAGGAAAAACTCCCTTTTAACAGGAAGAAACAGCAGAACCAGGCTAGATTCTAGTTAGGCTCTGATCCATTACTGATGTTGGAAACTGGTCTGATATCAGGCTGAAAACAGAATTGGGATAATATCAGCCTATTTCATTCATCCATTTGTTCTGTACTTAGATCACGGGTCTGCAAACTGAGGCCTCCTATTACAGTAAAAATTTCCTCACTTTCCTTGATGGGTCCTTGGCTGGTCCCCTACAATTAAACATAAATTTTTTGCACTAAAATATTCTTTCTGTCATGATTTGTTGACATTAAGTCAGAGAAAACAATATGCAAGAGCGTCACGTCACATGACTAAGAAACCGTAACGGGATTGGCTGGGTGTTGGACGCCACAATCCATTGCTAATGTCTGTGACCTGAAGTAACCCTTCCCTTTTTACACTGAATTTAGACTCCGAATTTAAGACAGTGAAATAGAGCCAGTTGAATCTCAGGAGGCTGAAAATATTGAGTTTGAATTTTAAAAGGTTGAATTTTTTTATATGCAGATTTTTTTAACACTGAAAAATAAGTATTGGAAATGTAATCACTTTGAAATAGTAATGTGAATTTGTAGTTTGAAGAGAAAATAAATGAAATTTCAGCTGTGTAGAAATAATGACAGTGAACTTTTTTAGGTCAAAAATGTGCTCTGAATATATTTTAACACTGAAACAGTAAGTACAAACATACAACATTTAAATTTCAGTGGCATTTTTAATTCAAATCCCAGCGACACTGATTTACTTCCATAGAAAAGAGAAGGAACATGACCTGCGTAAAGTGAGTGCAGCCTAAAATACTCCTCCTACCGAATCAATGCTGCATATTGATTGCTTGGGCAGAGGTTATGCAACATCACCCCTTCAGAGTACAATTATGGTGTAATCACAATCCACCAGGGTTCTGCCCAGCGAGCTGACTATCCTGTGGAGAGGAAAAAACTCAAAACAAACCCTGAGAGAAAGCGTCCTCCCAGCGACGGCGGGGCAGACTCACTGTTAGCACAGCGCTGCGAAGGCCTCGCTGAGGAAAGTGGCTCTGGGACAACAAGTCGTAAATCTGAAAGTAATTCTCAGCAACGTGGAGACGAGCAAAATGTTTACTTAAGGAGGAAATCCAGACACAATCATCCTTCTTCCTCTGCTACTCTCCCCCCCCCCCCCCCCCTTCCTCCTCTTCCCTCGGATCCCCACTCAGAGCCATTTCCACCGGGACCACGATGCGAGCTCCGAGACGGCCGTGCTTAATCGATAGTGCCAGGTTGCCAAGGAGACGTTGATTTCCTGTCGCCGGTTTTGCAGAGCGCCGGTGATTGCACCTGCCACCCTGTCCTCCTCCCCCTCCACAGTCTCATCAAGCTCTCCTTGTCTCCCCACCTATATACCCCCCCCCCCCCACAGAAAGGAGGAAGACAGACATACAAAGGGCAGGACGGATCAGAGCCGAGATGTTGGCTCTAAAGGAAACATGGACAAGTGTTGAGAGCGTCGCTCCTAACAAAGGAGAGATGTGACAGCCTTCATGTCCACCCAGAGCACCTGGGGGAGCATTTACTCTTAGCACCCTCCCTATCCTTCCAGCAGGAGGGGATGGCACCTTCATTTTTTTTTTTTTTTTTCATTAACGGAGAGCTCATTAATCGTGTCTGATAACGAGGATGTGGGACAGGGACATGATTAAGGGGATCTCTCTCCTTTAGCTGGGCGCCCTTGGGGATAAGCAGCCCTGCATGCGAGTGTGTGTTGCTGTGTGTGTGTGTGTGCGGCGCATGTTAAAACAGGTAGAGGACACACACACACCTTCCGTTATCTCTAGGACATCTCTAGGATAGGATACTACACGTTTTCCTCTTTAGCGACGGCAGCCAAGGTCAGTTTGAGCCACTTATATCCCATTGAACGTTTGCTCATGTCTGTCTGTTCGCTCAGCATGGGGAGCTTGCCTTAAAGCTACAGGTTTAAAGTGAGAGAAGCGAAGGAAAGGTGTTTATTATATCAGATGTTTCACTCGACGTATAAAAAATGTTTAATTTTCTTTTCTGAAAACGCTTACAGTTTGAGTGGTTTTTTCTAAGCTTTTGCTACAGTTATGCTGCTATAGGCTTAGGATGCTGGAGGACAGAAAAAAACTTTTCTTTATTTTATTTTACTTTTGCTTTACTTCTGTTCTCTGCGTTATTTGTCACAGTAGCTTCATCTGGCCTGGATATCTCTTTAGATTTGACAACATCCTGGAGGGAAATATCAACTTCAACAATGTCCAGTAAAGATGATATGCTGAAAAAATTGGGCATACGACTTTCGCAAGAAATAAGGTGATTCCTAAGGTATGTAAAGGGCGAAAATATGCCATGAAATAAATAAATTTGGCATGAGCTACTCAACCAGGGGGGGATTTACCATTAGGCAATACTAGGCAGCCTAGGGCCCCAAGTTCCTGGGGGCCCTATAAAACTGTTAACATGTATGGTTAACACACCTATTCCTTACTTGTCCACTTTAATTATGTTTTTGATAAAAATCCTTTCGCTGAAAGGACAGCAGCAAACCATTTGAAAAAAAAATGAGCGGTGTCGCACTTTAACGACTTTTCAGGCTCCTCTAGCACTTTAATTACAAAAAAGGGCCTTGCGCCAAATCTAGCGACTTTTTTCTTCTACTGGAGACTTTGGCAACTACATTCATAGGGCCCCCTGCCTGTCTTTGCCTAGGGCCCAAATTTTCCTAAATCCGCCCCTGTACTCAACAATACATTATTCAGTGATCAAATATACTGAAAATAACATAAAATATAATAATATATTATAGGATAATTAAAAAAATGTGTCTTTTTCCAAGAAAAAAAATAAATATAAATAAATTACATTTAGATATAATTATTTTTTATAGGTTTTTACTGGTTCGAATTTCTAGCACTGATTTTAGGCACAAGCAGAGCCAACACACGTAATATATTATAATTCAGTTTCAATTCAATTCAGTTTATTTCTATAGCGCCAAATTAACAACACTCGTCATCTCAAGGTGCTTTACAGTTCAACCAGATCATCCAGTCAAATTGATACAAAGTTTTCTATCTAAGGAAAACCAGTTGATTGCATTCACTCATTGACTCAAATACAATCCCTCACACTAAGCATGCTTGTAGCGACAGTGGAGAGGAAAAACTCCCTTTGAACAGGAAGAAACCTCCAGCAGAATTTATACTATGGTGATAAATTCTGCATTTTTGTATATAAGCTACCAACTTTTGTTGTCTTTGTTTTCTGTTCAAAGAAAGTAGAAAACAAAGCAATTGACATTGGGTTCCCACTTTTGCTTTCTCTGCTGCTATAACTGTACCAAAATGTGACCCAAAACCAAAGCATGTGGCGGACTGTGGTTTATGTATAGGGTGTTATTAGGAGTTTAACATCCACTACACAGGAAACTAAGTCCTGCTCTTCTTAACAGCAACAAAAAGTTGATGGTTGATCATAGTTGCTGCTGATATATCTCAGCAGAACCTGAATCCGTCTGCTGTATTTTGACTTTTAAAAAGTCAATTTTTAGTCTTTTGTTCTGTTCCTCTACAAAGTTTCACCCAAAGTTCTGGTTCACTTAGACTCAGGCTAATATTCATTGACCTGACCGTCCCCAACCTGTTGCTGCACACTAATCTTTCAGGTGGCTCATTTAGATGATGGCTCAGTTTCAGAGGCGAACTGATCAGAATTTAAGGTCAAATTTCCAGAAGTTTCCATTCAGCCTAAATAGACTCTATGCACACCTTGTTGCAGAAGATGCTGTTTCCTTTAGTCTCTGCATCTCACTAAGAGCTTCCAAACACACTGCTGGAGATGATGAAACGTGACGGATCAATCAGCAATCATCGTCATGTGACCTTTGAGATGTATAGAGTGACTAAATATATTAAGATACATCACTGAGATCCAGGAATGTGAACGTCGCAACAAGTAAGTAGTTATAAGTCAGAATAATTTATTTATATAATACATGATTCAAAAATTAACAATTAAAATGTAAAATAAAACCCTAAATAATTATCTAAAATTATTCTCACCAATGTTTGATGTGTTAATTTATGTGTATTGCTGTGAACAATTCAATACTGTATTTTTGTTACTAGTTTATAGTTAATATGCTAACAATCCTCTGTTTTGGAGGGAAGGCTGTGAATTAGGTCTACATGGGATCATCAAATTACCTGATGGGGCGGTGGCCCCCTCCTAGATCAGGCCCTGCTTGAAAACTTCCTCCTGCACTGGACAAAATCTAAATCTAGTCATTTTTTCTTAAAATAAGTACATTTGTTCTTGGATTGAGGAGATAAAAGAGACATCTTGCCAATGGAACAAGACAATTTACATTTAAAATAAGAAAACACAATTGCATTGTCTTATTTTCAGAGCATATTATCTAATTATCTTATTTTAAGAGTAAAAATACTCATTCCATTGGCAAACTAACTCATTTACCTACTCAAATTAAGGGCAAATAAACTTAATTTAAGAAATTTGTACTTGTTTCGAGATTGTTTTTCCAGTGTGAAAATTCAGTCTAACTGAAATAAAGATATCAAAGGTATCAAAAGGAACTATTGAATATATTGGTCTTTTACTATTTTCTTTTTCTCATACCAAAAAAAAAAAGATATATCCCTGAGTAATCTGATTACATAGGAGATCTGGGCTATATTGTCCGGGGAGGGATTGAGGGGATCAGCAAAGCCCCACATAATAGAAAGGAAGATGTCCTCCTGATCTTCCTACGTCCATAGTGTAAATGTAACCTTGAGCTTTAGCAGTTTTCTCCTTATAACTTTCCTCTACTCTTCTGTAAGCCTCTTATAAAGCTGTCAATATTTTACGACGACTAGAAAGACAGAGTAACCAGCCATGTATGGAAATAAAGCAACAGTGGAAATACGCCATCATGACTTTAATGCCAGACAGTTTTCTGTAGGTTATCTCACTGTCTGACTCTCCCTCAGCCTTTGCCTAATTGATTATGCAACAAATAAAGCAGGATTTTGTGTCAGTTCTGACCCCAGCTAGTGCTGCTTTACTGGATGTAACCGATCCGCAAACACAAACAGGATGCGTCTGCATTGGAGCCAGAGAGCAGAGATCAAGCCTGTTCATACATGAGGGCTTTGTGGCGCAGCCATCGTTTAGTCTTACACGCACATTAAATCCAATCTGTCTGGACCAGGACCCTAATCCCCTCTCCACGGCCATGCAGAGAGCAGACGCTAATCCTCCATATTTGTATATTAATAGCAAACAACCGCTGAGGGGCCTCTCTATATGTCGTGATGTATGTTTTATTAGACGGTTAATCTGCTTGTTGATCAGAGGGCTCGTCTGTTAGGACAGCGGTTTTAATAAAATGCAGCCTGAAGGATGAGCTCCCCGAGGATGGTGGGGAGGAGGGGCATGCTTCAACAACAGACGGCTTTACATTTGCTATCTGTCATGGGACAATATAGGCGTTTGTCAGCTCTACACCTTCCTACTTGTTACCCCTTGACTTCTGTACGCCTTCATCTCAAGGGATGAGATTCGTTGGCATCTGCCTCCCTCCCAAAGACAATCCCTCACCTCTCGCCCTGTCTACGCCATGTCGCTGCCACGCCCTGCCAAACAGCCATCCCAACTCCGCATGTACGTCAAACAGACGTTCGATTTGATGGCTTTGAATTAGCAGCCCTGTCCGGGAAGTGATGGAGGTCAGTCGGACGTTATGGCAAAGGCGACATACTCGCGGTACTTCGTGGCTCAGAATGCAGGATCAATTTGAATAACTCTCTGCTGTAGTAGAGAGATATGTGGCGGAGGATTGCAGGCAGTGTTTTATGGTCCCATCCATCAGAGGGGCTTGCACAGAGTAAACAAACAAATAGCTTTTAAACATCTGGTTAGGGGAGATAGGAGAATGATAGAGGCACCCCCGGGAGATGGGAGGTTTTCCTTAGAGATCTCTTGATCAGAACAGAGGGAGGGAAATACAGCCAGGAAAAACACACATATATATAAAAAGAGAAAGTTGACTGTAGGATCAGAATTAAGGTGAGGATTAGGACACATTTTCAGCCACCAGAAGACGAAAGATGCAAAGACAGAAAAACAAGGTCTATGATTGCAACCCGGGCCGACCATGTGACTCTCACGGGGTAATCTCATGGGAGCATCCCCCACCCCTGATCTCCCCTGACGGACTGTAACAACAGGAAGTCAGCCTGGCCTGCATCATCCCACCACACCCACCGATAACAAACCCCCTCCCTCCCTCCCTCACACTCTCTGCGTTCTAACACACATCTTCGTCACAGCTCCCCCTCGGGCTGCGTCCAGTGCCGGAACAAGAGGCGTGGATGGCGCCGAGCCCGCTGCCGATGGCGAGCTGCAGGCTGGCACTGGAACAAGAAGAGGCCGAGGTGGGCAGGAGGAGGACTGAATGGGCCTTGTTTATCTAGGTCCCTATGGGAAGTCAGGACACTGCAGTGAATGGGAGCCAGTTAGCAGCTATGGCATAATAAGACCAGGGGGAGGGATGGGGGTCATTGAAATTCAAGGCAGAAAACTGTGGAGACAAACCACCCCTGCCAGCTGGGGTTAGGACTTAAAGCAGAGCGAGAGAGTTTTCTGATGCTGACAAAACCAACCTGACAGGGTTTATTGCTCAGGAAAGTTATGTAAAGTACATGAAAGTAGCTGAAGGTACCATAACTGACGGGACCTGCTTCAGACATGAACAGTCATGTAAAGTTACAGGAGCTGATTAGATAGAGCTTATCAGCTGTCTCTAAATAAACAGATGAAGGTTTGTTCAGCGTTCATGGGCCGGTTTAATGCAAACAGTTTAAATACTTATAGGTAAACTTTCACTCATACACTTCTAACCATTTACCATCCTTTAAATAAGGCTTTTCTCTCCCATCCCCCACCTGTTGCTCAGTATTACCAGTCAGTTTTGTGGCAAATTTTTGGTGTTTGTTTCAAATTCAGCTTTAAATTATTGATTCCTCTACAGCTGGATGTACTATAACCTGTTTACTGGAACAACAAAAACAATTTCAGAAGGATTGTATGTGTAAAATATCAGGTTATGACTGGGCTATGTCGGTAAACATTAAAAATGTGTAATAAATGTTTGAGTTTTCGGTTTAAAACGCAGTCGTTCTGTGAATTGCTCAAATAAATCTCTTTTAGGCAAAGTAGGAAAAATTGCTAGATTAAATGATATCTAAAAGAACTGATACCTGCAGCGTTTCGTGATATGTAAAAAAAGTACTTTACGAACTTAGTCTTTGTAACTGACTAACATTATTTTGCAATTCCATAGTATCAGATTAAAAGAGCTTGATGGAAGCAAAATCTCATAAGATCTCATAATGACTAGATCAGATGTCCCAATGATGAGATAATATGTCATATTTACTATATTCAGTCATTGCTGAGCTACGCTAGCCTCGTGAGACCATCCTGATCTCACAAGGTTTCGAGGTTTCGCTCGCAGATCAGTCTGGAGACTCTCCGTTGAAGATAATTTGGAGCCGTTCACCAAACGAACGTCCAATCAGCGTTGGCTTTGAGGCGGGTTGAGGTGTGACGCAACGAGAAGCGCGACAGTTCAGTCTAAAGAACATGGCGGCTTCAGCAGATGAACTAGCGTTAGTGTCGCTATCGAGCAAGTTTTATCGGAATTACAGAGTATTTCTTCACTGAAAGAAGAGCAAAACACTGCTCTGGAGGCTTTTCTTAGAGGAAAAGATGTTTTTGATCTTCTCCCGACTGGTTTCGGCAAGAGTAGCCTGGCTGTTAGTACGTCATATGCTTCGTTGATCTGATTGGTTTATTTGGCCCGTCTATCACCAACATAGACCAATCAGCTAACCAGTATTTTCGCCCCTTCCCAAAATTACTTCAACGGAAGGTTTCCAGATGGATATGCGGAGCAAATCCATCTGGCGGATCAGGTTGGAGCTACGCTACATGAAACGTGAACAATAAGTGGGTTGTCGGATTTAATCTGCTTTTATTTCCTTTTAGGTATGCGACACTGGGAAATATAGATTTTCCTCAATGTGGATGGAATTAGTTTTAGTTTTTCAGCATTGCGCAGGTACCTTAAGTCCTTAGGATTTTTAGGCGAAAAAGCCCACTCTACTCTGACTCCCTGGAAGTGGCTCTGTTCCTGCAAGAGCTTATAAACCAGCCCGGGATACTTTATGGCGATAAATGAAATCATCTGAAATGCATTTCAGCTGGCTTAATGGTGTAAAAAAGAACTGTTCGGTATTGGCTCAATAATCCAAGATCCTCAAGGAGTACAGCTGAGGCTTGGAAATCATTTAAAACGACGTCTCTCCCCAACTTTATGCAAAATGTCGATTGATATGTCAAACCAAAACTGAAACGGATTACTTGAGCTTTTGATGGATTTTCGCGTAAGGTTATCTGGCTGCATGCTTAGTCCACAAGTAGTAATCCCAGGGTTATAGCTGGGAACTTTATTGATGAAGTGGAAAAAGGAGCAGGAAACTCCAACGTCTATCAGGTCAGACCTCGGTACAGAGAACTGCTCAGTGGAACAGATGCAGATATTTTTAAGAAGTAATCATGAAGACCAGTTTTTTCTGAGAGATGCTACATTACTGACTCAAGTAACCATAACCAAATATATAGATAAGATCTCGTAATTATGAGCTCTTTAATCATAATTAAGAGATAAGATCTCATAATTACGAGATCAGTATCTCGTAATTATGATTAAATATCTCATAATTAAGAGATACCATCAGATAATTTTTCCTTTGGTGAATGCAACGCGCTTCCGTAGCTTGTTCACGTCTCACAAAAGATCACACGCACTAAGAGATGGAAACACATCAGTTCAACAAGTTTTGACGTACTGAACATAAACGTCACATGCGTAGTCAGCCATTTCTCCTGCTAGCGTACTGAATGATAGAATTAGAATCGCCCTTTTCATTCAACGTCTCCAGATGGCATGAACCAGAATTGATAGTAGCTAACGTCATAAAGTGAATACTGCCTGCCCACGTTAGCTTGCTACCTCTACTTCCTGTTTAGCGTCACACTAATGAATGATCACATTACGCTTTGCAGCACCGGGTCAATTAGCCTTAGTGGATTAAAACGCATTTAATTCGCATTTAGTTTTTTAACATAACAATTCAAAATTGACATAACGGTAAACAGGGCTAATGTCCAAACAGAGAAATTACGCTTTCGCACAACCAAGAGGCGATCGATGAACAGATTTTTGAGTTTCTGTGTGAATGTAACCTGGTCAGGACTGATCAAGCTTTAAAATCGATTAGCAAAGGAGACGTAATGTAAATTTAAGTGGCAATACCGTGATAAAGGCTAGCTATAAGTAGCATGGCGGTTAGCTCGCTAACAACCGGCTAGCTGATAGCAGCTAACTTGCATTTTTTCTCTCTAAATTTAGTGAGTGCTTCTTCTAAGTTTATAAACAAATGAAAACAGAAAATTTTATCAGAGAAGTAAATATCGGATGATCACTATAGGTTTCTTTTATTGGTGGGACTAGTGGCTCGTTTTTTCGACAGTAGGCTGACAGGAAATGGGGAATGAGAGAAAGAAGGAGAAATGCAGGAAAGGACCACAGGTGGGATTCGAACCCAGGTCGGCCCAGGATTAAGGCCTCCGGACATGGGTCGTGCGAGCTAACCGCTGCTTCACCTGCACAACCAGTGTAAGTGCTTTTCTGTTTTCAATTAGACCAAGAAACTGTTTCTAAAAGGGCGACCTTTTTTTTCCCAAGGCTTTCATGTTTTCTATCCCCAGGTCTGAGTTCTGCACAGCTCCTGATCCCTGATGAGGACCCCTAAATAGGCTGCCACAGGTGCTGGGGGGCCGGCTGGGTGAAGGAAAGAGCACGGGTTGGGGGGTGGGGGTGTCCTGGATGGAAGCAGGTCTACAGGAAGCCTCTTGTTTTCACAGAGATAAAGGGCTTTCAGGTTGCATCCTGGGCCGTAATCTCTCACGCGCTTCCTGGTTTTGTTAAGGGTGAGGTAAGAGAGAAAAAAAACCCACGACAAACTAACCTTCGCCCTGAGAGGCTGATCGATAGCTTCTGATGAGGCAGGATGTGTACATGTGTGAGAGCAGAAAAATGACAGATACAAAGCGCTGGTTTCATTTTAGGCTTTGTTCTTCACCGGCCCCTTGATCAAAAGGATGATTTATTGCTTCATTTATTCCGAGTGCTGCTTCATTAGCGACGATGATTGTAAAGGTGCACGTCGAAATTCTCTTCATCCGCTTTCAGAGCGCAATTAACATTGTTCCGAGCTCTTACATCTTAATTACAGGAAAGATAACACTCCTTTCCTTCAAATTTAAAGCCCCACTTAACCGGTCTCTCAGAGCTGGCCTTGAGTCTCCACTTAAGTCAAAATTTGCATAACTGGTTTATTGCAAAGTTGGCCTTGAGGAGCGTTGGTAACTTCTGCACTCATAGTTTTTTTTTTATTAAAAGCTAACATTATTTTCTTCTGTGGTTCTCTCACACTTCAGCCAGTTCCTTTAGCACCTGCTGCAGCCCGAAGAGTCAGGGCTGAAGGGGCAGGGGGGCGAATGCAGGCGCTAGAAATGCAGCAGCATAGTGGAAACTCACACTAGGACACATGTATTGGTTACTGGTGACCCCAGTGTTACATAATTGAAGTCACTAATTAAGGATGTAGTGCGACTCCAGACATGATGAGCAGAAAGGTCACGCTCCGGTGACTTGGGAGCAGATTGCTTTGTTTTGCCTTCAAACACCTGAACGTTTGCAGCGGTTAGCTAAGCCGGGACAGGTGAGCTTAGAGAAAATGAAGCCTTGCAGGAGAAAAAGCACTTTTTATTTTCCCGCCGGTGGCTGAAGCGATTTCTGAAGCGGATAGCGATAAAAAAAAATGTATCCATTAGATGTGAAGAAAGTAAAAATACTCAGAAACTAGGAGATCCTGTGGGAGGGAACTAAACTGCTTCACCTACATGGAGACACATGCTGTGGGAGATACCAAGCAACGCTTTGTAAAAAATTAAGTAAAAGTCCGTATGAGACGATAACTGCCATTGAAATGAGTGTTGCCCTTAAAATAAGACAATTAGATTACAAATTAATTAATGATCTGGTTAACTGTAAAGTGCCTTACGATGACATGTTTTGTGAATTGGCACTATAGAAATAAACAGAATAAAACACTTGCTGGAGTTTTTTATTATTTCAAAACTAAATAATCTATTATTTTCTATTTAATTTTTATACCATTGGTGCTGCTTATTTAATTTCTAACTATATTTATGTTTGTAATTTACTTATGTTTAACCATGTGACCTACTTTACTTTTAAGCCTAACTTGTTGCATATACTTTCAAAGTTTTGTTCTTTTTTTAACTTTACCATATAGAGCAGCAGCCTGAATGTAGGCTTGTATGTATATGTCTGTGTAAGTTGCCAAATTTAAATAAAAATTAAGTGAAAGAAAACTAAATCATCTCCTTTCGGTAGTAAATTTACTAACTTATCTGCTCAAATGAGGAAAAAAATGCACTTATATCAAATAGAGTCTAAATCAGTCCTCGATTTTGCAAGAACTCAGGAATCAATCAAACCATGCACTGAAAAAAAATTTAATAATTTGATTAAAAAACTAAATTTTTTTATTTTATTTGTATTTTTCCTCCTGATAAATAGATAATGTTCCAACAGAATCAGTTTTTCAGCCCTTAAAATAAGATAATAGGATATTATGCACTAATATTTAATTTTATTTATATTCTAAACATAATTTATTCATTTGGTAAACTATCCCGCTCACCTGCTCAAATCACGGGGGGAAAAAAGTTGCTTTTATTTGCAATTTTGCAGTCATGAATCTTGTTTTGAGGTCGATATCGAGCAAAAAGCAGATTCTGTGAGATTTTTTCCACTAAAAACTAGGGATTTTTTGCAGTTTTGTTATCCATTTCCGACACTTTGAAAAATAATATACTCAAATATATTTTCATATGCTGATATCAAATTGATTTTTAAAAACGCGGTATCGATCTATTTTACTTTCAGAATCTCGTGAAATTTCATCGTTCTGTTACAAACTCTCATGATATTTTGCTAATTCTTGTGAGATTTTGTTAGTAAAATAGATCGATACCGCGTCAATATATCAACATATAAAAATATGGCAACATTTGGTGAATTTTGGGGGGATTTCGTAGCATAACGATGACATATAGCAATATTTCATTAGTAAAAGAGATTGATATGGTGTTTTTAAATGGCAATATATCAGCATATGAAGATATTGGGATATTTTAATGTATCAATATTTTTTCCCTCGTCTTTAGAAGTTTTTAAGTCTGTAAAAAAAAAGTTTTTGAGGAAGAAGAAGAAGTAGTATTTTTTATTTTTTTTTTAGACTTTAGAAACTCAGAAGCTGATCAAATATTGGGTTAAATATCGGTGGGGTGGCCGATGTCCGTATTCAGTTTTAAGGCCGATACCGAAAGGGGGCCGATTATATCGTGCATCCCTACTAAAAATAATTGCAGTAGTTTTTTACTGCAGTGAGAAAAGTGCACTTGGTAAAACTTCTTGTTTCGAGGATATTTACCATGAGTCTTTCGCAGTGCACTGGAAAAACTATCTAGAAATAAGTAAAAAATTCAGAAATTAAGTGTATTTACCCTAAATTTGAGTAGGTAAATGAGATAGTTTGCCAATGGAATGATTATTTTCACTCTTAGAATAAGATAATTAGATAACATGCGCTTGAAATAAGACAATACAATTATATTTTCTTATTTTAAATGCAAATTGTCTCGTTCCACAGGCAAAATTTTTCACTTTCCTCCTCAATTTAAGAAAAAGGGCACTTATTTTAAGAAAAATTGACTGATGTAGATTCAATTTGTTTGCAGTGTGTAATTGTCTTTACTCCACCAGCAGATCATTGCACTTATTTAAAGTAGAATTAATAATCTAGCAGACTTTGTTCTTTCTTAGTATATCCATCTCTTTAAGACGTTTTGGATTGTTTTAGGATTATCAGACTTGGTTAGACGTTATTTATAAAATCGCTCCAAAACCTTCGTGTGCATCCACTGGTGAGGAGGGGGACCACGGCGAATCACTCATGAGTTAAATGGGCCAAAGTAGATGCTGCATGCCCCCCCCCCCAGCCCTCCCTTTTAGTTCAGGCTGCCCATTCTTCTCCCATTAATCCTGTGTGTGGATGTGTATCCATGTTGACATTCAGCGTCCCAGTCGGCCTTCCCTCTGTCTCACAAACACCATGACTAAGGTCTTTTTTTTTCTCTCTCCTGCAGCAGCTTTCATTACTCCGGCTTTTCCCTGCCCGGTTCCATGGGTTTTGTAGGACGGGGTAGTGAGTCTGTTAGTCCCTGAGCAACCAGGATGTGAATATGAATGTACCCCCCCCACCCCCCCCCCCCCACCCTCTCAGGAGGGCCATTATCAGTTCTGTGTGCTACTGGGAGAAAAATCAATATGGTCATCATAAAGGGCTGGCAGAACGCCACAGGCCGCGCCGCTTTCAGCCACCACGGCGGATTACTCTTCATCTGCTGTCATCTGGTTATGTCCACGCAGACGGCGACGCGGCGAGCCGCTATAAGGTCAAGCACATGTAAAAGGCGTGAGACATCCGACATGTAAAGGTAGAAAAAAAAGACTAAGCCAATCAGATGGTCTGAGCTGGAGGTTTCTGAGGGAAGGGGCCCCCTCGCCGTGCCCGCCTTCTGCCTATTGTGGCTGTCCAGTCTTTTTCATTAACCGCTCCACTGAGGACCCCAAATAGGAGCGGTGGAAAAAAAAAATAAAACGAGGCGGCGGTCATGATGTGGGGACGAGGAGGGGGTGAGCAGTCAGACCCAGAGGCACTCGGTGTTACCCTGAAGATGATTAAAGAACACATCAGCAGCGTTTACCTGACATTTATCAGTCAGGGAGGGACAAACCGACTGGGACAGAAAGACGCCGTCAGGCTGCCCTGCTTCATTCTATAGAGTGATTACTGTTTCATTATTGTTGCAAATCATACATGGAAATGGAAAAAAAAAACATTTTAATCAAAAAAATGTTGTGAGTAAATTTGGTGTTTTCTCATGTTGTTTTTTTTTATATAATTTTACAATTTTTTTTTTATTTCTTTCACAGATTTTATATTTTTTCTTATTTTATTTTTCTTTACATTTTCCATGCTTTTTTATTTTTCAAAATTTATTTTTTCTATTTTTATTTCTAGATATTTTATAATCAACAATTTTTTTCAAGTTTTTTTAAACTTATTTTAACATTTCTGTTTGGGCTTTAAGCCCAATATAAAAGCCCGCTCTTGACCAATAATATGGTTGCTAACGTTGACACGGACCAATAGAAAATCGTCTTCCAGAGGTAAGCCCGCCCTCAGAAAGGGTGAACTTGTAATCTGTAAAAAGAAGGCTATTTCATAAACTCAATCTGAAAAACTGAAGAAAAAAAGAAAGTGCTGCTTTAAAATTACTATTATACACATTTTGTGAAATAAATCTGGAAAAACTAAATCTGAAGAAAAGAGAAAAGTTATGCTCAAAACATTTTCTGCTTAAAATGTTTATGGAGGTTTCATCCCCGGATTGCTTTTTTTCCCCATTTACAAAACATGCTTTAGCTTGGAACAATAATGGATCAAAATTCACTCCATACATTCAGAATTGGACTTTGAACAGCCCTTTTTCTATGTAATATCCATACGGATATTGGATTGTGGGTGTTTATCTGAAGCAGAGCAGACATGTCAGCACTGTGATGCCTCATTTCTATGGAAGGGTTAGGGAACATGACTAACTCTGGAGGAGCTGCAGAGGTGCACGGCTCAGACACTGTTTTAGTTGTGGATATATATAAAAAAAACTTGTGAATGAAGTTCTCTGGTTTGATTGAAGCAAATCAGAACAGTTTGGTCTACATGCAGAACAACGTCTACATTATAAAAATACCAGAACACGGCAGCATAAACGTTCTACCCAGCTATCAAGCATGGTGGTGGAGCTATAATGGTGTGGGGACGTTTCTTTTAGCAGGGGCAGCAGTGGTTTTCTGAGTTAACTTCCATCTTTGAAAAAGTTTTTCCTCACCAATCAGCCCTCAGTTTAAGCAAACTTTTAGGTAAAGCTGACTGTATAGTCTCTATATTCCCTCATAGCACAGCTAGCGCTGTCAACTAGCCTATGGCTGTTATAGTAGCACGCCTCACTGTTTGCTGACCTCCAACCAGATGGACTCAGCTCTAATATAACATGCAGCCCACCTCTGAGCTCTTATTGCAACGCAGACTGGATCAGGTATAAATACAGAACGATACTGGAAAAATAAACTGCACACCGACCCCCGCCGACGCACGCTGCAACAAAACTTTGCAGATACAAGTAAACAAAACAAAAAAAAATGCAAATATCGGCCATAAATATTGGCTGAATGATGGATCGGTCTAGCTCTAGTCTAGAGCTGCATAAATAGATACATTTTTATAAATAAGCATTAAATGAATTGTTTCACCGTGAAAGGGAGGGGTGTAAACTGAAATCTAGATGTATTGACTGAAGAACAAAACAAGAAAAACAAAGAAGACGCCTCTTTATTTAGTAGATTCAGGCCAGCTGAGGAGACCGTTTCCTAAAATATAAAATATTCATAACTTCATAAGCTTCCAAATAGATTTTATTTCATTAAAAACATTTATGCTGAAGGAAAATTTCTATGGTAAAATATTAGCAGTAGATATGAAAGGCTAAATCATCCCATTTTCCCTTGTTTTCTAATTTATTTTGGTTTTATAGACGATTAGTTGGACTTCTGGTTGGGTTCAAAGCACGTTCACATGTTTGATTGGTCCAATAACTCTATAGACTTTTAATAATGGCTCTTTATAACTTTAGCTCCTAATGATTAAACCAAACTTTTTCTTTTTAAATATAACAAATGAATGTTTCTGCAGTTTTTTTTTTTTTCACGACATGAATGCGTTGAGTTTTCAGGGAGTACCTGAAATGTTTTCTTTAGAACTTTTTTGTCATTGGGTAAAAAAATAACAACTTTTAAATATAAAATTTTTCTAAAATCTCAACTTCTCTTTCGCAAAAGTTTTCTTTTTCCTTTATTTTAAAACTTTAAACTGTAAATAAATTGACAGTTTTGTAAAAGAAATATGAGAGTATGTTTCCTGCAGTATGTATTTAACAATATTTAGAAAAAAAGGCTAATTTATTTCTATAACAAATTTTGGTGGCAAGACATTTCAAAGTGCCGTACATTAGAAAAACATTAATTTATTTAAAACATTTATTCAAAGCTTAAACGGGTTCATAGTAGGGCAGAAAGCTATTAATTGGATGAATCGATTATTAAAATAATCTCTATTTAGTAATCTACTAATTATCTGGGTTGTGAGGAAGATGTAGACATTGAATAGAAGAGGCTCTAAAATGGACCCTTGTGGAACGCCACATGTGATTGTCGAGGTCTCTGATGTAAAGTTATCTACTGACACTAGAAAAGGCCCTGTCCTTCAGGTGGAGTTAAACCGACCCAGTTTTCGTGGCGCTCTAATCAATCAAGTGAACTTTTATTTAAATGGCTGAATTCAAAAACTGGTTATTTGGATTTTAAAGGTTGAAGACCCCTGGTCTAGTCAAAGTCCAAACCTTTGAAATCCAATTTAAGGTCTTTTAATCTGAGCAGCTAACTTAATCTACCTGAGCCTGAGATATTAAGTAGAAAGGACTGAGGAGAAATGTTGGTCTTTTAGCTTTAATTGAAGTTTAAATTAAAGTTTTTCTTGCACCAGAAATCAAACGGAAGGTATCAGAACCCTGATTTATATCAAAAATCCAGTGAATATCAAAAGTAAAACACAAATAATGATGCCAGGTCAGAGGCAGCGCAGGGATGGGAGGATTCAGGTGAGAGCGGCGGCCGCACCGACTGCTGCAATGCCGGCCCCTTAAGAGGCCCCGGAGGCTGCGTGAGAGAAGGATTAAAAAAATTCTGCAAACGTTCCGAGGATTCCACCCTCACTGGGACCTTTGCAAGGAAGAAAAAAAAAAAGAATGGGTCGTATGCAAATGGCGTGCACAGTGTGGCTGGAGAAGTTTCCCACAAGCTGAGTGTGAAAAGGGCTCTCCCTCCCCATGCCGGGCCCGCTGAATGGTCCTTTTCTTCTGCCGCTCAAAGTGTATGAGGTAGAGAGCAGGCTACTGCAAAGGTAACTAGGCTCTTTCTCCTCAGAACCCCCCCCCCCCCCCCCCCCCCCCCCACATGACTCACAATGGTTCATTTGGCCATTCAGCCACACAAACCCCAATAAAGCACATCCGAGCACAGTTAGAGGGGGTTACTGACACTGACTCAGGGGTTTAAAAAAGAAGGAGCACCTTTTTATAGGCTAATGCTCTCCTCCTCCATAGGAGCAGCTAATCATTAACAGAGATCCGCTGCTTCGTGGCGGAGGAAGCCACCCAACATAAACCGAAAAGAAAAACCGTCAACAAGTATATCTGCGGTTGGTTTGTTTCCGGCGAGACGAGGGCGAGTCGTCCGCTGCATCTGCTGCAGCAGACGCTCTTCCACTTGTCACCTGTTGTACCCCCCCCTCCCTTTCTCCCTGCTCCTCTGCAGGGAACTCGGTTTAGGACAGGAGGGAAGGGGAAGGTGGGTAAGCCCAAACCCCCCCCCCCCCCCCCATCATCATTGAACAGACTTAAACACAAACACAATTGGACATGCTCGAAGACACACAATGGCACAGAGGGGGGAAAGTGAAGTCATACTCTAAGAACGCATGGGTGCCCAGGTCAGGGGGCAATCAGACCCCCGCCCCCTCCAAACCCCCCCCCCCCCCCCCCCCCCCCCCCCCCCCTCCAAACCCCCCCCCCCCCCCCCCTTTAGCTACTGTGTCTCACTATTCTCCCGAAAAAATAAAGGCCAGGCTGTGGAAGGAGGAGAGACGGAGCGATTTTCCTCCTACTTGGCGCTTTCAGATGCAGCTCACTGTGGAAGCTGCTGAAAAGCTGAGAGATAAATGAAAAATTTCCTCCTCGGCCAAACGGAGAGGTGCTGGTGGGTGGTGGTGGTGGGGGGGGGGGTTTGGACCCCTAAATGTAAACAGATGTCTGTTAGAAGGCAGGAGTGGGTAACCTCCTCGTTCACCTACTGCTGTTCCTTCCCTGAGATCCGCGTCACGTCGGAGGTTTCCGGGCCGTTTCTGGAGCGCGACGTTTAACTGAGGCGTAGCTTCACCACCAGGCCAGTTGCTCCGCTCTATTACATAAGCTTGGGTTTGTTTTCTTCTTTTAAAGTGGCAGTGGGTGTAGGCATCAGATGGAGCCCAGAGAAACGGCTTCCTTGTTAAAAAAGGAGGGGGGGGTATCTATCTGTTCCAGAGTTCTTCTTCAAATATTTGATTAAATCTAAACAGAGAGCTTTCGTTAAGAAAGATTAAGAAAACAGGATGGATGGATGCAAAATTTACCCTGAGTTCCTTTTATGGGGTCTTATGCATATTTGTGAAATCCATAAAAGTAAACCAAATCCCTTTTTCTTTCTTTGCCTCCTTAAAACTCCCTACCTGGATGCATGAGCCCCCCACCCCTTTAGAGGGCATATTAACCGGCCTCCCAGCCCTGTTTATTTTTTGCAGAGAATGTTAATGCCCGCTGCATTCCTCTATTCCCAAACCGCAGCCAGAGGATAGCTGATGGCCTCCCCATGGAGGTTAAGGTGACGAAAGGGGAGGCAACTGGAAACACCTGTCGTACTGCAGCCTGTTAACACCTCTATGTTTACAATCAGGGAATGGAGCTCACCTTGATCCAACCCCCCAACATCACTGCCAGGCGCAGCCAATGCCCATAAAGGCCAATTTATGCTTCTGATGCATAGCCTCTGCAACCGTCAAATCTGTCTCTGTGCGCAACCACGCCCCCGCGCAAAGGCTCTGCAACCGTCGTTGTGCACCTCAATAAAATCCCGACTACGCGTCGGACGGTCCCAAACCCGTGCAGACCTCAAGCGGAAGTGCGCAGACAAAAATCAGGTCGTCCTTCTCGATTCGGTGCCGGGGCGCGCCATTTTTAAAAACAGACGAACAACTACGACGAAAGGTTGATCAGGGACGTTCGGAAAGCACAAACACATGTATGATGCCTCAGACAAATTCTAAAAAGATGCCAAGGTCTCGGCCAAAACGCCGAAGTTCTCTCGCGAGTTCTCGAATAGTTGAATTTTTTATATTTAATAAGTTTGTTCAAAGTTGACATAATGGTAAACAGGGCTAATGTCCACACAGGAAAGCGATGCTTAGGGCCAATTTATGCCTCTGACGCAAAGCCTCTGCAACCGTCGTCGCGCACCTCAAAAATATCCCGACTACACGTCGGACAGTCGCAAACCAGCGCAAATCTCAAGCGGAAGTGCGCAGACAAATAGCAGCTTTGATTGGTCCTTTGTATCCTTTTAGGCTGTCTGTTTGGTTGTCCTTCTCCATGCAGTGCTGGGGTACGCCATTTTTAAAAACAGACGAACAACTAAGACGAAAGGTTGATCAGGGACGTTCGGAAGTACAACCACTTGTACGATGCCTCAGACAAATTCTATAAAGATGCCAAGGTCTCTGCCAAAATGAAGTTCTCGTGACCATCCGCCGCAGTTCTCGCGAGTTCTTGAATAGTTGAATTTTTCATATTTAAAAAGTTTGTTCAAAATTGACATAATGGTAAACAGGGCTAATGTCAACAGAAAAGTGACGCTTAAGGCCAATTTATGCCTCTGACGCATAGCCTCTGCAACTGTTGTCCCGCACCTCAAAAATATCCTGACTACACGTCGCAGAGTCGCAAACCAGCGCAAGCGGAAGTGCACAGAAAAAAAGCAGCTGTGATTGGTCCTTGGTATGCCGTTCCGGCTGTCTGTGTGGTTGTCCTTCTCCATGCGGTGCTGGGGCACGCCATTTTTAAAAACCGAGGAACAACTACAATGGACAACTACGACGAAAGGTTAATCGGTCTTTTTGCCAACTCCATTAACAGAACCTGTTCCTCTTCAATGTCTAGCAACTCTAGATCCATCTCCGTGACATCTTGCAGGTGCGCCATTGTTGTTTTGGAAGACAAACATTCCCGCCGACGCCGCCAAAGTTTTTGCGAGTTCTTAAATAGGCTCCCCTTGTGGTTTGGCATGGAACTGCTGTGCATCCCTAGAAATTCCAGACTGCAGAAGCATATCAGCAAAACCGGTTCGCGACATTTGATGTATTTGTTTGCAGAAATCTAATCTGCCGCTAAGGAGCTGTGGGTCCAAACTGGCAGCATAAACAACAACTAAAATACTTTAAAATGAATAAAATTAGTGCAAGAAGAAGCTATTGAATGAAATGAAGTTGATCTACATGACAGATTGTCAGGAGGGGGGGGGGGGGTTCTTTGAAGCAACAAAAAGAGGCAAACGACAGGAAAAGGCATCTGTTTGGTGAAAAGGGGGACTTTGCATATCAATAGAGCCGTTTCATTAAATTAAAAGGTTTAATAACAAACTGTTCGCTTAAAGGAGGAGGAGGGATAATAAAGAGAAGAAATCCAAGGAGAATTAAGCAAATATGACAAGAAAGGAGAAAAAAAGAAAAACATTCCTGCTTCTTCTTCTTCTTC